>OY731405.1:12458601-13815576 GCA_963425845.1 Sphenostylis stenocarpa | reverse complement strand
GAGAAGAAGTTAGGGAAGGAGAGGAAGTTAAAGAAGGAGAAGAAGTTAAGGATGGAGAAGAAGTTTGGGATAGAGAAGAAGTTTGGAATAGAGAAGAATTTAAGTATGGAGAAGAAATCAAGGAGGAAGAAGAAGTTATGGATGGAGTATAAGTTAAGGATGGAGAAGAAATTTGGGATGTAGATGAAGTTAAGGAAGGAGAAGAAGAAGTTAAGGATTGAGAAGAAGTTAGGGAAGGAGAAGAAGTTAAGGATGGGGAAATAGTTTAGGATGGGGAAGAAGTGAAGGAAGGAGAAGATGTTAGGGAAGGAGAAGATGTTAGGGAAGAAGAAGAAGTTTTGGATGGAGAAGAAGTCAAGGATAAACAAGAAATTATGGATGGGGAAGAAGTTAAGGAGGGAGAGATGATTATTATGGTTGGAGAAGAAGTCAAGGAAGGAGAAGAAGTCAAGGAAAGAGAAGAAGTCATGGAAGGAGAAGATGGTTTGGATGGAGAAGAAGTTAAGGAAGGAGAAGAAGTTAGGGAAAGAGAGGAAGTTAAAGAAGGAGAAGAAGTTAAGGATGGAGAAGAAGTTTGTGATCGAGAAGAAGTTTGGAATGGAGAAGAATTTAAGTATGGAAAAGAAATCAAAGAGGAAGAAGAAGTTAAGAAAGGAGAAGAAGTTATGGATGGAGTATAAGTTAAGGATGGAGAAGAAATTTGGGATGTAGATGAAGTTAAGGAAGGAGAAGAAGAAGTTAAGGATGGAGAAGAAGTTATGGAAGGAGAAGAAGTTAAGGATGGGGATAGTTTGGGATGGGAAGAAGTGAAGGAAGGAGAAGAAGTTAGTGTAGACCCCAAATCTTGCCCGACCTCCAAATAAAGACCAGAAGACCTCCTATTTGAAGATGGACAAGTCTAACAAGCCATTAGGAGAGATTATTAGGCCCCATACTAGGATAGGAGGGAGTTTTTGTACCAAAAAATAAGTTTTCTCGCTTTGAAGGGACGAGACCGCCTTCTGGACAACCCAGACCGCCGTCTCGCCTCACGTAGGAGGTGAGACCGCCGTCTCGCTTAACGAGACGGCGGTCTCGCCACCTACGAAGGACGAGACGGCGGTCTCGTTCACCTAGACGGCAGTCTCGCCATTTTGACAGGTCGAGACGGCGGTCTCGTTGGACGAGACGGCGGTCTCGACCCTGTCAGACGAGACCGGCGGTCTCGCCACCTGACAGCGCGAAAACCTATAAATAGGGGCTCTTCCCCCCTCGTTTCCACATACCACAGCTGCATAGCTCTCCCTTCTCTCTAAAAAACTTCTCTCTAGAATCCCTCCGATGCATTTCCGGAGCTTCTGAGTGCTTTCAAGAGTGATTTTCGGCGTTCGAGAGGTTTTCCGACGTCTTGTAGAGTGAAGGGCTGCCATAAAGCACCCTATTTTTTAGAGAATTAATATAAAAAGCGTGCTTCGGAGGTTCAAATTCTCTCCCTTCACCTTTACCGTTTTTATCTTAAATTATGCAATAGATATTAGGGTCATGTAGTCATACTTTTAAATTCCGCAGAATAAAAAGGGCGAAAGTGTATTTTTCTAGTTTATCAATAAAATAAGCCGGCCTGTCATAGGGAACCCGAAAGGGGCGTCGTAAAGGGACTAACACTCCCTTTGCACGTAACCAACTCCCTTACCCAACTCTGGTTCTAATGACCAAAGTTGGTTTTCGAAAACCAACGCCTTTTAAAACCCCTTTTCCGATGTTTCCGGTAAAAACATCGGTGGCGACTCCACGAACCCTTCAAAACCCGTTCTTGGGTTAGCCCGGTTATCGGACAACCCAAGAACACTTTTCGAAAACCTCGTCCCTAGGTTAGCCCGGTTATCGGACAACCTAAGGACGTTGTAACCACCCATAAAAAACGCGAAAATCAAAGAGGGTCGAAATAACCATTGCGTCGCTCCGACCGTCCCCTTTTTGGGAGGCGGCGACAGTTAGGAAAGAAGAAGAAGTTTTTGATGGAGAAGAAGTCAAGGATAAAGAAGAAATTATGAATGGGGAAGAAGTTAAGGAGGGAGAGATGATTATTATGGATGGAGAAGAAGTCAAGGAAGGAGAAGAAGTCATGGACGGAGAAAATGTTATGGAAGTAGAAGATGGTTTGGATGAAGAAGAAGTTAAGGAAGGAGAAGAAGTTAAGTGAAAGAGAGGTTAAAGAAGGAGAAGAAATTTGCGATGGAGAAGAAGTTTGGAATGGAGAAGAATTTAAGTATGGAGAAAAAATCAAGGAAGAAGAAGAAGTTAAGGAAGGACAAGAAGTTATGGATGGAGTATAAGTTAAGGATGGAGAAGAAATTTGGGATGTAGATGAAGTTAAGGAAGGAGAAGAAGACGTTAAGGATGGAGAAGAAGTTAGGGAAGGAGAAGAAGTTAAGGATGGAGAAATAATTTAGGATGGGGAAGAATTGAAGGAAGGAGAAGAAGTTAGAGAAAAAGAAGAAGTTTTGGATGGGGAAAAAGTAAAAGATAAAGAAGAAATTATGGATGGGGAAGAAGTTAAGGAGGGAGAGATGATTATTATGGATGGAGAAGAAGTCAAGGAAGGAGAAGAAGTGATGGACGGAGAAAATGTTATGGAAGGAGAAGATGGTTTGGATGAAGAAGAAGTTAAGGAAGGAGAAGAAGTTACGGAAAGAGAGGAAGTTAAAGAAGGAGAAGAAGTTAAGGATGGAGAAGAAGTTTGGGATGGAGAAGAAGTTTGAAATGGAGAAGAATTTAAGTATGGAGAAGAAATCAAGGAGGAAGAAGAAGTGAAGAAAGGAGAAGAAGTTATAGATGGAGTATAAGTTAAGGATGCAGAAGAAGAAGTTAAGGATGGAATAGAAGTTAGGAAAGGAGAAGAAGTTAAGGATGGGGAAATAGTTTGGGATGGGGAAGAAGTGAAGGAAGGAGAAGAAGTTAGGGAAAAAGAAGAAATTTTTTATGTAGAAGAAGTCAAGGAATAAGAATAAATTATGGATGGGGAAGAAGTTATGGAGGGACATATGATTATTATGGATGGAGAATAAGTTAAAGAAGGAGAAGAAGTTATGGACGGAGAAGATATTATGGAAGGAGAAGATGCTTTGGATGGAGAAGAAGTTAAAGAAGAAGAAGAAGTTAGGGAAATAGAGGAAGTTAAAGAAGGAGAAGGAGTTAAGGATGGAGAAGAAGTTTTTAATGGAGAAGTATTTAAGTATGGAGAAGAAATCAAAGAGGAAGAAGAAGTTAAGGAAGGAGAAGAAGTTATGGATGGAGTATAAGTTAAGGATGGAGAAGAAATTTGGGATGTAAATGAAGTTAAGGAAGGAGAAGAAGAAGTTAAGGAAGCAGAAGAAGTTAGGAAAAGAGAGGAAGTTAAAGAAGGAGAAGAAGTTAAGGATGGAGAAGAAGTTTGCGATGGAAAAGAATTTAAGTATGGAGAAAACATCAAGGAGGAAGAAAAAGTTAAGTAAGGAGAAGAAGTTATGGATGGAGTATAATTTATGGATGGAGAATAAATTTGGGATGTAGATGAAGTTAAGGAAGGAGAAGAAGACGTTAAGGATGGAGAAGAAGTTAGGGAAGGAGAAGAAGTTAAGGATGGAGAAATAGTTTGGGATAGGGAAGAAGTGAAGGAAGGAGAAGAAGTTAGGGAAAAAGAAGAAGTTTTGGATGGGGAAGAAGTTAAGGAGGGAGAGATGATTATTATGGATGGAGAAGAAGTCAAGGAAGGAGAAGAAGTCGTGGACGGATGTTTGGAATGGAGACAAATTTAAGTATGGAGAAGAAATCAAGGAGGAAGAAGAAGTTAAGGAAAGAGAATAAGTTATGGATGGAATATAAGTTAAGGATGGAGAAGAAATTTGGGATGTAGATGAAGTAAAGGAAGGAGAAGAAGAAGTTAAGGATGGAGCCGAAGTTAGAGAAGGAGAAGAAGTTAGGAAAAGAAAGGAAGTTAAACAAGGAGAAGAAGTTAAGGATGGAGAAGAAGTTTGGGATGGAGAAGCAGTTTAGAATGGCGAAGAATTTAAGTATGGAGAAGAAATCAAGGAGGAAGAAAAAGTTAAGGAAGGAGAAGAAGAAGTTAAGGATGGAGAAGAAGTTAGGGAAGGAGAAGAAGTTAAGGATGGGGAAATAGTTTGGGATGAGGAAGAAGTGAAGGAAGGTGAAGAAGGTAGGGAAGAAGAAGAAGTTTTGGATGAAGAAGAAGTCAAGGATAAAGAAGGAATTATGGATGGGGAATAAGTTAAGGAGGTAGAGATTATTATTATGGATGCAGAAGAAGTCAAGTATGGAGAAGAAGTAATGGACGGAGAAGATGTTATGGAAGGAGAAGATGCTATGGATGGGGAAGAAGTTAAGGAAGGAGAAGAAGTTAGGTAAAGAGAGGAAGTTAAAGAAGGAGAAGAAGTTAAGGATGGAGAAGAAGTTTGGGATGGAGAAGAATTTAAGTATGGAAAAGAAATGAAGGAGGAAGAAGAAAAAGTTAAGGAAAGAGAAGAAGTTATGGATGGAGTATAAGTTAAGGATGGAGAAGAAATTTGAAATGTAGATGAAGTTAAGGAAGGAGAAGAAGAAGTTAAGGATTGAGAAGAAGTTAGGGAAGGAGAAGAAGTTAAGGATGGGGAAATAGTTTGGATGGGAAAGAAGTGAAGGAAGGAGAAGAAGATAGGGAAGAAGAAGAAGTTTTGGATGGAGAAGAAGTCAAGGATAAAAAAAGAAATTATGGATGGGGAAGAAGTTAAGGAGGGAGAGTTGATTATTATGGATGGAGAAAAAGTCAAGTAAAGAGAAGAAGTCATGAACGAAGAAGATGTTATGGAAGGAGAAGATGCTTTGGATGGAGAAGAAGTTAAGGAAGGAAAAGAAGTTAGGGAAAGAGAGGAAGTTAAAGAAGGAGAAAAAGTTAAGGATAGAGAAAAAGTTTGGGATGGAGAAGAAGTTTGGAATGGAGAAGAATTTAAGTATGGAGAAGAAATCAAGAAGGAAGAAGAAGTTAAGGAATGAGAAGAAGTTATGGATGGAGTATAAATTAAGGATGGAGAAAAAATTTGGGATGTAGATGAAGTTAGGAAGGAGAAAAAGAAGTTAAGGATGGAGAAGAAGTTAGGGAAGGAGAAGAAGTTAAGGATGGAGAAATAGTTTGGGATGGAGAAGAAGTGAAGGAACATTACAAGAAAAAACATTTTTAGCGACTGAAGTTAGCGACCGATTTAATTTTGATCGCAACTAGTGACCGATTTAATTCGGTTGCAATTAGCAACTGATTTAGCGACCGATTTAATTCGGTCGCAATTAGCGACCGAGTTAATTCGGTCGCAATTAGCGACCGAGTTAATTCGATCGCAATTTAGCGACCATTTTAGCGACTAAGTTAATATGGTCGCAATTTAGCGATCGATTTAGTCACCGAAATAAGATTTAGTTTCACTTTTTCTATTTAGCAATAAATAGTTTGTGTCGCAAAATTTTAGTCGCTAAATCGGTGGCTATTCCATACTAAAATAAAAAAATCATTTAGCTGATCGATTTAGCGACCAAATTACAAATTAAATTATATTTTAAAAATTTATATTAAAAAAATTAAACACATCAAATTTTTCACATTTTAATTCCTCATTAACTTAATTAATTAAAAAATTACAATTTCAATCAAATTATTACAATTTTATTTTATAATACTTTATTTTTAATTTAATTTTTAAATTTATTGCTTTGTTATTATTAATTACTTAACCATAGTTGTTTTCATATCATTGATATATCGAGAAAAAATTTATATCAATATATATTAGATAATAAATATATTATTTAATTAAATTATTTATAAAATATATTGATCTTTAGTTAAAATATTTTTTAGTTTAAGTATACTAATTAATATTTTTCATTTTTAACATAATTAATAACAAAGATTAAAAATAGACGACTAGAAAAGTTAAAAATTTAAAATTAATCTATTTTATAAATACTAAAAATAAACCATATTTAAATAAATTAAAAATATATTTAAATTTATATTCAACATACCTCTAATTTTGCTCAATAAATTCATAAATCACATTTGGAAACTTCATCACTTAAATAACTTTAAAATTATTAACTTTTTTTTCAAAGCCAAGTTTTTATTGTAAGTTTTTCAAAAAAAATAGTTAATGTAAGTTAAGGTTGTGCCTTTTTAAAATTTCAACTTTTTTATATATTGGATTTTCATTAAAAAAATTCTAAAATTGCATAAGAAAATAGAGATTTAATTATACTTTTAATAAATTTAAGATAATACTAGTTTTTTTTTAATATTTATTTTAATTTTTTAAAACAGATAAACTATAATTTTAGTTTCTAAATACTAAATTTAAAGAATTAAATTTATTATTATTTAATCTTTTAATTTTAGTATTAAAAATTTAAATTATATTTTATTAAATTAAAATAATTACAATATATTTTTCTACTTTGAGAATTAAAAATATAATTAAACTAAAACTGAAAATATTATAATACATTTTTGAACTCTTTTTTATAATATTTTTATCATTATTATATTTTTGGATTAATTGTTTTTTTCCTAATTTTTTATAAAGTCAATTTTAATATTTAAAAGTATTTAACATTTTGAATTCTGAAACTTTTTCTCTATTAGCAAATTTAAAAACATAATATACTAAAAAAGTATTATACATAATTATTTCATTCAAATTTTTAATAATATGATAAGTCATCAAATTCGTATATAAAACAAATTTAATGATGGATTAAAATAGAACAACATTTATAAGAGATTATTTATTTTTATTTATGATGAATCAAAAGTGGAAATACATTTAAATTTATAATTTTATTTATGAAACACATTTAAATTTATAATTAATCGAAAATAATAAAAATCTTAATATAATATGATACTTTTAGTAATGTATTTTTTTATAAATTTAAACTTACTTTTTTTAGTTTAGTTTTTAAATTTTATATATTATTATTTTTAATTGATATACTAGAATAAATTTATATAAAAATAATCTTTATCTTCAAAATTCACTTCTTCAAATTCTATCTTTATATTTTTCTACTTGTTTCGTTATAGTTAAGAAAGTCAAGCATTTGTGCACACACTTAAATATAATATAAAGTAAAGAATATTTATTTATTCTATTTTATTTCCATTCTATAATTTGAGTTTTTTTAAAATATATTTTATATTTTTAAAATTAATAATTTTAATGTAGTTATCTAAGCTTTTGATGTGATGATTTTAATTAATTGATATTATCAAACCATTTAATTTGATTTATTATAGTAAAAATCATAAAAATAAATGTTAAAATAATATTAATTATTTTAAATTATAAGAAAATAAATAATAAAAATAGAAAATAAAATATTCTATAAAAGAAGACTAATTATTATAAAGATAAAATAGAATATGGGAGGAGATGAGGATGATAAAGTAGTAAAAACGATAGAGTTTAAAAAATATATAGAATGTGAGAAGTTAAAAAAAATATATAGAATGTGAGAAGTTTAAAAAGAGAAAAAAAAGTTAAAAAAGCATATATATATATATATATATATATATATATATATATATATATATATATATATATATATATATATATAAAAAGTAATTGGATTAAATTTATTATCCCCTCATATATTATTATACATTATTAGCGTAATTTTAGTTTAATTAAAAATTAGAATACAAATATACTATATTATACTAATATATCATTATATTATAATATTTATAATTTATTTTCATTGTGTATAAATTATAAAACTAATAATTTTTAAAAAGTTTAATGATAATTTTTTTAACTTATATATTACAAAATATTTTTTAATACTTTAATAAATATAACTTTTTTTAAAAATATTTTCATCAATTTAAAGTATAATTTTTTAATATTTTTTAGTATTTTTTTAAATGTGGATATCTTTAATATTTTGGACATGTAAATATAATTTGTACATGTTTTAAACCTTTTTCTAATATTTATTTTTAAAAATATAATATTATTTTTAATATTTCATATTTATATTTTTTCTTAAATATATAAATATATAAAGATATAAATTTATAAAGATATAAATATATAAATACTTAAAATATATAAAGATATAAAGATATAAATATATAAAGATATAAATATATAAAGATATAAAGATATAAATATATAAAGATATAAATATATAATTATATAAATATGTAAATATATAAATATATATATATATATATATATATCTTTAATAATTTGTACATTTAAATATAATTTATATATATTTTTAAACCTTTTTCTAATATTTGTTTTTAAAAATATAATATTATTTTTAAAATTTAATATTTAATTTTTTAATTTTTTCTTAAATATATCAATATTTAAATATATATTAAAATATATAAATATATTTGTATTTATAGATTTTATATTTATATATTTATACGGATATACATTTATTTATATAAAAATATATATAATTTATTTGTAAGTTATTATTGGAAAATTCTAGTAGTTTAGTGGTTGGGCTTTTAGCCTCCAACTCTAAGGTACCGGATTTGAATCTTGACAATAACAATAATTTGGTAATAAGTCAAACTTCTAAAAAATGTAATGAATAATAAAAGTATAATATAACGGAGGTAGTGCAGTCTTTAGATAAATAGAGGGGATTTGTAAATAAATAAAAATAATTAACTTTGTCATTGATTTAGCGGTTGATATAAATCGGTCGTTATATTTTTAACTTTGTCATTGATTTAGTGGCCGATATAAATCGGTCGTTATTTTTTTAACTTTGTCACCGACTTAGCGACCGATTTAATATATTAATTTCGATCGCTATTTTGCGACCGAAATGAAAATCGGTCACTAACACATTAGCGACTTGCCCTTTTGTGACGACGAATTTTGGTCGTTATTTTTTTAACTTTGCACCGACTTAGCGACCGATTTAATATATTAATTTCGGTCACTATTTTGCGACCGAAATGAAAATCAGTCACTAACACATTAGCGACTTTGCCTTTTGTGACGACGAATTTTGGTCGCTAAGTTTGGTCGCTAACTGTTTAGTGACCGATTTTTTGACATTAGCAACCGATTTTTTCGATCGCTAAAATGATTTTTTCTTGTAGTGGAAGGAGAAGAAGTTAAGGAAGAAGAAGAAGTTTTGGATGGAGAAGAAGTCAAGGATAAAGAAGAAATTATGGATGGGGAAGAAGTTAAGGAGGGAGAGATGATTATTATGGATGGAGAAGAAGTCAAGGAAGGAGAAGAAGTCATGGACGGAGAAGATGTTATGGAAGGAGAAGATGCTTTGTGATGTGAACATGACCTATGATAAGGGCTAGAGCAAGGGAAACAAAGGAAGCTCTTCAACAAGTATTGTTGGTTGGCCAAATTGTGTTTTGGATTAATCAATTAATGGGCTTTAGTTTGATTTTGTTTTAAGTTGTAATAAGGGCCCAATTGAAAATTTAGTCATCAGCCTTTAGGAGACCAAGGGGTGCATAACTGATTGACTTTTGGTTGTCACAGTTTCAGATACAATCAGTCATTAAGTAGTTTCAATTCTTAGGTCAATGGATCATTATTAGCCTTTATTTGTTTCCATTAAATAGTTTTCAATTCCTAGATTAATGGGTTATTATTAGTATTTATTTTCTTTTATTGAGTCTTTGTAATTCTAATGGCAAAGCTTCTTTATAAGCTGAACGATTTTTATCATAAATAACAAGTTGAGTTTTATTTTTAGAAATATTAGAGTTTATCTCTTTTATCTTAGTGAGAGTAATTCTCCTAAGTTCTTGAGTGATTCAAGAATATTTGGCTGTATCAAAGAACTTTCACATCCTTTGTGTGTTGCCTTCCTTGGAAAGAGTGATTCTTTCCTTCCACCTTCTTTCTAATTCCTAAATCACCCATTGTGATTCATATCACTTTGGATGGAGAAAAAGTTAAGGAAGGAGAAGAAGTTAGGTAAAGAGAGGAAGTTAAAGAAGGAGAAGAAGTTTGGGATGGAGAAAAAGTTTGGGATGGAGAAGAAATTTGAAATGGAGAAGAATTTAAGTATGGAGAAGAAATCAAGAAGGAAGAAGAAAAAGTTAAGGAAGGAGAAGAAGTTATGAATGGAGTATAAGTTAAGGATGGAGAAGAAATTTAGGATGTAGATGAAGTTAAGGAAGGAGAAGAAAAAGTTAAGGATGGAGAAGAAGTTAGGGAAGGAGAAGAAGTTAAAGATGGGGAAATAGTTTGGGATGGGGAAGAAGTGAAGGAAGAAGAAGAAGTTAGGAAAGAAGAAGAAGTTTTGGATGGAGAAGAAGTCAATGTAGAAGAGAGGAGAGGAAGTTTGGTTAAACTTCAACCTTGGTCTCCAAAGTCTTGACCGTTCCAAAGCTATGCCAAAAATGCTCCCATTCAAATGTTGCTATGTGTCATTAATTAACTTATTAATCTCTTAATTGAGCATTCCACTTATTTCAATTAAGTTTTACATTTATTAATTCAAGCACTTTAGGTTACTACTTGCTTGCTAATTTAAGCTGAAGTTTTAAAAGGAGTTTACTAATACTCAACCGCTAATAGGGTATTTAATTTATATATTTTGGCTCAAAAACCAAATTAATTAAGTAGTAGTTCTAATCAAATTTTAATTAGAAATTCAAAGTTCTTGTCCTAATCAAATATCTTACTTTCTTATTATTCTATTAAATATGTGACAATTTACGCTCTAACATGCCTTCAACCATGTTTAAGAGAGTGTGACAACATTAAATAAAATAAATTTAAAATCTTAAAGTTATATATACTTATAAAACAAATCTTAAACAAGAGTTAAGGTTTTTTAATATACATCTATACAAATATTTTGTTTTAAATATTTAAATACATCATATAGAAATTAAAAAAAAAAAAAAAAATATATATATATATATATATATCCTATTCATATAGGAGCAATTTAGTGAGACACAAATAGATGATGGTATCATGTATTTGCCTATAAGATTAGTCTATCATTTATGTTATGATGTAAATTACTACAAGAAAATCGCAAATTTTCGACGGATTTGTGGTCGATCTGAAAATGAATCATTATCGATGGAAATTACCGATAGATATAGAATTTGGTTTTACCGACGGATATATCCGTCGGTAAAATAATAATTAGTTATCGACGGATATATCCGTCGGTAAATTGATAATTAATTACCGACGGATATATCTGTTGGTAAATTAACAATTAATTACCGACGGATTATTTATCGACGAATATTTACGTCGATAAATTCATCGATAAATTAACAAATCATTACCAACGGATATATTCATCGGTAAAATTATATAATAATTACTTATTATATTCTAATAAATTAATTATTCACCTAATTAAAAAATTAAATATTTTTTTATTTAATAATTTAATTTAATTATAATTAGATTAATTTATAATAATTTATTAAATTAAATAATTTAAAAAATAAATATATAAATATATAAATATAATTTATTTGTAAATTATTATCGAAAAATTTAAGTAGCTTAGTGGTTGAAGTATTAGTAGAGGTAAAATAAATAATAATTCCTGTTCGGTAATATTTACTGACAACCCAATTTCCGATGGATTTTTGTTATTACCGATCTAATTTTGACCGTCGGTAATTTCAATTTTTTTTTGTAGCGAATTAAGATTTGCAACTATTTAATCAATTTATTGTTCAAAAACTATTTTTAAACTGATCATTCCCCAACATTGTTTTACACCGATTTTCAGTGTTTTAAGTTTTTTGAAAGAAGCAAGGCATTTTAACAATGTAAGTAATTTTATATTTTTATTTAATAACGTATGTTTGTTATTTTTATAATAATTATTTTAAAAATCGTATTAACAACAATAAATTGTAATTAATAGATTTTAGATATATATATATATATATATATATATATATATATATATATATATATATATATATATATATATATATGCTCATAAGATCCATTAAACATATTTCTAAATGAAAGTTATTTACAAAAAAAATAAAAGTAAAAAATCTTTCTCAATACACTTGTTACTCTAATTTTTTTGCTGAAATAGTTTACGAAAAAAACAACTTAGAAACATTGTTATTATAGATGCTTGAAAATGTTTCAGTATGTTGTAGATAAAATCTAGGGTTAAATATTATAACAGTGATTTGTTGAGTGAAGGGTTACAATTTTTTGTTTTTCATCTTTGAAATACTCTTGAAGCTTGTATAATTAATGTTCTAAACCTACGGAACTATATATGACTTTATAGCGGGTCAACTTGTTAGAAATTGGTATTTTTTTTATGGTTTCGAACCAAAAATTACATTCAACCATGTATTATGATCAAATTTTATATGTCATACGAACCTGTTAGATGTATTATTGGGATTAGAGTACTCTTCGTGAATCATCAAACATTTTTAAAGATAACATTATGAAAAAATTGAACTCAAACTTCAAAACAAAGCGTGACTAATATCTCATGACTTGAGGTCGTAAAACTAGTACTACGTATAGTAGTATATATATATATATATATATATATATATATATATATATATATATATATATATATATATATATATATATATATATATATATTTGTTAGTTTTAATTCTTATACAAGAAGCTTCTTTTTTATCAAACAAAAAGAGACACTATATAACGAACAGTATTTATGAGGAGTGCAGTATTATATGTTGTTCAATTTTCTTTGTGTATGTATATGTTATTAGAGATCATTCTCGCACACATTTATAATATCATCATTCGAACTCAAGAGTTGCATTCATTGCAAATCATATAATGTTTATGACCGAAATTTGTCCAACTACAAATTATATTATATGTCAGTGTTGTTAATAATAAAAGGTGTTCAGAGGTGTGTTAGGGTATATGATTTTTATTTTCAAGGTTCGAATGTTGCAACCAAGCTCGTGTAATTAATTAATAGCTCTATAACATAAGAAATATTAATGTATAAGCTCACGAAGGAACATGGTATAGATGGTGCCCACGGTGAAGGTCAAAAAGATAGTTGAGCACAAACGGTCCACTAATAAATAAATTCATTAATTTTTGTATCAAAAAACAGAAAAAAAAATTTAATAAAGAATCCATTAAAGTCTGAAACTAGCTACCCACCAAAAGAATAAGAAATTCTCATTATCCTTTTGGGTCATCTTCTACATGGAACTACTCCCACTGAAGGTGATTAAATCAAACACGTATATATCTTTCTTTCTCCTTTTATAAACCGGGGATTGAAGTCCAAACCCAGCAAACAACAAAAGCAAAGAATTAATTAATTATCTGAGAAATTATTGAATAGGTCAATGGATGGAGTACGAGGTGAAACAAAGTTTGAAGGACTAGGCATGATGAAACCCTCCATAAAATTTCTGCTACTATGTAGAACGGGGCTTAAATCATGAAAGAAGCTAACCATGTTTGGATCCGTCAATGGTGGCGAGAAGAAATTTGAAGGAATGGGAGACAAGGAAGCTGGTCCCGGGGACAAAATCCCATGAAACATGTTTGGTCGCTCCAACACCCCATGACCTACTACATCCACCCCTCCAACATCACCACTATTCTCACTTGGGTGTTGTTTAACGCTTTGAGTTGTTCTAGCCATCTCTATTGCGGCGTATCGAGCTATCGGCGATATCATGTTACCACTGTCATCATTGTCACCACCACCACCACCATGATCTTTATCATCATTTAAAGGGTGGGTTGTGAGCTTATCAGAAGAGGAAGAACCGGTGAGACGTTGAACGAGGCTCATGAAGTCACTTGGTGTGGTGTGGATTACTTTAGGAGAGACGGTGTAGATGATGATGGGTTGTCGAGGTGGAGCTTGCGGGTGCGATGGTGGCGGCGCAAGTGGTGGCTTCTTGATCTTGTGGGAGTCCTTGTTTACCCTAAGAGGAGTGGGACGAGGGCCTTGGAGTTCTCTTTTGGGCGATCTTCCCGAGGGAATGTGTTGTGAGTTCATGGTGGTAGCAAATGAAGGGTGGTTGAATATTGTGAAATGATCAGTAGAAGAGGAAATGGGTTGTGAAATGGTGATGGTGAGAAGAAGAGAGTGAGTTGTGGTATGAAAAGTAGGGTATATAAGGGGCTGACGTGAAACGCACAGAGAGCGGGTCAATGGTTTAAAAGGGTGTATTTTAATGTATGATATACGTTTGGTAAAACATGGCTCCTTGTATGGTAAATTTTTTATAATGTATTCATACATGGGGGCGGTTTCGTGATGTTTTGGTTGTCTGAATTTGTCTTATGTGTTGGTTTTAATTTTGAGTTTTTGGTTATTGGTAGGAGTTGGAAAGGGTGGACAGGGTCGTGAGCACGTGAGCACGTGAGAATGCAAATGATGTATGATGCAGGAGTAAAAGTATTGATGAGTGGATAAGTGTTGACAAGTAATAGTGAGTATATTATTATGTGGTTTTCGTTGATTCCTTAGTGTTAGTGGGTGTGTAAGGTTACAACACCCAAGTCTTTTGAGTTACTCTCTCTGGTGGGTCCTGTTTTGTCCCTTGGTTAGTTCAAAACATTTGTAATGATTTAGTGCCACCAAAACGACATTCGAAAAAGTCTGCAGCTTTGACCTGGCACATGAAGTTGCTTGCATTGAACCCTCCCTCACTTTCTCTTACATTTAATATTCACGTAAAAATTTAACAAGTATTTTATTAACTACGTTCATGCATAATATAACTTGTAACATATACTTTTTCATTACTTTAATAACATCGATATAATGAATGCAAATTTTATTTTCTCTTCCGTGCGTAACCCAGTATTTACGGCCTCCGGTTATCAATGCACATTAGAGATGAAAATAAGGTTGATCAAGGTAGGTTTTTAGGTCTCATTTTGCTTTACGTTGAAATTATACTGACTTTGTTCTGTTTGTTTATTAAATGTTTGGTTTAACTTATGTAAAAATCTTTGCTGATTAAAGATTTGTTTTTAACTTATTCTGTGATCATTTAGCACAAAAATAAATGTCACAATAGATATGTTAGGCATTAATATATAAGAATGTAATATAAATTTATTTATATAATGTTAACCTATTTTTAATGTCTAACAAACATGGTTTATATAAAATCTGACAATATAAGCTGTTAGTTGACTAGGTAATTAGATATACTTTATATTTTAAATGATAAATAAATGAAATATTTTAATAAATGATAGCAAAATTAATAATAATAATAATAATAATAATAATAATAATAATAATAATAATAATAAGTGCAAATGTTTATCATATTATTTTATTTCTAATTTTTTTAAAGATGTAAACGATATGACCAAGAACTTGACCTCATTAATTAATATATTAGACTTTAATAACAAAAAAATGATCTACTTTAATCGATAGTTTGATCTATTTTTAGTCTAAAAGGTAACCATCATTAGAAATTCTCATGAGAATTTTTCATGTAAATTTTTTATAAAAATTATAAGACATAAGTTTTTTACAAATTTAAATAGTTTTTTATAAGAAAAATTCAGAAAATAACTAACTTTTTATAGAGAATATGGTAAAAAGAACGATAAAATATAGTAGAGAAAACTCTCAATCAATTTAAACAAATCTATTAATATTCCTATACAGTATTAATTAGTCATTATTAGAGTTTTATTATACTTTAGGGTTTAGTTTCTATCATTCAATTTTTCTTCATGTATAAAACAAAATAGCTTCTCTCTCACACTGATCATAATTTGAGTCCCTCACCACTGATATCGCACAATTGAACTACAAAATAAAATTGAATTCTAAATTAAGGTTTAACTCTTGTAATGTATAGGAAAAAACTATCATTTTCTACATAAAGGGAGCATATGGGATATATAGCAGATGGGTCTAATATTATGTCACAAAAGTGTTAAATCAAAATTAAAATCTCTATTATGGGAAGAACAAGACGCTACTAATATGGGATTAGGATCCTTAAAAGGTAACTTAATTTGATTAGAATTAAAAATAAATGAGATATGGTTTTTTACGGCAAGTTTTCATGAAAAAGAAGCCGTGTTCGACAATCTTGAATGAATCGTACCTTAAAGGCATAGTTATTTTTTCATCTTAGCTACAAAACCCTAGCAAACCAAATCGATATCGAATAGCTACTTCATTGAAGTTGTCAATGATCCCAACTAATCAACATGGACGTAGCGAAGTTGCTTTTAACAATTATTTGACTTTAAGATAAAATATTGATTGAAGATGTATGTCAAGGAAATGTATAAATTAAGAAGTATGAGTATGACACTAGGACAAAGTTCCACCCTCATAAACACAAAATACAAAAAGACCATTTGAGTTTATTAATTATACCTCAGTGTGAATATGATAGACATAAAACATGTTGAACAAATTGCTATCGGATTCTTCTGCGTCGGTGCCGTATACACTACACATGGCTATGAAAATTATGCTCTAACTAAACTTTATGATACTTTTTTTAGTGCATATAAAAGCTTCTAGAGATAGTTTGTTAAAAGTACAAAACATTTGGTTTAAAAGGTAGCTATACTAGGAATTATATAAGCTTCTCAACTATTTCATAATTATTAATTAGATCTCCCATCAGGTCCTTTCTTTCTATTCCATAATGTTTTAAGATTTTTATTTCCTTGTTCTAACCAAAAGTTGGATCAACCTTAGTTAGTTTTGATGAAAAAATATACTTTAAATTTAATCTTAAAGGGTTTTTTTATTAAGTTAATTTGTCCCAAAAACTATAGGACTTGAACCCTAATAACCTAATATCATTAGGGATGGTAAAGCAGGCTAGCCCGTCCCGTTTTGGTCCGCCCGCCTTTGGCCCGCCAAAGCGGGCGAGCGGCTGCCCGATATAGTCATGATGGGCTGGCTCGCCATAATTTAGAAAAAAATATTTTTTTTAATAATTTTTTTTAATAAATTTAATAATAAAAGTATTATTTGTTTGTCAATAATTCAATATATATATATATATATATATATATTATTTCCATTTAATAATATAAATCAATACATTATTTTAAGAAATTATAATTTAGAACAATAATAAAATTTACATAATAATAAATAATAACAAATATATATATATATATATATATATATATATATATAACGTTAAACTTATAAAATTTATATTTTTTATATTGAAAAATTCAAATACCTATATCTTTTTTATTTCATAAAATTTCATATTATTCTTGGTTGAGTAATTCTTACACCTTTAATTCAAGTAATAAGGATAAAAATAATCAGTGCTTAAGATAAACAAGGAGAACAGGAGAGAAAGTTATGTTTCGGGAAGGAGAATATTTTCTGTGAGAATGAAACTTTTTTAATTCTCTTTTTAAAAATTTTAACTTTATATATTATCTTTATAATTAATTTTATTTACAATAAAAAATTATTTTTTTATTAATTAGGCGGGTCGCGGGCTGGCCCAACGGGTTGGCGGGCTTGGTGGGACAGTCAAAGCGGACTGGTGGGTTGAAAACACCAACCCGCCCCGCCATATTATGGCGGGCTGGCCCGCCGGCCTAGCCCGTTTTGCCATCCTTAAATATTATACACCGTAAATGACTTAATTTTCATGGAATTCATGATAATAATATTTGATTATAGATAAAATTATCGTTTTATGGTCGACCACTTGAGTCAGAAATAGACCAAACACCACACTTCTCTTACTAATATGTCTTAGCTTAAATATAAATAAAAACTAGTCAAATTATAAAAATTTAATTAATTCATGAATCCAATATTATCACATTTATAACACTACACCAACTCTCTAGGTCTCACTACACCAAATCTCTAGGTCCTCATGTATGTATGGTTCTTGGTCTTCTTTTTCATTTGACAGTCTCATGGTGGGGAATCAAAAGCTACTTAAAGATGATACCGAGGAAGACTCATATATATGCTAATTGAGGGAGTCAGAAGAGGAATCTTGCAATGATTTTTTTCGCATGGGATCTTATTACGAGACTCTTGTGTTTATTTTGAGCATTGATGATTAGAATGTGATGTATAAATGACTATTTGAAATCTAAATGTTATCCTTCTTTTGTATTTTGACTTTGATACAACTAGGTTTCAGACATTTTGTATTTAATCGGTCACTACGGGAAGAAACTCTAAAAAAAAAAAAAATTATATCACACTCTAATTTTAAAAGAAACATTCACATCTAACATGTTAATAGTAAAGTAACACTTGTACTCCTTATTTTTTTCATACTTATACTTGTATAAGATTCATATATAAAACATAATAATAATTTAGTAAAGTTAATTATATATATATATATATATATATATATATATATATATTATTTACTTATTTTTATATTAATTTTTTTTTTCAAAAACATAACTTTTTATATTTTTTGTAAAATAATTTATAATTTTCATGATAATTTTAATGCAGAAAAATAAAATTATTAATTTTTTGTTTTGAAATTTGAATTTTTAATTTTTAGAATTTTTATTTAGTTTTAATTAACATAATAATTTTAAATAAAATAAAGTAAGTATGAATTTAATAAAAACATAGGAAAATTGAACTTCATTTATTTAAAAATATGATGTATAGATTGTTTATTTTAAAAAAAAATATTATAAATCATGAATTTAAAGGAGGTAAATGCAATATACAGTAAAAGTTTTCACTTACAGCCCGTGAATTAATATATATATATATTAGTTGAAAGTTTCAACTGACCAAGGGTCAATGGAGAGGTTGGAGTCGAGTGAAGAAGAAGAAGAAGAGAACAGCGGTCTTGATTTGAAGTTGACCAAGTGTGGTCGGGCTCAGTAATGGCTGCATTAACTCTTAGCTAAGACCGAACCAGTTTTTATATATATATGAAATATAAAACATTTATAAAGCGGTTAAAATAAAATAAAAATATAATAAAATATTAAATATTATTAAATTAAAATAATATTTATGATATTTTTTATTTTAAGCAATAATAAAAATCCTTTATTACCATCTTTCATCTTCAAGCAGGTACTGGGTAACGACATTATTTAGCTTCATTCCTCATTCTTTGTTTTTTATGGTAAAAATGAGAATAATTCAGTTTCAAGGTTAGAAAGTTGAAATAACTCATTTAATTTGTAGTAAATATGTATATAAAATGGATTAGTTAGTAGTGCAAACTTTGAAAATGTTAGTTTTATAAAAATGGTTTCGAGATGCTTTGAATTAGTCTCGGATTCATATAATTTTTGTAGCTTAAGCCTTCGTATCGTATCATTCCCTATAGCATTATTATGAACTAGTCAGTCATATCAACGTAATGTGCATGCCCCACTCACTGATGCACGAACCAAGACCCACTATGAATAGGACCAGCCCTCATCAATGAATTGCTCATAGCTACCTTCATAGATCATTCATGTCCTTTACCTTGCCACAAATCACTTGCTCTGCATCACCCTCACTCCTACTGAAAGCTATTGTAGACCTAATCCACCACCACATTGTTACACCCCAATCACCTAATTGCTTCTCGTGAACTCATCATTCGGTTCTATGGTTGTGTGCTTCGAGAGCCTTGCAATTTCTTTAGAAGAAAGGAGAAGAACCCTACATTTATTTGTTTCCATTTCCAACCCATTATAGAAAAATAAAATTAGTTAACTATAGAATCTGTAAGTGAGTAATCCTTAAAAAAAATATTATTATAATAATGATTTTAAGGTAAACTTATGATTGATATAATTAAGCTATGTTCATAAACCCTAAAAAGGCAGCAAACTATTCTATACTATTTTTTAAAGAGTAGCAAGATAATATTTATTTTCACGTTTTTTATTTTAAAACAAAAAACAAGGTAGGTTATATAAGCAAATACATACATAGCTTGTGCAATGATGATGGAGAAGAAAAATAAACGAATTTGGCAACATATTCATTCTATCTATAATTCTGGCGTTGCACGATCACGACTATGAATAATTTTGATGCGAAGAATAGAAAATTCATAAAGAAAAAAGAATAGTTGGACGTAAGATTCATGGTGCCTCTCGAATTTGGAACAAGGGCACCCTTTCCCCTCATCTTTATCCTCTCCATTATGATGTTATTATATAATATAGAAACAGAAGTTGGATTCCAAAATCACATTATTGAGATCTATGAAAGATATGCATGCCTTTTCAAACAATTCATGTTCGGCCCAAACGAAATTTATCTGAATTATTTTAAATTTTTCAAAAGTTCAAATTTCTATTTTTTTTTTCAACTATCAACTCATTTGATATATTGCAAGCATTGAATGGGTTTGTTCCCGTATATAAAACATATTTAGATAAATGATTGTCTAAATATGTATTTAAATTTAAGTTAAGCTAGTCTTTATTTCTTTATTCTAAATTGTTTTTTTCAGAAGTAGTAAAAAAATGAAGAAAAGATGAATATATATAATCTATATTCTTCTGTCCACAAAAACAATAGGAAATAGTGATTGAAGGTGGAAACTTTTAATAATGATGATTAAACGTTCTGCAAAATTTAATATTCATTTTTAAGTTAATATAATTTGGGAAAAACTTATTTCAGCATCCATATAATTTGAAAGGAAAATAAAACACATGTAGTTGAATATTCGATAATAATCATATAAAATTTTCAATAATTACAAGTCACATGTAAAAAGTATTTATAAGTAATTAATAATTACTAAAAAAAATTAAATGTAAGTTAATAATAATGTAGCTTTTTCTAAGCATGTAAACTAGTCCACCTACTTATGTATTTTAATATCTGAAATTGTCAAAAATGAATAGTTCAAATTAATCTAAATTGAAAAATTTAATAATTCAATCTCTTCTATATTTTAAAATAAGTTATAATTTTTAGATAAGATGTAATTGAACAATTTTAATCTAATCAAATTAAAAGAAAATTTAAATATTTATACTAAAACAATTAATTAAAAAATATTTAAATAAAAATTAAAATAAAAAATATTTTCAAAATTTAAATTATATTAATAAAATTAATTTTTATTTAAGATATAATAATTTAATATATAAATTATAAAATAATAAATCCATTTAATTTTAAAATAAAAATTAAAAATTTATTCTTCATTATAATAAGTCATTAACCATTAAATTTTGAAACAAATTATTTAAAATAATCAAGTTATAATAATTTATAATAAGTAAATATTTTTTTAATAAAAAATATCACTTTAATTTCTATTTAAAAAAATAATTATTATTTTATAAAATAAATTAGTTCATAAATTTATAAAGATAATTTATTTTAAGATCATATAACTAAAATAATTTTAATTTAATTTAAAGCATAATTTTTTTTCTAGTTTAACTTATTTTTTAACCTTTCATTATGCATGAAACCTATTTTAACATTTATAACCTAATATAATCTTCTTACTTGCGAACCTGTATAAACTATAAATCCTTAAAAAGGTATTACCATGATTAAGCTTAGGTTTCTAAGAGGACACACAAATTAAAATAAAATCAACCTCACACCAAAGCTAACAAATAATATATTTTATTCTTATTATGCATGCGGTACCATTGGAAACACTTGTGAAATAGACTTAAAAGAAAATGCACGAGTAATTCAACGTTAATGCCTCGTCCAAGCAACTGGTCAAGATTACTTCACTCTAACCAATGGGATCAACCCTACGTACGACTAGATTTCATAAACACCACTCATGTGATGATAAAACACGTTAGGTTAAGCCTAATTCATATTAATAGTTTTAGTTTATTGGTTCCTTTTAACTTATTTCATCTAATATATTGAATAAAGATAAAAAATAATAAGATGTGTTGACTAATTTTTTAAAAATGTATTTATATATTAAAATTAATATATATATATATATAATTAAATATTTTAACATGTAATAATTTTTTAAATTTATTCATTATAAAAGACAATACACTAACTGGAAAGGAAAATTAATATATTAATTATGTAATTTATTTTTTTACTTTTTTACTTTTTTTAGAAAATGTTTTATTATTAAAATGTTTACTTTTATCGATAATATATTTAGTTTTATATATTGTATAAAAATATTAATTAATAATTAAAGATATATAAAAAATTATAAAATAATCTTGCTCGTTGTTAAGGAATTAGAGGAGAGACAGATTTAAAAAAAAAAAAAAAAAAAAAAAAAAAAAAAAAACTCAAAATGTAAAATTAATTATAGTCAGTGGATCCAGTTGAGACTTGTGGTTGGGAAATCATTTGTCCCCTACCTTCCTAATCCATCACTTATCTCACCATTCATGACGAAGACAATCTCTAAACAGATTTCATCCCCAAATCACTCAACGTCCTTTAAGACTGGAACATTATTTTCTGTCCTCTGATTTTTTCTTTCTGTCTCTTTTCTTCGTAGGCAAGTTTTCTTTGTTGTTATCTTATACTTGTTTCCAATTTATTAAACAGTCAAAATTCTCACTTATGCATAATTATTACAATTAAAAAAAAACATTCTATAATTAAAAAGTTTATCGGAAATAGTTAGATCGGTAATGGAGAAAGGTATATATGCACCTATATATACATATGTTACCTCTCACCAGTTCACTTTCATGATAAGAAACAACTAAATCAAAGAGAAGATGATTTTGAGACCTCACCATGCAAAAACAATAGAAAAGATGGTGTTGTCTACCACTTTATTATTTATATATGTTTGTTGTTTTGCTTATTGGGTGCTGTTTGGTCCATCTCAGAACTTGGATTGTAATGCCAAGTTGGATGAACCATCATTATGATGATGCCTTGTGAATTTCACAGTTTCTGTTGTCATTTGCACCTAAAATGGTAGGGACGAAAATGGGATTGCCAAACTGCTGTCATCTTCTTCACAAACTATATATCACCATATTAGTGTAAGAAAAAATCATTGAGATGTAAGAAAAAGTGAAGGAAATTCAGAACACAAGAGTATTACAGAAGAAGAAATCTAGGTTAAATATGATTTTACCTGGTTATGATTTTTGGATTTAACATTATTTTTATGATTTTTTTTTTAAATAATATTGCTATCACTGACCTACTTGGCAAAAGATAAATATTATATAAAATAATTTCTAATGTGAAAATTATATAAAGAATTAATTTTTGAAAGTTTCCATCTGAAATTTTATGTTGTTTATAAAAAAGGTCATTTTGATAATTTTACATAAAAATGTTGAATAAATTAATAGATTTACCGATATATTCGCTAATGTTTTAATAAAAAAAAAACTAAATAAAGCTTAAAAAAATACTAAAATAAATCTGTCAAAAACAAATTATTAAATAAAAAATTTTAAAAGGACATGTTAGCTAATTTGTTAACCTTAAATATAAAGGAATAAAAGCAACATTTATTTAAAAATATCATTCTATATGTTCTCTCATCCTTTTCATAAATGATCAATTGACACAGACCACGCTAGGAAAACTATCTAAATTTTTGAATTTATTAATATAATATATTTTAAGAGTGTGATAATAGAAATAATATATAGTCTACTTAGTGCTAATCTTTTGTTTTAATAAAACATAATATAATATCTTTTATTCATTAATAGTTTTTCATAATCTGTTAAACTATTTTAAAAAAATATTTAAATAAAATTATATTACTAATTTAATCATAATTTATTTTATAGTTAGAGATTATGATATAAGTTTATGAATATATTATATAAGATATTGCCTTCTCAAAATCTCCATGACATGTTTTTTAATCATTGTTAAGAACATGTAATTATAAATATTTTAAATATGGTTGATATTTATATATTTGAATGAATAACTTTTATATAGTTAGCTGTGTATTGTATATTATATATTTTTGTAGAACTTAAAATATGTAAACCAATTATGACTTGTTATTCCTCTGCGTTGTTGATTACACAGAAAAAAGGGGACCTCAAAGGACCACTATGCATGGTTAGTACATTTAGGTAGTTCCTTCATAATAAGAATGTTCTGCAACACATGATAATTTTGAGCTTTGGTATTGTCCAACTAGGTAGCTTGCCCCATATAACAGCATGTGCACATGACCCAGAACACACTAAAACAGCCAACGCAGTCATTTTCCCAATCGATATCCTTTCACATTATATGTTGCACACAACAGCTACAAACCCTTCTGCTGAATCGCGTTCCAAAAGCTTTATTAGCTATCGTAGATATATCTGGTATGTACCTTAGTGCACAACTTGCTTGTATGTTTTTTCACCACCTCCTACTTTCACTATAAAAGTTACTGCAACAAAGACTCAAGAACTTAACCAAGTAAATAAATAAAAGACAATATATTATTATTTAGTTATTATTCCCACAATGGCACATTTTAGTGAAAGCTTTTATCTATCCGTATCTCTAGTTAATGCTTCAAATAAGTGTGTTTTTAATTCTTCTATGTGAAAAATAGTGTTTGAGGAAGAAGAATAAAGGTACAGTCGACATCTTTATGATTATTACTTTATATGGAGAAAAGGGAATTTGGGTATCCAAGACCAAGATACAACACAAATAATACAGGACATAAAGAGTAACTTTGAGGAACTAGTGCTTTAATGTTTAAAGGAGATTGAAGAACAGTAGCAGAACACAGGCCTCCTCATCATGTCAAGCAATGCATTAACTCTCTTTTTCTTGCTTCTTAAAATCTCCTTGTTTCCAGCCCTTTGTGCTCTGAACCAGGAAGGTCTCTCTCTACTTTCATGGCTCTCAACTTTCAATTCCTCTGATTCTGCCGCTGGTTTTTCTTCATGGGATCCAACCCACCGAAATCCATGCAGATGGGACTACATAAAATGTTCCAACGAAGGGTCTGTTTCAGAGATCATAATAACATCCATTGATCTTCATACCACCTTCCCTACACAGCTCCTTTCTTTTGGCAACCTTTCCTCTCTAGTCATCTCAAATGCAAATCTCACTGGTGAGATTCCCAGTTCATTGGGAAACTTGTCATCACTCGTTACTTTGGACCTCAGCTTCAATGCTTTATCAGGAAGCATTCCATCTGAAATAGGAAATTTATACAAGCTGCAGTGGCTATACTTGAATTCAAATTCCTTGCAAGGTGGAATTCCATACCAAATTGGAAACTGTTCAAAGATGAGGCAGCTGGAACTTTTTGATAACCAGCTCTCTGGTTTGATTCCAGGAGAAATAGGCCAGCTGACTGATCTTGAAACGCTTCGGGCCGGTGGAAACCCAGGTATCCATGGTGAAATTCCAATGCAGATATCAAACTGCAAGGCTCTAGTTTATCTAGGCCTTGCTGACACTGGCATATCAGGGGAGATTCCACCAACTATAGGAGAATTAACGAGTCTCAAGACACTTCAAATCTACACTGCACACCTCACAGGTTACATCCCACCAGAGATTCAAAACTGCTCAGCCTTGGAAGAGTTGTTTCTCTATGAAAATCAACTTTCTGGAAATATTCCTTCTGAACTGGGTTCCATGAAGAACCTCAGGAAAGTACTTCTGTGGCAGAATAATTTTACTGGGACAATTCCAGAAAGTCTGGGGAACTGTACAAGCCTGAGAGTTATAGATTTTTCTATGAACTCTTTGGTTGGTGAACTTCCTGTGAGTCTCAGTAGTCTAATCTTATTGGAAGAGCTTCTTCTGTCTAATAATAACATTTCTGGAACGATACCTTCCTATATTGGGAACTTCTCCAGTCTGAAGCAACTGGAATTGGATAATAATAGATTCTCTGGGGAGATTCCACATGTCTTGGGGCAGCTGAAGGAACTCACCTTGTTCTATGCCTGGCAGAATCAGCTCCACGGAAGCATACCAACAGAACTCTCCAACTGTGAGAAACTCCAAGCACTTGATCTTTCACATAATTTTCTCAGTGGGTCCATTCCAAGTTCACTATTTCATCTAGAGAATTTAACTCAGTTGTTGTTGTTATCAAATAGACTTTCGGGTCAAATTCCTCCAGATATTGGCAGTTGCACCAGCTTGATCAGGCTAAGGCTGGGATCAAACAACTTCACAGGTCAAATTCCACCAGAAATTGGATTTTTAAGAAGTTTGAGCTTTCTTGAATTATCGGATAATTTATTCAGTGGAGATATACCCTTTGAGATAGGTCATTGTGCTAAGCTAGAGATGCTTGACTTTCACAGCAATGAGTTGCAAGGAGCAATTCCTTCCTCATTGGAATTATTAGTTGGTGTTAATGTCTTAGATTTTTCTGGAAACAGAATAACTGGCACCATCCCTGAAAATTTAGGCAAGCTAGAATCTCTAAATAAGTTGATACTCACCGGAAACCAAATCACTGGTTTGATCCCTCAGTCACTGGGCTTTTGTAAGGATTTACAGTTGCTTGACATAAGCAACAATAGGATCAGTGGTTCCATTCCTGATGAGATTGGTCACTTGCAAGAATTAGATATCCTCTTGAACTTGAGTTGGAATTCTTTAACAGGCCCTATCCCAGAGACCTTCTCAAATCTCTCCAGACTTTCCAACTTGGACCTCTCTCACAACAAGCTCAGAGGTAGTCTTAGGGTACTGGGAACTCTTGACAATCTAGTTTCTCTTAATGTCTCCTACAACAGTTTTTCTGGTTCTCTTCCAGATACAAAGTTCTTCAGGGATCTCCCCCCTGCTGCATTTGCTGGCAACCCTGACCTATGTATTACCAAGTGTCAAGAAAGTGGACATCGCCAACGAATCAAGTCAATAAGAAACATTATCTTATATACCTTCCTTGGTGTTATTTTCACTTCTGGGTTTGTTACTTTTGGAGTAATCTTGGCTCTGAAAATTCACGGGGGCACTACTTTTGACAGTGAAATGCAATGGGCTTTTACTCCATTTCAAAAACTCAACTTTTCCATCAATGACATCATCCCAAAGTTATCAGATTCAAACATTGTAGGTAAGGGCTGCTCAGGAGTTGTTTACCGGGTGGAGACTCCAATGAACCAGGTTGTTGCAGTGAAGAAGCTGTGGCCACAAAAGAATGATGAGCCACCAGAGAGAGACCTTTTTGCTGCAGAAGTTCACACCCTTGGATCAATAAGGCACAAAAATATAGTGAGACTTTTAGGATGCTACAACAATGGAAGAACAAGATTGCTCTTATTTGATTACATATGCAATGGGAGTTTGTCTGGATTGCTCCATGAAAATAGTTTGTTCTTGGACTGGGATGCAAGATATAAGATCATTCTAGGAGCAGCTCATGGATTAGAATATCTTCATCATGATTGTATCCCTCCAATCATTCATAGAGACATCAAGGCTAACAACATCTTGATAGGTCCACAATATGAAGCTTTTCTTGCAGATTTTGGCCTTGCAAAACTTGTTGGTTCCTCTGATTATTCCGGAGCTTCTGCTATAGTCGCAGGTTCTTACGGATACATAGCTCCTGGTGAGTAAATATAGAGTACCTTGATGCCTCAATAACCACATTTAGAACTTACCACTTTCAGCATCTTATATTCTCTGCTTATGTCGTCATTCTACCTTCTTAAGAATATATTTTTCTGTATTTTATAGTAATATACGGTCAGTTTCCTTGTTTGATTATAAAGTTATTTTCATAGCACAGATTCAATTTTCAGAATCACATGTTTCATCGCTAGTTGTGTTGCTCTGAAATTAATAAGAATTTTTCTCCTAACTCTGTTTGTTGACTAATCACACGTTATCTGACTGACTGCAGAATATGGATACAGTTTAAGGATCACAGAGATGAGTGATGTGTACAGCTTTGGCGTAGTGCTAATTGAGGTCTTAACAGGAATGGAGCCAATAGACACAAGGATTCCAGAAGGTTCCCACATTGTCCCATGGGTTATCAGAGAAATCCGAGAGAAGAAAAGAGAATTCGCATCATTTCTGGACCAGAAACTAGCAGTGCAGTGTGGAACACAAATCCCTGAGATGCTTCAAGTGCTAGGGGTGGCTCTCCTCTGTGTGAATCCATCCCCAGATGAAAGACCTACAATGAAAGATGTAACAGCAATGCTGAAGGAGATCAGACACGAAAATGTGGATTTTGATTTTGAGAAGACAAAGCTTCTACATAAAGGAGTTGTCAACAATCCAAAAGGTGCAATTCAGTGTCCAAGCTTCTCTAGATCTTGTAGACCTCTGACTGAATCACCATCTTCTTCAGTGTCACCAAATTAAAAACTACACTAGTTGCACTCCTATTATTCTTTGCTTAATTGTGTAGATTAATATTTATATCCGACGGCAAATCCGCATTGTAAATCATTTTCTATAGTCTTCTAAGTTAAAACCCCTCACGTAGGTTAACCATGTCATACAATTGCTGTCAATGTATAAAGTACTACTCTTGTTTCATCCTGACTGCAATAAAAACAAGACCCAGAAAATATCCGCAAACACATTCTTAAATAACCGTCATCAAATTGTTATCACTAATCACAATCCTACAATTGAAGAAAAACATGCTTGTAAGGAGAGTACTCTCACTAATAAAAAACCCTGCTCTTTTGGATAAACCATGTTAAATGAAGTGAAGACTGAACAAGGGTTTCTTTGATCCAATGAAAATTGGCAATTATTACTTATGGGACAGGGGCATTGAGAAAAGTAAAGTGACATTGTCTTCTTTCCCGGCATAAAGCCTAGAGAACACAAATGTCTGAGAATAGAAGCATATGGAGCAGCATCTTTTGATGAACGTGCCCAACCATTGCTTTTGCTATGATAAAGATATATTGTGCAGTGCTGCTACATGTTGTGTACATGTTATCCAAAGATCTCTGAATCTTCTAGCCATGAGATTGGATAAAATCCTTGGCCCACCCATATTTTAATGGATATCTTGTCTCCTATGATAAACAATCCAAATTCCCCGTACACAAACATGCATACAGAACGGAAAGGTAACAGGCCAAAAGTACTTATATTACATTATTTCAAGTATGGCTGTTACGTTAACTCTTTAAAATAAGACAATTTATAAAAATATTTAAAAGGAAAATATATTAGTTTAAATTTTATAAAATAGTATGAATTAATAATAACAATGAAATATATTTAAATATTAAATTTTCAAATTTAAGGATTTATTTGAATTCTTAGACATTCTTCTAGAGTTGAGGTGGTATCAATTTAGATATAAGTAAAAATAAACATTTATTCATTAAACTCAATTTTAAACTTCAGTATTTTAAAAAGTTAAACCAAAATTTTATAAAAAGATTATTTTATTTCCTTCAGAGTTATACTTCACATTAATTTTCACACAACTACACATTTCTTCCATTTGTGTTCACAATTTATGATTTTCAGATAAGCCCTTTTTAAAAAAAAAAATTTGCACAAATTGTTTCTAATTATTATCATTGTGTGTGACTCCATGAATTCAATTAGAAACAACTTACCAACGAGTGATTCCTAATTGCTCCCTCTTCATAAAGCAATTTCAAACTATTGATTAAATTTTGTTTTTACCCTATTATATTAATGTGCTAAAAGAAATTTTAGGAGTTAGTTCATAGAGAAAAAATAATTAATTTGTTGAAAGTTTAAGGGAAAGAATTTGAAAAAAAAATAACATTTTTTTGGCATGTAATAATTTTTAAATTGTTTAAAAATCATTCATTAAATACTTTTCTTATTATTTTAAATTTTATATAATAAGTACTTTATATTTAACTATATTTTAATTTTAATTAATTTTTAAATTTAATATAGATATTTTAACAATTATTATATTGTCAATTAATTTATTTATTTTATCAATTGAATCAATTATAAATTTTTACTTTTTTATTTTTTACTATCTTTTCGTTAATTCAAAAATATCAATTGTTACTTTCCCTCTATCTTTCTTTCTTTCTTTCTTTTATTCCCACAAATTCACTCATGAATAACAAAGAATTAATGTGAAATTAACTCTTCTTCAATGTGAGATAAAGCACTCTGCATTATAGTGTGGAACTAAATATTTTACACCTTATATAATCTAATGCAGGACTGTGAGACTTAACTTCTTTATATCTCTAATATTTTAAACGATGTTGTTATGCCTATGTAACTAATATATAGAGGACAATACAGATATACAAAATTTTATGCTTAAAAAATACAAACAAAACCTATAAAATTTTCACATTATAATTTTTTTATGATTGGTATTATATTCATAATTTTACTTTCTTTCATATATATATATATATATATATATATATATATATATATATAAGTAAAATATAATTATGTATGTTTAATTAATATTAATTAGTTTTTAAATTTATAAATATTATATTTAAATTTAATAAGTGGTTTAGTGTGATTTTTTATATTTAATGTAATGTTCAAATTAAATTATCCTAGATAACAAATACTATTCATAATAGCAAAAATTTATATTCAAATTAAAAAAAATTATCATAATGAAGTATTTACTAAAAATATATAAAATCAAACAAAATATTTTTAAAGTTCATGATATCGTTAAATATAAATAATATATTTTTTTAAAATAAATTAAATAATTTTTTAGTTCAATTGAATAAATTGTATATATACTACATAAAGTTACAATTTATTAACAAATCAGAGTGGCGCAGCGGAAGCGTGGTGGGCCCATAACCCACAGGTCCCAGGATCGAAACCTGGCTCTGATAAAGAGTGGCTTCCGGTTATTTTTTGTTTTATTCTTTCATTCTGTAAGTATGGGCTAACCTAAAACACCAAGGCCCAGTCCAAATAAAATATGGTCCATCACTATTCAATAAGAAATGAGAACTTCTAAAGCTTTATAATTTTAATTAATAATGTATGTTAAAAAAATGAATTATTAATATTTCTCCATCAATCAGTTTTTTTTTTTTGGCCAATAATTTAGGTTGCTTGTTGAATTTTGCTTAAAAGGACAGCACTTGAAACTTACATCATCATATATTAAAGAATTGATTTTTATTGTCACTCTCAAGTGAAGAACATGAAAAATTAAACTACCTATGAAAACTAGAAAACTTAGAGCTTGTAATTCAAATATGATATTCAATATATCTAGACAAAATATTATTACATTAGTCAATATTTTTCCTTAATATTTAATTTGTGTTTTATCTTAATTGTGTTATTATTATAATGTTGATACTCTAATGTGGAGACTCGCTCTAATTTTGATATTCAATTTATTAATATTTCTTTTAAATTATTATGTAAATATTACAATTTAAAGACATTGTTCAGTTTTATGATCTTTAAGAAAATTCATGATATAAATTTTAGCAATAAAAGAAATTGTATATAATATTAATTTTTTAATATTTATGTTTTTGAAGGAATTATTCGCAATGTTTCTAGAACTTTGATGTCTTGGGTGATGCTATCAAGCAACAAAAGGTTAGTGAGATTAGATTCTTTTCCCATCTTCAACAATTGCTATTTTTTTCTGTTCAATATTTTAATATATGAAATTGACCCCACAAACTATAAAATATATTTTAAACATAAAATTTGAAGCTATTATTGTTAAATACATATTAATAATTTCATTTCATTTTCAAACTGCAACCACTACTCATTTACAATTTCAAATACTACTTGTTAGGTACACTGATTATAAATGATAAGCTTAATACTATTTTACATTTATATTTGTTTTTTGATGAACAATAAATTTCTATATCTATTTATTTTCTTACTTAAATTTAACAAAAATTTAAGCCTACTAATAAATCTCATAAAATCTATTTTATAGTAACTTACTTCCTTCACTATCAATAAATTATGCAACATTTATGAAATAAATAAGAGGATTGTTATAATAAAGAGTGTTTGTGTAATTTTTTTAAGCAAATAAGAAGGATTATAGTAAGGATAGAAAAATAAAAACTGTCAAAAATTATCCATGAAAAGAAGAACATAATAATTATTCATTTAAAAAACTAATTATAACAGAAGAACACAAATAATATATATATATATATATATATATATATAATTAAAATAATAGAGATTTCATCTAAATAAATATCTTTAAAAATAAATTTTAAGAAACTAAAGAAGAAAAACTAAAAAAAAAGGATAAAAAAAGATGTGTTAAAGAAAAAAAGAATACACCAATTAAAGATAAAAAAATCTAATAATGAAAAATTGTTATTCAACACCATATTATTCAAATTAGTAATTATATATTTTTATTTAGATTATATTATGAGGTAGAGAGAGGAGCTTGATTACAACTTCTAAGTCAAGCCAAGTTTCTGGATTTTGATAATAATTTATAGGTTAAAAAGAGTGTCTTAAGGAATGTGACGTTATGTAATTTGTAGATTAGAAATTAATTAAGCGTTAAATATTTTTAATATATATATATATATATATATATATATATATTTCATAAAATTCGATCTAAAAATTGTAATTAGAACATATTAAAATGTATTGAGAGAGAAATAATCAACTGATGGGGTGGATTTAAAAATTATTAATAATTTTAGTTACATCATGAGTTTTAAATATTATTTTGTGTCTAATAGAAAATTCCTAACTTTTTATTTTCTAATAAAATTTTATTATATTTCTTCCTACATCATTATCTGAATTCTTTATTTATATGGTTAAAATATCATCTTTAGAATAAAAATAAACTAAAGTATTGATAAAAAAAATATCCACAAGCATTAAAAATAAATTTTGATAAGTTATAATTATAAGAAGATTCTTAAATGTCATAATTAAATATTTAATTTTCAAGTTGAAGAAGAGATTAAATCTTAACTTATAATAGAATCTAACTTATAATTTGTGTTTTTGGATAACAATAATGCAATTTTTTTATTGAAAAGTCAAAGGTTAGAGGAAAATCTTTTCATTTTCACACTAAAAAAAATATTACTAACCCAAAATAGAATTTATAATTATATATCAAGATTTCGCTGAATATATTTTTATATACATTTAAACTCTAGTTGTTGTTAGATATGAAATATATAGAAGGAGTTTGAGACCAATCTACATTTAAATTAATAAGCATATCAACAATATATATATATATATATATATATATATATATATATATAAAATTAGAAATGTTGAACCCCAACCACATAAATATTTAATTAGAAATGAATTTATGTTTAAAATTAATTTGAATTAATTATGAATCTAAGGTTATTGTTGCAAACTATGCTTATTAGGTTGTTGAATAATCATTTGTCATCCTATAATCACTCAAACAAATACTAAAATATAATTGTACTTATTATTAGTATTATTTTATAATATAATTTTTAACTTTTATTATTAATATTATTATTTAAATTAAAATATAATTAATTATTTAATATATTATTAATTTAAATTTAAATTATGAAAAATATCACATAGATGTAATATTACTCCCATAACTAAGCAAACATCTATAATTGTACTAATATTATTCCTTCGTCATTCTTGAGTTTTGCCATAAACTCTGAAAATGTTAATATGACTGAACTTATCCTTCAGTGCAATTAGGTGCAACTGAATTTTTTTATTTTTTTTAAGTTACTAAGTTTCTTTAGCCTATTATTTCTTATGATCAGAAGCTAAAGGTTTGGATCAATTGACATATATTAGTAAAATTTTATTTTCGTGTTATTACTTTTATAAATAATTAATTAATATCTGACTCTTTTTTTCAATTGATTATATTTTTAATTCTTATATTATAAATAGATAAACATAAAAAGAGTGAATACTTTACTGCAATAACCTACTACGCAAATTTGTAAAAGAAAAAAACTAACACAAAATGATTATTTATTGTCAAATTTTTATCTATTATTCCCACAATTGTCAAAACACTGCAAATACGTATGATAACTCTCCCAAAGTCAAACATGAGGTCACCATCAATTTTTTATGGAAGAAATTCTCAACCGGAAATGTTATTCACAAAACAAAACCGAACAAATGGAAAGAAAAATAAATAGAGCTCAAGCAAGAAAAGAATTATGTTTCTCAACTCGTGTACAACAATATAATAGTTGGATTAACAAGAGTATTTTAAATATTTATATGCTGAAATTTTTAGAATATTATTTTGATATTGGAACTTATTGCAGAGTTCTTTATTCCTGATGAATTACTTGGTCAAACCTCTTAATCGGTTTTTGATTCGGATGAGTTTGTCTGTCATTTTCGATAGAAAAGTTTTCTGTGCAGTTACTGCACCGAGAATCTTATATATTTTATGGTTGAAAAGCAATTAACATGACAATTGTTACGTAAGAATAAATAACCCTTCTTAAGAATTTTAAAACAAATGTAAGATTAATCTTCTTTTCTTTCTTTTCTTATAAGGTTACATATTAGAGAGAAAAAACTTGTCAATAAAATTCTTGAATCTTAGGTAACATTTTGATACACCAGAAGTGAGTTAGTATCTCAGTACGTATAATATTTGTAATAATCATAAAAGAGTTGACGCTCATTATTTCTTTATATTTTTATTATTTTATCACATCATATTTTTATTATATTTTTATTTTCCTTTTACTCTCACCAATGACATGTTATGTTAAGTCATTTTTCATAAACACTTCATTGATAACTGAATTCCATGTTAAAACTCTAATAAAGTGTAGATGAACCCCAGATGTACACGCGTGTGTGTGTGTAATATGCATTGCAGAACAGGAAGAGGGTAGTGTGTGTGTAATATGCATTGCAGAACAGGAAGAGGGTAGAGGGAGAAGGAACAGAAATGAAGAGCACTAGGAGTGAAGTGAAGAAGAAATCAGAGATAGGTTCTGCTATTGAAGAGCTTTCTACTATGATCATAATTAAACCTGATGAAAATCATGACTCTGCTCATATCCCCACCAAGCCTTTCCTTTCTGTTTGTTATTTGGTGCTGCAAGTTCTTGGTGAGTTCACTTGGTATTTGATCTCATTCATCATGTTCCAATTTGAATGTGAACATGATGTGACACCTAAAACATTTTTATAACGCGTCTTGCAGATAAGATAGGACCAACAATGGCTGTTTTGAGACACGACGTACACCAGAATATTAAGGTAAAATTTCATCAACCACCAAACCCCTTCTCTCTGAACAATCACTATGGCAATTGGTTTTGTTAGATGGATTTTTCTTTCTTTCTTTTCTTCCATGTTTGGTTCTTGTTGATTATTTACATGAGATGAATTTGTTGACTATTAAGTTATAGTCATAATTTATTAGATAATCTACTATCATATAATACCAACTAATGTTTGCATAATAATATATATCAAGTAATTATAGATTGAAATCATGAGTTGTGGTAGAGGATCTAAGGTAAGAGTTGACACAGTTGTACATTGCTGATCATCACTCAGCTACCAATTATTAGTTAGACTGTGTATTGAATTCTGTTTTGTTGCAGACATTGGAACTGATGCATGAGTCAAATACCTCAGTGAACTCGAATCTGATAGAGATTTTGAAGTCTGAAGCAAAAGAAGGCACTGCAAGACAAGGGTCTAGCTGCAGTAAGGCCATGGTTTGGCTCACTAGGTGAAAAATCACAAAGACATTAATTTATATAAATAATACAATATTTACAACCTTGATATTCCTCTCACTATCAGAAATGTATAGAAATTCTGTATGACTAAAATGATCTGTATGTTTTGTTGAATTTTGCAGGACACTGGATTTCACCTCGTCGTTGTTACAAACTCTAGCAAAAGACCCTGAAAAAAGAATGGAGGAAGTAGTTGAAGAGGTTTATGAAGTAACCTTAAAACCGTGGCATGGATGGATATCATCAGCTGCTGTCAGAGTAACAACCACTTATTCTTTATCTTCCATGGTTTAATCAATTCTTTGCTTGTTGATGGATTTGTTGGCTATTTTACCTATAGGGTTCAATTCAGTTCGAATACGAATTTATTTTAGTTTGGATCCTTTATCTACTTTTTGGATATGAAAAAAATGGAAGTTATATACAAAATAGTTTTAATTTGAATATGAAAAATATGAAAATAACTTCAATCTGATTATGGATCATGATTCCAAGTTTATTTGATCCAAGGTGAAATCAAACATACATATGATGACCAAAAGAGTTTACATTTTAAGGAATTGCAGGTGGCTCTAAGACTGGTACCAGAAAGTAAAACATTTATGGATATTCTTAAAACTGAAGAGGAAAACTATGACACCCTAAAGGAGAACATTCAGATGTTGGTTTCTCTGTTTGTGCCTTTTCTTGAGGATATCCATTGTATTCTAGTAAGCTTGGTTACCTGGTTCATAACATAACTTTAATTGGTCATGAGATTTTCTCTTGTGTGCTTACATTGTGAATATTTTTGCAGAGATTGTTTAACTTGGACACGATAAGGTCAATCTGAAGTCAAGGAGAGAATAATTAATGCTAGATTTGTGTATACTCCTTTTCTGGAGAGAAATTATTAAAATGGATTGAGACAGTTATGTTTTCTATTCATCTTTACAATGTAACTAGGGATTAATAATATTTTCTATAATTACATTTTATGTAAAGATTAATAGAGTTGAGATAATAAAGAATTACGATTTTAGAGTACACAATAGTTTTCCTTTCTGTAAAGTTACTTTAATATAAATGAAAATGTAAATACTTTGTATATTAAAGTTTGTATGACAAATAATTATGCATGGCATCATCCTCAATACGCGTTGACGGTTATCTCTCTCTTAAATATATTTATAAAGTGCCCTTCAAATGTTTCTTTTGTGCTTGAAGCAATCACACACACACACACACAGAGATATATATATATATATATATATATATATATATATATATATATATATATATATATATATATATATATATATATATATATATATTGCATTGTCACTTCTTTCACATTATATATACATTTCTTAAATTTCAAAATATTATACTTCAATATAAGATAAATCATGTTAGAGAAGAACAAAAGTAGAAGGTATAAAAATATTTTATTATAATTCACTCAATATATTTTAGAGATCCATTTAATTTTTTTATACATTCAAACACTAAATAAGGATGTTATGTTATTATTATTAAATTCGACATGCCTCAAATGGTAGAAGACGAAATAGACCAATAGAAGAAAAAAAAATGTAGAGAGATTTCCAGCGTACCAGTAAACAGACAAAGACAGATCCTCCAAAATTGGATCTCTTTCTGGGTCCTCTGCCTCTGCCTAGCTCACGCAGACTGCTGCAATAACAAGTCTTTGCAATTTCACTCAACCAAACCAAAACTTTCAATTTTCCATTATCATAATCATTTTCTCATATTCCAACTTCAGATCCTTCAATTCAATTCTGTTTGTGAATCATATGAACCTTCAAACGCCACATTTCGCCTCTCAATACTCCATGTGACCTCCTTCATCACTCTTGCTCCCACTGCGATCCAATGATCCGTTGCTTCGCTTCACTCTCTTTCCCAAATCATAGAAAACCCCCATTACGATGAACAGTTATCCTTTTGGATCCCAGGCTCCCAAGTCCTTTCTCGCATACCCAAGAAACGAATTTGACTTAGAATCAGGAAACGCCATAAAAAGAACCCGAAAGCCCAAAAATTCGCCCTTTCATCCCATCAGAATGATAAAATCATTTGGGAATCGTTTGCACCACTTCCTCAAGCTTCACCCTCTAATGGGTCTCTTCCTGGCCTTGTCCTTTGTGCTTACACTTGTCATGATTTTCTCTTTGTATGGAACGCAATATGGGGTGCTGAGTGGTTATGTAAAAGCTGACATGGGTTTTGATTATCCTTTCTCCAAGCTTCAAAACCTTGTGATGGTTGCTGGGCATTCTGTTTACACAAGCAGTAATTGTGGCAAAATTGACAGAGAGGATTCTTGGTTTTTGGAGTCTTATCAGAAGAATCCTGGCCAAGCTTCCACTTTTGTGACACACATTCATGAAGGGATTGAAATTGTGGCAAAGGATGACTCTGCCTTGCTCCTCTTCAGCGGTGGGGAGACTAGGAGAGATGCCGGCCCTCGAAGCGAGGCGCAGAGTTACTGGGCTGTTGCGGATTCAAAAGGGTGGTTTGGTGAGTCATGGGCACTTGCATTGCAGCTTATTTTGTCTGATTGGTGAAACTCAATGCCTGTTCAATGTTTATTGTTAGGGATTATAGCTTAGGAACAATTATCAAAGGAGAAGGAATAGAATTGCCTGTTTGTACTGTTAGTTTTTGTCATGTGTTTGCTGCAGCTGCTTTGGATATGTAGTTCGATGCTGTATAGAGAGGATCAGACATTATGTGTGAGATATGAATGTCCAAAAACAAATTTGAAATAAATGATAATTGAACATTTTAGATTAAGTAAGGAATTGAGCTGGCCTTGGGTTGTACTTATGCAACCCATGTATGTGAATAGAACATGAGAATTGGTAAATTGAATTTGTGGTTTCCTTTATTTGCAGTCATCTTTTCTCATTAGCAACAAGATCATATATCTTGGGTACTGCAATATTTTTATTTAAATATCATATGTTAATTTTAGTAGAATTGTTTTTCACATTTTCATGTTATAGAATATTTCTTGTAATGTTAACAAGTCAGTTGTCAGTTTGAGCACTATAAGAGATGACGCTAAGAACTTTCTTATGGGGATAAGATTACCTCAAGGTTTAGTCATGTATCTTTACTTGTTTTATCAATTTTGGACGTGTTTTTCAAGAACATACAAAAGATTTTCTATCCCTAACTTCATGTTTTTTTGCGGATGACAGTCTTTATTGAGGAATCAAGGGAAATAGTTACATTGGGCTCCATTGGAGACAGACTTTGAAAACAATGGTTTTTAACTTACCAGGACTACACCAGAGTATATGAATTTTAGCTTTAGCAAGAGACAAGAAGCTGACTTGAATTGAAAGTAAAAATGCACGAAGATATCGTACTATAAGTTTCTAAGTTTAAATCTAACTTAGTTGGTTGCGTAGTATGTCAGTATTGTAAATCCACTTACATTGGAGTTAGACTCCTTCCTATGATGAATCAAATAAAAAAATATCTCTGATTAATTTACAAAATGATAGTGAAATTAATGAGGATGTTACACAAAGGATAATAGCAAGATGGCTAAAATAGAGAAAAGCTTTCAGAGTTATTTGTGATTGCAGAGCATCTACAAAAGTCGAAGGTTAGTTTTATTATACTTTTGAACATCCAGCTGTATTAAATGGTAGTGAATGTTGCGCTTTAAAATGAAGACATGAAAGAAAGGGTGAAAGTAGTAGAAATGAGCAAGTCATTATAGATGTGGGGCCGTACAAGAAATGACAAGATACAAAATGATTATATACAAAAAAAAATTCGTATAGCAATAATTGAGAAAAAGATGATAAAAAAATCCAAAAAAGTGGTTTGCTCTCATACAAAGAGGGCCATGAGAGCCCCCAATTAAATAGTACGTTGCATATTTTTAGTTTTGTGAAAAGGAGGAGAGAAAGACCAGAAAAGAATCAGGAGGAAGTTGTCAGGGTTTTTAACTATGTTGCATGACATTGTATGCTCCATGTAAGATAAGGCTTTAATGTTGTTATTTACAAGTTATGCGTCTGAATAAATATAAAACGGAATAGTGCATGCATTAGGCTTGTAAATTTGAAATTCTAATGAGTTGACTTTATCGAAAGCTACTTCAATTTTCAAAATATTTGATTTTAATGCATCATCTTGGGTAAACTCATTCTATTTGAGTCCAACTTCTGGGATTTGAAAGCATCTAAAATCACAGGGAAATTTATTTTAGTGAAAGAAAGGAATGTGCAGACAGGGACAATCTTTTTGTAAAAGCTGATTTGTTAATGACTTAGGAAGCGATACAAACCTGAACTTTCATGGGCTTGAGTTCAGATTAATAGTTTATGTCATGGACCTACTAACTTATGAATAGAATGTTAGCCTGATGAATTTCTGCTGCAGCATTTTTCTGAGTTTTCTCAGGGTGCGTTTGATATGGATTTCACCGTCTTTCAGCTTTAGTTTATATGCATATGCTTCCCAAATTAAATTTTATAAAAATTATCTCATACTTTTTGGGATGTTTTTGTAGGTAAGGAAGAAAGTGTGAAATGGAGAGCACTGACAGAGGAGCATGCACGTGACAGCTTTGAAAACCTTCTATTTAGTGTCTGTCGGTTCCGGGAGCTTACTGGCTCCTATCCCCAAAATATAACTGTACGTAAAGCCTTTCTTATGTGATTTTAACCATTTTATTCCTTTGTTGCATGAGAAGCTTTTACTGCTCAGAGTTAGTTGCTGATAAATGCAGTGATTAAATTAGTCAAATATGTTACTAATGTGTATAGCACATACAACAATTGAAGTCAATCATTTTGTATTCTCAATGAAATTAAATGGAGTAATCTTTAATGATCCTGCATAGGTCCTCTTTGTAGCCATGGTAAATAATGAAGCATTTTAAGTTGTAGCAAAGAAGCTACTACGAATTATTAATTACAATACTTCAGAGGGTAAAATGTTGGAGAAAACTTACATACAATACTACTATATACACTGTTGATGTTAGTTCTCCAATCAGATTTGGATTAACCTATGACATTGTATGTAAGTTTGTCCGAAAATGTTAACTCACATTATATTTATTGATGGTATCCATCAATTGCACCATATAACATAGACCTCCATAAATTATGGCTTCCATTGTTGCATTAGACCTTTACATGATGGCTTATTTTGATAACACGCACTTGACTTACACTCTTTTTTCCTTGCATGTTTCAATCTGATTTGTTGAATCTGGGAATCAGGTTGTGAGTTATGATTTCAAGGAAAAAAGGTTTGCGCATCTACATCGTTCTGCGATAGGCTTTCCAGAATCAAGGTTCTCCTATGCAGGCACTCCTGCTACAGCAAATGCAAAAGCTGCTGCTCTAAGAGGTGAGGAATTGGTTAGAACTCAATTCCAAAATGATCCATATGGCTGTCGAGGTTCACTTTACCACAAGAAACTAAAGCGTGACCCTTTTCATCGCTCAATTCCTTATCCCAATGGGTGTCCTGAAATTGAAGGTTTATTCAAATATTGTGGACCTACTCCTTACCCTGCTGCCCTTCCATGGGCACAGTAAGCAACATGACATGGTCAAGTTATACAATTGTATACTAACAAATAGAGATATTAGAGACAAATTACATAGATTCGAAATTGCAGAATTGTTGATAAACATGATGTGAAGATTACATTTTGTTCAGGAGAGATAATGACAGATTGTGTAGATCAAAATGTTGTTGCATGTTTGTGTGAGGAGGTTTATTTAAATTCTGGGTTACTCAAATTGAAGTTTCAAAGTAGGGATGACAATTAAACCCGTACCTGTGGGACCGATCCGTCCCCGTCCTGAGTTTGACTAGAAAAACCCGAGTTGACCAGGGGCGGAGGCAGGTTCGGGTTTTTTCCGCTTTAAAAAGTCGGGGGCGGGAGCGGCGATGGGTAATGTAATCCCCACCCCGCCTCCGTCCCGCTCCGACTTTATATTTAAATTTAAAATTTAAAATATTAATACTTTAAATGTATTTTCTTTTCTTTTTCTATTACATATAAGTTTTTTTTTTTAATATTTCACCAATTTTTATTTTTCTTCTACCCACTTTTAATTTTTTTGTCTTTTTTAATCTTTTATATCAATTAATTTATTCCATTATTCTCTCTTACCTTTTTGTTTTTATATTTTCTTAATTTCTCCCATCAATTTATTTATTTTTTTAATCTTTTCAATCAATTTAATGAACACAAAGTAATTTTTTTTCTTTATGTTTTTCTAAATATTTTACACTAGTAGTAACTAATATTATTTTATTTATAATTTATATTTATTAGATTTTATAATATCATTTTTTTTATCTTTATTATTCTTATTTATCATATATCAAATTTTATCTTAATAAAATAATTGTATTTTAAAGGATTAAAAGAAATTAATAATTTAAACTTTTATTACTTTGCAATAATTAAATAAGAATTAACTTATTAAATATTTTCTTATAAACTATATATTTCATATTTTTAAATGACAACTTAAAAATGAATTAACTTATATATATAATCAAATGTTTGAATACAAGTATTATAATAATAATGTTACAAATATTTAAATATTTGAATACGAGTGTTATAATAATAATAATGTTATAAATAAAAAATAAATAAATATTTCTTTTACATACATATTTTAATATAAATATAATAAATTAAAATGTATATTTAATTAATAATAATTATAAAATTATAAATATTTATTTATATATAAAAAATAGATAGTAAAATTAATTTATTATAAATGTAATTATCTTTTTAAAAATAATATAGATTGGGGACGGGACGGGGCGGGAGCGGGGAACCCGAAACCCAACGGGGACGGGGATGAGACCTTAATTTCTAACCCCGACAGGGATCGGGGCAGTGGACGAGGATAGTTAAAAAGTCTGGGGCGGGATCCGGGAGGCAAAACCCGCCCCGCCCCGTTACCATGCCTTACAAACCGAGGAGGGGCTGAAAGGATAAAATTGTAAATATACAAGTAAATATCTTGGGAGGGGGCCACGGATAAATATACAAGTTTGGAGGGGTCAAAATCATAAATTACATGGGAGTTATAAAACTTTGGGGGTCACGACCCCTCGACTCTGAAGAAGATCCTCCACTGCTTACAAAGACACCATCACTCGCTACCTTTGATTGTCTCCTTCCGGCATTACCCTTGTTATCGTCATTGTTTATTATCATTACTACAATAATTCATGAAAATACAATAATATGTAATAATTACAATCTCTTAATTTCGTAATTAATTTGATGAGTGAGCAAGTGAGTTATTTTTGTGTTCTATAACCATGTCTTGAAATAAAATAAAATATATAAAATTTGAAGTTAGACGTAATGTAAGGTATGGTGCAATTTTTCTCTATAATTGTTTTCAAGTTAGATGTAGTTTTTTCTCTAATTATTTTCAAGTTAGTTGTAGTTTTTTTCCTTAATTATTTTCAAGTTAGTTGTAACGACAATTTTTTTCTCTAATTGTTTTGTATTCTAAGTGTTTAATGATATATTTATTTATATTACTTTTTTTATATATTTTATAAAACATTCTTATTATTATATAATATTTTTTCAAATATCATTTATATTGAATTTGATTTGTTACTTTATTGTGATAAACTTATTTTAAAATCAATATGTTATTTTATTAAATTCAGCTCAACTTCGATTTAATTCCTGATTAAACTTTTGAATCTTAAACTCATACATTCACCGGTTTAATGATTGGTTTGATTTTAAGAACCATAGTTATACCTTAATTATTTTTTCTACCCAGGGTTGTGCTTATGCCTATATGGTAATGAAGAAAGAAATAGGAAAAAAGAAAAGAAAAAAAGAAAAAAATGAAAATAAAGATCGTATGATTGAAAAAAAAATCGAGAGAAAATATTTTTACATAATTTTTGTTATTTATTTATTATTTTTATTATTTCGTGTAATTTATTAATAATCATTTAGGATGTATTTTTTTCTTCACTTTTTTATTGTCTTTTTTTTAAATAGTTTTAGTAATTTTTGACAAATTTTCTCTCCTTTGCGTTTTTTTTTTCACCAAAGTGTTTGATTTTTTTAACCTAATATGCTAATTGAATGTTAATTTAACACTGAGGCACAACGTTTCAAATAACATCAACTAACCATTAATTTTCTGTAAGTATTAGCATCTATAAGCCCATTCATATTTATTAAGTATTTGTTTGAATCACAAAATTATTAGGTCACCGTTTTAAAACTTTTTCATTCTCCTAACAACCAAATCAATTTTTAATGATCTAATTTTATGTATAATTAAATTTGTATAATACATGATCATTTTTTGTCCATTTGTATTTGATATGATTTGCTAGTTTCTCATCTTATATTTATTGTACAATGTCAGACAGCGAGCATTATTATCATTTAGTTGTTTTACAACTTTTTCTTTTTAATTATTACAGTATTTTCAATTGAATCAAAATATATTAACTACTTCATTACTTCTATAGATGTCATTGGTCATTTGTCAGGGAAGGAAATTGTTAAAGAATGAGAACAAAGCTAAATTGTGTAAGACGTGGAGTAAGTTCTTTACTTAATGGGCTTTTACTTTTTATATTTGAGATATTAACATTTTTTTTATTGACATAAATGTTATTAACATCTCACAATTTTTTATTTATTTTGAATTATCATCATATTTGTTGATGACATATGATTCACATATCTCACAATTTTTTTTTATTTGAAATATCAACTTATTTTTTTATAGAGGATTTAGAGCCTATTTTCTCATTTTTCCTTTTGTTCCATGCCTAAACAAAAATCGATTAACCAAAGTCAAAGCATTGAAAGGATTGATTTAGATGAACTTCTTCCAACACTTCTAAGGGCAGAAAATGTAAATAAATATATAAATATATTTTTTTAACTAAAATTAATTTGTATATAAAATAATTAAAAAAACTGATTTATTAACTTTTCTAAAAGTCATGTATAAACTAGTTTATTTCATAAGAAAAAAAAACACTTAATAGAAAAAAAAATCATGCTAAATATATACACTTATATTTCAGCAATTTCACCAAAATATAACGACGTAGTTTAAAATTTCACGTCGATTCGTGTGACTATATATACACTGAACTGTTGGGAAAAACACTATCTTCTACTTCTGGTGGTTCTTGCTTTTGATTGAAAATGCTGTCGTTTTCCACTGGATAAGCCACTATCACTGAAACATCCATCACCCATAGTATCATGAACGTCAGAAAATTCCGGCATTCGTGATCGCAAGGGAACAAGATAACAATCATCCCTGGCATTTTGCGTACGCTGCTCATGACGTTTCACATTTTCTGATATCTGATGGAAGGTTTTGTTAATCTTTGCGATGCCCCTTTCAACAGGTTCCACCACATGAGAAACTGTAAATTTCATGTCATCCACAATCTGAAACATAACACAGCGGTACAGCCAGAGTGAGACAGAGATATGAGAATATTTAAAGGTGGAACTGGTTTAAGTGTTCATATCTCACAATTTCGCTGCTTCCAACAACCACGTCCCGAACACTCTGCGTAAATTTCATAGGTTTTTCTCTCTCATTATGTGCTCCAAGGCACGTTCTTGTTGAGCGTTGACAGTCTCGAACCTCTTCAGGGTCAGGAGATGACCCTAGCGAGGCATAGTTGGTCATCACCGCTACATTACGGACACACCTCTCCCCCCTTTTGTAAGGTTCTGCTGGGAAGACATAAAGGTGCACAACAGCAGCCACGCCCATCTGTTTACAAATTTTAAGATGGCCAACCGCATGAAAATGGTCTTCCCAGAACTTCAAAATGATTGAAGATTTGTTTCAAGTAAAATACACTCAAGAATTTATAGTATGAACATAAAAGATAACATAAAAGGGAGAACCTGAGTTAACATAACACATACTATTTTACATACAACAGCTAACCAGTCTAGTCTTGATTAACTGAGGAAATAACCACAATGAATCTGTCTCAGTTGTAAAACAAAGCAGTCACTTATCACAAAAGAAACTCCGTAAAATAGAATCCAACCTAATATTTAATATTTTGAGGTTCATGATGAATGATCATTTAATGTAGTACCTCAAATATCCGTATTTGTGGCATGGGTTCATGGTTTTCATGCAATACAAGTGATAATGAATACAGTTCAGATTAATTCAAAACACAAATCAAATGATAGGAATATATCAGTACACCTTAAAATCTAAATATCTAAATTTTTTTATAGTTCTCTATCAAACCAGATAATATACATCATAAGCAGCAAAACTAGTGTACCTCTATACAGATGATGTAGTCTTGTATACGTGTCTTCAACTCCTGAGCCAGCGATCCCCTAAAAGCTCCCACATAAAATAGAAATGCAACAGCCACACTTTGCCACCATGTCAGGAAGACAATTGATTTGAAAGTCAGAAACTTTGCCAATGGTTTGATTGGTTTCAACTTATCTTTAATAACAGAATAGAACTGTACAAGGCAATATAAGGCCCACGTCTGACTAAAGTTAAGAACTAGTGCCAAGTAGGGATACCTGCAAGCACAATAGTGAATCAGACTACAACGGTATAAAAAACTACTGCTACCCAACCTTGCGCTTCCTTCATCAGTATTTAACGATTATATGTGCATGAAGAAGACCGGCGAGTGACTTTATCATATACAAGCCTTCCTCATGCATATTTAGAGTTCTTTGGGCTTGAAGACCCAAATTGTTGGCATTAACACTTGATCTTTTATACCAAGTCAATAACCATTTCTCCATAATTCTTGAACAGATACGACAGAGGTTTTTCATATCTCTAACAGTATACTTGTAATCAAGATCCAAGACAATATAATCTTACCCGTATTTCCATTCAAACTTTCCCTCTCCATAAACCCCAAAAGATTGGAGAATTATTGCCAGAACTGCACATATCATCTTCAGTATCATCTGGAATGAAGATTTTAATGAGTAACAAGAGCGACATTTACTTCGCATAGAAACTGCTAGTGCAAGGTTGGGGGAGGTATTATTACTTAATTTGAGAAAATCATACATACATATTGTACAATGCCAATTTTCACAGATTGATAGAACTCAGAGCCTAGATTCCAATCCTTCAAGAAGAGATTTAAGGGAAATGGATGCTGTACAACTCCATAAGCATATGCTTCTTTCAGAAGAGGAATGCTGGAGTCTGTTAGGTTCATACTTTCCATAAATTGAATAGTTTCATCCTCACCACCTATAAGAAAAATATAAAATATCCTATTAAAGAGCATTACAAGAATAACAAAAATCGACCTACAAAAAAATTGGAGATGTTGTCCTCTTCTAGTCATGAGTTATAACAATCAGGTCTCCTTTTCATAAATTTTGGTGAAACTTTAAACTCAAGGGAAAGAGAAGAGGAAAATTCTAGTAAAAGATCTCACCATTAGGCATTTTTGGAAAATATATACACACACAAATAGCAGGTAAAGTTAATGAAAATCTTATGGGCATACAATCAATTGACATACCAAGGCAAGCTATCAAATATCTCTCAAAGCAGTATAATGCAAAAGCTTCATAGCATTCCCGGATCATTTCACTGTTAAATGCTGCATCGGAATTCAATACTGACAAAAACTGCACCATACAAACATCAGTACTTGAGAATGCATTTTCTATTAAAAAACAGAAATATAAAATCAAATGATTAAGAATTCGATTGTGTAGAGCTGGAAGAAATGGTAATACTAATGCTTCATGAAACTAAGTGCTGATGGTCCTTGTGCAAAACAAAGATAAGATTTTCTAAAATTCGTATTACCAGTTGGAGAACAGGATGTGGGAGTATATTTATGAATAAAAAGGAAGCAGTTGTTCATCTAACCAAGTCCCCCAACCTAAAGATGCAAGATAATGATCCAAAAAGGGAAACAACTGAAGTAAGCTGCATCTCTCTGGGGCAGGGAATTGTACATTTCTTGAAGGGCCATACTGTTTTGCCCCCAGCTTGAAGGGAGTTGGGATCCTGGAGTGGCATGTGTCCATGACCACCCAAAAGATCCAAGTGTTTTTTTTTTTTTTTTGACAGTCAAATAAACTCATGCATATACTCTTAGTGTCTGTTTTGGTATAGTAGAAAGAAATACAATGAATGGAAATAAAACAAAGTGAATTATAAATAACTAAAAAATAAAGTGAAATTAAAGGCATTTGGTTGATGAAAAATAAGAGAGATATAGGAAAAACATAAATAGAAAAATGAAAATATATGTGAAGTAGTACAGTGAGTCCCACCATTTTAAAAAATGTTTCCACTCTTTTCTCTCACAAAACACCACATTTACTTCCATCCTCTCTCCCCCTTGCATTTCTTCCCAACGAAACAGGGGGTTACACTTTCCATAACTAAATAGTTCTTTATGTAAAAAGCAAAGGCAATTAACCCTGAAGTTGCAAAAGTAAATTAACCAAACAACATGCACTGGAAGGTAAGCGTTAGGCTAAAAAATTTCCAATGAAACAGAATGTCATAGACCACAATTCTGAAATTAACCAGAACTAAAGTTCAAAACTGATAACATAGGCTTCTGCTCTAACTGACACCCAATCTAACTGATCTCCTTTCCCATATCTATATTCCACAAATAATTGCCACTTGTAGAACGTAACTGCCTATGTCCACTGATACTAACTGTTAAGGTTCCAACATAAAACCAATTGGCAATATGTGGAGTAGCCTAACATGTATTTAAACCATACCAAATGATATGAGGTAGGCGATGTGGGACTTTCAACACACCCCCTCCAACGAAGCCCGCCGGACCAGGCAAAGGGTACTTTTGACCCAACTAAAGGGCAACTTTTGGCCCATGACAATAACCGGAAAGATGTTAGGCTTTGGCTCTGATACCATGTTAAGGATCCAACATAAAACCAATTGGCAATATGTGGAGTAGCCTAACATGTATTTAAACCATACCAAATGATATGAGGTAGGCGATGTGGGACTTTCAACACTAACAATAACTGCTACTTGTGTGTTTATTTTGTTGATAACAGTAACTGCCGTATTTAAAAAACTGTCTCACATAAATCACGACTGTCTGTTATTTTTTCTAACATAAACCTTCAATGGCATAACAGTAAGTTCCAACCTACTCACATGAGCTAGCAACTAAGTATATCCAATAATGTAAATTAAAAATAGTGGCAAGATGAACAATATAAAACGAAAGAGAAAACATGGATGCTTGCTTATTCACTAGAACAAATGTCATAAACCCAATTATAAAATGTAATAAAAGGAGAACAGATAGTATTATGGAACTTAGTGTCTCTTACTGATTCCAATGCATAAACAGGAACCATTAAAATGATACCAATCAAAAACTTCTGTTCCTGTAAAGTTAATATTGAAAAAGGAAAAAGATAATTAGCTATAGACGATATTATACAAGGAAAAACACTGAGGAAGCGAAACAGGATGCACCTCGGGCTGATTATAGGCGGCTAAATGCTCAAATACTAGATACATGGAGAGAACAAGCGCAACAAGTACAAATATACTTGCACTGAAGACTGTCAAACTCACACTTCCTGTGGACTCCGCACCTAAGTTTTGGGACCACATATTCCCTTCTCTGCCAGTAGACCCAACAGGGATAAAAAGAAATATGGAAAAGCACAAAATACCCATCAAATCCATTCGATAGAAACTTGTAATTGGTAGTCACAAATGGGGTGTCATTCATCACATTCACGTGTATGATTCACTACAAGCATCTATGCTCCCGTGAAAGCTTTTATTTTATCTAACTTTTCCTCTCTCTGTCTACAACAGTAATTCCTCAAACTCAATATGTAAATGCAGAACTAACACATTGCACCAACAATTGACTACACTTCTTGCTTTTTATTCACATGGAAAATCCAAAACGAGATAGCACGAGAACCCTGCATTGACAATCGTGTTGATTAATGAATAACAAAAAGTAAAACCAAAAAACATACAACATTTTAAAATTCTCCATACTCTGTGCTTCAAGGCAGGTACGAGTAGTTTAATCAGCTAGTGCATACAGGTATAACTTTAACAGAGCTAAACTATCAGAAACATAAAAACTTCAATTGTACAAAGTTAATTTCAAAAATACATATCTGTCACCGATAAGTTGTGTTAAATGATGATATTAATTATCAATAATTAATAACATAAACCAAGAAAAGAGGTTAAAACCCTAGGATTTGGAAAACAAACTACTCACTGCATTTGAAGCATAAGAAGGAGAACGATGCCATGGAAAGACCATCGAAAAACTTTTAAGAGGAGAGAGTTCAAACCTGTTCTCTCAACTTTTTTTCTTTTTCTTTTTCCGGGTAAAATGAAGATGGTGTTTTTTTACCAAAATAGAACGCGGCTTTGCCTTTGCAATTGGAAAACAATTACAAAAATCGCTAAACTCGAGGAAATTTATATATTATTTTAATGGAATTTGGGCGAAGAGGGCAACAAAATCAAGATAAAATATTTTATATGGCTTAAATTAAAGGGTTGGGTTGGATATATCTTGTCATGTAATATTAAATATTTTTGTTTTTATTTGTCTCGGTTAATTTTTTATTTGATTTTTTTGTCTTTAATTCTAAAAAAAAAGTAGTATTTTTAAAATCTATATTCATTTATAAAGAGATACATTTCTATAATTATTTTTTGTTATTTTTAAGTTAGATAATTTTATCTTCTTATTAAAATAATTTCATTATTTAATAAAATACATAGTTACACAAACTCTCACCTTAAAATAACTGCACTACATCTCCACTTAAAAGTCATTATCTCATAAGTTTCAATATATACAATTAGACATGATTCTCTTAATCTATCAAATCATTTTATTTTTTTTACATAATTCTTTTTAAATAATTTTTACAAAATTATTAAAAAAAATAAAAATAAAAGTTATATTATTTTAATCTAATAGAAATGTCAATCATATATGTACTTCTGCTAATACCTATTTATAAAATTTATTTGAAAGAAATTTGAAAAAAAAATAATGAAATTAAGATAAAATATTTAAAATTTAAATATATATTTTACTCATCTTATAGATATATTTTAACTATCTTATAAAATAAGCTCTATAGTTTATGCTAATTGTTTGCCGTTAACTTATATTATCTTTAATTTATAATAATATATAAAAGAATGTTTTTTATAATTTTTTTATTTGAGATGAAAAAATATAATTTATATCTATGTTATATTTTTTTATAATTCCTTCAATTCACGATTATTTTTCAATTTTTTTAAAATATAAAATTTTTTTTTTCAATTATTCATTTTCTTTCGTTTCTTAAAATTATATATTTATCTCTGGTCAGTCATAATTTCAAGATTATTTTAGCTAGACCCTTATATTTTTTTCTTCTTAATTAATTTAAATTATCCTTGCTTGAAATTAAAAATAAATATCTATATTTCTTTTGGCTGATAAGTATCTCAATTCTGATAATTTTGTAAACGAATTTGAATCTTTCTCATTCTCTCTATGTCAAGAGGTTTCATTATCTGTGAAGAGAAAACCAAATATCTAAATTTGGTGGGATTCCATCATGTGTTAGTTATATTAATATTCTTGGATCTGTGAATATAGCTTGATTTGTTATGGGACATGAACTCACTGGGCTTCAACAGCTATGTTGGGCCTCTCCATACTTTACTCCAACGCTATCGTGGCAACAATGAGCCCAGTTGGTATCTCAAAATGTTTGATTTGAATAAGAACGAGTCCACATGTGGTAGTAGTTTTGTTGCTCATAAACTTAATCGTTCATGCTCCTCAGATGGTAGAATAACAACACATGTGGGTTAGGAGAATGCATATGTGGAATAAGAATATATTTTGAATAATGCAAGTTATTTTAAATCGACCTGAAAGCATTGAATTACGATTTTTGTAGATCTCAAATTTGAAACTCATAAACTTTAACTATAATCCATTTGCAGAAGAAATCGGCTAAAACGAAGCTTACACGAAAGAGGAAAAAAAATAATTGAAACAGATAAACTAAAGAAAAAAAATGAAGACTAAGAGACAATCCTTTGATTATAAGTTTGTGCCCATTGAATGATTCTTGTTAATTTTATAGTAAGTCAAACTTTTTCGTACTATCTTTTTAGCTTAAAGAAAAAGAAAGCACCAACGCATAAAGAATACGATTTATTAATCACATTTATGACTCCAAAATATTGTAGAAGATAAGAGATCTTGACGTGCGCGTGGATGAAGGATCAACACCTGTAATCTTCTGCAACCGATGTCACCAATATATTTTGCACTCTCGTTTTGCCTAATGTCGGTGCCATAATTGTTGAAAAATTGATTATATATAAATTCAAAACATTCTTTAAAATAACTAACTAATAAAGAGATCTTTTATATAATCAGTATTTGTTGAAAAATTAGGTCAGATAAAGCTTTCTATATAGCAACAAAATCATTCGACCAACTCTTTTTCATAACAAAATAACTCAACTTTTCAACTACCACGAAATCTTTTGACAGCCAAAAATATCTACGTATCTATATATTTATTGCAAAAATATCTAATTATTGTTTTTTTATTATTATAGCATATTAATGATAGATTTCTAAGTAAAAAAATGAATTAATGAGGTATAATATTTGGAAAATTGTGTACAGTTTGCGAATCCCAATATATTTTCCAATAAGGCACGTGTTGGCAGCATAAATAGATAAATCAATATATTAAATTAAAAATGTAACGTACATATTAAATTTTACTAATTTAATTTTCAGTTTTAGTAATATATTTCATCATTAGCAAATTATGTTTAATAAAATAATCCATAAACATTACTCTTTTCCATGATTAATGGACTTACAATAATTGAAATTAATTAGATTATTCTCACATTAAATAAGGTCAAATGTAGCACCACAACAAATAAATATATATGTGGGTTTAGGGTTTATATATATATATATATATATATATATATATATATATATATATATATATATATATATATATATATATATATATATGTTTTTTTTTTTTTTTTTTTTTTTGAAATGATAAGTGGAAAGGACTAGGTCTCTGTACTACTAGTTCTTACAAACTCGTCAAAGGCAGCATTTAACGCCTGTGCGACCTGTGTCGAAGCGACCTCTTTCCTTCAATTCAATTTCTTTGGCTTCATCTTCCTCCCTTTCAATCCCCTCACATTTCACTCCTCCTACTTCTACCTTTTCACTTTCCACTCCGCATTTTCTCATTCTCTATGCTTCCTTGAGCCCAATCGGAAAATGAGGGGACCCTCCCCGAACTATGTGGAGCCGCGCCACCGCTCCTCCTCCTCCTTTAGGTTTTACGCCATTACTTAATTGCTTACTTAATTTTACGTTCGTCTTTAATCATCTGTGAACTTCATTTTAGATGTCACATCCATGTTTTGCACTTGAGGTATAGAGAAAATCGAAATCCTAGATATTAACGTCATTCTTGCTTTTATTTGTACGACGATTACGGAATCTTCTGCCTGTGAACTGCATTTCTTGTGTCATAATTGAGAATTGGCGCGATATGCTCTTAGGATCTTAGTATCTTAGCAATGCGATATGAGTGTAAAGTGAGTAATGATGAGGGAATTGAACATTAAGCTTAGTAATTCCTTTCTTCCTTTTTGAAACTGAAGACTTTTAGTACATGGACTCTTTCTCATGTTTAAATTTATTTTATTTTAATTTATTTTGCTCTCTTGTTGCAGTGAAGATACTAGCAAGAGAAGGTCTCTAAGAAGTAAAGATTTCAAAGATGTTGAGAAGGTGTTGCATATTCCATTCCAAGAGAGGAATATAACTTGCAGGCCAAATTGGAAATACGTTTTGGTTATTGTTATATTGGGAACCTTGGTTACCATTTTCCATCCACCAGCTGTTTATAATACCGATCGTTTGTCAAACTCTATTATATCGCGGTATGTCTTTTGTCTTTCGCCATGCTTTCACATTTTTTTTTTTTGCATTCTTGTATTTGGAGTTTTGGTAGTTTCCTGCTATCGTATATTCGTAATAGTTTTGCTTCTTAAAATTTGCTTTTCTAGAAAATGAAATTTGCTCATGAATTTCTTCTCCAAGACCGCAATATGCATCCATCCCTTCTTGCAATGGAGAATCTGTGTCAATGTATAAGCATGTGTCCCTTCGAAGATTATTTTTTGTCTTCTTGAAATACCGTGGCTATTTATTTGTCCAGACCAGAAGGGGTGATTTGAGTATAGTTACATCGTTCTTTCTCTTGGTTTTTTTTTTCTCTTTTTGCAGGCCAACTTTTATAAACAGCTGGAGAGGAGCGTTTGATGACATTGATTCACGTTATGCATCATTTCTGAATATTGACTGGGACCAAATATCTAATGTTCTTGAAAATTTGAAGGATAAGGATACATATCAGGGTGTTGGCTTATTAAACTTCAATGACAGTGAGATTGACCACTGGAAGGGGCTGGTACCAGAAGCAGAGCATGTAATCCTTCATCTAGAATATGCTTCAAGTAATATTACATGGGAAGTCCTGTATCCAGAATGGATAGATGAAGAAGAAGAATATGAGTTCCCTACTTGTCCAACTCTACCTAGGATTCAGGTACCAGGAAAGCCCCGGCTTGATCTTATTGCTGTCAAGCTTCCCTGCCACAAGTCCGGACCCTGGTCTAGAGATGTAGCTCGTTTGCACTTGCAAATTGAAGCTGCAAGACTAGTCGCCTCTTCCAAAGGATATCATCCAGTGCGTGTGTTTTTGGTCACGGACTGCTTCCCAATTCCAAATCTCTTTACTTGCAAGGAACTTATACAGCGTGAAGGGAGTTCCTGGCTTTATGAACCCAACCTGAATACACTGAGAGCTAAGCTGCAGCTACCAATTGGTTCATGTGAACTAGCAGTTCCTATGAAGGCTAAAGGTCAGGTTCAAATAAACTTGTTTCTATGCTATGATGTCATTGTGTCCTTGTTTTTCGCGCTTTCTCCTTGCCCCTGAATCTCGCTTACTTCTTGTTTTTAAGCAACAATCAGTTTGAGTTTCAAAATGTAAATGCACCACATTTCTTTTATTAGACTAAAAAGAAAATAAAAGATTGGCCAAGGAGCACGATGTATCCATACTTGGAATTAGGTCGGCAATTACTGTTTTGTTTGAAAGACTAATTTACTTCAAGTAAATAACTCGTCATTCTTAAAATAATCATCAGATAAACAAGAAGTCCAGATGTCACAACAGATATATTATGTAATGTCACTGAAAGTGTCAATATGGGTTCTAACCTTGGGTTCTAACCTTGAGCCAACCCGGCTCACCACGGGTTCAAGCCGGGTTGGGTTCGATTTTTTTAATTTCTACTGATTATGGGTTAAAATGAACCCGGCTCATTTAACCCACGGGTTAAACGGGTTCGAGCCGGGTTATGATGGGTTGGCCCGCAACCCACCATTAATTTTAAATTTTAAAAATAATTATAATAATATACTAACCCTAATTAATTATTTATTTTAAATTTTAAAAATAATTATAATACTTTAGTAACCCTAATTGATGTTATCCTATCTTATCTCTACCTTACATTGTTGGTTGTCGGCACAAGCCAAACCTTCACTTAAACTTATTATCAGCTTGTTCGTTGTACCACTACGTTTGCTGCTTGTACTTGGGTCACTTGTCTTATTATTTGTCTACCGCACCACTACACCACCGTGTCCACTCGTATTACTTTCAAAGGTAAGAATTTGTTTCATAACCTAAACTATTGGATTGATAAATCTTTATTTGAAAATTGTAGCATCTATACATTATTTGTTGTTTGTTATTAATTCATACGTATATCTCTTTAATATATGAATTTTTGACTTCTTTCTTTTAAATTAATTTACAATATGGAATCTGAAACAATACATCAAAGTGTCAATGTAAATTGTATTAGTGATGATTTTATTATTAATGAAAAACCTAATGAGCCAATTTCAGTTAATAACGAAGATACTGATCTTGAGAAAGAAAGGAAGAAAACATAAGTTTTTACATCCGAAGTTTCTATATAATTTAAAAAATTTTAAAAATATGGGTTAGTGAGTCAACCCACCAACCCGTGGTGGGTTGAGCCAGGTTATAAAATTTCTGGTTCGCCAAAAAGTGAGCCGGGTTGAGCTCATCTATTTTCAGCTCAACTTGTGGTGAGCCAACCCGTGTGAGCCGGGTTGGCTCACTTTGACACCCCTAGAAAGCATGGAATTTAAAAAAATTGAATCCTATTTTGGTGCATAAAAATCATGTTTTAGGTTATTATATTATTTTCATGATATTTTCCAGAAAGCCAATGTGGCTTCTGAAAGTATATTATTCCGTGACCTTCGACGTTTCATGTTAACAGGATATATTGATCAGAGACTAACTATATTTTTTTACAGAAAATTTTTATTCAGAAAAGCCACACCGGGAAGCTTATGCAACCATCCTGCACTCTGCGCACATGTATGTTTGTGGAGCCATTACTGCTGCTCAGAGTATTCGAATGGCTGGTTCAACACGAGATCTTGTGATTCTTGTTGACGACACTATTAGCGACTATCACAGAGGTGGCTTGGAGGCTGCCGGATGGAAGATTCATACAATCCAAAGAATCAGGAATCCAAAAGCAGAACCAGAGGCTTACAATGAGTGGAACTACAGCAAATTCCGTCTCTGGCAGCTAACAGATTATGATAAAATCATTTTCATTGATGCTGACCTTCTTATTCTTAGAAATATCGATTTCCTTTTTGAGATGCCTGAAATAACCGCCATAGGAAACAATGCTACGCTGTTCAACTCAGGTGTAATGGTGGTTGAACCATCAAATTGTACATTCCAACTGCTTATGGATCACATCAATGAGATTGTCTCCTACAATGGTGGGGACCAGGGGTATCTGAATGAAATCTTCACATGGTGGCACCGGATTCCAAAACATATGAACTTCTTGAAGCACTTCTGGGAAGGTGATGAGGAAGAGAAAAAAGTGATGAAAACTCGTCTCTTTGGAGCTGATCCACCAATCCTTTATGTCATCCATTATCTGGGTTATAAACCATGGCTCTGCTTTCGAGACTATGATTGCAACTGGAACGTGGACATTCTGCGGGAGTTTGCAAGTAATGTGGCTCATGCGAGATGGTGGAAGGTGCATGATGCAATGCCGGAAAACTTGCAAAAGTTCTGTTTGCTTAGGTCCAAGCAGAAGGCTGCATTAGAGTGGGATCGTAGACAAGCAGAAAAGGGAAACTACAGTGATGGTCACTGGAAAATCAAGATAGAAGATCCAAGATTGAAAACGTGCTTTGAGGATTTCTGTTTTTGGGAGAGCATGTTATGGCATTGGGGTGATAAGAATTGGACAGATAATTCTACCGTTAACAATTCGCCACCCTTTGTCCAAACCAAATCTCTCTCTTCTTTATGAATTTACTTCTCATCATAGTTCATACTTCCATATATTACTGTAGATTCTTCATGATGTCACAATATGTTTCACCTATTACACTGGTCTGCGAGCGATATGTTGGCTAAAGGCTATTTTTGGTCCCAAAGTATTGTTTAGTTCAAAGGATTATAAATTGAAAGCATGTGCGAATCCTTGTACTGTTTATTTACTTTTATATTGAAAGCAGATGACTTTAATATTTGATTGAATATCTTTACCTGCCGCTGTTTTCGCTGTATTTTAAATTTTTTTCTGTAACTCCTCATTACTAACTAGGCATGCAGTTTTCTTACCTTAAAAAGGCATGAATGAAGAATCGGATATTGTTTTCTGTTCTCTTAAAATTTGGAACCGGATGTATGGAGGTTGATGGTTGGAAACTTGGGACTTGGAAACTTCAGTTCTGCAGTCATCCCCAAGCTATAAAGCTCTGTAACAAGGATTTATTTCTGTGCCTAAATGCTTTGAATTATTTAATAATTAAGGCTAAAAATAGGACTTTCAATAGACATAATTGTTATATTTATCTCCATTTTAATATTGTACCTTCTTTAAGTCCTTTTAAAAAAAAAATTACACATAAATTTATCTTGTGTTCGAATAGAAGTTTTACACTTAAAATATATATATATATATATATATATATATATATATATATTAATTACTTTCATTTCAAATAATTTAATTTTTTAAATATTTTATTGATAAAATAAATAATTTTTATTTTTATTTGATATAATACTTTACTTTTTATCAAATACAAAACTGATTTTAATAGTGTAAAAACTCAGTTAGTAATCTATTTGTCAAATTAATTTTTACTTTAAGTTCCTTTTAAAAAAACTAACTTTATGTCAACGAGAGTTATTATTATTATTATTATTATTATTATTATTATTATTATTATTATTAACATGAATCGAAATTAGAGTTATTTTTGCAAAGGTTTTGGTATGATATTTTTTTATTAAATTTTTAATATTGATTGAAAATTTTATCTAATTAATATAAAAAAATCTTAGTCAAAGTTGGCAAAAAATATTATCATATTAAAAAATATCTAATCAATTCTAAATAAAAAATAATATTGCTAAATATTAACAATTCCAACAAATATATTTTTAACAATTAAATAATATATTAATAATAAATAATTTATCTGGTTATCTTCGAAAACATATCAAAAATAATATCCTAGCATATACTAACATATACTTTTTCTTGTTAACAATTGGACGATATATAAATAATAAATTAAAGTTATTTAATTTTAAAAAACTTGACAGTCAAATGTTCAATTAAAATATTTATAAAGATACCTTTGTGAAATTATAAAAAACAAAAATAAATAAATTTAAAAAATGTGACAACAAATAAAGTAAAATGAATGAACGTGGTTAATTTAGTTTTACTTTTTAATTTATAAAATCAATTTTAGAAATTATTTTTAAAAATAAATTAATAAAACTTGTTCAATAACTTTAATTCAAAAATTATTTTACATGAAATAATATAACATCAAAAGTCATGATAAAAAGTAACAAATGATTATAATAATTTCAAAGTAATAAAAGTAAGCGACATACAGTAATTATTGATAAAATAAAAATATAATCAATGGAAATAGAAACTAATTTTTATTTTCTTATTTTTATTTTTATTTTAAATTAAAAATATTTAAAAATTTTATTTTGATAAAAAATTATCAAATATATCATTTTAATTTTTAAAAATTACAAACTAAAAATTATGTTTAAAAGCAACAAACAAACATGTTATTCTAAAATAGTCGTGAGTAAGTATAGTTAATAACTCATAGTTAACATTAATAATTTATAGGTGAAAATCTTCATTTAATTAATCGGATAAAATCACGATTTTGAAAAATTAGGATACTAAATGCCTCTAATTTGAAATAGGAGATAAAAATTATAATTAGAGAAATAGGAAGATTGAAATTGTATTTGAACCTAAAATGTATTAAAAATTATTTGTTTAACTATTTCTTAGTTGACTGGTCTGATGAGCCATTGATTACCTTATCTGCTTTTGAATATTTAGTTTCACACTATTATTAGCATTTACACCGTTCTTACTTTTTCCATAACCTCTATATCTAACTTTCTTCTTTTCCTTTTAATTTGAATCCATGTAAATCATACAGAGACATGTAATTGTAGTGCTGAAGAAAGAAATCACTCTCTTCCTATGTTTATTACCTTCATTCCTTCATTTAGGTGGGGTCATACCGTTTTGCTAAAGCCAACCCATGACTCACGTGCCTCTCCTATCTAATAACAAAACATAAAGACAAAGTAACATAATTAATTCTCTTGGTTTGACTTAGGAAAAAAAAATTCAGAAAAAGATTACTTTTTTGAGAGTAAGGGGCGGGTTAGGATTAGCCTTTAGTATATATGTTCCAGTTCTAGTCAAGAAAAAGATAAACAAATTGTGAGAGAATGGACAAAGGGTGGTTTTCTAGTGAGGGTGTCGTAGTTTTTGGGGTGATGGGTTATATGGGTAGGTGTTGGTTAGTTGGTGTCATAATTGTGGTGGGGTGTGCCATCTTGCTGGGCACTGTTGGAGTGGAAGGGTATCCAGCTGAGGATTTGGTGGTGAGATTGCCTGGTCAACCTAATGTTGGGTTTAAGCAATTTGCTGGGTATGTTGATATTGATGTCAAGCATGGAAGGAGCCTCTTCTACTATTTTGTTGAGGCTGAGAAAGAACCTGACAAGAAGCCCCTCACACTTTGGCTCAATGGAGGTTGGTTATGGACTTATGTCACCCTTTTCTACTCTTCTTCGATTGCCATACCCACTTCTAAATTTTCAAAACAAGCATTGTTCATAACTTCATTCATCGCACCTATGTTTCTTTACCCCTTGGTAGCTTGTTATGAGATTTGAGTTGGTTCAAGTAAATCATGATATGGGAACTCATAAATTGAGTCAATTTCGTTATTTCTTTCCTTCACATCATACTTTTGTAAGTTTCTTGTGTGGGTTTGCTTGCAAGGATAATTTCTTCATGCTTTTGTTTATTTATTTTATTCTGTCTTTTTATTCTTTTTAGGCGAGCCGTTGATTATTTTGATTCCTTTTTCCTTTCTTTTTATGTAAAGCCAAGGAAGGTGTCATTGATTGTCTTTGTCCACAAGCAATTCAATTTCTGTGTTGTCTTTTTACTCAACGGAAAGTGCTGTTTGCTCCCACTGTTGCTCCCTTTTGCAGATCCTGAATAATTGATAAAAAAAAGTGAAACGACTCTGGTTTTCTGCAGAACCATTTTATTTCAAAAAAAAAAAAAACTTTAACAGCTACATCACATCATCCAACTTAGAGATTCTTCTTTTAGGACTGGTTTCACTCCATCACATCCATCATTTACAGTAAATTTACGCTAAACAGGATTCGTTTTCCTTTATTTCTAAGGTGAACTATTGATAATTCCGTTCACCAGTCCAATAAGGAGAATTTTGTGAAATGTGCAAGACTTTATTTGAATGAAAGTTGCAAAAGTGCTTTTAGAAATTACAAGACAATCAATGAAGAAACTAGAAATTGTCGCTTGGAAAATAAAAATATTTTGAACTCTTCCTACTACAATCCAAACATGCACTAATTGAAATTTGCAAATGTTCAGTGGAGACATGACAGTACTTAGCCTAAGTTTGTTTATTCGTTATAATGCTGCACTCAAACATATGCTTATATTTTTATTTATATCATTGTAGACTGAATTAGAAAACAGGGCTCGGCATGATTCAGATTCGGATATTTTAAACAGTAAAGAAATAAAATAATACTTACCCCATTAATATTTAAAAGGAAACTACAATACTCTAGTGAAAAAGCCAACAACTTTCGTTGTTTTTCAGGCCCTGGATGTTCCTCCATCGGAGGAGGTGCTTTTACTGAATTGGGACCCTTTTATCCTAATGGTGATGGACGTGGGCTCCGAAGAAATTTGATGTCTTGGAATAAAGGTATGAAACATGGTTCAAAATTTGTATTAGGAAGAGAATAACTACTTATGTTGTGTGCTTCAGGGTTCTGACAGTATTTATTTTCACTTCTGATTATGAATAATTCATTCCATTATCATGGTGTAGAGACAAACAGTGAATTTTTTGTTTGAATATTTTCTGGTGTCACTTATTCCTGATATTTTTTTCATTTGTAGCATCCAACCTCATTTTTGTGGAGTCTCCGGCTGGAGTTGGTTGGTCATACTCAAATACAACTTCAGATTACAATTCTGGAGATGCCTCCACGGGTAACAAAATTGGCCTATTCTAATTTTCAGCTGCTATGCTTCTATTCCATAAGGCTTCAAATTTTTATTTTTACTTTATCCCCTGTGTGCCTCTGTCTTCCTATGTGTTCATCTAAGCTGAGAAAGTGGAAAACTCTTTATGCAATAACATATTATAGGTACTATTGGTACTTTTCTCAAATCAAATTTAGAATTTTACTTCTATAATTTAGAAACCACATAGGTAGATGACAAATAAAAAATCTAAAACGGTAATAGTCTAAATTACCTTGATTTAAATTATCTTTCTAAAAAGTGAGAAACTCTGAACACATATACATGTGTTTTCTGGCAGCCAATGATATGTATTTGTTCATGCTGAAATGGTACGAAAAGTTTCCTTCATACAGAACAAGGGAGCTGTTCCTCACTGGAGAAAGCTATGCAGGTTCGATAAATCATTATCAAATTCAGTTTTACAAATTTACTTGTTCAATTGAAATTCCATGATTTCGAAAATATTCTATGTTCTAACAGTTGTTTATGATTTTCTTATTTTATTATGTGATGCAGGACACTATATACCTCAATTAACCAATGTTCTCTTGGACCATAATGCTCGTTCAACAGGTTTCAAATTCAATATCAAAGGAGTTGCTGTAGGATCCCATTCACTTGATACACATTTGTGTTACAATAGAACAAGTCTCAGTCATCTCTGATATTTTAAAGTTCGTATTGATGTACCCTTTTTTTGTTTTCATTAGATTGGGAACCCACTGCTGAGGCTTGATCGGGATGCACCTGCAACATATGAATACTTCTGGTCACATGGAATGATTTCTGATGAAATTGGGCTTGCCATTATGAATGACTGTGATTTTGATGATTATGCCTATGCAAGTCCTCACAACGTCTCTCAGTCGTGCAATAATGCCATATATGAAGCAAATCTCATTGTTGGCGATTACATTAACAACTATGATGTAATTCTAGATGTTTGTTATCCATCCATAGTGGAACAAGAACTGAGATTGAAAAAGATGGTAGGCCTCTTTCAATTGTGTTCTGGTCAAAATGTTGCTATTTCTTTCTGTGAATCTATGTGCTCTAATATCCTTATACTTCATCTCAGGCAACAAAAATAAGTGTAGGTGTGGATGTGTGCATGTCTCTAGAAAGACGTTTTTACTTGAATCTCCCGGAGGTTCAGAAGGCTCTCCATGCAAACCGTACAAACCTTCCTTATACCTGGTCCATGTGCAGTCGGTAAGTAAAAAAACTTACTTTACTATAATCACTTTGGAAATTTTTCATCCTATGTGAACTGGAAAACTCACCAATTCCTAACTTCAACTTATTGAATATATTGGTTTATATAATCCTTTTTTATGTTCCGTATGTGGGTTTAAATTAATAAACATCACTAACTGGAATCTTGGAAAGTTTATATTTAACTTAGATCTTGTTGAGTACATTAATTATGTGATGAATTTTTTTTAAAAGGTGATTTATTTTTGTATAGTATATGAAATGTTTTATAATTAAATATTTGTTTGGATGAAAAAAATTAAATTAAATTAAAATTTTAGAAATTTAATAAGATAATTTAATTACTTGAAATTATAAAATTATAAATTTTACCTAGAAAGTAAAAATAAGACATTCTTTTATATGTTTTTTTTTATTATTATGATGTTGTCTACCGGTGTCGTGTAGTTGAGGTCAAAAAGTTATTGATTTATATTGATAAGAATTTGTTTAAGCGAAATAAATCATGATTATTTTTCACTACTTATCTCATAGGTAGGTTGGAAAAGTCCGAAAAATTAAATTAAAATAATTTATGATCTAAATTGATTTGATCTATTTAGGTTATGATCTATATAGGCTTAGGTCAGACTGTCTTCTAGGTTTATGGATACCTAAATGAGTTTAGGTCAGATTATTTTATAGATTTATGGATCAACACATTTTATAGAATGATAATTATTTTTTAAACAAAAATAGTATTATTTTACTAAAAAATATATATGTATTATAAATTAATTTGATAGAAATTAACTTATTACAAAAATAACTATAAAAAATAAATATATAATAATAATTTATTTTAAGATCTAATGATTAAGATTAATTATTATTTTAAATTAATAAATTACTAAACATAAATAATAATAATAATGAAAAGTAAGGTTTTAATTTTTTATGTTGAGATTTAATAGATAAATTTTTTTATAATTTATATATTAAATTATTATATCTTAAATAAATACTAATTTAATTAATAAAATTTAAATTTTCAAAATATATTTTTATTTTTAAAATTTATTTTTATTTTTTAGTTAATTGATTTTATATAGATATGTGAATTTTTTTTTAATTCAATCAAGCAAATTAGCTCATTAGTCTAAAATAAATTTAAGTTCAATTAAAATTTTTGGCTGGTTTCAAAATATAAGCTAGATTGGACTATCAAATTTTTTTATTTAGGCCATAAAATCATATTAGATTGAATTGTTCCACCCATTTTAATAACTCTAATTTTTCATATACATATATAATCATATTAGATTGAATTGTTCCACCCATTTTAATAACTCTAATTTTTCATATATATATATATATATATATATATATATATATATATATATATATATATATATATATATTACCTAGAGTTTTTTTGGATAAATAGAAGTGAATTTTTTTTCAATTTAAAACTTTTTTTCACGTTAAATATTGTTATTTTTAATTAATATAAAATATTTCTTTTTTTTTCACAATTTTTTTGTTGTAGGCCGAAATAATTTACAAATATTAACCATGATTTTCATACATATTAAATTTTTTTAATTATTTATTTTAAAATATTTGTTTATATTTTGATGATACTTGAAATAATCTATTTAAAAAAATAAAATTTAAATGTCTTATCTAAGCAAAATATTAAAAAAATGAAATAGTTTGAATTAAAATAATTAAAATTACATTTTTAATTTTCATAAAATTGTGAAAATTCCTGTGTTTAAAACGCATAGTCGGGGTATTTTGAAGAAATTAATCTAATTTGAGTAATATAGATTGCATCTTTCAAGAGCTGTAATGTTGCTGTTTGCAGTGTTGTAAACTACAGCGACACTGATGGTAACATCAACATCCTTCCAATTCTCAAAAGAATAGTCCAAAACCATATCCCAGTATGGGTTTTCAGGTAACTTAAACCTTCTAGCATCATTCGATACATAACCTTCTCTTTGTCTGTAATTATTTAATGTTAAATGATCTCAGTGGAGACCAAGATTCAGTTGTGCCATTATTGGGATCTCGAACACTCATTCGTGAACTAGCTGACGAATTGCAATTCAAGATTACAGTCCCATATGGGGCTTGGTTCCACAAAGAGCAGGTACCTCAAAAATTTCTTCAGTTTAAGAATGTTTTACATTGAGGTTGTCACATTATTTTAGCTTATTCCAATTGTCGTGGCATGTAGGTTGGAGGTTGGGTAACTGAGTATGGAAATTTGTTGACTTTTGCCACTGTGAGAGGTGCTGCTCACATGGTACCTTATGCTCAACCTTCAAGAGCGCTGCATCTATTCAGTTCATTTGTGCGTGGCAGGAGGTTGCCTAACACAACACGTCCTTCAATTGATGATTAAGGAATTGCCTTTTTCTCACCACTTTTCTTACCCAAAAGGGCCATAGAAAAGGAATTGTGTTAAGAGAAAAGACTGTTCCTTTATGAGTAATGTAACTGGTTATTGTATGGAAAGGATAAGGAAAATTACAGAAGAAAATTTACATTTTCCGTCGTTCTTATACCTTCTTCATTTGGTACGTTGCACACATTTCTTTGGCTTCATTCCTAGGTGCGTTGGGATTCTGGTGAAAGCAATTTTACTTCTCTTTTTTTTTTTCAGTTTTTGTATCGCAACAAATACGATATGTATGTATCTTTCATTGAAAATAATCCTTTTTCGAATTGTGTAAGATTATTATCAAACGATAAATATATATATTTTGAAGTATTTAATGCAGCTTTGTAATTGGTTAACAGAAAACAACCATACACTAATTCGTTGTTGCATTTGATAATTCTGATATATAACATTAGTAATACTTAATTTTTCAAAATAACTAAATGATATTTTCAATTGATAAATCTTAGAATATCTCTCCACTTAAAGTTATTTTTATGTTTAATATAAAATTTAATAATTAGACTATATATGTATATATATATATATATATATATATATATATATATATATATATATATATATAAATTCTAGAACATAATATGTAATGACTAAAAGAATGCGATACTCTGATAAAAATGTTTTGCATATTGAAAAGTAATAATCATAATAGTAAATTTAGTTTGAAAAGCATTTGTAATACCAATTCATAGGGAAAATTATCTAAGTAAATTCTCATCAAATTGTTGATAATTCTCCCACGCATGTTCATATTCTTAATAACATTTGTCCAATGTTCTTAAAATTGAATTGTTTGGTTAGGTACATTCAAAGTTTAAAGTTTTAATTAAAGGATTATTGAATTTAATAAAATAATATTTTTATAATATAATAAATTCATTAGTAATAATTAAAAAATAATAATAAAATTTACTTTCATGATCATCATTGTATTATAATAAAGATTATAAATATAAAATATACTAAAGAATATAAGATAATAATTGTTAAATAATATAAAAATATAATAAAATAATTTTTATTTAGAAATGATGTAACTAATAAGATAAAAAAATTAAAATATATTATATATTTTATAAAATAATTATATTAAAAAAATTAATTTTAATATTTTTTTATTTCAATCCAAAAATTCAATTTTGTTGATTTTATCTTTAATTAAAATTTAATTATTTAAAGTAACATAAAACTAATAGAGTTATAGAGCATCTTTTGAAATGGTTCCAAAAATTGCCACTTCAACTTTAATAATAATAAAAAGAAAAACTTGTTCACTAAGTCGATCAAATCTACTAATATTTCTCATATATAAAAGAAACCAAAATATGTGTAGTGGTTGAGAAAACAATATTTGTGTATTCATTAACACTAAACCATTTTTAAAAATGTCAATAAAGTATCTATGTTGATCAATTGATCATGATTCTAATTAAAACATCTTAGTACCAATTTTATATTTTCTTTGTTTTCATACAAAGAAAAAAAATGTTATGTTGTTTTTACTCATCTACCATAGAACAAGCATTTTGACAGCACATAACCCAAAAGAAGAAGAAACATAATGGCTAGTTGCTAAGGCAACAATCATCTCTTTCAATACTAGTGTAAATAAAAGAAAGAAAACAAGGAGAGTGTTGATGAACAAAATAACTATTTTCTATATTTTAAATCATTATACTTCATTATTCTTCTTCATAAAAAGTTTTAGATTTTGTATATTCTCTTATAACTATTTGATTTATTAAGTTTAATCTTGTATGTGTCCTCTAATATGTTTATTTTAAATCTATAAAACACTAATGTTTTAAAATATTATCTTTCTATTTATTTATAAACTACTATTTCAATAATACTCACATTGTAAAATCTTGAAAAGCTAATGAAAAAAAATATTTATATTATAAGTTAAGAGTGATTTAAAAAAATGCTCTTGTTTGAGTCACTGTTAGTGGAACTTAACACATTGATTGAGAAGCTGATTTAGTTCCTATTATAGATAAACCAATCGAAAAATGCTAGTATTTTCATTTTATTATTCTCTTATCCTTTACCTTTTTTATTAACATTGAATTGAGATTAATGCATTTATGAATTTGTATGTGAAAAGAGTATTCATAAATTTGATACTAAAACATAATTCAACATCATCTTTTTGCATCTTTCTCATTACAAGTGTAACCTTGATTTGGATATCTTTTTAGTTTGATCTTAATTAGAACATCCCAACTTCACCTTAATTAGGGTATCACAAACATAATATTGCTTTAATATATCTTTATTTTAACTTTACTGGATTATTTTCACTTTATAATCTTGATTAGAACATCTTCTATTTAACTTTAGTTTGATTTTTAAAATAGGATTATAACTTAAAATCCTTTCGAAAATGAAATTATAATTTAAATTAAATCATTTGTAACCTTAAACTAATTTAAAAATTGATGGAGAATAACTTCTCATTTTCATTTTAAATAATTTAATAAAAAGTAAATTAAAATTAATCACACATTCTAATATGAATTCTGTTTTAAAAAACAACAAAGTTAATTTGCTAATAAGCAAGTACCAAATCCACATGATTTTGAATGTATAAAAATTGAACTCGTTATTTTATAATTAAAATCACATTTGATTGAAGTTATGATGTCTAAACGCTTTTTTTTTTCTTAAATTGAATTATCCTTAACTCAAATGCTTTATATATATAAAATTTTGTGCCTTTTTCCTTCACCGTGAGCCAATAATGTTTTTCTATCATTTCATCCTTTCTTTAAACTATATGTGTATCACTTTTTAAAACTATCTAAAATTTGATATATCTAACCATCAAATTATTATTATATAATTAGGTTTTATTTGATTTGATTTAACACTTTGTCAAATATCAACGAGTATTATACCATGTTTTATAAATGCAGTAATTGTTTAGCTGAAAATTTATGGTGTATAGAAAGTATTATCTAGAAGGGGTTCGAATCTTGTAGTGTATTCGTGAGTGTTTTAGCCGACAACTATTATTGATCCTAAAATAAGTAACTTTTTTCGAAGGGTGGTATTCTTTTGAAGGAATAATTGTTTATTTTTATTAATTTGGAAGGTTAGACTTTAATTTAAAAAGTAATTGTTTTTTTTTTTATTATTATTAATCTATCTATACTAAAACATTATTCATATTTCTCTAACACAAGTTAAACAAAAATATATTAGAATGTTTGTTAAAGACGCTCATAATGCATCCAAATTAAAAAACTAATCGTACATTGCTCAGGATGCTGCTAACTTTTCCAATCATCACTCTCAGCAAAGGTATCACCATCTTTTCAAACAAAAAAATAGAAAGAAGAAGAAGCAACACAAGTCAAACAAGCTAAGTAAGTCCAACGTGAAGTGTTTTTCAATGCAAACAAACCATAACAAAACTTTGCATGAGAGTCAAGTTACTAAACATACCCTACTTTCATACACTGCATTTTTTTCTTATAAATCCACCGCCAAATAACACTCAAACCACAGCAAAACCATATACTGAAAGCATCAATTCATCGACATAACAAAACAAAATTTAAAACAACCAAAATGGCTTCAACTCAACCCAACAACTTTTTCTACCCACATATTCCTCCTCCTCCGTCACCATCACAACCCTTCAATCCTCCACCACCACCTTCACATTCCTTCAACCCACCGCCTCCTTCACGCTTCTTTAACCCTCCACCACCACCCCTTAATCCACTTTCTCCTCCTCTACCTTTTGGATCGCCGCCGCCGCCGCCACCGTCACCTCGTCCATTTTCTCCTCCACCCCCGAAGGTGCGGCCACCACCGCCACCTCGTCCCGTTCGTCCTTCTCCACCGCCACCACCTCGTCCTGTTCGTCCTCCTCCCCTTCCCCCTGCCCCTCTTCCACCTTCACCCTCTCCGAACAACCCCACAATCATAATAGTCGTGGTTGTCTCATTGGGTGGTCTCTTGTTGCTCTCAATGCTCGCTTTCGCTCTATTCTGCTGCGTTCAGAAGAGGAAGAAGAAGAAGAATACGCAAGAAACCGAGGTCATTCACTTTGATGAGCACAAAACGATCAAAGAAACGATCGTACCTGGTCCTTTTGGACGCAATACAGTGGTGGTAACTGTTGAAGATGATGTGCATGTCGACGAAGAAATCAAGAAGAGTGAGAAAGTTGGTCACGGTTTGCATGCCAAGTCATCTTCTTCACCTGAAGCAGATCAAGGTACTTCTAGCAGCATTGTTGAGTTGGCAACTACTCCTCCTACTGCACCTGAACATCATCACCAGCTTCAAAACAAGCCATGATTGAAAGAAGTATTTCGAAAGCATATCCTTGTCCAAAGTCTCCCAACAAGGATCCTATACTCGCACTTAAACTTATTTCAATGAATAAATATCCTCGAAAGAAGTATTTGTTCCTTTTTTTCTTTTCTTTTTTTGGGTTCCTCTTCGCGTTACAAACCCTTCATTTGTTAAATCTCCTTTCTATACCTTGTAAAGTTTGGAAGTTCGAATTTATCGACTATAAAAATTTAAGTTGATAATGTTTTCTTTAATTTTAGGTTATATTATGTTCTTCAGTTTTAGGTTATTATCATAATTAAAGTTAACATATAATTTAAGTAACAAAACCAAATTAAGAATCATATCATCACTATAAGAATTTTGAAGATATAAATACCTTTCTGATTTACTTTATTCTCTTTACTAATTATTTTTTTATAGATTTTTATGGTTTGTTAGATATTGATTTATGAGAAAAGCACGTATGGTGACAAAATGACAAAGATATGTAAGGTTGAAGTAAAGTGTTAATATTCACACTGCCATTGACATTTTTTTAATATGATTTTTTTCTATATTGTTTAGTGAACCGAGATAATTTGAATTACAGTTTACATTAATTATTGATTTTAATGGATGCAGAAAAATAATTTTTAACATCAGTTGTTATTACAAATAATGATTTTTCTAATATATTGTCCATTTTATATATACAATATGTAAAGTTTAAATAGTAGACTCAGAGAAACAGTTCCCATTTATTTATGATAAATTTGAATTATAATTGATATATAACGAAGGCAAACAAACTAATAAAAGGGGTGTCGGGGTTTACAAAATCGTAAGCTATACCCACTTCCGAATAGATATAAAGAAGGTTGTGGGGGATTATTTTATTTTATTTTTTTTAAGATTTTGGGTAAAAAGTACATGATATTTATGTGATAGGGTCAATTTTAAAAAATTTACTAAATTGGATGAAATCATCATGGGCACACGTTGGATGAAATCATCTTGGGCACACGTGCTCACTGGGACAAGTACGGTTATCTAATAATAAAATCGTACCATATGGAACGATTTTAGTTAGTACTCGTTTATTTTAATGAAATGTAGATGAGTATTTTAAATTTTTTTTTTAACTAAAGTTATACTACTTAGCATGATTTAATGTTTTTTTTCAATAAAATATAAATAATTGATTGTTTACATAAATATATTATTTATAAATTAATTAATTTTGATTTAATTATGTTATATTATTAATTTGAAATAGAAAATAAAGATAGTGAAAAAAGTAGGAATATGAATTAATTTAAATTAGTCAATAATAAAAATTAAAATATTAAATTATTTTAAATAAAATAGTATAAATTTATTGTCTATATAGACAATTTTTATAGTTATATCTTTCATTTCTATAAAATCAATATTTTTTATTTATTTATAATGGGTAGATCTATTTTATTCCAAATATGAGTAGTTGTAGATTTTTCTGAAGTCTCTAGACACATATTAGAATCAAGAATGAAATTTGGACATGTATAAGCATATCGAGTACTCTTTATTTTGAACTGAATGGAATTGAAATTCATATTTCTTATAAATGTTTTTTAACTCGTAAATTAGATCGATAAATACAGTCAATTATAAGTATTAATTGGTTGTTTCATCTTATATCCTACAAAGAAAAATATAATTTCATAGATATGTTATTTAAAGAAATATATTTTTAAGATTAGAAGATGTTACCTAGATTGATGACTAATTTTTTGGTTGAAGTTTGAGTAAATATGGCGAATACGAGTAAGCTAAGATTAGATCATTCCAATTAAGATCTTCAAATTGTAAAGCTGGCAATATTCTTGTTCCTTTGTTTATTATCATGCATAAATTATTTTATAGTGTAACATAATGACTTAGAAGCTGGAAGAACCATACTATTATCTCTTTTATCTCACCTTCAACAATTACAAATGCAAGTAGAAATGTTTTTATTGTCATCTTGTGCAATTGTAATAAATAATGTAGCTTGATATTTTCTTGTTAAGAATGTGTGGTTAACTTGAACAATTGGCTTTCAACATTTGAAACCTTTTATACATGGTTTAAATGACCAAAAGATACATTCCAATATAAATGATGGACTATAGATCATGCACTAAATTAAAAGAACAAATGTATGTACTGAACAATTGTGTCAAGATTATTATCTTCAACAACTTACAACTTGGAAGATCATTATATGACTCTTCCCAGTTTTCAAATGTCATGACAAACATCTTTTTGTTTGCTATATCCATGCTTTTTTTCAAATGATCTTATAATCATGTTTATCTTTTACTTCTACCATCAAAGTTTTCATAGGAACAAAGAGATTTATTTTAACTAATTCATAAATAATATTAACAATGACGATATAGTCTAAGTTTTGATGATCTAAATTTAACATTATACTCAAATATATATGAAGTGTTTCAATTTGTTTAATCTCTCATTGGTTACAAATTTTACTGAATGAAGCATGAACTCTTCGTTGACATTCATTGTTATAATTTATATAACGAGCAATATATTTGTTAACTTTAGACTCAATAACAAAAAATTTGTATCCCTTATCAATATGAAATTATTTGATTGCATTTACGATTCTATTTTGATGGAAAAGACTAACCTTCTCATATGTTATTTTGAATTGTATATGTTAATTAATTAGATGACTATCCATTATGTACCAAGACATCATCATTTACATACATTGGACCAGAGGAAAAATTATTTTTTTTCTTATCACTAAAATCTTCGACAATATCTTAAATAACGTGTTTGTCAACTGTAATGGATGAGCTATCAAATTGAAATTTGTTTATCTAATTGACCAAAAAATAAGTTATTAGATTAGCATATATTTAATTAAACCAGCTGAAGATAAATAAGGAAATAAAAATAAAATTAGTAGAAATTTAATTAAACCAATAGAAGATAAATAAGTAATTAAAAATAAGATTAGCATATATTTAATTAAACTAACTGAAAATGAAATATTTACCTTCTAAAATTTATCTTCAATAATCCAATTGCAGTCAACTTATGATCTCCTCAAACTACAATTGCAATGAACTTATGTATTGCTATGATGCATTTGAAACTATCCAAGTAGTTATATATTGTTAGGTTATTCGAGGGAGATTCACAGGGGAAAAACATACCAATGAGACGTGAGTCTAACCCATATAAGGGATTGATACCACTCTCAACCCAAAATCATAAGGTTTTGGGTTTTGGGTCATACTTCTTTATATATTGTTTAACTCTCTCATTCTTACTCAATGTGAAACTTAACTCACACTTGGAACACTTGGATTAGCCAACAATCTTCCCCTCAAGTATGAGTCAATTAACATTGGTACATCCCCTCGAGCTCACTAGTAGTTCTTCCATGTACTACAATTCACTCTAACGGGACACGCTTACCTACCCACTCTGTCAGAAAGACTTTCGATACAAAGACCACTCTAACCCATTGCCGATCAACTTTATATGTTACTCAACTTTCTCATTCTTACTCAATGTAAAACTTAACTCACACTTGGATTACTCAACATATGTAATATACATTTTCATATTCATATAATTATATTATTCACGTTGTCATGTCTAACTTGTATATTTGGGTTGTAGTATATTATTCACAATTGACCTAGTGCAGAACATGCAATGAACTCGTGTAAAATTAAAACTACACCTGAAATCATGTAAGAAAGAATGAGTTATGTGTGAGTGACAAACCTAATAAAATTAAGTCAGCAAGGACGACTTTAGTAGAGTTGAAATCGTGCCACAAACCACACTTTCCTCAAAGCAACCTAGCACGATCTTACTAAACTTGTTCAAGGAAGCACAATTTCAATCGCAACTAAAATCGAGCTTGCAAGCATGATTTCAAGTGCCCCTATGTTTCCAGCTTTTTGCTCAACATGTTGTGATGTCTTGATTATCAATATGCAGTGTGCTCAAAGGAGGCAATGGTGCTTTGATGATGAGTATGTCGTGTCCTCCAAACACGATTTCACCTAATTTGATAAAAAAATTTAAAATCAAACCTATCATGTAAATATTATATATTTTTTTTTACAAAATCGTAAAAAAGTCAGAATCCTTGTATAGTAAACAGGATTATAAGATAATATTATCTTTAGGAGAAAATGGTAAAAGTTGTCAAAGACCTATATTAATTTATTCATGTCTATAATAAAAAATGGTATATGATCCACAATTCTATAATTGTGATGTTTAACATCGATCTTGCTTTGTGTTATTTCTAAACATCCTACAATTATGTGTATAATGAGACATTATCATTATTCATGTAAAGTATGAAAGCGCAGACCAGTAAGCTCTAGAAAGGAGGGGGTGATAGATCAATTTTTAATAGAAATTGTCTACTAATTTAAAAACATTTTTTTGAAAATAAATAAGTAATGAATCAGTTATGGAATATATAAGATAACTAGACGAAGGCAATGCACATATAAAATCAATAAGTTCACTCCAACCAAAGATTATATCTACTCTCCTTTAAAAACATTTAAAATGTTTCACTATAATTAACAAGATTACTCTGAGTACTTTAAGACACTTCTGGCTATCAACGAGTATAACAAGTTACTCTTGGCTATCAACTTTAATCTCCTCTTGAGACTAAGAATACGAGTATTATTTATTGTCACTTTTAACTACTAATATATACCAAGTCACTCCTAGTTATCTATCTTAATATCTTTTTGAGACTAAGAGCACGAGTATTATTTACTATCACTCTTGGCTACAAAGATGATTTCAAGTATTACAAAAATAACTCTCATAAGGAGGAAATTTACACTCATAACAAAGGATTTAATAGAATTATATTACAGTTGTTGTGTTGTGATTTTTTTAGTAGTGAGCTCCTTTTTTTACATCAAGATGTGACTGCAAAATCCTTAACATTTATTATTGTTCAGAAATATTTCTTTAATAATATAATATTCTTCTTTGCATAAAATCTCCTTTTAGTATATTTGAATATTCTTGAATTGTCTGGTTCAAATACTTCCTTTGTAAGTCTTTGCAACATATTATATGTTTTCTTTTTTATGTAAACACAGTGATTGGAGAAAAATATTTTTCTAAGTATCTTGAACAAATCTGATATACTTGAATATTCTTCATTTTCTTTTAGTAAGTCTTAATATTATTTGTTGTGTTATTGATTGATTTATGTTGCAGTATATTTCCATTCTAAGATAATATTTGAATCCTGGTCGTTGCACATTTATTCTTCTATGCAATTCCCTCTATTTTTCATATTCTCTATTTAATCAGCATATAATCATATATGTCTGTTTTCATATTTTAGAATTTCATTTGATAGTGCATAATTATTTTGCATATAATACTCAACTAATTTTTTTTAATTTATTTCCTGTAGTACACTTAACATACATGTTAAATATTCAAAAACTTAATCATATTTATTATCTGTTAGGATCAAGTCAACAACATTCAAGACTCAAGCAAACTCAAGATATGATTTGATAAAGATTTTATTCAAGATTCAAGCAAGTCAAAATGATTCCTGAATACTAGATAGAGTCTTAGAATACTAGATAGGAGGTACAAGTTAATAAAGTAGTATTATGCATAAACCTCCTAAGCACAAGTGTGATAAAATTTCGTAACATGACATTTTTCATTGTCATAATCAATGATGATGCTTCAGAAATGGAAAAACGATTTTATCTTTGTCATAATCGATTATACTCGGTAACATAATCGATTATGCGTTTAAATTTGAAAAATATATCCGTTTTTATATAATAAATATTTTTGGATACATCATGATTTCACTACAAGAAAATCGCGTATTAACGATCGGATATTTACCGACAGATTTGTAACCGTCGGAAAATAATTATTACCGACGGATATAAAATATTTGTGGAATTTGATCTTACCGACGGATATATTCAGTCGATAAATCCGTCGGTAATTTACGAGATGAATTTACCGACGGATATATCCATCGGTAAATTCATCTATAAATTACCGACCGGATATTTCCGTCAATAAATTATCAATTAGTAAATATTCAACTAATTAAAAAATTAAATATTTTTTATTTAATAATTTCATTTAATCATAATTAGATTAATTTATAATAATTTCTTAAATTAAATAATTTAAAAAAATAAATATTTAATTATATATAAATATATAAAAATCTATAAAAACATATACAAATATTTAATTATATATAAATATATATATATATATATATATATATATAATATATATATATATATATATATATAAATATATATAAAAATATATAAATATATAAAATATAAATATATAAAATATAAATATATAAATATATAAAAATATATTTGTATATAAATATAATTTATTTGTAAATTATTATAAAAAATTCTGGTAACTTAGTGGTTTGAGTATCGACCTCTAACTCTAAGGTACTTGGTTCGAATCCCGCCAATGACAATTCTCTTAATCAATAATAATTGAAGCCTGTAAAAATGTAATAGGGAAAAATAAGCTATAATTAAAATATTTAATAAATATTACCGACGAATTTTGATCGTCGGTAATATCAAAATTTCTTGTAGTGTTTTTCTTTGCAAAATTATTAATGACCAACGACTATTTTCTAATGTTATTTTTCTATTTAAATGAGTTTTGATGAAAAATCAAAAGACACAATTACAGAATTTGAAAATTTAATTTACATTCAATTAGTTTTGATAAAAGAATTTTGAGCAAGACAAAAAATCACTTTTAGGTTTTTTGAGATAACTTTTTCATACTATCACTTGCGTTTTCACTGTCAATCACACTGTATTCTTGGAGTTATCATTCTACAGGCTTCTACAATTTGTTGTCTCTATTACTCAGGTGTGACTGTTCTTATTTTATTACCTTCATCCTTTGTGGGCTTAGGTGGTTGTTGTTAAATTTCCTGTTTAGGGTTTAAGTAGTTGTTGGTATTCTGTTATACTTCTTTGAGTTTCCTGCGTGGAAACTGTTCATCCTTTTGATTTATTCAGGGAGGTATTTTTATCCTTTAATTTGTTCAAAGGAGATGTTCATCCCTAATAAGATTCTAAGGAGGTGTTAATCCTTAGTGGGATTATAAGGAGGTGTTTTCATCCTTTGATTTGTTCAGAGGAGGTGTTCATCCCTAGTGAAATTCTAGGAAGGTGTTCATTCTTAGTGGGATTCTAGTGAGGTGTTTATCCTTAGTGAGTTTTTAAGGAGGTGATTTTCTTTTTAATTAGTTTACTTTTTACTGGTTCCTCTGCTAATTTGATTGTAATTTGTAAACTGAATTTGAAAGATAGTGAATTAGGGTTACTCTTATGTTAGAGGTGACTGAGAACTGGATATAGGGTTAGTTATACCCGAACCAGGTATAAATTACTGTGTGTTCTTATCTTCTCTTTATCACTATTCTTTTCTTAATCACTTCGTTATATCTTCCCGATTATATTATCGTTTCCGCTTTAAAATTGAATTAATAAATTATTTGACATCTTAAATAAATAAAATTTTAATTTAGCATCTATTTTAATTTGTGTATATATTCACCCCTCTAGATGTCATTTGTTTAACATTATCATCAAAATCATGAGTTTGGTATGGTTTCTAACAAAATACATTCATATCTCACTTGTTAGGTTAAGCCATTGTAACAAGATATGAAAATATTTGATAAGATAGAATCATTATAAATATTTAACATTTCACATTATTTTAAGTCTCAAGTTACTTAGAAATCGAGGTTAAATTAGTTTATATATATTTTTTCTCAACATCCTAACGTGTATTTTAATAATAAAATTATGATGAAATAGAATTTTAAAACAAAAAATATTTTTAACATGAAAATGAACCTTAAGATGAATATAAGGATGTTGTAATAGGAGGTGGAGGGAAGGGAAGGCCAGGACCAAATATATATAATTTTAAAATTATTTGATAAATATTACTAAAATTTAATTTTTTTACCATTCTTCTCTTAATTTTTTATATTTATAATAAATATTATATTTCTTTTTTACACAACTTCTACTTTTTTTTCTCTTTTTTTCCTTCTCTAACTTTAGATTTTTATCTCTTTCTCACACCTTCTCATTTCTCCATCAACTTTTTTTATCAAACACTCATTTTATCTTTTCATATTTCTATCTTTTATTTTTACATTCATTCATTTTTATATGTTTCTCTTTCACATTTTTAATTGTAATTTTTTGTCTTTAATTTTTAAATTTTTCTTTTTTTATAATTTTATCTCTATTGTCTTCTATTAAAAAAGGTATAAAAAAGTTAAAAAAAAAGAGATACGTTATAGTTTTTTTAAGTAAAAAATAATTGAAAAAAATTATTTTATTTATTTATTATTATAACAAATTAGTATGTATAATATAATATATAAATATAAAATACTTATATAAATTTTTTATTTATTATAAATTAGTTAATTATTTTAATATTTTATGATACTCTATTTTATCTTAGATGTGAATAAAAGAAATTATTTTAAATTTTAAAAATATTTAAAAATAAATTATAAACTTATTTTTTAATAAAAAAAACAAAATAGATGAAATAAATTTTATTTCCTAAAATTTTAAATTTAATAAATAATATTAATATGTAATGAATTTATTTTTATATAATAATTAATTTTTATATATTAGTTGGTTAATCTAAAATTTTTTATTTAGTTTTAATTGTAATTTGTAATTCATTATTTTTTATTTATTAAAATATATTTTTAAGATCAAATTATGAGAAATTAAAATTTTGAATGATTCAATTTCTTTAACATCATTAAGATACTTTTCTTCCTAGAATTAATGTGCATCGTGGGCCAAATAATTACATATTTAAGATCTGAATTCAATAAAGAAAATTGAACCAAACAATTTTTTGTCGTGTTGGCTAGTTAATATTCTGACCTAATATAAATTAATTTGGCAAAATTTAATTTTTCATTAATAATGAGTAAAGAAAACTATAAGCAACGCTTCCATGATTAATCGCATACAAATGAAATTTGTCCATGGTTCATGAATTTCAATTTCGATGAATCCGATCCTGTCTAACTTAAATATATAATAAATATATTTATCCATGACTTTGTCCACGGTACATAATAAATATATAATAATAAAAAAATATTTTTATAATATTTTATCATATAAGACAATATCTATATATATATAAATTAGATGAAACTTATTAAATGGGGAACACTGACATCTGATACCTAGCAATTACATCGTACTCAGCACAGATATTACCTACCATCTTTTCAAACAAAAAATAGAAAGAAGCGGAAGCAATGCAAGTGAAAGAAGCTAAGGAAATGGAGTGAGAATTGTTTTCCACTGCAAACAACCCCTAACAAAACTTCGCACCAGAGTCAAGTTACTAAAACCATTCCCTAATTTCGTACCCAATTTTTTTCTTATAAATCCGCACAACAAAACAGCACACAAACCACAAACAATCTCTCACAACACCACCTTTCAACTTTCCAAACATCAATCCATCCACATTACAAGAAGCATGGCTACATATCAACCTAACAACTTTTCCTATCCACGTTTCCCTCCTCCGCCACCATCACAACCCCTCAATCCTCCTCCACCACCACCTTCACATTCCTTCACCCCTCCTCCACCCCCTCATCCTCTTTCTCCTCCTCCACCTTTTCGATCGCCGCCGCCACCGTCACCTCGTCCATTTTCTCCTCCACCCCCGAAGGTGCGGCCACCACCGCCACCTCGTCCCGTTCGTCCTTCTCCACCGCCACCACCTCGTCCTGTTCGTCCTCCTCCCCTTCCCCCTGCCCCTCTTCCACCTTCACCCTCTCCAAACAACCCCACAATCATAATAGTCGTGGTTGTCTCATTGGGTGGCCTCTTGTTGCTCTCCACGCTCGCTTTCGCTCTATTCTGCTGCGTTCAGAAGAGGAAGAAGAAGAAGACGCAGGAAACCGAGGTCATTCACTTTGATGAGCACAAGAAAGTAAAGGAAACGATCGTACCTGGTCCTTTTGGACGCAATACAGTGGTGGTAACTGTTGAAGATGAGGTGCATGTCGACGAAGAAATCAAGAAGAATGAGAAAGTTGGTCACGGTTTGCATGCCAAGTCATCTTCTTCACCTGAAGCAGATCAAGGTACTTCTAGTAGCATTGTTGAGGTGGCAACTACTCCTCCTGCACCTGGACATCATGATGATGATCATCATTATCAGCTTGAAAACAAGCCATGATTGAAAAGAAGTGTAGGTATATATTCGCACTGAGAATTGCATATCATCGCCCAAAGACTCCAAACAAGGATCCTATAATTTCACTTCCCTAACTTTAATGAAGAAATAAATATCCATAATTTGTTTTTTCTTTTCCTGTTTCTATTCCTTTTTCATGTAATAAACCCTCCATTTGTTAATTACTTTCCTTTGCCTTGTCAATAAAACTTTGGAAGTCTGAAGTTACTAAACATCAAAATTAAAGTTTTATAGCATTTTCTTTAATTTTAGGTTATAATTAAAAGGTCAATTTTATATCTTATTAGCCTAAAAATTTTGAAAAGTGTAATTTTCAAGTAATTGTTATTCAAGTTAGAGAAAAGTTTTCCATACAGTATTTATTCAATAAATAAGGTTACAATTAATTTAACTAAAAAATAATTCAAGAATGCAGTCACTTCAAGCATTTTGAAGATGTAAGACATTTGATATTTTATTTGACTACTTTTATACAGGATTATATGACTGCTTAATTATAACTTACAAATGTTAAGAGTTGAACTTCCATGGTGGATGAGACAATAATTATTTTTTTATCACTTTTCCATTATATTACCGAAAGAAAGAGTAATAAAAAGTAGAAAGAAGGGAGTGATATGTAATATTTGGATTGTCAAATTATCAGGGTTTATTATACAAATATGTAAAACTTAAAAATGGGCAATAACATCCAATTTTCCATAAAATCGCGCAGTCTTTACAGTTGGCGTGGTAGATGTATACAAGTTTTTTAGACGTTCAAAGTCACCCAAAGTTTTACACTTTGTTCTTTTTGTAGAAAAAAAATCACAGTTTTGCTTCAGAAAACTTGCACGTTATGGGAGTAATTGTGTTTCACAAATGATATTCAAATATAACATCTTTCTTGTCTTTTAAAGAAGACATTTTTTTTATTTTTTTCACTGATAATTAAATATGAAGTTTATAACTTCATTTTTCTGATATTTGAATATGATATCTATTCGAAGTTGAATATGCGACGGATCGTATATAGAAAGGATGCATTGAAATACCACATTAATTATAGACACATCAAAATTAAAATTATAGTGTATATATAAATTTCTTATAAACTAATTTTGTAAGTTAGATTTCTTTTCAATTTTTTATTTTTACATATTTTTTATACAACATTATTCTTAATTTTAATAAAATATTGATATGCATGTTTTTGTTACTAGTAAATTTAAAGAAAAAGTTAAGAAAAATATTAAAGTTTTAAGTGGGAAATAATGATTGAAAGGGTAAAATTGAGATTGATGGAAGAAATTGAGAGGGTAAAAAAAATTAAGAGAGAAGTGTGGAAGTAAAAAATGATTTAAAATTGATAATAGAAACAATAGAAGACACTGCAAGAAATAGTGAAATTATCGACGGAATTTCGACGAGTAAAAATTCGTCGGTAAAATATTTTTATTATTTATTATATTTTTTTAGACTCGACTCCCCTTTATATTTTTATTATTATTTATTTCCTCCAATTATATTTTCAAAATTTTGAATTATTATCAGATTAATGGAAGGATTCAAACCCAATATTTTAGAGTTGAAGATCGATACTCCAACCATTAAACTATTAGAATTTTTTTATAATAACTTACAAATAAATTATATTTATATACAAATCAATGTATATCCATGTAAATATATAAATACAAATATATTTATATATTTATATTTTTTGATATATTTATATATTTTGATATATTTATATATAATTAAATATTTTTTTAAATTATTTCATTTAATAAATTATTATAAATTAATCTAATTATGATTAAATTAAATTATTAAATAAAAATATTTAATTTTTTAATTAGGTGAATAATTAATTTATTAGAATATATTAAGTAATTATTATATAATTTCATTGACGGATATATCATCGTGTAACTAATTGTTAATTTGTCAATAGATTTATTGATGAAATATCCGATCGGTAAATAATTGTTAATTTATCGACAAACATATCCGTCGGTAACTAATTGTTAATTTACCATGAATTTATCGACGAAAATATTTGTCGATAAATAATTATTAATTTACCGATAGATATATCCGTCGGTAATAATTATTAATTTACCGACAGATTTACCGGCGAATATACCCGTCGGTAAATAATTGTTAATTTACCGACGAATATATCTGTCGGTAAATAATTGTTAATTTACCGATAGATATATCTGTCAGTAAATAATTGTTAATTTACCGACGGAAATATCTGTCGGTAAATAATTGTTAATTTATCGACGGGTATATCCGTCGGTAATTAATTGTTAATTTACCAACGAAAATATCTGTCGGTAAATAATTATTAATTTACCGATGGATATATCCGTCGATAAATAATTGTTAATTTATCGGCAAATATATCCGTCGGTAAATAATTATTAATTTACCGACGAATATATCCAGCGGTAAATAATTGTTAATTTACCGATGAATATATCCGTCGGTAAATAATTGTTAATTTACCGACGGATATATCCGCCGGTAACTAATTATTATTTTACCAATACATATATTTATCGATAAGACCAAATTCCACAAATACTTTATATCCGTCGATAATTTTCGTCAGTAATGACTCATTTTTTGATGGCTACAAATCCATCGGTAAAAATCTATTGGAAATATGTGATTTTCTTGTAGTGAGAAGTATATAATTTCAGATACTAAAATGTATAAATTGAAAGTATATTTGAGATTAATGTTAGTGATCAAAAGAGTATCGAAAAAATAAATGATTAAGAGTTCATAAAAAATTGAAAAAGATATAATATAATAATCAAATAAAGAATCACAATTTGATAAAAAAATCAAGAAATATGTTGGTGAAAGTAAATAATATTATCAAAAATGGATCTAAGAATTAGAAAAATCGAGAAAGAATCAAAGGGATTTCAAGAAAGATTTATCAAGATGTAAAAATTTAGAGAAAATTGAAACATGCAAGGTGTTTATCGAGATATAATTATAGAATTGAAGAAGACAAAATATCGACAGACAGATATGTAGATGAAAAAAGAATAAAGAATTGAAAAGGTGTTATATAATCGAAAGATATATAAAAGAAACGGTTATATATTTTTTTACGTAATGTGAACATTTATAAATATGTGTTAATAGAATGACTTAAGAATATAAGGAAGCGATTATAAAAAAAATGACTATTTTTGTATTTTATTTATATTTTATTTTATTCTCCTAGTGATGTTCAATAAAATGGTGATGGTGAAATTGTATTCATACTTACATTTTAAAAAAATGTTATAAATATATACAAACATTTTCAACAATTTTTTTTTTAATTTGTTGTTATCTTTATTGATTTTATTTACAAAATTCCTATTTATCCTTTAATAATACATTGTATTTACTTTCTTGCCATTTATCAATATTGTATACTTACTTTTTCTGTAATTTACCTTTTTTTCGTATATTTATTTTTCTTACACTTTAATTTAAATATTAGAATTTATATTGAAAATTTAGATTATATATAAGAGATCACCTAAAAAAACATTATATTAATTATTAAATGATATGATAATTAAGTAATTAAAAGAATTCAGAGTGGTTAAACACGAAATATATAACATATAAAAATTCTAGAAACAGTTTTATACTAATATCTAATAATAATTATAATTATGGATTTTACGTAACTTCACCATCATAAAGGCCTAGTTTGAATTTTCAATAATCTAAATTCAATAAAGTAGATTAAAAATCTACTTGCATTTAACTATATTAAATAAATTTAAATTTTTCAAAATTAATTTAAGAATCAAATTAAATTAAATAATGTTAATAAATAAAATTAACATTAAAATCAAGAATATTATAAATAAATATATATATATATATATATAATAAATTTAAGTTACTTTATATTTTAATTAATTTAATTTTTTAGTAAGTAATTATTTGTTTAATTAAATAGTTTATTTTAGGGGATTAAGTAATCATATACAATGGACAAATTATATTACATATAAGTGTCCGATGATTCTAGTTGAAAATGTGTCTTTTTTTTAATTTCTTTTATGTATTACTTTTTATTATTTATTTATTTATTTATAATTTTATTTTCATGTATTGATATATCACAATAGGAGCATCTATCTATGCTTTATATATTTTTTCATTTTTAATACAATGACATTCTTACTACAATTTTCTTATCTCCTTTAAGACTTTCTTTTTATTGTTTATTTTTTTTTATAAATTTTTTTTCATGTATTGATCTTGTGACAATAGGAGCATCTATGTATTTGTATATTTTCATATTAACACAATGTCATACATTTTACTAAAATTTTCTTATCTCCTTTAATATTATTTTTTATAGAACACATAATAATTAATGTCACGAAGAAAACTCATTGTTAATACAACGATCCATCGTGTTTTGTGGACCAACCTAATAAAATAAAGACTCGAGTGTGTCCAAATCAAAGAGACACTTTAAAATAAAGAAGTTTAAAAACCAAAACAAGTTAAAAAAAAACCAAAATCTAAAAAAAATTGAAAGTTTATCCAAAGCAATTATTTTTTCAATTAATTTGGTTCCAATTTAAAATCAATAACTAAACTAATTTAAATTAAACCTCTTATTATAATATATGTGTCATGAAGATTGTTTAAAAATTTGATTGTATTTTACTTACAATATCGAAATATAATAGTAAATTTTTATTATAATTTTTAATAATAAGATTATATAACTTATTTAGAAATATGAGGGAAAATTGAAATTATAAATATGACAATAATCATAAAAAAAATTGACAACATTTTGAAAAAAAAATCATTATAAAATATTTAACAAATTATTTTAAAAAAATAACAATTTCTTTGTAAAAAATGTTTAAAAGTTTTGTGTACTAAATATTGTACAATGATTTAAAAAAAAAAAAAATATATATATATATATATATATATATATATATATATATATATATATATATATATAAAGCAAGTCATAAAATATTATTTTAATTTAGTTCAAATTTTATATTAAATTAAATAAAATAATTTTTTTATTTTGTTATAAGCTTATAAGATCATTTAATTAAACACAAAGAGTACTCAACCCATTCACAATATAAACACATGATTATACATATTATGTTAACAAGTGAAAGCGAAAGCAAAACCAAAAGAAACAAACAAAGAAACAATTTTCTAGAAATATCATTTTATTTTCAAGTATGATTCAAATGTATGTTTACTGAATGGTAAATCAGTTCATATCCTTTTTAATATTTGTTATTGAGATTTCTCTGATTCCTTTTATCAAAAATAATGATACCAATTGGTAGTTTTATTAGATTTAGCGTTTCCACCGTACGGACACACGAGGAAACATCATTTTATACTTATAATAACAGGATCTCAAGTAAAAAACGTTTCAATTCAATTAAAAGAAAAAATTGACTTAATTAACTAATTTATTAAAATTACCTTCATTTTAGATTTTTTTTAACTAAAGTATATATACATAAAGCTAAATCTAATTAATCGTTTTGAATTCAAAATTAGAAAATAAGAATTTATACTTGCATCGGATCTATTAATTGAATAATTATTATAAGTTGAAATTAATTTTTTTTTTTACTTCCGTAAGTAATACTCAAGTTTATTTGTTTATTTATTTATTTAATCTTTCTTCTTTGCTTTTCTTAAGTAATACTCAAGTTGAATAAGGTTGAAATTAAAATTATATGGTCAGTAAAAGTAAATAAAGAGAGAAGAGAAATAATTGGTACTTGTTATTTTTTATATTTTTTTCAACCAAATATCTTTAAATTTCATTTTATTTTCTTATTCAACACAATTTTATATCGAGCCAACAATATCTTAATTAAATTTAAAAGAAAATAATATATAGACTTAAATTTAAATTACTTAAATATAATTAATTTTAATTTATAGATATATTGATTTGATATTATATATATATATATATATATATATATATATATATATATATCATTATATTATAAAAATTAACCCATTTTTGTGTCATTGCCTAATAAATTATTTATTTTTTATCTTCTCATTCCTCTACTTTTCTCAATTTTTCTCTTAAATATAAATTAAAAAAAAAGTCACCTTTCTTCTTTACTCTCTATATATTTCTCTCTAGTAAAATTTGTTTTTAATTGAAATTTCATCCCACATTTATTTATCTTTAATAAAACATAATTTTAAAAATAAATATTTATATTTTAAAATTAATGCACAAATTAAAATTTATATTACTAAAAAACATAATATATAGCAATATTATTTTAATTCTTTAAAATAACAATTTTTATTTTAAATTTAAACTTTAAATTTTGAGACAAATAAATTTTTTCAGTCTCAAATTTACTGACAGAATTTGCAAATACTTGTACCCGTTGATCATAGCAAAACTATTTGGCTGCTATATCTATCAATTGACCAAACAAAAGTACCAACTTTATTTCTATCCAACTTGGTACTTCTGATTAAAAAAGCTTTCTAACTTCTCCCCAACCTCTCAATTTAATTACCATTCAAATCACTTTATGCATTTAATTACCATAAACAGGGAAAGTTCTTAACACTATATTTTAAAAGAAATTTACAAATAATTAAAAAAAAAACATAAATCACACTTTTATTTTTCTTACGACAAAGCATTTTTCTTTATTTATATGCGTACCTTGAAATTTATAGATTTCGTATTTAGTAACATTTCTGCTTTTTTTTTGTTTTTCATTAATATTTATTTTGCAAAATTGTGTTTAGCCACGTTCTATTATTGTCTGTACGTCTGGTATTTATAGTTTTCATACCGAACAACGCCTAAAAAGAAATTAGATATCTACAAGGAAATGTATTAATACGACTTTTGGAGGTTGTTACAATATCAATTAGCCTTTATAATTCGTACTTTTGTTATAAAAAAATTCAGAAAGTAATCTGATTTTGTTGAATTTTTTGTATTATCTGGCAAATAGTTTTTAACGTTATTTAATGTATAAAATACACTAAACCCAGAAGTTCAATCGATCCTGTCAACAATTAGTTTAGAAACAGTTTATTATTTTTTAAAAAGTTGACACAGTAGAGGATACACGGACATGAGGGAAAAGGTGAGAATGTAACGAAGGGTGCGATAAAAGGCCAATGAATATAGAGAAGAGAGGAAAAAAAAAAAGAATTTTGTAGAATGAAGAAATATTTTGTGTAAGATGCGAAATGTATATATGAGAATATTATAAAGAATTTATATATTAACTTCAATAAAATCAATATTACATATGATTTTTTATATCGACTATAATACAATTAATATAACAAATTTATCATCCTCTTTTTCTACACTAGTTTTTTTATAACCTATTTTAAAAGATATTGTTACAAAATTATTTTTGTTATAATAACAACATAATCCTTAAAGAGTGAAGATACTTAAAATGTGATTGATTAGTGACAAACCTCTCATATCAATCATTACCTGATATTCATAAAAGACTAACACCACTATAACCTCTTAATCTCAAGTCAAAGAGGAATACAATTAAGTGATAAAAAATTGTGATTGATAATTAATTTATCTCTCATGTCACTATCTAATGTCCATAGGAAGCTGGGATATTAATAATCTATTTTGATTATATAATTAAGACACTCATAACACCAATTTAGAAGATATATATTAAAAATTTAAGTGATAAAAGATTTAATCAATATTGATAAACTTTTGTATCTATCAGTATTCCATGTCAAAAAAAATGTGACACCTCAATATTTTTGTGTTTATAAATGAAACTTTCTAATATCAAACAAATTGTGATCAATAATTTTAAGGTCAACAAAACAACATATAATATATAAAAAATAAGAAAAAAATATAAAAATATGAGAGAATATAAAAAAATAAAATATAAAATATTTTCTCAACTTTTTTTATTCAATTATTTGTTTTAATATTTACAAGTAAATTTAAAAATATATATAATATTTGATTTAAATTAATAGATTTAATGAATTATTAAATTTAAATATTTTTTAAAAGATATAACCTATAAAAATATAAATAGTTTAAAAAATTTTGAGGACAAGAAGCAGATCTGCTCCTCCTCACACAAATCAAATATTTTGATTTTGTGTACGGAAATTTTTGTGGGAATAGCTACTAATAACTTATTCTAATTATCATAAGCTTAAATGTTAGCATTTTTCAGTGGATGTTTTGGAACTGTAAATTAGAGGCTCTATGGGCCTATGCCTATAAATAGTTCCTTCCTCAAGCGCAATTCTTACACCCTTACCCCAGAGTCACACACAATCTCAACCCAACTCACACACGTGACCCAAAAACATGCATATACAAACTCTTCCACTTGCGTGCTCTCTTCCCAAACCGACCATCACCGGTCCGCCGCCGTTGAAAGCGCGGAAGACCCACTCAATGGCACCGGAGAAGGTGGAGATTTTCAGGTCCCTGGAGGGATGGGCTTCAGAGCAGGTCCTACCCCTGCTGAAGCCCGTGGAAAAAAGCTGGCAGCCACAGAGCTTCGTCCCAGACTCTTCGTTGCCGTTAGATGAGTTCATACACGAGGTGAAGGCCCTTCGCGAACGCACGAAGGAGCTACCCGACGAGTACTTTGTGGTGTTGGTGGGCGACATGGTGACGGAGGAAGCACTTCCCACTTACCAGACCATGATGAACAACATGGATGGGATGAGAGATGACTCCGGAGCGAGCCCAAGCCCGTGGGCCGTGTGGAACCGGGCCTGGTCCGCGGAGGAAAACAGACACGGGGATTTGCTCAAAACCTATTTGTATCTTTCTGGTCGGGTTGACATGGACAGGGTGGAGAAGACTATTCATCACCTCATTGCTGCAGGCTGGGTTAGTATATTACTCACACACGACGGTTGTTACTCATATTGTTTATAAATGAAAAAAAAAAAAAAAAAAGGACAAAAGGGAAAAGATGAAATGTGTAATAAATTTTATGGGATGTCAGCAAAAGATTAAAAAAACATATGCGTAGGGTACTAAGATTTATGGAATTCAACATCACAAATGTGGTTGGGTCTACTAATTTATCTAGTGTAAGTACAAACGGGTCATATAAGCCCTAGGTTGGTGAGTTAAGAAAGAAGAAGAAAAATATTCTGTTAATATCATACATAAATTAATTCCATTACACCAATTAAGTTAACATCATAAATAATACCATATATATAAAAAAGACTATCATAAATAAGTTATCCAATTAAGTTAATATCATAAATAACACCGTTGCTTCTAATATTATATAAAGAAAATACAAAATTAGAAGGATCATATTAAATTCACAACTAATCTCTAGTCTTATTGAGATGTATGTAAATCAAATCTAGCTCTAAAAACTTATGATAAATGAAATTAGAAATATTATCCTCGCGTGTATAATTCTGAGATATATAGTAGTATTAAACTCAAAATTTTCCGTAAATACTTGTTAACAAAGAAAAATAAATTATTTGATATTTTATTTGAGAAACAAATGAGTGGATTTAATTTGAAAAGCATTTTTAATATAATGTTAGTAATTAAAATTACTAAGTTCAATATTTTCATTAATTTAATTAATTTTGTGTGTGTAATACTAAGAAAAAAATTTGAATATATGACTTTATACAAACATAAAATCGTCATATAGTGTTACTAATTTTGATTAATTAATTTATTTTTATATAAAATATAGATATAATATTACTTCTATATATAGTTTTTATAAAATATGAGGTGGTTTAATTACCTATTATTTATTTATTTATTTTTCATTTAATGGATAGGATGTTGGGATGGATAACAACCCATATCTAGGGTTTGTATACACGTCGTTCCAAGAGCGAGCGACGTTCGTGGCGCACGGGAACACGGCTCGGCTTGCGAAGGAGGGCGGTGATCCAGTGCTGGGGCGCATATGCGGGACCATCGCTGCGGACGAGAAGCGCCACGAGAACGCGTACTCGAGGGTGGTGGAGAAGCTTCTAGAAGTCGACCCCACCGGCACAATGGTGGCCATAGGGAACATGATGGAGAAAAAGATCACGATGCCGGCACACCTTATGTACGATGGGTACGACCCCAGGCTATTCGAGCACTACTCCGCAGTGGCGCAACGCATAGGCGTGTACACGGCCAACGATTACGCAAACATCTTAGAGTTTTTTATCCAACGATGGAGATTGGAGAAGCTGGAGGGTTTGACAGGTGAAGGTAAGAGGGCTCAGGATTACGTGTGTGGGTTAGTGCCGAGGGTTAGGAAGTTGCAAGAACGCGCTGATGAGCGAGCGCGTAAGATGAAGCCTTATTCCGTAAAGTTCAAGTGGATCTTCAATAAAGAGTTGGCCTTGTGATGTGAGTTTTGCATGGTGGCTGGCTGTGAGTTTTGTGGTTAGGTGGTGCTTGAGCTCATACTAATATGCAGTAAGTAATGAATAATTAACATGGATTAGTATAATGCACAATGTAACATGTAATATGCTTGAAAAGTTATAAAAAAAGTATCTTTCTTTTTCCACTTTTTCTTCTAAAACTATTCTTGATCATGTTGATGAATCCAAGTGAAGTACTCCTGATTCACCCCAGAGTGAAATTTTATGTTCACAATTTAATGTAACTTGCAGATTCTTATCACTGTTATTTCTGTTTGTCTCTCACCTTCCCTTCCCTATCTTCTCTTAGATATTTGTTGAAGCTTTTTCAGTCATGACTTCACTTTGCTGGATAGAAGTTAACCCACATCCCCACCCTCATCAGGAACATCATTTTACAGAAATGACTGCCATGTCAGCCAGAATCGTACTGTAGCATAACATCTGCAGTGAAGTAGTTGCTATCGTGAACTCACACGCCAATATGATATTTAATGGCTTATAAACAAGTACTCTGTGTTTTTGTACTGGAATTTTTTTTTTTTTCATTTAGGTAAAAGTATAAACTACAAATTCAACTTTTTTTAAACTATAAATTATTTTGTATTATTATAATTAATTTAACCTTCATATTTATTATGCTTTTTCTCTATCTTTACCTAAAAACACTTCAATAAATTTTATTTTGGAACACCTCTTATTACACTATTGTTTTATTTCCAATTAAATATTTAATTTTGTACCAACAAAGATAAGACTTCAAATATAATTGTCTTAAAATAAATATTTATGTCTATAAAAAAGTAAAATGTACATAAAAGTCATAATTTTTATTTTTATTTTATATTAAACAGCCAACTTAACAAATAATTAATTATTGAAATTTTCTAACTCAATTACCTATGACCACTACAAGAAATTTTGATATTACAGACAGTCAAAATCCGTCGAGTAATATCCATTTACCGATGGATTTTTGACGGCCAAAAATCCGTCGGAAATTTGGTTGTCGGTAAATATTACAGACGATTTAATAGTCCGTCGGTAATTACCGACGGATATATCCATCGCTAAATGTTTGACGAAATTACCAACGGACGAGAATCCGTCGGTAATATTTTTATTATTTATTAAATATTTTATAGATTATTTATTTTATAGAATACCCCTTCCCTTTATATTTTTATTATTTATTATTAATTATTTTTCCCTATTACAATTTTATAGGCTTCAATTATTATTAGATTAAGAGAATTGTCATTGGCGGGATTTCCCTATTACAATTTTATAGACTTCAATTATTATCAGATTAAGAGAATTGATTGAACCCAGTACCTTAGAGTTAGAGGTCGATACTCCAACCACTAAGCTACCAGATTTTTTCGATAATAATTTACAAATAAATTATATTTATATACAAATATATTTATATACAAATATATTTATATATTTATATATATTTATATATTTATATATTTATATATTTATATATTTATATATTTATATATTTATATTTTTATATTTTTATATATTTATATTTTTATATTTTTATATTTTTATATTTTTATATTTTTATATTTTTATATTTTTATATTTTTATATATTTATATATTTATATTTTTTTATATTTATATATTTATATATTTATATATTTATATATATATATATATATTTATATATATATATATATATATATTTATATATATATATATATATATATATATATATATATATATATTATATATATATATATATTTATATATATATATATTTATATATTTATATACAATTAAATATTTTTATATGTTTTTATATATTTAATTATATATTTATATATAATTAAATATTTATTTTTTAAAATTATTTAATTTAAGAAATTATTATAAATTAATCTAATTTTGATTAAATGAAATTATTAAATAAAAAATATTAAAATTTTTTAATTAGTTAAATATTTACTAATTGATAATTTACTGACGGAAATATCCGATCGGTAATTTACAGATGAATTTACCGACGGATATATTTGTCGGTAATTAATTATTAATTTATCGACGGATTTACCAACGGATATATCCGTCGGTAAATTCATCCGTCAATTACAGACGGATTTATCGACGAATATATCCGTCGGTAACTAATTATTATTTTACCGATGAATATATCCGTCGGTAAGATCAAATTCCACAAATATTTTATATCCGTCGGTAATTTCCGTCGGTAAAATAATAATTAGTTACCGACGGATACAAATCCATCGGTAAATATCCGATCGGTAATACTGCGATTTTCTTATAGTGGACTAAACAATTTATAGTTTTCAATAAAATTTTAACACAACTTGTTAAATGTTAACTTTGGTTGTAAGAGTAGAAAGAATGAAGAGATAAATCATATTTGATTCATAAGGGGGTAACAAGAACATTTGTGGTCTCCAAATACACCAAATCAAAAAAGTAATTGTCTTATCACTTCATCTAAAAGAAGGAATGGAGGATCCACCAGGAATAAAAGGATTTAACTGAGAAAGGTTATAAAATCAATTGATCCTAATCATCATTAGAGATTTTGTTGGTTTCGTACATTTTGTTCATAGTATATGGATCCAAATATTATTTTTTTTCCTTATCTTAATAATCTTACTTAACGTTCTTTTATGCTCATTTGATATTTTATACATTAAATTAAAATATCTAAAAAAGTAGTATTAGAGTTATATGTTGACATTAAAATTGTTTCAATCATATAATATTTAGATACTTTATTACTTCTTTGTTTGAGGATTAATATGAATCCAGTGTTATATTAAAGGTTTCGTCCAAAATTTTAATAAAATGGTGACATAATCTATGTTTCTCAAAAGGTTTTGTTGATTATCCTATGTTCATAATATTTTCTATAATAAAATTGAGTTTAAAGAAAGCATTGGCCATCTGTAAATTTTGTCGATTCTTTGGACTCTAAAATGATTTGTTTTTCTTTAGACCTTGATTTTTTATATTCAGTGTTTTTTTTTTAACCTGAAAGACATTTGTTTATATTGATCCTGTTTAGATTTGTAGTTCTTTTCAATTTATATATATATATATATATATATATATATATATATATATATATATAAAATTAAACGCATAATTATTTTTATCCCATGAATAAGTGATAACAAAGGTTTTCCTTTCAAATTTTCAGAATTATTAATCAACAAAATTTAAAACTTTAATTATCAGATAAATAAGAGACTTAACATGATAATTAATTTATTTAAAATTTATTAAATATAAAAAAATTTAAATATTTAACTATCAAGTAAATTTAAAAGTAAAGATGATAACTAATAATTTTTCATTAAATATCTAATTATATATTTGTATTAATGCAAACATTTTACTAGTATTCAGACAATATATATGAATAGAAAGAAAAACGAGATTTGATTCATTTTTATCTTGTATGATTGCAGGAGGAATTTTCTTATTTCAAAAATAACCATTAGAAATTTACCTTTGTTACAGTTTTTAATTTAATAATATAATATAGTAATTTAAGTTAAGCATTAAATCAAATTAATGATTTTTTTTATATAATGAAAATGAAGAATAAGTGCATTTTTCTTTTTTTGAAATAAAAGCAGAGCAGTTAAATGAGTGAGAAAAGGTGGCGATAAAAACGTTCCCTGATGATTCAACTGGTCCAACCCATCGTCTTGTCCATTTCAAAACTTCATGGGAACAGAAACTCCCCCATGTTACAGCCCCAAACCCATTAAGTCACCGTTGTTTGTGGATGTCATGCTTGCAAGTACACCCAATAAACATGGGAAAAAGTTGAGAAATAACAACAGTACCAGATCCCATAAAAAGAATAATTGTTGTTAGAAAGTGTTATCCCAAAGTTTTATAATTTATCTAATTTTTATAATTTAATTATTATTAAATATATTTATTTATATATTTATAAATTTTATTAAAAAAATAGGCTCTTATTTGCATGGTTATATTCCACAACATTAATCCAAAATCTTAAACAACCCTATTTGCATACTAATCTTGTAACCATAGGCTCTGATAATATATTTGTGTTTTTGTCAATAATAAATTTAAAATCTTAAAATATTATATTTATAATATTTTTCACTCATGTTATTCAATTTTTTTTACTTGATGGAGGATTTAAATTGATACTTAAATTCCAATAATAAATCACATCATTTATTCAATTAAAATAGTTATATATATACTATTTATTTAATATTTAATAAATTATTGTCTATTTTTATATATTATTTTCGTATTTTATAATTTATTTATTAATATATTTAACAATATATTATATAAAAAAAGTAAGATGTAATAATAATATTAGCGAATAATTATATTATTTGTATAAGATAATATAAATTGACGAGGTACACAAATTTATAGATCCACGAGGTCAAACTAGACCTGAAGTTGCGCGCATAGTTTTCTGTTTATCTTCAATTCAGCGTGCTGATGAGTTAAATTTTTACCTACCAAATCTACTTTTGTCAGCGACATTTGTTTCTAACATATAGGCCACCTAGGTTTCTAATTCATTGCTGCATATTGTGGGTGGACTATAGCCTCACTTTTCACAACTAAAATTTCAATTTCATAACCAAAACAAATGAAACTATTATATACTTAGTTTTTAAAGTTTTAAAAAATAATATATATATAATTTTAAGTAAGTATTCCATATTAATATACAAAAGAAAATAAAGTCAAAAATTGTTTAAGAAAAAAAATGATGTTGAGAATGAAAAAAATAGAGAATATTTAAAAAAATCAACAACCTAATAGTAAGATCATTATTATTTAAAATTATTTTAAAATATGAATCTTATTTTTCATCTCATTGTTTATTTTTTTAATAAAATAATTAAAACATGTTACTGTGTTAGACATTTTGACTAAAGAGACTAATGATAAAGATTAATAATAAATATTTAAATTTCCTTCTTAAAATAAATATCCAACCCTCTTAATGTTTTGTTTACGTGAGGTTTTGGGAGCCAAATTCACATTTTATTTACTTTTACTCTTTAAAAAATACGATAAGAATTTAGATTTGACCATCGAAATTTTGAAAAAAAAATTTAAAATATTTTTCTTTCTTACAAAAATCAATCACTTTTAAAAAAAATTACTTGATCTAATATGATTTTTTTCATCCGTCTGGACAGTATGTAATGGCATCTAAAAAAAATTGTTTACAGCAACTATTTGTAAATAAAAATACTATTTTATTATAAATTGCATTCGTATAAATTATAAAAAACTAAAGAAAATTTGTATTCAAATAATTTTTTCTAATTTTATCTAAATTATATGTAGGATTTAAAAAATATATTTATAAATAATTATTGTAAATAACTATTTCCGTAAATTTTCTAAAACTTAATTGAAATTTGTTGATTTTCTACTTTATTTTATTAAAAATTTATAATTAATAGTTTAGTTTTTTTAACATGAATTGATAATATTATTTTATAATAAAATTATTAATGTTAATAAAAAATCATATAACTTGTATTACTATTAATTTAATACTATTAATAATAAATAAAATTCATGATTTATTGCAATTCATATGATTAAAATTTTAATCAAAATTAATATATAATTCTGAATTTAAACTTTGGTTGATTAATATTGTTTTATTTTATTTTTTATACAATTTTTTGAAAGAAATTATCAGTTAAATTATATTAAGTAGCTAGTTGAACATAAATTGTCATTTTAAACACATTTTTCGGTTCGTATAATTTCTATAATATATTACATTTTAATAAAATAATTAAAATAAATTATTAAATAAAATTTCATTTAAAAATATATATGTTAGGTTATAAGAAAAAAAGATCCATATTTAAACGAAGTAAAAAGAAAAAAATCATCCGAATTTCTTGTGAAGAGTATTATTAATTATTATGCAAACAAGTGTAAATTGATAATTATTATGTTAATAATGGTAATGGTGACAACTTAATATACATTAATGCAAAATAAGTTTATCATGTGATATTTTTATTTTTAATTAATTATCCGACTTCAAAAAAATATGGTGAGATTTTTTCAATTAAGGGGAACATTTTTACATCAATTCCTACATTTTCCAACATATAAATTTTTTAAATCCCTTATAAAGTTTCGTCTTTCTCACACACATGAAGATTTATTTTGGAGGGTGACTTCCAATAGAATTTTTTTTTTGCCAAGGTTAATGTTTTATTTCTCTAACTATTTTTTATTTAAAATTGAAAATCGTTATTTTTTAATCTCAATCACTATAATCATGACAACTAATAACAGTTTTGCAAGAAAAATGCCAACAGATTTTTCAGAAAATGTTATGGAAGTATCAAATCCTTAGTTAGCAACGTGAGTTATCTGTTATAGCTTTATGTTGTGGCCGCTATTCCCTGCACTTGTTGCATTTTCTTTTAATTACGAGAAAATTTCTCTCAGGCAATATTTGGTTTCCTAAGATTTATTTAGTTATTTCTAACTTTTTTTTTTTTTAGTTTTGCAGACAAAAGTTGCATCTCATGTTATGCTATTTACCTTCATTTGATTGCTCATGATGTTTATTTATTGTCATAAAAGGAATAAGATCCCATTAAAAAAAGTTAAAGTGACACATTTGAAAAGAAAAATAAAAATTATATGGATTATTTTATCGTCCGAAGTAAATTTATGTTAAATATAACATTTATTGATGTAATATTAATTATTTACTCAATCATAAATATAAAATTTTCGCATTGATATCAAAATTTAATTAGAGATAAAAAAAACTAAATTAACAAATATAAAAACCTCATTTTAAATTTATAAGTTATTATAATAAACATGACATAAAAATAATAATAAACACAATATAATAATAACATGAAAATAATAAAAATATTTTACAAAAATTTTAATAATAACTTTACCATAATATCTTATATCAACTATTTTTAATATATATAATAATCTTATAACAACGGTGAAGATACATCAAAAAATTATAATAAAAATAATCATGATAATGGTAATTTTAACTATAAGAAGAAAGTTTATCTAAACCTCCCTAAATATAAGAATTTTTTATAAAATTATGATAAATAATTCTATCATGTCCCTACATTAAACAACTAATTAGAACATTTAAGATAGTTATCTTATAGTACTTTCACCACAAAACAAATCTTAAAATTTGTTTTTAAATAATTTTGTCTAACTTATTAAAGTTAAATCATTTATAGAACAAATAGTTTTTTATTTTTTTCAAAATTCATTTTGATACATTAAAATAAAATTTAAGAAATAAAAGAAATTTAAAAGGCATATATTCTATTTTTTTTATGTAATCCCAATTTTTTCATGTTTTTATTTTTTAAGAATATTTTGATGGTAAATTTGGAAATTATCAATAATATATTTGGTAAAAATATGATAAATTAATAAATTAGTAAGCATATAATATTATATAAGTATAGTGTAAATGGTAAACTGTATTTTTCAGAAGGGGGATATATGTGTAACTGTTGATTGAAAGACACTGATAGCTGAAAGAAAAATGAACATGTTTGGGAGACATCATAACTTGCGGATTAGAATTTATATATAAAAAATAAAAGTTAATGAATATACTGGATTAAGTAACTGTTATGGTTAGTTTTGAGAAACAGAGAGAGGAGTTGCATTATAATGAGAAGTTTGATGTTATCGCTCCAGATGGAGTCACAAGCTGTGTCTGAAGGAGTATCCCAATTAAAGCATGCAAGCCACACTGTGGTGAAAGAAAACCCGCTACGCAGTTAGTTCCTTTACACGCAACGTGATGTTCTGAAGCTGCCACCTACACTGCATGAGCAACTGCCTTACTGTCACGCCCTACTCCTTTAACCCATAAGGGCCACGTCCCACCGCCTTCAAAATTATGCTTATATTAATGACAAAAACAAACACCTTCGTATCACTCCTCACAAATATCTCCCACTCTCACCTCATCGCATCCTCCCACCAACATGCAGATACACACAACGCTTCCCTTTGCACGCACTCCAACAAGGGTCCCTCACCTCATGCCGCCACCCAAATCCGCCCTTTCGGTCTCACCACAGCCGCTCAAAGAGCGGAGGACCCACTCCATGCCTCCTGAAAAGTTAGAGGTTTTCAGGTCGCTGGAGGGCTGGGCCTCGCAGTGGGTCCTACCCCTGCTGAAGCCCGTCGAGAAAAGTTGGCAGCCCGAAAGTTTCGTCCCCGACCCGTCGTTGCCGTTCGAAGAGTTCGTGGATGAGGTCAAGGCTCTCCGCGACCGCACCAAGGAGCTATCCGACGAGTACTTCTTGGTGTTAGTAGGTGACATGATCACAGAGGAAGCGCTTCCCACTTACCAGACCATAATGAACAGCCTCGACGGTGTGAAAGACGAGTACGGAACATGCCCAAGCCCGTGGGCCGTATGGACTCGGGCCTGGTCCGCCGAAGAAAACAGACATGGGGATTTACTCAGAACTTACTTGTACCTTTCTGGTCGTGTTGACATGAAGATGATCGAAAAGACCATTCAGTACCTCATTGCCGCTGGCATGGTAAGTATATACATAGGTATATTGGGAAGATTTTCTCCTGTAAGCAGTTCTAGAAAATAAAATAAAATAAAACCAACAAAAAGTGAAATAAAACCTTTTATGGACTAAAATTAATTTAACTATAAGTTAAACAAATAATTTAGAAAAGTTATTTTATAAGTGAGATCCTATAAATTGCATCTCACTCGAACAACGGTGACTATATAAAAAAGGTATTTTTATTTTTCTCTCAGAAAAAAATCATAAGATCGTGTTTCTTTTTTTTTCTACTATTCATTTTTTTTTTTTAAGATTTCTAAATTATGTGGATATTAGTAATCATAAATGTGAACAAAAACATCATGCAATTTATTAATATTATTATTGTTCAGCTTATCAGTCCCACTCCGAGTCATAGCTGCCATTACAGTATTGGTTCTGTCAAATTTCCCATGCTTCTTTCAAGAGATTATGACAGAACGCTATTATTCTTTTTAAAAAATTCTGGATTATTTATTGTTTTTCGTGGGAGCATCCCTACCACCTTTTTAATTACATGATTTTTTTGTCATTGTCACTCAACCATGGAAGAGAACAATTTTTAGTCGCTGTTTATTGTGCTTTTTCTGTCTGATCTATCACGGGAAAAGTGTGTAAAAGTTTTGTATACAGAGGTTTGATTGAGTTGATAGCGTGGTTGTGATTGGGAAACAATAAATTTTCCTGCTGCGTTGAGTTGATGTTCCTTTTAAGCCATGTGAAAACTGCGTACCAACAGAAAACACGTCCAGCTTCTCTGTCTTGCTTGATGCTAATAGAAATTCTTTTCGAGAGTTTAATCTCTGCTACGTTCTCAAGTTTTTGACTTGCTGGCGCTCTACTAGACCTTCTCTCTTGTTATTTTTTTTTTCCCGATCAGATAAAGCCAGTTTTCTGATCAGGTATTCTGACTAATGTTCTGACCCTGCTACCAACTTTCACAATGAAAATGTATTCCCACATGCATGGCAGGATCGAGGGAAAAAAATTATGAAAAAGTAAAAATTAACTTGAAAATTGCAATTGTATCTTTTTTTATTATGAATGAACGAAGAATGTTCCATTTGTGTTTTTGGTTGAACCGTGTAGGACCCTGGTTTCGAGAACAACCCGTACCTGGGGTATGTGTACACGTCATTCCAAGAGCGAGCGACGTTCGTGTCGCACGGGAACACGGCTCGGCTTGCGAAGGAGTGCGGTGATCCAGTGCTGGCGCGCGTATGCGGAGCCATTGCCGCGGACGAGAAGCGGCACGAGAAGGCGTACTCAAGGATCGTGGAGAAGCTTCTAGAAGTGGACCCGACCGGAGCAATGGTGGCCATAGGAACCATGTTGGAGAGAAAGATCACGATGCCGGCGCACCTTATGTACGATGGAGAGGACCCCAAGCTATTCGAGCACTACGCGGCGGTGGCGCAGCGTGTGGGCGTGTACACGGCCAACGACTATGCGAACATCTTGGAGTTTCTGATCGGACAGTGGAGGTTGGAGAAGCTGGAAGGTTTGACGGGAGAGGGAAAGCGGGCGCAGGATTACGTGTGCGGGTTAGCACCGAGGATTAGGAAGTTGCAAGAACGCGCTGATGAGCGAGCGCGTAAGATGAAACCTCGTGGCGTGAAGTTCAGCTGGATCTTCAATAAAGAGGTGCATTTGTGAAAATTGAGTTGGGATTTGTGAAAGTGATGGGTGTGATGCGTACATGTTTTGACTTAATTTTGCAGTATGTTTTACTTATCCAGATAATAAACAGGAATGAAAAAGTATATCATGGGTTGCCTCTAATAGACATTGTCGGATGCAAAGTCATGTGTATGATCGTGGTTGCATGAGGGTGGTAACTCATGAATACAAGCCACGTGCAACATAATTTCGGAACTCAAACCGGAGAATGAGAATCCGATGTTTGAAGAGACTTGTCGGTGACAAGTGGGGGGTAGTTGAAAATATAATAACTGCCATTTAATATATGGAAAGGGTCAGATAAATAATAGAGATAAAATAAACAGAGGAAAATGTAGACGTGAATATATAATAAGTCAATAAATAGTAAAAAGTAAAAGTGTAAAATATTTATAACTAGGTGTATTTAGTAGTATTGTGTGCATTTATAACTAATAGACAATATTTTACTTTCATTGAAAATAATTCTTTTCTTTTAAAGGATTGTTCATTAGTTATTTCTCTAAGGAGAATGTGTTATCAATGAACTATATTAGGTGGTCAGGGTTGTCTTGTGTGTTGGTGGTGATGGGTGGTTCCATGATTGATTGCTTGCTGGTGAATATGGTGTGGTGAATATGTTGCCTTGAAATTTATTATTATTTTATTTGCGTTCGTGGTAATTTTTAATTAAAAAAAAAAAACTAGTAAGTAACTCGGCATATGTTGGGAACGATTTTATTTGTAAGATTTAACCCTTTTTAATGACGATAATAAACAAAGGTCCAAGTAAAATTTTAATAAACATGCTAAATTTCTTTGTTACCAATTTTAACGATAAAGATAATTCTAAAACAAAAACTAGTATGCATATAATAACGAAATCTTAAAATACCTTCCTCAAAAAAGCCTTCAACTTTATCTTGCTCCAAGTTGAAAAAAGGTTGAGATTATTAGCAGACTACAATACGTAAACAAAATAATGGTTGTTCATGAAAAAATGTTAGATTAATAATATACCTTGATGTTGAAATGAACTTTCCTTTTTAACACAAACTGTAAAATATAAATAAAACTTATTAGTTTTCAACAAGAAGCGAGAACACATAGGGAAAAAGCAATGAAAATAATTACGAAATTTAAAAAAGAGAAAAATATTAGCATAAAGAGGAAATTTTGCCACTAGAATAAATTCATAAAATAGAAACTAATTTATAGACGATAAATATTCAATTATCATATAAATTAATTTATAGATTATTTTAAAAATGAAGACCTATTAATTAGTCGTCAAATTACATTTATTGTTATTAAAAATCCTAATAAAATGGAGTTTATGAACTCATCCTAACAATGGGGGCTCTTTTATTTGCATCCAAAATACCCAAACAATCTCAGTCCTATGCTTGAAGGCTTGCAATATAGATTTACAGCTCCTCTGTTATACCATAACTATTCGGTTGCCTTACCTTTTCAGGCACAACATATAACTGCTGGAAGATCACAACTTCAATCTAGATCTACTAAATTTTTTGTCTTATAAAGAAGTTACCAAAGGACTCATTATTTACCATATTAGTATAACAAAATTATTGTTACCAGAAGATGTACAATTTCATGATATGATATATTTCCTTTTAATTGGAAGTCAACATGTTCTCATGAAGGCAACACCATATCGCTGTAACGCTATGGCACATGATCACAACTTTATAGGTGGGAAACACAATATACATGCAACCACATGTGATCATACTCACCACTCAAATTCAAATTAATACTCAAGAGGTGTAAATTCACGTCGTTATTATAAGAAATAGGGAAAATAATTAACTCAAATTTTGAGTAAGAATAACAAAACCCAAGTCAACCTACAGTTTGGTATAATATTCGAGGGGATGAGTTGATATTTTTATTTTATCACTTCATATTATCCCATTCCGTCAAGAATTACTTAAAGTAAGAATGTAGAATTTTATTAAATAAAAAAATATAATATAATTTTTATTTTAGGTGTTTAAATTTTTAATATAAAAAATTAGAGATTTTACTTGACATTACCTACGTATATTTACTATTATTATATAAATTTTATTTTAAATTATAATTTCACAATACAATATATCAATGTATATTATTAACTTAAAATATATATTAAATTATTGATAAATAAATAATAATTTATTATTAAATTTATTGAAAATTTTAATTTAAAATAGATAAATAAATTAATTAAAAAAATGATTGTAAGTCAGTCTGATAGGATAGGTCAAGATTTATGATCTATGATGCCGTTCCAATTTTTTTCGGCTAAGATTAATAATTTTTGCTATCTTATTTTTAAGGAATTCGTGTGTATATTATGATATTTGATATTTATTTTTATAAATATATCTAATGAATCTCAAATACTCTTTATTCTTTATCTCATATGTTTAAAACTTGTAATATGTAATGCATTGAGGTAGAATTATTGGAAGAGGTTTACGAGACTTTGAAGAATTTCAAAAGTCTTATGGGCTGAAACAACTTAGTCTTGAGTGGTATGAAGCTGACCTAGGCCTTTCAATATCCCTTGATATCATGATGCAGCTTAGCTTCGAAACCAGCGTCACCCTTTCGATTATATGGGACTGAGGTTAAAAATCACCTCTATAAATTCTTTTAAGCATAACAAAAAATTCAAAAGCTTTTATCTTTTAATGGCCTTTGGTTATAAAAAATGTATGGAATCAGAAAATTTTTAAATAAATTAGTTTTGGAGAATATTTGCTACTTAATATAATCAATTCAATAAAATCATATTACTTATTATAGTTATCCCCATTTATATATATATATATATATATATATATATATATATATATATTGTGATACAAATTTCCTAAAATTTAATATTATTAATGAGTATGTATTATTGAGTATTAATATTTAATAAAATTAAATAAGAATAACACTTAATCTGAAATGTTGTACTAAATAAAGGTTTATTGTTAATATTGTAACAATTTAGGTCTCCTTTTAGTAAACGTGAGAAAAAAATAAGAAGTAAAAAGTATTTTTTTTAAGAAAAATGATATGAAAAGAAAAAAATATTAATTTAAAAAATAATAAATAATTAAAGTACATAAATATTTATTCAATTATAAAATTACTCATAATTATTAATTAATTTTTATTAATAAAATAATCTTTTAAAATAATATCTTTTAATTATATATCTTATTTTTAATAATATAGATTTTGATATATAATTTTAAAATGATTTTTTATAAAATTATTTAAAATTAAATTAATAAAATAATATCATATTACAAATAATATATATATATATATATATATTAATTTATTAATTTAATTTTTATATTTATTTTGTAATACTTTATTAAAATAGTAATATATATATATATATATATATATTAAAATTGTAAACATAAAAATAATAATAACTTATTTTAAATTAAGATAATTTTGTACAATAGTATTTTTATTGTATTTTTCATTTTTTTTACTTCTGTACGTGAGGAAAGTAAATATTAGTTTTTATATAAAAATTATTTTTTTTAGTAATCGTTTTTCATTTTATGTTTAGTCTTAAATTATAGTGTTGCTATATTTGATAATATATAATTTATTTTGGTTGTTGTTCGGTATAAAATTATAAATACAAGATGTGCACACAATAAATTTCAAATTTTAAAGTGTATGAAAATTTAAATAAATGAAAATAAAATAATTCAAAATAATTTCTATCTCTCACAATAATTCTTTATTTCAAATAAGTTATTAAATATTATCATTAGAATACAATTTAATCAATTTACATTATAATAAAATATAATTTAATTCATATATAAGAATAAATTTTTTAAAAAAATATTATTATATATATATATATATATATATATATATATATATATATATATATATATATATATATATATATATATATATATATATATATATATATAATCTCATTCATCTCTCACCACTGTGTTAAAGGAGAAAAAAAAATGAGAGAGAAATAAAGGTAAGAGAAGAAAAGTTAAATGTTATCTGCTGTTGTAAAAAAATTTCATAAAACTAACGATTATTAACATCCAAATCAATTTAAGATCATTTTCATGGGTCAATTTCAAATTTAAATTATATTTTTAATTTTAAATTCAATCTAATACATTGAATTTAGATTAGATATAGATTATATTTTTTATATTTAAGAAAAAAACAAAATCAAGGTGATAATTTACATGTTTATAGAAGAATTAAATCATAAGATAATTCTCATGAGACATTTATTTATTGTTAATGAATTAAAAATCTATAATATTATATTTAAATATAATAAGTATTTTGATTCGGTTTAATTTGATTATTGATTTTCAATTAGTTTGAAAAAAAAATTAAATAGTTTTCATTTTCTTAAGATCAGTTTTTAATTTTTTTAATCAATTGATTTTAAACAAGTGTTTATCGTTGATTCTTATTTTAATAATCAACTTTGTTCATTACATTAATTATTATTTATTTCATAATTATAATAGGTTGATTATATTAACCTTAAGTTAAATTTAGGGATAAGAAGTTTTATTTTGTGGGGAAATTGTATCAATGACAAATTGAAAAAAATTAGGAAATGTTTACTTTCTTAGTAGTGTGGAATTATAGAAATTCATTTATACGATATATTGTTTATTATTCTCTCGTGTGTGACGCATCATGTTTTTCAGTACTTTTAGTGACTTATGATGAATGTAAATACTCTATAAATTGTTTTTCAATGTTTATATTAGTTGTCTTTTAATTTATGATAAAAAAACTTATCTAACTTTGCTCTGTTATGTTTTATCAAATTTATATATCATCGTTATTACAATAAATGGAAGAAAAAAATCTTGATCATAAGTAATGAATTCAACGTAACATATTTTATTTTTGTAGTCACTGCAACCAGTTTTTGTTAGAAGAAACTATGGTATATTAAGTCATTTTATCTCAAAACTAACATAAATGATAAAACCTATATTAGTTTATTAATTTTAAATTCTCATATTTGTATGTACTATACAGTTATACATTTTCAAATTCGAAAGAGTATTCACCTACTAGCTATCGGGCGTTAAGTAGAAAATTTTAGTTGTTGATTTTACATTTTATAATGCATCAATTTTTTTTTCAAATTTAATGCCCAACAACTTAACATGTTAATTTTGATTTGATTAAATTATATATATATATATATATATATATATATATATATACCAAAACAATTAATTACAAAAATATATTTTTAAAATTTAAGTTTTATTAATAAATTATTTTTATTTAAGATATAATATATTAATTATAAAAAATACATCTATTTAATATTAAAATAAAACATAAAAAATTATTTTTTATTATTATAATTTATGTTATAATAATTTATTATTTTAAAATAATAATTAATCTTAATTATTAAATATTAAAGACTTATTTTATTATTTATTTTTAAAATAAATAAATCTTTTATCAAATTAATTTAAAATATATATATATATATATATATATATATAAATTAAATAATATTTTTATTTTAAATATAATTATTATTCTATTAAATAGATTGATAATAAAACTACAAGTTAGTCTTACATAAATTCATAAAAATTATGATATAAAAAGATTGAGTCCAAATAAATTTGATTACATTGCTTATGATTGTATTGGATTAAACTTATTTTAACTCCTTTATTGATTTTCTTATATATATATATATATATATATATATATATATATTATTAATTTATATTTAAAAAACATATCTAATATATTATATTTTTTATTTAATATCCATAAAATACTCGTAAAAAGTACTAATAGAAATAGCTTAGTCTTATTATATTTTTGATGTAATAATATTTCAATTTCAATATATTTTATTTGTCAAGTAACACAAGTGGTTTACCTTAGAAATTGAAAATTGAATAGAAAAGAATGAATAAGAAAAATGAGGTGGCAAGGGAAATTAAAAGACGCCCACAAGGAGGGAAAAGATCCACAGAAATCAGATTGAGCAGTTATTGTGTTGTTCTACCAAAACCACAGCACCCCCTGTTTTACAAATCAAACCCGGGACAAGCACCCTCCTACCTTTCTTCAATGACTGTACTACCCTTCCTTGTGTACCCTTAACAATTGCCCTTATTTTCTTAACCAAAAATATCCAACTTTTCTCTGAACAAAACTTGTCAATGTATCCACTCAGATTTCCACAAAAATTCCCATAAACTTCAACAACTTAAAAAACCCATCATGGCATTTCTGAAATTATTAGCAAAACCAAGGGCTAAGCACTACTCACACCCTTACAAATATCTTCCTCCTCTCTGCATCACCCACAGTTTCGTTCAAACAACACCAGCCCAGGCCCACCCACATAACCAAAACCATGCAGATACGACCCTGCCACTCCATCACCACCCAAACCGTTTTTCCATGGGCTTATAAAAACATGTGCCACCGGCAACACCGCCACCTCTTGCCGCCGCCTAATGCCGCCGTCTCTGCAGCGCCATTTAAGGCGCGGAGGACCCACTCAATGCCGGCAGAAAAGATGGAGATTTTCAGGTCGTTGGAGGGTTGGGCCTCGCAGTGGGTCCTACCGCTGCTGAAGCCCGTGGAGCAATGCTGGCAGCCCCAGAACTTTGTCCCCGACTCGACGCTGCCGTTCGAAGAGTTCAGCGAGGAAGTGAAGGTCCTTCGTGAACGCACGAAGGAGCTACCCGACGAGTACTTCGTGGTGTTGGTGGGTGACATGATCACGGAAGACGCGCTTCCCACTTACCAGACCATGATCAACAATCTCGACGGGGTGAAAGACGAGTGTGGAACGAGTCCAAGCCCGTGGGCCGTGTGGACCCGGGCCTGGACCGCCGAAGAAAACAGACACGGGGATTTACTCAGAACTTACTTGTACCTTTCCGGTCGTGTTGACATGGCCAAGGTCGAGAAAACCGTCCATTACCTCATTGGCGCTGGCATGGTCAGTGTTCTTTTATTTCTATTATTTGTGCTTCTCTTCATTTTCTAATATCTGAAGCTTAGGGGATGTGCCATCTCACATAAAAAAATTTAATAGAAAATTTATTTAAGGTTTATAAAATAAATTGGTCTTTTTTGTGGGAGAGATTTCAGTTTTCTACCTTTTAGATTACCATATCATATCTCCTCTAAATTTACAAAACTACAGAAATATCCATTTAATAATATATTTCTAAATTTTTATATTATTATTTATTTATCTTATTTTGTTCTCTTCTCATTAATAACAGATAATATTTATAAGAATGGATTTTCAACGAATCTTTTCCCTTGATTAACACATTGGTAATATTTTTTTTAATTGAAATTAATGTACTTGAGGGACAGCATTTTGAGTTTATGGTGACATGGCTTGGGACCCTTTTATAACAAATTATGGGGATTTAAATGGAAAAGTAAAGTTGAAAGTATTTTTTATGAAATTGAAATATAAATTATGTTTGTTTGGATTGGTAGGACCCTGGAACAGAGAACAACCCGTATTTGGGGTTTGTGTACACGTCATTCCAAGAGCGAGCGACGTTCGTGGCGCACGGGAACACGGCTCGGCTTGCGAAAGAGGGCGGTGATCCAGTGCTGGCGCGCATATGCGGGACCATCGCTGCGGACGAGAAGCGCCACGAAAACGCGTACTCGAGAATCGTGGAGAAGCTTCTAGAAGTGGACCCCACTGGAGCAATGGTGGCCATTGGGGACATGATGGAGAAGAAGATCACGATGCCGGCGCACCTTATGTACGATGGGGATGACCCCAAGCTATTCGAGCATTACTCCGCAGTGGCGCAGCGAATGGGCGTATACACAGCCAATGATTACGCGGATATCTTGGAGTTTCTGGTTGGACGGTGGAGATTGGAGAAGCTGGAAGGTTTAACGGGTGAAGGAAAGCGGGCGCAGGATTACGTGTGTGGGTTAGCGCCGAGGATAAGGAAGTTGCAAGAACGCGCTGATGAGCGAGCGCGTAAGATGAAGGCGCAGAGCATCAAGTTCAGCTGGATCTTTAATAAAGAACTGGTTTTGTGAAAGTGTGTGTAGAATTAAAGGTCTCAAACCCCTTCTGGCACGTGCTGCACGTGATGTTACAAGTTTAGCTTAGTAAGTATGTGTGTGATGCCCATAATGTTACTAGTAGGACTTTTTGTGAGTTGTTTTGAAGATGTCTAACTAGTTGGGGTGACGCAAATCTCTTAGATATAAAACCTCAAATTTCACATAAATAAATAAATCTATATAAATACTTCTTCCATCATCATACACCAACTCAATTGAGTAAATTAGGTTTGAAAATGTTTATTCTGCAGAATTTTAAAGACCAAGCAATAAGAAAAACATGGTACAATATTCCATGACCGAATTTAATAGTTGGATAACAAAATTATATGCAGTTGTAGAAGAAAAAAAAAGTTATATAACGTGATGAAGAGAAGATCAATCAACTTAATTAATAATAAACTTACTTAAATTAGGTGTTGTATGTGAAACTCTCTTTTTTGATTAATTAGATTAGACTCTCATGATTAAAGTTTGTGCGTCTTCAAAATAAACACTTTCAATATCTACTTACACTAAACATTTGTAGCCATAATTTACAAGTCTTCAAAATGAACAATTTCTATAACTTGATCTTCTTGACACTAATTTATAAATAATAATAAACTCTCTAGATAATTACTTAAATTGAACGTTCTTAACTAAATTTTACAAATTTTCAAAACGAATTACCTCCAATATTACTCAAACACTATATTCATAATTAAAGTTTACAAGTCTTTAAAAACAAAATTTCATCATTTAATAAATCTCACATAAATGATAATAACATAAGAAATGTTATGATATCTAAACATGTACACAACAAGAAAAATCGAAATCGACGGACAAAATCTGTCGGTAAAATCTATTGGTAAATATATATTATCGACGGATTATCGACAATCCTAAATTTGTTGGTAAATGTTACGGGTAAATATTGACGGATTCATGTTTTTCGGTAAATGTTAAATGTAATTATTGATGGATTTTTTGTCGGAAATATTTTAATTATTTAATAAATTTTTTATTTATTATAAAACCTATTTTTCTAGAGACATCTCCTCCTCTTTCTTTATATTATTATCATTATTTATTTTCTACTCGATACTCCAATAACTAAGTTACCGAAATTTTTCTATTATAATTTACAATAAATTATATTTATATACAAATAAATGTATATGCAAATAAATATATAAATACAATATATTTATATATTTGTATATTTATATATTTGTATATTTGTATATATTTTTATATTTATATATATATTTATATATAATTTAATATTTATTTTTTAAAATTATTTAATTTAATAAATTATTATAAATTAATCTAATTATGATTAAATTAATTTATTAAATAGAAAAAATATTTAATTTTTTAATTAGGTGAATAATTAATTTATTAGAATATATTTAAAATTAAGTAATTATTATATAATTTTACCGACGGATATATCTATCGGTAAGTAATTGTTAATTTATCGATGGATTTACCGACAGATATATCCGTCGGTAATTAATTATTAATTACCGACAGATATATCCGTCGATAACTAATTATTAATTTACCGACGAATATATCCGTTGGTAAGACCAATTTCCACAAATACTTTATATCCGTCGTAATAACTAATTTTTCGACTGCTACAAATTCGTCGATAAAAATCCGTCGAAATAAACGATTTTCTTCTTGTAGTGGTACCTTTAGGAAATAAGTTAAAGAATATGAATTTTATTTTTTGTCATTCACAGGAAAAAAATGTAAAATAATAAATAATTAACAAATAAAAATTAAATAGATAAATAAAAAAAATTAATTTTTTTTTCACTCACACGTAAAAAATATAATTTTTATTTTTCTATAACTTTCTTATTTTCTTTTTAATTGATTCTTTTATCTTTTATTTATTTATTTTTTTCTGTTTTCTCTATATGCTATATAGATTTATAATAATAATAATAATAATAATAATAATAATAATAATAATAATGTGATCTATTTTAAGACAATTTTTAATTTGATTTTATTTTTCCTGTTTTGTGTTTAATAAAAGTGTAAATGATTTTTTTTCTTTATAATGATACATGTGAATAAAGATTAAATATATTTTTGTTTTTTTATAATTATATTTTGCTTAAATTTTTTATTATATTATATTGTTTAAATTATCTTTATTTTTTAGTTTTAAATATACATGATTATGTCTAAGGAAAAATTATAAGATAAAAAAATTGAATAAATAGATTAATAAAATGATAATAATTATGAAAAATAAATAATAAATAGTTAATATTTTCATCATATATCTAAGGGTACATATTAACCAAATAGAAGAAAAAAAAACTAAAAAAAAAATTGCCAACAATATCAAAATATTACTAATAGACTTAGTGGATATTTAAATGAGAATTAACCTCAAATTAATTTGCTAAGTTTTCTCATACTTAATGAATTTGAGACCAATTAACTTATGTATGAATGGAATTTGAGTGCATTACAAATCAACATCTTGTGTAAGTAAAAAAAAAAAAATATATATATATATATATATATATATATATATATATATATATATATATATATATATAAGAGATCATGATAATAATAAAAAATATAATATAATATTATTTGTATTTAAAATTGTTCCTTTTAAACACTCGTTAATATCATGTAATATTTATTTTTCTTAAATAATAAGATGATCAACTTAATTATATTACTTATATACACTTATTTTCTCTAGAACATCTCTTTAGCCCACTTTTCCTCCTTCTTCTCTCTTGTAAAGTCATTGCATCTATTTTACATTTCCATCAACCAAAACAGAAAAAAACTAAATGTGTTCCTTCTAAAATTTTGTGTCCGTGGTAAATCTTATCTAGAGTTGAGGGGGTCGTGTCTCCTCGAAAGTTTTAGTAACTTCCATGTAATTTATGATTTTGACCTCTAAACTTAATGAACATTTAATATATTTATTTATATATTTATAATTTTATCCCTCTTTAGTTTTATAACTCTCATATAATTTATGATTGTGTCCTCTTCAAACTTAATGATCATTTAATATATTTAAGTATATATCTACAATTTTATCCTTTCACCCTTTTATTATCTTTCTTCCTTTTATATTTATTTATTATTTATTAATAATATATTATTTGACTCCCCAAAATTAATGGTCAAGATGTGTCGTCATTGAATGAAAATGTTTTTCAGATAATAAGGATATGTTAGGATGATATGGATGAAATTGATTATCGTGAAGAACAAAGCTTTATTCTGATGTTTCTAAAGAGATTTTGAAAGAAAAAGAGAAAAGGTGCAGAAGATTTTTTATATGGAGGGAGCAGAACTTTGTTTTGTAATTAAAGTGTGACTCTTATTTTTTACTTCTGCAGATATCTGTTTTAATCATATTTATTTATATTTTTTGCAGTCAATCCCCGGAGAGATTAGATTTGAGATGTTCTCTTAGAGGGTAAGAAAATCAAACAGGAAGATTGTGAAGGAAAATTTTATCATTGCCTTGGTAAAGACAAACTGAATTTCTGTTAGCTGAAATTAATGAGAAACTTCTCAACTATTTTAGTATGAAAATCACAATTTAAAACACAAATTTTAGTATATTTTCTAATTGTTATATCTGACATGATGATCAGTATCATTCTTTTCATGTAAAAGTAAAATGACATCAACAATGAAACAAAAATTATAACAATAAGACACAAGCCGCAACAAAGTAACCTAGGGCCAAATGCCCTATCTGTCAACACTCAATCTGCAAAAATACACTCATAATCCTCATAGAGGATTGATTACCTATAAAAATTTTATTAGCTCTCCTTATAATTCAGATAGAGTCCTGTGTTCCCCACAGAGTCATGGACTAATTCATCCACCTTACTCTTGCATGCGGATAATACACCTAATGGACTGTCCTTTCAGCATGTAATCAAATGCTTTGTTGATCTCTGAGAATGGAACTGAGTGAGTGATGAATTTATCCACTTGTAGTTCCTGCAATATCCATAAGGATCAGGTTAGCAACATAGTAAATAAGTGAGTCTCCTCCCATATTGGTTCTCCAAAAGACCACACAAGTCACTATGTAAGCTTACCCCACTCATGTACTTTTCCACAACAGAAGGAAGATCAGTGCGTGGTTTGTAGTTACCATAAAAGGTGCCCTTAAGAGTCCTCTCATTCAGGAAGTTAATAGGAGCAGTTTTGAATGCATCATCTTTATTAGGCACACCAACAAGTACAGCAAGACCCCAACCCTAAGAAGAAGAAACCAAGGTTTAGCCTTAGCAAATAGCTTAATTCAACGTTTTGTCAATAAGAGACAATGAGGTATGATTCAGTTACATCGTGGACACATTCAAATGCTGAAATCATGGCCTGGATGCTGCCAGTGCATTCAATAGCCCGATCAGCACCTCCATTGGTCATTTCAGCAATTACCTGTTCTCCAACATTCACTCCTTAATCTATCTTTGTTCAAACATTGACACTAAGATACTATTTATTAATAATGTCAGAATCGAAACTGAATTGAGAGGTTTAACAAATAGCTTTAGAAGAACAGAATTAACCAACATGGTGAGACTAGAACTAGAATAGTATAACTAGCCGTGGAAAAGGGTTTTGAACTTCAACAAATTGTTCAAGAACTAACCTGTTGTACAGGTTTATCATGATCCTTTGGGTTCACAAACTCATTAACCCCAAACTTCTTAGCTGCCAACAAAAATAAAACCATAAGCTACCATCGATAAACCAAAAGAATTTAATTAGGCTGTGCTGAATCGTTAAACACCTGACTCATGAAGAATGCATTATACCTTCTTCAAATCGTGCTGGAACTAAATCAACTCCAATGATTCTTGAAGCACCTGAAATCCTTGCCCCTTCTGCAGCCTAAAATAGTGATTGCAAATCAAGAGTGGGAATTAGTATTCCTCTAACTCATTATCAGTAGCCAAAAGCAGCACTATAAAACGTGAAAGGAATAACATACTGCAAGGCCAACAGCTCCAAGTCCGAAAATGACAACAGACGAACCAGGTTTTGGTTTCGCAACATTAACAGTAGCACCAAGACCTACGACATGGAACGAAATATATTATATCAGAAAATATTATCACCTTCCTAGTTTGCTACATAAAAACATTATATATTTCTATCTGAACACTCAAGGTTGTATACTTCCAAACCTGTGCAAATTCCACAACTGAGAACACAAGATTTATCAAGTGGAGCAGCAGGGTTGATCTTTGCAACACATCCAGCATGAACAACAGTGTATTCACTGAATGTAGAGGTTCCCAAGAAATGGTATATGGGTTTTCCATCCTTAGAGAACCTTGATTTGCCATCACTGATCATGACACCCCTATCGGTGTTGATCCTAAGGAGCTCACACATGTTGCTCTCTTCTGACTTACAATGAACGCATTCCCCACACTCTCCTGTGAACACAGGGAGAGCATGGTCTCCTGGTTGCAAATGAGTCACACCCTGGCCGATGCTCTCCACAACGCTGAAAAAAAAATGGAAATCTAGCTAGCAATTGCTCATTATTTATGGATGAACCCTCCTTCTTAATTTTTTTACTCTTTAATGCAGGTACTAGTTGCACAAAAACACGAAAGAGAAGCATTAGATAAATTAAATGGGCAAGTATGGCCAAGATACCCTGAAGCTTCATGGCCAAAAATGCGAGGAAACAATGGAGTCTGGCCCTGAAAATAAAAAAAAGGAAAATCGAGTCAGATACCAATGCATTGATGATGCATATAATATGGAATACTAGAAGAATAGAAGGGAAAACAATGCCCAAGTTTCCAGTCTTTCAAAACACATTTATATTACAAAGGATCTAGCTCAGCATGTCATTGATAATAAGTGACTCGATTTCTTAAACAAAATCTCAGATTTGTGGATGGAAAAAATATTGTTCAAAGAGAAATGATCAACCATGGTGAAAATAGTCGTTGGAGAGAAACCGTATTAGTAGTCACACCACTGTCATGGTCATAAAAAAACACATTTGATTCACTCTAGAGAGTAACATAACTAACTGGTTGAGAAAATCAACCGTCAATATTACATATACATTACTCTTATCAACAATTAAATATGCGTTTGGTTGGTCGTTCAAAAACGTACTATCTCACTTTTCAAGAGAGCAAACACAGAAGGAAGTATGCAGCATCGTTGTTGAGTTTAAGTTAAACTTTGCATGGAGATGATCGACTTCCCAAACACACTATAAGATTACTTAGCTTACCCTTCTCACAAAAGCTAGATCCTACCAATAAAACAACAAAAACCAACCTTTGATAGACATCAGATTTGTATCTGCTAATCACCACTATATATATCTTATTCAATAAAATCAAATCACGTTAGCTACATAATAAGTTTAATTTAACTAAGATTATACGTAACGCATGCATACATGAATCTAATAAGATATATGATATACAAACACTTTTTAGTAAACACCTTAGCATTTTTTTCCTTTCTATCACTCTCCAAAGATTATATATCCATCACTTATTTGTTTGCATGTAGATGAACATTTTAGTTGTTCATTACACATTTTGTATGCAGTAAAAATATAAGGTAACTGTATTAATTAATAAGATAAGTATATTATAATTCATATCATTATGTATTTTTTTAATGTTTTTTTGGATGTATATCATCCCTGCAAGATAATGTTGTAACATGCAAACCTTGGCTTCCCAGAAATAAACATCGGTGTGGCAAAGAGAGGTGAAGTGGATCTTCAAACGGACTTCCCCTGCTTGGGGTGGCGCCACCTCTACTTCTTCAATCACCAGCGGCTTCCCTGCCTCCCATGAAATTGCAGCTGTGACAATGCAACCCAATCAGTAACAATAATACATGATCACACATAACAAAAAACAGAAAGAAAGAAAGAAAGAAAGAAAAGAAAAGAAAAGAAAATGAAAATGAGAGTGAAGTAAGAAAAGTGTGACCTTTGCACTTGATGGTCTGGCCAGTGGTGTCAGACATGGTTGGAACGAAGAAATATGAAGTGAAGGAAGATGAGAGAGTTTTTGTTGGGATGAAAGCGTTGGTTTGGAGAGGCTACTTATATGGTAAGAGAGGGAAGAAAACGCAGGGAAAGGTGAGGCATAAAACAAAACCACGTTGCGCGCGGTCCTTTATTCCCACCGGCGCCATCTTCGAAATCGAATGGCCATGCTCGAGTTGCATGCTCTCTCTCTCTCTGTCTTCCCTTTTCCTCTGCAATCCCGCCTTTGGTTTTTCTGCATGTTGCCACGTAACTTTGACCCAGACTAGACAAAAAATGCAGAAATATAATTTCAATTTGTAGTGTTTTGTACTCTTTTTTTTTTTCTCAAACAGAAATCAAAAGAAAAAAAAAATGTGATTACAAAAATAGATGAAAAAAAAAAAAGGTTTCAAGAGTTATTAGCATTCTCTCACCTATATTCTGTTTTATTATTTTGTTTGTCAAGAATCTAAAGCAAAAAAGAGTGGATAAAAAAAAAGATTCAGATGCATTGACGTGGAACGTAACATAAAACTGAACCACAAGGCTTAATACATTCTAAACGTATCAGCATTATGCAACCAGTTGTAGTCATAATCACTGGTTTAGATTGACTTTCACAAAAATTAAAAATATCATCAACAAAATTTATCAATTTATGCTCAATTATTTAATCTCATATTAATTATAATGTATAAATAGATTTAAAATCTTATTTTACATGTTATCAAACAAATGATATATTTGATCCTCTCCATAATAGTGTATTAGAAAATTTCAAATCAATTAAGATATCATTACAAAGATTATCTTACAAATTACATTTTAAAAACTCGATCTTTCATTTTTCTGATCCAAAACTCTTATTTTTCCGGATCAGGTTAAGTGGTTCGTGCACAGGTCTTGGATAATTCTTGATCAGCCATCAAAATATGTATAAACTTGTTGTAACAACGTATTGCTATTTGCTTTTGCTTCTTGAGAAATACTTGCACATATAACTGTGCTTTCCAAAATATTGAATACGCAGGAAAAGGATTCTTGGTTGACCAAATTAAATTTTGAATTAATCAATTAATGGACTTTAATTTGGTTTTATTGTAAGTTGTAACAAGAGTCCAATTAGAAATTTAGTTATTAGTCTTTGGGAGACCAAGAGATTGATTTTTGGTTACCACAATTTCAGTTACAATCAATCAATTTGTGGGTTAATAAATCATTATTAGCATTTATTTTATTTTAGTGAATCTTTGTAACTGTGATGACAAAACTTCTTTATAAGCTGAACCATTTTTATAAAAAATAACAAGTTGAGTTTTATTTTTAGAAATATTAGAGTTTATCTCTTTTATAATAGTGATTCTCCTAAGTTCTTGAGTGATTCAATAACACTTAACTGTATCAAAAGACTTTCACATCCTTTGTGAGTTGTCTTCCTTAGAAAGAGTGATTATTTCCTTCTACCTTATCACTAAATTCCTAAATTTCCTATAAGGTTCTAACCTTAAAGATCCTAAATCACCCCTTGTAATTCATATCAGTTGGTATCAAGCTCCGGTTTAAAGGTTTGAACATCAAATTGATGACAGAGGAGGATAAAAAGAAAATGAGAGAAATTTATTTTCAAGAAAAGAGAGAAAAAAAGAAGCGTTAGTGAAACACTTCAGAAGAAAAAAAGTGATAAAAAGAAGAGTAAAAAGTTATTTAGCCATAAAAAGTGAGTATAATGTTTGTTATATATTTAATTTGTCAGACGTATCTCTTTTTAATGTAGATGACAAATCCGATTTGAGGACAAATCCTTTTCAAGAGGGAAAGAATGATGTGAACATGACCTATGATAAGGGCTAGAACAAGAAAAACAAAGGAAGCTTTTCAACAAGTATTGTTGGTTGACCAAATTGTGTTTTGGATTAATCAATTAATGGACTTTCGTTTGGTTTTATTACAAGTTGTAATAAGAGTCCAATTGAAAATTTAATTATCAGTATTTGGGAGACCAAGATGGTGCATAACTGATTGACTTTTGGTTACCACAATTTCAGTTACAATCAATCATTAAGTAGTTTTTAATTCGTAGATTAATAAACCATTATTAGCATTTTTTTTAGTGAATCTTTGTAACTTTGATGACAAAACTTCTTTATAAGCTGAACCATTTTTATCAAAAATAACAAGTTGAGTTTTATTTTTAGAAATATTAGAGTTTATCTCTTTTATCTTAGTGAGAGTGATTCTCCTAAGTTCTTGAGTGATTCAAGAACACTTGCCTGAATTAAAGGACTTTCACATCTTTTATGAGTTGATTTCCTTGAAAAAAATAATTTTTTCCATCTACCTTATCACTAAATTCCTAAATTTCCAAAAAATGTTCACCTTATCCTAATTCACCCCCTTATTATTCATATGAAAAGGTATCTTCTAACCTTTTATTTTGGAAGAAACTTAATGTAAATAAGCAGTAGATCCATAGATAAGGATCCAGTTATGGAAAAAGGTTTAACATCAATTTCCTTTAACAAAGTATTGCACTTTTCGCAGATATTTTAGTGTATTTGACAATCATTAAACACGGCTAACTGTTATCAATTACGAAATTTGTTTATGTTAATTATTTGTTCATGAAATGTTCATCAATAATATTTTCCAAACATACTTCAGAAAAAAAGCCAGAACCTAGGGAAAGAAGGTTTGCACTATACTTTATTAGCAAGAACATAATTTATATGAATTGGTTTTCCCCTCAAAAGAAAGAAACTATGATGTTGGAAGGCTTCTGCTAGAAGAAAACCTTTTATGTTTATTTTAATAATTTGTTGGAAAAGACACGTTTGGTGGTTATAATAAGTAATAACCTTATTTTGTCACTGTTGTATGCTACACCTCAACCCTACCCCACACTTCTTCCATCAAAAGAAAAGAAAAAAATATGCTTTTGAAAGCCTTGATTCTATTGTGATGAGGCATCTGTTTCACACACACTCAATTACTATAATCTCACTGGTTTGATATATTGAAGACAAAAAGATTAATCACCTTAGTGTGCCATAAATCTGGCTAAATGTCGCCTTCCAACTTTTACATGGGGTGAGGAGGGGTCAACATTTGTTCCTACAAGCTTTTCCAACCTCCAACAAGAAAGCAAGTTTCCTACCTTAATAATTGGTCATGATAATATTTATTTCCCTTTCGGCTACCACTAATCTATGTAGCAGGGCATGTCGAGAACTATGAATCCTAGCTACAACTCTCTGTCATCTCTGTCACACCTCTGTATTACGTGCAACCATATAACACTTGTGTGTTTTGAAAAAGTTTGGCCTTGCCAAAGTCAACCTTCTCCGCAGGTAGTGTCTACAATAATGGAAAGCCTTCGTATATAATTGTGGTCGGTGCTGACAGAATTATGGGGAAAACCTAGAAGCTTTCCAATATTTATACATATCTAATATATATATATATATATATATATATATATATATATATATATATATTACCCCACCTAGTCTAGTAGTAGGGTTATTATAGTTTGAATCATACTTTCTTTCATGCACTGATTCTTCTCTGAGATTGTAACTTTTCTTCTTTCCCTTCATAAGCCAAGAAATATGTAATATAAGAGAGTTATTGGTAACGAAACTAGCATGCCAAAGATAACCCTGCAAAAGAAAAACGAGAGCAAATGTTAATTGCAAGTTAATCTATACAAGCATTGCCGTGAAAGTTAAAACGAAAGCAATCTGTTACATCGTGAATGACATAAATAACATTAACTTGATTTAATTTGACCTAAAGGGTAACTAGAAAGGTAATCTACATATGTAGACACCAAATGGTGGGGTTAAAAGTTTTACTGGATCAAGTTTTGCAAGAAAGCCTTCTCTAGGTTTTCAGTATCAAGAAAATTCTTTGTCTACTAATGATTACCTATTAACAAGGTAAAAGACGGTGCTCCAAAATGCTTTCGAGGTTAAAATTTTGAGGGAAACTCGTCATGAAAAGACAAATGCATTTTCAATCACAATTAACACAACATAATTATACATGATCGAATATACATGCCCTGGTTGTTATGGACAATCTGTTTGATAGATTCGGTATCCTATCCTAGCTAATCCTGCATAATAATCAATTTATTCTGTGGGGTAGGTTAAAAGTTCAATACAATGCCTGTGAACATACAGTACTCTTTGCTTTGTCTTCCCATCATTTAATTTTCTGAGTACTTTATCCTCCAATCAACCTTCTGCAATGAATAGTACACCACTCTCACACAACTAGCACCGTGATGTTGTATCATTAAACTATTCCGGGTCCGACTTCTAATTAAGAAACTGAAAAGCATATTCCTCCACATATAATCCAATGTAGCCAACAACGACAGCATGACAAGCAGCCTTGGAATTTTATATATCTTAAACATTAGTTTTCCATTTCAGTTTGTAACTTTTTGAATTTATTAAGATGCTATACACATTGAATCAATGCCAAATAAAGATGTCTCATAAGTAAAAATTCCAAGCTTACCCCGTGCTCAAAATATCAGGATGCAGTCCATATTCTCTGGCAAATACAAATGGCACTATTCCCTGCGGCAGAGCAGCCTGGAGGAAGCATATTGAGACAAAGTTAAAAACATATGTACAGCAATTTCAGTTATTGGTCTAACTACAACAGGATGTATTAAATTTTCCCTTTAGCAAAATTTATGACCCTAGAAGCATAAACCCATTATTCTCATGTATATGAGCTACAATTTCCATGTGGTGCATGTGCCTGCAGATGTGAAGTCATTCCACATATATGTATAGTCCAAGTACCTGTACAATGGCAGTGTGAAGTCTGTCATGTCTTAATCCAATGGCAATGGAAGAGGCAGACATTACAAGAGGCCCACACAGGAAGCGAATGATCATGCCCATAACTGCCCTTTTGGTTCCGCAGGCTATGATGCGAGGCTGAAGGGCCATGAAAAGCCCTGCATTTGGCAATGTGTATCTGTCACTGTTTGTATAAATAGATATAGGACTACTGTTTTTGTACTCATCTTCACAATAACAACTCTTTTATTTTACATGCTCTCTTTTCCCTCCAACATCATGTGCTATAGGGACATATCACATTTATTTTATTTAGTCGCCAAAAACACCCGAGTACACGACAACTCATGTGTTTCACTTGTCTAGCCCCTTAATTTTCTTTTGTCTTCCTCTCTAATTTGATATTAGGTCAGGGGATTTGTGTAACATGGATATATATATATATATATAGAAAGAAACTCCATGTGTGTGTACGTCTCTCTGGTTCTCTTTCTTTATGGACAAATCATCATGTCATGCAGAAATTGATTGAGACCATAGGCAGATGGTGATGTATACCACTTCTTCCAGACTTTCATATTATTAGTGTTACTTAAGGTCGCTAAAACTTTTTTAAACTATATATATCCTTTATCATATTTGTTGAAAATGGTAATAAATTTAAACTTAGGAATATTGTTTTAATAATAACTTTAAATATGATTGCATTGCTTTAACTTTGTTTATATTTCAGTTTATTCAATATGGTTTTTTTCTTCTTCTTACATTTAATACAGAGGCAATAGTATATATGAAACTAATAAGCATGGAGTGATATTATAATTAAAGTTGTTTACATATTTGTAATGTACGTACCTAAGCTAAACATAGCCATCCCAAGGCCCGCATCTGAGATGATTTTGACGGATGATTTGATAAGACTTGGCATTTCCATATTCCATCTGCAAAATCACATCAGTAAATGTATGGAACTTACATAGCTGCTAATTATATATTATTATATACAGAATAGGTTTCTGAATCTGAAATTTTACGATGAGAGAAATAGTTTAGTCTAAGGTGAAGAAAGATGGGTTCACTATATTTAGTATTATAATTACTTACTTGAAAGAGATTAAAGACCAAAGAAGTCCTAATACACTAGAATATGTATTAGGATTTCGAGAAAGTTTCCTTCCTACTACAACGAGTATAAGCCTCATCATGACAAAGGAATGTGGCATTTTCTGGTCGTTGGCAACTGTGTCTTTGGGGTCTGCAGCATCCACCGGCATTGGGACTTTGGTGCTGTCTCTGAAGCTGATTTCTTTATCTGTCATGATTGTAAAAATAATTAAAAAGAAAAAAACAGTATTTAGATATATACAAATTAAGCTCAATCTTCTGCCACCTGCATTTCATAGTTGATTGTGAATAATTAGAGGGAGACTTAAATCACAATTAAGAATAAAAAATATTACTTTCACACTTCTTGTGATATTTTACACTGCAAAAAGATAAATAAAGACACCCATCACACTGTTAGTATCTATGTAACATTCTTATTTTTGATAATATAAAATAACTTATTTAGTAGGATATTTGACAAAATGAGTGATCTTGACAGGCACTGAAGATGTGAACCAGCGTAAATGAGATAAAATGAAAAGGAACAACTAGTCTTAAAAAAATTGAAATATGATGGTAAAATATGTCGAAAATGCCAGTATGAAATATTTCTTAAAAACATCTTTTATTTTATCTTTCAGGTGAACAAATGTTTAAATTTTTCTCTATAAATATTTTTAGCAGAAACAAATTTATTCGAGTTGAGTAGTATAAATGCAAGAAGGCAAAGTGAAAATAAAAAAACAAATAAAAGTAAATGATTAGAACAGTGTGAAAAAAATGAAAATTTAGGTGCCTATATGATTCGGTGGTATGATTTGGAAGACTGTACACCATTTTCACCACCAATTAGGAAATGATACTACTTCTATCATCATTACACACGTGCTCTCTTCCAAATGATGGCTACTATCAATTAAGCTTCTGACTAAGTAAAGTGGCAAATTTATATATAAAGGTAATAATTCTATAATGCTTTGACCACTTGTATTTTTTTACATTTTAAGTAACTAGATGTTTTCTCACTTTAGAGATGGCGTGAGAGGGTGGGAGGGACCACCTGTCTAGTGCTCCAGAGTAGTCCTGAGGATCTAAAATCAAATTATGAACCCATCTTTCAGAGTTTAATATGTATAGTCATTTCTCACGTACATAGTTTACAGTTTATGATGGAAGATAACGAAAGAAACAATAATAATTTCGCAAAGGAAAGCACTTAGAGCTCAAAGATGCAAGTTTCTCTTGAAGATAAAACCCATGCTTAAGCCAAATTGCATGTACATTCACACTTCGCTTCTTTACGCGATTGCAATTGGTACTGTTGGTAATGATGCAGATATGCAAAGACGAATATGTATGCATATTGAACTTATTTGTTTCAGCAATTCGAAGATGAAGGACATAAAAAGTCTTTTGTTTCATTTCAGAAATGATAAGGAGGGGAAAGCTACGTAATTTGTGATCATAAGAGAAAGCGAAATATAAAATGTAATCAATTATGTTATATATATAATCAATATTTTGTACACATATATCTCAAATTTCTAATTACCGAGACATGCAGATTGATAAACACAAAATAAAAATGAATTTACGTTAGAATATTTAATAGTGAGTAAAATTAAATTAAATTAGTGTTCCATCATATAGATCTTTTTACAAGTAGACTAAAATATATGTTTTATTTTAGAAAATACAGATCAACCAAATATATGGTTATATAAGATAATTTTTTTACTTTTATATTATCTATCCTGAAAATTATACAACTAACAGGTTTTTTTTATTGATGAACGGTAATAATGAATAAAATTAAAGTTTTTATGTTATAGAATAATAAAATATAGACGCTCCTATATTTATTATTGAAATTTATATTTTTCCTAACATTTTATTCATCACACCTAAGTTTTTCACTCTTTCTCTCTATAGGTACTATCTAGTATTGGGGTATCCATAGACGAATTTTTCCTGATTTTAGTCAATGAAAAAAATAGGATACTAATAAAGGAAATGTAAAATGACAGACACTTCCCATCCCACGGAATGTATAACGAGAGGATAAAAATGCCAAAACAAACTAATAATACTAAAAAAGATGGGAGATGAAAAAAACAAAAATGAATATAAAAAAGTTTTTAGTTAAACAATTGTAAAATATATATATATATATATATATATATATATATATATATATATATATAATTTCTCATTGTACTGGTTTCATACAAAGGAAAACATATTTTGACACTACTGTTCACACAAATAATCCATTAAATAACTGTATTTTATATTATAATAATAATTTTAATTTTTTTATTTTTATTAATTTTTTTTATGATTATTATATTAATAAAATGAGTTATTTTTGGAATTGTTTTGTTGGAAGGTTATCAATATATGATGGTTCAAACATAAAATAGTTGGAAGGAAATTTATGAGGAAAAAAAAGGTGAAAGCTTAACAAATTGTGAGTATGAGTGACATGAGCAATGAATAGATGAGAGTACGACAAAGACCATTAGCTGACGACGGTCGGGGACAAAACGTACGCGCAGTGCCTGAAAAGCTCGCATGGGCATGCGTAAGCATAACCTACAACAATCAATGTTTCATAATTCTGATTTAGATGCCAAACAACCACTGCCGTTAAAATGACATCTCTACTTTTTGTCATTCCCGCTAAACGACACCGTTCACTCGCGGGACCATTGCTATATAATCTATCTACACTTCTCCACTATCATCACCTTAAACAATTTTATGTTTTACACTCAAAGTTTATTTTATTTTTTATTTAGAGAAAACAATCATAATTCATAAGTTCTAGCTGTTAATCAGTGGCAATTTATTTATAGTATTTATCTGTGTATTCACTTTTCTTCGAGGATAGTTCAAAAAATTGTAATAAAAAGTATAATATCAACAAATAAAAAGGAATGTTTTTAGAAAAAAAAAACCCAACGAACATTAATACTATATGAAGAAAAGAAAAACTTTTGATAAGCAGAGATATAATATTTGTCTTCCTAGTTTATTACACTGTTTGTGGCAAACATTAGTGGCCTAAATAGTTATATTTAGTGTACTTTTCTGTGACAAAAGTTTTAACTATGAGTTCCGATGAAGAAACTCGGGTGAAATAATAGAAAAAGAGGAGAGAAAGTAATAATAAAAGTGATAAAGAAAAGAAAAGATGTATATACTATTACAAATTTGATGTATCGCCATAACATTTCTGTTTTGAAAATTGCTGCTTAGTTAGTTTTGAATTAGTTATAATTCATAATAAGATATGTTATAATGTTTTAGATAAAAAAAAGTATTAAAAAATGAACCTCATATGACCAAAAACAAGGAGGAAAAAACCCACTTAATACACATATGTACCTGAAAGAGTAATGTCCTTGCAACCTTGTCTCTCTTCTACTCCACCATATTTCCCCGGTGACTCCCACACCACCCTAGCCACCGGCGACGACTGGCGGCCCACTCTTCCGGCGGCGACCGGCGACCTCCCCCAGACGGGGGTGCCGGCTTCCATCTCGTTGAAGTTGGAGGCCCGCGGCGTGGGCTGCAGCGAGTACGCGTCGGAGGAGGCATAGCCGGAGAGGTGGGGGCTGGCGCCTGCGGGGAGGTCCCCGTCGTGCAGGTGTAGCGGCGTGTTGATGGAGAATATATCGGCGTTGGAGAGGTTGGAGGGTCGCGGAGTGAGGACGGCGGCGTTGCCGACGGAGGAGTTGGATTCCGGCGCCGACGAAACGGATCGCCGGATCCGCACCCGGATTCGGCCGTGGTCGTCGGTCTCCGACTCCGTCCGCAGCGGCATGTCGTGGCCGTCCAACGATATCACATCGCCGTCCACCTCGAATTTCGTGATGGACGCCGCTGCTTGCCCCGGAAACTGCCTCTGGATCAAAAGCGTCGCCGCTCGGTACTCGAACAAGAACAGAAGGAGAGTATACCTGAAGCATAACACCATTCACCCACACGTGGGTTGAGTCAAATTGAAAAAAAAAGAAAAAAAAAGAAAAAAGAATAAGAAGCAAAATTAGTTAATTACGAATGATAGCAAATAAATTTCACCTGAATGCAAAATTGAACGAATACTTTTTAAAATAAGCTCTAGTAAACATTCATTAATATTCATTATGCGTTTGCATGATTCCCATATACAGTGTTGTCAGTAAAATAAGTTGGTAACGGAATTTCAATAATTAATATTTGTTATCGTTAATAAAACTCAATTAGAACTTTAATGTTATATTATCTATTATTGATTTTTAATTAAGAATTAAAATTACTTACTTCATTTCTTTCTTCTGAGTTGCTCCACCAAATATTAAGTATATCGTAGTTTGTACCATTTAAAAACTAACATGACTAGTGATATAAGTTTTAGGAAATACTCTAACTATTTATTTGGACAAAAGTATTACATTTGTGTTACGATAAAAAAAATGTAAAATGGCTAAAAAGAGATAGGCAGAGAAAAATTAATAGATATAATAAAAAGTGTCATTAGAAGTAAAGAAAAAAAAAGGATGAGAATATGGATCGTGTAATATATTACAAAGTTAGAAAAAAGGTGGAATCAAATAACTGAAAAAAAAAAAAGTATTTTTTAACTAAGTATGTATTTCATTCAAAATTGTTGGTATAATTTGTTTTCAACCATTTTAAACAAAATCATTGAATTCTTTTTTTCCTTGTAAGTTGGATAATAGGAAAGAAAAAGAAAGTGAAAGCAAATATATAAAGAATTATATTTTGCTCAAGCTTCAATGTATTGTAGTTTGAACTTTTGAGTTGAAACAGAAGAAGTGGTTTGGGTTGGTTGGTTGGTTGGTTACCATACGATGCATTGAAGGACGAGGAGTTGCACCATGAGGGACTGGGTGAAGTCGCCATACATGGCTTGGAGGAGGGGAATACCCATGACGAGGGTGTTGGGGAGGGTGGCGAGGGAGAAGAGAGTGATGAGCCACTCCAGGGAGCCTTTGGCGAAGAAAAGAGCCCAAAGCGAGAGGAAGAGAAGCACGAGGAGCTTGGAGATCGTGTCCGCAATGATGAACCTGGTGTCCATTTGGTACGGGTTGTTCATCGAAATGAAGTGGAAAGAGAGCACCGGAACGGCGAACACCGCCACGAACCGGTTTATGCCCGAACACTGCTCCGGGCTGAACATCTTGCACCATTTCACCGAACCGTACGCCACCAGCATTGCGAAGTACAGAGGCACCATGGCGCACATCACCTTGTACAAATCTTCTCCCGTGATCATCTTCAGAGAGAATAATGGTGTGCTTTTGTTGCTTTGGTGTGATGTGAACGTGAGAGATAGAAGAGTGAGGGAAATGGAAACGAGGGGGTTTTAATTTATAGGGTGCTTATGGACCGATTTGCCCTTCGCTAGAGGGGTGATTTACTTGTACTATGTTTCTGGTTGTTAGGGTTAATGATTGGCATAAGCAAATATATTTTCAATAATAGAAAAATCTTAAATACACAATCATTAATATTATTTTTATTATTATTTTATTATATTTATAGCTTCATATTAATATTATTTTTATTATTATTTTATTATATTTATAGCTTCATATTAATATTATTTTTATTATTATTTTATTATATTTATAGCTTCATATTAATAACATGCAACTTATTTAATAAAATAAAAATAAAACTCCACGTTTAGATGAGAATCACATCAACAATAAAGAGATATAATACATAATTTGCCATCTAACAAAATTTAAAATTAATTATAATCTTGATTATTAATTTATAACTAATAATTATTACTGTAGTTTATCCTCCAAATATAACGCTTTCATTTTAGATAAACCAAAATTTCCCTGTGCTACTACGGATTCCATAAACCTTATTAATTTTCACATACAAAAAACAATTAAGAATAAAAATAATCTCCATGGTATTAAAAAAACTATATGTATGTTAAAGAAAAATCACGATAACAAGTTATATTTGAGGAAACAAAAAAAACCTCTATTTGAATATGTGCGTAGAAAAAAAAAAAACGACCAGTGAAAATCACGTGTCTCTTTTTCGCGGTAGTGATAATCTCGTCTACAATATATATTTAAGTTTTCAATATGTTTGACATTGTTAAACGTATATGAGGAGAGGTAAGAAATTAAAACTTCGAATAAATAATTTAAAAAACTAGTTATTTAATATGCATATTTAAAGTAAAATAAAATTAATGATGAATAAAAAATATTATTTTTATACTATAAAAGTATATTCAATAGAAATTATATAGAAGACTTGTTGATGAATAAAGATATTATTTTTATTATTCTAACATGATTTTTTATGCTGTTTAAACTTGCAATTGCTTGTTCTGAAAGGAAATATGAAATTTGAATAAATTTATGTTGTATGTGACATGATTTGAGAAAGGGTTTATATCTAACAACAAAAAGCATACAAACTGTAAGGACCGAAGCTTTTTCTGCGTTCGTTTTTGTCTGCTCTAGTATGGTTTGGCTTGCAGGGGCCATGCCTGCTTTGTCGCCGCACTCTTCATATGTCAACACATGTAACAATTTTATAACTTTGTCTCCTCTAACAAGAATTTGATCCCTGTGCCATGGATTGGCCCAAAACCTATAACTTTGATGGGTTAGACTTTCAGAACTTGGGTTACCAAAAACAAGTTATTTCGGCCTTGTTATAAAAGACACAGTCACATAACTATAAATGTTAAATCACATATTATATATTTATATATTGATTAAACTATTAAGTAATGTACAAACTACATTTACAAAAGATTTATCGAGTTTTAGTCTCATTACATCATTTACAAAAGATTTCTGACTTTATTTGTTTTCCTATTACCTTATATTTGAAAAATAATCCCATAAAAATGGCTCCATCAATACATGCTATGTTAATGAATTAGATCAAACTTGTAATTTTATTCTAAAAAAATTTAATATTAATATTCTTTAAAATTGCATTGAACTAATAAATCAACCACGAAATCGAATCAAAGTTGCACTTGTCCAAAACTTAGAAAATTCTATAAAAACTAGAGAGTTAATGAAAATTCCTTAAAAAAATAGAAAATAATCTGAAGTATTCGTCACTTTTTTAATATTCTAAATTTAATTTGTCATTATTTAAAAATATTATTTTATTAGTAAAAAGAAAACATAAGTATTTTTATATACTTAATGATTTTTATATACATTTTAAATATTAAAATTGTATTAAAGGTAGGTAGTAATATTTTTATTAACATTATATTTTTGTAATGTTATAATATATAGCATTTGACATTATTTTATTAATAGGTGTTAAACCTCACTTCAACCATGTAGTCTTATAACTTGTTTAATGACAAAATTATTTTTCACGACATTGAATACAATTTAATATTAATAAAAAAAAAAGACACAGTACTCCAGAGGCAAGAATATCGAATTGGGAAATGCAAAGATCTGGTTGGAGCGAAACCCTTCTCATCTATTCGTCCCGTTGAAGAGGAACGGTGAATCCATTTCCATGAAGTCGTGAATCGTACATTGAATCTTTCTCGCCGTTTTGTTCGACGACGTCGTTCCTCGCTTATTGACTTCAGATTGGTCCTCGTGAACTTCTTCATCACTTGGTAACACTCTTCCTCGACGAAAGAGCTTCCATGAGCGCGTCCAACAAATGGAGAGCAATGTCGCCGCACCACCACCCCCAGCCTCTCTGCACGCGCACGCACCAGATCGGAGCCCTCTTCCTCGTGGCCACCACCTTCTTTTTAACGCGACTCCTCTCTCCCTGCTCCCTCTCCACCAGCGTCGTCCACGTGTCACACCCGCAGTTTCAGTGGGAGCAGTCGCAACTGTCCCTCAAGATCTACGTCTACGAACCTGACGAAATCAACGGCTTGAATGAACTCTTGCACGGACGCGACGGTAAGGTCACGGAAGAAGCTTGCCTCAAAGGCCAGTGGGGCACTCAGGTAATTAATTAATTAATCAATTAGTTAATTAACTAATTCCATTCGCACTTTTCTTAATTAATTTATGGTTGATTGATTTGTAGGTGAAAATTCACAAGTTTCTTCTGCAATCGAAACAACGGACGCGGAAGAAAGAGGAAGCGGATCTGTTCTTCGTCCCGTCGTACGTTAAATGTGCGCGCATGATGGGTGGCCTTAACGACAAAGAAATTAACCACACCTATGTCAAAGTAATTCATTCTGAATTGTTTCTAAATATCATTCCCTCAATTGACATTGCAATTGCTTTATTTTAATTCAACTTGTCGCAGGTCATAAGCCAAATGCTGTATTTTCGGTTATCTGGGGGCCGCAACCACATCTTTGTTTTCCCCAGGTAAAGAAGGGTTATTTATTTCTTGCAGGAAAATGATAACTAGTGTAGTTACGGACTGATTAAGAAGTTAAAAGTGAAATGGTTTTTAAATGCTGTTTCATGATTTCTTGTTTTATGAAAAAAAAAAAAAAATTACACCTGATATCTAATTCTTGATGTGGCCTTGTGTGTTGTGGTTTTCAGTGGAGCTGGTGCTCACTTGTTCAAATCATGGGCTACGTATATAAATCGCTCTATTATTCTTACACCGGAGGTGAACTCCTTTTGCTTAATATTACTGTTTATTTGTTTTGTATGCGAATCAGAACTGCCAATATGAGGCCTATCATCTATGAAATAAGCTTCTTGTTTGGTGTGATGAATTGTGTCATCAGCAATTTTGGAGATGATATTGTGTGTCATTCAAAAACGAGCTTGGGAATATAGTGGCGAATGTGTGAAATGGCATGGATATGGCTATACTGAATGTGAAATGATTTATTAACTACCTTCTGCTTGATAGACATGAAGAATTTGGTTCTAGAGTATTGCATTGTTATTTTCTTAGTGTTTGTAATTCTGAAAAGAATAAGCTTTGGAATGATCAAGATTAAAAAACAAGTAAAGCTGAAAGCCAATTCTGAAACGACCATTACTCGTTTCTCCCTTTTAATATTTGTGTTTTGTCAGATTTAACAAACATGGATTTTTTTCATTCTAAATCCTACTACTTTAATATGTATTACTATCCTAGTTATCAGAATCTATTCATGATTCGAATCTTACGATTTGATAAATTTTTGGCTATTATCGATTCATATCACATAATGAATTTGTATCCTATGATACATGATTGCATTTATGTAATTTTGTATCACTGATACTACTCAACTATATATCTATTATATTTGAAATAATTTGTCATTGTACCAGAATCTTACTACACAAAAAATAGCTCGGTGATTCAAACGATTGAATAACCTTGATTGCTGTAATATATGTATTCTACGAGCTCTTGTGCAACTATAATATAATATTTTAATATCTATCTCTTTTTTCACTCTAATGTGTATGAAGTATTTTTATAATAATACTAAAAATAGTGTTTTTGTAAAATATATATTTTGCCAGTTATCATATTATAATACAATAATAGTAATAAAAATATATAATAGCATTTTTAAGAACTAATAATTGATTAGTGATTATATACTTGTAATATATAAATAGTAATGAAAAGTTACACGAGTGGTCGAAGAAAAGTTATAATTGATTTGTTATTATATATTTTTATTATATAATATAGCAGTAAAAAGAAGAGTACTTTAAAATGTTATGATTGAAGGGGAAATATTATCTCCTATTTTAGTTAATTATCTTCTATTATATAATATATCTTCTTTCATTCTTTTCAATTTCTGCTCCTAACATTTTCCATCAATTTAAGATGAGAGGTTCCTTGAACTAAAAGTTCATTCTTTGGCATGCCAATATAGGGGGATCGGACTGATAAGAGAGATACAAGTGCCTTTAATACATGGAAAGATATTATCATTCCAGGTAATATTGATGATGGTATGACTAAAACTGGGGCTACTGTTGTCCAGCCTTTGCCTCTGGCTAAACGGAAGTACTTAGCTAATTACTTAGGACGTGCACAAGGAAAAGCTGGTCGGCTTAAGCTTATAGAGCTTGCAAAGCAGTTTCCAGAGAAGGTATGTCATCTTCTGTGCTTGGTGGGTTCTCCGTGTGAAAATTTGCCATCATAGTTCGACAGATTATCACTTTTAGGATTTTTTTTCTCTTTCAATTTTGAATTGATGCTAATGGAAATCTTGTAATGCCCGAGCAATTCTGATTTTCAATTTACATGGATCCAATCCTCATGTTAATTCAATCATTAGGTTTTGAATGAGCTTCATTCCCATCGAATGTTGCAAAACTATTGGTTTATTCTGATTATGTATCCGTTTTTTATGTCAAACAATTTTATTTCAGCATAAATACTTTTAAAGGAAAAATTAACCGTTGCTATCCTTTATATGCCATTGTAGATGTCATATCCTTTTATACTCTATAGTGACTGGACTAAGATAATGCTTATGCTTGTTCAGACTATAAGATGAATCTTTGCCATAGTACCAAAAAAATATTAAGCGGCATGTATTGATGGTATAAACAGTTGGAATGTCCGGATTTAAAATTCAGTGGACCTGAGAAGCTGGCAAGGAAAGAATATTTTGAACATCTACGCAATTCCAAGTTTTGCCTTGCTCCACGTGGAGAGTCATCTTGGACACTTCGGTTTTATGAGTCCTTTTTTGTGGTATTTTATTAACTCCCTTCTTATCTCCTTAGACCAGACGGACTTACATGAGAAGCAATAACCACATTCCATTTGACAGGAATGTGTTCCAGTTATATTATCAGATCAAACAGAATTGCCATTCCAGAATGTCATTGATTACAGTCAGATATCAATAAAATGGCCATCCAGTCGAATAGGTCCTGAACTATTGCAGTACCTGGAATCTATACCAGGTGGAAATACAGATCCCAGTTCCACGCACAATACCCCTCCTGTATATTTTAAGCTTTAAATCTAATTTATTTATTTTGATTATTGCAGATGAAGAAATAGAAAGAATAATAGCTCGTGGTCGACAAGTTAGGTGCTGGTGGGTGTATGCTTCGGATTCCGAACCTTGTTCGGCAATGCGTGGAATTATGTGGGAATTGCAGAGGAAAGTGAGACAATTTCACCACTCAGCTGAAACATTCTGGTTGCACAATGGATCAATTGTAAACAGAAACTTGGTTCAATTTTCCAAATGGGAACTCCCTGTGCCTTTGCCTTGACACAACCTGGTGATAGATAATGTCTTGTACAAATTATTTTTTCTTATGCTTGTTATTTCAAGCTCATGTTAGGTGCTCTTGATTTTCTTCACCATCATCATCAACTCCTATGGGCAATTGCTCAGCCCTTTCCTTAAAAATGGCATTTTATTCATGATGAGATGCCGAATCTGCTCAATCATAACACATCTCGTTTTGCAGATTAACGATTTTAGGAAGTTATATAATATATTATGAATAAATAATAAATAAATATAAAAAGTGAAATAATATAAAAAAATAAAAAAGTATATGTGTATATATATATACATATATATATATATATATATATATATATATATATATATATATATTACAAAATTTTAGGGGATTTAGCTTCACTGCCTACTAAAAAGTTCCATCCTGCCTAGAGAATATAGCTTATTTTATTACAAAGTCCCCAAAATTCTCAATTTTATTGATAGTAGTCAAAATAGAAAAAAGAAAAAAACACAGGCTGAAACTAATAATAAAAAAACAGGGGTAACTATTGATTTGAACTTGGAGCCCAGCCATCCTGGTCAATGAAATGAGAAAATTGCTGATTTTGAGGATATAATGGTGTAACCCAAAGATCTTGTAACCCCTCCTGGTTAATGTAATTATTTGATGAGAATTGGAGTATATCCGAGACAGGAGCCAAGTCATGTTGGTCAATGTGGTGTGGTAATTGTTGCACTTTTGAGGGGGGCAAACTCTGCTGTTGAATGTGGTGAAATGCCAAATTATCTTCGAAGATTGCCAATTGTTGTGGTTGTAGATTCTGGTGTATTTGTTCTATTGGATTGTGTGGAACCAAGTTATCATTTTGTAAGCCCATAATTTCTCTTGCTTGGTGCACTTCGTATAACGGTTGAATTGGATGGTTGTTTTTCTTGACATGTTCCAAGACAAAGTCATTCTCTAAATTTATGTCATGAATACTTGATCTTTTTTTCTTTTCCTTGTCACGGAGGTGAAGAAAATGTTTCTGGGCGTGACTAGCAATTTGTGAACGAGTTTTTGTCAGCAGAACATACCGAGCAATGCTTGTCCAATGCCCCTTACCAAATTTCATAACTCCATACAGAAATAACCTATTGCAAGAGGGTAAAATATATAGTCAATAATTGAAATTTTAAATCCAATTTCTCTTAACATTCCTTTGTTTTAAGCTATTTCTTATTGATGAAGAATGATTTGAGAAGATCTAAATGTTTTTGTTTGGTTTAGTGATTTGAAGGATTTTTGGACAAAGTTTTGATGAAAAAAAAAAAAAAGTGAGACAAGGAGAAGGATTTGTGTGATAATTACCTACTTCGAGTAAATAATAATAATAATATTAAATAGTACATGTATACAATTTTTTTTATCATATCTTTTTATTCAAATAAATTAAAATTTAAGGTTTATATTAATATTAATTTTATTATATATATATATTTATTTTTTTCATCCCTTTTACTCAAATCAATCACATGTAAATATATAATTTTATTTATTTTGATTATCATTCTATTAAATTAACAGAGTTAAAATCAATAATTAAATAATGAAAAAAAATTAAAGCACTATAAGTTTCTCTATGAAAAAATATTTAATATCATTTCAAATATAATAGCTATACATATTTCATCGAGCCACAATTAAATATCTGAAAACTTTAAAGAAACCATTATTAAAACAAGAAAGAAGATATAATAGCTATAAATTATTCATCCAACCACAATTAAATATCTGAAAACTTTAAAGAAATCAAGACGAGATAATAGCTATAAATGTTCCATCCAACCACAATTAAATATTTGAAAACCTTAAAGAAACCATTATTAAAACAAGAAAGAGGCACAAAATTAAACCCAATATAAGTTAAAACTTATTCAGAAAGTTTGAAAGAGAGGAAGAAACGTTTAAAACATTGAATATTTTTGCACACACTCATACGTACCTATGTTCCTCGAGAGTCCACCGAACATGTTTCTTTTTCTGAACCAAATCGACTGCACTGCCAGCGTTACCATTCTTCTTATTTTTTCCCTCATACATTCTTCTTCAAAATTTACTTACCCGCCGCTTCTACTCCTAAATCTAGCCAACACTCTTCTTGGTATCTATACAACCTGTTATCATACCATATTTTCTCATAATATTTGCAAACCGATTTCAACAGTTTAATTTACTCTTACCTAACTCCATGTTTTATACAACCTGATTTCAACAAGATTTAGTATTTTCTTAGGTTTTATTTTATATATTATATTTCTTCTAATGGAAATCTATCAATTATTATATGATATTTTAATTTTTTTACAATAAATTTAATCAATATTCTGTTTGGACTTTTTTTTATCAAAATTTACAACTTATGTTAGTTTTTTTAAGAAGGAATTTACATCAGTATATATCTACTAATCTAAATTATCAAATTTAATAAATTTAGCAGTTAAGATTTGATTTTTACATTATATCTTTATTCATTACACCAAATCTGACTAGTTAATTTTATTAAACATAATGATTTATATAAATTAACTTGTATAATTATTTTGTTCCTATTTTTGCTCTCTCTCACTCACTCTCTCTCTCTCTCTCTCTCTCTCTATATATATATATATATATATATATCAAAATTAGTTTTTTAAGAAGGAATTTACCATTGTATATACCTATCTAATTCATCAGATTTGATAAAATCAACTGTTGAGACTTTGTGTAATATACATTATATAAACAAATTTAATCCATATATATATATATATATAAACAAAAATTTACTAATTATAAAGTATTTTTTATAATAATAAAAAATAATATTAAAATAATTAACAAAATTATTAAAAAAAAATATTTATTTTCAGTCATTTGTCTTCTCTTTTACTCTATTCAAACTACCTTATCTTTTATTATTTTTATCTTCATTTTTCTTTTTTCCCACAGTCTTGTATCTCCTTTCCCATCGAGAGCGAGGGCATAGGTTTAGTGGCAGTCTGGGGGTAAATTCGTAAACTTACCCACCCTTATAAATTTATGTTTCTGCAATTCTCTTATTTCTTTGTGCCCTAGTATCTGTTTCGTAGTTCCACCTTGTGTTTCTGAAACATTCTCTGATGCCATCTCCGGTAATTTCTCACTTTTTTAGTGTCCTCTCACTGATTCTATTAGTTCACCCTCTAATTGTTCTCCCTTTCATTTGTTGCAGTAAATGCTCCGATTCTCACACAGGTCTTCCACGATATCGTCTGTGTTCTCTATCTCCACCTTATGAATGTCTCTAATTTCGGGTAATTTTTACGAGCTTGCGTACCTCCGCCCCGTGTATGAAATTACGAATGGTTGATTATAAAATTTCACTTGCAGTTATCACGTTATAAAGAGTTTGGAGTCGGTGATTCTGCCCCTCAATGTGGGATATGGTTGTCTTGTCAAGATGTTATGTTGCAGCACCATAGTTCACTTTTTCATAATGCTCCGTGTAGAGATGAATTGGTTAGGATTTATATACCAACCTACCATTTTGAACCTTAACAATTAAAAGTATTATAGAGCCTGAAAACGAGTGATTGAATTTTCTGTTATTGATATGATTTCTCTTATCACAATCTCATAGAACAGATCAGTTTATAAATGTATCTGACAATGTGACAAAAGTTACTGACAACTTTACGAACCAACTGTACGATAGGGCAATAAACAATACTCTGACACCAATGGTTGCTACAGCTTCTTGTTCCTGAGTTTCTTCTTTAATGCTATACATATATATAATTTTAGACGTAATCAAAATGGCAGCAATTCCTGAACTTTTCAGTCTAGGACATATGTAATGGCAGGGAAACACAGATGAAAAACTTTAGCCATAGATATTTGTTATGGACATGGATAAATGTTGTACCATCTCCCATTAAATTGATAAAATTAAAAATAAGATTTTGTTAGAAGTCACTATGAACACATTCTGTATGAGATTCATATAAAAGATCGGGCAACAATTCAAGAAACCAAGAAGCAACAGTTACCACATTATAAACATCTAAGGTACAAGTTTTAAAAGCAGCAACATTTTTGCATGTATATCATTAATGTCATAATTATATCATTAATAAAAGACTGGAAGTTGGAACTCAGACATAAGCTGAAAAAATAAAGTAAAATGGACTCTAACATTGCAATTTTTTAACTGAGACTGATAAATTGGGTGTTGCATTTTGAGTAAATGCCTGATATTTTAGAGCAACTACTCCAAGCTGACTAATCTGCATACACAATAGAGTACATGATAAGAAGAAATAATCATTGTGGACTATACTTTGCCATTGTCTTTGGAGAGAAAACTATTTGAAGTTGACCACCATGAACAACACAGTAGTTTCACAAAATCCCTTTCAGGCTAAGGTGGTTTTGAATTCATTTTGAATGGATGTTTGTTTCTTATATTTAATGTACTAAATTGTTGGTGACAAGCTTCAATTACCCTTGAGGAAAAAAACTGACGGTCAATATCTTGCTTGTATCTGAAGGCATATAAGAAGATAGTCCGCGCTAAGCTTGCAAAAGATTTTCAGTTTGTGTTGAAAGAATTTCAGAAGGAACAGTTTATTGCAGCTGAGAGGGAAACAACTTAGACAACTTTTGTTTCACAAGAAATTCTTCCATCCAGGTGACTGCAAACTGTTATTGGAGTGTTAGTATACATTAATAGCTCATCATAAGTTTAACTTTTTACTCCTTGTGCAAGCATCACTTGGTTTATTTACATATAGCGGTCGTTTCTGTTCTAAATTACGCTCTCAGGCAGCAAGTAACCTTTGAATATCTTTCTGAAAAATATAAATCAGTAAACAGGTTAATCATAAAATATAACTTGAATTGTATATACATGTAAGAAAATATATATGACCCCTAACTAACTATCTAATTAATTGTGGCCCTCAACTAACATACCTATCACCCACTTAGTCCTAGAGGCCTTTTCACCCTGTGGACATTTCATATTGTGGGCTTTAATGTGTTCTCTGGCACAAGATAACATGGGTCAACCAATCAGGAGCAAAGCTTATAGCGTCTAGTTGGGCCATTTTAGATGATGTTGTAGCTAATATTTGTGTTTTCATAATGGTTGTTCCAAACCAAAACCACTTGAATGTTTACGGGTTTAGTTTCAACAGTCAAATCTAAGAACATTGTATTTGCAGTGAAAATGAGCTTATTGTATATTTTTTTCTCATTCATCAAGGTTCAACCCAACCAATTTTGAAGCAAAGAGAAGGCATAAAGTAACAAGGAAAGGAAAGAGAGAAAGAGATGTCTAGAACGCTAGTGCAGCCAATAGGGCAGAAGAGGCTAACTAATGTGGCAGTGGTGCGGCTGAAGAAGCACGGCATGCGCTTTGAAATTGCATGCTACCCTAACACTGTTCTCTCTTGGCGTTCTGGCGTGTAATCTCCTTTCTTTCCCCTCTCTTCATTATAATAATATATATATATATATATATATATATGTGTGTGTGTGTGTGTGTGTGTGTGTGTGTGTGTATGTATGTATGTATGCTACATAAACTCCATATTTTCCATTATCATTTAAATTTCTATCAATAGGGAGAAGGACCTGGATGAAGTGCTGCAGTCCCATACTGTTTATTCCAATGTTTCCAAAGGAGTTCTCGCCAAGTCCAAGGATTTAATTGCATCTTTTGGCACTGATGACCAAACCAAGATATGCTTAGATGTAAGCAAGGAAGCCCACTTCAAAAGTTTATAATGATGATTATGATGATGATGATGATGATGATGATGATAATAATAATAATAATAATAATAATAATAACACAGTTTTATCTCATTTTGTTTGAGGGGGCAGATTTTAAAGAAAGGGGAGCTTCAGGTTGCTGGGAAAGAGAGGGAATCAATGTTGTCAAGTCAGTTCAGGGATATTGCAACCATAGTAATGCACAAGACATACAATACTGAGACTCAGCGCCCTTACACTATCAGTATGATTGAACGGCTCATGCGGGAAATCCATTTTGCTGTTGATCCACATAGCACCTCCAAGAAGCAGGTCTCTCTTCCCACCACTCTAAATGATCGATGTTATAATGATGACAATACAAGTTATGAAAGTTATATTGGTATTTTTATATTGTTAGAATTATTATTAGTTAGTAGTTAGTAGTTGGTGGTTGTTGTTTTAAATATTGTAATCCTATACATATGAGATCATAGAGTGGAGTAATGCATCCCACAAAATTAGAAATCTTCTTTTCACTCTCTTTACTCCCTTAACTTGGTATCAGAGCAGGTTGGTCCTGCTCTGCCTGTACGGCCACCATCCGGCCACCGTCCGACCATTTCCGGTCACCGACCGACCATTTTCGGTCACCGACCGATCATTTTCCGGTCACCGTCCGACCACTTTCCGGTCATCGTCTGATCATTTTCCGGTTACTGTCCGACCACTTTCCGGTCACTTTTCGACAACCGTCAGTCCCTCGTCCAGTCACCCTTTTTTTTTTTCTGTCGTCCGACGACTTTCCGACCACCTTCCAGTAACCTTTCGGCTATCTTGGGTGTTCCCTTTCTTACAGGTTCCATTATCTCCATCTTACATCTACATTATTTAAAACATATCGTCAGGGCCCACAACCTGCTTTTCCGGAACTCCCACGATAACGACTGAGAAATTAAATGGAAAAAATTACATGTCTTGGTCCTCTTCAGTGGAACTTTGGTTCCTTGGACAAGGGTTTCATGATCATCTAGAAGAAGACGGAAGTAAGATACCAGAAGATCAGACTCAACAATGGAAAAAGCTCGATTATCAACTTTGTGCTTTACTGTGGCAATCAGTAGAACCAAATATTTTGAACACTCTCAGATCCTTCAAAACATGTAACTCTTTCTGGAAAAAAGCTCAGAATATCTTCACAAATGATATCCAACGCCTCTATGATTCCGCTAATCGATTAGCCTCTCTCAAGCAAGTGGATAAAGATATGATGACCTTTATTGCTGAAGCTCAATCAGCAGTTGAAGAATTAAAGATGTTCTTAGAGGTGGATTCATTAGAGGAGATAAAACAAAAGTTGGATAAATTCTATATGGTTATGACTCTCCGGGCTATGAATTCAGAATTTGATCATGTTAGAGATCAAATTTAACTGGACAAGAAGTTCCTTCTATGGAAAGTTTGACTACAAGACTGCTTCGTGTTCCAACTCTCAAAGAAAAAAATAATCAAGAACTTGTTGAATCTTCTGCTATGATTTCTACCCGTGGAAGAGGAAGTCGCGGCACTAGAGGAGGACGTGGAGGTAGAGGACGTCCTCAGTGCACTCATTGCAAGAGAATGGGTCATACAGTGGAAAATTGCTACTCTTTGCACTCTTTGCACGGTTTTCCTGATAAAACTGTCAATTTTTCCAAATCTGAAATGGTTGAACCCAAGTTCTCTCACGAAGAATATCAAGAATATTTGAGGTTGAAATCCAGTAATCTAGCACAATCATCAACAACCCCAAATTCATCAACAACTTGCATTTCACAATCTGTGGAAAGTCAAAATCCATGGATTATTGACTCAGGTGCTTCTGATCACATGTCTGGTAATGCCTCTTTGTTCTCTTCTCTCTCATTTCCTAAAACTCCTCATCTCATAACCTTAGCCAACGGATCTAAAGTAGCCTCTAAAGGAACTGGTCAAGTCTCCATTTCTCCGTCTTTAAACTTAAATCTGTTCTTTTTGTTCCTTTATGTCCCTTCAGTCTCATTTCCCTAAGTCAATTAACCAAATTATTGAATTGTTCAGTAACCTTTAATGCCAACTCTTTTGTTATACAGGAACGTGGTACGGGTCGACAGATTGGCGAAGGACATGAATCTGGAGGCTTATACTACCTTGGGACTAAATCATCTGTATCTTGTGTTGCATCCTTGTCTCCAAAACTATTACACGAACGGTTAGGGCACCCTCACTTATCAAGATTAAAAAAAATGGTTCCTGAACTTCAGACTCTTCAAGATTTTGAATGTGAATCATGTCAACTAGGGAAACATACTAGGTCCTCTTTTCCTAAACGTTCTGAATCTAGATTTGACTCTGTCTTTTCTCTTGTTCATTCTGATATTTGGGGTCCTAGTCGTGTCTCATCCTTTGGCTATAGATATTTTGTTACCTTCATTGATGAGTTTTCTAGGTGTACTTGGATTTATCTAATGAAAGACCGTTTCTGAATTATTACCTATCTTTAAGTCTTTCTTTAACGAAATCAAAAATCAATTTGGAAAAGTAATCAAAGTTTTACGAAGTGATAATGCCAAAGAATACTTTTCTACTGATTTCTCCACTCTCTTAAGCTCCCAAGGCATGTTACACCAGTCTACTTGTCCTCACACACCACAACAAAATGGTATAGCAGAACGAAAAAATAGACATTTGGTTGAAACTGCTCGTACCTTATTACTTGGTGGAAATATGCCCGTTCATCATTGGGGAGATGCTATTCTTACTGCATGTTTTCTCATTAACAGAATGCCATCTTCTCTTAACAACAAAGTTCCACACTCTATTCTATTGCCAAAGGATTCACTCTTTCATGTTTCTCCTCGTGTATTTGGTTGCGTATGTTTTGTTTATGATATGTCTCCAGGTTTATATAAACTATCAGCTAGAGCCATCAAATGTGTCTTCTTGGGATATTCTCGTCTTCAAAAAGGATACCGATGTTATTCTCCTGAAACCAAGAGGTACTACATGTCTGCTAATGTCACTTTTTTTGAGTCAACTCCCTTCTTCCCTTCTTCTATGCAGGATATTAGTTCGGTCCAAAATGTCCTACCTATACCCTTGGTAGAACCATTTGTACCTCCTCCTCCTGACACCCAAAATTCCACACAAAATACACCGGAATCCTCATCACTGCCTCTTATTACCTATCAACACAGGAGCCAAATGATCAGTCCCGTGTCCCAAGATGAGTCTTCCTCAGCAGATCCTTCTCAATCATCCCCTGATACCACGATTCCTGATAATGATGACTCAAGTTGGCCCATTGTTATTCGCAAAGGTACTCGCTCTACTCGTAATCCACATCCCATTTACAATTTTCTTAGCTACCATAGATTGTCTCCTTCCTATTTTTCTTTTGTTTCTTCTGTATCCACTATTATTATTCCAAAAAATGTGAAAGAGGCACTTGATCATCCTGGATGGCGACAAGTCATGATTGATGAAATGCAGGCTCTTGAGTACAATGGTAAATGGAACTTAATTCCTCTTCCACATGGGAAGAAGACTGTTGGTTGTCGTTGGGTCTATGCCATTAAAGTTGGACCAAAAGGTGAAGTTGATCGACTCAAAGCTAGATTAGTAGCAAAAGGCTATACTCAGATCTATGGCCTTGACTACAGTGATATTTTTTCTCCTGTGGCCAAAATGACTACTTTTCGACTTTTCTTTGCTATGGCAGCTATCCGTTATTGGCCTCTTCATTAGTTAGATATCAAGAATGCGTTCTTGCATGGTGATCTTGAGGAGGAAATTTATATGGAGCAACCTCCTGGTTTTGTTGCTCAGGGAGAGTCTAGTTTGGTTTGTAAGTTACATCGTTCTCTCTATAGTCTCAAACAATCTCCATGTGCTTGGTTTGGAAAGATTAGTCACATTGTTCAAAGTTTTGGATTAAAACGAAGTGAAGCAGATCATTCTGTTTTTTATTATATTGCTTCAGGAAAATGTGTTTATTTAATTGTATATGTAGATGATATAGTCATTACAGGGGATGATGTTGATAAAATTTCTTTGCTAATGAAACATTTATGCAATCACTTCCAAACTAAGGATCTTGGTTGTCTCAAATACTTTCTAGGGATTGAAGTGGTTCAATCAAAAGAAGGCATCATAGTCTCCCAAAGAAAGTATGCTTTAGATATCCTGAAAGAAACAGGTATGATTGATTGTAGACCAGTAAACAGTCCTATGGATCCAAATCAGAAGTTAATGGCGGATCAAGGTGAACCGCTCTCTGATCCTGAGATATAGAAGACTTGTTGGGAAACTCATTTATCTCACCATTACCAGACCTGACCTATCTTTTGCCGTTGGAGTTATGAGTCAATTTATGCAAAATCCGCGTACTGATTATTGGAATGCTGTCATTCACATCTTAAAATATCTCAAAAAAGCTCCAGGACAATGTCTGTTGTATGAAGATAAAGGGGGTACCCAAATATCTGGGTATTGTAATGCTGATTGGGCTGGATCCCCTATGGACAGACGCTCCACTACAGGATATTGTGTTCTCATTGGAGGTAATATTATTTCTTGGAAAAGTAAGAAACAAAATGTAGTGGCCCGGTCTAGTGCTGAAGTTGAATATAGAGCAATGTCATCTCTCACTTGTGAACTAGTGTGGGTGAAACAATTCCTTCAAGAACTGAAATTTTGTGAGATCCAACAGATGAAGATGTATTGTGACAATCAAGCAGCTCTCCACATTGCCTCTAATCCGGTGTTCCATGAAAGGACCAAACATATAGAACTTGATTGTCATTTTATTCGGAAAAAATTGTTGTCTAAAGAAATTTGCACTGAATTTGTCGGGTCCAATGATCAACTTGCAGATGTGTTGACAAAGTCTTTAAGAGGACCTCGAATTGAATTTATTTGTTCCAAACTTGGTACATACAATTTGTATGCTCCAGCTTGAGGGGAGTGTTAGAATTATTATTAGTTAGTGGTTAGTAGTTGGTGGTTGGTGGTTGTTAGTAGTTGGTGGTTGTTGTTTTAAATATTGTAATCCTATATATATATGAGATCATAGAGTAGAGTAATGCATCCCACAAAATTAGAAATCTTCTTTTCACTCTCTTTACTCTCTTAACTTATATAATACAGGCTCTGGAGTTAATTCAAGAACTTCAAAAGCACTTTCCTATAAAACGATGTCCGTTGAGAATACGTGCTACTGCTCCTCAGGACCAATTGCCTCATCTTTTAGAAAAGCTGAAGGAATGGAATGCCACTGTTGTTTCTAAAGAAGGATCTTCTGCTCAGTTATCTGTTGTAAGTACTTGCTATAGTTCCAGGGTTCAATTCCATTTTAAATTTAGTTGTACTGTTTTTTTTTTATTGCTCAGTCTTGCCTTACTATCACTTGAAAGTGAAACTAAGGATGACTATTATTGGTAGTTTTAGTGAGGTCTTGATTATCTCTTTTGTGGATTTTTTGGGTAAGCCACTTAGTTAAGCACTTCTATTAGAATTTTAAATTTAGTTGTACTGTTTTTTTTATTGCTCAGTCTTGCCTTATTATCACTTGAAAGTGAAACTAAGGATGACTATTATTGGTAGTTTTAGTGAGGTCTTGATTATCTCTTTTGTGGATTTTTTGGGTAAGCCACTTAGTTAAGCACTTCTATTAGAAGTTTATCATACGATAACTTATTCATCAATTTTACTCAAAATCACAGTGAAATAATCTTTAAGTTTCTGCATAACGACAAATTACAAAAGAGTTCAAAGAGTCATAAGACACTTTCATCAGCCGAAATAAACCTTGTAGAGCTAACAAAGGTCGACTTTCAAGTAGTTGAGTTAATGATCTAATTCTAGAATTTGGGTAGTCACTTTCTTTTCCACATTTTATGTGGTAATTGTTCAAGTTGAGCCATGTTCATTAGCTAAAATGAAGCTACAAATAGCATGACTTGTTATTCTGCTTCTAGATAATTATGACTGATATGTAGCATAGCATGTTTTTCCCATTTCTCGTTATAGACGTATTCAATCTGCTAACACAAAGAATAGTGCTAGCCAATGCAAATTCACCTCTATTTTTGGACTTTGTCTTTCCTTCCTCACTCCCAATGCAATCAAATAACCCCTAGAAGTTTCAAAGGGGTAGTCTATTTCTGAAACTGTTCCATGATTCTCGTGTATTGTCTCCCTTTACAGTTAACAGTTGAAACATTATCATTTCCAAAAAAAATTTGGTGTATATGATCAATCTTGGATCTGCTAATGTGTTGAGGGATAACGGTATTAATCTCTAATGGGATTTAAATTGCAGGTTTTTGAAATGGAACCTGGTCTATATAAAGATTGTCATGACTTTGTTATGAATAAGATGCATGGAAGATTTGAAGTTCTTGCACACTCTCTTTATGTAGAGGGGGATACCCATGTGGAACAATACAATGACTACGAGGATATGCCTGCAACATTGCCCAAAGAAACTCATGATTCTGTAATTGAACTGAATGAGAAACTTCAAAAGCAAACAATTTCTTCTACGAGTAGGCCTACTGAGGGACAACAGAGGCAAAACAAGTGCAACACATGTAACGTTTCTTTTGATGACCCTAAGCTATACAGGGAACATCACAAGAGCGAGTGGCACAAGCACAATATGAAGCGTAAGACAAGGCAACTCCCACCACTTACTGAGGAAGAGTGCATGGCAGACATGGAATTGGGCGACTCAAAATCTGATTTGAAGGATTATTCTTTTTGAGGTGATATCAAGTGTTTTAGAGGTGTGTTGTTAATCACATTATTCAAGTCTTGTGTGTATACATAGGTCAATTTTGTCAGCATACTTTCAGTTATGGTAACCTGTTCACAGACTGATGGGTTGGTCTCAGATACCTAGAAGAATAAAAATAATCTTTATTAAGACCCGTGCACATTGTTTCTTGCATGCGAGTAAGCTGCATAAAAAATCTGTTTGGTATAACTTTTAATCACAGATTCCTTCAAAAGAACCATATTCATATAGCAATTAGTGAATTGATTCACCTGAAACATGCTCTAAATATTGGAACAGCTTCCCTTTCCTTTGTACCAATTGATATAATAGCTTTTTAATCAATGGTCTTTGAAATTAATGTATTTATGGATAGGATATTTCTACATCTATAAAGTACTTGTTTAGTGTTAGTTAATTAATGTTCCCATTTTGTTTGGTTCGATCCTCTAGAAACGAGAATATATATATATATATATATATATATATATTAATCCTTACATGTATCTGACTTTTGATTTTAGTCAAGGATGATATTAGTTGGATATCATCATCAGTCACTTTAACCTTTTTTAACAGAAATTGACAGCATGGAGTAAGACTAACATGTTTTAAATTTCAGAAATGCAAAATCCAACAACTTAATATATTTTTGTTTTTAATAAGTTACCAATTTGATTTTTTGTTCCTAATAAATTTTGTTTAACTTTTTTCTATCTTTCATTAACTTTTATTTTATTTTCATCTTAAATTGTGCATTGGATAGTGAAATTAAGTGGTTTGGATAATGTTTTGGGACTAAAAATAAAATAAAAAAGGTTAAAGAAAATTTATTAGAGATGAAACCCAATATTCAATAATTACACATTTTTCTCGTCTTTCTTCACTATTTTTTCTCGTCCAATATTATAATATCATTAAGATTTTTAAATATATTTTTAAGTTAACAAAAGGATAGTGTGTGCTAGTCAACTTTATCTACCTTTTTTTTTAATTAAAATACACATGACAATTTTTTAATTAAAACTTATCCATGATTTTTTTAAAAATTAACTTTATTTAAATATACAAATATGACAGAAACACATTAATTTTCCCTTTTACTTTAAAATAATTTTTTTAAAATAGGTCATTTTAATATTAATAAACTCGTCAACCGGTAGGTGAAACTCCTTACTAATTACTTGACTTATTTTTATTTCTCTACAGTGAATAATGATAAAAATTGAGAGAATGTAAAAAAGTAACGTGTGATTGTTTGAATGAGATGTTGGATTTGGTACAAGGTAATCAAAAGTGAGAGAGAGAATAGAAGAAAAAAATTGTGATTAATTATGAAGGTCATATAATCAATTAAACCTGTTTTCATGTTCTCACTCTTACAGGTCAACATTATTTCTTGTTAAAGTGAGTAGACAAATTAGTCAAAGTAATGTGATTTTCCCTCACTTTTTAGCCCCTCATATGCAAATCTGAAGTCGAAAATACATCCCTCTAAATTACTCCATTTCCAATTACTTTTTTTTTCCCTCACTTTTTTTTCTGTTGTTTTTATCCTTATTTGTCTACTTGTTAAACCTAATTTTCCAATTACTTGGAGAAAACCATAATGTTCACCTTCTTTATTCTGTATATTATATTGTCATTTCTTCATTTATCTTTTGTTTCTATTCCTAATTCCATAGGTGAAACATCTAAAATAGTGATTGATAAGATGTGTGCACTCTAAAACAGTGACACCTAGGATTTAATCCTTTTCTATTGAAAATTCTCTATATCATGCATGGATGGATGGGACTCAAGATTCGTTTTGTGGCTAAAGGTCACATTGAAAAGCAAGATTATATTCATATTTTCTCATTGGTGATTAGGATGACTTCTAATAAACTGTTATTCTCTATGATTGTCATTTATCACTTATACCATTCTTACAACTTAATATTAAGCATGTTTCTTGCATGACAATTTAAAAAAAAATATTGTACCACAATTTTATTGTTAGGAGATGTTCTCTCAAACATATTGTTTAAGCACTTTAAAATTATTGTACAATAATTTAATTTATTTCACAGCGAAATCTATCATTTTATTTTCTATTGTTATTAACCTAAGAGAGACATGTCTCATTGTCTATATGGAGGCTATTATCATAAAGACAATAATCAAACTAAAATTGAAAATTTTCAATTTTCAATCTAAAGATCTTGAAAAACTTCATTATCTCCTATTAAAAAATTACTACCGAATTAGGAAATACCACATTGGATCACCTCATAACCACTTTTTAAATATTTCCTTTGATGTGAGTGTGTTGAGTCAATTCTAGAATTATTCTTACCAAGATCATTAGGATGTAATAGTTCGAATAATGAAACAAATTAAGAATACTTCAAAAAACGATTTCATTTACAAGAATTAGAGACATCCTTAAATAATTTGACACTAATACTAGCAGAAATAGTTCACCTATTTTGTTGATAGAAAGAATTTAATATATTAAAATATAAACAAATGTTATAACAAAGACAAGTAAAAAAAAAAGCGAAATTGCTGGTGCAGGTCCTAAGTCCACCTTGTCCGTAAGAGTGGAGAAATATGCTGATATATAAACTGGAAAATTATGTTATAATGAAGAAATTATGGACCATCTTTCGTTTAATGGTTTTCAACGCTCCAAAAGGCACTTCCTATCCAATATCCGTTTCAAAATTTTGTAAAGATTACACTGTAAATTCCCGACGGAGGGAAATTTTCAGTCCCGAATTCGTTTACCGAACAAATAATTTCTCATGCCATGTTTAATTTGGCACAATTACTCCATGTTTTAGGAGTAGAGTGAAAATTCAATGTCTTCATGGCCCTTCAAGTTGAGCAAAGACTCACGGTGCCCGGGCTTGTCCACTGCTGACGAACATAGCCACATGCAGTTTGCAGCCCCAAGCTATCAACTTTCTTGCATGTGTGGAATGTGCATAAGTTGTGAATGCTATCAAGATATTAAAAAAAAATACAAAAATTAAAAGTTACAATTGAATTCAAAAGAAAAATCAACCCCATCAGCCAAACAACCAGCCAACAAATTTTCATTTCTATATATATATATATATATATAAAAACAACCAGATTAGTACAACGACCTATCACTACCCCATTGCGTTCTGCCATTTCCAGGGGCCAAGGGCAATTGCAGCATTTCTCATGCTGCACAAGCAGCCGCCCAAGAATCGCAACATCCACAAGATTACAACGGCTCTCATGGAGATGGTTTCCAATCAAATTGAAGATTATTAAAGCCATTTACTGCTCCTAACCCACTAAGTAGTTGGGTTGACAAATCCTGATTCATAACCTGATCGCGAGCAATAGATGCCATTCCTCCCCTTCCATTCATGATGGAATTATGTCCCATTACAGGTCTCATTCCATTGGTCATTGAAGATGGACCAAGACCCATTGTGCCATAACCACCAACCCCAACACCTGAATTACTGTTCATAGCCCCATTACCTACCAGGGCACTGCCATTGTTACTGTTGAGACCCGTATTGTTACTACCTGGAAGAATCCCGTTTACATTTTTCATGTCGTTTCCAAGAGAACCAGAGCCAGCCATGCCACCTGGGCCATTCATCTGGGAGGACATCATCATCTCATGAATGATTTTCTGGACTGAGCTCTGGGCATCGGTTGTGTCGGATTCAGCAGGAATGGATGTCTGCTGTTGTTGCAAGGAAATATTAGCTGGTGAATTTGCTGTACCCATGTGATTTGCAGATGTTAAGGCAGGATGAGATGTTTGTGGGTTGTTAGATGAGGATGGTGTGGGTGATTGAAAAGGGGATGCATTCGGCTGCGCTTGTGGCACATTACCAGAGGAACCTGGGGATGGAATTTGAACAGAACTACCTCCATAAGGGCTGCTTGCATTGTTCATTGAATTTTGTCTAGAATTCACAGAATTCTGGTGGAGAAGTCCAACAATGGTGCTGGTGGTAGTTGATGCAGATGCTGCATTGACAGAATTATTTACATTTGTCACACCATTGGTAGAAGCAATTTGCATAGCAGCAGTTTGCACAGAGTTTTGATCACCATTTGAAGTACGGGGAACCATATGCGGGGGTGGCTGCTGAGGCTGTGACTGCTGCTGTAATTGATCTTCAGACTGTTGTGCCTGAAGATGAAGTCCAGATGAACCACTAGTTCTCCGAGGAAATTTAGCTAAGCTGTCTGATAAAATGAAACAAAATAAGATTCTATATCAGTATATCATTACAGTCAAACAAGCTGGAAATTATTCATTAACAAAATTTGCAACAATTTCCAACTGAAATTGTCCCGAATACCAAACTTAAGAAAAGAGTTTGTGCACATTTTCCCCAGTCCAAGCAATAAAAGAGATGCATACTTATACTAACTTTTTATGGTGTTTGGTTAGAGGAAAATGGGAAAGGAGTAGGATGACAAAATCACTCCCATTCAATTTTTTTGTCTCATCTATATTTGGGGAATTGAAAGGGGAGGAAATCGCTTTAAGTTAATAAAGAGTTATTTACTAGTAAATTATTTGTCTCATCTATATTTGATGGTTTTATTTGTAACCTATAAAAGTATACTAGTAAATTATTTTATCCACCCCGTTAAAAATACCAAATAAATACCTCCTCTGCCCTTGTAACCGAACTAACAGTTTATCCCAGTAAAAATTGGTTCGACCAAGTGCTCTTCTTACCATCTGCCAAGCAGCATGAGAAGCACTAAAGACTTGAGAACATGTATAAACCCAAGGGCACAGCTCACCAATTAGAAACAAAAGCATATTCCCAGAATGAGATAAAGTAATTATGGCACATGATGTTAGGATATATGGAAAATGTAGAATAGAATCTTCATTATATCTTTAGAAGAGTATCTTAGATTATCTTGTAATATCGGTCTCATATTTCCTAATAAAAAATGACTTTTTTATTTAGAATTCTGATCTAGTAAATAACTAAGAGCTAGTGCTTTAGGTTTTTCATGTTAAGTCGATAATAATATCCAATATTTTTTAAACCGGACCTGGACCTATCATTAAACCGGTGAAGACATGGACTCAAGATTTAAATGTTCAACTGGATTTAATACAATCATATTTTTATAATATAATAAATTTATTAGTAACAAATTTTTTTATAAACGAAAGAAAAATAATAAAGATTACTATCATTATCACCGTAAATTATAATAAAAATTACAAATATAAAATATATTAGAAAATATAGATGAATAATTGTTAAAATAAGATGAAAATATGATAAAATAACTATTATTTAAAGTTGACTGTAATCAATATGAGATAAAAAAAATAGAAAAAGAAACTAAAATATATTATATCTTTTATAAAAAAAAATTATGTTAAAAAATTTTGATCTTTAATTTTTTATTTTAACCAAAACTGATTCTACCCAAAAACCCAACTAGTTTTTTCGGTTTTGTCCCAATTTAATTAAAATTCAGTAATTTAGAAACAACCGACCAGTTTCTACATCGGTTCCTGATTAGATTAACAGTGATAATATCAATCTCAATGTATTCAGTTTTTTATCTCCTTTTTCTACCTACATTCATAAAACTCTTATAATTTCAATATGGTATTAGAGCAGTACCATCTTCAGAGACATCCAATATTCTGCAGCTAAGTTTCCTAAAATCAAGCATTCTTTTATAAATAAATCTAGATTGTTTGACCCTGGTGACCCCAGTCAGATTTGGTTAGACCACAGTTGTCCATGTGATCTAGCTTTGTTCATTTCTCACTTTTTCTCATCACTACTTTGTGCCCTAGTCTCTGTTCTGTGGTCTGACCTTGCTCATATACATAATATATCTGCCAGCCTTGCATTTCTCTGGCATCATTTCTCATATTTTGTTCTCCCTTGTGTTTCTGAAACATGAGCCTCTATTAGCTGATGCCATCTCTGGTAATTTCTGACATTTGAAAGTACTTTCTCAGTGTTTTGTTTCTATTCAGTTCACTGCCTAACTGTTTCCATGTGTTTCTCTTCCTTATTCTTCTGCCCTTCCATTATGTGGCAGTAAATGCTCATTCTCACAGATCTATCATGATTTCATCTCTGTTCTCTATCACCAATAAATGAATGTCTATAATTTCCAGTACTATTTTTGAGCTTGTGTATGATTGTGTGCATATGAAATGAATTGCTTAACATATAAATTTTCAGAATAGCAGTCAACCCGCTATAGCGACTTTAGGGTCTGTCATTCTGCATCACTACCTGGAATTGATAACTATCTTCTAGCCTAAAACTTGGTCCCAGGCACAGCCTGGCCACCTGCCAGTTATCGTTCCAGATGCAATTAGGCCCAATTTTTTTCACAAATGCAGTCTGCCCTTCAAAATGCTTATGTATTGAGATGAATTAGTTAGGATTTATACTACCAACCTCCCATTTGATGCAATGACTAAAAGATTTCTAGAGAGTGAAAAAGATAGATCGCAATGATACAATCTGTGCTTATATTTTTTGTTATTGACAATGGTTCTTCTTATCACGATGTGATAGAACAGATCAGTATGTATACAAGTCGTAGCTTACAAAAGTAAGCTAAACTAAGCTCTGCGAACTTTACAAAAGTAACTTATATCTGTTGAGGGACTAACTAACTTTAGCTAAACTAACTGTAAAATAAACAGATGAGTTGACTAGCTTACAAAATACTCTAACACCAATGGTGATTTCACCTATCTGAAGAACCATGAGCTGATGATTTCCCTCCTTTGTAATGCAATATTCCACCCGGCTCTCTAGGATGATAATCATTTCAGCTACGTTTGGTGCAGCCCATATTAGATTTAAAAGGTTTATTTTTATGAGCTTAAAGCATATTAAACTTTAACCTTTTAGTCTGGGAAGCATTTCAAAAATATGAAAAATATTGAATTATTTCTTTGATTATAGTTTTAGAATAGTTTAATAGTATTTTAGACTTTATTAAAATTAGATTCTATATTTCGTTTTGACTACTGGTATAAATAAGGGTTAGTGCTTTATATTTTTAATCATTCTATAATACAATAATATCATTTAAAGTCAACATCAATAATCCTAGTGTATTCGGTATACCTATAATTCTAACACATGAAAAACAAGACAAATTATGAAACATGAATAAACAAACAAAAAATCACTAAAAATGTAATATTAGATGGTTACTCTCTTCCCTCCCCTCTTATTTATAGGAGGCAACAAACTCATAATTAATTAATACCAACATGCGAAGAGCGATACTAATTCAAACAAACACCTAACGATACTACCCATCTAAGTATTCACCTTGTCATCAAGGTGAAAGCGAAGCCAGCTGCCAATACAGTCCATATCAGAATTCAGGTTGGTTCAAGCATGATCACTAAAAGCCAACCAAACAACTGTAGACAAAAATTTACTTTCAGTTCCTAGGTTGAAGACAAATTTTCCATTCCATTCCATTCTGTTAGGTCAATTCTACTAATCTTTGAAAGTCATTTCCATCCCTCATTTCAGAGTCATTGTTTTTATCTTTAATCAATGGGCTTGGTCCATGAATTTAGAAAAAGAACCTTCTGTTTTTGTCTCACGCTGCATTACTAAGGTTCATTCCTTTGCCTCACTAATTTATTTATAGTAAACACCCCTGGGTGTTTGGTAATAATCAACTTCAGTGCTAGGAGCCTGGTCCATTATGTCAAAAAATTAACCAACTATTTGTAATTATAATCCTTTGTCTGCATCACCCCAACAGCAACATTGATACTTTGGAGTAGGGGATAGACACCCAGCTTCTCTGACTCTAGCATAATATTGACCAACTTATGAGCACCAAGGTGTAGATGTTCTCCTGATCGCACTTTGCTAGAATATACAAGAACCAAAGCATATTTGACCCACTGGCCCCGCTGACATATTGCAATCATTTTAATGAACAGATCCCCACAGCTCCAAGGGATATCTCCCTTCATTGCAGTGCCTAATTGGATCCTAACAGGTTGCCAGTAGTATCACCATTTGATTAGTTAATATTTTTAATTTGGATCAACACAGGGACATAAGGACATCTGACAGTGAGCACAATTTTGCATGGTTTGGATAATTATAGAAACTTGTATATTCTTGTTATAATAGTTGGGACTAAGCTGAATTTATTTATTAAGAAACAAAAGGGAGTAAAATAAATAATTATACCCAACATAAACTGAAGAAGGTATGGGCATTGAGGCTTTCTATTGTTCAATTAGAAAATGTAACATTCCAACAATATATGTGGATAAGATAGTCGGTGCTTTTGATGAAACATGACACTATTTCATAACCATATTCACATCCATGCTCACAAATGTGTTTTAAACCTGTAAAAAGATCATTAACTTACCCATGGGTCCAGTCTTTGTTTCTCTGCTATAATCTATCAAGTCTTTCATACTATTTACCACTTCTGATATCTGCAATAAGAGATAGGAAGGTTTGTCAAGTTAATTACTAAATAAAATTCACCGGAGAACATATTTCCATAAGTTCATAATTCCATAATTTTTGCAATAACTTTTTATTTACTTATCAATGGAAAATCTAAAAAAATAACTCTCTTTAGGTAGCACATTAAGAAGTAATTAAAGGAAAACTTTCATATCCATTCCTGAAAAATTCCATGACAATATTTAAAAAAAAAATACAAAAATATCAAAAATAAGAAAATAAAAACTACAGTTGTCAATCTGTTCATATGCAGCGGTTGAAATCACAATAGGATTCAACTTAATATGTTAAAGGACATGTCTCAACAAGTACAATAATACCTGAAGGCACCGCACATATCTCTTTGTATATCCTAAATCATTGACCAATGGAACTTCCAAAGCTTTTGCCAACTGACGGGCTGATGCAACAAACCTGTAGAAGCAGTAAAGCAACATTTAAATTTAAGAAAACGAAACAGAGATTTATTAATCAAGTGAACCCAAAAGTGGACCAAGAAAAAGTTGTATAAGTGGAAACAGGAAGTAGGCATATCAGACACATCCTTAAAAGCCCAACTATGTGAGACCTTACATTACACATTCCAATTTCTTAATATCAACAACACCTGAGTTTAGAAGTCACATAAAAACCCAGGAACAAAATTTTCTTTCAAAATGAATAACTATATAACTATATGTGTGTGTGTGTAGCAATTCTTAAATTGTTTTAGTCAAGGACATGCACTGAACGGCAGCGCAGATGAAAAACTTAAAAGATAGATATTTGTTATGAACATGGAATGGAAAAGACAAATGTTTGTACCTTATCCCATTACATAGATGTAAAGATCAAAGATACGCAGATTTAAAGAAAGTAAGACATTTGTTCTCTTGTTATACCACAAAATAAAAATAAAAGTTATTAGAAGCCACTATGAACACGTTCAATATGAAATTCATATAAAAGATCCAGTAACAATTCAGGAAATTAAGCAGAAAGTTACCACATAATAAATAAATAAAGTACATTTTAAGGGCAGCAACAATTTTGCAGGTATATCATAACAATTTCACGATTAGATTCTTACTAACAGACTGCAACTCAGACATAAGCAGAAAGCATAAAGGAAAAATGGACTCACATATTGCAATTATTTTGTAACTCTGGAACTGATAAATTGGGCGTCACATTTTGAGTAAATGCCTGGTATTTTTGAGCAACTGCTCCAAGCTGACTAATCTGCATTTGGAATCAATAATCAAATTATATAAGTCTGCTTAATCTGAATTCTCCTTAATCTGAACAATACATATCACAGTAAGTCTCTCCAAATTCTGAGCATAAAGTATCCATTGACCATCATAACAGAACATCTTGGATGCATATATTGATACATCATCGGGATATAAAGGCTCTCACCAATTAATTTTTTTAACACAAACCTGAGGTATCAACAATCTTCTGGGAATGAGCTCTTCATGACGCCGAGCACAAAATTCCCAAGAGCATATCTGAAAAGGAAATAACAAAAGAAAAATGTCAATTACTTTTATAATAAAGAAAATATCAATAATAATGGGTTGACTTTTACTTAAAAGATAAAGGTAATTCTAAGAAAATGTCAACAATAATATCCTGTTTACTTTTAGTTAAAAGTTAAAGGTAACACTTCGTATTCACAACCTTTAGGTCTGGAGAGAAAACTATTCGCAGTTGACCATCTCGAACAATGCGAAGTTGCTCAAAAACGCTTTCTTGTATTGCTTTCGCATAATCCAGAACAATCTGGCCAGATGAATTGTGATATTCACGAGGCATGTCAACATAAAGGAGCTCTTCCAATGTACCACTTTCGTACTTTATTTTGAAAAGCCTGGGAAGAACCTCAGCAGTTGCTTCTGAAAACACATAAAACTTCAGAAAGAGGATAATGCAGCATAATGATATTTTTAAACATTTGAAATGCTCAAAAATCCGAATCACTAAAAGTAAGATAGTAGCAGAGCAGGACATAACTGGACAGAGTTAAACTGAAAAATTAAAGAACTTACCAAACCCACGGCCAGGTTTGCGATTACATATTTCACAATGCCATACATCCTGAAAATATTTAAAACTTACTGTTAGCTTAAATAATGCTTAGCTTCATGAAGTTAATATGTTGCGCCTTGATTCCCATAGAACTTTCAAGACAATAGTTGCTTGATACATAATAATTTGGCAATCACAACCTCAAAATCAAGATACAAGTAAAGGAAATAGTATAATGGAGAATGGACTACAGACATTGTTGTATAATCAAGAGACTAACTTAGATGAAGTTATCCAGGCATCAGAAATAGTTTATAAGGTTTTCTCTTGCAGCAGACCTGAGGGAAAACTCCAGTAGTCTGTCTGCCACTTCCATACATGGAAACACACCACTTCTTTTTGGCGTTCGGAGCAAAATACTCAGCAACAAACTTCCTCCAGAATTCGATGTTATTATCCTGCGTAAAATAGTGGAAATGCATCATAACAAGACAAAAGGTATAGATAATTAGTGAAAACACAATATCTAGAATAATTATTACTTCAGGTCTACGTTGTTGCTGATACATGTAATGTGTCAGCCGTCTAGCACACATTCCAGGTTCATATGGTGGTTTCACAGGAGACCGGATATTCTGCTGTTGAAATTGCTGTGGTAGATGGGGCCGTTGTTGAGGCATTGCCTTCAAGAGTTGCTGCTGTTGCTGCTGATGGTGTTGCTGATATTGCAAAAGTCTCTGCTGCTGCAAAAGATGATTCATCTGTGCAGCAGCAGCCTGAGAGGATTGTCTTGACATGTGGAGAAGTTGTTGCTGTTGTTGTTGATGCTGTTGCTGCTGCAAAAATTGCTGATCATGTTGAGGCTCCATTTTTACAGCTGCCATGTTTCTCATTGTTTGAAGTTGTTGTGGTTCCAACTTCACCTGAGCAAGATTCCTTGAGGGCAATTGTTGTTGCTGCCCAAACTGATCGTTGTTTAACTGCGGCTCCAACTTAACCGATCCAACACCACCCATTCCACCTCGAATTGACTGAAAATGCTGCTGTTGCTGCTGAGCGTTAAGAGGAGCAGAGAACTGTTGCATTGACTGCTGACTATGCTGAAAACTCTGAGGTTCGAGTTGCTGGGAGTGCTGTTGATCTGGCAACATCTGGTTACCAGAAGCATTTGAAAATTGCTGACCCTGACCTTGACCAGATGAACCCGGGTTCCCCAAATTCGATTGCAAAGTATTGGCAAAATTCATTCCACTGCCAACACCAGACAGCGGATCCGATTCCGCCCCAGCATCAACGCCTCCACCACGCTGGCTGCTCCCATGGCCAGCCAACCCAGAATTTGGAATTCCATTGGGAAAAGACTGATTCAGTAAGGAAGTTACATTAGACATATTACCTAGCATGTTCATGTTGTTAAACTGATTTCGCTGCGCAACCAGCGAAGGGAACGAAGTTTGTGAAGGCACAGGGCCCCCTTGACCCCCCAACATTCCGGAATTCGATCTCAAAAGTGACGGCACAGACTGGGCACCACCAAGAGGCGTAGGTGGCCCAGGAGGAACCATTCTATTCACTATCACTGCCCTTACAAAACAATCACAAACCTAAGCCCAATAATTACCACAAACAAACCCTCTTAATCTCAAACCACACAACGTTTCATTTCAAACCAAAGTCCAAGCCCTTGCTGCGCCTCCAAAACAAACTCAAACATCGAAATGTGCACTCTTCAAACACCATCCGCATGAGTCTGCACAGCACACCAATTTTCAGATCCAAATCATCAACAACAGTCAACAAAACACCACCACCGGGTAACAATCAACATAAATAAACAAATAAATAAAGTAACATAACTAGTTACCGAAATCTTTAAAAAAATACCAAATTAGTTTCTTCCTCAACCAAGTCGTAATTGAAAAATAAAATATCATGAAATAAAATAAATTCAACTTAATTTAACAAACTAAAATGCGCGGTTGAATTTAAAAAGAAAGAAACTAAAAAAAAAAAAAAAGCGAAAACAGCAGCGAAATAAACGGGGTCGATCGAGCCCTAGGTGAAGCGAATCAACGATCCATGAATCGGAAGAAAGAAAGTGAGCTGGACTCAGATGAACCTACCGAGTTGAAACTGAAGAGAAAACAGTGGTGAGAGAAAAAAAAAAAAAAAGGAATGGAAAAAGAATTTGAATTGTGCCGAGGAATATGAACAGTTGAGTTGAGTCAAGTTGAGTATAACTGAGTTGAGTTGAGTTGGTCCCTTCTTTCTAGGGTTTCTCCTTCCTCTTGTTCAGTGAAGGGGCCTATTGAGTTCTCGCGCTGAGGTCTTCTTTAGAGAGAGAAAGTAGAGAGAGAGAGCGGTGTGTTGCTGCGGACGTCAAGATTGTATTCGATCTGATTGAATTTTGGTTCTCTCTTTCCCTTCTTTTTCTTTCTTTCGTTTTCTGTTTCTGTTTCTTTCTTCTTTATAATATTTGGTTCGGCCACACTGAAGTCAAATCTTATTCTTCCATTTGCCCTCTCTCATTCTCTGTTTTGCACATGAACCATGCGTTGCCGTCCATCCTCCTCATCATCTCAACCATCCATCATCACCATCTATCACAACAATATTACAGTATTTTCCGCAAAATATATATATATATATATATATATATATATATATATATAACGTAATAATATTTTAGTTTATATATTATACTATTTATTTATTTTTATATGATAAATAAATGCTTAATTGAATATCTTTTTTACCTTTTCAAGCTAAGTTATCTTTTTAACTTTTTTTCTGTTAATTTAAAATAGTTTGTTATTAAAATTTAGTTGAATAGACATTCTCAATAAAATAAATAATATTTAATAAAATAAGAATATTTTTTAAAATTAGTTATTTTGAAATTAATATACAAAAAATTAGTATTCAATTATTTTCTAGACGTGTTATCAATATTTTGGTCAAATATTATTCACATTCAAAGTATAAAAACTTTCCTGTTTAAGTTTTTTTTTTTTCAAGATGTGAAGTTTTTTAAGGAGTGACTGACACATGAATATGATTAAGTTAGGGTTTCAATTTGCACAAGAAATCTTCATTTTTCCCTTAACCTGTCCATATCGTGTGGTTAATAGAATAGGATGCTTTCGAAAGTATTGAAGTCCAATTAAGTTGTGAAATTCATCTCTTTTAAGCTTTGTGGTAAAAAATTGTCTTTAATCTATTTTGTGACGGAGATTATGGTCGCTAGTTTAATTTGTCTCTTACTTTGATGTTTTCATTTTTACATTGGGCTGTAATCATAGTAAGTGAGGCTTTACACACTTGTTATTGGATTTTATAAAAAATATTAAAACAATTCTTTGATAAGAATACATATTGAGTTTCTTTGTCCATTTCTTTTTTTGAGTTGCATATTTTATACTAAAAACTAAGTTATTTGGTTGTATAATTTTCTTGACCTAATATATATATTTTGTGTTGTAAATTTGTGATTTTTCAAAATTCAAGATTGAGCGAGTGTTGTAATTTTTCCCTTTAGAATCTTTGATTATTTGTGAATTAAATGTTTGGAACAATTTTTCACATTAAACCTGTTGACTAAGTGATCTTTGAGACAAAATCTATCCAAAATGTGAGCCAAAAGCTTAAAATCAGTTAAAAAAAATTGTACAAAATTAAGGACCAACCAAAAATTTACCAAAATATCTCTAATTTTATCTTTTGCATATTTATTTCTTAAGAGAAAAGACAATAACATCTACAAATAATAACCAAGTCCATAACTTCAAGAACAAAATTGCTCCAATGTCATTAAATATAACATTTTGTTACATATTACTTATACCATTTATATCTTTATTCTCTATTATTATTTATGAAAATGTTACTTTTTGTTGTGTTTTGAAGAAACATAAATACATGACAAAGAAAACTAGAATAATAGAATAAAATAAATATATATACATATAAAAAGTCTAACTCTCTGAAACATACTATACGTGTATTTGTAGCTTTCATGTCACATCATAATATAGTTCAATGTTAAGTTTCACATTTAGCATGAAGGTTTTGCTCCAAATTTTATCTATTTGCTTCTATTTTTCCTTTCATATACATATAAAACATATAAAGTTAAATAATGACATTACTACACATATTTAACATATTCATGACTATAAAATACCTATCTAATAAACATTTATCATTGAAATGTGTGTTAGTTTAACAGGAGTCACATGCATGCACACAAAAAAATTGATAAAAGAAGTGTGGATCATTTATTGTTTACAAAGATAAATATACTCACTTGTACATAAATAAGATTAAAATAGAAAACTAAAATTTATCTATTTATAATACATATGTCTATTTTTATTAAATAAGTATTTGTTAAAAAAATTCACATTGACTATAAATATGATGGTAATAATAATATATATATATGAGTACAATCTTCACTTTATTAAACCGATTTTTTAAAATTGAGGTAGATACTTCAACATTTCTAAGATGATATTAGAGCAAACTTTAAATCATGTTAGGACAATAACTGTTAATAGTGGTGAACTTAACTATCTGTTATCGGACTATTATTGGATCATCATGTTCATCCTCTATGTGAGATTTAATCACCCGTTATTGGACCTTGGACCACCAATCCTCAATATGAGAGGATGTGATAAAAAAATTATTCTTTGATATAAAGGGGTATGATGAAAAAATCTTTCTCAACATAAAGGGGAGTGTGTTGAGAAATATGATAACATAATAATATATAGGTAAGTGCAATCTTCACCTTATTGAACTGAATTTGTAGGATTAAAGTAAGTATCTCACTGTTATATTTTTTTTTAAGGCTTTCAAGGAGTCATATGAGATGAGAATCTCATGTATTGTTCTGGAATAAAGATGGTAAATAGTAATTTCATCACCTACTAGGATTATCTAATAGTTTAAGTACAATTAACATAGTTGATGCACAATTAAAATATTGTTTTTGGGAATGAAATTTGTGGCGTCAACCTATGAGTTTTCTCATTTTTCTAATATCTTGCCTAGCAGAATGTGAAAGATTACATTTTGATTTATCGGAATCTAAAGAAGAACTAATAGCGAGTTATCATATGGTTTATCTTACGTTACTTCCTATTTAAATCTATGAGTTTCTTCTTTTTTGTGATAGTTCTATATTTCGGTGGTCATATTTTTATTTCGTACATATTCATTTCTAACTTTTTTGAAATAAATAAAACATAAGATGTTTTTGTAATGATAATTGGTATCTTTATACGCTAGTTAAAATTTATTTATTTTTATTCATTTTTATCACAACAAGATGAACTTTGTCTAGGCTAAAAATAGATTAATTATTAAATCTTGGGCGGAAGTTTCTTTTACTCATTTCTCTTAGTAATTTACTATTAACAACTTCATCTCACTTGTTTTCACTATAAAAAATATGGATCTTCTATATTCAAAATTTAGAACTTGTTTTGAACAAGAGAAAGAAAACAAATATTCAGCTATCCATGATAGGTTCCTCATGATAACTGAACTCATCAATTATAGTGAATAACTAGTCCTTACTACTAGGTATATTGGTCAAGGTTTCATGATTACCTTATTTCATGCAAATCGGTTACATGTAACTATTCATTATCCTTACGAAAAAATAATCTCATTAGAACGTTTGTTAATTTGATAAATGCATTGCTTGTGATGTTTGTTGTAGTGTCTGCCATATAGATCTATCCGTTGTTGCTTGGAAATTAGAAACTTATATTCAAAGAAACGGATGTTTAATTACAGTATTGATTTTGGAATATGTATATTTTGTGGTAAATGTATTAAATGTTATCTAACAAATTATTTATCAATGATTGAAGAATATGAACTTTTCACAAATTGGATTATAATCTAATTGCTTTGGGTTATTTACCAGTATTAGTAATTGATGATTATATAATTCAAATAGAGGAAATGATTTCTAAAATTCTTCTAAAAACAAAAATAATGAATATATCACTATCTTTATATATAAAAATATATTCTATTATGTTGAAATAACTCTTTTGCATAACGAAAAAATGAAATGACATTGATATGATAACAATTCTACCTAATAATGATTTACATTTCTTATCTTAGAATTTAGTGAAAAAAATGCACAAATATTTTTAGTATTTAACAAGTTTTTTCCTAGTCATATCAATAAGGTCATAAAATTTATATTTATCTCTTATTTTACATAGAATGAATTTGTTCGGATCGTTACATGGTTTTATTTTAGTATCGAGTTTAATATTAGGAAGTCTACGAGTAGTCTTATTTACGAATTTGATTTTTTCTACTTTTTCATTTGGACTAGTTCTTGTTTGTGTATTTTTATTCTATATTTTATCAAATTCTCATTTTGTGGCTGCATCACAACTACTTATTTACGTAGGCGCTATAAATGCTTTAATAAATTTTGCTATGATGTTTATAAATGGTTTAGAATATTACCAAAATTTTTATCTTGGGACCCTTGGGATGAAATTACTTTGATGATTTGTAATAGTATCTTTGTTTCACAAATAACAACTATTCTAGAAACATCATGGCATAGGATTATTTGGACAACAAGACTCAATCATATTATAGAGCAAGATTTGATAAGGTGTCAACAAATTATAATTCATTTATTAACATATTTTTTCTTCCATTTGAACTAATTTCGATAATTCTTTTAGTTGCTTTAATAGGTGCAATTTGTGTGGCTCGCCAATAAAAAAGTTTTAGAACTAATAATATAAATCATAATTTATTAGCTTTTATCACATTGATTTTTTTTTAATTCTATGTTAACAAAAAAGAATATTTTTTATATATATATATATATATATATATATTTATACAAATAATATTTGTGAATACTTGATTTTGTTGAAGACTTATTATGTTAGTCAATAAAATTCGTTGAATTCATGTTCATATCGAAATGAATAAATATTGAAAAAGAGTTCATCAATTATATTCGAGCATGCATTTGTTTTGAATGTTTATTTATTTTCTCTAAGTCTCTATAGATTGATCACGAACCGAAATATGGTTAGAACCCTTATGTATCTTGAACTTATATTGAATGCAATTAATATAAATCTTGTAACTTTTTCTAGTATGTATCTTGAACTTATATTGAATGCAATTAATATAAATCTTGTAACTTTTTCTAGTTTTTTTTATAGATGACAATTAAAAGGAAGTATTTTTTCAATTTTTGTTATAATTATTGGAGTCGCTTAAGCAATAATTATTGCAGTCGCTTAAGCATCTATCGGACCAGCTATTATTTCCTTGATATATCGTAATAGAAAATTAATTCGCATCAATTAATTCAATTTGTTGACAAAATAGTATTACTTATAAAAAATATATAATTTTGAATTGTATAATGTGTACTATTAATCAATTCAAATTAACATATATAATATATAATCATGAAAACAAAAATCAAAATATCTTCATGACCAACTATTGTTTCCTTGATATATCGTAATAGAAAATTAATTCGCATCAATTAATTCAATTTATTAAAAAAATAGTTTTATTTATAAAAAAATATATAATTTTGAATTATATAACGTGTACTATTAATCAATTCAAATTACCATATATAAATTTTAATCATGCGAAAAACAAAAATCAAAATATCTTGATTCAATTCTCGTATTATTTATTAATTTAGAAGTCTAATTTTTTTAGCAAAATTCTTATAAATGATTGATTCATATAGTATCTAATACATATATCTATATCATTAATATATATTTATAATTATAAAATTCATTTACAAATTTAGTTGATTGAAAATTTTGAATTTTTTATGTTCAAGGATTATGATCCAATATACCTTCAATAATGATTTATGATATATGATGTACCAATGTGTCAAAGTCTGCCCAACACATATATAAAAAATGATATCTTGGGATGGATGTAAAACTTAACAAATACTGAGGACTGTGTTGGTTGTTTGTATGAGATGTGAATGTGCCTATTCAACACATTTCGTAAGTGTTGAAATTTATTTATAACATGAAACAACCTAAAGCATGAGTCTAGTTTATTAATATATTTCAAGAAGAATAACGTACAAATACTTTTTTTACTTAAAAACCCGGGCTAAAAAGAGAAAATCTTTGATTTTTTAAAAGTATTTAATCAATAAGATTTGTTTCAAAATATTAATATCAAATGATATATTTATTCTTCTCAGTGTACGTATCTCAATATTGAACCATTATTAAGATTATAAGTTTTGTTTGAAGTTATAATATTATCTTGAAGATTTAGATCTCTACCATTCAACACTTCATTCCAAAATTCTTTGTTGATGAGTAATTGATATTCATTGTTTCACTTACCAAATTACCTTATAAGATATCACCTAGTCACATATCTCTCATAATTATGTATTTTTTAGTTTTTTTTATTTCACACTATTTATTTTCTCAACTTGAAGTGATTAATAATTGATTTATCCTCTAAACTAAGTTATTTTAAATTAAATTATAATGTGTTTCCCTAATTTAATTATATATTAAATAGTTATCATTCTTAACTTAATTAAAAAATTAAAATCAAAATAAGTATTTTTAAACTTAAAATATATTAATAAAATTAACTTTAATTTTTAATATAATATTTTAATATATAAATTAATATATATATATATATATTTGTTTTTTTTTCATAATAAATCAACTTATAAATTTATATATTAATCTCACTTAAATAACCAGCTAATATGAATTTTAATTAATTTTTTTATTTTAACTCATTTTTTCAAAAAAAGTTAAATTTATTTTAACATCTTAATTAAATTATAATATAAATGAGAGGTAAATGTTATTTTTAATGAATTTTGTATAATTAAATTAAATTTATATCTTTTTTAACACAAATATAATTTATTGAATCTAAATTATAAAAAAAATATTTGATATTAATTCATTACATATAATTTATAGTAATTACTTATGTGTCAATATTTTATATTTTTAAATTCATAAAAATCTATGTTCTTAAATTATACCATATATAGTTGTAGAAATCTGATTGAGTCCTCTAGTTTAAGTATGCTTAATTAGGTTGTGAGAATATATTACATAGTGTGGGAATTCATAGCCAACTTCTTTTAAAACAATTTTATATTTAAAAGTTGAATGTTTATAATTTTATTTTTATCAATACCAGCTTCATATATATTTAGTTGTGTAAAGAGTGAATTATTATTATTTTTACATTACATTTGGCAAATATATGAGTTTATGTATTTAATTGGTTTAACTTGGATTCTTCTCCTTAAAAATAAATTTGAGGTCTAGTTCATTGTTTTAAAATTTTGTCATCTTATTTGAAAACCAATTTTTTTGCAAGTTAAAGAGAGTAAGTTCAGATAATAGTAATGAATTCTTTTTACATGATTTTTATAATTCAAAAGGGATTTTTCATGAAACTTCCTGTGTGACAACTCCTCAACAGAATGAAATTGTTGAGAGGAATCACTAGCACCTCTTAAATGTTTGTAGAACTTTCCTTTTCAAGCAAAAATGCCTAATATATTCTCTAAAACTTGTTGTGCACATCAGAAACTGTTACCTACATTTTTTTTGCAAAATAAGTCACCTTATGAAATAGTATATGACTTACAACCCGATTTTTCCCATCTCAAAGTGTTTGGTTGTCTGTCATACGCTAGTACTCATCCTGCATGCAAAAATAAATTAGATTCAAAAAGCCAAAAATGTGTTTTTCTTGGCTTCAAGCCTGACTCCAAAGGTTATGTTTTGTATGACATTCATTCTAAATCCATTATCGTATCTTGCAAGTTTTCTTTTTCATGAAACTATTTTTCTTACTCTACTTTATTATCTACTCCACATTATTCCACTGTTGCATATTCTCCTACCGACAATGACTTATTTCATTTTGATATTCCCATTTCATCTGCCACAACTACTAGAAACAATGATATTTCTAACATACCTACTTCTGATACTTCTCAAAATTGCAGCTCACGACACTTCTCACCTAACAACTTATGATAACACTAAAACAGAAGTTCTTAAGACCTCTAATCGTGTTAAAAACAAGCATTGATACTTACAAAATTACTACTGTGGTTCTGCTTCTACATCCGATTCAGCCTTCTCTAATCCCTATCATATTCATCATTTTCTTTCTTATGATAAATGTTCTTCTAATCATACTTCCTTTTGTCATAACATATTTGTCCAAGGCGAACTCTCTTCATACAAAGAAGTCATTCAAAATGATTGCTGGAAAGAAGCTATGTCTGCAGAACTACTTGCTCTTAACAGAAACCAAACTTGGACTTTCGTTTCTCTTCCTCCTGGCATGAAGACCATTGGATGCAGATGGGTTTATAGGGTCAAGCATAAAGCAGATGGTTCGGTGTATAGATACAAAACTCGTTTGGTTGCAAAGGGTTCATACAAACCGAAGGGATTGATTACTAAGACTTTTTCTCCTATTGTGAAGCTATCTCCTGTTTGCATTGTTCTTGCCTTAGCTACTACTCATCATTGGTTCATCCACCAATTGAATGTTGACAATGCTTTTCTGCATGGTGAATTGGATGAAGAAATTTACATGAAGCCTCCGTCTGGACTTTCTCTTCCTCATCCTCAATCTGTGTGCAAACTTCACAAGCCTCTTTATTGCAAGTCAGCAGAAACTTGATCAACATACTTACATATGAACTTTTCACTCTGGGCTATTCTCAAAGTATAACTGATTATTCTCTTCTCGTCAAGCATTATGGTTCCACCGTCACAGTGTTATTAGTTTATGTTGATGATGTAGTGCTCACTGATAATGACATTTCTGAAATTCAAATGGTTAAAAACCATCTTCATGATAAGTTCCACATCAAATATCTTGATCCTCTTCAATATTTTTTGGGGTTGAAATAGTTCGATCTCCACAAGGCTTAGTTGTAAATTAGCGAAAATACTGCCTCAACTTTATCTTTGAAGCAGACCTTCTTAGTTGTAAACCTGCACCTTCGCCCTATGATCATGCCACCAAATTACATATTGATGAAAGAATGTTATTGTCTGATCCTTCTTCCTATCGCATACTCATTGACCGACTTCTTTATTTGACTCACACGTGACCTGATATATGTTTTGTTGTTCAACAACTAAGTCAGTTAATTTCTTTACCCCCGTGAACCTCACATGAATCAAACTTTGATAATTATTCACTATCTAAAAAATGCTCCAGGGTGCTATCTATTTTATCAGTCCAACATTGAGCTTGAGATCCAAACTTTTTCCGATTTTGATTGGACCACTTATGCTACTACACGTCGTTCTGTCACTGAATTCTGCATCTTCTTAAATTGAAAATGATATTAACTAATTTTATAAAAAATAAAATTATAATGACTCCTCTTTTATTTTTTTTAAGCATTTAAAATAAATTTTATCAAAATGATAACTACATTATCACCAAACTTTTATGAATAAGTAAAGAAAAAAAATATATATATTTCCTCATCTTTCCCTCTTTCTTTTATATGGTAGGGTAGAATATTGAAGGAAACGAGGAGGTTGGTTTAGTGCAACTGTGTTTTGATTTTGGATGAATTTGATTGGAGTGAAAGGGTGTATGATCAAGACTCAAGCTCTCTGTACTTTGTTTTGATCAAGCAAGTTGATGAATTGGGAGCATGAGAATCAAACTTTGATTTCGGTGCAATTTGTTTTTTTTTTTCAAACAGCTGTGTGAATTAGACACTTCTTCTATCAATATGAAATTCGGTTCATTTTGAACGGATCTGTTCTTCCAACAACATCTGGATTCATTCAAGCAAACACTTGTATTGATGTCGTGGCTTGTAGGTTACAGTCAAATATGAAATTGTTCAAATCGGTGCAAGTGATTATTCATTGTAATTCAACGTGAAAATCTGACATTTAATAGGTGAAAATTTAATTGATGTTTCAAAATTCAATAGTGAAAATCTTTCTCTTCAATTTTTTATTTTTTTTTCATTCTCCTGTTATCATGGAGAATAAAGATAAACAAAACCCTAATTAAAGGATACCAACTATCCATATCATAGACCAAATTTGTATTTATATTATTCACAATTTTATTAAAATACATGTTAATAACATAAATAGTATATTTTGCAAAAAAAAATATATATTTTAATTTTTTTTTAAAGATTAGGAGGATGAAGTCCAATATAAAAGTCCAGAAAAGGAGGACTAAGCAAAAAAAAAAAAAACCATATGACTGAATGTGAGTGGGATAAAAGTGTGAAGCATTAAACTTCTCTGTGAATAGTTCTACTGGAGATCTTAATTTTATTTCACATGATATTCATGTAAATGTTTAATTTTGATTATTATCCTTTTATTTCCTATTTTATGTTACTTCTTAGTTAAATCAAATTTTGAATGAATTTGTGATTTAGGAATGAGAATATATATTTTCATCTTGTTTTATACAAATTATACTATTTTATTTTCTTACGAATAAGACTAAAAATGATACAATTTAAGTTATTGATACCAATAAAATATTCAACATTTATTTAGAAAAAAAACTGAAAATAAAAATAAAAATACTATAATCAGAGATATAAAAGTTACATAACATAAATATCCATGGTATACATGAGAAAAAGATAATTATGGTAGAAGTTGAGTTAAAAATATTTCATTAACTGGATCTTCAATGGAAATATTTTATTTTAGTTTTACTGAAATTAATGGGAAACTATGTTTTTTCTATATTTTATTAACATTTTAGAAAACAATATTCAAAAATTTAATGTGTGTAGTAAATGGATTTCATCATGTTTGTGAGGAAAAAAATTATAAAAAAAAGTAAATTAATTTTAATGAAAAAAAATAATCTATCATTCTCATTAAAACTATTAAATATTTTAATAAAAAATATATTATTAATTACTTCTAAAAAATTTATATGAATATTCTTAAAAGTAATTTTTTTTACTAACTGAATAGAATTAATAAAAAACATAATATATATATATATATATATATATATATATATATATATAATACGATAGATAATAAAAATAAAAATATGTTTTTTTCAAAAATATTAGATATATATTTTTAATATTAATAATATTAAAAATACATTAATACATAAACATATAATCACTAATTAATATATATATATATATATATTCCTTAATTTTGTTAAAATTATTATTAAATATCTAATTTTTTTATTTTATTCTTTTAATCTTTAAATTCATATCAATAAATTTATTAAATTTTATGATTTTGATATTTATTTATTTTTATATAAATGATGTTAATTATTATTAATTTATATTATTTAAAAAATAAACTATTCCCACTAATTTAGGGACTTAATATTTTAAGACTGTTATTTAATAATAATAAAAGGATAATATTATATGAAAATTTTTAAAATATATATATATATATACTATTTTTCATGTTTTTTTTTTAAATATACTTATTCTTGAAAACAAGAATTTAAATAAAATATCTTAACATTCAATTATAAGAGTAAAAAAAAGGTTAAATATAAATAAAATATTTTTTATTAGATATTAAAATATTGTAAATTTTAAGTTGATTATATTTTATTAGAATATGACGTCGGAATTTCTAACATGTATTATTTTTTACTTAAGTTACCGAACAATTTCATCAAAATTCAAGTTCATTTTAATGTGTAATATAAAATCTGTTGACACCCCGTTCAATTGCCAACTCTATTTCGTCACAGATAAAGTTGGCCTCTGGCACAAACCCTCCAAGATATAAATGGAGAATCTTCTTGCAACGTGAAAGAGGTGTATGAAACAAACCCTACACACTTAATATGGCGTGAAGAGTGATGGGTTTGTCGATTTTTGTTTTGGTAAGGCTTTTTGACTTCGTAGGACTTGTGTACTTCAGCATGGTGGGGCAACTAGCTATATTTGTGACGGTGTTGCAGGATTGGGGGTTGATGAAGGAGAGAGGAGTTGATAAAGTAGAAGACGGTTTTCTCAGTATTCCCACTTTTCACTATTGGGGTTTCATTTGTTTCGATTAGGGTTTTTCTGGAAGAAACTGTGGGTGTGAATGAATGAATGGTATGAGAGTATTGAGCAGCTAGTTTTAGCAGATTATCTTCAAGTTTATGTTGGAGGCTAAAGATTAAAAGGATTTTATTCTTAAAGGTTATATTAGACACGAAGAAAAAATTCCAACGAAGTTAGAATGATATTATATCAAGAAATTCTATACAAAATATAATAATTAAATAGTTCGATTTTCGAAAATTTATATAAGAGTTTCTCTTTTAAAATATAAAAAATTATCTTTCAAAACCCTCTTTATAATTAAAACTTACTCAAATACACAATTTTAAAAACAGAAAAAATCATTATTTTTAATAATAATAATAATAATAAATATATTAATAAGTAATATTTAAAGATTTTTAATATAATTAAGACAATTATATACATATTTTTTTAAACATCATTTATTAATATTATCTAAAATCTAAATTTTTTTATTGAGTATAAAATTTTGAAAATAATCAATTAATATGTACTTTAATAAGTAAAAAATTATTAAATAGTTTTTAAAAATATTTCCAAAAAAATGTAAGTGTTCTTTAAAGAATTAAGCAATTAAGTTCATGCAAATTTTTAAAATGTTCAATCTAATGTATAAAAACACAAACAATCAAGTAAGAAAAAAATATAATATTGTTAGTGAAACTACACTTCCTAACTCTTCAACATCTTCGTAAATAGTTATCTCATTGTTTAATTTAAAAACTTATTAATAATAAATAAAAATATTAATGGCATGTGTTTAAATTGAAAAATAATGAATTATCTAGTATACAACTCTATATATACAGAGAAACAATAATATAATAAAAAACAACATGATGATGTTGGCATAAACATATAACTATATATTCACATATATTCTTTCCTTCTTTTCAAATTTTTTTCCAGACAAAAGATAGCTAGTAAGTGTCTCAACCAAGGAACTGATAAAGAAAAACCACACCACACAAACTTGGAGAGCATCAATGGCTAAACTTACACTAAAGAAAAGCATGATCCAAATGATTGAGGGAACAGAGACAACAACGACAACTAAAATATAAGCATTGTCGAAATTAAAGAGGTGATCTTAATGCTGGCATGTATCGCTAGACGTGTCCCTCTTGGGTGGTTGTTCCATTGGAGTTGGTCTGGTTTGACATCTCCATGGTTCCTTCTTCTTGTGTTGGCTCCTGACCACTTTTCTTGTCACGGTATATAAAATACAATATTAGTTGCGTCGCCCCCAACACTGAACCAACGCCATTAGGTACCTACAGTGCAGAACAAAACAGGGTTTGTCAGTTATATGAGTCTACGTCACCACAAAAGGGTTTCCATTGATCCACGTAAAGCTCACAAACGAATAAGAATATCTATGGGTGTGCCACACTTACAGCAACGAATGGGTCACGGCCTAGTAAACCGTAGATGAACCAAGAAGTGCCACAGAGGAAGACAAACAGAGACAGGAAGAAGGGCATAAACTCCACGCTCTTGGTTCTGATTACTAGCCTCTGCACACGTACAATGCAGTTATGTTTTCAAAATAATATCAACGTAATCTTTTACCTAAATCACATATACCCTCTTAAATCACAGGAGTTTACAAAATAATTGTATTTAAAATATTCAAACCAAGAGCGTGCAATGATGCATTATGAAATTCAATTAAATAAGAGTGATAATAGATTGAAGGAACCAAAAAAAGAAAAAAAAAATGTGAGACATTCATAAAATAATGATTAACTAGAAAGACAACCTGAAAAGGAACTTGCCAACAGAAGAAAAGGGAAAATGAAGAGACAGGTCAAGTTGGCCGTGCCATAATAACATGATAAGGATGTGAGAAATAGACAAATGAAATTATTCAATATAGAAATTGTGAACTTAGCTTACCATAATGGAGAGGGGTGACCCATACATGATAATGGAAAATATTGCAGCAGCGAAGCCACAGAAGAGTTTTCTGGCATTTCCATGCAGAGCTAACAGGGACACCAAAACGACAGCAGAAAACACTGCCACCACGAAGGAGAAAAGGCCAAGAATCTTGGCCTTCTCTTTCTTGGGCGCGAACAACACGAAGATGAAAACGTATATGATTTCAATCACTGCTCCTGTGCCATTGATTATTGTCACTAGTATGTTGTGTGGGGACACAAATGGTAAACCATACCTGTGTGTAGTGGTTTGTGGAATACAGTCAAAAGAATCAGACCATGGAAAATAAAAAACTTAACTAGCTTAGAATCAACCCACTTGAAAAGTAATTTCAGAAAATAAGCAAAAAGGTGTACCCTGTGTACTAGCAAGAAAGAATAGAATAGGCATAATTTCTAAACAAATATTTGGGCAATGAGAAAAAAATCAACCACTATTTGTCAAAACTACGTAAATTTGTTTTTTCCTTTATTGAAACTACTGTCTATGGATAAATGTTATGTCCCTCTGGCCATGTGAAATTCACATGAAGATGATGCAAAATAAAGGGAAATGGAAGAAATTAAAACTAAAAGCAACACAAAATCGAAAGAAAAAGGTTGATTTATAGTAAAGATAGAGCAAAAGAGTTAAAAGAACTGGGAGAAAATTACCAAGCAGAAAGGAGACAGTTGAGCAGTGTCATAGGGTAAGGAACGCCCGAGAACTTTTCTGTGGATCTGTTCGCAATGACCCTCTTGAATGTTACGCTACAAAACCAAATTTCTCATGACTTTTGCTCAAATGGGTACTCTAAGCACACAAAAATATGATTCCATGTGCATTATAAAGAGAGAAAGAAAAATAAATTTAAGAATTTCGAACATGGGGTGGGGAAGGGAGATAAAGAGACAGTTATGAGAAACATACATTGGGGCCAAGAAGAGGAACAAACCAGAAGCATTCCCTGCACAACAAAAAGAAATTTGAGAAAGCAAGAACACAGACAAGAAGGGTATGCAAATGCAACCTGAATGAAGAAGATAAGAGAAACCCATATCTGAAAATAAAAAGTAATAACTGACCAAATATGCCGAACAAGAAATGCGCAATATCCATGATGTTGAAGCTTGGATGTGAGAGAAATATCAATGAGAATTGAAGAAAGGAAAGAAAGTGTCTAAAGAAGGAGTGGTTTCTTTAGTAATGGTAGGTAACTCATAACTGGCTACAATGAGGGGTAGTTTGCAGAGGTTCTAGGAGGATTATATATAGTGAAATGGAAGAATTGCAAGGTAACTGCTTTGGGAAGTAGAATAAAGAAGAATGTATTTGACCTCATCCACGAGGATTCGATGGGAGAACCGTTTTTGCTTCAAAGACAGTGTGTGTCCTTAAATATTATTTGCACCAAACCCAAATGAATGCAGATCATAATGTAGCATTCATGCAGTTAAGGCCAACGTGCTCTAAACTCAACCAAAGTGCTCAAGGTCCTCTCTCATGGTTTAAGAAACGTAAAAGATAATTTTGGTTACTCTGCTTTATTTCTTTGTATTCTATTAAGCAGACCCTAAGTGTGAACCCTACAAGTAAATGTGAAGTCTTTATTCTCTTTGAAACACTACACTCTACTAATGGGAACTTGGTTGATATGTGACAGGTTTTAACATGAGTGTTCATGTGTCTTTTTTTCTTTCACGAGACTGATATATTTTGGATCTAAATATACTTTTCTCAAGTTAAATATTGGTTAAGAATCAAGATAAAAACAAAAGTTATGGACTTATATATTGTTGATAATGTTTGTCTCAATTAACCATGTCATTATGAATTATAAGAATATTATAATATTTTTATTTTATTTTATTTTATTGTTAAATATTATCATCTATTGATCTGATTTACTCATCCGTCTCATATTAAACCTTTTTTTTCTATTATCACAATTTCTAAAAACAAAATCATAATAACAAAAATTCCATAACACATAATATCTCAGAATTGATCTAACGAATAATGAAAAATTACTCTTTTCTTATCTAAAATCAGAAGTCCAAAACACCACGTTTATCATATTGATCTCATGTGAAACAAAATGAGTAAGTTCCACGGGCAGAGAGAGAAACAGCAGGCATTGCGTTGCTACAATAAATGCGATAGAACCTTTGCAATGCAATCTTTCTCTTCTCTATTTCCTTTTCCAGTTCATCAGAAATTGGACCTAAACCACACCTCTTTTTCCATGTATTATATAACTGATTTTTTATAATTTGGCAGATAACTTCAGGTTCATATTTGTCTAACATTTGGTTTGTTAAAAAAACTACCCAACTTCTACCTTCTTTCTCTTCTTTAATCTAACCTCTTCGCTTTTATTATTTCTTTGAGCCTCTTTCCATCTTCATCATTGTTGATACTAATTTCATTGTAGTGGTAACATATGACAAAATGTCAATGTTTTGCTTAAGTAAAATGTTGTTTTCAAATCCGAAGATAGAAGAAGAAGAATGATTGAAATTACTTAAAAGTTATGTGTTTTTTATTATTACAACATTAACTTATAATACTTCACATTTATTTAACTGATATTTATTCTAACATGAATGATGGGATTTATTTTTAAAAAAATTATTTTTTTTGGGTGTATTTTTTATATATTTTTTTTAAAGATCTAAATTGAAATTTTCTTAAGACTATAGACTATCTTATCTAAATAAGTTTGATATATAAAAACAAAATTACCTTATTTAAATGATTATGAATTTTACAGGAAAAACCAAAGACAACGATGATGATTTATGAACATGTTTCATGCTCTTTTTCTCCCTCCCTCTTAAAGGAGAATGCTTCCAAAGTAACAATATTTAATGCCACTTTTTGTCTATTGCAATTTATTAAAAAATAATAATAATTGTTTTTAGTTCATTGAATATATTTTTAGAAAGGTGATTCTTTCTTAAACGATATCGATAGGATGCTCACTTACGTAACGTATTTATGTATAATTTAGTTATAATATTGAAAAGAAAAATAAATAGATAGGGTTCTGAAATTATTTCGTAGCTTTTGTCTTAAAGGTGATGTTGTTGCAATAATAACACCAAATAATGGATAAGTTGATAATTTGAAAGTTTGCAAAAGTCGGTTCATTTTATCCATGGAGGAAACACTTTCAAAATTTCATATATATATATATATATATATATATATATATATATATATATATATGTGTGTGTGTGTGTGTAAAGTAGGCACAATTTTTTGTTTATATAAATATTTAAGTTAATTCTTAATTTTCAATCCAAAATTTGAATCAAATTGATCTGTAAATAAATAGATTAAAAAATTAAATAAATTTTAGATTATTTATTATTATTGTTATTATTATTATTATTTATATTATTTATATTGATTCGATTTTGATTATAGTAATTTAAAAACTTAGACCCAAAACATTATAAAATAGATTTGGATTATAACTTCTTTGCCCAAACCCAATTAAAGTATTTATAAAATATTTATTCGTATTAATAATTTTATTTATATCAATAAATTTATTAAAACTTAATTCAAGTGTAATATTTTAGAAGATATATTTATACAATATACTATTTATATAATTAAATTGTCGTCTTAGTTTAACTGATAAATAATTTATATGATTAAATACAAAATTTTTTAATTTAAAAATTTAATTAATTAAAATAAATTTATTTAATAAATAAATTTATCATCAAAATTTGTAGTATGTTTTTATACAAAAAATATGGATATAAATATATATTCAAAAGTTGGGGAAATCGACAAATGAAATAATAACAAATATAATAATTTTAGAGAAGAAATTAAATTATTTTAAAAAATTATTTTTGTCTTATTATTAAATTATTTTCTTATAATATAATAAATAAAATAAATTATTAAATTACAAAATTATAAAATGATTGAAACTCGCTTTTCCGGTCATTGCATTGATGAAAAAATTTAACAAGAAGGGATCGTGAAGCTTTTACTTTGGGCTGACCCATGAAAAAATACCGTACCCGACCCGTAAGACTAAACAGATAAATTTTGTGTTGGCTCCTTACTACGAATCATGCCCCAGGCAGTAGCCGCAAAGAGAATGACTTCCTCCGAAGCCCTGCGCGGCGTTGAAGAAGAGGATTCTACTGCTAACAAAAAATCCGCCCAGTTCTACGATGTTTATGGACCCGAAGTATATTTTCGTATCTTTGTTTTTCTATTCAATGTATCTGTTCTTTCAACTTCTTTTAACTTATCAGGAGAAGGTTTTGTTTTCGTTCATCTCCTGGATGTTATGTTTGAGGTTTTTTTTTTTTTTTTTTCTATAAAGAAAAATAAAAATGTGACTTTAATCACGAGGAGGTGCTGGTTGCTCTGGGAGGGGATAAGTGGTAGTTTGAGTTAAAACAATTCATTTGATATTCTTTTTAACAACATGCAATAATATTTTCTTAACAAATTCAGAATTGTTTGTGCAGTCCAGCTGGGGTGAAAAGGTTTGAGAGTTCCGAATTCCCCCTTTAGTCTGTTAAGGAGCTGGCTGGTTTTTTATTCTATTTATTCAATACTAGTTTTTTTTTTCTCCAAGCCATGTGGTTTGCTGTGAACTGATAGGTATACTGTCCCTTTAAATGCTGTCCTAAACTGCCAATTTGTCTTGTTACATTCTGCTGTTTGTTTCTTCATGGGATTTTGTGTTGTTGGTGCATGATTAAAAGGAGTTGATTAATGTGCTTTTGCAGGCTAAGGCAGATGTTGTATTCAAGTCACCAGAGGATAATTCAACTCTTGATCTTAATGTAATTTTTTACATCCATTGGTGACTTTGAAATTTTAATCAAAAGCAGTAATAACTGAGATTTATATGGTGAAGCAGGATATTCAAGGACTTATAACTTGGGTGTTTGGTGAAGGATTTATGCCGTCATGGGTTTTTATTAAGGTACAAAAATATATTTTATTTCCACCAACAAATACCCTTGTAACAGAAAATATGATCAGATAAATTTTATTTCTAGTTGTTTGACATTTGTTTTCCAAACTGCTTTCTTGGTTGTGGGAACAATGTGAATTGTATCATTGTTAATACTGGAATAGCAAGGCAAAAAGCCACTAAGGAGTCACAAACCAAGTCTCTTGTGACTGGATGTTGCAAAAAAATTGTCAGTGGATGTGCTTACTTACTGTTCAGATGGTCACAGAAAAAATACATGGGGTGGAGAGATGAAATGCAACGGTGAAAGCACCATTTGTAGATATGAGGTAGACATTGGCAAAGGCAGGGTTTAAAATAGTGTGCTACAATGCTGCTATAGCAGCAGAGTTGTACAGTTTAGTTTAGCTGTAATAGCCGATGCAGTAGTAGTTGTTGCAGATGGGATAGATGCACTATGTGTTTATTCCGAAGAAAGCCCTCTCAACAGAGACATCAGGCCTCTCGGGAGGGCTACTTTTGGATTAAATTTCAAAGATTTAAATCTCTAATAGTAGTGAAAACGATAAAGAAAACTTGAATTAGAAGATGGGGATTGATGATTCATATCTAGGAAAATTATATTTGACATTGTTTGTATATACTTGTTTTGCTTTAACCTGTTGCTTTTTGCTGTTGATTATGAATATCATGAATTTTGACTAATTGTTTCATCTTTGACAGTTATATGTATATACATAAACTAAGTAAAAATTTTCAAAAAAGTTGCTATCTGCTATCTATCTCACTTATAGCAGTGTCACTATCTGGGATTTAATACACTAGTAAAAGGAGAGACAAAGCAAACTGATGAATGAAAACAAAAAGTGATTTTTCCTTTTAAGTTTTAAATTTCATTAATGGGAAATATTGTTGAAAATTTTGAATTATTAATGCAATAAGTTAGGAAATAAAGAATTATTCTATTTCTGTACTTACAGTTTTATTACTTTTTGAAGCCTTACCTGTTATTGTGTACTTGTACTCTCCTATACACACACACACACACACACTAGTGGGTAAGACACTGATTTTTAGTCACTTCATGTTTAAGTTCTCTCTCTCTCTCACTCTATATATATATATTTTTTTTCAAGTATCATACATACCTGTCACTCCAATGTCCAAACTTTTTTTAATGATTGTAACATAATTTAATCATTTAGTATAATATGCTTTGCAATAGGACATTCCTTTTATTGGAGGAATGTGGGCAAATATTCTTTTAGCTCCTTGATCCACTCTTGTTATGCCAGAGAGAAGAAAATGGAGTTTGCACACCATTCAATTATTACTTCTATAAATGCATTACTGGTAGATGCTTTTGATTTTAGGAATTGAAAATAGGAATTGATACAAATTTGGTTAAGATCAAAGCATTTGCTTGAAAGACTTAGGTTCGATTCCTGTTGCCAACAATCCCCTTTGGTATATATGATCTGTAAATGCCTCGATATAAGCACTTAATAAACCTGGTGGCGTGACCTTATCATGCAATAGGGGTACTCCCTCCCCCTTCCTACTAGATGATAGTAGTAATGATGGACATCGGCAGTGAACATTCTTCACCGCAGATTCCTGTTTCACTAGTAGTGATCTGAATATTTTTTTTTTTGTTATTCTTCTATTTGTGCAGTAAAATGTTTCATATCTTCATTTGTTTCTCTATATTACATGAGTTATGGTCTATGCTATATAGTGGTGGTGAGTGCAGGAAGGGGAGATTAGATCTTTATCAAGTGGTTCTGCTTAATATCATTTTACTGGGGCCTCTAACTGGCTTTGAATGTTTTATATGACTAGTGTTGAAGTATTTAATTAGATTAATTGTATCTTGTTGGGCATTTATGAGATTAGTTGTAGACCTAGTTCCTAGAATGCATCTGTTTATCTTCTCTAGGATTAATCATGTCTCTCTATTAATTGTATCTTTGAATCTGTATTTTTATCTCCTATAAATAAGAGAACACAAGATGATTTCAGGCTCTCAAAATCAGTTCTTTATTTTCCTTTTTCTATTTCAAGTTGGTATCAGAGCGGGTTCATCCCGCTCTGCCTGTCTTTGTTTTTTTTTGGCATTAATCACCGTTCGCCGCCGTTCGCCGCCGGTGCAGTACTTCTCTAGCGCCATTTCTCTCTCTGACACTTGGGTTAGGCTCGCCTCGAGGAGCGCGACCCAACCCCTAGTGATCGCTTCCTCCGTCTTTGCCTCACGCGCCGCCACACGCCACCCTCGTCCGCGGCTTCCTCCGCGTGTGAGCCTCACGCGCCGCCCTCCCGGTGACTGTTTTGCTCCAAGTCACCTCTATCCGGCTCGCCTCGTCGCCCTGGTGCCAGATATGCACTTTGTTTTGTGTTGTCTGTCACAAAACATGGTGGGTCTGCGTTTTTTTTCTCTCTGCCTCTCTCGGTCCTCTCTCTGCTTCCATAGACAGCACGCTGGTCCTTTCTTGTTTCCTGGAAACTGTCAGGACCTGTGTCTGTATCTTTTTCTGGGACTCCGACTATAACCACAAAAAAATTAAATGGGAAAAATTATTTGTCTTGGGCTTCCTCTGTTGAGCTTTGGTTTCTAAGTCAAGGAGTTCATGATCATCTAGAAGAAGATGAAAGTACTAAACTAGTAGATCAGGCTCCTCAATGGAAGAAATTGGATTATCAACTTTTTGCACTATTATGGCAATCTGTTGAACCAAATATTTTGAGCACTCTTTGATCCTTCAAGACATGTAATTTTTTTTGGAAAAAAGGCCCAAAATATCTTTGCTAATGATATTCAACGACTTTATGATTCTGCTAATATAGACTAGCCTCCCTTAAGCAAGAGGATAATTCCATGATGTCCTTTGTTGCTGAAGCTCAATCAACAGTTGAAGAATTAAAAATGTTCCTGGAGGCAAAATCATTAGAGGAAAGAAAGACGAAGTTGGATAAATTCTATATGGTAATGATTCTTAGGGCTATTAATCCAGAGTTTAATCATGTTAGAGACCATATTCTAACTGGAGAAGAAGTTCCTTCTACGGAGAGTTTAATCACAAGGCTACTTCGTGTTCCTTCTATCAAAAGCAAAAACAGTCAGGAACTTGCTGATTCTTCCGCCATGATTTCTGCTCGTGGAAGAGGTAATCACAGCTCTAGAGGATGTGGTAGGAAAGGACGTCCTCAGTGCTCTCATTGCAAAAGAATAGGACATACTAAGGAAAATTGCTTTGCTTTGCACGGATTTCCCGATAAGGCAGCTAATATCTCAAAATCTGAAGCTGATGAGCCCAAGTTCTCTCATGAAGAGTATCAAGAATATTTAAGGATGAAATCAACCAATTTGGCTCAAGCATCTACAACACCAAATTCGTCAACCGCTTGTATTTCGCAATCTGTGGAAAGTCAAAATCCGTGGATTATTGACTCAGGTGCTTCTGACCACATGTCTGGTAATACCTCTTTATTCTCCTCTCTTTCATTTCCTAAAACCTCCCATCTCATATCTTTAGCTAATGGATCTAAAGTAGCCTCTAAAGGAATTGGTCAAGTATCCATCTCTTCTTCTTTAAACCTTCAAAATGTTCTTTGTGTTCCTTCTTTTTCATTCAGTCTTGTTTCTGTAAGCCAATTAACCAAATCATTGAATTGCTCAGTAACCTTTAATGCCAATTGTTTTGTTATCCAGGAACGTGGTATGGGTTGACTGATTGGAGAAGGACATGAATCTGGAGGCTTATACTACCTTAGGACTAAGTCATCTGTATCTTGTGTTGCATCCTTATCCCCAAAACTGTTACATGAGCGATTAGGGCATCCTCATTTAGCAAAATTGAAAAAAATGGTTCCTGAACTTCAGAACCTTCAAACTTTTGAATGTGAATCCTGTCAACTAGGGAAACATACCAGGTCATCCTTTCCAAATCATTCTGAATCTAGATGTGATTCTGCTTTAAGTATTGTTCATTCAAATATATGGGGACCTAGTCGTGTTTCATCTTTTGGTTTTAGATATTTTGTTACTTTTATTGATGGGTTTTCTAGATGTACTTGGATTTATCTTATGAAAGATCGTTCTGAACTATTGCCTATCTTTAAGTCTTTCCTTAATGAAATCAAAACTCAATTTGGAAAAATAATCAAAGTTTTACAAAGTGATAATGCCAAAGAGTACTTTTCTAATGATTTTTCTAATGTCCTAAATTCTCAAGGCATTTTACACCAGTCCACGTGTCCTCACACACCACAACAAAATGGTATAGCAGAACGAAAAAATAGATATTTGGTTGAAACTGCTCGTACCTTATTGCTTGGTGCCAATATGCCTATTCATCATTGGGGAGATGTTATTCTAACTGCATGTTTTCTCATTAATAGAATGTCATCATCTTTTTTGATAATAAAGTTCCACACTCTATTCTATTTCCAAAAGAACCAATTTTTCATGTTTCTCCTAGGGTATTTGGATGTATATGTTTTGTTCATGACATGTCTATTGACTTAGATAAACTCTTACCTAGAGCTATCAAATGTGTCTTCTTGGGGTATTCTCGTCTTCAAAAAGGATATCGATGTTATTCTCCTGAAACCAAGAGGTACTACATGTCTGTTAATGTTATTTTTTTTGAATCATCATCCTTCTTCCCTTATTCTATGCAGGATATTGATTCTGTCCAAAATGTTTTTCCTGTTCCCTTAGTTGAATCATTTGTACCTCATATTCCTGACACCCCAAATCCCAACCAATATACTCTAGAATCATCATCACAGCCTATCATCACCTATCAACGCAGGAACCAGGTGAACAATCCCATTCCCCAAGATGAGCCATCCATAACAGGTCCTTCTCCATCATCCTCTAATACCACGGCTCCTGATAACGATGACTCCAGTTGGCCCATTGCCATTCGCAAAGGTACTCGTTTTACTCGTAATCCTCATCCCATTTACAATTTTCTTAGTTATCATAGATTGTCTCCTTCCTATTGTTCATTTATTTCCTCTGTATCCTCTATTACAATTCCCAAAAATGTGGTCGAAGCGCTTGATCATCCTGGACGGCGACAAGCCATGATTTCTGAAATGCAGGTTCTTGATCACAGCAAAACATGGGAGCTTGTTCCTCTCCCTTCGGGAAAGAAAACAGTTGGTTGTCATTGGATCTATGCTATTAAAGTTGGGCCCAATGGTCAGGTTAATCGTCTTAAAGCCAGGTTAGTGGCTAAAGGGTACTCTCAAATATATGGACTTGATTATTGTGATACTTTTTCTCCTGTAACCAAAATGACCACTGTCCGCCTGTTCCTTGCCATGGCCGCCATGGGCCTCTTCATCAATTGGATATTAAAAATACTTTTTTGCACAGTGACTTAGAAGAAGTTTACATGGAGCAACCTCCTGGATTTGTTGCTCAGGGGGAGTCTGGTTTGATTTGTAAATTACGTCGATCCCTCTATGGCCTAAAACAGTCTCCATGTGTTTGGTTTGGAAAATTCAGCTCTATTGTTCAAGCTTTTGGATTAAAACGCAGCGAAGCAGATCATTCAGTGTTTTATTGTCACACTGCCCCTGACAAACATGTTTATTTAATTGTGTACGTTGATGATATTGTCATCACAGGGAATAATGCTGCTAAAATATCTCAACTAAAAGAGCACTTGTGTAGTCATTTTCAGACCAAGGATCTTGGAAATCTAAAATATTTCTTGGGTATTGAAGTAGCTCAATCAAGAGAAGGTATTGTCATCTTTCAAAGGAAGTATACTCTAGATATTCTAAAAGAGACAGGTATGATTGATTGCAAACCTGTGGACTGTCTTATGGATCCAAATTTGAAGTTAATGGCAGGACAGGGTGAAGTTTTCTCTGACCCAGAAAGATATAGAAGACTGGTTGGGAAACTTATTTATTTGACGATTACTAGACCTGATTTGTCTTTTGCAGTTGGTGTTGTAAGCCAATTTATGCAAGCTCCTTGTGTGGATCATTGGAATGCTATCATTCGAATCTTAAGATACATTAAAAAAGCTCCAGGACAAGGTTTATTATATGAAGATAAGGGAAATAGTCAAATTTTTGGGTATTGTGATGTTGATTGGGCTGGATCTCCTATGGATAGGCGTTCCACTACAGGCTATTGTGTTTTCTTTGGAGGAAATATCATTTCATGGAAAAGCAAAAAGCAAAACGTTGTTGCCCGATCCTCTACTGAAGTTGAATATAGGGCAATGACGTCTCTTACTTGTGAACTTGTTTGGGTAAAACAATTCTTGCAAGAATTGAACTTCTGTGAGATTCAATCTATGAAGATGTATTGTGATAATCAAGCTACTCTTCACATTGCTTCCAACCCAGTATTTCATGAGAGGACTAAGCATATTGAGATTGACTGTCACTTTATTTGGGAGAAGTTGTTGACTAAAGAAATTTGTACTGAGTTTGTTGGTTCCAATGATCAACTTGCAGATGCATTAACAAAATCTGAGAGGACCTCAAATGGAATTCATTTGTTCCAAGCTTGGTACATTCAATTTGTATGCTCCAGCTTGAGGGGGAGTGTTGAAGTATTTAATTAGATTAATTGTATCTTGTTGGGCATTTATGAGATTAGTTGTAGACCTAGTTCCTAGAATGCATCTGTTTATCTTCTCTAGGATTAATCATATCTCTCTATTAATTGTATCTCTGAATCTGTATTTTTATCTCCTATAAATAAGAGAACACAAGAAGATGATTTCAAGCTCTCAAAATCAGTTCTTTATTTTCCTTTTTCTATTTCAAGTACTAGCTTTTTGTTACTTTAACAAGATGAATATTTTTATCAATCTTTTTTAAGAGCATGCCACTGAATTTGGTAAAGGTTGTTAGACTACCCTAAAAGCGTTAAGATTAAATACATATTGGCTGATCCTTTCCAAAAAAAAAAAAAAAACAAATTAGCTATCTTTCTTGCCAATTTAAAATAACAATAGACCATCAATATTAACCCTATATGGCATTTCACATTTTATTTTGTCACAATCACTAATGCAGCACTCTCATGATTTGCAGAATAAACCTCTTATTCCCAAAGTGGTTATGCTCTATATGCCAGGCCTAGATGCAGCTTTGTTCTTGTCGTTGTCTAAAATGCTTCGCAATTTGAAAAAAATCTGTGGCAAGCCAAGACCTGTCCTAGCTCTTAGGTGTGTAGAAAATGTATTTACTTATTGTTTCCTTGAAAATGTTATTCCTCTGCACTTAAATTTTTTTTTCTTCTCCCTTGCTAGCTGTGTGTCAGATGGTATGCAGACGATAGATGCACTCCTAACATGCAAAATAAAAAGAAAAAGGGACGAGAATAGTTCACTAACCGGGAAGTCTGCGCTGAAATCTAATCAAGGTTTTTATTATCAAATCAATATATGCAAATGTTTCTCTTTGTAGGGAAGTAGGTGTTGAATTTAAGGTTCTTTAGACAACTTGTTGATAAAAAATTCCTGGAGTGGCAATTATCTAAGATGTTATCTTGTCAATAATGCACCTGGACTGACTTATTATTTTATACTCTCCCCATTCAAATTAAGTATACAACTATGACTGGAACCTAAAGTCCTCACATTGTTTGCATAAATCCTTATTTTGCCTACTAATTATTCTTGAAAAGTTTTGTGACATAGCTAAAGGAAATAGTGTAATCTGGAATAATTTCTGCTAAAATTATTGTGTACAGTTGAAAAAGTAAACCATCAGATTCAAATTTCCTAGGCTTGACTTGTCAGATTGTATATATGTAATATTTTGGGGGTGGGGAGTTAAACTTCTTCATTATACTTGACATGAACTTGACAATGATGGTTTACAATATTGTCTTATTATTACTCTATAGTATACGATATAATATTTGTGGAAATATGTTCACATGTTTGTTTATTATCTACAATCTAATCCCAGTTAAGTAAGCTAGTAAAACAGGCTCCTTCTCAGTAGTTTTTTTAATTTTTTTTACTTCTGATACACATATTTAGAGAAACAATATAGTTTTGTAACTTTTCTCATGGTTCACTCTCAATTGTGATGTAAGTTTGTGAGATTTCAATTCTATGCCTAATCGATAACCCTATAACATTTTCTCTTAATTTTGAATTCATTTTAAGACTACCGTCCTATAAATTAAATAAACAAATTTTGAATATACAAGTGAAGGCTAGTGTGTTGTTTTATCCATTTGGAGCAACTTTATTTGAGCTGTTCGATTTGGTCACAAACATGTATGCATTGGTATCATTCCTTTGAAATTATATAACCTGAAACCTATACAAATTTAATCACTTTATGAAACGTGAAATCTTCATGCAGAAGAAGGTTGTCGTGCTACAGACAGTCTATCGTTTACTGAGCTTTCAAAAGACATACCATTTCCTGTTACATACTATACATTAACTGAGAAAGAGCTGGAAGAGAATGGATATTCTTTAAATCAGCCAGGTGATTTTTACTGTGCTACCAATTATATATGTTAATCTTTATGTATTTTTTGCTTACTGGACAAGTTTTTATATGCCTGGCCCTGTTTGACTATAGGTTTTCTTTCTACTTTGCCTGCACCTTTGGGATCTCCCTTTTATGAGTTAGTGGCACTTGATTGTGAGATGGTAAGTTAATCAATACCAGTTTTGGTTTAAAGATAATGATGTTTTTATCACTTAAAAATGAAGTTATGGATGATGATAAACTTGTTCGATTTTACAATTCCTGTGAAAACTAAATGCATTTAAGATGTGATACATGAACTGCATGTTATGCTAGCATATCTGAGAATTATATTGACTGTCGTTTTATTGGAATTCATGTGCAAAAACTTCATTCTATATTTGAGACAAATTATAGTTAAGCATTTTTTTTATGTATTTCCTGTACACATGCAATTTGATCAATCTTCTTGTTTTTCCATTTGCGAAGTGCATAACAATTGAGGGTTTTGAGCTGACAAGAATTACTCTAGTGGACATCAAAGGACAGGTATTCACTGAATTTGTTTTCTGAACTAGTTTATTGTGAAGTAAATGCATATGTTACTCATTTTCCGAGGAATGGTCATTATTTTTAAAATTTCAATAAATAACTATCCATATTCTTATTCTAATTCTTTATATCTTGTGTTTATTTATGTAGTATCTATTTCCATTGAGATATATACAAGTTAGCATGTCCTTTCCTTCGCGAGGCTTGTTGAATTTGAAATCATAGTTATGAATATCATTCTTAGGTGTAGTGACTGCCCACAATACTCCTATAGCGGGATAGTGCGTGGCATGATGACCACTATTTTGAAGAATATAAATACAAATTAAATAATTTAACATCCATAGATATAAATGCTCAGAAATGGAAAAATTATGTAAAAAACATTTATAATTAATATTAGAAACTCGTAGTCTTGAGCTTAGTACATAAGTGACCATAAAAAACAAAGGAACATATAGGAGAAAGAATTAAAATCGAAACCTCTTGAAAATATGGATACACAAACCTGTCTGAAAATAAAATAGTAGAACACATGAAGCCCTGCCACTCTGAACTTGACATGGGAAGAAACATAGATGCTAAATAAAATTTGGGATTGGCCTGAAATGATGCTGGAGTGATGGGTCAGTGGCCAGATATGGAGGTCAGCCATAGCCATGTTTCTGGATTGCAGGGCTCAAATAGCCAAGTGTGAAACAAAGGTGTGTTATCCCAAATCATATGTCAAACATGGGAAGATGAGAAAAAGAACCAAAAAAAGGCTTCAATGGTGCACAAATTAGAATGAAAAAATATTGGTTTTCTCCTTGTGAAAGAATAGCAGCTACAAATACTTGGATTTTCCATGGTAGCAGTCACAATATGTGACTGTGATTCCACTACTTCAAAACACTTTGTTACAATAAATAAATAGCTTCTCAAGGCTGCTCCCCAATGCTCCTCTGCAACAGTGGCACTATAGTGCGCTGCATATAACTAGGAAGTTGTTTCCTGAGAACTTTTTTTAACAAAACAGTTATATTGCTAGTCATTGCTTTTTTTGACAATTGTTCTTTTGGCCATTCGAAAAGAACTAACTTTTTAACTGTTAATGAAGCTATACATACTTGTCAGTAAAAGACTAAATGCTATTATTTACAGATTCTGTTTTGGTGTCTTTTATTCTGTTTTATTGACAATATTTAAGAAATTGAAGTGAACATTTTACATTTTCAGGCTTGGTCGATTCTTTAAAATTGGGAACATTTACTTGCACAGTGATGACTTAATTTCTAAGATTTATCTTTTCAGGTTTTGATAGATAAATTGGTTAAACCGTTAAATGATATCATTGATTACAACACAAGGTATGCTGTTATTTGAGTATCAGTCAATGTGCCGGAATAAGCTATTTAATATTGGAAATAAAAAATGCTACTGCTAAATAAATTGTATAAATCATAAGTTGATCTAATCAACACCAACATTATAAATTTGAGTCCCTATTTTTGATTTTGAGGACATCTTTCAATGAATTTTTCCATTCATGACACATGGTTTCACCATTATTTAGCACTTGCTTTTATATCATAAAATAATTCTTGAATTATTAGTTGTTTTAAAGTTTTCCTTTTGCATTAAGACATATTTCCTTTCAATTCTCAGCTTTAATTACATTTAAATTTATCTTTTTAAGTGACAATTTTCCTTTTCATCTTAAATCTCAGATACTTATAATCTTAAATTTCAGATACTTACAATTTACATTTTCACATGAGTCATGTATATTTCTTTTTAGTTGTAATGATTTTCTCACATCTGTAAGTTCTACAAAAATTAGAAGTTACCCATACAGCCATACTCGTTGCTTCGAAGTGCTAATGTATCTCTCTTTTTTTTTTTTCTTTTTTCTTTTTCCCTTCAGACAGGAGTAATTCTGTGCTGAGACTCCCACGGTCATTTCTCTTTGTAAAATCTTATATTATTTGCTTAGAACTGTTTGCTTTTAGGAGGGGTGGCAAGGTAGTCCTGTTCTTGTTTGGTTAACAATGGGGGGTTAAAAATTAGTTTCCGTTCGCACCCTTATAGTTTTAAATTTCAAAAGCATTATATTTAAAATGTTTTAAATCGCTTCTAGATCCCCAGGATTAGAGGGGAACAAAAATTAAACGAGAAGGGATTTTTCTCCCCTCCCTTTTATAAAATTGAACAAAACAAATGTTTATAAAAATCCCTCCCTCCCATGCCTTCCTCTTTCCTTAAGTTTCATCCAACCAACACTATGTTCTTGCATAAATATATGAGGCTCGTGGGTTTGGTTTTCATCTTATATGGTGTTCAATTTTTTTATGAAAATGAATAGATTAAATGGATATAATTAGGTACCCTAATGATCTTGGGGAATGATCCAGGGCAATCAAAATGCTGAGAATAACACATCAGAATGTTGTCAACTTTCTAGTGCTAGAAACTCATGTAGATTGAGAGTATTATATGTTGTTGTTTGGTCTTGGTGGGATACTCTTTTCTATTTGCAATGAAAGTAAATAAGTCAAAAAGCATAAAATAAGTTTAAATCTAAAAAAGGAGAACAAAGTGAAATTGTTCTGCGTTATCTCTTTTTCTTTCTTCATTGGATTTGAAACAAAATTGGCATCATCAAGTTATAATTATGATGTGCAGGTTTAGTGGAATAACGCCTGCAATGTTAGATGGGGTGACGACAAGTCTGAGAGATGTTCAGGTTCTACTACTTGATTTGTTCTTGTCTTATTTTAGCTAATAGGCTCAAACTTCTAGTCCAGTGCTGAATCATTTAAGTTGAAACTATTTGTTTTTCTGATTTCATTTGCTTCCCCTTTTCAGGAAGTGTTCCTAAAGTTTGTTTACAAGGAGACTATCCTTGTTGGGCATTCTCTGGAAAACGATTTATTAGCATTGAAGATATCTCATGATGTGGTCATAGACACAGCAGTGTTGTACAAACACCCCCGAGGAACGTCTCATAAAAAAGCTCTGCGGTATCTTGCTAAGAAATTTCTTTCAAGGGAGATACAACAATCAGGGAATGGACATGACAGCATTGAAGATGCTAGAGCTACCCTGGAATTGGCACTATTGAAGATTATAAATGGTGAGAAGTTCTGTTCTTCTTCATGCATTATTGCTGCGGCTGTAATCTATATGTTGGAAGTTTTGAATGCATTCTAGTTTAAGTACATATGCAGTTCTGTATATAATCTGCTAAAGCAGATGATTGGCTTTATCACATGTGCAAAACTGTTACCCTTAGTATGTGTATGAGTGTGTAGGGTACAGCCATCATAGCAGCAGGGTAATAATGTAAAAAAAAAAAATATAGGATGTTTGTTGGAATTTGGCAGAACAAATGGGGAGGGAAGTAGAAACAGAGAAGACTGGTGTAAAATAAAGAATTTTTCTATCAACAATCAGTTATCTACTGTTTTATCTTGTGTCATCCCTTTAAGATTACTTGGTTTGCTATATGGTTGTTAACATTACTGCTGTTACCCTCTTGTAACAGGGCCTGAGTTTGGTTCCCCTCCATCCTTTACAAGGAAAAAGTTCCTCTCTATTCTGAGTGAGTGTGGCAAAACTTCCTCACTGATTGATGATATATCCATAGTAAAACGGTTTGCCTCTGAGTCCTCTAATGCAATTCCAGTGACCTCTGATGATGAAGCACTCGCAAAGACCAACAAGGAGGTACATGTCTTTAGCTGGTTATATTTGTAAGTTTTTTCCTTTCTTTTTAACATTTATTACTACTTTGTGGTGTTGTTTCATGCCTTGTGTTTGTTGTTTTAGGTGAAGAATGATAAGGTACATTTTATCTGGACTCAGTTTTCGGAGCTACACTCGTACTTGAAGAAGCAAGCTGAAGATTCTGAGAGCTTGCATGAAAGACTTGCAGAGATGATGGCATTGCAAACGTGTCAGAACAATTCTGCTAAAAGGAACGGCTTTAAGTTGAAAGAACCTGCTGAACTGAAGGAAATTATGGCTCGGATGGATGCTAGAATTCATAATCTATATTTGTCATTACCCACAAATGCTATGATGATAATTTTCACTGGTCATGGAGACACTGCTATTGTCCGCAGGTAGATATGCAATCCTTTTTGTAATCCAAGTAATTGATCTTTTTATTTGTTTTAATTGCTATTCATTGTTCACCTTACATTAATGTAGGAACAAATTAATATATGACCCTAGAATGGTGGTTTTTTCATACTAGTCCTCAATCCTCATAATTTCCATTCAAGTTTCTATTTGTCCAAATCTAGAAATTCCACCAACCCTAGTTAAAATTTGAGAGCTAGATTTGCTCATCGAACTTATTGATTCCTCACGTGGTTGATGGGCCAAGGATCACATTGAACTAATTGATTTACACAATTCAAACCTGCTGTGTAGTTGGTGAGGCACCAACAAATTGAATGGCTGGGGTTCTATATTATCAAGTGTTGATTAGAAAAGTATGTTATGTTAATTGGTTTAAAGGTAAGCATGAACCTGCCCATCCCAACAATCTGGCCTGGTTTGAGGTTTCTTTTGACAGGTTTGAGTTTTGAAATTATACATTTTTTAAGGATGAGTTGGGGTCATGTTGGAGACATTTTAACCCAGTTTGATGTACTGCTTTCTCTAAACCAGTTCAAGATAATATTCTGTATAAGATAATATTATTGTCACAATCAAATTATTTATTTAAAAAAAAAGTTCGTATATATTCTTTAAGTTTTGTACTTTTTATATTGTACAATACATAATGTTAAGATTGATAAAAGTTGGTTCGTTCCAGTTCTGGTTCAAATAAATGAGACTTTGTGAAAATTTCAAGTCGGGTAGAGACATAGGTAAAGTTGTCCCAACTTGCCTCTTGTTCACCCTTGAATTGGGCTAGAGAAAATGTCCATGGAGACTTAACCCATTAGACAATGCCATTGTGATCCGGTTGTGATGAACATTACTGTTTGAAACAAGGAAGCTAACCTACAAGTCCATTATGCATGAGGTTTCAATTAATTTTGTCAATTTAGTAAGGCTCGCAGCATAGACATATCTAGGGTTTTGTTCTAAATTTTTTTTTTTTTTTGAATTAGCATGTTTTGTTTATTTGCTTGTTATGTCTTTTTTAACATATTTGCACCCGGTCCCCTTTTTTGAAGGTTGAGGAAAATGCTTACGGAGCAGAATGAACTTAATTTATGTCGTGAAAAGATTGTGGAAATTTTGGCAGAATTTCAGGCCCAAGCTGAAGTAGCGTTGTGTTTTGTAGGTGTAAAGCATTGAGTATAATTGTGACAAAATGAACTGAAATTAATTTTTGTTAACTTGTGGAGAGTATCCACAATTTGATTGAGATGGTTGTAAATGTAAATATTGTGGCAGAGGCCTTAGGGTAGTTTTAGATGTATATGCGATAACAGAGAGGGGGAAATATGAAATGGCCCCAAATTTATTAAATGAAATGGTTTTGCTTCTCTTAAAATTGTTGATTTAGTCATTACTCATTCTTGTCCTCATATGCATTCTTAGACAGTATTTTTCCTAGTTACTTTTGAAGTTAGGTCCCGACTGTATAAGCAGTTTAGTCAATTATTTGATTTATAAAAATTTACCAAATTCTGTCACAAAAGTGAATTACGTGGGGATTTTTTTTTTCTTTTTTATGCTGTTATTTTTAGTTAAAGGCATATTCAGATTTATAGTATTGTTCTGACATTTTAATTCCGTTGGTTATGTTAACTTTGCTTCAAAAAGTGTTAGATAGAGCACTATATCAACACAACACATTGATTTATAGCATATTAGAAACACGTTTCATTTAATCTATTAGACGCATCCTCTGTAACAATTTTTTTTTTAGACTTATAAATATTCGTGCATGATGAACTATACCTGTGAGTGTTTCATAGGATTGAATATCGTCTTCATCCATATTTATATAATTTGCAATTTTTTTTCTTTTAATAGTGACAATCCATGTAGAGATTTGAACCGAAGATGTTAAGTTCTATATATCATCACAAATTTGAGCGCATGATTATATATATACAATAAATATATAACATTAATTTTGTGTGAAATAAATGCACTCCCCCATGTCCAAACATGCATTCTGTTATAAGCACTTGAGTAAAATAAAATACAATTTGATTCGTATATAATTATTTTCCTTGAATACTTATTTGTGGTGTGTTTGAATTCCTCACATATTTTTCGAAGAACTCACAATTTAGAATTAACAAGAAATCATTTTGAGATAATAGAAAACCTGTGGATATGAGAAGAAAAAAAAGTAGATGAATTAATAAAGTGTGTTTTGGAAGAGATGGAAAACAAAATGAGGTCACACTCCCATGAAAACACCCAGAAATGTGGAAGATGAACATTACATGAACTTCCGATCAAAACGACAATACCGTGTGGGGACTCACTCCGAAGTATCTAGTTGTTGAAAACATGTTGGAACCTTTTATAATGTTTCTAAAACACTCAGTTACAATTTATCATCTTTCCCAACACATTCATCTTACAATTTATCAAAGTACAACAAACATATATTAGAGCAATAACCGATGCAAGCATTCCTAATCATAGTATGATTTTTCAGAGAATAAACCATAAACCATCCATGGATAAAGTATGAAAGCAGATGCAAAATAACAACTTCACTAACTAACTTTTTCTTCTTCTAATAAGCCAGAGGTTCAAATCTCCTAATATATTCATATTACAAGCATTTAAAAAATTAGCAGAACTTGTTTTTCAAAGAATCTGGAAGAATATATATATATATATATATATATATATATATATATATATATATATATATATATATATGTGTGTGTGTGTGTGTGTGTGTGAGATTTTTCTTCTAAAGAAATTATGAGAAGAAACCTCTTTTGTTCTTATAATGTTTCATTTTGTTTTTGTCCGTATAGATGTGTCATAACAATTAGCTATGCATAATATCTCTGCAGCAAACTAAAAGGAATAAAGTATTAAGTCCTTTAGTTATTAAGATTAAAATAAATATTTTTTTTATAATTTATTGATGAATTATTATTTATGATAATTAGATTATAAAATTAAATTAACAAATAATAAAAAAATAAGAAGTATTTTGTCTAAAAATAAAAACTGACATTCTCAATTAAAAAATAATAAGAATTAGAAATATATTCATTTTTTAATTTAATGATTAAAATTAATTATTTAAACATTAAAAAATAAATGATAAAGATAAAAATTAATTATTTAATTCTTATTTTTTGAAATAATTACATTTTTCTTTTATATATATATATATATGTATTATAAAATTAATTATTATATTATATAAAAAAGAAGATAACACAATAATAATATTATCCTCTTTCATTATAATGATTTTTTTACGTAAAAAATTATAATTAGATTTTTTAAAGATCAAATTAATATAAAAATTTTAAATTAATTATTTGAATACAGTAACTAACTTTATATATACATAAAAAATTATTTTCTCTTTTTGCTAGGTTGTTAATAAACTTTAATAAATTAAATATTTAAAACCAAAAATTTATGTTTATATTTTATAAAAATTGAACTTTATAAAATCTGTTTTAACATGTTTCATAGTTTACAAAAATTAAAATCATATTTTATAACGAGTTTTATCTGAACATAATATTTAAGTGGAGATTATAAACATAAAAACTAAAATGGTACTTATCTACACAATATTTTCTACCTGATATATTTCACACTTTAAATTCTTGAAACATGCACTTATATCTTCTGTGTTTATTTCTGTAGAGACACTAAAAATTGTTTTTATAAGAATTCTAGAATTAAAAAAAAAACTAATTGTAAAGCTATAAATAACTAAAAATCGATTTCATAAATATTTGCTTCTGTGAAGAATAGAGTAGAGATGTGAAAAATATTCTTAATCTAAAAATTAAATTAGTTTTATTGTTTCACTGTCATAATAATTTATTAAACCCATACTAAATTACATTAAATTAAAAATATGTAATTCATTTTAAATTTTCAATGATTCATCATGACATCTATTAAGAAGTCAACATAATTAGTAAATGTAATTTAAATTAGTATGTGCAATTTTTTATTTATTTTTCTTTATTCTATTATATATATATATATATATATATATATATATTAAACGATTTGATTTATATTTTTAAGATTTAAAAAGAATAACAAGAGAAGAATTTTTCTATTTTAAAATTAAAAATTAGAAATATTTTTTATAAAAAATTTTAAATTTAATAAATTAAAATAATAATTGATTTAATCATTAAATTATAATAAAATAATAATAAAAACAGAACCTATCTATTTTTTATTTTTGAAACAGATGAATCTTTTATATATATAATTATACTAATTCATATTTTAATAAATTATATTAATTAATTAATAATAAATTTAAAATATTTTTATTGTTAAAAACAATTTTGTATTCCTTAGGAAAAATTTGTAATGTACTATTTTTCATATATCAACTTATTTTACTTCATATTTCAACCTACCGCATCATATGGGAAAACGTTGATTATATTTAATTAATATATTTATTATATAAATATTGGAAACATAATTCTGATACATTTATTAAGTAAATGTTAGAAACATAATTTTGATACCTGTATCATAATAAAGGTTTGATATATGTATTACACTTTTCAATCTTATTATTTCATTTTATTATTTGTAACAATTAAGGAAAAGACTTTCAGAAAGTTTGAATATGAACTTGATGTTTAATTTTTATTTATATTTACTTTTTTTATATCTTATTAATAATAATGAATAAATTATTTTCTTTACATATTCTTTCTATTATTATATATGTGTAATTATACTAATTAATTTATTATTAAATTATATTAATAAAATAATTTTTGTATATCAATTATATAACTGCTAATTATATTTCTTAATAAAAATAATCACCGTTGACTAATTTTATAATTTAAAAAAATATATTGATACATTCAAATTAAACATTTATGTATGTTTGTATTTCTATATGTATTTTTCTTTTCAACTATGAAAATTTCTTAATTTTGAGATATTCATTGTCTTCTTTTTATCTTATTGTTATCATGCAATATTCTTATCTCAGTATCTTGATATCTTAAAATATTATATGATTTGGATATAATCTTCAGTAGTTTTTATTTTTTATAATATCTTGAGTAAATACTTTTGTTTAACATATAGTTAAATATTAAATGTACTTATAAAATGATGAAACTTGTATTGCAAATTCAGAATCACTCGCCTTCTTATCAAAACCAAGCATTAGCAGAGCACACAGAGACAATGGATTCTTCTGAGACCCCTTATGCATCCCAAGTATATTTTCATTATATTTTTATTTTTCTGTTCAATGTCTCTATTCTTTGATTTTTTTTTTTTAACTCCTTCTGTTGATGCATAATGAAAGAAAAGAGATGATTAACCTGCTTTGCTTTTGTAGGATAAGGCAGATGTTGTTTTCAACCCAAAATATGATTTAACTCTTGAAGTAAGTTTTTACTGCCATTCATGACTTTAAATTTGAATTGAAAGTGGTTATGAGAGATATTTATATTGTGGAACAGAATATTCAAGAACTGTTTTTAACTTTGGTGTGGGGTGAAGGATTGATGCCGCCTTGGGTTTCTATTGAGGTACAAATCACTAAATGTAACATCTCATGTTTGATTCACTACACACTGTTTACTGATTATAGTTGGTAGACCTTCAACTTTTACTTCATATGACATATCACATCTTATTTTGCAACAATCACTAATGTAACATCTCATGATTTGCAGAATAAACATCTTATTACCAAGGTGGTTATGCTCTATATACCTGGCCTAGACCAAGATATGTTCTTGTTGCGGTCTACCCTGCTTCCCAGTTTACGAAAATTCTGTGACAAAACAAAGTCTATCCTATCTCATGGGTGTGTATAAAATATATTTACTTGTTAGTTTCCTTCAAAATGTCATTCCACTGCATTTAAACTAACTTTTTCTTTTTGTTAGAGTACGAGATAAAATGCAGCCAATAGATGAACTCCTGACATGTCGTGTAAAAATAAGGGACAATGATAGTTCAGATATGGAAAAACCTGCTCTGACATCTCATCAAGGTTTTTATTAGTACTTTTTAATATTAACAATTATATATTATATATATTTTTACATGTTTCTTTATCATCAAGAATGGAACATCTACTTATACTAGTGACTCATCATAATTCAATGGTTTAAGATTTTGCCAAAAAAATATTTAATCTAAGGTTCCAAATGACTCTCTTGAACTTTCTACACAGATACTGGTCTACTTAAATATCTTGGACATTTTACTCTAAAATTATGTCCTAAATAGATTTGTGTAGAATGTCTGTGTAGAACATGATAAGCATAATTAAAAATTGGGCTTTTTTTAAAACAACTATGGCCCAAAAATCAGTTTATGTTTCAACATTTCCTCAGTTCATTGTATGTGTGAGATTTCATACCCTTTGGCCTTTTCTAGTAATTTTGAATTCATTTTAAGATTACCATACTATAAATAAAATAAAATAAAATAAAAATTTGAATCTGAGAATTCAATTACAAGTGAAGGTTAGTGTGTGTGTTGCTTTATTTTACATAAGCTGTTTTTTTTTTTCCTGACCACAAACATGAATGAATTGCTGTTATGTTGCAGTTATATAACCTATATAAATTTAGTCATATGAAATGATAAATCTTCATGCAGAAGAATGTGACACAGACGGGCCATCATTTACAGAGCTTACAAAAGATATACCTTTCCCTGTTACATTCTATACACTGACTGAGCAAGAACGGGAAGATCATGGATATTCTCATAGTAAACCAGGTGATTTTTACACCCTGCTACCCATTACATATGCTAATATTTATGAATGTTTGCTTACTGAACAAGTCTTTTGTATCCCCGGATTAGTACAGGTTTTCTTTCTACTATGCCTGCACCTTCAGGATCTCCTTTTTATGAGATGTTGGCACTTGATTGTGAGATGGTAAGTTAATCAATACCAGTTTGGTTCAAGATTGCTACTTTTGTCATTTAGAAATAAAGTTTTAGATGAAGACTAACTTAGCAGATTTTCTTCAGTACAAGGGAGCAAGTTTCTCTGTTTATAGAAAATATGTTCATATTGAGACAAATTAAAGTAGTTATGACATTTTTTTATGCATATTCTGTACATATGTAATGATGAAATTTTGTTCCATTTGCGCAGTGCCTAACGAGTGAAGGTTTCGAGCTGGCAAGAATTACTCTAGTGGACATCAAAGGACAGGCATGCACTGAATTTGTTTTCTGAACTAGTTTTTGCGAAGTATTTTGTTTTGGTTGTCTTTTATTCTGTCTTATTTTAAATCTTTAAGGAGTTGAAGTTGGTACTTGGTCAACTCCTTGAAATTGGAAATATCTACTTGCACATTGCTTAATTTCTAACATTTATCTTTTCAGGTTTTGCTAGATAAATTGGTTAAACCATCAAACCCCATCATTGACTACTGCACAAGGTAAGCCATTGTTTCAGTACCAGTCAATGTACCTGAATAATATTTTTTTATTATTTTAGACATTATACTTACTTTAAATTAAGCTAGTGCTTTTGCTCCCCTTTATTCTGGAAAATTTAACATACAGTAAATCTTTGTCAAAATCCCTCCCCTGCTCTCCTCTCTGTCCTTTAATTCCTCAAAATTCATAATGTTGTTAACTTTCTACTGCTAGAAATTCCTGAATAGATTGAGAGACTATTGGATGATGTTGTTTGGTCTTTGGACACTCTTATCTATTTGTAATGAAAGCAAACATGTAATTATTATGTTATGCAGATATAGTGGAATAACGCCTGAGATGTTAGATGGGGTGACAACAAGTCTAAAAGACATTCAGGTTCTTCTATTACTTGAGTTGTCTCAATTTGTTCTTCTGTGTCTTTTCAGTCAATAGGCTCAAACTTCTGATGCAGTGGTGAACCATTTAAGTTGAAACTATTGGCTTTGCTGATTTAATTTTATTTGCTTCTCTTTTTCAGGAAGAGTTCTTAAAGTTTGTTTGCAAGGAGACTATCCTTGTTGGACATTCCATGGAAAACGATTTAAGAGTATTGAAAATATCTCATGAAGTAGTCATGGACACAGCAGTGTTATACGGAGATCCCCGAGGAGCATTTTATAAAAGTTCTTTACGGTCTCTTGCTAAGCATAATCTCGCAAGGACGATACAACAATCAGAGAATGGGCATGACAGCATTGAAGATGCTAGAGCTGCCCTAGATTTAGCACTATTGATGATCAGATATGGCAAGTAGTTCTTCTTCATACATCATTGTTGTTGTTGCAATCTTTACATCAGAAGTTTTCAATGCATTCTAGTTAAGTACGTATGCAGTTTCTGTATATAATCTTTGGAAGCAGATGATTCCCTTTTTCACTTGTGGAGAGTTGTTAACATGAGTGTGTAGGGTACAACCATCATAGCAGCAAGGTAATAATACATATAAAATATAGATGTACATATGAATTTAGCAGCACAGAATGGTGAGGGGAGTAGAAACATTGAAGACTGTACTGCAGTGTACAATGAAGGAAATTAAATTTATATCCACAAGCTTTTATTTTTTATTTTATCTTCTGTATTATCTCATTATATTAGCTTTTAATTTGCCATATTGTTGTTTAGCATAACTGTTGTGACCCTTTTGAAACAGGGCCTGATTACAGTTCATGCTATAGACGAAAAAAGTTATTCTCTGTTCTGAGTGAGTCTGGCAAAACTTCCTCATTCATTGATGATATATCCATAGTAAAACTGTATGCCTCTGAGTCCACTAATGCAATTCCAGTGACCTCTGATGATGAAGCACTTGCAAAGACCATAAAGGAGGTACATGTCTTTAGCTGACTATATTTCTATGTTTTTTCCTTTCTTATTAACCTTTATAACTACGTTATGGTCTTGGTTTTATGTCTTATTTTGTTTCAGGTGAAGAATGACGAGGTAAATTTTATCTGGACTCGGTTTTCAGAGCTACGCTCATACATGAAGGATGCTAAAGGCTTGTATAAAAGACTTATAGATACGATGGGATCACGAGCATGTGAGAACAACTTTGATAATCAGGAAGACTCCCTGTTGAGAGCACCTGCTGAAGTGAAGGAAATTCTGGCTCGTATGGATGCTAGAATTCATAATCTGTATATGTCATTACCCACCAATGCTCAGATGATAATTTTCACTGGTCATGAAGACACTGCTTTTGTTCGCTGGTAGAAATGCGTACCTTTTTCTTAATCCAAATATTCTATCTTTTTATTTGTTTTAATTGTTATAAACTTTTCACTTTACAATGTTTTGCTCATGTAACTAACTTATTTCTGCTGTTTTTGTTTTTTTTCCGTAGGCTGACAAGAATCTGAGGAGGGGGGAAATTGATCTATGTATTCATAAGATTTTTCAAATTTATTGCCATATTCGGAAGTGTAAAGCATTAATTATTGCAAAATTAACTGAAATTATTTTTTTGTTATGCAGTATTATGAAAGTATCCCAAATTCTGCTTCTGTTTACAATTATTGGTTTAATTATTACTTTATTATTAAATTAAATGTTTGAATAAGCAGTTTAGTTAATCCCTTGATTAATAATTTTTTACTGAATAAAAAATTTCATAAACTTAATCTTAAAAGAATAATTCATGTTAATACCAGAATATAATAAAAACTTGTAATTTCTAAATATATAATCAACTTTATAAATAATATATTAAAAAAACTCACTTAAAATCTTTATTAATTTATTTATTCAACCATATACGTTTATTATTTGTATGCATAATTTTCTTCTCACTCTTTATAATTTTTTTTCTCTTCCCGTTCATTGTTATTTTTCTATTTTATATCTTAAGTCTCTTAATTTTTTCTCTCTCCTCTCTCATCAACTTTTTTTAACTAAATATGAAATTTAATAAAATTAAATTAATATAATTTTTTAAAATAAACATTAAAACTAAAAAAAATATTAACGAGTTATTTAAAACTATAACGAAAATAAATAATTTTATTTATGATAATGTAAATAATTAATTTTAAATTATTTTATTTATAATAAATTAATTATTTATCTAATTAAAAATATCGAATAAATATATGTTTTATTTAGTAATTTAATTTAATTATAATTGGCGATTAAGTTATGAAAATTAGTTATATTAGATAATTTAAAAAAAATATAAAAAAATATTTTAAAATAAATATTTTTTAAAATAATTTTAACATAAATTTATAATATAACTTTTTTAAAAATATAATATATTATTTTATAGTAATTTTAAATAATTTATATATTTTTATTTTTTAAACTAATAAAAGACTTATTTTATCAAATTTTAATTTAGTATTTTTAATTAAAATAATAAGATAAATGCCAGAAAAACATAAAAAGAGAGAAGAAGGAAACAAGCATGAAAAGAAAGAAGAGAGAATAACAAGAAATAAAAGGAAGAGAGAAAATAGAAGGAAAATCTTTAGTGACTGAAAGATTTGCGCGCAAGTAACTGGAATATAAAAAAAACTCTCGAAAAATGAATAAGAGTATATTGATTACGAATGAACATTGTTACATTAAAGTGTAGATGATTCAGAAAAATAGCAGAAATTGTCTTGTTTCAGTTGTATACCATAATCTTGTTCAAGTACCAAATTTATGCCAACAAGTATTGATAATTGTTTAATGTGCCATATAATTGAGCTTTATCAAATCATCCTTGTTAGACACATGAAAGTTTGTATTAGCATAAGTTGCACGTTAGTAGTATACAGGAGTTTGAAGCAAGCATAAACATATAGATACAGACTAAACAAGCAAACAAATACTACATCAACACTACAATGAGTCTCACGCAACAAAAGAATCTGTGTTGGTTACTTCCACGCTGAAGCAACAATTAAGTCTTTGTCTTCCCACCCAAAATGAAGTGCTCCCATTTCCTCCTTTATCTTGAACCTGTCACAGTACTGCTTAATAATGAGTTTCCTAATTGCTTCTCTCACATTTGAGCTCACTGGGGATGGAGTGAAGCCAGCCATTGTCAACCTTGCCCTCCATTTTCCGGCGACTTCATACCGTTCTATTCTATCCTCGCCCTCACACGCCACAATGTTGACAATGTCCTTGGCCAAGCATTGCCTTTCAACATTCATCCTGTCCTGGCTCTCCCTAGGTAGAGTTGCATCAAGTGTGTCAAAAACAGCAGAGTAGTAATTGTATGCTTCAACAAATCTTTGGAGAAAAGGGGAGGTGTTGGTGTTCATGTCCTGCTCCACAATTGTCACAAGTTTTGGCTTCAAGCTCTTGACCATGCGAAGAAGCTGGTCTCTCTCGTTCACTGTGGATACAGTTTCATCACGCATGTGATGAAGCTGGAATGCAAAGTTCACCACAAGTGCTTCCCCCGGACGACAATTGAGCATTGATGGAGAGACAATTGAGGTTTTTGAAGCCACTGCTCGAAACTCAAATGGCAATCCAAGTTCTTCTGCCAGCTTTTCAAGTCTTTGTCCTATGATGTTTATGCCACCAATGGAGCGCTGCACGGTCTCGGGATCATCCACCCCGGTTAATCTCACATGAGGTGGCCTACCTGGCATTGAAGCAAGTGTTTGTATTAGAGTTATGTATTGAGTTCCCTGGCTGATATCAAAGTCTATTATGTGAACCTTCTTTTCATCCCTAACAGCCTCAGCTATGGCGCCATTTGCAGCAATGAATCCGAATTTAAAACATGGGCAGACCTCAAATAGTATCTGCATAGCTGCCAAGCGATCTGAAGAAGGAGGTTCCTTGCATCTCAATGCTTGATAGATGCATTTTCCAGAGGAAGCAACGCGAGCTGCAAGCCCTTCCACCATGTAGGCTGCAATTCTTTGAGAAGGATCACCCTGAATGGAGACCATTTGCCTGAGATTGTTTATCATAGATGTGGCTTCCTGTTCATTTCCTTCTGAAAGTGCTCTAGCACAATCATAAAGTAATTGTTTGGGGGTCTGGGGCGAGTTTTGTGAAGTTTCTTTGGTGGTGCTGCTTATGCTGCTAATATTGGAAGAATCTGAGGATGAAGACTCCTTTGGTGAGTCATGGAGCAGCATATCTTGAAGCGGATTGGCCCACTCGGCCATGTCAGGATCAATATCCATGCTTTGCACAGTCTCAAATATGTCTTCCTCCTCCTCTTCTTCATTAGAAAACAAAGCCCTTTCCAATTCTTGTAATTTTAATCTCATTTCACCATCAAAGTCAAGGCCATCAGGGCTCCTATTTTCCACGAAATCTGATCCAAAATTGGACTGATGGGCATGGTGACGCCTTGTAGACCGGATAGAAGCGTCAAATGGGTTATTAACAATCACAGAAGCTCCTGAACTAGCTCTGAGCAGGTAAGAAGCACCATCGGGCTGAACTGAATTTCCTGATATGCTGGAACTAGATGGTTCTATTAGTTCTTCTGATGGAGAATCGTGGAAGTACTTTTCATAACTCTCACTCGAGTAAGAATCTGTGAAATACATGTTTCTGTGCTTATCCGGAACAAAATTGTGGGAGGACAGATCAGGTGAAACATCAGTTCCCTTTAGTGTGTAGAGCTTGGCATTCCTATATGATGTATCCGCCAACTCTGTAGATATAACCAATGACATAGTTCTCGTTTTATTCACTCAGCTCATACAAAATTTCAGTCTGCACCCAAAACATCACAGACATTAGTCAGGAAGATGCTATAGAAACTGCAATCAATTAGAACTACCAGGCTTTATTTATTTTTTTCTCTTCTTTCCTACCTTGAGAAATAGTAAAACGAGAGAGTGCTCACTGATGAACCTTCAAGGATGTCTTTGCTGAGATTGGTGAAACAAAAGGAGCAGACACGAACATTAGAAAACATTTTATATTTAGAAAAAAAAAACAATCTATATAGACATATGAAACGTTTAATACTTAACATTTACTGAAAGTCTCACGAATAAACTTGTTAAGAATAATTTTTTGAATGTATTTTAAGAAGTAAATATGATCTCACTTACCCGGCAAAGAGAACTAAAACAACTTATTAACAAAATTTAGTTATTGGCTTTGATCACGTATGAATTTATACGGCAGATAAAGCTTCACCCAGTATAGAAAAGAATTTCGTTCTTAATATAGGGGCTTCAAATCACAATATTTGGGACGAACAACAACAAAAATCCTATCCTGCTAGAAAATCTTCATTCACCAAACAACTGACAGTATTTGGAAGAGCAAAAATAAATGTAGTTTACACCCATGTGCACAATCAGGTGAGATGACTGCAGATGTTAGCTGGATTACCAAACGCATTCTTGAAATCAAATGAAAATACCCAGGAAAAAAAAACTTTTGTATGGATCAATAATCCTTCAGACATTAATCTTATCTGGCACTAAAAAATGAGGAATTCTCCTGAGGATGACAGAATACTTGCCTTTTTAAATAACTAGAAAGCTCAAGAAATGAGTATATCGCTTATCTTTCTTGGAACAAATTTTGATTTTAAAAGGTTCAGATACTTCTATGCAACCATTAGTCAACCATACATAAAACTTTTTGGATAATACCAATCACTTTGTGTTAAGATATGAGAATCTTAGGGGCTAAAGTATCCACTACGACGAACAACGATATTTTAAGACAACAAAACTCCCTTCCAAAATCCACCTTTGTTGCAAATGCAGAAACAGAAAAGGATGAAGGAAAATAAAATAAAATTGGAGAACCAACCCATGATAGGAAAAGTAGAAAACTCCCTAAAAAACCACCTTATTCAGAAACTATAAATAAGGACCAATCTTCTATACTCTTGCCTTAATTCAATTAACAATTAATCACAACAATCGTAGCCGATGGTACCTCTTATTAGGAGCCACCCAAGTTACAAAAAACTGAACCACATAATCAAAAATCTAGAGGCAGGAATTAAACAAAAGATAAAGGGTACCTGGTGCAACTTCAGGCAGATTAGGAGGATGATGCTCTGGGAGACAGAGTAAGAAACTCAACTAAGGCTTTTGACCAAGAAGCAGAGAGATTGATGATAGGCAACCCAAAAGGGCAAGCAAGACCAACTCTTGATGGCTCCTTAATATATTAAAATGGTTGTTTCCTTGGGAAGGTCAGATTGGTGGAATAGCAACAAATCAGATAAACAAAAGATAAATTAACAAGGTACTTGAGAATTGATATGCACAACCAATCAAATCTAATAAATATAGATGTGGACAAAGGAAGAAAAGGATAACGAGACTTTTAAGTTTAAAGGTTCATTGAGTTAAGAATTGTGGTGAGTTAGGAGCAATTGAGCAACCCCAACAAAAAAATAATAAAAATTTATGAACATATGCTATAGTCTAAAGATGCCCATTTATTTATTCATCAATTTATGATAACCCTGACGACAATCTTAGCTTCTGGAACCGAGTGAAGTGGTAAGCAAGTGGAAAAACAAACGCACCAAGAATTAACGAAACTTCTTGGAATTCACTGCAACTTGTCTACCTCAGATAAAAAACATTGGCCACACGAAACCATGATATCATACAATGACATAGGTACCCATCATGGACGTGCAAACTGCAGAGAATGTACACCGTTGGATTCACATATCAGCAACCATCATAGTGGTAGTTGTGTCTTTTCACTCTACCCTAAACTTCAACCCCTAATGTGAAAAGAAAGGAGCACACAGTTTTATTTATATTAAACTATTTATTGAAAGGGTTGAATAATTCTACTCCCTGGGTTCTGAGAGAACAAGAATCCTCATCTTTTCTAATTATTTTGTTATGATAGGATGGAGAAATTTGAGTAAATCGAATTATAACATGTGTAAAACTAGAACCTTTTATAGCATAAATCATTTTTTTGTTATGTTTTTTCGTCTAATTTAGGGACAGTAATTTAATTCACACATGAAAAAGAATATATAACTTATAGAAATAGACACGTTATCAAGTGAGTACTCATGTGTTTACACATGATCTATTAGATGAATCAATATTTAAGAAGTATGTTTTTGTTATTTTACTATTAAACAAAATACCTATTAAATTTATATATTCCATCTCAAGATAAAGCATTTTAAAATTTCAAATATCTAAGTAGGAAGTTGAGAGTGGGTTTAGGACCAGACACCGAAACTCACAAAATTTTACACAGTCATTAAATCTCAGATCCATTTTTTGTGTTTTTTGTTTTGTAAACAAAAAAAGAAAGAAAAGAGAAAGGAAAATGGTTAAAGAAACCCTGTTCAACAACCAAACACGCGATAACAACTGGACAAAAATTATAATATTATGAAGATTTAATTATAATTTCATTTCTATATTTTATAAACTTCAAGTTTTTCTTTCCCAAAATTTAGTCTACCATTAAGTGTATTATTAATTATTTATATATTTATTAATATAATCTATTCAAATATTATTTTTTAGGATTATCAATAATTATACCTTATCATACCAATTTACAAGAAAGGTTGAAGTTTTAATTTTCCTTCTTTTTTTGAATAAATAAAAGATACACCATAATTATTTGTTCAGTCTTTTCGCATCAAAATGTTGCAACGCGTTAGAATCATAAGTGTCACAACTTTTTTTATATGACATTAATGGAAATAAATTGTAAATTTATATTTTTTATATAATTAATTTTTTAAAATGTTATTATTTTTTTCATATTATTATTGTTTTTAAATATATAAATTATAATAATTATTTTTAATTATGAAATTTTAATTTTTCACCATAACATAAAAATAGTGACTACAAATATTCAACCGTGTCTTGATGTTTCATAAGTATCTTTCTTACTTTCTTTCTTATTTGTATATATTATCAGTATAAAAAATCATTTATCAATTTTACTAGAATTTTCCTTTTAACTTTTTGATAAAATATAATTCATTGAAAAGATTTTGTTGTTTTTATTTTAGAAAATGAAATAATGAACGGTTGATACCTAAAATTGTAAGAGGGGAAATAAGAAATAATTAAAGGTTATGACCGAGTCAGAGATGTGGAAAACAAGGCTTCACTTTTCTTAGTTCAAACCATACTTGCCACCAACACCGATATTGGTGGGCAAAGTTTGACTATTTTCTTTTCCTTTTCTGCAACCGCGTGAGATCTTCAAACTGAAAAGACATAAAAGCCCTCATTCCCTCTCCCATTATTCTCCACTAAAATGATGACAAAACCTTTCAACAAATTGAAACTAACGTGCTCTTCAATAACCAAATTACTATCTTATCAACTCAGTTTCAATAATTACATTTATACTTTATCTATATCACTAATTATATAACATTTTCAACACATTCTTACCTAAACAATTGACTACCTTTAGATACCAATTTCAAAATATTTACGTGTAGTTTCATAGCAAATTATTTGGTAAATCCAATAACACATTCACTGTCAGTTTCAAGAGGAATTTAATAATATGTCTAGTGGGGGAGGGGGGAATAAAATAGATCCAATGATTTAGTGAGTTGTGGCGTGAAATGAATCAAACATGTCATCAATCACATGTTTTATTTGTAGAAATTGTAAATATCATAGAGATTAACATTCACACATGGCTGATGTTCTTGAAAGCTGAGGGCCGTGATCCCCCAATTTTTGTAATTTATATAATTTATGATTTTTGTCCCCCAAATTTAATGAATATTTAATATATTTATCTGTATATTTATAATTTTATATTCTCTGTCTCTCTTCGAGTTTTGTAAGCTCTCATATAATTTATGATTTTGTCTCCCTCAAACTTAATAATCATTTAATATATTTAAGTATATATCTACAATTTTATTCTCTCACTCTTTCATCTTCTTTCTTCCTTTTATATTTATTTATTATTTATTAATAATATATTATTTACCCCCAAAATTAATGGTCAAAATCCACCTCAACAAACACGAGTTATATTTGTTAATAATTTAGTCTCTATCCTTTCCTCTTATCCAAATGAACCAACACAACAAGGTGGAATGAATTTTAAAACAACAACTACTTCCTCTTTTTTTATATTATTATTTATAAGCTTGTTTACTTTTTGTATGATTAGTATAATCACCCTTTCATTCTATCTAACCGATTCTCATCATAGCATTTGGAAAATGTTTAGCCATGTACAATGAATATTATCATCAACTTCATGACTAAGTGCATATCATATCAACGTTTTGAAACCAAAATTTGATTAAATTAATCACAATAATTTAATTAGGCAAACATTCACAAAACAATCTCAATTGGATTGGATTTAGTGAAATTATCTTATGTCTCCAAGCGTGTTAAATCACAACTTTTTTTTTAAGTTGTATTTATATTTAATGTTTGACCATGTTTTAAGAGTTATTTTAATATTTAAATGTTCAAATAAATATAACTTTTGATTATTTTTTTTAATTCCTACTTTTTGTCTCCTATTTTCCAAATCTATAATTTTTAATATTTTTTTATAAAATAATTTAAAATTTTGAAAAAAATTATAAAAATTTTCACAACAATATATATAATATGTTTATTCTAGCCCACTTACAGTTATTGACTTTTTTTTTTTTTTTTTAAGTTTGTAGAAAAGACAGTAGAAGGTGGTGTGTTGTTATCTATTTGGCTCATCTTTTCCATTTCACAAAACAATGGCGATCACAGAGACTTTGGTACACGGTTTTCCGCAAAGTGAATAAAACAACATATCAAATCCCTAATCTTCATCATTCAACATTTGCATTACCTAACCAAAGAAATAACTACTCGTTCCGACTAATATTTAAATCAAAGTCTATGAGATTAAGAAATAACTCACATGGTTGCAACGTTATAAAGGGTGCTTTTAAATTTCTGGTCACACGTCAGAAGCAGGGTTTTTCTCTTGTTAGAACTTAGAACTGGAATTTTGCATTCGTGCCTTTTCCGATTTCATCATGACCTATGTTCCTTTTAAATCAAAAGTTCCATGAACTTGCTAAACTTTTTTCATTTGTGTAATGAAAAATATATTTGTATATGGATTTTATTTTATTTTTTTTCATTTTTGTTGATATCATGCAATGTGGTCAAAGTGATGATAAAAAATGATTCTTTTTAGCAACGCAGCTTAAGTTGACATTTGCTAGTGTTAAGTCAAGCCCTTTAGTTAGATAGTTGAATTTTCAACCACATAAACCTCCAAATTGGAAGCTTTCAAACCAAATTATATGATTGAAGTTTTTCCAAGCAAAATTGAATTATATGGAAGCTTTCAAAGCTGAATAATATTTTCTCTTCGATAAACCATCTTAAAATGTTCAACGTTATGTATTTATATTAATAGTGAAATATTTGAGAGTTAATTATCAAATAGTTTTTCTGTTTGAATTCAATTGCAATGAAATTAGTAAAATGTTCTTTATTGTTTAAAATCAGAGTAAAAACAATAAAATATCAAAAAGAGAAACATAATTAAATAAAACATATTATTTAAGCTAACTTCTAAATTACCAAACAATTGCATACCATACTTGATGATTTAAAAGCCGAAGAGTGGTTGTGCACAAAAATGGCTAAATGAAATCATGTCAGGATGGAAACCAAACTTACCCAAAATCACAAATGGTTGGAAAGAGAGAAGATGAAATTAAAGGGTTGTTGCAAAATATTACTATTTTGCTTCCCTTTAATCCTAGACGTAGCTTTATAGTTATACTCGGAATTGGACCGAAACTTTCTAGAATATCTTGACAGGGAATAGATATTTAGACCTTATATACAACATGGGTTAAAGTAAGAAAAACAAAGATTTTCACATCTTTCTTGAAACTGTGCTTGTGACTTGCATTTTTATGGGAAGTGTAGAAGATGGAGGCTCGGTTAGCATTAAGGGAAAGAGGTCAAGGGTGGGATTGGAGGGTTAGGGTTTGTGGGTAATGTCTTATAGGGTAGAAGTGTTTGGACCTAGAACCCTTGATTTTTAGGGTCAATTAGTTTGGCAAACCCTATACATTGGTCTCGCGGAACTTGGTAAAACATGAAAAATTGATCAGCTTGAAAAAACCAATTAGCCAATTAGCACTGTAACATGGAGATTTTATATCAATTATAGAATTAATTAAGGTGAATCTCACCAATAAAGGAATCAGGATTTTTTCCATGAGGTGTGAAGAGGAGGTAATAGGGTTTTACCAGAAGCTAAATGTTTAAATTAAACATACCATGAGCTTGGTAAGGGATATTCATGACGATCATCTAGGGTTTGCTAAGGAGAATCAGGAAAGTATTATTGGTTTCACTCTGGAGGCTGTGTCATCTGATGCTGGAAGGAACCCATTTTCTTCACTCAAAATATTTGAAACTTATGACGAAGTTGAAAATGAATGATAAACTAATTAGGAAAATTATATAAAAACTAAGTTAGATTTTTAAAAAAGCAAAAAAATTAAAATTTTCCAATTTTCGATAATGTGTGTTATAATTTATATTTCTTAAGCATACGTGTATCTAGTGCCTATTTTAACATTGTTAAGAAAACATGCAATTCAATATGTTAAAAACAAATTATAATGTTTATTTTAAATATATAAATCATATTATAACTAAATTTAATAGTAAATAATAGTTTATGTAAATATCTTTATATCTTAAATTTATTTTAGCTATTATTGATAAATTCTTTTACAAATATTGTAATTCAACTTTAAATAAATATTAAAATAATACAACATTTTCTAAAAGAGTTTTAGTTAATAAATAAAATTTTACAAATATATATATATATACATATATATATATATATATATATATATATATATAGAGAGAGAGAGAGAGAGAGAGAGAGATTATTAATATTTAACTTTGTTAAAAATAAAAATTGAAGCAACTTATGATAAATTTGTCCAACATTTAACTTGGAATAGAAGCCAATCACATGGAAACAATGGGAGAATATGATTTTTCATCAGGAATACTACATGTAAATAAAATAAAATAAAAACTTATATTATTTTCCAAAAGCTATTATAATAAGAAATGAATCAAATTTATTTTAGCTTAAAAATGGGATTTATTAACATATACGTACTTGTTTTAAATTAGAATACTTTTTAAGTTATACTTCAAATGTATTTTGAGAAAGTTGTAATTATATTTTTTTAATACATTTCTTCTGAATAGAAAGTGGATATGCATTATTAAATATCAAAGCATTTGTTAATACACACTGGTCTATTTTAGTTGAAGTATACAAGTAAATATAATATTAATGCATTTCAAGATAATTTTAAGTATAAGTTGTTATAACATTTTTCAGCATAAAAAGAAAAAAAAAGTAAACATATGTTTGTTAGCATACAAGGATAACAAAATTAATATGTCCTCATACCCCTCGTTTACATTAATTATTCCTTCAAAACAATTGTTTTTTATTTCTTGTATGCATCATTCACATCTTTCATTTTGTATAAAGAAAGGTTAAAGCGGATAGACATGCAAAAAAGTAAAAAGATACCAATGACATATTAGAAATATCATCAAAGATTCACTTAAACACATTGTAAGTGATTTTATCCTGTTGCAGTTACTCGACTGGTTATCATGCAATAGGAAATTTTTCTGTGAAGGGATGCATACCAGTGTGGAAACCACACCAATAAACCAGTTATGTCAACAGAGATTGACTCACACATGTCTTATTATAGTACTACAGTGAGATAGCATACATGCTATGTATCTTATTTTAGGAATGGATTCATCTCATATCACTTCTGATGAAAGTTGACAAGACGGAAAATTCATTAAAAAACTGTAGATTTTTAGTACCTGAAAACCCTACATGTATGCCATGCACCACACACGACAAATTTACACCTCCAACTAGTTTAGATGATATGTCCAGAGTTTTAAGTTACTATATATATCTACGATCACATTTGATCAGAGTATCATAATTTTAGAAGTCCGAATAATTTGTCATTGCAATCTGGATAACTGTAGTCACAATCTAAAACCTTAGCTAGCGCAAGGTTTAAACAAGAGAGTTCTACGCCTCATATATGAAGTTTAAAACTTTAAACACTTCACTCATTGGCATCACCGACACCAAGAAAATCATAGAAGGGAACATCTTCGGATCCATCATCATGCGCTTCCTCTTTATTATTCGAGGAAGAAGAACCCTTAAACTTAGTGAATGCTGATGATGAGCTATGAAAAAAGGTGGTTTTCATCATTGCATCACCAGCAGCACTATTGAACAGCCCAAGAGGATAACTCCTTTCATTCCCAGGAAAAGAGTCTGAGAAGGATGGTAACAGTCCAAAGTTCATAGGGTTGAACGAACCATTGGGACAGACTGGTGCAAGGGCCCTTTGTGCAGCGTTGAAGTTCCTCATACCAAAGAATGGTCCATAGTGAGAAGCAGTGGTGGTAGAAGAAGAGTTTGAAGCGTTAATCAGGTGTTGCAAGGTTTCAATATTGTTGGCTTCCTTTCGCTTTCGTGCGATCAGAACGTGCCAATGATTTTTCAAGGCATTATCGGTTCTCCCCTGGAAGAGTTTGGCTATGGTTGCCCATTTTGCCCCATAAGCCTCATGAGCTGCAATTAACCTCTCCTCTTCTTCTTTTGTGAAAGGGCTTCTGTTAACTCCAGGATCAAGATGATTCCGCCACCTTAATCTGCAACTTTTTCCTGAACAATAGAAATGAAAACCCGTTTGCAAAACACACATAAAAAAAAAAAAACAAGAATCATATAATATATATTATACCTGCATGTCCTCACGATGTGACATTTTCTTTGGTAGCAATATGCACGTAGGAAATATCAAATTGCTCAAACTGATATAAATTTGATGCAATGTTTATATTATATAGTATTTTAATTTCCACTAAACAGAGCCTATATATACTAATGGAAGCAAATAGATGTTATCAACCCGTGTATAGATTTTTTCTTATAACCCTATGCATAAAAGCAATATCAAATACAATTAACCTTACTCAAACACATGAATTTATGAAAATGAATTAACATAGAAAACCCAACGTAGTTCCAACTAAATAATCATGCTTAAGTTGATTATGATAAAAAAATCGATTCTTTAGTTCATAAAAAAATCAATCTTTACCACTTCCGTATAATTGTTCACTTAAGATTTATTATATATTACCATTAAAAAAAAAAGTCTCGTCTTTTTACCGTCAAAAGCTAAATTAATCGCACTTTTCATGTTCTAACAAAAATGGCACTAGATTTGTGTAACACGTAACGTGGTCGGGTACTCAATTTTAGTTGTAGATGTAACAGTGTTAAGAAAAAAGGGGACATTTAAAATAGATCTGAAGATAACCTAACCCTATTAAATTTTTGAGGGGACAAAAGTGTAATTGAGCTAGTTAATTAGTACACCTAGTTGATAGATTTACCAGATCGTCCTTCTATATGTTGAGCAATTGAATTCCAGTCTTGGGGACCATGTTCTTGAACAAGTTGGCTTAGCTTTTCATCCTCAGCTTCCTTCCAGTGGTTAACACGATACTTATTCGGAATGTTCTGAGCAGGTGGAGTAGAATTGTCCATGCCTATGGATTCAGTGCTTGAAAATGAGGCACAGCAGAGAGAAACCCTAAGTTGATAGTGATGAAAAGGGCACAAACATGGAGCTGTTTTTTGTGATCACTATTTAATACTTAACTTCTTACCTCATCAGACAAAATATTCAATTTATCTCAGCTTTCCTTCTATTACATCTGGGGAAAAGTGACCAAACCGTGTTTCTTCTCTGCATTTCTTTGTAAGTAAAAGGAACAAAAAAAAAAAGGAAGGATATTATTATTATTATTATTATTATTATTATTATTATTATTATCATTATTTTTAAAATAAGATAATTATAAAAAAATATTTATAAAATATGTTTGGTTATTATTCAAATTTCCTATCAAATTATAATTAATTACCATAGCAACGGTAACTACCATAACAACGGCAAACATATTTAGTAGGAGTTATTTAAAAAGATTTTTTTAAAAATAAAATATATTATTTTAATGTAAATTTCAAGAATTATTATGAATTCTTATAATTAATTTCTAACATAGATACTCTACAAATTTCATTTTAATTTAGATATAACAATTTTTCTATCAATATTATAATAATAATATTTATATAATATAGAAAAATTTGTTTGATAATCTCTTTTATCAATATTATAATAATAATAATAATAATATTTATATTCTTACTCTCTCATCCCAATGTTATATTATTTATCTAAAATGATTTGTCAAAAAAGATTTTTTTCATAGTCTTTTACAACAGATCATTTTTATTGTGTTTTTAATTTTAATCATTGATATATATATATATATATATATATATATATATATATATAATGTTTTATTTTCAAGAAGAATTTCTTATATTCTTTATTATCAAACATTAAAAACTTTTATTTCTTATCATTTTCTCAAAATTGTTAAATTAGAAGAAAAGATGTACATTGAAATCGAAAATTTGATTGGAATTAAAATACTGTTCATTAAAATTAAGGAACAAGAATGTTTAGGGATCATGAACTATGTTCATGAGTATCAAATTGTTAGGAGTTTAGAATAAGGGTAACTTATAATTAGAATCAAATTGTTTTATTATTACAATTTAAATGACTACATTATTTGAGAATTTATAATTTTAAGGATCATTTATTCTTTTTATTTATTTCAAGAATTAATTTAATTTTCACTATAAATTTAAATATTAAATTAATTGATGATGTATAATTTTAGAAATCATTTTACCATTTTATTAATTTTAATGACTAATTTGGTAAACTATTTCCCAGAACTAGTTGGTAGTTTACTTTACAATTATTTAACCTTCATGTATAGAAATTGGTTTGTAGTTAATACTTGTCTTTATTTTTTATTTTTTATTTTTTGTATACATGTACAGAAGAGAGTCTTCATTTATTTCAATTAATAAATACATTTTACAAACTATAAAATTCAGTTTAATTAATAAATATATCACATAAGCATTAATTAAATAAGTAAAGAAAGTAAACTCTCGATCTATAATCAATTAAAAGTAAATAAATTAATTTGATATGAAAGATTATGTGATAGAAGAAAGAGCATATTGCTGAATTTTACGCCACTGTAAAAAAAATAATTAAGGAAATAAAGTTATTACAGAATGGTGAATTTAAAATATAGATTTGAACGAATTACCTGTTTTACGCTCTCCTTCTCTGTATATCTTTCCATAGTTTTTCTTTCAAGAAAAATCTAAATTGTCCTTCACATTAATATATTCCAATGAATGGATTTTTCAATCAATAATAATAATAATAATAATAAAAGTTGAAAAACTGGCTGAAATTAAATTATATATGCAAACAAAAAAAATCAATATTTTCAGAAAAGAAACATTATCAACTTGAAAATCAGTTTTATTCTGTACAAGTATCTGTAGTAGAAAAAATTAAGGTGTAGATTAATTTTAATTTGTGAGGATAAATTAATTAATTATTTTATCCTTTTATTAACAAGATCAGTGTTTATTTCATGAAATCTTGTTCTATATGTTCATTTAACGTAATAAATGGTTTTTAAATATTATTTTAGAAATTACATTAATGAAATTTGAATGAAAATTTTATCTAAGTTTTTTCTGATCCATTCGAATTTAAAAGGGAATTTATCGAATTTCAAGCCAAACTTAACTCCTTATACTGAAATTGTACATATGTTAAATGCTTGATAGGATACTTAATTTATAATCATTTATATATATCATTAGCGTTTTTGTTTTTATTAATATTAGTAAATTTATATTTATTAGTTACACTATATAGTTATTCTTATTCTTATTATTATTATTTTTTAAAATAATTATATTCTTATTTAAGATAAATAATTATGAATATGATGTATTATTTAGAGCACTTAAATTTAAATAATTCTTCCCTCTCAAACATGTATGCTGCAACTTCTCTTTGATAAAAAAATAATAGTAAACATAAAAATTGAAGTTATTATTATTATTATTATTATTATTATTATTATTATATTGATAAAAACAATTATTGGATGATTGTATTTTGAGAGGAATGTCAATTTATATTTTGTTATCACTTAAAATAATCATGTCTTACTTAGTAACACTATTTACCTATTATAATGATATATAGTATTTGAGATAGATACACTCTTTTTGTGATTATTTATTTTCCTTAAAAAAGGATAGATATTTATTTAGTTACATTGTTCATTTATTTTTACAATATGTGTTATTATGGCATTTTAAAACTTCATAAATTTTATGAAAATTTTATTAACATCTTTTTTTATTATTTGTTTTGAACTATCATTTCAGTTATTACTAATACCGACTAAGTAATACGGTAAGAGTAAGATAAATAATAGATCATTTTTAATAAATATCTCTTCATGTTATCATATATAAATAAAATTTGAGTTATGTTATATAAATAAAGTTTAAGTCTTTCTTATATTTTTTTTAAATTAATTTGAATTTATGTAATTTTTTAATATAGATTAGAATCTATTTTAATAATACTTATTGAGAATTTTGTATTAATCACTACCAGAGGATTTAAAACTTTTTTTTGTCTTTTACTTTTTTTTCTTATCATTATGTTGATACACATTCCATATGCAAACCGAACCACTTATTTAAGACATATAAAATTATTTACTTAAAGAGATATAAGTAACAGGATCACAATTGTAAGTTATGGTTATTAAAAGAATCCAATACATATAATGGATGAAATGTAGAAAAAGAATAAGTGTTAGAAATTTGAAATAAATATAAAGAAAGGGATGAAAATGAAAGTAATAATAACAATAAAAGAACAACGTTTGTTCATCAAATAAAATCAAAATTTGTATTCAAAGAATATAAAGAGGGAGAGAAAAAAAAAATCGAAAAAATATAAGTTTTATCAACCTCTCAAACTTTAAGTTGAAAGTAGATATTTGTCATTCTTAACTTGGGATAAGTTATTTGAAGGTAGCAGGTAATAAAAGTTGGGTTAAGAGATCGATAATTTATAGAAATCAGGAGATGAGGAGAAACTTCAACAAGCCTTTGTTGATATTTTCTTGAATGATGTGACAATCAATTTTGATATGCTTGGTGTGCTTTGGAGGACTTAGTTGAAAGTTATTTGTATGACGGATTGATTGTCACTATAAAATATAACTAGTTGAGTGATGGGTATCTATAGATTCTAGAGAACGTAGGTTAGCTATTGAAACTCACAAGTGATGGAGGCTAAGGCATGATATTAATTATGCTTTTGAAGTACTGCATGAAACCATTTGTTGTTTCTTGAATTTCCATGAAATGATAGAATTACCAAAATAGATGGAGAAACCAGTCATGGACTTTCTGGATTCAAAGCAAGTGGCTCAATTAGAGGATGTGGTAAGCGGTTTGTTGGTGTAGAGTGGTTGGAAAAGAGACAAATTGACTAAGATTATTAACTGATAAAACTATGTCAGGTCTGATATTGGTAAGATAGATTAAGCGGTCGATAAACCTTCGATAAGAAGAAGCACATTTATCACTAAGGAGATCTCCTTAATTGGTTGTGAGGAATGTGTCATTGGGGTGGGCATAAGAGCACAATTCATCATTCTAATTTCTTGTAGAAGATCGAGAGTGTATTTGCGCTGACTGAGATGAATGTCAGAGCTAGTGCGAGAAACTTCTAATCCAAGAAAATATGTAAGATCCCCAAATTTTTGATGTGGAAATGTTTGTCCAGAAGAGTGATGATTTGTTATATCTCCTCATCATCATTATTCGTGAGTATAATGTTATAGATCAAAACAACAATAATATGGTGTGCATCATGTTTAAAAAAAAAAAAGGAATGATAAGCAAATGAACGTGTAAAATTGTTTGAGTGGAAAGTTTTGCATAACATTGTTGTTCAATACGTTTAAGCCCATTGATAGACCGTTGAAGCTTGTTTTGTTAGTAGTAAGCTTAAGTGGGACTTTCATATACTTATTCTTGAAGATCTCTATGTACAAATGTGTTGTTGATGTTAAGTTGTTTTAAGACTCATTTTTTTTAAAGCAATAACAATTAGGAGGAGACGAAGAGTCGTGAGCTTGGCAACGGGGACAAAAGTTTCAAGGTAGTCCAATCCTTCAAGTTGGATGTAGCCTTTAGCTACTAAGCGTGTTTTGAATTTGTCAATGCACCCATATGATTTGTGTGTGATCTTGTATATCCATCTACAACCACCAACGATTTTGCCTCAGGGGAGTCCAATCCTTCAAGTTGGATGTAGCCTTTAGCTACTAAGCGTGTTTTGAATTTGTCAATGCACCCATATGATTTGTGTGTGATCTTGTATATCCATCTACAACCACCAACGATTTTGCCTCAGGGGAGTGTGAGAATCCATGTGTTGTTTTCCTCCAAGGCTTTCAACTCATCCTTCATGGCTTGAATCCATTGTGAAGATTTTAAGGCTTCTTTGTAGCTGTGAGACTAAATTACAAAAGATATAGAAAGAATTGTGTTTAAAAGTAAAAGATAACTTACTATATGAGATGAAATTAGTCATCAAGTATCTAATAATACTTGAGTTTGAAAATCAAACAAGACAAATAGGATATTTTCTAGGACATGTGGAATGACGAGGTTGAATAATATCATTATCCAAAATATCAGTGGAATGGTTAATACCAACAACAATATTAGTAGAATTATTATTATCAGCAAATGTAGTATAAGTTGTAGTTCTGGCATTAGTATTAGGATGTAAATTGACATTGTTATTGGAAAATATTATATATAGTGTCTAGTATAATTATGAGGAACTAGAAGAGATAAACGGTTAGGATCTTAACTATTAATAATGTAATAATTATATGCAAAATGATTTTCACAAGACATGATATGACGAAAAATTTCCATCTCATGATTGTATTGATTAAGAAACATATAACCCTTAGTGTGAAGTTTGAAAGTGAGAAAAATACCAGGAACAACTTTAGTATCAAATTTGTTTTTATGTGCAATGGGAGTATTAGAGTAGCATAGTCATCCAAAACCACATAAAGTAAATATATTATACAATTTGCCATAAAGTTTTTCATAAGAAGAAGTATTATTTAACAAGGGAGTAAACATGCAATTTATTAACATAATAACATGTTGAGCACAAAGCACCAAAAGATAATAGATAGATGAGCTTGAAACAAAAGAACATAAATAACATTCAAGAGTTGTTTTCTTTTGACAATTTCATTTTGTTCAGGCATTTTAACACACGTGATTTGATGTATGATGCCTTTTAAAGAGAAAAAGTCATGTATAATAAAGAGTTAAATTGATTTTTAATAGTGATTATGAAATTAATAACAAATTTTATAACTACTTATTTGTCGGCCATAGGAATAAGGGAGGTGAAACGGGAAAAATCATTAACTATAGTCAGTTAAGATGTATTTGAAACATCTTATGGACATGGACCCAAAATGTCAATATCTACGAGATAACAAAAATTAGTGGTGTATGAATTGTTAGAACAAAAAAAAGTTTTTTTTTTTTGTTTAGCATGATGACAAGTATCACAAACATAACAACAATCATTGGTAACATAGGAGTATTTGAATTTTAAGATGTTCAACTTATTATTAGAAGGGTGTCCTAAGTATCATAAACTAATATCTTTTATAGTATTGCTTGAAATCATTATTGACCACAATTTTAGTAAAGTCAAAAACATATAAACCATATTTTAGCTTAACTAAATCAATTTTCTCTTTAGTTTGAAATTAGCTTAACTAAATCAAACTTGACTTTAGTTTGAAAGTTCTCATACAACCATTGAAAGAAAATATTAATTCATAATTAAGACAAAATTTAAAATTAAAATGCACAATTCCACAATATTTAGAAAAAATAGTTTCACCATTTGATAAAACAATATGAACGGGTTTGACACCATTATAAGAAGAAAATCCATTATATCTTTTCATAGTTATGATTCTTTTTCTATTTATTGGTATAGTTGGTTTTTAAATATGAAAGTTTTAATTTAGTTATGAATTTTGAATGCATTGAAATAAGATATATAAAAATTTTTATTTTTAACATTCATTATTTTAAATAAATTTTTAAATATTATGATTAAAATACAATTTATTCCATATATATTATTAAAATATAATTTAATATATATATATATATATATAAATTATATTTTAATAATAATTTATAAATATTTATTTGAAATTATAATAATAATATTAGAACTGAAAATAAAATGTTTTAATATTTATTTATTTACTAACGCTTATTTATTTTCATCAACCTAAAAAATTTATGGATGGTTAAATTTACTATAGACTATTATGCATTTCGTTATTTTATTAATTATTATTTTTTCTTAATTTTATAATTAAGTTACTTCTATTTTTCATTCTTTTAAATTTATTTCAAAATAATTAATTTTTATTTTTCAGGTTCATATATTTTAATTAGAATATTCTAAAATAATAAAAATGGTTAAATTTATTTACATTTATTATAAATACTGATTTTTTGATAATTATAAATATGAACTTTAATTTTTATAATAAGTATGAAGTGTTTATATTGGCTATGTAACTTCCTGCACATTAAAAAAAAATTGTAATTTAAGTTGAAACTCATGAACTTTTCTCCACTCAAAATTATATTTTGTTTTCCCTCCAAAAAGGAGTTATTTCGACTCTTCCCTCCTAATTCTCCGTCCCTCTCTCTTATTACACAAACATTAGGCCCTGACGCATTTTCAAAATCAAAACGCATCAAACCCTTACTCTCAACCCCGCCACCGCTTCAGCAGCGTCCCCATCACTGTCTCGTTCGGTCGTTATTGCGGTTTTGCCAGTCAGAATCCTGAGGTTAGTAGATTCATTGCTTCTTCTGTGACTCTACAGTTTGCTAATGATAGTAGAAATAATTTTCTTTTCAGAGGTTTAATTGTTGGTGATTTAAATTTGACTTTTGATTAGTTGTCACTTGAAAGTGTAACAATGTTTAGGGTGTTTAGGGTTCAAGTGTATTAGGGAAAATAAAGTGTTTAGGGTGTTTACACTAATTAAACTCTTCAGCGCTCAACATTCAGGTTCAGAAAATCAAATCAGAGTGGGAAAAAAGGCATCAATTTTCTGTAAATCATAAAGTCAGCGACCCTTGTCTCATTAAGTTGATAAAATATTCACACAAACCACGAAATTGTACTCATGTTTTCCCACCCCAATTTCATGTACCCAGCTTTCACAACTCTACTTTACCTTAGTCCAACTTTCCCTTCCCCAGAAAATAAATAATAAATAAACAACAGAACAGTAGAGAACAACACGGGTATGTGTGACAATGAAACATACCATAGCGAGCTTGTCTCCTTGAGATTCATTCGCCAATTGTGCAGGTGAGATTGGTCGGGATCGGGAACACACTCGCCATCTTGTGGATGAGGTTGGTCGTGATGCTCAAAGGGAAGGTTAGTGAAGTGAGACAACGTGGGTAAACAACGTTTCTTCTTCTTCTGCTTCTTTGTCCAAGGCACTTTCATTTCCACAGCCACTTCTTTCTTCAACGATTTTGGTTGTGAGGGTGTATCTTGAATGTGTGAGGGTGTATAGGTGAATGTTTATGTGTCAAAGTCGAACCAACATGGCTCATTCTCTTGTCTACCATATTCTCATCATTTCTCTTTTTTTTTTTTTCTTCTCCGAGTTACTTTATGCACCTCTTCCTTTTTATTTGCACTCCTACTTTTGAAACCACATCGTCATCATTTTGCAAGTTTAGATTGACCGTGGTGCATCGAGATTGGTGATAGAAGTCAGGTTAAAAGTAATTTACGTGATTGTGTGGATAAGTATGAAGTAACGAACATGTATTATATTTTATGGATTTTTAAGGTGTTAAGAAGAATGATATTTTCCTAATAAGATATGAGTTTAACTTAGATATAGACATGGATTCACACCACTCTTAATCCAAAATCATAAGATATTGGATTATAGGTTATACTTTTTAATATGTTGCTCAATTTTTTCATTTTTATTCAATGTGAGATTTAACTTACATTTGAATTACCTAATTTCTAAAATGACATTATTTTTTCTAAAACGTAATATAGTGTTTTAGAAGTACCTTTCAAGTAACATATTAATCTGTTTGACAACTTTCCAATGCTTCCTTTTTAGATTGAACATGAATCTACTAATAACTCTCAATACATGACAATGTTTAGTCTTGTGCATACATTAAACTATCGACTATAGATACATAAAGAATCTTAGTCATTATTATCTTGTCTTCATCTATCTTAGGTGACCTTTCTTGAGTGAGATTAAAGTGAACTCTCAAAAGTATATTTATTATTTTAACATCTTACATATTGAATTTCTCTAACACTTTCCTAATACACTTCTTTTGAGATAATATTAGGGAATTCAAATTTGTTTTTGTTGATATTCATATCCAAAATCTGTTTTTCAATATCTAAATCTTTCATCTCAAATTCTTTAGACAATTGTATCTTTAATTTATTAATTTCATCTATATTAGAACCTACAACTAACATGTCATTAATATACAATAGTAATATAATAAAAGATGAACCAAAATTTTTCATATAACAACATTGATTTATGACAAACTTCTTGTACCATATTCTACTCATAAAACTATCAAACCTCAAGTACCAATGTCTTAGTATGTATTTATTTCAACCCATACCAACTCTTGATCAACTTGTAAACCAAGTTTTTTCCCCTATAACTTGAAAATTCTCTCGGTTGCATTATGTAAATGTCCTCATCAAGGTTATCATGTAAGAATGTTGTCTTAACATCTAATTGTTTTAGATGTAAATTCTTCATGATCACAATACTCAAATAAGTCTAATGGTAGTTATTTTAACTTAATGAAAAAAAAAATCTCATTATATTTGTTGAAAGTCCCACATCGCCTACTTCATATCATTTGGTATGGTTTAAATACATGTTAGGCTACTCCACATATTGTCAATTGGTTTTATGTTGGAACCTTAACAATAGTCAATACCTTTTTTCTACTGAAAGTCTTTTACTACTAACCTTATCTTGTATCTCTTGTTATCGTTATGTTCTTCCTTTCAAATATGATTTGATATCTTTGAACATCCAACATACCCACAAAGATTAACATTCTCTTGAGTCCAACAATATATCTGAAATCCTTTAGAGTCCATATTATATTTGTAGATGTTTTAAGATTTATATCTCTCATATCTGTGATGTCTAAAGTTTCATCATCTACTAAGCGTACTTTGTCAAAATTTCTACTTCTAAATTTTTTTATCAAGTCATTGCTAGGAGAAGCATAGAAAGATGCACCACAATACATGATCTAAGATTCAAACTTGCTCTCAATACAACGTATCAACACATTATCATTGTCTTCTTCTCATGTATTCATTGTATTGTCATGTCTTTTTTCTTTAAGAGGAGTACATTGGTTCCCTAAAGTGTCCATTCTGCTGACAACCAACAAGTAGTATTCTTGTGAGATTTGTACTATCTTTGCTCTTTGGACTTTGATCTACCACGTTCAAAGTCTTACCCTCTTTTAGGTTTTTTATCTCTATTTTTTGTGTTTAATAAGAAATTTGTTGATTCTTTAATATTTCTTATATGAACATCTTCATTAAAGATTAAATCCCTAATTTCTTCAAAGGTTAATTTTATAGTCCTAGATTATTGGTTATCGTTGTGACAGGTCCTTAACTAATTATAAGGCAATGCGGATAGCAATAATAGGGCTTGTACTTCATCATCAAATTAAATATCCATTGACACTAATCTTGACAATAAGGAATTAAATTCATTCACATGATCCGTAACACTAACACCTTCTTGCATTTTCACATTAACTAACTCACAAATAAAAAATATCTTATCTGATGCTTATGACTTCTAGAAGTCATGACAGTTCTCGACCAACTATCGGGTAACAAAGATAGCAATAACAGACTTGTATTTCATTATCAAATTTAATATCCACTTACGCTAATCTTGATAATAAGGAATTAAATTCATTCACATGATTTGTAACACTAGCATCTTCTTGCATCTTTGTATTAATTAATTGATGTAAAAAATACTTTATTTGATGCTAATGGTTTCTCGTATATGTTTGATAATGTTTTTATCAAACCATATGTCGTTTTCTCGTTGATGAAGTTGTAGGTAACATTTTTCGTCAATGTTAATCTGACGATGTCCAAAGTTTATTGATCTAGCAATTCCCAATCTGAGACATTGTTTTGGGTTTATTATTCTTAGACAAAGGTTGATAACTCTTTTTCTGATAAAGATAATCTTCAATTTGTATATTTTATCAAACTATATGTCGTCTTCTCGTTGATGATGTTTTAGGTAACATTTTTCGTCATTATTAATCTGACGATGTTCAAAGTTTGTCGATCTAGTAACTCCCAATCTTCCCGAGATATGTTTTCTTTTTTTATTCGTAGCAAAGGTCGACACAATTTTTTCGATAAAGATAATCTTCCGTATTTTCCAAAATCTAAAATTATTTTTATCAAATTTGTCAATCTTCACTATTCCGTCTTCTACCATTACTCCCATTCGCATGAAAAAAAAACTCTTAAATACCGAGTTGTTGGACATTTTCGAGTGGGCTTAATAATAAGGAGATTCTTAAATAAGAGATTGATATTACTCTTATCCCAAAATTTTAAGGTATTAAAGATATGAGTCACATTTCTTTATATATTGTTTAATTTTCTTATTCTTATTTTATTTAATATGAGATTTAATTCACATTTTAATTACCTAATCTTGAAATTAGTGACGGGAGCTATAATACAATGTCTTACGCGTAAGCTTGTTTAGTCTGAATAGTTTTTTTTTTTTCAAATTGCAAAAAAAGTTTTGGATTATGTTTTCCAGATGGCACCAGAATAGTTTATCAAAACCTGTACAACTTACATTAATGACTTATTATTGTTTTAATGTATGAATGTTTGTGAATTATGCATTAGTTTAAGCATTTCTATCCCTATATATAAACTTATCAGTTATATTCGAAGTTCAAAATCTTCCCGAGAATTGATTGTAGAGAATAAAATAATTTATTATTTAAAAATATAACTAATTATCTTGATGAATAATTTTGATAATTCACATGATCTCATAAATAATAGATTATCCTTACTCATATGGATAACCCTAAATCTAAACCCTGATTGTATGTTTAGAATTCTAAATTTACAAATCAATTATTACTTGAAATAATGAATTAAATTGTTCTAGATAAATTTTTTATTTTTATTTAAATAATCAATTTAATTATGTTTTTCGAAGCATTTTAATTATGCTTCTTTTTCTAAAGAAGAAGAAATGTTTGAAATCAATGCATATCATCTTTTGTTTAAGGAGTGTTTCCAAGATGTCTGTAACATTAAAGTGTTATATCGTTGAGCATTCTAGTTTTCTAGTAAAACAAACATTGTAGTTGATGATAAAATTTGCTAAGCATGCCAATATTTTTTTAACAAAATATGATGCTACATGTATATTTTTAATAAAATAATATTATTTTTATTTTTATTTAAAAAATAAAATTAACCTAATTTAGTTTAGTTTATAAATGATTTAGTCTTTATCTAATCTATTTTTTAGTTTTGAATCAGTGTATTAATTAGGTGTATTTTGATCCGGTTTTCAATTCTTTGAATTTATTATTTGCGAATGAGTTATTCCGTTAACCACGCCCTTCAATTCTTTTAATTTATTATTTGTGAATGAGTTATTCAAAAAAATTTCAGTAGTCTATTATTTTAAATCAATTTCTAAACTTCATTTCTAAATTTTAAGATAGAGTTTATTTTGTATAAAAATATATTAAAAAGTAACAAAAAAATTTAATATTACTATACTTTTATCACTATTTTTTAATCGACTATATTCTTTGTTATATTTTACATAAAAAAATTAAAATGGTTGGACTTAACTGAGGTCCAACAGGTGAAACAGACAATAGAAAGGAAATAGAGGCTGTCCAGGACAACTCCGAGGAGAAACGTCTAAAAGGCAAAACGAACCTGAGATTCTTGCAATAGGAGAACAAAACATCAATACTCAAAACGGACAGTAACTTGCAAGTGAGAATCAGTGAAGCACGGAAGTGTTACCTAGGTGCGTTATGAATAAATCGTGACCTAGAAACAAACCAATGTCGTTTTTAGTTTATTTTTTATTTATTTTTTAATTCTAACGTCCAACAGAACTCTCCAGTGTCCGAATTTATGATTTTACTCGCGATTATGATAAGCATGTTTGTACCATTTTCAACTTTTGTTAGTTGCCGATTTTATTTGCCCTAGTTTACGTAGGAAATGCTGAAGTTGTTGATTTTGCAGTGAGCTGCATTTGTTAACTGGAATGTTTTCACCTGGGTACAGGTAAAACAGTAGATTAGACCCATTAGGTTGAGTTCAAATTGAAAGAGACAAGATGGCTGGGCAATCTAACCATGAGCTTTCACTGTTTTCAGCAGAGGAAGTATGCCATTTCTGTTACCATATCTTTATCTAATTTACATTTTTAAAAAATATTAATATATTGTAATGTATATTATGGTTTTGCCTGTCACACAGCTTGAGTTCATTGCTGAGGATGAGATCGTTGACATTGTACCGAATCTCAAAATGGGACCTCTCAATTTCATTTCTGTAAGTCATAATTCAAACACGCCAACTCTGGTTCTTTTTCAAATACGTACTCATTACCCTTTCTTTATTTATTAACAATGGCAGGGGGATTTTGGCCCATTTACGCCACAGATTGTTACTCAAGTACCGCTGTGGTTGGCCATTGCTCTCAAGAAGAGAGGCAAGTGCTCCATTCGCCCTCCCCTGTGGATGTCCGTCGGTGAGCTTCCTTTTTTTCTTATTCTTCCTCCTCTTCTCTCCTGCTCTAGCCCCCTCCCAACAATCTAACAATGACAATGTTTTAACTGTGGACATATCCATAAGTTAGAGGTGCTGTAATATTGTGAAAGAAATTTGAAGAACTTTTTCATACTTTATATTTTTGTTTCAACAACTTCAAGGTAGTTTCAACAGATATGCCATTTTGGGTCCTGAACTCCTGATATTTAGCTTGGTTTGTAATGTGAATAACTTTTTTCTTTTAAAATTTTTCTTTCCTGCTGGTAGTTGATAATCAATGTAGGTGAGAGTAGTACTGCTTTTCGATAGTTGGCTAGTTTAAAATTAATGAGAATGTTATAGTTGTGATCAGGTAAACAGTAAACGTTGCAGGAAATAAATACCTAATATTTTCCAATCATTTTTTTGTGACTAGAGAAGTTGAGTCAAGTTCTGGAGGCAGAGCGAGACTCTCAAGAGATGTCAGATCAATTGCCATTTCATTATGTGGAAATCTCAAGACTTCTTTTTGATCAGTAAGTTTAGAGGCACTAATATCTTTTTTTGTTACATGATTTTATTTTACTATATTAACTTCCTTTTTTTTGTTAAATTTTCAGTGCTCGTGACAACATTCCTGATGTATATATGGTGAGGTCTCTTATTGAAGACATCAGAAATGTAAGGTTTCATAAAGTTGAAACTGACTTGGAAGCATTTAATGGTCGTACAATTGCTGTTAAGGTAGTATTTCTTGCATTGTGCAATGATTTAATTTTTTATCTACTGAGAATTATACACAACCATCATATACTATGTTATGCTCCCGTGATTTGTTGCTTTTCGGTTTACTGCTAGGATTTATCTAACAAACAATCATATATGAATCCTTCATTTCATTCAAATTTAAACTTGTTTATGATTTAAACTTGTTTATGGTCCTTGTTGGAAGGTAGGGATATAACCCTTCTCTGTATAAAGATAACTGACGAACAAGTTACACAATTTTCAAATCTCTCATTTGTGCTTCTGCTACCAATGTTGTTCAAGTAAGTGTCCATCTGGCTAAATTTAAGAAAACAAAAAGTGAAAAAATGAAGACAGATATGAATATAACAATTTTGTCCTGTCAGTTACATATTGCAACAATCAAAATCTTTTGAATCCAGGATAGGTTTTAAAGTTTGAATCTTTAAGTTTATTTTGTGCGGCTTGGCTCTTTCATATTATGACATTTGTAAATTGAATGCAAGAAACCAAACAACACAATATGCATCTCCTAATTCTTGCTGGTTGGAGAGAAAAGGTCATTAGTCTCATTACGTGTCTATTTATTTCTTTGCTGACAAATGCATCTCATAGTTCTTGGTATATTGCAGATAAAAAATTTATCTGCGATGGAAGTGAATATTGTTCGTCCATTTATTGGAAGAGCTTTACAAGCATTTTATAAGCATGATAGTCCAGAGTTGATACCAGACCCAGAGAGAGTTTCTGACAGGCGGCCCCAAGTTGTCAACAATGCCCCAAGAGTACGTTTTATATACACTTGGAAATATTTTTTGCATTCACTAATATTTGTTTATGCTTCAGATGATAAAGGAATTTCTGTGAAGCTTTTTTTTGTTTGGAATGAGAAAAATAAAAAAAAATCACACGCCTTATCTTCATTAAAAGGAAATGGTTTTCATGCGATTAATATTTGCTTTTGCAGAGACAACTACGAAGATAGTCATCATGTACCACCTTTTTGGTTACATCTCTTCTAGTATTGTAGCACTTGGCCAGCTTTAAAGGCGCATCATTCCTGAAAAATACTTCACCGCCATGTTTTTTTTTGCCGTAGAAGAATGGCTTGAGACTTTGTTGAGTCTTAAGTAATGTCTCCTCAAAATATCTCATAATTATTTAATAAGAAAAGGAAAAAACACTTAATGGGAATTTACATGGTTATGCTGCAGATACATGAATGTAGTTAATTCTATTAGCAATGTTAACTATTTTATGTCTGTCTTTTGCCTGCTGTTGAAGTTTTTGAGAATGAAATATGAATGACGGGTATTGTATAGTATACTATAGCTTTTAGGTTTAAATAAGTTTCAAGTTTCACCATGACTGATTTTTGTTTTGGTTACCTGGTAATTCTTTTTTTCGAATTGGTTACTCAATAAATTATAAAACGTTGACTTAAGTTCTTGAAAAAAAATTGTATTTCATTATTATTATTGTTATGTTGGTGCTATAAGTAATCCTTATAATATTTTTAGATTTATCTTTTGGTTTCTTAATTTATATTTTAGTATAACAATCTATGTTTTCATCACCCAGGTAATAGAAGAAACTTAATACATATTATTCCCTTAACACTTGACACATGTTTCAATTTAATAGATAGGTAGGCAATAGAATTGACACGTAATATAAAGGACTTAAATCAAAATGTTTAAGTTATTAGATATTCAATATGAGAAAAAAAAATATTGAATACTCAAGAAACATTTGAAACATTTGGAGACTTTAAATATATTTAACTCTATTTTTTACATAGTATTGTTAGGTAAAATTATTGTTGTGAGGCACCGGATTATATTACAATTTATGATTTTTATTATTATATATATTTTTATTTAAAGTACTCAAAACAAAAATAAGAGGACTTCAAACTTTTTTATCTTTTTCTTATCATTGCATTGATACACATTTCATATGCAAAGCCAACCACTTTCTTAAAAGATGTAAGTTATTTAAAAGATATAAATTGTTATCACTTATTTAAATAAATATTAATATCTTCGTAGATGTTTGGAAAGGGAAATTTTATCCAAAAGTGACTTAAATAAGTTTTTTAAGTCCTCGACATATTACCTATTTTTATCTTGAATACCCAATTTTTTTCTTCTTATATAATACCTAATAAATTAAAGAAAAATTGGTTTTAAGTGTATGAGAAAAATAAAAAAAACATTATTATGATGGTTTTTTAAATGATCTCCATAATATTTTTAGATATCTGTTTGATCCCAACCTATTTTTTTATCATAACAATTGATATATTTTTCATCATGTCATGATGTATTCGGTAAGAGACTTAATATATATCACTCTCTGATACTACAAGCCATATAACATGTGTTTCAACTGACAAGCACGTAAATAATAGGGTTGACGAAATATCAAAGACTAAACCAAAAATTTTAATTTACAGTATGCTCAATTTAAAGAAAAAAGTTATGGAATATTTAAAGACAAAAATTTGTAATATATCATGGATATGTTTTTTTTTTTTTAACTAAAAAGTGACATCATTTTGTGAATTAAGTAATATATTATGCTTTTGAAGTACTGCATGAAACCATTTGTTGTTTCTTGAATTTCCATGAAATGATAGAATTACCAAAATAGATGGAGAAACCAGTCATGGACTTTCTGGATTCAAAGCAAGTGGCTCAATTAGAGGATGTGGTAAGCGGTTTGTTGGTGTAGAGTGGTTGGAAAAGAGACAAATTGACTGAGATTATTAACTGATAAAACTATGTCAGGTCTGATATTGGTAAGATAGATTAAGCGGTCGATAAACCTTCGATAAGAAGAAGCACATTTATCACTAAGGAGATCTCCTTAATTGGTTGTGAGGAATGTGTCATTGGGGTGGGCATAAGAGCACAATTCATCATTCTAATTTCTTGTAGAAGATCGAGAGTGTATTTGCGCTGACTGAGATGAATGTCAGAGCTAGTGCGAGAAACTTCTAATCCAAGAAAATATGTAAGATCCCCAAATTTTTGATGTGGAAATGTTTGTCCAGAAGAGTGATGATTTGTTATATCTCCTCATCATCATTATTCGTGAGTATAATGTTATAGATCAAAACAACAATAGTATGGTGTGCATCATGTTTAAAAAAAAAAAAAGGAATGATAAGCAAATGAACGTGTAAAATTGTTTGAGTGGAAAGTTTTGCATAACATTGTTGTTCAATACGTTTAAGCCCATTGATAGACCGTTGAAGCTTGTTTTGTTAGTAGTAAGCTTAAGTGGGACTTTCATATACTTATTCTTGAAGATCTCTATGTACAAATGTGTTGTTGATGTTAAGTTGTTTTAAGACTCATTTTTTTTAAAGCAATAACAATTAGGAGGAGACGAAGAGTCGTGAGCTTGGCAACGGGGACAAAAGTTTCAAGGTAGTCCAATCCTTCAAGTTGGATGTAGCCTTTAGCTACTAAGCGTGTTTTGAATTTGTCAATGCACCCATATGATTTGTGTGTGATCTTGTATATCCATCTACAACCACCAACGATTTTGCCTCAGGGGAGTGTGAGAATCCATGTGTTGTTTTCCTCCAAGGCTTTCAACTCATCCTTCATGGCTTGAATCCATTGTGAAGATTTTAAGGCTTCTTTGTAGCTGTGAGACTAAATTACAAAAGATATAGAAAGAATTGTGTTTAAAAGTAAAAGATAACTTACTATATGAGATGAAATTAGTCATCAAGTATCTAATAATACTTGAGTTTGAAAATCAAACAAGACAAATAGGATATTTTCTAGGACATGTGGAATGACGAGGTTGAATAATATCATTATCCAAAATATCAGTGGAATGGTTAATACCAACAACAATATTAGTAGAATTATTATTATCAGCAAATGTAGTATAAGTTGTAGTTCTGACATTAGTATTAGGATGTAAATTGACATTGTTATTGGAAAATATTATATATAGTGTCTAGTATAATTATGAGGAACTAGAAGAGATAAACGGTTAGGATCTTAACTATTAATAATGTAATAATTATATGCAAAATGATTTTCACAAGACATGATATGACTGAAAAATTTCCATCTCATGATTGTATTGATTAAGAAACATATAACCCTTAGTGTGAAGTTTGAAAGTGAGAAAAATACCAGGAACAACTTTAGTATCAAATTTGTTTTTATGTGCAATGGGAGTATTAGAGTAGCATAGTCATCCAAAACCACATAAAGCAAATATATTATACAATTTGCCATAAAGTTTTTCATAAGAAGAAGTATTATTTAACAAGGGAGTAAACATGCAATTTATTAACATAATAACATGTTGAGCACAAAGCACCAAAAGATAATAGATAGATGAGCTTGAAACAAAAGAACATAAATAACATTCAAGAGTTGTTTTCTTTTGACAATTTCATTTTGTTCAAGCATTTTAACACACGTGATTTGATGTATGATGCCTTTTAAAGAGAAAAAGTCATGTATAATAAAGAGTTAAATTGATTTTTAATAGTGATTATGAAATTAATAACAAATTTTATAACTACTTATTTGTCTGCCATAGGAATAAGTGAGGTGAAACTGGAAAAATCATTAACTATAGTCGATTAAGATGTATTTGAAACATCTTATGGACATGGACCCAAAATGTCAATATCTACGAGATAACAAAAATTAGTGGTGTATGAATTGTTAGAACAAAAAAAGTTTTTTTTTTGTTTAGCATGATGACAAGTATCACAAACATAACAACAATCATTGGTAACATAGGAGTATTTGAATTTTAAGATGTTCAACTTATTATTAGAAGGGTGTCCTAAGTATCATAAACTAATATCTTTTATAGTATTGCTTGAAATCATTATTGACCACAATTTTAGTAAAGTCAAAAACATATAAACCATATTTTAGCTTAACTAAATCAATTTTCTCTTTAGTTTGAAATTAGCTTAACTAAATCAAACTTGACTTTAGTTTGAAAGTTCTCATACAACCATTGAAAGAAAATATTAATTCATAATTAAGACAAAATTTAAAATTAAAATGCACAATTCCACAATATTTAGAAAAAATAGTTTCACCATTTGATAAAACAATATGAACGGGTTTGACACCATTATAAGAAGAAAATCCATTATATCTTTTCATAGTTATGATTCTTTTTCTATTTATTGGTATAGTTGGTTTTTAAATATGAAAGTTTTAATTTAGTTATGAATTTTGAATGCATTGAAATAAGATATATAAAAATTTTTATTTTTAACATTCATTATTTTAAATAAATTTTTAAATATTATGATTAAAATACAATTTATTCCATATATATTATTAAAATATAATTTAATATATATATATATATATATATAAATTATATTTTAATAATAATTTATAAATATTTATTTGAAATTAATAATAATATTAGAACTGAAAATAAAATGTTTTAATATTTATTTATTTACTAACGCTTATTTATTTTCATCAACCTAAAAAATTTATGGATGGTTAAATTTACTATAGACTATTATGCATTTCGTTATTTTATTAATTATTATTTTTTCTTAATTTTATAATTAAGTTACTTCTATTTTTCATTCTTTTAAATTTATTTCAAAATAATTAATTTTTATTTTTCAGGTTCATATATTTTAATTACAATATTCTAAAATAATAAAAATGGTTAAATTTATTTACATTTATTATAAATACTGATTTTTTGATAATTATAAATATGAACTTTAATTTTTATAATAAGTATGAAGTGTTTATATTGGCTATGTAACTTCCTGCACATTAAAAAAAATTGTAATTTAAGTTGAAACTCATGAACTTTTCTCCACTCAAAATTATATTTTGTTTTCCCTCCAAAAAGGAGTTATTTCGATTCTTCCCTCCTAATTCTCCGTCCCTCTCTCTTATTACACAAACATTAGGCCCTGACGCATTTTCAAAATCAAAACGCATCAAACCCTTACTCTCAACCCCGCCACCGCTTCAGCAGCATCCCCATCACTATCTCGTTCGGTCGTTATTGCGGTTTTGCCAGTCAGAATCCTGAGGTTAGTAGATTCATTGCTTCTTCTGTGACTCTACAGTTTGCTAATGATAGTAGAAATAATTTTCTTTTCAGAGGTTTAATTGTTGGTGATTTAAATTTGACTTTTGATTAGATGTCACTTGAAAGTGTAACAATGTTTAGGGTGTTTAGGGTTCAAGTGTATTAGGGAAAATAAAGTGTTTAGGGTGTTTACACTAATTAAACTCTTCAGCGCTCAACATTCAGGTTCAGAAAATCAAATCAGAGTGGGAAAAAAGGCATCAATTTTCTGTAAATCATAAAGTCAGCGACCCTTGTCTCATTAAGTTGATAAAATATTCACACAAACCACGAAATTGTACTCATGTTTTCCCACCCCAATTTCATGTACCCAGCTTTCACAACTCTACTTTACCTTAGTCCAACTTTCCCTTCCCCAGAAAATAAATAATAAATAAACAACAGAACAGTAGAGAACAACACGGGTATGTGTGACAATGAAACATACCATAGCAAGCTTGTCTCCTTGAGATTCATTCGCCAATTGTGCAGGTGAGATTGGTCGGGATCGGGAACACACTCGCCATCTTGTGGATGAGGTTGGTCGTGATGCTCAAAGGGAAGGTTAGTGAAGTGAGACAACGTGGGTAAACAACGTTTCTTCTTCTTCTGCTTCTTTGTCCAAGGCACTTTCATTTCCACAGCCACTTTGTAACACCCTACCTTATAAACCCTCAATAAGAAGAATTAATAATTTTTGTTAGCATAAATTTTTTTTTTTTAACCGATAATAATCTTTCCCTTGTACATAATATTAATATACATAAATTTTCAATAATACATTCCTGCATTTCATCATTTTAAAAAGTACTAAAAGTAAACATTCATAATTACATATAAATAAAATATTAGTACAGTCCTCCAAAATATTAAGGCAACATTGGGGATACTTCCTACAGAGCAGTTAACTACACAAAAGAGTAACTACTACTCACTACCCTGTAGGTCTATATACTATAAAAGACTATCTATAAAAGTTTGGATATATTTATCCTAATACATGTTGTCATCATTGTGGCTCCCAGCTAATGAGTATGAGTAACATACTCCTCGGTTCTGGAATCTGTGCCATCTCCCCTCTCTTCAAACAATGACCGATCGGGTCCAACGAAGTACCGCAAGCACAAAGAAATAAAGAAAACGAGAAAGACAAGAGGGTGAGCAACAGTTCATACATCATTTTAAAATCAACATCATAAACATTCACAAGTCAATCAAATTCCAAATGATTGATGTTAATGATGCATGATCCTAATATGTTTTCTAAAATGTTTATGCATGCGGGCCGAATCATTTCTCAAATCGATGCTTGGGGTAGCCAGGAGTTGAAACTACTAGGCATGGAAAATCCACCCACGGGATTGTTGAGACCCATGCTCAAATATAAACCCAAGTAGCTCATCGACCATTGATATACGGTAAGAGCACGGTCGAGTATAGCAGAGTTTGTACGAGTGGGATCCCCGACAACAGGTAGCGAGCCCGGGTCTTTTGGGGCCTCCAACCACTACCCTTCCTATCCTCAAGTCCTCCCTCGGGGCCTCCCTATCGTATTCTCGAGTCCATAATCTCCGATTCCCAGATTTCACAAATCACCATTTTCAAATGAATAATGTATGAGTCCCTAAGTGGTTTTTCTTAGAAATTCACATTTTTCCAAAAATTTGACAGAGTTTCCCCTGTAATACGAGACTTCCCAAAATTTTCTAATCACCTGTTACAGCAGAAAACTTCCAATACAGTTCAAAAAGGGTTCACAACCCACCATCCAATTCTTTCAATTTAATTTTCTCATGAAAAACCACCATGCATATAAATGCTCACTCAAAGACAATACATATCATAATAGAGTACCAAACATGTATTTTACATCATCATATACGTAAGCAATTCATGATTACTTTCACAACCAAGCATATAATGAAATCAAAATTATCAATCATAACAAATTTAGACAAATTCAACAAATAAGGTCAAACAAGTTTATGATGTAATCCTTACTATATAGCTCACCCCTTACCTGATACGTTCACACTTATTCCTTTCAAAGCTTGATGTTGTGTTTCAGCAAAATCTATATACGTAATAAAATTCTAGTTAGAATCTTATATTTCTATGATTCTATCTCATGAGAATTTAAATTCACTTTGTATTACTAATCCATTTCTAATAATATTTTAAGCTCACATTCAGCTTACAATTAACTTAGAAAATTATCCTATTTTATAGGCACTTAGAGTAGAAAGAATCCTAATAACAACAATGGACAAGGTTCGAGTATTTCAAAATTTTCTAGAGTTATATAAGTTGTTTTGGCATGAGATTTGAGCCAAAATTTCAATAACTTAATTACCTGCAATATTGATGAAGGAAATAAATTCAAATACCCTATAGAATAGATGCGGTTTTCAGTTTTCAAGTGGTTGTTTCCAACTAGGCTCAACTACAATAACACTCCGAACATGCCTTAGTAATTGGATTATAACTCTTGCTACACATAAGCTATTGACATGAAACAAATTTCTAAATTTCGGGAATATAATTTTATACAACTTTTATGAAGGAATCAAGTCCTAATTTCATACGTATCTATCCCGGTAATTCAAAAACCGAGGCTGTTGAAACGAGGCAACATCTTAACGTCACAGCTAGAACACTTGACAGTAAAATGGGTATAACTTGAGCTACTAATATCCGTTTAATGTAAAACCAGTTTCTAAATTTCGACAACTTAAAGAGCTACAACTTTCATGAAGATACCAATTCCTAATTCTGTTCACACAAGTCCCAAAAATTCAATGAATAGTACCTACGAATTAGGGCTCTTAAAGTTTTTAGCTTAACAACTTCTAATCCTCAATTTTAAGCATCATTCTAGTATTCTAGGTGTAAAACCTACAATAACCTTCTTCCTACATCCATTCAAGTTGAGCCAAGTGAGGAGAAAAATAGAAAATGCACCGTTTTGAAAAATAAAATGGTAGAAATGTAGCGGAGATTGAGATAAACCAACTTACCTTTTGGAGCTTCTCAAGAAAATCAAGATTTTCCCGTTAAAATCAAGTTTGAAGGTAAGGAAATTTTGAGAGAAAGAGAGAAACAATGAACCTACGAAAAATTTGCATAATGGTACTCTTTCATTTAAAAGTCAAATTTCTGAGTCCTATTTCACCTAATTTTCCGCTCAGCGGATTTCTCGTGCGCTCAGCGGATATGAGGCCGCAAGTAATAAGATTTCAACTCACAATCCGCTCAGTTGATCGATTAACAGACATAATCCGCTCAGCGGATTTTCGTGCGCTCAGCGGATTATATTACAAAAAAAATATCTTCATTTTCTCCTTTTTACTCTAGCCAGGATTTGAACCCACAACCCCTAAGACTCCAACATCACTCCAAACCATATTAACCATCATATGTTTCTTGTCAATTTATACACATAATAAACTTTTAATGTACCCACACTCAATGCATAAAAGAAAACAATAATTTCTAAATGTGACAATTAAAATTGTTAATTCCATACTCTTTCAATTCCGACCCTAAATCATAGAATTACTAGCAGGCGTCCAGTTGCCCGCGAAACGGATCAATTTTAAGTATTTTCTAAAAATTCCAGAAAAATTCTAGAAAAACACAAATAATCTAACAAACATCAAACTCTACAGTTTCTTCACCCAATTCTTAATAATTTAATTATTAAAAGTTTGACAAAGATTTTGTCAAAATTTAACAAACCAGGGGTATTGAGAATCAGGATGTTACACACTTCTTTCTTCAACGATTTTGGTTGTGAGGGTGTATCTTGAATGTGTGAGGGTGTATAGGGGAATGTTTATGTGTCAAAGTCGAACCAACATGGCTCATTCTCTTGTCTACCATATTCTCATCATTTCTCTTTTTTCTTTTTTTTTTCTTCTCCGGGTTACTTTATGCACCTCTTCCTTTTTATTTGCACTCCTACTTTTGAAACCACATCGTCATCATTTTGCAAGTTTAGATTGACCGTGGTGCATCGAGATTGGTGATAGAAGTCAGGTTAAAAGTAATTTACGTGATTGTGGGGATAAGTATGAAGTAACCAACATGTATTATATTTTATGGATTTTTAAGGTGTTAAGAACAAGGATATTTTCCTAATAAGATATGAGTTTAACTTAGATATAGACATGGATTCACACCACTCTTAATCCAAAATCATAAGATATTGGATTATAGGTTATACTTTTTAATATGTTGCTCAATTTTTTCATTTTTATTCAATGTGAGATTTAACTTACATTTGAATTACCTAATTTCTAAAATGACATTATTTTTTCTAAAACGTAATATAGTGTTTTAGAAGTACCTTTCAAGTAACATATTAACCGTTTGACAACTTTCCAATGCTTCCTTTTTAGATTGAACATGAATCTACTAATAACTCTCAATACATGACAATGTTTAGTCTTGTGCATACATTAAACTATCGACTATAGATACATAAAGAACCTTAGTCATTATTATCTTGTCTTCATCTATCTTAGGTGACCTTTCTTGAGTGAGATTAAAGTGAACTCTCAAAAGTATATTTATTATTTTAACATCTTACATATTGAATTTCTCTAACACTTTCCTAATACACTTCTTTTGAGATAATATTAGGGAATTCAAATTTGTTTTTGTTGATATTCATATCCAAAATCTGTTTTTCAATATCTAAATCTTTCATCTCAAATTCTTTAGACAATTGTATCTTTAATTTATTAATTTCATCTATATTAGAACCTACAACTAACATGTCATTAATATACAATAGTAATATAATAAAAGATGAACCAAAATTTTTCATATAACAACATTGATTTATGACAAACTTCTTGTACCATATTCTACTCATAAAACTATCAAACCTCAAGTACCAATGTCTTAGTATGTATTTATTTCAACCCATACCAACTCTTGATCAACTTGTAAACCAAGTTTTTTTCCCCTATAACTTGAAAATTCTCTGGTTGCATTATGTAAATGTCCTCATCAAGGTTATCATGTAAGAATGTTGTCTTAACATCTAATTGTTTTAGATGTAAATTCTTCACAGTCACAATACTCAAATAAGTCTAATGGTAGTTATTTTAACTTAATGAAAAAAAAATCTCATTATAATTGTTGAAAGTCCCACATCGCCTACTTCATATCATTTGGTATGGTTTAAATACATGTTAGGCTACTCCACATATTGTCAATTGGTTTTATGTTGGAACCTTAACAATAGTCAATACCTTTTTTCTGCTGAAAGTCTTTTACTACTAACCTTATCTTGTATCTCTTGTTATTGTTATGTTCTTCCTTTCAAATATGATTTGATATCTTTGAACATCCAACATACCCACAAAGATTAACATTCTCTTGAGTCCAACAATATATCTGACATCCTTCAGAGTCCATATTATATTTGTAGATGTTTTAAGATTTATATCTCTCATATCTGTGATGTCTAAAGTTTCATCATCTACTAAGCGTACTTTGTCAAAATTTCTACTTCTAAATTTTTTTATCAAGTCATTGCTAGGAGAAGCATAGAAAGATGCACCACAATACATGATCTAAGATTCAAACTTGCTCTCAATACAACGTATCAACACATTATCATTGTCTTCTTCTGCTGTATTCATTGTATTGTCATGTCTTTTTTCTTTAAGAGGAGTACATTGGTTCCCTAAAGTGTCCATTCTGCTGACAACCAACAAGTAGTATTCTTGTGAGATTTGTACTATCTTTGCTCTTTGGACTTTGATCTACCACGTTCAAAGTCTTACCCTCTTTTAGGTTTTTTACCTCTATTTTTGGTGTTTAATAAGAAATTTGTTGATTCTTTAATATTTCTTATATGAACATCTTCATTAAAGATTAAATCCCTAATTTCTTCAAAGGTTAATTTTATAGTCCTAGATTATTGGTTATTGTTGTGACAGTCCTTAACTAATTATAAGGCAATGCAGATAGCAATAATAGGGCTTGTACTTCATCATCAAATTAAATATCCATTGACACTAATCTTGACAATAAGGAATTAAATTCATTCACATGATCTGTAACACTAACACCTTCTTGCATTTTCACATTAACTAACTCACAAATAAAAAATATCTTATCTGATGCTTATGACTTCTAGAAGTCATGACAGTTCCTGACCAACTATCAGGTAACAAAGATAGCAATAACAGACTTGTATTTCATTATCAAATTTAATATCCACTTACGCTAATCTTGATAATAAGGAATTAAATTCATTCACATGATTTGTAACACTAGCATCTTCTTGCATCTTTGTATTAATTAATTGATGTCAAAAATACTTTATTTGATGCTAATGGTTTCTCGTATATGTTTGATAATGCTTTTATCAAACCATATGTCGTTTTCTCGTTGATGAAGTTGTAGGTAACATTTTTCGTCAATGTTAATCTGACGATGTCCAAAGTTTATTGATCTAGCAATTCCCAATCTGAGACATTGTTTTGGGTTTATTGTTCTTAGACAAAGGTTGATAACTCTTTTTCTGATAAAGATAATCTTCAATTTGTATATTTTATCAAACTATATGTCGTCTTCTCGTTGATGATGTTTTAGGTAACATTTTTCGTCATTATTAATCTGACGATGTTCAAAGTTTGTCGATCTAGTAACTCCCAATCTTCCTGAGATATGTTTTCTTTTTTTATTCGTAGCAAAGGCTGACACAATTTTTTCTGATAAAGATAATCTTCTGTATTTTCCAAAATCTAAAATTATTTTTATCAAATTTGTCAATCTTCACTATTCCGTCTTCTACCATTACTCCCATTCGCATGAAAAAAAAAACTCTTAAATACCAGTTGTTGGACATTTTCGAGTGGGCTTAATAATAAGGAGATTCTTAAATAAGAGATTGATATTACTCTTATCCCAAAATTTTAAGGTATTAAAGATATGAGTCACATTTCTTTATATATTGTTTAATTTTCTTATTCTTATTTTATTTAATATGAGATTTAATTCACATTTTAATTACCTAATCTTGAAATTAGTGACGGGAGCTATAATACAATGTCTTACGCGTAAGCTTGTTTAGTCTGAATAGTTTTTTTTTTTTCAAATTGCAAAAAAAGTTTTGGATTATGTTTTCCAGATGGCACCAGAATAGTTTATCAAAACCTGTACAACTTACATTAATGACTTATTATTGTTTTAATGTATGAATGTTTGTGAATTATGCATTAGTTTAAGCATTTCTATCCCTATATATAAACTTATCAGTTATATTCGAAGTTCAAAATCTTCCCGAGAATTGATTGTAGAGAATAAAATAATTTATTATTTAAAAATATAACTAATTATCTTGATGAATAATTTTGATAATTCACATGATCTCATAAATAATAGATTATCCTTACTCATATGGATAACCCTAAATCTAAACCCTGATTGTATGTTTAGAATTCTAAATTTACAAATCAATTATTACTTGAAATAATGAATTAAATTGTTCTAGATAAATTTTTTATTTTTATTTAAATAATCAATTTAATTATGTTTTTCGAAGCATTTTAATTATGCTTCTTTTTCTAAAGAAGAAGAAATGTTTGAAATCAATGCATATCATCTTTTGTTTAAGGAGTGTTTCCAAGATGTCTGTAACATTAAAGTGTTATATCGTTGAGCATTCTAGTTTTCTAGTAAAACAAACATTGTAGTTGATGATAAAATTTGCTAAGCATGCCAATATTTTTTTTAACAAAATATGATGCTACATGTATATTTTTAATAAAATAATATTATTTTTATTTTTATTTAAAAAATAAAATTAACCTAATTTAGTTTAGTTTATAAATGATTTAGTCTTTATCTAATCTATTTTTTAGTTTTGAATCAGTGTATTAATTAGGTGTATTTTGATCCGGTTTTCAATTCTTTGAATTTATTATTTGCGAATGAGTTATTCCGTTAACCACGCCCTTCAATTCTTTTAATTTATTATTTGTGAATGAGTTATTCAAAAAAATTTCAGTAGTCTATTATTTTAAATCAATTTCTAAACTTCATTTCTAAATTTTAAGATAGAGTTTATTTTGTATAAAAATATATTAAAAAGTAACAAAAAAATTTAATATTACTATACTTTTATCACTATTTTTTAATCGACTATATTCTTTGTTATATTTTACATAAAAAAATTAAAATGGTTGGACTTAACTGAGGTCCAACAGGTGAAACAGACAATAGAAAGGAAATAGAGGCTGTCCAGGACAACTCCGAGGAGAAACGTCTAAAAGGCAAAACGAACCTGAGATTCTTGCAATAGGAGAACAAAACATCAATACTCAAAACGGACAGTAACTTGCAAGTGAGAATCAGTGAAGCACGGAAGTGTTACCTAGGTGCGTTATGAATAAATCGTGACCTAGAAACAAACCAATGTCGTTTTTAGTTTATTTTTTATTTATTTTTTAATTCTAACGTCCAACAGAACTCTCCAGTGTCCGAATTTATGATTTTACTCGCGATTATGATAAGCATGTTTGTACCATTTTCAACTTTTGTTAGTTGCCGATTTTATTTGCCCTAGTTTACGTAGGAAATGCTGAAGTTGTTGATTTTGCAGTGAGCTGCATTTGTTAACTGGAATGTTTTCACCTGGGTACAGGTAAAACAGTAGATTAGACCCATTAGGTTGAGTTCAAATTGAAAGAGACAAGATGGCTGGGCAATCTAACCATGAGCTTTCACTGTTTTCAGCAGAGGAAGTATGCCATTTCTGTTACCATATCTTTATCTAATTTACATTTTTAAAAAATATTAATATATTGTAATGTATATTATGGTTTTGCCTGTCACACAGCTTGAGTTCATTGCTGAGGATGAGATCGTTGACATTGTACCGAATCTCAAAATGGGACCTCTCAATTTCATTTCTGTAAGTCATAATTCAAACACGCCAACTCTGGTTCTTTTTCAAATACGTACTCATTACCCTTTCTTTATTTATTAACAATGGCAGGGGGATTTTGGCCCATTTACGCCACAGATTGTTACTCAAGTACCGCTGTGGTTGGCCATTGCTCTCAAGAAGAGAGGCAAGTGCTCCATTCGCCCTCCCCTGTGGATGTCCGTCGGTGAGCTTCCTTTTTTCTTATTCTTCCTCCTCTTCTCTCCTGCTCTAGCCCCCTCCCAACAATCTAACAATGACAATGTTTTAACTGTGGACATATCCATAAGTTAGAGGTGCTGTAATATTGTGAAAGAAATTTGAAGAACTTTTTCATACTTTATATTTTTGTTTCAACAACTTCAAGGTAGTTTCAACAGATATGCCATTTTGGGTCCTGAACTCCTGATATTTAGCTTGGTTTGTAATGTGAATAACTTTTTTCTTTTAAAATTTTTCTTTCCTGCTGGTAGTTGATAATCAATGTAGGTGAGAGTAGTACTGCTTTTCGATAGTTGGCTAGTTTAAAATTAATGAGAATGTTATAGTTGTGATCAGGTAAACAGTAAACGTTGCAGGAAATAAATACCTAATATTTTCCAATCATTTTTTTGTGACTAGAGAAGTTGAGTCAAGTTCTGGAGGCAGAGCGAGACTCTCAAGAGATGTCAGATCAATTGCCATTTCATTATGTGGAAATCTCAAGACTTCTTTTTGATCAGTAAGTTTAGAGGCACTAATATCTTTTTTTGTTACATGATTTTATTTTACTATATTAACTTCCTTTTTTTTGTTAAATTTTCAGTGCTCGTGACAACATTCCTGATGTATATATGGTGAGGTCTCTTATTGAAGACATCAGAAATGTAAGGTTTCATAAAGTTGAAACTGACTTGGAAGCATTTAATGGTCGTACAATTGCTGTTAAGGTAGTATTTCTTGCATTGTGCAATGATTTAATTTTTTATCTACTGAGAATTATACACAACCATCATATACTATGTTATGCTCCCGTGATTTGTTGCTTTTCGGTTTACTGCTAGGATTTATCTAACAAACAATCATATATGAATTCTTCATTTCATTCAAATTTAAACTTGTTTATGGTCCTTGTTGGAAGGTAGGGATATAACCCTTCTCTGTATAAAGATAACTGACGAACAAGTTACACAATTTTCAAATCTCTCATTTGTGCTTCTGCTACCAATGTTGTTCAAGTAAGTGTCCATCTGGCTAAATTTAAGAAAACAAAAAGTGAAAAATGAAGACAGATATGAATATAACAATTTTGTCCTGTCAGTTACATATTGCAACAATCAAAATCTTTTGAATCCAGGATAGGTTTTAAAGTTTGAATCTTTAAGTTTATTTTGTGCGTGTTGAATATAGAAGAAATAGAGTTTGGGATTAATCTCCCTTGTGTATAAATCACACATAGGGTAGTCTATTTATAGTAGAGAGATACAACTAAAAGAGTAACTGAAAGTAACAGAATAAACAGAAGATATTGTTTGATATTATGGTTAATATCTAACAATATCTTAACAATATTAAATAATATCTAAACAATATCTAACACTCCCCTCAAGCTTGGAGCATACAAATCGTATGTGCCAAGCTTGTTACAAATATAATCAATTCTAGGACCCAGTAAAGATTTAGTAAAAATATCTGCTAACTGATCACTTGAGTTAACAAACTCGGTCTTGATGTCTCCGAGACATAATCTTTTCTCGAATGAAATGACGAGTCAATCTCAATGTGTTTGGTCCTCTCATGAAAGACGGGATTAGAACTAATATGAAGAAGCGGCTGATTGTCACACACAAGTGACATTTGAGTGACATCTCCAAATTGTAACTCTCTAAGCAATTGCTTGAGCCAAACAAGTTCACAAGCAGCTGAGGCCATAGCTCTATATTCGCTTACGCACTAGATCTTGCCACAACACTTTGTTTCTTACTTTTCCATGAGACCAAGTTACCGCCAATGGAGACACAATATCCGGATGTAGATCTTCTATCGGAAGGAGATCCTGCCCAATCGAGCATCCGAGTAGCAAACAACTCTTGTATGGTTATTAGAATCATATAACAATCCTTTTCCAGGAGATCTTTTAATATACTTTAAGATACGAATGATCTGCATTCCAATGATCTTCACATGGGGAATTAAGAAATTGGCTTACCACACCGATCGCAAAGGAAATGTCGGGACGAGTAAGCTGTAAGATAATTCAATTTTCCAACCAATCTTCTATACTTGTTCGAGGATCAGGTAAAAGCTCCCCTGATTTGGTAAAAGTTTAGTATTGGGATCCATGGGCGTATCAACGGACTTTGAATTCATCAACCCAGTTTCCTCTAAAATATCCATGGCATACTTCCTCTCGAGATATAACAATACCATCATTGGATCGTGCCACCTCAATACCCAAGAAATATCTAAGTTTGCCAAGATCTTTGGTCCGAAAATGGTGACAGAGATGTTGTTTCAAGCTGAGAGATGCCATGGTTGTCACTACACTGTAAGAACGATGTCATCAACATATACTATCAAGTAAACACATCCGAGCACTTGAGTGTCGATAAAAGATAGAGTGATCTGCTTCACACCGAGTCATACCAAATTGTTGAACAACCTTGCTAAACTTTCCAAACCAGGCCCTAGGAGACTGTTTTAGGCCATATAGGGATTTGCGAAGACGACATACCATCCCAGAAGACTCCCACGAGCAACAAACCCAGGAGGTTGCTCCATATAGATTTCTTCTTGCAAATCACCATTGAGGAAAGCATTTTTAACATCTAGTTGATAAAGAGGCCATTGTTGAAGAAGCGGCCATGGCGATAAATAAACGAACAGAAGTCATCTTTGCCACGGGGAAAAGGTATCTCCATAATCCAAACCAAAAATTTGAGTACAACCTTTGGCCACAAGACGTGCTTTGAGGCGATCAATAGTACCATCGAGTCCAACTTTGATAGCAAACACCCACCTGCAACCAACAACAGATTTCCCAGGATCGTAACGAGACCAAATCCCAAGTTCCACTATTATGAAGAGCACTTAGTTCATCTAACATGGCCTGACGCCAACCAGGATGGGCTAAAGCTTCACGGACAGTTTTTGGAATGGTCACAGAAGAAAGAGAGGAAAGACATGTATAAAAAGGTAATGACAGTCGATGATAACTCAAACCAATATAATGAGGAGAGGGATTACGTGTAGAACGGATACCTTTTCGGAGGGCAATGGGAAGGTCAGACTCAGGTGTCACATTCGGAGGAGACAGAGTAGTTGGCACTTGAGTAGAGTCACATGGTGGTGGTTGTGATTGGTTTCGGCAACTATAAACCTGAAGAGGTAGTGAAGAAGAAGTTGACTGCGGAGTAGAATCTAATGGTGAAGAAGACACAATTAGAGGGTCACAAACAACAGGAACATTAAATGTACTAGGAGTGTTGACAATATTGGATGGAGACAGAGGTGAAGATTGACTTTTAAAATAAAAAGAGAACTCATCAAAGGTGACATCTGCAGACACAAAATAACGGTTAAGAGAAGGAGAAAAACATTTGTATCCTTTTTGTGATCTTGTAAACCCTAAGAAAACACATTTATGTGATCTAGGAGAAAGCTTGTCAAGACTAGAACTAAAATTATGAACAAAACATGTAGACTCGAAAACTTTTAGAGGTAAGGGATGAAGTGGTTCATGAGGGAATAAAATGGAATGAGGTATTTTATTATCTAGAACCAGAAGATGGCATGCGATTAACAAGATAACATGCGGTAAGAAGAGCATCACCCCAAAAATGCTTGAGGAACCTCTCCATGAATTAAAAGAGTGCGAGTTGTTTCAATAAGATGTCTATTTTTACGTTCGACTACACCATTTTGTTGAGGTGTATAAGCACAAGAAGTTTGATGCAAAATACCATGAGAAGCCATGAATTGTTTAAAAGAATGAGAAAGATATTCACGACCATTATCATCTGCGCAAAACTCTAATAGAAACACCGAACCGAGTTTGAATTTCATTGAAAAAAGTTTGAAAGATATGAAATAATTCGAACGATTTTTCATCAAAAATAACCAAGTACATCCGGAATAATCATCAATGAAAGTAACAAAGTATTGAAAACCTAAAGTAGACTTAACGCGGCTAGGTCCCCAAATGTCGAGTGAATCACGGCAAAGGGGACGAAGCACCACGTGTGACACTACGAGGAAAGGAAGTACGAATATGCTTGCCTAATTGACACGACTCACATGCCAAACTAGACAATTTAGATAAGGCGAGGGACAAGTTGCTGTAACTTGGCAAGACTTGGATGACCTAACCGAGCATGGAGAAGAGAGGAGACTCTATAACCGCACCAACATGTGTAAAGGGACGAAGATGATAAAGACCATGAGACTCACATCCTGTGCCAATCACCTGTTTCGAACTCCGGTCCTGTAAACACACGAAATTGTTGGTAAAAGAAACAACACAATCAAGAGAACGAGTTAGACGATCGATGGATAACGAGGTTAAAAGAAGACCCAGGGACATAAAGAACATTATCAATGGTTAAAGAAGGGAAAAGTTTAACAGTTCCAACACCATGAGATGATACTCTAGAGCCATCGACTAGTGTAACAAAAGGTAAAGGATCAGGAGAGGATAAAGAGGAGAACAAAGATTTGTTACCGAGTAATATGATCAGTGGCTCTGAATCAAAAACCCAAGGACCGAGAAGAAGATTGGGTCAGACCAACAAAAGATGTACTGTGTGTGCGACGGACACGAGTAGAACTAGAAGACTATTGATCCTTATACCATTTGAGAAATTTGTTGAACATAGCAGGTGTGTCCGATGAAATAGAAGAAGGAGGATCCTTAGCAGATAAAGGTGGGAAAAAATCGGTCCGAGCAAGCTGCAGTAGATCGAGTAGGACGACCATGTAATGCATAACACTTGTCAATCTTGTGACCTAGTTTGCCACAATGTTCACACTCATGTAATGCATAACATCTGGTCAATCTTGTGACCTAGCGTGCCACAATGTTCACACTTAGGACGTCCTTTTCCCTGTTTGCGAGGGCGAGTTCGATCATCACGGTGAGATACCAATGCGGAAGAATCATTAACGAAGCAGGTGTGTCGGGGTTGAGTTTTCTTGGTATACGCAAAAGAGTGGAGCAGGTCGATGTCAAGGTGGGGACAACCTGGAGAACCCAAAATCCGATCACGAATATGTGAATATTGATCGGCAAGTCCGTGTAATGCCCCTAGCATGAAGAACTTTGATCGTTGTCCTATCTCGGTGGCGGGTCGGGGAAGGAGGCAATAACTCATTGAACTCATGAAAAAGAGCATGAATTTTGCCCATATAATCAGTCATAGAATCTTGATGTTTAGAGAAAATAACATCTACAAATTTAGAACGAGACATCATAGAGACGTTGAGTATCATTGGTGTATAATAACTTGGCATGTTCCCAGATTTTTGCACATGTTTCGTAGGAACGAAAAATTTGTTTTAACGAAGGATCAAGGGTACCCTTGAGAACCACGCATAATTGAGCATCAATGGTGTCCCAACGGTCTTCCTCACCAGGAGTGAGAGTAGGTGCTTTCGGGGCAAGATGATCAAGATACTTCGACTCTTAAGCCATAATCGACGTCGATGACCATGTGGCATAATTAGGGCCGATTAACTTGTCAATGGATAAGTGCACATTAACATAGTTAGTGTAGATGGAAGGATCGGATGCGATCTGACGAGATTGGAAGTACTAAAAGGAGCGGAAGAACTCATAAAGGGCGAAGGCGATAGTGATGACGGCGTGAACCGAGTACACCGGTAAGTTCCCGGGAAGAGAGGTGGGTCACTAATGGACACGCTTAAATACCAAGTCTTTCCTTGTCGAGCTTTCCTAGACATGCACTTTCACACTACCAAATAACAGACAACGATAGCGGCGGTGGTGGCGACTTCAATACTGGTCTAAGGCGGAAAAAAAATTCAAAATAACCTTAAGCTCTAGATACCATGTTGAATATAGAAGAAATAGAGTTTGAGATTAATCTCCCTTGTGTATAAATCACACATAGGGTAGTCTATTTATAGTAGAGAGATACAACTAAAAGAGTAACTGAAAGTAACAGAATAAACAGAAGATATTGTTTGATATTATGGTTAATATCTAACAATATCTTAACAATATTAAATAATATCTAAACAATATCTAACAGTGCGGCTTGTCTCTTTCATAGTATGACATTTGTAAATTGAATGCAAGAAACCAAACAAGACAATATGCATCTCCTAATTCTTGCTGGTTGGAGAGAAAAGGTCATTAGTCTCATTACGTGTCTATTTATTTCTTTGCTGACAAATGCATCTCATAGTTCTTGGTATATTGCAGATAAAAAATTTATCTGCGATGGAAGTGAATATTGTTCGTCCATTTATTGGAAGAGCTTTACAAGCATTTTATAAGCATGATAGTCCAGAGTTGATACCAGACCCAGAGAGAGTTTCTGACAGGCGGCCCCAAGTTGTCAACAACGCCCCAAGAGTACGTTTTATATACACTTGGAAATATTTTTTGCATTCACTAATATTTGTTTATGCTTCAGGTGATAAGGGAATTTCTGTGAAGCTTTTTTTTGTTTGGAATGAGAAAAATAAAAAAATATCACACGCCTTATCTTCATTAAAAGGAAATGGTTTTCATGCGATTAATATTTGCTTTTGCAGAGACAACTACGAAGATAGTCATCATGTACCACCTTTTTGGTTACATCTCTTCTAGTATTGTAGCACTTGGCCAGCTTTAAAGGCGCATCATTCCTGAAAAATACTTCACCGCCATGTTTTTTTTGCCGTAGAAGAATGGCTTGAGACTTTGTTGAGTCTTAAGTAATGTCTCCTCAAAATATCTCATAATTATTTAATAAGAAAAGGAAAAAACACTTAATGGGAATTTACATGGTTATGCTGCAGATACATGAATGTAGTTAATTCTATTAGCAATGTTAACTATTTTATGTCTGTCTTTTGCTTGCTGTTGAAGTTTTTGAGAATGAAATATGAATGACGGGTATTGTATAGTATACTAATAACTTTTAGGTTTAAATAAGTTTCAAGTTTCACCATGACTGATTTTTGTTTTGATTACCTGGTAATTCTTTTTTTCGAATTGGTTACTCAATAAATTATAAAACGTTGACTTAAGTTCTTGAAAAAAAAATTATTTCATTATTATTATTGTTATGTTGGTGCTATAAGTAATCCTTATAATATTTTTAGATTTATCTTTTGGTTTCTTAATTTATATTTTAGTATAACAATCTATGTTTTCATCACCCAGGTAATAGAAGTAACTTAATACATATTATTCCCTTAACACTTGACACATGTTTCAATTTAATAGATAGGTAGGCAATAGAATTGACACACGTAATATAAAGGACTTAAATCAAAATGTTTAAGTTATTAGATATTCAATATGAGAAAAAAAATATTGAATACTCAAGAAACATTTGAAACATTTGGAGACTTTAAATCTATTTAACTCTATTTTTTACATAGTATTGTTAGGTAAAATGATTGTTGTGAGGCACCGGATTATGTTACAATTTATGATTTTTATTATTATATATATTTTTATTTAAAGTACTCAAAACAAAAATCAGAGGACTTCAAACTTTTTTATCTTTTTCTTATCATTGCATTGATACACATTTCATATGCAAAGCCAACCACTTTCTTGAAAGATGTAAGTTATTTAAAAGATATAAATTGTTATCACTTATATATTTTTCATCATGTCATGATGTATTCGGTAGGAGACTTAGTATATATCACTCTTTGATATTTCTTCAACCCTATTATTTGAAAAGTTATGGAATATTTAAAGACAAAAATTTGTAATATATCATGGATATGTTTTTTCCTTTTTTTAACTAAAAAGTGACATCATTTTGTGAATTAAGTAAGAATCCTAACTAGATTAACACTTCTTATGATTTAAAATTTATTTAAGCTAAAAAATATATTAAAAAAATAGAGTACAAAAAAATACAAATATGATATAAAAAGAAAATTTAAATATATTTTTAGTCCTATAAAATTAGACAATTTTGATTTTTGTCTTTGTACAAATTTCTATCATATAAAATTTGAAATAATTTTTCATAGTCCTTATTATATAATACGTAAATTTTAATTTTAGTTTTTATCATTTTTTATTTTATTTTACTCTTCCTAATTTCAAATTACAATTTTTAGTCCCTAATATTGTTTTAAGGTAAATAAATAAATTTTATTTCAAATGTCTGAAGAGTTGGTGGGAGGTGTGAAATGTGGACACTGTGTCACAATTTCAATATTCGTTACTTGACATTTTGTTGAACAAATAATACTAAAAGTAAAAAGAATTATATTAAATTTTAAAAATAAAAAAAATCACTTAAAATCATTCATATTATATTATATTATATTGGTTAAAAAATATTAAATGAATATTTATAATAGTTAAGAGAAATTTGGGTCTCAAAAGGAAATAGAAAGTCTAGTCATGGATTGAGAAATTTCGGGGAAGAAAAGAAAAGTATAGAATGCATGTGGATGATGCCAAAAATTGACTTGAACCCTTTTTTATTTATTTATTTAATAATTTTATAAATACTATTTCATAGTCTTTGCCTCCACGTCAACGACTTGTTCCCGTCTGCGTTGGTCTTCGCCATCTTTTAATGCTTGCAATTTTCCTTTTCCCCAAACACCACCTATTTCCACCGAATTTACGCATCTGCCCTTTTCACCTTATTTTTCTTATTTTCCATTCCCGTTGACTCGCCATGATACACACCAATTGTACTTTTTTTACGAAGTTAAATTTAAAATATCTCAGGATCAGTAACATAAATTGAAAAAAACATAAATCCTTTAGTTTATTTTATTAATTATATATTCATTTTAATTATTTTTCATTGTAAGAAATCACGAGACTAATTAATCTAATTTGTAAGATTATAGAAGTCTGTCTTAATTATTTTAATTAAAATTTAAACCTAACATATTTAAAGTATCATAAAAAAAATAATTTAGTTAATTAAAAAAACCATCTTTACACAAAATTATAAATTTGATAAAAAAGCTGAATATTTTTCTAAATTCTAGAAACTAAAATCATGCATAAAAATGGTAAAATTATTTATCAGGCAAGAAAGAAAGAAAGAAAAAGTAGTTATTGACTTTTCAACAAACGCAATTCCTTTGAAAAGTAAGGGTCCAAACCCGTTTTCTAGTTGCTATAAACCATTCACCCTCTTGCCAAACACGATCTCAGTGCTTATCTTCATCTTCACCCAACCACCTAAATCATTTTCAAGCCAAAACTCCGTCGAAGAAATTCCAGGGTGGTGCATCATGGAGAGAGAACAAGAGGAGATGCAATTTGTTGGATTCTTTGGTGTCTACAAAGAAGCCTCCAAGATCATACTTTCATGGAGGAGAATCTTCTCCCAAATCACCTTAACATTAATTCTCCCTCTCTCCTTCATCTTCCTCATCCACATAGAGGTCTCCAACCTCCTCTTCAGGAAGATTCTCTACAACTCAATAGTCATGAATGAGACAAAGCCTGACACACCCCGATACAACAAGCTTTCTGACATGATCTCTTCCGAATGGATCACTCTCGTGCTCTTCAAACTCGTTTACTTTACTTTGCTTCTCGTATTCTCCCTCCTCTCCACCTCAGCAGTGGTCTACACCATCGCCTCCATCTACACCGCAAAAGAGGTAACTTTCAAGAGGGTCATGAGTGTGGTCCCTAAGGTGTGGAAGAGGCTCATGTTGACCTTCTTATGTGCCTTCGCTGCCTTTTTCGCTTACAATATCGTGACCATGCTGGTTATCTTCTTGTGTGCGCTTGTAATTGGGTTTAGCACTGGTGGGGTTGTGGTTTTTGTTTTGCTAGCTGTTCTGTACTTCATTGGGTTCGTGTACCTCACCGTGGTGTGGCAACTGGCCAGTGTTGTGACTGTGTTGGAAGATTCGTGGGGGATTCGAGCCATGATGAAGAGCAAGGAGTTGATAAAGGGGAAGATGGTGCTGTCCATATTCGTATTTTTCACTCTGGTGGGGTCTTTTGTTTTGATAAGGGTTTTGTTCAAGCAGACTGTGGTGGAAGGATGGAGTGTGAATTCTGTGGACAGAACAGCATATGGTGTTCTTTGTTTCTTGCTCTTGTCTTGTTTGTTCCTCTTTGGGCTTGTTGTGCAAACTGTGATCTATTTTGTTTGCAAGTCCTTTCATCACGAGAATATTGACAAATCAGCTTTAGCAGATCATCTTGAAGTTTATCGAGGAGAATATGTGCCTTTGACGGCCAAGGATGTTCAGCTGGAGCAATACCAAGTTTGATGAACAATATAGCTTAGGTAAACTAATCAATCACCATGTGTTTGATGATGTGGTTATATCTGCTATGGTTTCTTCATTTCATCATTTGCGTGTTAAATTATGGCAGGTATGAAGAGAATTGATTCAGAGTACCATATATTTGTATTTACTTTGCTGTTTCCAAATATAACTGTGATGTGGCTTCTTTGCAAAGTGTTAATTCATGCTGTGAAATGAGTTTTGTTTATATCAGATTTTGAGTTTGTGGGTGTGATGAATGTTATGGTAAGCAGTATCTATCAGCTATGAATTTAGGCGTAGAGTAGTATGAGGCAGAGGAGAAACAGACTCATGTGTTAATTAAAAGACTCATTCATTGTTCCTTTTTGATTGGGAGAAAGGAATCATGGATTATCCATGCCATTAAATTTATTGTAATTATTATTTTTTAAATATTATCGACAACCTTTTACGTTTTCTACTGCATTACCGACAATCTTGAAAGTTCATTAGTAATACATTGTATTATTAAAACTGTTGAAATCTAGAACGAATTTATATATAAGTACTTTAAAAGAGAAAATTAAATATATTAATTTTTTTTGTCACCAAAATTAATTTAATTTAGTGTTAAAACTATAAATTATCAATACGAAAATTAAGGTAATAAATAATTTTTTAAATTGAGATAATTATCTTTTTTTTTTAAAATAATTAAGTTAAGTAATGTATTTGTTATTTTCATAAATAAATAATTATATTTTTTAATTTTTATTATTTTATGAACGGTTACTCTTTAATATAATTTTTGAAACTAATAATATTTTTTTACCTCAAAAAATTAAAAGAAAATAACTGTATACAAACTCATTCTACTATATTTTTAATTGCGTAAAGATGAAGAAGTAAAAAGGGTAACAATTACGTTTTAATGTGGCATATAACTTTAAACATATCATAACAATAATTTTAAAATAAAAAATTAGTTTATTATTTTTATTTAAAAAGTATTAAAATATAAATTACATGGAAACTATTCAAAATTACAATAGCCACAGAAATATAGAAAATAAATTATGAGTATTTCAATAAACCATATTTGTTTCCTAGTTAAATTAAATGCCATATTTAATTAAATTATTGAATGAAAAAGTAAAAATAATATACACAATTACTTTTTTTGTATTAAATATTATTTATATGTATTAAAAATCATTTAATTAACACTTTTTACAATAAATTAACTATACTTATTGATAAGAATTATAAATGAACACAGAATGGGAAAGAATGAAAAGTAACGTTTTTTTTATACTAAAACTAATAGAATTATATTTATTAGAATTAAAAAGATTAAAAAAAACTTAAACTGAAACTACAAAATTAGAGTGGTCCACTCAATTTATCTGAAAAATGAATGAATGAATTAATTGGGAATCGGGAAATTTATAATCATAGAATTAAATACTAACAAAAAGCTTATCAATATTTTTTGAAAACGATATTTTGACACTAAAAATTCATACGTTCAAAACCAAGATTTAGAGGTTAAAATAATATTTTATTAAAAATAGGGTGTGATTTATAATTTATAAAGTTTAATGAGTGATGCGATTAACGATTGAATTATTTTTTTGAGAGTGAGCAAACAATATCATGTACTTTCTTCCTCGATTTTTCGGTTCTTTCACTGTCTGTGTTCAAAGTAGTGTGATCGTCTCCGGCACCATGTAAGAAACGATAAAGAAAAATAAAAAAAGATGAAAAAAAAGACTAAGAACAAAAATAAATATATAAAATTACCAAAAAAATAAAACAATAATGATATTTTGAATATTATTTAAACTTTTATTATTTACCTTTCCATTTATTTAGAAAAACGATAAATAATATAAAATAATTAAAACAATTTATAAATTAAAAATATCTAAACTTAATTAATTAAATTTTAAATATGTTTATCAACTTTTTATTTTCAGATCAATGTGATAATATTACACTTTTTTAGAAAACCATTGTTTTTTCTTTTAAAGAAAATACTTTTTAAGATATACGTGATAATATTGCACAAATAAGTTATTGTTATTGACTTATAGTAATGGACCTGTTTAAAAAATAATTTTATTAAAAATGATATAAAATATTTTTAAAATGATTAAATAACACATTTCTCTGCATCTTAATATATATTCTTTTATTTTGTAAAAAGCGCAACATGACAGTGGTTGTATTTTCTTTCGTTAACGAGGGAATCGTGGTGACGTGTAGATGAGAAAACACTGAGAACCGACACAATCACCGCAACAAGCACGCGACGAACTTTAGATGGGTTTTCTTTGACTGTCCGCAACCTTCTAAACACTCCTTCACTTCCTTCTTTGCCCTTTTTCCTCTGCTTTCTATCGATCGAAACGATTTTCAAGGAAATAATAGAAAAGAAAACCCCTCTTAGATCCAATCCAAAATAAAACCTATCCATCAAGCTAAGACCCAAGTCCAAGTGTTGTCGATTGAATTCCTCATCTGGGGTTCTCAATGGATGCTTCGTCCTCCTCCAGTCAACCCGAATTCGACTACTTGTTCAAGCTTCTCTTGATTGGGGATTCTGGCGTTGGCAAAAGCACCCTGCTTTTGAGCTTCACCTCCGATACTTTCGAGGATCTTTCTCCCACCATTGGTTAGTTATATTCCTTTTTAAAAAATGTATAATTCTTGTATTTTGAGGTTGATATTTTCGTAATATTTATGTTGTCATGCCCCGCTTGTTAATCTTTCTATGTAGTGGTTTCTTTTGTTGTGTATTTTGTGATATAGAGTTCAATAGGTTCTATCTGACGATCGGTTTTGGAAGAAATTGGATCAAAAGTGTAGTTGAATGTTTAAAGCGTCATCTATCCAGTGAATCTGTGAATCGTAGTAATTTTACAAATTTCACAAATTCACTATACACTCTCGAAATTATAAATTGTGATGGGTTTCACTTCTTATTTATAGCCTCATCCTAATTTGAAGTGTGACTAACCAAATTTTATGATTTCTAATAAATTTCAAGCAATAATTAAAAGAGTTTTAGAGAGAATGTTGCTAGCATTTTTCTTCTTCGAAGTGATGTGGTAATTAATTAATGGAATGGGATGTGGTTTGTTGGTGTTTCCTTTCCAATTCACCAAGACATTTAGGGTTTGCTTTTCTTTTGTTAATGTGTCTCATCTTTGAAGAGCTCATTGGGATCTTGGTACTGGTAATTTTGTTAGACATGTGTTCTTGTGAGCTTAATGGGATGGCTTATTTGCATTGCAATCCAAGTTACTGGACTAGAAGTCACTGCTACTAATATTAATGGTGTAAATGAGTCAACCCAAGCCGAGCACTTGAAAGTCCAAGTTTGGTTTGCAAAAATGTACGACTCAGACCAACTGACTCATTTACTTAAATGAGTCAAAAGTTAAGATTGGCAACGACTCTTGTTTAAAAATACGCAACTTTTAGCTTGTTCATTTCTATGTGGATTAATTTAAATTTAGCATTTGACAGATATTTGTGTTAGAAGATGAAGTATAAATAAGTAGAGATGTAATAATAAAGGAGAATTTCCAAGTGAGTAATTATTATTATTTTTTTTAGAATTACGTTTTGCTAAATGTATATAGTTTCTTGTTTGAGATTAACATGTGTACACACACTTTCCCTCACGAGTTTTTAATGCCAATCATATAATGCCTGAGCTTGAGTCATTTGTATAGGTAAGCCTAAATCTAATTCGTAAGCTTAAGATTAATTGTTTGGTAAAACAAACAGCTTGATTGCGCAATTAGTGAAATTGGTTCAAATAGTTTATGACTAGATTAACACATTTACACCCCTAATTTGTACATATTTTGGCGCCCCATACACAATCAGTACGAAGTCTACTTGTGGTATGAATCACAAGGGATAATTTAGGATCTTTAGGGTTAAAACCTTGTAAGAAATTTAGGAATTAGAAAAAAGGTGGAAGGAAAGAATCACTCTTCCCAAGGGAGGCAACACACAAAGGATGTGACAGTCTTTTGATACAACCAATTCTTGAATCACTCAAGAATTTAGGAGAATCACTCTCACTAATATAAAAGAGATAAACTCTAATATTTATGAATAAAATTCCACTTGTTGTTTCTTGATAAAAATGGTTCAGCTCATATAGGAGCGTTGCCATCGAATTACAAAGACTCAATAAAGAAAATAAATACTAATAATAACTCATTAATCTAGAAATTGAAAACTATTTAATGGAAACAAATAAAGGCTAATAATAATCCATTAACCTAGAAATTGAAACTACTTAATGACTGATTGTATCTCGAAACCGTGGCAACCAAAAGTCAATCAGCCTATGCACCCCTTGGTCTCCCAAAGGTCGATGACTAAATTTTCAATTGGGCCCTTATTACAACTTAAAACAAAATCAAACTAAAGTCCATTAATTGATTAATCCAAAACACAATTTGGTCAACCAATAATACTTGTTGAAGAGCTTCCTTTGTTTCCCTTGCTCTAGCCCTTATCATAGGTCATGTTCACATCATTCTCTCCCTCTTGAAAATGATTTGTCCTCAAATCGGATTCGCCATCTACATAAAAAAGAGATAAGTCTGACAAATTGAATGTAAAATTAACATTATACTCACTTTTTATGGCTAAATAGTTCTCCCTCACTTCAAGTGTTTCACTCTTCTTTTGATCACTCTTTTTCCTCTCAAGTGTTTCACTAACGCTTTCTTTTCCTCTCTTTTCTTGAAGAAGTTTTTCTCTCATTTTCTTTTTATCCTCACACACTTCTTGTGGACTCAAATGTTTAACCACAATCTTCTTGTCTTGGTGCATGAAAGAGATCTTGTTGGTGAATCCGTTATGATTAACTCTTTTATCAAATTGCCATGGTCTCCCCAAAAGTAAGTGACTCGACTTCCATAAGAATAATATGACAAAGCACCTTATCATTGTATTTTCCAATGGAAATGTCCACTTCAACTTGTTGTCTCACTTGCACCCCTCCATCCTTACTAAGTCATTGAAATTTATATGGCCTAGGATGTGGTTTGGTAGCTAAATTTAGCTTTGATACTAATCTAGCACTAGCCACATTGGTGCAACTACCTCCATCTATGATCATCATGCACACCTTGTCATTGATTAAACATTTAGTGTGAAAAATATTTTTTCTTTGGCTTTCTTCTATATGTTTCAATGGACTATCAAGTAATCGCCTAATTATCAATAAATCTCCCTTTGGAATCTCCTCCTCCTCATCAATGTCTTCATTATTTTCTCCCTCTTCAACCTCAGATTCACTTATATATTCTCCCTCTCTAAGAACCATGGTCTTTGTGTTAGGGCACTCATAAGCATAGTGTCCTAGGCCTTGACACTTGAAACACTTCACATCTCTACTTTTTTTAGAGGGTTGTTCTTCATATTTTGAATGAGTGACTGACTTCCATAGGAATAATATGACAAAACACCTTATCATTGTATTTTCTAATGGAAATGTCCACTTCAACTTGTTGTCTCACTTGCACCCCTCCATCCTTACTAAGTCATTGAAATTTATATGGCCTAGGATGTGGTTTGGTAGCTAAATTTAGCTTTGATACTAATCTAGCACTAGCCACATTGGTGCAACTACCTCCATCTATGATCATCATGCACACCTTGTCATTGATTAAACATTTAGTGTGAAAAATATTTTTTCTTTGGCTTTCTTCTATATGTTTCAATGGACTATCAAGTAATCGCCTAATTATCAATAAATCTCCCTTTGGAATCTCCTCCTCCTCATCAATGTCTTCATTATTTTCTCCCTCTTCAACCTCAGATTCACTTATATATTCTCCCTCTCTAAGAACCATGGTCTTTGTGTTAGGGCACTCATAAGCATAGTGTCCTAGGCCTTGACACTTGAAACACTTCACATCTCTACTTTTTTTAGAGGGTTGTTCTTCATATTTTGAATGAGTGACTGACTTCCATAGGAATAATATGACAAAGCACCTTATCATTGTATTTTCCAATGGAAATGTCCACTTCAACTTGTTGTCTCACTTGCACCCCTCCATCCTTACTAAGTCATTGAAATTTATATGGCCTAGGATGTGGTTTGGTAGCTAAATTTAGCTTTGATACTAATCTAGCACTAGCCACATTGGTGCAACTACCTCCATCTATGATCATCATGCACACCTTGTCATTGATTAAACATTTAGTGTGAAAAATATTTTTTCTTTGGCTTTCTTCTATATGTTTCAATGGACTATCAAGTAATCGCCTAATTATCAATAAATCTTCCTTTGGAATCTCCTCCTCCTCATCAATGTCTTCATTATTTTCTCCCTCTTCAACCTCAGATTCACTTATATATTCTCCCTCTCTAAGAACCATGGTCTTTGTGTTAGGGCACTCATAAGCATAGTGTCCTAGGCCTTGACACTTGAAACACTTCACATCTCTACTTTTTTTAGAGGGTTGTTCTTCATATTTTGAATGAGTCTTTGTAGGAATAGGTGTGGAACTACTAGAAGTAACAGTCCCATCTTTCTTGCCTTTGTCCTTCCAACTTGAAAATCCAAAGTTGGTAGAACTCTTCTTAGTCATTTCTTTTCTTTTGAGTTGTTGCTCCACTCAAATTGCTTTATGAAGTAAATCCTCCATATCAACAAACTCATGCAACTCAACAATATCACATATATCAATATTCAAACCACCAATAAATCGGGCCATAGTTACCTCTTCATCTTCTTCAATCTTTGCTTGAATCATGAGCATGTCCATTTCTTTGAAATACTCCTCAACCCCCTTATTGCCTTGAGTAAGTTTTTGGAGTTTAAATTTCAAGTCTCTTGCATAACTAGTCGGTACATACCGCTTCCTTATAATCCTTTTCATCTCAGTCCATGTATCAACTATTGACTCTTCATTTCTATCTCTCTCCTTTTGTAGCATGTTCCACCAAACAAGAGCATAGTCAGAAGATTCCATTGTTGCAAGCCTCACCTTTTGGGTCTCCTCATAATTGTTGCATGAGAAAACATGCTCTATTTTCATCTCCCACTCCAAGTATGCCTCCGGATCACTTTTTTCTTTGAACGGAGGAATGTTAAGCTTGACTCCTTCAAGCCTACTTGGTCTTGCTACTCCATCATTCATTCTCCTATTTCTCCTTTCTTCTTCATCTTCAGGATTTCTATTCTCCAATCGGTTCAATCTTTCATGGAGCTCATTGTTATGTCGTATCATTAATCCTTCCAAATGTTGTACCAATACTCTCATTTGAAATGGTCTAATTCCTGCTTCTTGATTGTAATTTTCCTCTTCTGCCATCAATTTGATGTTTAAACCCTTAAATTGGAGCTCTGGTACCAAATGATATGAATCACAAGGGATAATTTAGGATCTTTAGGGTTAAAACCTTGTAAGAAATTTAGGAATTAGAAAGAAGGTGGAATGAAAGAATCACTCTTCCCAAGAGAGGTAACACACAAAGGATGTGACAGTCCTTTGATACAGCCAAGGGTTCTTGAATCACTCAAGAATTTAGGAGAATCACTCTTACTAATATAAAGGAGATAAAATTTAATATTTCTGCATAAAATTCCACTTGTTGTTTCTTGATAAAAATGGTTCAGCTCATATAGAAGCGTTGTCATCAGAATTACAAAGACTCAATAAAAGAAAATAAATACTAATAATAACCCATTAATCTAGGAATTGAAAACTATTTAATGGAAACAAATAAAGGCTAATAATAATCCATTAACCTAGAAATTGAAACTACTTAATGACTGATTGTATCTGAAACTGTGGCAACCAAAAGTCAATCAGCTATGCACCCCTTGGTCTCCCAAAGGCTGATGACTAAATTTTCAATTGGGCCCTTATTACAACTTAAAACAAAATCAAACTAAAGTCCATTAATTGATTAATCCAAAACACAATTTGGTCAACCAATAATACTTGTTGAAGAACTTCCTTTGTTTTCCTTACTCTAACCCTTATCATAGATCATGTTCACATCAACTTGATTGACAAGTTATGGCCATTCAGATCAGGCTTCATACACTTGACTGTTTACTGGATCTAGTAGTATATGTTGTAGCGGACTAAATCGAAATGAGGATTGGAGAGTTAATGTCTATGTGGTTCATTACATAATTATGGTGATTCTGGTGCAATTAGTTGTAAGAAAGTTGTATTTGATTCAGTCATATGTATTGATTCTTATTATCATCTTGCAGGTGTAGACTTCAAAGTTAAATATGTTACAATTGGAGGAAAAAAGTTAAAACTTGCTATTTGGGACACAGGTAATGTTCAATTTGTCAATTATAATTTCCTGAGAAGTCAAATCCCTTTTATTCTGTGTTGTTTGCTTCTGTTGTATACTTTCAAAATTGTATGAGTTAGGGCTTAAGGCAAATAACTTTTACCATACTGCTGAAGTGAGTGTGAAACTATGGAGCTCTCATGTACGTAATCGTTATGAGTTTTGGTTGCAAAATTTTCCAATTGAAATGAAATCTTTGAAATTTATTATTGAATATTTCGTTGTTGGGTCGTTAACATATATTAGGATGTCACATAAGGATTTTGAGATCAGGATAAATCTTAATGCTCGACTTTAAACAGAATTAGGAAAGTTCTGTGATATTGTTTAAAATTAGCATACTGGAATGTATATTATCTTTGATATTGGTGTCGTTAATTGATTAGTATATTATAGAATTATATTCCAAACATATTTTGTTGATATTGTAGCATACTGAAAATATTCAATGTATATATAAGAGAACATGTAATGCTTTGGCTATTATGTGCATTATCTGGCTTATATACAGAGATAAGCAGCTTCTGATATACTGAATTCTGCTCTTGCTGTTACAAATTTGTATAACTTGTGCCTTAAAGAAGTCAGGTCAACCTTCATTGGAATAAGTTAATTTCAATACTTTGTATTTTCTCTTCGTGCAGCTGGACAGGAAAGGTTTAGAACACTTACTAGTTCATATTATAGAGGTGCTCAAGGAATAATTATGGGTATGTTCATGATTTTCTCCATTACTTGGCTATATTTTCCGTTTGCTATCCAATTCATATGTTGTACACTTAATTTATTATTTGTTTAATTTTCGGTATCTTGTTGATCTGTAAATCATACAAGATGGCTCTGTATACGACGTAATATTTCTATTTTATCACTTACGAATATATATTGTATTAATATAACAAACTGGTGATTAAAATGGATTTCAATGATGACATGTATGATGTCATTGTTTTCTTTGATGAGTTGCATGAGTATGGTGCTTAAATGCTAACTTTATTCTCGTGCATAAAGCACACTTTGTCAAAATGATTTTTGCAAGATTATTATATATGATGATCTGTGCAGTGGTAAAGTTGCACCTTGATACCTTCATAGTGGGCACCTTGGTAACCTTGAATTTCAGGAAATTTTTTTCAAATTGAAAATATGGTAAATCAAATGCAATTTCAATGAGAATGTTGGAAATATTTATTAGAATATTTTCAGCTGTTAGACCTGTTTTGCTTCCCAATATGATGCGATTGTTTAAAGTTTTTTAGCATAGAACTACATTCTTGTTGCAGTTTTATATTATAAATCTGCTTTTATTTTATTACAGTATATGATGTTACACGGCGAGAAACTTTTACAAATCTATCTGATATATGGGCTAAAGAAATTGACCTTTACTCAACAAATCAAGATTGCATCAAGATGCTTGTAGGAAACAAGGTTGATAAGGTATGTTGTTAGTAATTTTTTGTGTATCTCTGTTCTGACAAATTGTGAGGGTCAGTCTTGATTCACTAATTCTGTAAGAATTTTTGTGTTGCAAATTCTGCTCTTGTGAGCTGGCATATTTGAAGTAGACATGAAAGAAAGTAATCCTCACCCTAATAGGCTCATATTTCAGGAAAGTGAAAGAGTTGTCACCAAAAAGGAAGGGGTAAACTTTGCAAGGGAATATGGATGTCTGTTTACTGAATGCAGTGCAAAAACCAGAGTCAATGTTGCACAGTGTTTTGATGAACTTGTAATGAAGGTACACATACAATGCAGCTCTTCCTAAATCCTCGAAAGAAGGAAACAAGGAGGGGGACACTGAAATAATTAAGATGGTTATTATTGCTATATTTGTGTCCTTTGGTGATATCTTTTCATAAAATATTTATGGAAAAACTTAACTTCATGCGATGAAATGAACAGTAACTTGGGAAACTATGATAGAATGAATAGAATAAGCCTTTTGTTGTGTAGGATACAAGCTACGGGAATGGTTGAAAAGATATTTTATTAGCCAATAGAGAGATTCTTTCTTTTATAACATAAACAAAAGTTACCCATATGCAGCAGTCATTAAACCTATTATATGGGGGATATAATCCCATCAATAAACCAAATCCTGGCCCTTGTGAAAGTGTAATCTTAGTTGTCTGAGATAACTTGAACCAAAGAAACAATGGAAAATAAAATATAAAACAACTGACAATATTGAGAACACTAATTGCACTGAAATGGTGTTCGCAATATCAATATCGGTGGCCAGAATTGCAGCTCTGTTTATATTTAAATGGAGTACCTTTGTCCTTTACTCCTTACCTCTAAGAAATGCAGGCAACTCGATGGGGTAAAAGCTTCAAATGGCTAATTGTAATGTAGCAAAATAACATTTTTGGTGCAGGCTTCTCAAATACCCAATTGTTTTATCCCATACGTTTTCTGCAAAAATACTATATCTCATTGGACGTAGATTGCAAGATTTACTTTTTGGCAATTTTTGTCAAGAGAATTGAGGGTGCTGTAATGTGCTCGCCTCCTCCCCCCGCTTTACTTCAAGTTATTTGCATCAATAAGAATTCATCACCCTCAGAAAAATGGAAGAAATGTTTAGTTTGAAATTTGGGTTACTTGTTTATCTGCAGATTCTGGAGACACCAAGTCTTTTGGCTGAGGGCTCATCTGGTGTAAAAAAGAACATCTTCAAGCAGAAAGCACCACAGTCTGATGCATCAAGTGGTGGCTGCTGCTCATGATGATTTACATGTTTCAGGGGCTTTCACCTTCTACTTCTCGGTATGATCCGGATTTCAAGTGCAATTAATTCATTACATGTACCAAAATAATATTTTTATCACAGGATGTTATCAAGATTAAATTATTTTTCTTCTCAATGAATTTACCTTACGTTTAAAGATCTCCATTTTATTTTGTGTGAGCAGACATCTGGTGATTCATAGTTCATATTGCCCTTGCATAAGAAAAGCGTGCTTCATATAATAGGGGAAATTTTGTGTGTCGACAAATGCTTAACAGTTATTATGCTACCATTGTTTCGAACACTGTCACTGCATAAAAGTTGTATGAAACATTATAGATTTATTTAATCTGTAACCCTATATGCAGATAGGGCAAATCCGTAAATTATAGCCATGATCCACTGTATTTGGTGATTAAACTAACAACAAAATGGTCATATGACTATGTGTACATATTCTTAATCAGAAGCGTTTCACATCATTGCCATTTCATGATGCTGATAAGGATTGATTTGTCTATGGAAACAAGAATTCTGAGGTGAGAGGTTATGTAACCTCTCGACAGTTGGTATTTCTTTTAAATAAATTTAAAAATATTTTACACTATTAAATTCTACCAAGTGCATGCTTATATTATTAATTTGTAAAATACAGTTGTGCTCGGAAAAAATGTGAACACAATATAATGGACAATGCTCCCACAATAAAGAAAATGTCAACGTAATCATTTGATGTCTGGTGTACACAGTCCATTATCTGCATGTCATACAAATACAACGTTCTGATTCATATTGTCACTACCTCGTTTGCTTTAATAAAATTTTACTGGTGGGGAAACATATTGATTCTCTACTTAATTCCTTCAACATTTTTTTTTGTCCAAATACTTAGCAGTTTATGATGGATTTTAAAACTTTGTAAGTCTATCTTTTGGAATTTTAATTAAATTTAAAAGATTTTGTCAGATGTCATTGTTAAATAGGTAACAAAAACATAATTAACCTAGGGAACGTTAGGAAACAAAAAATTATAAAAATTATAAAAATTATAAAAATTATAAAAATTATAAATATTCAACATTACTCGTTTGAACATACTTTTAACTTTTAATATCTGCATTTTAAAATTCTTCAATCTTAGTCCTCCCTCCCTCCCCCTCTTTCTATAAATATTTTTTTTACATTAAACGGCATAATGCATATACATAGAAAGTAAAAGTAAATCGTATGAGTAGTACAAACTAAAATTTATAATTTGAATGACATCAAAGAATTTTCTTGATGTGCAATTGGCAATAATTGAGGGCATACAAATTTATACATATTATACCCATCATCAACAATTGGTTCTATGGTGTAGTGGTTAGCACTCTGGACTTTGAATCCAGCGACCTGGGTTCGACTCCCGGTAGGACCTTTTATATATATATTTTTTATAAATTCTTGATGATACAACTTTCACCTGGTAACAAAAGCAAAACGATTCTTTTCCCATTATTAATTTTGGTATAAAGTATTTCCGGATTATACAAGCCCAACAAAGGCGGAACAGAGAAAAAGCAGCACCCAGAAGTCCAAAAGAAAAGGCCCACAGACAGCTCCAAAAGCCCCTCTCCCCATTCAATTCCGAAACCAAAATGATGATGAGAGAGAGAGAGGCACTGCCACTGGGACACAAAGCGCTTAAAAAACTGTTTTCTCCCGCGAAAAGCACTTCCCGTGAAATACAATATTGCTCATCAGAACTGTAAAGCCAACACTTCCTCGTGATCTCTTCTCTTCTCTTCCATTCGTTTTCCTTGTCACTTTCTCTCTATTTTCTCCTCTTCGCTTCTCTTCTCAGCTTTGGGCATTGCCACGCACGATGGTGAAGGAAACGGAGTACTACGATATCCTCGGGGTCACTCCCTCTGCCTCCGAAGACCAAATTCGCAAGGCCTATTACCATAAGGTTCTTCACTTTAGTTCTATCAATTATACCTTCATTCCTTCATTTAACTTCCCCCCTTTGTTTTAATTGCTTGGTTACTGCCACAGGCAATGCAAGTTCATCCCGATAAAAACCCGAACGATCCTCACGCTGCCGAGAAGTTCCAGGTAGCTCCACCTCCACTGCAATCTCTCACGCTTAACTATAATTTAATCCGAATGTGCTCATCTAATCATAGATTGCCCGGAATAATTAATTTAAACTATATAAAATTCTTATCAAAACCAATTTCTAATTGAGGGTGATCAAAATAATAATAATAATAATAATAATAATAATAATAATAATAATAATAATAATAATAATAATAATAATAAAAATAAATAAAAAATAAAAATAAATATTATTATTAATAGTAGTGATTCAGTGTTCTTAAATACTGTTATATTGATTTTTAACTATATATAATCTGTAATGATATCATGATTAGTTTGGATGAGTTGCAACAGAAGCATTTTTAGAAAAAAAAAAGTTTTTCTATTATCAAATTATTTTTTTAAAGAAATTATAAAAAGGAACTTTTATAAATTAACTTATATACGAATTTTATTTATGAGTTGATTTTAATTTTTTAAACGCTAAAAAGGCTTACGAGGAAGTTCGTACAAATAATTAGTTATATTTTTACGTATTTATATGTTGTAATATTTTGTGTCTGCAGATATTAGGTGAAGCGTACCAAGTTTTGAGTGATCCGGTGCAGAGGAAAGCGTACAATCAAAATGGGAAACATTCTGTATCAAGGTACATATGATTCTGCTGATTTTCAGCTTAAATCCGTTCGATGTTGAACTTTATTGTATATGGTGACAATCTGAGTTGATTAGCTTCAATTATTGTGATGAATTGATTAAAAGAAAGTGATGTTAGGCCTCATTAGCGTTCAATGGGAATGGCAGTTTTATCGAAAGCCTCGGGTACATAATTGTTATTTTGATTTGTGCATAGGCATCTGAGTCGCAATCTTACTTGTTTGACTGGAAACAGAGTACAATCTGGGTTAAGTGAGTCATAACGAGAAAGAAAAATAAGGAGGAGGCTACAGTCGAATAAATAAAAATCAAAAGACAATCAGAATACGCCCCGTTTTACAGTCTTTAGGTTGCACTAGTATAAATAATTTTATTAAGGATTTATTTAATAACAACTTTAATTGTAGGAGAACCATAATTTAGTTAAATTATTTTGATCAGCTTCGTAAAAATATACCTGAAATAAAGTTGAAATAACTTATAAGATGGTAAGCTTTCTAAATTATCCACTAGAATTGGCCTAGTGACTGAGGATCAAACATAATATTTTAAAAGTAAAAGTGTTCTGAATCGTGATCTTCCCTGAAGAAGTTTGTTTTTAAAAAAAAAAAAAAAAAGATTAATGAATGAATTCCTTGACAGGGAAACTATGCTTGACCCCATGGCTGTCTTCGCCCTGCTATTTGGAAGTGAATTGTTTGAGGACTACATAGGGCATCTAGCTGTGGCATCAATGGCTTCTTCTGAGCTAGCTGATGAAAGTGAGGATCCTGATAAACTGAATGAGAAGTTAAAGGCAAGAAAGTTTTACATTTATTTTTCATTATTACTTTGACTCTGTTTATGTGTAAGAGAAAAAAACTCAAGTTCTCGATTGGGCCTTTTTACGTTGTTGTAATCAGGTCTTCCAATGTTGGGTTTCCGGAACACACAACATTTGCACACTTTCTCTTATTATGAGAAATAAATGTATCAATCTGGGAACTTTATCGAATTTGTAGAAGCTGATAATTTCGGTTTACCGTGATATTAACAAAAATTTCTGGCCACATAGTGCCTTCTCCTTTCCTTTCAAATGGTGCAACTTTGTTCTGAAAATCAGAATTTATCATAAGTGAGACGTTTTGATTTATTATTGATCAACACAAGGAAATGTGGATTTTGTGAACTTAGAACTAGAATGCTGAAGTGATGAAGATTAATTTGATTTAGTTGTGCTAAATCTTCGGTAGCCAGTGTTCTTTTTGCTGTTAAAAATCATATAAATTCTATGACTGATTATTCTGTGGCTAGTAAACTGAAATATGTCTCCAATCCCTATTTCTCTCATATATTGCTTCTGCCCCTTTTGTTCAATATTTCCATTGACCTTGAGTAAAAACATACACGTTTTTATAACCATTCCACTTCACTAAGTTATTGGGCTCATTTAAAACCTTGTTGCATCAGCTGGTCATAAGATAGATGACGATAACATTGACAATTAGCTATGCTTTAGATAGTCTACTTGAGAGGAGGAGAGGAAGGGGGCGAGGGCATACACTTTTTCTTTTAATTTTGCCTTTGTTTTCCATGTTTCATATAGGCTGTCCAAAAAGAAAGGGAAGAAAAGCTAGCAAGAATTTTGAAAGATTATCTTGACCAATATGTCCGTGGTGACAAAAAGGGATTCTTCCAACGGGCAGAATCTGAAGCAAGACGGCTTTCTCGTGCAGGTTAGTGAACTTTGAGCTGCCTTTATTTGTAATACATTCCTAGGGACTAGACACATGATTGCAGTGCTTATCATTCGATGCCGTAAATATTGAGTGCCTTAAATAGAGTAATGCCCCACGGAACTCCGAACATTTCTCAGATTGAAATTTTAAATAACTGGAACCAGACAGTTTGTCATCAAAACTAGAATGTTTTCCCTCATGCTAGATGTTACAGTATCTCATAGTAAAGACTATGACATTATACAGAATTGTTTATGCTATTGTATCAGTGATATAATCAATTAGATTAGTCTCCGCTGTCTCTAAATGCAGCATTTGGAGTAGATATGTTACATACCATCGGCTATATATATTCAAGACAGGCAGCACAAGAACTAGGGAAAAAGGCCATTTATCTTGGAGTGCCATTTCTGGCTGAATGGGTGCGCAATAAAGGACATTTCTGGAAATCACAATTCACAGCTGCTAAAGGTAAAATAACAGCCAATAATATTACCAAATCCTTACTTAAAAGTCTATTTCATTTCCTTGGAGGTTAGTATTGCAAATGATGTTTTAATTTTATCGAGCACATGCAATTTAGGTGCTTATCAGTTAATTCAGCTTCAAGAAGACATCCGCAAGCAATTTAAAATGGATGGTAGCAGTGGCCCTGAAAATGATGTTGACTCTCACATTCGCCTCAATAAAGATACTTTGATCAGTTCCTTGTGGAAGTTAAATGTAGTGGACATAGAAGTAACCCTTGTACACGTGTGTCAAATGGTGAGTTCTTTACTCATTTTAATTATATAACAAAAATGGATGCTCTTTGGTAGTTTCGTAGTTGATCAGGAAACAGGTTATTGTATTAATTGTCGTTTATTCAGATACTATGAAGCCCTTGGCACGAAAAATTAACTACTATATCCACACGGTGAAATGAAGAATAGTTTGTCAGCTAGAAAGCCTAATGTAATATGAGATGAGTTATAATGGATTTTAGATATGGCCTCTTTTTTATTCATGAAGGAAATGAAAGGGTAGCTAGCATATTCTTATTCTTAAATTTATTGTTGCAGGTGCTAAAGGAAAATAACATTAAGAAAGAAGAACTTAAAGTTCGGGCTACTGCTCTTAAAATTCTTGGGAAGATATTTCAGGTGCAAATTGAGTTACTTTAGCAACTAGCTTTCAGCTTTCTTGGAATTTAGGCTGTAAATTGTTCTTTATAATAATGTTTGGGTTTGAATAACATTTTATTCCTATTATATATCACTGATTTCGTTTTATATTTTTGAAAAATAGTATGGTTTGATTTGATTTTATTAAGTATTTTTCATTTATTTTACTATCAAATGTCATGTTAACATGATGTGACCCGTAGAAATTGGAAAACGATTCCGATCTTTAATGAATGATAAGACTAAAATGAAAATATTTCAATAAAATGAACTAAAATGAAAATCTTGTAAAAAATACTTTTTTTTTTCTGTTGTATCTAAGAAATACTTATATTGCTAAGTTTAGTTTAATAATTGGCCCCTTAATAAATTAAAACAGAAATAAGACAAGACAATTATGTACTTTCCATTCTATATCAGTGAATTTGTGTCTTCATAAATAATTTATTTGCAATTTGCTGATAAAATGTTAATAACGGTTCCTTCAGGACAAGTATCCAAAAGGAGAAACATTGAAGAAGAAGATAGCTACTGATTCTGATGACGAGGGAAGCAGTTCTGATTCTTCAGACGATGAATCGCCAAGAGCAATTTCCTATCGCACTCCATTTTTCACGCAGGTATGTATAAAAATATTTTACAACTACTCACAAAAATTATGTCTATACCATGTATACATGATACTCCGATTACGAAAATATGTACACATTTATTCTTCTGCAGGGTCTCGGTAGGCTCTTCAAATGCCTCTGTAATCCAGCATTTGACGTGGATGATGATGAAATAGTTTACAAAAGCAAATGATTCATATGTACGTACGGACTACAAAACAAAATTCAGCCCTTTCTATAGTTTGTTCGTGAGATTATATAGAAAAGAATTTTCTGATACCCTCTGAATGGTGCAAGCCGTGAATAATCATATTTTGTTGCTTGTCACAGTCACTGCCTCAAGTTTTACATGTGTCATAACACTTGGTCAAGAGTAAACATTCTGTCAAATCCCAAACACTTTTTTGTCTCCCTTTGTACGTTACAAGATTGGAAATTCATAGTAATTCTATTTGGAAATTCATATTGTCATGCCTTTAGCAAACCATCGATTCCAATCACGGTACTATGAATTTCTTGACACCAACGGTCAACTATAAGAACCGTATACATGTCTTTTTTTTATCATTCAGAAATAAATAAGCATGTTACTTTATTTTGTCGATGATTATTTTTTTGTTAGAAAATTATTATAATATAAATTGATTAATAAAAAGATAAATATAAGTTTTATTAAGTCATAAAAACTTATAAAAAATTAAAAAAAAGTTTTTTCTTAAATTAATATCAACTTATGCATTAAAAATATAAACGAGAGAATTCCTTATATTATTTTTAAAAACATTATGAACATCATAACCATTTCTTTACCAATAAATATTATCGCTGGGCGATATATGAAGTGATAATTTTCCCTATTTCGTGTTTTCAAGCTTCTAATTCTCTAAACAAAATGTAAAATAAATAATAATTCATTCAACTTTGAAATTATTTATCTAGGATTCAGTATTAAATAACAAAAAAAAGTTGATAAATAAATATGATAACATAAGTTATTCTTACTTATTAGATAACAGGTAACAAATTAGATACATAGAATAATTATCCTTTATACGGTGTAAATTCTGACCCACTCAATTGAATTTTTTATTATACATTTATTCAATTATAAGATTACATCACTTCATAAAATCTGTAAATATGTATATAATATACTTCATAAAAGTGAAACTATTATCTTAAGTTTAATTTTTATAAAACCAAAAAATACTCATAATTGATGTAAAACATATAGTAGAAAACGACAGAGATAAAGATATGGAGATAACCTTGAGGAAATGATAAACCTGACAACTTTTCCTAAAAAGTCAGAGTTATCTTGTATTTAATTTTTAAAATTTCGGTCGAACTATGAATTTTCGGATAATAGTTACGTCACTATGATATTGATGGCTTTCAATGTTTGAGTTGTATCTTATCCATAATATTTTTGAAACATCGTGTTGCAAGTTTGCCAAATTACCCTTCCTATCTTCTTCCTCAACTTGCTTCTGCAAGGACACGTAAACATAACAAATGTAAGTCAAGGTCATAATAACAACGCTATAACATTATTTATTTTCTTTTTCTCCTCTCAATTTGTATTATTTTATTTCTATATTTAAGTTAAATTTTAAATAGTTTATCTAAAAATTATTAATAATTAGAAATAACATCAACGAATAAAATTAAAATATCTATGTATTTATTTATTATACATTTAAATTGTGAAATATTATTGAAATTCTGATGCGATAGAATCATAACCAGAGTTGTGACCTCAAGCACGTCACACGATGACACGTCGACATTCTCACAGAATCCCCAAAAGACAAATATATCGTTTTAAAAAATTTTAAGTTAAATATTTTTCTTTATCAATTTTAGTTTTCATTCTTTGTATTTTACAATTAGTTACTTAATCCCCACAATTAAAAATAAAATTTAATCCCAATAAGATAATATGTTAATAAAAATATATAAGATTTTTTAAAATTAATCTAATGCCTTTTAGGCCAAAATGTTTTATCTAAATTTGTTCAATATTAGAGAGAATATCCAAATATATATATATATATATATATATATATATATATATATATATATATATATATATATATATATATATATATATATGGAAGATTCGTGGAAATTGAATGCATCACTTCATTGTTGCCGTTGAATTTCAACGTAACATCACGTTGAAAAATGGGCCACTAGAGCTTCTATGCTGAACCTATTAATTTCACAATAGTAAGAATAATTAATTCTAGCATTAATTTTTAATCCTGTTTAAGAAAAATTATAAATTTTTAGGAACATACACCAACAATAATTATCTAAATGAATTATTTACCGCAATTTTATCGGTCTTAAAATATTTATATAAAGTTAGACACTTAATATATATTATACTCTAATGTTAATATTTATATTTATTTTACTATTATCAAAGTAATTGTTTAATTTAAATTCATAAATTCTACGTCTTTGATATACTTTTCATTAATATCTCACTGAAATGGAATTTTTATAATTTTTTTCATAACATTGTTGAAGATCTCAAGACTACTCGGTGACCATTTAAATATCTAAAATACTTTTCATTAATTTCTCATTTAAATTGATTTTTTTTTCTCATAAACATTGATTGTGATTTCAAGACTATTCGGTGGTCCAAATAGCCGAAAATGTGGTCTACCATGTTAGGGAAAAATACCGAAGAGAATCAAAATTCTCTTTAAAGTAAATACCAAAAATTAGAAAATAACAGAAAGATAGTAAAATTTGTTGTAATGTTTTAAGAAAATAATCACTAGATCTAGAATAACTTAAGGATTATTACAGATTTATATTACTAAAACACAACTTAATTTAATACTCGCAAGTTTAAATATACACAATAAATTAATATTTTTTATCATGAAAATTAATTCTAGAACATATTATAATGATTTTAATTTCCAATTAATAGGACTAATTTTCAAAAATTTAATAAGTCAAAAAATCATATTAGTTTTTTAAAAATAAAATTATTTATTTACTCGATATCATATAAAATAAAATAACAATCGACTTACGTAATAAAAAGTAATAAATTTCAATATCAAACCCTCTCAAGATAAAAACATCAAACCCAAACCCTGAAAAATCCCAAAACGGATGAGACTTGATAATAGACCTTATCAATAATATCTTATAGTAAAATTATTATAATAATATAAAATATATTACATAAAATGTATATTACCAAAGTTAAAATAATATTTAATACATTAAAAAAAGTATATTAGCCAGTATAAATATGATTGAAAGAAAGACAAAACTTACACAGTTAGATAATTTTGTGGTGTTTTGTCCTTAAATGGATCCAACTAATTCCATTGAAATTAATAATTATAATAAAAATTAACAGTAGAAGAAAAACAATCCCATTTTAACTAATACATTTCATATTTAGACAGATTTGAGTAAAATAAAATTCAACTTACCTAAAAGGGCATTCATGTACAAAACTAAACACATCCTTGCATAAAACTAGCCATTGTACAAGAGTTCATGTCTCGCCATAATTCATAGCCAAGCTAGGAATAAAACACTTTTTTACACCCAAAATATCCTAAGCTTTCAGATGAAATCCTGAGACCAATAGAAACACAACCACCAGGTTCAACCTGCTCTACAATAAACATGAAATGATGCAGCATTCAACATAAACTTATGAACAAGATCTAAAACTCAACTTTTCAAGTGAACTTCCTTAAAGTTCTTTGAAGTGTCATTATGCATCAACCACTGTGGCTAATGAGCTGTATGAGGAATGGTGTTGATAGCGCGGTGTGCTTGACCAGCACATGCACAATGCACAGATGTCAAACTCAGACAACCACTCATGATGAGTGAGTGTCTTCCTGAACAGGTGTGGAGTGCAGGGGATGAGTCACACACAGCCTGCACAGCAGAAGGGGTGAGTGCTGTGCATTGGCTAATGTTCAAAGTCCTCAGTCCATCCTCATCATTTCCACCTTTCACAGACCCCCACATCCTACTGTTTACTTTGCTCTGTGCCAAAGAATACATTGCTCTGTCTGTTATGTTTTGGCAGTAGTACAACCCAAGGGACCTCAGATGAGGACATCTGTTTGCCAAGGCAATTACACTGTCATCTGAAATAACAAACAAGAGTTAAAGTTGCACTATTGTCAATCTAGGAACAAAAAATAAAGCATTTTATACTAAATGAAGTGACTATTGGCCACTTCCTGAAGCTGCATGATGCTAAGAAAGATAGAATAAGGTAAGGGTTATAGATTTGAAACTACATAGTCATAAATAACTATCCATCCAATTTAGATGAGTTTTGAACTAGTGTACTACTGTGTCTAGATATTCCTATTTCTCTTCCATATATACAGGTAAACTCAATTTCCTCAATTATGATTTTTTTTTCTTGCTAATTAGTGTGTTCTATCACTTTCCAATGTTTATTGCAGCAAACTCCTTTGTTTGTCAAAATACATTTTGTTGCCTCCACATATTTTGCAACCTCATCCATTTACATGGATTCACAAAACTCAAGTATTTACCAGAGATGAGTGTAAATTTATAGAGAGTTAACAGAAGGATTGTTATTCTTTACATAATATCTATGTGAGAAAAGATTCGCTAGCTTTTGCTTTCTTCCCTTAGATTTACACTTAACGTTTCACTACTGAATTTGCTTATATCAGAATGTCTAATAAGCACACACACAAACCCCAGAATAAGCTCAAATAAAGAAGGAACAATATGGAGAAGAAAGATTTTTGTGCAATGAATATGGACTAGTCAAGTAGAACCACACAAATATGAATTGTGAAACCAATTGGCATCTACAGTTGACTTAAATTACTGAAATTTTGAACTATACCTGTTATAAGGACACAACCACACAAGTCAAGTGTTCGAAGATCAGGGCAGCCATACGCTAAACTCATTACTCCAACATCACTGACATTTTCACACCATCCAATATTCAAAGACTGTAACTGATTGCAGAAATGTCCAATTGCCTGCATTTCATTTATTTATTGGATTATAACTCGGAGCCATCCTAGTTTTCCTATTCATTATGATAATCAACTAATCTCCATCATACCTGTAATGCAGTATCAGATGCAGCTTTAACACATCCACAGAGATTCAAAACTTTCAGATTTGTGCATAAACTGGCTAGGGAAGCCAGGGCATTGTCACTAAAGGCTGAACAACCACTAATGTTCAGTTTTGTAAGATTGCGACAACCTAGGGCTATGGCATACAATGAACGATCTGTGAGCTTGAAACTTTTGCTGAGGTCCAGGATTTGCAGGTCACGACAGAAATTTGAAATGGTCTCAACAGCATTGTCCTCCAGTTGAGGTTTGTCTTGACGAAGGATTAAAGTTTGCAATTTTGTGAATTTAGGAGCAAGAGATAGGACCAAGTTATTCATGTTCTTGCTACACCTGAAAGGAATTACATAATCAAGTTAATTACTGGTTTTGAACATTGGCCCCCAAAACATTCAGAACAAACATCAGCTTTTCTTGATTAAATTTCTAAAAGTATGCATAACTACAACCAATTCATACCATTGAACCACAATAACAACTTACTATGGAAAACCATCAAGTGTTTCTATCTAGAGTTTTGAGAAGGGTGCGTGGATAAGAGGAAACAAGTATACAAAGTCATCAACCAAAGGAATCCCTGTACCAAGTTGACCCAATAACAGTAACTTCTAGTTGTGATTTAAACCACTCCACAGAACAAGATCCTCCACAAGAGGCCTGTTTATCTGACTTCATAGACAAACTTCATCCTCTTGAGAAAATCCATCCATTCTTAAATGATGGAAATATGTAGTATAAATGACAGGCAAATCAAACTTGTATTCTACACAAAGGAATTATTCCAGATTGCTGAATGAGATGCAAAACAATCATATGAAATTAAAATGGGTTGCTACCTCACCTAGTCTCGACTCTAGCAATTCATAAACACGTGTTAAAGTTGAGCTAAAGCTTATGGCGGAATCGAGATTGCAGCAAAACAAAACCAATTCATGTTAACATTATAAACTAATTAAACCAAGAATAAACACTTTATTAGGCAGTTCATTGCAGAAAGTAGAAAAATATCATGTTTAAGGCCTATCAGATGGAAGAAACCATGTTTCATTTCCTATTCCTATAAATAAATATATTTACAAGAATATCATTTACTTCATGTGTTCAAACATTTATAAACCAAACAGTGAAAATATAATTTTGTCGTTTACATGTTTGATGTACAAAGCATTTAGAAATCAGAAAAAAAAAATTATAACTTACGGAAAAAAAATATATCATTTGAAGTTAAAAATGATGATGTACCATGAGAGTGATAACCGGGTAAGACCAAAGCAAATTGCCTCTCTCCACCCACGACAAACTTCAGAAGCTATGATCACCGTTTGATCATCCACAAGTGACAAAATTTGCAGCAAGAGCTCCACTGGAATATCCTTCCATTCCGTGATCACCCCAGCTTTCAAGTTCACTCCTTTCTCACTACTTTCACCAACACCAACCATCATAAGCTTCTCAAAACTCATGTTCAACACCTCAGTTCTCAAACCTTCCTTGCCAATCATTTCCACGAAAGCCAGATACTCTTAGCCCTCTTGAACAAATAAACAAACAAAGTGGAAGTGACGTCACAAATAAAACATGGATAATGCACAAGTTCTAGAACCTTGGAGTACCCTTGTTTCAGTTTACAAGTGTAGCAAACAAAACCATAACATCCACAAACCATAAATTTAATAAATTAAAAACACATGTTATAACCAGAGAAGATACGATAATCATAGTAATTAACAATGATCATGATCATAATTGTGATTTGTTTTGTTTCTTATATGTACCACCTTTCATAAGAACCAAATGTGGACCCTGTCCTATCAAAATTGGATTCTTAATTCAGCTTGTTGTGAAAAACTAACCCTAACCCCAATATGATAATATTTGTGAAGAGACTATCAAATAAAATAAAAAGTGTCTAATCTAATTGGAATAATTTTGTATATTCCAGAAATACCCTTAACGTGTTTCATAATGACATGATTGGGACCAAGCATCAAGCTTGATCATCACAGAAAGAGGATTAAACATTTTTTCCTTCAAAACATGGAAAAATTCCTTCTGTTCAAATTTGACATGCATGTTAAAAAGAATCCAAATAGTCAAAATCATACGATGAAGGAGCAAATCAACCATAAAAAAAAAAGTGATAAAAAAAAAGTACTAAACCTTTTTCTAATACAAAGCAGCATCGCTACTTCCAATAATGAAAAAGAAAAAAAAAAATTCCCTCAACCCATCCTAGATGGATTTTTTCTATTCTAAATTTATAAAAAATCAGCAGAGCTTAAAAATGTGTAGAATCAAAAGTAAAACTAGAACAACACAGTAAAGATAGTGAAACGGCCATTACCAGCAAGTAGCTACAGAAGAAAGAGAGCTTGATTCTTTATGATGCTGCTAATGACAGGAACAATGGTTCTTTTTTGCTTCTCTGGAAGCTGCAATGGTAGCCAAGGGAAGGCATAGAAATAAAGAAAAAACAGGAGACAGAAAGAGGAAATGTTACGGCTCATCACAACGACACGTATGATGCCACGTGCAGTTTGAAACAGTGTGGACCCCACTGAAAACTTGAGCAATGAGAAAAAGTGGTGATAATCACAAATTGAAACCACCCAACAAATAATAGAAAAAGAAAGAAAAAGTTAGTACTTTATGCATGAAAATGAAGATAATAAAATGGGTTAGTTGTTAAGCCGGAAAATAAGGATTAAGGAAAGAAATAATTCTGGTAGTTTAGGAGTGTGTAGAAGGTTCGATTTTGCCAGAACCCGGCAAAAAAAAAAAAAAAAAAAACAGGAAAAGAAGAATAAAAGTTGGTGGGTGCAAGGACAAACAATATATGAAAGACAATTTCAATGGTTGGTCAAAGGGTGTTAGTAGCATGATTTATTATATATAAATATAAAATATTTTTTACACATAGATTCCAGTTTATTTATTGTATTAATAGCTTGTTAAACAAAACTAATAATCCAGATTAAATTTTAAAGGATAAAAATTGTATATTATCCTTGATTTCTAATTATTAACTTTTTCACACTCTAACTTTTTCTTCTGTTTTTTTTATTATAATGTGGGTTTCAAATATGATTTTTTTTCATATTAGTATAAAATTTAACTTTTTATTTTATTTTAGTATATTATCTTGTGCTCCTGATTTTCTTCCCATTTTGTTAATTAAAAAATATTATAAATTAAAGACATATAAAAAATATTAGAATTGAATATTTATTGAATTTTTTTTTTGATAAATTTTTATGTAATATGTACATTTTGGTTCAAATTTCATCTTAAAAATTAATAATAATTTTTTAAATTAAATTATTTATTATATTTAAAATCTAACATTATTTATTTAAAGTTAATACATAATATATATATATATATATGATGAAAATTATTTTGTAACTTATTATATTTTATTTATAATATATTTATATTAATCAAAAGATAATAAAAACTTGAAATTATAGTTTTTAATAATCATGTAATTTGTTTATAAATATAATAAAGTGAAATTTATGAAAATAATAATTATTATAAAAACTTTCACAACGAAAATTTTGACAATTTTTAAAGAAATTAATTCTTATAATTTTGTTAAATAAAATTATATAATTATTTGAAAAACCAACTTAGACAAAATAGTTTTTAATTTATTTAATACAATAATTAAAATATTTGTCTTGGTTAATTCTTAAATAAAGTCTAAGATTTTTTTTTAAAGAGAGGGAGGTAAAAGAATAAAGAAGACTAAGTTTGTTCTAACTTTTAGGCTACCTTCAGTTTATTAAAAACAAATATTATTTATTATTTTAATAAAAATAAATAAAATTAAGTTTTGAATAATTATATATTCTAAGTATATTATAATAAATTAATCAATAGTCTAATAAATTAGTCAACATATATATTTTTTATAATAATTATACCAGATTAACTAATAAAGACTCTTTGATGAAAAAGTTAACCAATTAAATAGAATGTAATTTTAAAAATTAGTGAAGTATTAAATCTAACGTATAAAAAATATATATAATTATAGATTGATTAAATTATAATGTGAAAAATAAGGTATAACAGCAAGATTTATTATGTAAACTTTTTTAAATATAATTTTTCAAATTATAGTATTTTTTGAATAGTTTAAATATTTTTATAATCAAATCTTTATATATTTAAATTAAATAAGTATTATTGTTAAATTATTATGAAAATAAAAAATTATTATTATTTTAAATATATGTATATAATCATTGTTTTGAAAATCAGAGCAAATTAACCATATTTATATATTTATATATTTATATATTTATATATTTATATATTTATATATTTATATATTTATATATTTTTATATATTTATATTTTTATATATTTATATTTTTATATATAATTAAATATTTATTTTTTAAAATTATTTAATTTAATAAATTATTATAAATTAATCTAATTATGATTAAATTAAATTATTAAATAAAAAATATTTTATTTTTTAATTAGGTGAATAATTAAATTATATTATATAATTTTACCGATGGATATATCTGTCGGTAAATAATTATTAATTTACTGACGGAAATATCCGTCGGTAAATAATTGTTAATTTATCGATCGGATTTACCGACGGATATATCCGTCTGTAAATTCATCTATAAATTATCGACGGATTTATTGTTGGATATATCAGTCGGTAACTAATTATTATTTTACCGACAGATATATTCGTCGGTAACATCAAATTTCACAAATATTTTATATTTGTCGGTAATTTCCGATCGGTAAATATCCGATCGGTAATACGCGATTTTCTTATAGTAGATCGAATTGTGGATTAAAGAATTAGAAAAAAAATTAAAGTAATGAATTGTCCTGATAACTAAAAGGTAAATTTCGTTGTGTTTATATTAATAGGAAAGACTGAATATTAGTGGGATAATATCATGAGATTATTAGAAGGAGGAAGAATAATCATTACTTGGGAGGTGTTTAGAATAAAATTTTAGAAATATATTTTTCCAATGATGTGAGGAGAGCAAAAAATAAAAAGAGTTTATGCAATTAAAGCAAGAGAGTATGACATTAGGAAAATATGACTATAAGTTTGAAGAATTAGGAAAATACTCTACGTTCTTTTATCACCCAGATAAAATAATGAAATGCATAAAATTTGATAATGAAATTAGGCCTAAATTACATTCTAATCCTTTTGTACCAAAAGAAAAACCTCCAACAACAGGGAGAGTATACATTATGACCGAAACTGAAGTCTCTCAAAATAATGATTTGATCCAAGGTATGAGTTTCGTTAAAGGTAAAATTTTAAATTTACTCTCTGATTTAAACACAACTCATTCATTGATTTTGTGTTCCATACCTTGAATTGTCAACTTTATTTCTAGACACTATTTTGATTATTTCAACTCCCACAGGTAAGTTTGTAATTACAAATAAAGTTTGTCTAGATTGTCTTTTGTTATTTGAAAGTAGGAAATTACTTATAAATTTAATTTATCTACCTTTATTTCAATTAGATGTAATCTTAGGTATGAATTTTTATCTTCCAATCAAGTTCTTCTGAATTGTGCTTTGAAAAATCTATAATGTTTTCAAATACTGATGATCTTTTGAATTCATCTATCAACTCAATAAGTGAACTTTTAAAAAATGAAATTCAATTATATTTGTCATTATTATCTTCTATGGAAATAAAAGAAGAAGTCGATTTGAAAGATCAGTTGTTCAAAGTTTTGTTAAATCTTTTCCTAATGATATTTGTGGTTTGCCACCTAATAGAGAGATTAAACTTTTAATAGATTTGATGTTTGGAATTGAATCAATTTCTATAATACCATATAGGATGCCATCCTTTGAACTAACATAACTGAAAACACAATTAGAAGAGTTACTTGAAAAACAATTCATTCTTCCTAATGTATTACTATAGAGAGCCCCTGTTTTCTTACTTAAGAAGAAAGATGAAAGTTTTAGGTTGTGTATAAATTATCCCCAGTTAAATAAATTCATCATAAAGAATAAATATCATCTTCCTATAATAGATGATTTGATGGATAATTTAAGAGGAGCCTCTATATTTTCTAAACTAAATTTAAGGTTAGTATATATCATCAATTTAGTGTAAAGGCAGAATATATACAGAAAACTACATGCTAAACTAGGTATGATCATTATAATATCAAGTGATGCCTTTTGGTGTGACTAATGCTTTTATATTGTTCATGAATTATATGAATAAAATTTTGAATTACATTACCACCCAAGAAAGGAAAATGCAGTGACATACGCTTTAAGCATAAAATCCTTACATGTCTCTTCACTAATGATTCATGAGATGAGTCTGTTAGAAAAATTTAAAGACATAAATTTGTCAATTACCGTAAGCTCTAATAGAATGAAATTAAACTCAATTTAGATTACTAATGATTTAAAAAGACAATTCCATGAAACTCAAGTAAGTGATGAATTCATTCAAAAGAAAAAGAAATTGATAGGACAAAAAAATGGAGAAAATTTTGGCACATATAGGATAAGAATTTTGAGATTTTATGATTGAATATATGTGTCTAATGATGTAGAGATTAAGAAGTTGATTTTAGAAGAAACACCTAAGAGCAAATTGAGCATACATCTAGGCACAACAAAAATGTATCAAGATTTTAAAAAAATGTTTTGGTGTGAAGAAGGAAGTAGTACAATATGTAGCAACATACTTAGTTTTCTAGAAAGCTAAGATAGAACACCAAAAGTCAGCAAGAATGCTATAATCCTTAAATATACTTGAGTGAAAATGAGATAGTATAACAATGAATAATGTAGTTAGCTTACCATGAACAACTCAAAAATTTGATTTCCTATGAGTTATCGTGGATAGGTTAACAAAGTTTATAATCTTCTTACCCATTAACATTAGGTATTTATTGGAAAAATTAATTGAATTGTACATAAGAGAAATTGTGAAATTGCACGAAGTTCCATCTAAAATTGTATTTGATAGGGATCCTATATATACTTCTAAAATTTGAAAGAGTTTACATCTGGCATTAGAAACTAGACTTCATCTTAGCTCAGTTTATCATCCCCAAACAAATGGATAATAAAAAATTATCATCTGATCCTTGGAAGATTTATTGAGAGCATGTGTGCTAGATGATTCTAGTAGTTAGGATTGATACTTGTCATTGATTGAATTCACTTACAACAATAGTTTCCATAGAAAATATATGGGAGAAAATATAGAACACCTTTATGTTGGTTTGATACTAGAGAAAATTTAATTTTAGGTCCTAACTTGATTCAACAAACTACAGGAAAAAATCAAAATGATTAGGGAAAAGTTGAAAGTAACTCAGAGTAAATAAAAAAGTTATGCTAACAAGAAAATGCAACCACTTGAACTCTAGGAAAATGATAATGTATTCTTGAAAGTCACACATACAACTAGAATTAGTAAAATAATGAAACCAAAGAAACTCACTTCTCGATTTATAGGACCTTACAAAATTTTTAGAAAAAGAGGTTCGTTATCAAATTTCCTTATCTCATTTTTTTTTTTTCATAATGTCTTTCATGTGTTTCAATTAAAAAATATATTTTTGATCTTTCTCATATAATAATGTCTGATACAATATAATTAAAGGAGAACCTTACATTTTAAAGTCATGCTTATGTAGATCACAAATACAAAGATCAAGCAATTGAGAAGAAAAAAATTTCACTAGTAAATGTCATTTTGAATGAAGTCCTGAATATGTTATGTGGGAAATGAAAAATAAAATTAGAGAAAGTTACTTTCGTTTATTTTAGTCACAAAAAAAAAAAATTCTGCAAGGGAAAAATATAATACCTTAAAATTTATCATGTAAAATATTTTAAATATAATTTATTAAATTGTAATATTTTTGAATAATTTAAATATTTTTATAATCAAAGACTTATTTTTTTTAAAATAAATAAATAAATATTATATATATATAAAATTATTAGTTAAAAAAAAAGATAAGATTTCTTATCTCTTTGTAAACAAAAAGTATGGAAAAAAAATTAAAACTTATCTTTGCATTAAATATTAAAAACATTGAAAATTAGATTGAATTTATGTGTATATACAAGGAGGTTAGGTGAGAGGTAAGATGACTAAGTTATGTATGTAATCTTGTTTTATTGATTTTTTTATATTTATTTATTTATATTTATGTACTGATCATATTTTATATTTATTTAGTACAAGTTATTTATTAATCTTATTTATATTTATTTAGTTATTTTTAATTATACATTAGTTTTTTTTTTATATTTATTTATTTATTTCTAGTTATATACTGATATTTGTTTATTAATTTATATTTATATTATTTAATTATTATTAAATTTTCTTAAAGAATTATATTTATTTATGAATATTCGATGATATTGTAATGAACATTGAACATTCAGAATTAAAATGAGTAAATATCACTTAAAAATGATAAGTTTTTGGGTTATTTATCTCTTTAGTCTACAAATGTTTGTAATATAAAATAAATTGAATATGTCTTTAAATATTCATAATATAAAATAAATTAAATATGGTATTGAAGTTGAAAAGTTAATTTTATATATTATTCTGAGATAATTATTTTATATGATATTTGTTTACATCCTCCTATTATTTCTTGTATATATTACAACTAAAAAAATCAATCTAAATAAATAGAGGAATCAAGTTGAAAGACAAATATAATTGCTAAATGAATCACTTTTAGAAGAAAAATACTTATCAAATTTAATAATTATTTTAAATATAAAAATAACATAAATTTGTAAAATTCATATATATATATATATATATATATATATATATATATATATTAACATTTATCAACTTAATAAAATATATTAACATATAAATATAATAAAAAATAATTAAATTAACAACTTAAAAAAGACATCACACAAAAATAATTAGAGAAACAAAATAAGACAATGACCAAAATTTAAAATATTATTTTATAATAAAAATATATTATACCTTACATCAATAATCAAACAACCACGAGGATAATTACAATTTTAAGTGGTTTTGTATACTTTACGTATGATAACGATTATCAATTATAGTTGAAAATATTCATTTTAACAATAATTTCTTTGACTATCATTAAAAGAGTTAAAATCTTTTTTTTGAAGTAGAACAACTTCAGCATGTCCTTCTTAATTATCCCTTTCTTTTAAGTATTCTTAATTATCACCTCATCTGTGATTCTAACAAAAAATATGTTTAAGAAAAAAAAAAAAACTAAGCGAAAAACTCTCATAGAGAAAATTTACAATAAAATATTATTGACTTAGATTTTATCTTCAGTGATTAAGGATATAACAAATTTTTTTCTTCATTACTATAATTTCTAATAGATAATTTCTACACGGGTCTAGTAAAAAACTTATAAGAGTTGTTATGTGTTGAAGTTGTATTTTTTCATTAACTATCTTTTATCTTTTATAAAGTCTAAAAAATATTATCAAAAAAGAAAATATTTAATTTTAATATTCTTTATAAATAATTTTATTTTAAAAAAATATTATTGTGACATTATCTTGATGTTTACTCAAAAATCTTATTTAAAAAGTCCTAATATGATTATATATGTTACAAAAGAAATATGATTATCTTGAATAATGAATAATTTGGATATTTGAAGTAAGGTTAAGTCTTGGAAAAGAGACAAGAGCAGGTAAATTATCGGAGTCTGATTAAAAAAATGAAAACTTGTTCTCTTCTGAATCTGGGCCCTTATGAGTTGGTGGAGGCGTCTTCAACTGTCCAACCCCAGCCCCATTAATTCCAATCTGCATGTAATGTGTCTCTTAGCAACCAAATGATATTCAATAAATTTGTGCAAGTTGCAAAGATCAAGGAATATGGACAAAGTTTCACATCATTGCTTCAAATTTATGATCAAAACTATTAGCACAAAATGTAACCGGCCTAGCCTATGAACATCTTTAAGATTATGATTAAGAAACTAATTACTACGTATTACACAATACTTACGTGCTGTTAATTATATCAAACTTAATTACCTTCCATCATTGTTACAGCACAATAAAAAAAACCTTTTATTCATCTTTCACAGTAACTTAAAATCCTTTTATCAAAACTCAAATATTACTAAGTAAACTTATTGGAAGAAACATTAATGTTCAAGTTGAAGGACAACAAAACTGTAAAAAACGAAGTGTTTGGAAGATTCCAAACCATAATAAATAAACCCTAGAACTCTAAAGTAGAATACTCTAAAATACTTCATTTCATTTTTTATTTTTGATTTGAATTTAATATCAAACTATCCCATTTAGAAAAAATAGTTCTAAAAATAGAAAAAAAAAAACGGTCGATTTTTGTTTTTCAATAGTGACCTTATGGAGCTATCTATTCTGAGTTATCCTTGTTGCTTTGAGTCATAAAAAAGTTAGAGGAAAAGAAAGTACATGAGTTCAAAATAGGGATAGCATTGAGAGTACAAGATACACCTTATAAGCAATGGTTTAGAACAAAAGGGACCAAGTTCAAGCCCTACCCAAGTTTGACACACTTAACTTTATTCTTATTCTTAAATATATGTACATTTTGATGTGTCCTTTGTAACCAAGCAACTAGAATCAATGCATGATTCTCAACTCTCATAATCAAGTCAAGAACCTTTCCAACAAGTTCCCAAAGAAGAAGCCTGTTTTAGCCCATCCTCGGGTTTCAGCTGGTGCTTTGGCACTGCCTGGTTCCCTCTTCACATTGACCATCACTGTCTGTCCAATTTCCTTGCGTAATGCTTCGATGATCTTCATGTCCACTGGGTTCCCAGATGCATCTCTCACGTAGAACACATTTAACCCTTTCTCCCCTATGGTTGACACACCTGCCCTACTAACTGTTATGCCGTTCTCTCGTAAAATCCTTGTCACTTCAGACAGCAACCCCACTCTGTCCTTTGCACACAGTTCAAGGCTCACACCCTGTGTCCATCATCCACTGGATCAATGCTAACAACACTACGATGATGATAATTAATTGTATGCATAAAATGTCAAATAGGGATAGTGGCATTTGTCACATAATTAACTATATGCTGTTTCAGCATATGACTTATTGTGACATGCATTTGTCACATTAACTCAGTTTGCAAATGATAAAACTAAATGACAGTCTTTGTCTTAATGTTTTTAACTTCTTATTTTTGAGCTTATAGGGATGTGGATGAGATGATATTACGTGGAGATTATAGGTTCTTAAGCTCTAATGCTCTATTGAAGACAAAAGACCATCACTGTCACCGATTCATTAGGTGGATATAATGGTCACATACAATCTGAGTGGAACTTATCCCCATATATCTGCCGTACCATTCGCAACAATACAAGTAGATAGCTGCAGGTGCAAAATGTATTAATTGGGTTAAACTCAGAAGAGTTTCTGATGAAGAGAAAGAATGAGGGAAAGAAAGAAATGAGCAGAAAAGAATATAGTAGATCGGTGACTTCAGAAGAAAAGGGGTCAGGAGAAAATTAACTCACTAGTTAAAACTTAACGTAAATATTATTGCAACACCATCTTCTGAAATCAAGTTGCATGAAGAACTTACTAAGTTGAAAACCAGAAGTTCATTGCCGCCTTCAGTTTTTGGTATGGGGTAAAAAGCATACAGAAATCAAATGTAAACTGCACATTACCTCGCTAACTCTTCTTTGAATAGCAGCTTCAATGCATTTGGTGACCCTTTCTGTCTCTCCCTCAGTATCAAGCGTGCATCCGTCCATGTGCCGGATAAAGTACTCCTAAAATTGCACATCAATACTTTTTAGTCCACATTTTTCAACTTGGTCTTTCTACTTCTAATTTTTCAAATATAGTTTACGCTCTAACAATGTAAATGATTTTAAACTGTTTTTCAGTTACAAATTTTCACATACCCTAAATTTGTTAACTTTCGTATCATAAGTAATGCCTACTCTATCATTTAATTAGTTAACTTTGTAGAAGACTCTGTATTGAAATAAAATTCTTTCCCGAGTCCCAGCATGAATCATTTCAACTTTGTAGTTTCTAAAAAACTATTTTACATTTGCATCCTTAACATTTGGGTTAGGATAGACCAAAAGTTAAATGATCACTGTACTTATATATGATTGGTAAATTGAAGTACAGAATGAATTATTGTAGATAAATGATGTGTACCTGGGATGCATATTGCCCTTCCGATGAAATTGTAGCATGGAAAACCACATACTGCATGTCGGTGAGAGTGCAAACAATGTCAAACATCAATTTTGCCCGATCTTTGCATTTTACACTAACCACTGAGTACCCTTTTTCCACAATACGTTCTATTCTGATTTTTGGCCTAAAAGAAGGAGTAGAATCAACATCTGTTGTTGTTACTCCAGAACTTTCGTAGTCCCTATCAGCAAATAGCATTTGGTGGAGCCTCCGATCCATGTGGGTGAAACCCATTGAGAAACTGGTCCTAGCCACTTTCTCATCATCCTCACACCCGCGTAGGATGTGGTTGAGCTGCTCTTCCATGATAGACAATCTTTTTGATTCATCCATGGTTTGGTTTGTAGCATCATTGACATAAAGGACACAAGCTATTCTCCTGTTATGAGTCCAAACTTCAGCAGCAATCACATTGAATTGGAGGCTGGCAAGGACTGCTGATATCTCAGACAAGAGACCGGGGCGGTCCCTTCCAATGAGCTCAATGGCTGTATGATCACCAACTAAGTGAAATCCAACCCTTTTGCATTGCCAACTCTTCACTCCTTCTGTACTCTGGCCCTTTGGTCCTAGAGACTGTTGTAATGATTACAAATAGTATTCAGTATTTGATATGTTTTTAATATTTATGTCACTGTAAGGGAGAAATTCTGCTATAATACATATATATGTAAATGAAGGTGAGCTAGCTACTAGAACGAACTAGTTTTTTTAGCAATATCACTAGGGTATTTCCTAGAGTGTGGAAGTTCCTAGGTCAGTTTAGAATTTCTCTCCAAGTTAGAAAGTGAATTAGAGATTTAAACATGAGAAAGGGTACAGGTCATATCTGGTCTTGAATATGGTGTGAACCAAATATTTTGTTTATACTACTATTGATGCTTTTTGAAAGAACAAATTAATAATTTGTAATCTTGAGTGTTTCCTTTCCTAAGACAGATAAAGCTTGTTGTCCACACAAAGCTCCATTTATGTAAATCTTAATTGTTATGCTATCTCAATTTATTACATCACCAATCCAAATATTTTTACATGATAGTTTGATTACTAATACTATAACATTATATTTTACTGCAAGAATATGTCATATATAGAGGAGAAAGATGAATACCTTTTCAATGAAGTCTATTGTTTTGCTGTCTGTTATCTTCTTTCCTTGCTGATCGGTGACATGAAATACTGTTAATTCCATTGGTAAACATGTCAGTTGTTAAATACTTGTGTGAATTGGGAGTGTGTTTAGCTATGAATTCATCTTTATTTACAAGACAATGAGTAAGTAAATATTTAAGAACTAAAGCGTGCTTTCTGCTACACAAGTACTTAATCTACCAAAGAATGGATTATCCCTCTTTTTGGCTCAAATATGCATAGACATAGAGAAATACTTCATGGACATACATAGTCAATAAAAAAACTGAAAATAATGAAGAGCATCATGATAGCAACCAGTAATCTCAGTAGTAACCAGGTTTTAACTAGGCTTACAACAATCAAGGACAGGACAAATCTGTGTAGTCAATGCATTACCGATTCAAGTTTTCAATCACGAACATACCATCCATAAACCATCCACCATCAGAAGATATGTAAGCTTTGGTAATTGTGAAGTCAAGGTCTGTCAGGATTTGGACCACTTCTAGCAGAATTCCAGGTTTGTTAATGCTATCAAACTGCATTTTATTTTTTGGAAATAAAAATAATAATCCATTAGATATTGTATCAACGTATCTCTATGTTAATGATTCTTTCAAGAACTATTAAAAAATATGATCTGATGATGATAGCCACCTGGGGAAGCCTAGTGTTTTGCATGACTTAATCTTTTAGCAATCGACTTAATGGGCTTTTAACAGAACTTCTGTCTGTTCAATATGTTTTTCAATTCAAATTTCGAATAACTTTTCTCTTCATTCATTTAAAGTAGAACAAGGAAGAGACTGCTAAACATATTTTTGTAATCAAAGGAAATCTAGAAAATGTTCACTTGAACGTAAAATTTGAATTATCTTCTAGTCAAATGAAATTTGGCTAAAGTTTTTGACTTAAGTCAGAGAATTTGAGTGAGGGACAATAAAGTCTCATTTGGCATATAAGAATAAGAATAAAGTAAAATTCAACTCAGTTTGAGAAAAACACAGCTATAGGGTTAAAGTAACTTAAATATCCACATGGCCTAGGTATGTTTCCTAATATGCTCGGTTGCCAAATCATGACTCACAACACAACTAGGCCATATCATTATCACAATTAGTCATTTCGAGAAGTTATACCTTGATAAGTGTACAATCATGGCAACTATCATTGTCCACAGAGACCCTGCGAAGTGGAAACAGAGTTACCATCAAAGAGTCACTTCTTCCGGGTATTAGAAATTCCCACCACAAACCACAATTTCACAGGGAGGCAACCTTGTACTCTAGTGAGGATTAAATTTATGACAAAGACTAATTAAGTTAAGAATTACTAAAGCTTTTAACTTATTTGTTGTGCCGTTCTTTTCTTGTTTACTTTGAGACTGCATTAAAGCAATTATGCTGCTGTACATAAATCCTAAGAGAATCTACACAATTTGCAGACCATTGGTAAAAAAGGAAAAGAAAAGAAAACCAAAGCTGTAATTCAAGGAATGATAAAACAATGAACCTTGGAGGGTTGATTCTGTTGCTGAAGTTCTCATACTCCGGATCAAAATATGGCCAACAAACTTTTGCCATTCAATCAGCTTCTCCAGTCAAACAACTTTCCTAGTTTTACCTTTAGCAAAGTAAAAAAGTCTAGTCAGAGGGGGAACAGAACCGTTACTTTCCTGTGCAGATTCCTATTTGCATTATACAATATAATATAACTGCCTAGTGCAAAACGGATAAAAAGTAACTATTGAGATCATACAGCAAAAGAATCAAATGAGTTGTGCAGTTACTAAGAAAGATCCCCTCATCAGTTAGATGAATGCTCTATGTTGTGGTGCACAATAGTTCTATGAATGCAGTGCATATCCACAAATGCCATATTTATACCTACAATATTTCGCAAATTTGAAAACCATCACACAATCAAAATAATATTTTAAAACCATGATGTCAGTAGTGGCGGGGTGATATAGCACTCCTGAATGCAACGTTTTAGGCTCATTCTTCCAGCATGTGTAAAAGAATCACCGTGCTTCATTTCCTGACCTTTGAACATGACTTTAGGAATAACAAGAAGTTAAGCACCGAACGTTCCTTGTCCAATAGATTATCAAATGCAGAGAGAGAGAGAGAGGAAGACAAGAATAAAGAGGATGACAAGAGAATCATGGCATCAGTAAAAGGAGACATTTTCGGTGCAAAACCTAGATGGGTACGTGGACGAATCAAGAGGAATGTATATTAGTGCCACAGTGGAAATATAAAATGCTATACTATAACCTTTTCCTTTCTTTTGAGCACGCATAATAAAGCATTTTACACCACAAATAAATCAAAACAATTCACGTTACTTGGATCACAGAAAGCAAGATTGTTCGTCAGGTTGAGGGCTGTTCATACAACTTTTTCATGAGTTCCATGGCTTGCATATTATAGTGATTTCTGAATATTGTGTGATTTGTGGATTTCTTTCTAGCTTATATATATATATATATATATATATATATATATATATATATATATAATTGTATGCTTCAGATTCAAAATTACTGACAAACTTAAACAACTCTATGTTAATTGATCTCGTGTTCGGAGTTGAAAATTGATAAAATAGATCCTTCCCATAAATCTTCAGTCCATTGCTTAAGAAGTGAGAACCCTTACCACTAACGCAAACTTGAGTTGATAACATGTTCATTCTACGTCCAATCCTCTTGAACACAGTTCCAAACACGCCATCAAGCAACAAGAAGGATCCACGTGGTGAAGAGACATATTTAGGCTTTACAATAAGGCGATGCATAGGATACCCAAATGAATGATAGTGAAGCGTCGCCACGAATTTGTAACTCGTAACATAGCAGCAAACAGTTGAATGGAATCTTAGAAGTCCGACCAATGTGACATAAATATCTGATTCCAACTTTAAGAGGAATACATGTTTTGTTTCACTTTATTTATGAATTTAACCATCACAGAGGTACACATCCGTGCCCAGTTGCCATCACCTTATCCTCCACAATTATTCCATAATATAGAAAGATCTTCTGTTACCACCGTTCAATTTGATGACCTAACTAAGGCGCTTTTCTGCAAGTTTCTTAAAGATATTCTTTCATAATGATTATACACGCACACACATAACTCCATGATCTGAGATAGTGGTTAGATATAATGTACTTGTAGATTGTGGGGCTAGTTTATGTGGTAGGAAAATCCTGGGAAAATCATGTTCGATTCTCATCATACACAAAAGTTCGTCAAGTCAGGGACGACTCATCATATCAACAATAGTCATAAAATGATAATACCACAAAGATGAACTAGTCACATAAGCTTTTATATGAACGTCGCACGCGTTCTCATGATTATTTGTAATTTGTAATTAACTAAAATATCTCTAATTATATATAAGTTATCCTATTTTTTCCCAAACATAAATCCATTCGTATTCTCCATAATATTGTGGGTAGATTTGAATTCTATAAATTTTTAATAGTATATTTAGTCCTCCAAAATTTTAAAATTAAACAGTTTTGATCTCACATTAATAGATTATCTAATTACTAACAAAAGTTATTAACTTATTTTCCATGATAACATATGTGAAAAATTATTATTAATATTATAAGTGAATAAGTAAATAATAATATTACTATGGTTCCATCAATATTTATTGTTCGAGATTGGATAATGTATTGAGAATGTATTAAAATGTTTAAATTTAAAAACTAAATATAATTTTTTATAAGACTGAAATTATTTACTTATATATATATATATATATATATATATATAACATATTTTTAATATATATTATATATATATATATATATATATATATATATATATATATATATATATACACACACAAATAAAAAATTGAATTTAATTTAAAAAAATGTTAAGGGTATATAGGACCCACAACGTTTAGGGGTTTTCAAAATTTAAAAAATAATATGGTTTGATATATTCGCTATGAACGAACGAGAACAAATCAAATAAAACTTCTATAAGTGAAAATAAACTAATGTTTTTTTAAGTAAAATGAAAAAAAGAGAGAAAAAAATTGATATTCCTTGGGTAAATATCACATTGATGCGAATACAAAATCATACTTGTATAAAATATCATCTTTCCAATCTCTCTAAATATTATTTGCATCTCCTATCCTAACATACTAAATATTATTTTATTTTACTATTTTTTGGAGTTATTTTGTTCATGTAATAATACCATTCACTTTAATGACTATATCATCTTAAAAAATTTAATCAAATGTTTCATTAAAAAATTAATAAAAATTCAAAAAAATACTTCTCAAACATAAATTCTATAATTTTATATCCATATATATATATATATATATATATATTATTTATTTATTTATTTGTGGTAATAACCAAAACAAAATTTAAACAATAGTAATCTTTATAGTACCACTCAACCCACTTTTACCACATTTTTATAAGAAAATGAACAAACAAACTCGATTTACTTTTTCTTGAATAAAAAAAATAATTAGGCGTGGATAATAGAAGTTGACTTACTTTATATATAAATATAAAGAATTCTATTTATTATAAAAACAAAAATAGAAATTTTTTCTTTATTTTTATTTTGTAATTTTATGACATAAAATAATAATTCATTTTAATTATTATATTAAAAAAATAACGATAAAGAGTCTAAAGTTCTTATTTGAATGAAAATTTTTTATATATTTATGGATAGATAAAATATAAGAAAAAAATTAAAATTATAATAAACATGATACAAACTTTGAGATAAGAAAATTAAATATTAAAATATTTATCAATTTATATATTGGCTATTTGAAAATTTATATAAACCTTCTAATTCTATATATCAAAAGACAAGGTGGTGTTACCAATCTTTACAGTGATTAAACAGGAATAAATAATTGAATCTAAACATTACTTTTATAAATTATCTAACAGAGAGACATCTAAACTTATCACCATCAACATTTGAAATCCTTTGATTCAGAGAAAATAATTAATATGGAGGCAGAACCAGTATCGGATAAAAAACTAAAGATCTCGAAGCCACATAAACGGAACACTTAATTAGTATCGTTTTCTAAGTGAGTATTAAGGGTTTAGATGAAGTGTTCCTTCGAATGAGAATAGATTATGTTTCATTTGAATTGATATGCAAGATGATAACGAAGCTCAGAAATTCACAGAGAAGTTACAGAGGAAAAGTACGTACCTTTCGTCTCCGAAGAACAAAGTTGGTGCGAAGATTCAACTCCAACACAGACTTGAATAGCTCTAAATTTCTCACATTCAGAGCGATACTGATTCTGTGATATCTATGTAAAGAAAGAGAGAAAAGAGTAAAAACAGAGAACACTGCACTTTGGAAGAAACCTTCTTGACGTAGCCAAAAGCAGGGGAACCCTTATATATTAATTTTTGAAATCATCAAATTTCTATCTTACAAATATTAACGTAATAATATTTATTATTTTATTGTGATTGCCAAATAAGTATTAAATATTTATCAATTTTTCTTAGGATTAATATTGTTGCACGGCTTAATTAATAACTCTTGGTGGAGTCTCATCCAGAACTATATATGAGTTATCTTTAAATTATTTCATTCAAAATTGTTTAATGTTTCGTTTAAGTTCATTTATTTGATTAAAAAAATAAATCTAAATATGAAGACCCTAACAATTTATTTTGTTCTATTTTCTTAACATTGAGCATCGACTTAAAAGGATTTAAGTAGAATCAAAATTCTCTTCATAGTGTTGACAGAAATAGTTTTTTTACAAGTCATTAAGAATGAAACATGGATGATATTTTTTGGCATAGTTTCTTAGCCTTTAATTTATTAAAGGAATGTGGATATCTGGAATGAAGAATGTGTAGTTATTTCACTTTGATTGAAAAATATTAATGAGCCATGGTGCATGCATGGAGTTGCTATCTTTCACTTCTTTCTTCTTTCGGATTTGGTGTAGAAGATCAAGATTCCAAAGCATAGGTAATTAGTCCCAAGAACAACTCATTTTTAACATACTTTATCTGATTGATTGAAATTGGTGAAATGAATGACGAGGAGACAAATGAACAAATTCAATACAACCATTTTGACCGGTATTTTAAAAATCAGAGGATCTCTAGTTTCAATCGGTTTTATCGAGAATTTAAATAATTAGAATTTAATTAACTAAGAATAAAATTAAAAAAAAAAAACAAAATCGGTATAAAAAATATCAGTTAAGTTTGTCTCAGTTTTGATAAAAAAATTTATATTTAAAATTATTTTTTTAATATATTTTTTTTATAAAAAATATAATATATTTTAATTTTCCTTGGTTAAATAAACTTTAAATAATAATTATTATATCATATTATTATTTTATTTTAATAATTATTTATCTTATAGACTTTTATATATTATATATTTTATATTGTAATTTATGATAATTATTATAGTAACTTTTTTTCTAAACAAATATACTTCTTATATATTTGTTATATTATAAAAATATTATTTTATTAAATTCGGTAATTAAATTTTTTATTATGAACTCATATTTTCATATTTTCAATAGTTCAGTGATCAGATTTTAAAAATATTGATTTTAAATACTAGATCATGGTCATATATGACTATTATTTTCAAAACCAGATCTGATCGATTCAATCGATCTAATCAATATAAAATTCAATTTGTTACTTTCATATAATCGTATTTTAATTAAATAGAAATAAAATCGGCTGAAGGATGTGAAAATTAAATCATAACATGTTTTATTAATTAAATTAAATCATAACATATAACATGAGATATATAATATGAAACTTTTAACACGACTTTTCTAACAAAATTTTCTAACAAAAATTATTTTAGATTCTAAAAAATCATTCTTGACTCAATATAATATAAAGAAGTTAAGTTTTGATTATAATACTAAAATTTTAATATAAAATCATTTAACAATATATTTAAACCCTACCATATAGATATAGATGATATATATATAAAACTTCCAACGTCACTTATTATATGTTATAAAAAAAAGTTTTATGATATAGAAAAATGTCTTCAAAGTATATATCATACTGATTTAGTAGATGAAAATAAACAAATTTGTCACAGAAAAAATGTCTGAAGCATTCATAATATTAATCATTGGTACTTATTTATATTTTCTTTACGACGGAAACATGTATTTTATAACAAAATAATGCTTATAAAATATAATGAAATATTTTATTTTATTGATATATTTTATAACAATGTGTGCATCTTAAACTTATATAAAATTATTATCTTTTAAAAGACACTTATTAATATATAATTTAATTTGGTTAACATGTGTTACGTGTAAAAATTAAAATTTGATGATGATCCTATATTTTAAAATGTGTTATGTAGTGTATTATTATATTAGATTAATTAACTAATGAAATAATTTTGATCTGATTAAAAATTTTTAAAAAATGTTTATATAAAAATAATTAATTTAAAAAATAAAAAATGATAAAAATTAAAAATACATTTTTAAAATTTAAGTTAAAAACAATCAATAAAAAATAAAAAAATAATAAAAATATTTTTTAAAATTTATTTTATATTAGTGAAATTAATTTATATTTCATATTTTATAATTTAATATATAAATTATAAAATGATTATCTATTCGTTCTCAAAATAAGAATTAAAGATTTACTATTAATTTATTATCATTACTCATTTTTTTAGTAATATATGATTTAAAATAATAATTAATCTTAATAATTAGACCTTATAAAAAGTGAGTGTCAAAGAGTTATTCTTATGTTTCCTCTTAAAATAACTAGATCTCTTAATTAATTTATAATACATATATATTTTTAATAAAATAATATTATTTTTTAAAATGGATCTATAGATGCATTTAAGGGCTAACTTGAGGTATGATTTAAATAGATCAAACTAAAATTTGTCTATTTAATTTTGGTCACAAATTTCTTTATTTTTTTTAACCAGACTTTTAATAATTTAATGGTATATTAATATCCATAATTATATATATATATATATATATATATATATATATATATATATATATATATATTAGAGATCAATACTATCAGTTAGAATAATTCAATTATGATGTGATTTAATGATAATATAACCAGTTTTATTTTGTTATTTATGTACAATATTTATAGGGAGAATATTTTCCTAATTTTCAGGGATAAATTAGTGTATAGGTTTATTACTTGTATTCTATTTGTATCTTCTTTGTATCTTTTCCAAAATAAGAAATACACAACATATTTTTTGCATGGTATCTGAGTTCGATCTAGACCATCCCTAACCTAGCACAGCTAACCATGGAAGAGAAAAAGGCAGGAGGTTCGACCATCAATTTGGTCGAAGGACCTGGTCTTCTTGTCACACTGGTCACAAATTGAATGACCAAAATTACTCTCAATGGGTACGTTCAGTTAAAATCTTCCTTTAAGAAAAAGAAAGGAATGTTACATCACTGGAGACTCCAAGTGTCCAGTAAAGGGTGACCTTAACCAATAAATGACAACTAGAAAACAATTTAGTCATGTCATGGTTACTCAACACCATGACCAATGAAATTGGGGAGAATTTCATGTACTATGACACTACCAAGGAGATGTAGAATGCACTGAAAGAAACCTACTCAAATGTGGACAATACATCTGCGGTATTTGAGATCAAGAGCGTATTCCATGAACTACGACAAGGTGATTTCTTAGTCACTGAGTATTTTAATACACTCAACCGACATTGGCAGCAACTAGACATATATGAAGACGTTCAATGGAGCTGTGTCGAGGATAAGAAGACGTATAAAGAATTGGTGAAGAAAGATAGGATCTACAAGTTCCTATTGGGGCTGAACACAAAACTTGATGAAGTCCGAGAGAGAATCCTTAGAATCAAACCTCTTAAAACAATCTGAGAAGTATTTTCGGAAGTGAGAAAGGAGGAGAGTAGGAGGAAAGTAATGAGCAAGGAGCAAATAGAAGCACTGCAAAAAATTCTCCAGCAAATAATTGGTACAACTGTTGTAGCACAAAAAGCTAATTTCTTGCATGTTCTAAATACTAGCATAGGAAAATTAAAGTCATGGATCATTGATTCAGGAGTCTCCAATCACTGGAGACTTAACTGTGTTGAAAAGCTATACTCCTTGCATCAATTATTACACAGTTCAGATAACTTATGGGACTCTTTCTAAAGCCATGGGGAAATGTTCATTTATTATCTCACAAAATATTAACATGAAGTCAGTTCTTTATGTGCCTAAACTTGACTGTCATTTACTGTTCATTGACAAACTGACAAAAGATTTAAAGTGTGTCACTAAATTTTTCCCTAACTTATGTGAATTTCATATTTTGGAGGCAGGGGAGACGATTGACATTGCTAAAGAATATGTTGGACTCTACTGCCTCCAAACTGAAGCATTAGAGGCGGAACCCAAGATCAACTCTTGTGCTGTGGTACCTAAAAATAAAAATTCTATAATGTTGTGACACAATTGGCTTGTCCATCCAAATTTTATGTACTTAAGAAGAATGTTTCCCACATTATTCAATAAAAATAAGGAATTCTTTCAATGTGAAATATGTCAATTGTCCAAACATACCCGCAACTCATACCCGCTCAACCCTATAAATCCTCTCAACCTTTCTCCCTAATTCACAGCGGTATATGGGAGCCATCACGAGTAACAATGTCACGGGATAAAGATTATTTGTCACTTTCATAAACGGATCACACATGGGTCACTTGGGTGTTCCTAATGAAGGAAGAAGTTGGCAAAATATTTGAATTTTTTTTCATACTATGGTGGAAACATAATTTCAAAGTAGGATTAAGGTACTTAGGAGTGATAATGACCGAGAATATTACCACTCTCACTACAAGAAATTTTGATATTACCGACGGTCAAAATCCGTCGGTAATAACAAAAATATGTCGGTATTATCTATTTACCGATGGATTTTGACGGCCAAAAATCCGTCAGAAATTTGGTTGTCGGTAAATATTACCGACAGATTTAATAGTCCGTCGGTAATTACCGACGGATATATCCGTCGCTAAATGGTTGACGAAATTACCGACGGACGGGAATCCGTCGGTAATATTTTTATTATTTATTAAATATTTTACTTATATAGCTTATTTATTTTATAGAATACCTCTTCCCTTTGTATTTTTATTATTTATTATTAATTATTTTTCCCTGGAGAGTAGGAGGAAAGTAATGAGCAAGGAGAAAATAGAAGCACTGCAAAAAATTCTCCAGCAAACAATTGGTACAACTGTTGTAGCACAAAAAGGTAATTTCTTGCATGTTCTAAATACTAGCATAGGAAAATTAAAGTCATGGATCATTGATTCAGGAGTCTCAGATCACTGGAGACTTAACTGTGTTTAAAAGCTATACTCCTTGCCACAATAATTACATAGTTCAAATAACTTATGGGACTCTTTCTAAAGCCATGGGGAAATGTTCATTTATTATCTCACAAAATATTAACATGAAGTCAGTTCTTTATGTGCCTAAACTTGACTGTAATTTACTGTTCATTGACAAACTGACAAAAGATTTAAAGTGTGTCACTGAATTTTTCCCTAACTTATGTGAATTTCATATTTTGGAGGCAGGGGAGACGATTGACATTGCTAAAGAATATGTTGGACTCTACTGCCTCCAAACTGAAGCATTAGAGGCGGAACCCAAGATCAACTCTTGTGCTGTGGTACCTAAAAATAAAAATTCTATAATGTTGTGACACAATTGGCTTGTCCATCCAAATTTTATGTACTTAAGAAGAATGTTTCCCACATTATTCAATAAAAATAAGGAATTCTTTCAATGTGAAATATGTCAATTGTCCAAACATACCCGCAACTCATACCCGCCTCAACCCTATAAATCCTCTCAACCTTTCTCCCTAATTCACAGCGGTATATGGGAGCCATCACGAGTAATAATGTCACGGGATAAAGATTATTTGTCACTTTCATAGACGGATCACACATGGGTCACTTGGGTGTTCCTAATGAAGGAAGAAGTTGGCAAAATATTTGAATTTTTTTTCATACTATGGTGGAAACGTAATTTCAAAGTAGGATTAAGGTACTTAGGAGTGATAATGACCGAGAATATTGTCACTCTCACTACAAGAAATTTTGATATTACCGACGGTCAAAATCCGTCGGTAATAACAAAAATATGTCGGTATTATCTATTTACCGATGGATTTTGACGGCCAAAAATCCGTCAGAAATTTGGTTGTCGGTAAATATTACCGACAGATTTAATAGTCCGTCGGTAATTACCGACGGATATATCCGTCGCTAAATGGTTGACGAAATTACAGACGGACGGGAATCCGTCGGTAATATTTTTATTATTTATTAAATATTTTACTTATATAGCTTATTTATTTTATAGAATACCTCTTCCCTTTGTATTTTTATTATTTATTATTAATTATTTTTCCCTGGAGAGTAGGAGGAAAGTAATGAGCAAGGAGAAAATAGAAGCACTGCAAAAAATTCTCCAGACAAACAATTGGTACAACTGTTGTAGCACAAAAAGGTAATTTCTTGCATGTTCTAAATACTAGCATAGGAAAATTAAAGTCATGGATCATTGATTCGAGAGTCTCGATCACTCGGAGACTTAACTGTGTTTAAAAGCTATACTCCTTGCCACAATAATTACATAGTTCAGATAACTTATGGGACTCTTTCTAAAGCCATGGGGAAATGTTCATTTATTATCTCACAAAATATTAACATGAAGTCAGTTCTTTATGTGCCTAAACTTGACTGTAATTTACTGTTCATTGACAAACTGACAAAAGATTTAAAGTGTGTCACTAAATTTTTCCCTAACTTATGTGAATTTCATATTTTGGAGGCAGGGGAGACGATTGACATTGCTAAAGAATATGTTGGACTCTACTGCCTCCAAACTGAAGCATTAGAGGCGGAACCCAAGATCAACTCTTGTGCTGTGGTACCTAAAAATAAAAATTCTATAATGTTGTGACACAATTGGCTTGTCCATCCAAATTTTATGTACTTAAGAAGAATGTTTCCCACATTATTCAATAAAAATAAGGAATTCTTTCAATGTGAAATATGTCAATTGTCCAAACATACCCGCAACTCATACCCGCCTCAACCCTATAAATCCTCTCAACCTTTCTCCCTAATTCACAGCGGTATATGGGAGCCATCACGAGTAACAATGTCACGGGATAAAGATTATTTGTCACTTTCATAAACAGATCACACATGGGTCACTTGGGTGTTCCTAATGAAGGAAGAAGTTGGCAAAATATTTGAATTTTTTTTCATACTATGGTGGAAACGTAATTTCAAAGTAGGATTAAGGTACTTAGGAGTGATAATGACCGATAATATTACCACTCTCACTACAAGAAATTTTGATATTACCGACGGTCAAAATCTGTCGGTAATAACAAAAATCCGTCGGTAATATCTATTTACCGACGGATTTTTGACGGCCAAAAATCCGTCGGAAATTTGGTTGTCGGTAAATATTACCGACGGATTTAATAGTCCGTCGGTAATTACCGACGTGATATATCCGTCGCTAAATGTTTGATGTAAATTACCAATCTGACGAGAATCGGTCGGTAATAGTTTTTATTATTTATTAAATATTTTACTTATATAGCTTATTTATTTTATAGAATACCTCTTCCCTTTATATTTTTATTATTTATTATTAATTATTTTTCCCTGGAGAGTAGGAGGAAAGTAATGAGCAAGGAGCAAATAGAAGCACTGCAAAATATTCTCCAGCAAACAATTGGTACAACTGTTGTAGCACAAAAAGGTAATTTCTTGCATGTTCTAAATACTAGCATAGGAAAATTAAAGTCATGGATCATTGATTCAGGAGTCTCCAATCACTGGAGACTTAACTGTGTTGAAAAGCTATACTCCTTGCCACAATAATTACACAGTTCAGATAACTTATGGGACTCTTTCTAAAGCCATGGAGAAATGTTCATTTATTATCTCACAAAATATTAACATGAAGTCAGTTCTTTATGTGCCTAAACTTGACTGTAATTTACTGTTCATTGACAAACTGACAAAAGATTTAAAGTGTGTCACTAAATTTTTCCCTAACTTATGTGAATTTCATATTTTGGAGACAGGGGAGACGATTGACATTGCTAAAGAATATGTTGGACTCTACTGCCTCCAAACTGAAGCATTAGAGGCGGAACCCAAGATCAACTCTTGTGTTGTGGTACCTAAAAATAAAACAATTCTATAATGTTGTGACACTATTGGCTTGACCATCCAAAATTTTATGTACTTAAGAAGAATGTTTCCCACATTATTCAATAAAAATAAGGAATTCTTTCAATGTGAAATATGTCAATTGTCCAAACATACCTGCAACTCATACCCGCCTCAACCCTATAAATCCTCTCAACCTTTCTCCCTAATTCACAGCGGTATATGGGAGCCATCACGAGTAACAATGTCACGGGATAAAGATTATTTGTCACTTTCATAGACGGATCACATATGGGTCACTTGGGTGTTCCTAATGAAGGAAGAAGTTGGCAAAATATTTGAATTTTTTTTCATACTATGGTGGAAACGTAATTTCAAAGTAGGATTAAGGTACTTAAGAGTGATAATGACCGAGAATATTACCACTCTCATTACAAGAAATTTTGATATTACCGACGGTCAAAATCCGGATTCGAACCCTGTACCTTAGAGTTAGAGACCGATACTCTAACCACTAAGCTACCGTGAATTTTTTGATAATAATTTACAAATAAATTATATTTATATACAAATATATTTTTATATTTATATACAAATATATTTATATATTTATATATTTATATATTTATATACAAATATATATTTATATATTTATATATTTATATATCTATATATTTATATATCTATATATCTATATATCTATATATCTATATATTTATATATTTATATATAATTAAATATTTATTTTTTAAAATTATTTAATTTAAGAAATTATTATAAATTAATCTAATTATGATTAAATGAAATTATTAAATAAAAAATATTGAATTTTTTAATTAGTTGAATATTTACTAATTGATAATTTACCGACGGAAATATCCGTCGGTAATTTACGATGAATTTACCGACGGATATATCCGTCGGTAATTAATTATTAATTTATCGACGGATTTACCGACAGATATATCCTTCGGTAACTAATTATTATTTTACTGATGGATATATCCATCGGTAAATTCATCTGTAAATTATCGACGGATTTATCGTCGGATATATCCGTCGGTACCTAATTATTATTTTACCGACGGATTTATCCGTCGGTAAGATCAAATTCCACAAATATTTTATATCCGTCGGTAATTTCCGTCGATAATAATTATTTTCCAATGCTTACAAATCCGTCGGTAAATAACCGTCGGTAATACGCAATTTTTTTGTAGTGACTACACTAAGTTTCTACATTTAGAGACATGAAATCATATATCAGAGTTCATGTGTAGAGGCCCCTCAGCAAAATGGGGTCGCCGGGAGAAAGAATAGACATCTATTAGAAGTGACCAGATCTCTCATGTTAGCTACAAATCTACCCAACCAATTATGGGGAGAAGCTAACCTACCTCATAAATAGAATGTCTTCCCAGATCCTCAACTTTAATACACCTCACTCTACTCTCTAAGCCTCATACCCTACTAGTCATATCCTTACATCTATTCCCTTGAAAATATTTGGATGTTCAGTCTTTATCCATAACCTCCATCCTTGTCACAGCAAACATGACCCAAAATCCATAAAATATATTTTCCTTGGCTATTCTCCCCAACAAAGGGTATAAATGTTATTCACCTCAAACCAGAAAATTTTACCAAACCATGGATGTCACCTTTTTTGAGAATCAGCCTTATTACCCTAAAGTTGACATTCAAGGGGAGCAGATTTATCCAATTAAAGTGGTAGAATCCTAACTTTCAGAATCCCAATTTTTGGGATTTGAGCTAGCTCACTCTACCCTAAATGCAGAACCAACCAAGATTGCACCTGAAAGAAAGGAAGTAGAGTCTAGCATAGCTCCAAGGCAAAGTAATGAATCAAACCAAACTCCAAGGCAAAAGGAGTGAGATATTGCACTCAACACCCCATTGAGAAATTATGTGTGCTATGAAAAATTATCACAGGGGTATATAGATCATTTGTGGCAGCCTTTGACAACATACATATCCCAATAAATGTTCAAGAGACACTCCAACAACCTGAATGGGTAGCAGCTGTAACAACAGAAGTCCAGACCTTGGTTAAAAATGACACATGAGAAATTACCATCCTACCAAAAGGAAAGAAATTGATTGGATGCAAGTAGATATCCTCTATCAAATACATTGCAGATGGTAGTATAAATCAAAGTCCAACTGGTGGCAAAAGGGTTTACCCAATCATATGGAGTGGACTACGAAGAGACGTTTGTACCAGTGACCAAACTCAATTTAATCCGAGTTATACTCTTTAGCTGCAAATTTAGATTGACCACTTTATCAACTAGATATCAAGAATATCTTCCTAAATGGTGAACTAGAAGAAGAAGTCTATATGCAAATTCCTCCGGGACTTGAATCATCAAAAACCTCAAACATGGTGTGTAGGCTCCGTAAATCTTTATATGGCCTTAAGCGATCTCCAAGAGCATGGTTTGATAGATTGACTCGGGTTATCAAAGAAGATGGATTCAACCAATGCTAATCAGATCACATGATGTTTGTCAAACACTTGTAGAAGGGAAGGTAGCCCTGTTCATTGTTTATGTTGATGATATCATTATCACAAAAGACGATTATGATGAAATCAAGCATTTGAAGGGACTTTTAGCCAAAGAATTTGAAGTCAAGGACTTGGGTAAGCTCAAATACTTTATAGGGATGAAAGTTACTCAAACAAAGGATGATATTTATGTATCACAAAGGAAATATACACTGGACTTACTTCAAGAAACTAACATGCTTGGGTGCAAGACACCCAATAATCCCATAGAACCGGAAAAGAGGTGAAGAGGAAAGTCCACCAGCTGATAAAGATAGATATCAAAGACTAGTTGAGAAGCTAATATACCTAACTCACACCAGGCCCGACATTGAGTTTGCTGTCAGCCTAGCTAGTTGCTATACATTTAATCCAACTAAGACCAACATGAACATGACAAACATAATACTCCAATACCTCAAAGGTACACCGGGCCAAGGGCTCTACTTCAAGAAGAACTCAAACATAGCTTTTGAAGTCTATACTAACTCAGATTGGGCAGGATCTCCCTTTGATAGGAAATCAACTATAGGCTACTATTCTTTTGTGTGGGAAAACTTGGTGACTTGGAGAAGCAAGAAAAAACCTGTGATGGCAAGGAGTAGTGCAAAAGATGAATTCAGAGCTATGACTCAAAGTATCTGTAAAGGAATCTGACTTAAGAGGATGATAGATGAAATCAAAATTCTTATCAATTACGCTATGAGGATAATGTGTGACAACAAAACTGCTATAAGCATAACAAAGAACCCTAGTCCACATGATAGGACAAAACATGTGGAAATTGATTGACACTTCATTAAAAAAAATTGATCATGGTATTAATAGTGTTGACCATGTTTCATCAAATATCCTAATAAAAGCTCTTCCAAGCCAAGGAACACATGAAAATATTAGATCCAATCTGGTATGATAAACATCTATCACCCAAATTGAGAGGGAGTGTTGGAGATCAACACTATCAATTAGAATAATTCAATTATGATAAGATTTAATAATAATATAATCAATTTTATTACATTATTTATGTACAATTATATACAACATTTATAGGAAGAACATTTTCTTGATTTTCGGGGATAGATTAGTGCATAAATTTATTACCTTATATTCTATTTATACCTCATTTGTATCTTTTTCAAAAATAAGAAGTACACGGTATTTTTCGCATTCCTTTTTGTGCATAAGTACATAAATTGGAAAGAAACCAACAATCACTACAAGAAAAACATCAAATAGTGACCGAAAATTCGGTCACTAAATCTGCAAAATCGGTTACTAATTAAAATAGTGACCGAAATAGTGACCAACTGGAATCGGTCACTATTTCCTTGATCATCGATTTTAGTGACCGATTCAGATGACCGATTATATATAACCAAATCGGTCCATCGAATCGGTCACTAAAATTTAATTCTTTTTATTTATTTACACTTTTATTATATCTATTATTTATTTTCCCTATCTCTTAATTATATTATATTTTGCTTATTTAAGTTTTTATTTATATTTATTTCCCCTATCTCTTAATTTTATTATATTTTTTAGAAGTTTAACTTATTATTAGGTGGTTTATTGTCATTGTCAGGATTCGAACCTGTACCTTAGAGTTGGAGAGTCGAAACTCCAACCACTGAGCTACTTAGGATCTTTTAATAATAACTTACAAATAAATTATATTTATATACAAATAAATGTATATCCGTATAAATATATAAATATAAAATCTATAAATAAAAATATATTTATATATTTTAATATATAAAATCTACAAATAATTGTATATTAGTATAGTATAGTATATTTGTATTCTAATTTTTAATTAAATTAAAATTATGCTAATAATGTATATTAATATATGAGGGGATAATATTGATATATTTGTATATATATATATATATATATATATATATATATATATATATATATATATATATATATATTTATATATATTTATATATATTTATATATTTATATATTTATATATTGATATATTTATATATTAATATATTTATATATTTATATTTTTATATTTTGATATATTTATATATTGATATATTTATATATTTATTTATATCCTTATACATTTATATCTTTATATATTTATATATTTGAAAAAAAATATTAAATTTTAAAAATAATATTATATTTTTAAAAATAAATATTAGAAAAAGATTTAAAAATATATATAAATTATATTTACATTTACAAAATATTAAAGATATATGTTTATATCTTTACATATTTATATATATTTATATGTTTATATTTTTACATATATTTATATCTTTCCATATTTATATATTTATATATAAAGATATTAGTTTTGTATACAAATAATATTATAATATAGTATATTATACTATTAGTATAGTATACAAATAATATGTTAGTATAGTATAGTATACAAATTATTAATTTTGTAATTTATATACAATGAAAATAATATAATGGTATATTGGTATAGTATATTTGTATTCTAATTTTTAAATAAACTAAAATTACGCTAAATGTATAATAATATATGAGAGGATAATAAATTTAATCCAATTACTTTTATAAATATATAAATATAAAATCTATAAAATATTAAAAATGATATTATATTTTTAAAAACAAATATTAGAAAAAGGTTTAAAAACTAGTATTATCTTAAATTTATTAAAAGTATAATTAAATCTCTATTTTCTTAATTTTTTTTTAAACTTCTCAATTCTACATTTTTGTAAGTTCTATCATTATATTATATCATCCTCATCTCCTCCCATGTTCTACTTTATCTTTACAATAGTCAATATTCTTAACTAATTTATAGTTTTAATTATAATTTTTTAGTATATATTTAGAAATTAATCAATTCTAATCTATTATTTGAAAAACTAATCAATTCTAATCAATAATTTAGAAAACTAATCGATTATAATTAATTATTTGAAAAAATTATCAAATATGATCGATCATTTCAAAAATATAATCGATCAAGAATCAATTATCGCTCGGCGAGACTAGACTCGCTCAAGCGAAATACAACATGAGAGTACCAATTTTGTGCGAGGGCGTTTCGCTCGAGCGAGAAAGTTGTCGCTCAAGCGAGATACTGATTTAGATAAGCGGTTACACAGGAACCGCTCTTAAAGCTCACTTAGATAGCGGTTAACCATTGAGCCGCTATTATATGGTTTCCATTATGATCGGTCAGAATGCGATTATGACCGATCATAACACTTTTAATCGATTAAAATCTAGTTTCAATCGATTAAAACAATTTCTCCAAAGCGTTTTAATCGATTAAAACTTATTTTTATCAGTTAAAATAACTTGAAAACTTATATTAACTATTTTTTTATATTATGTTTTTAAATTTTCTATTAGAGAAAACCTTTCAGAATTCAAAATGTTAAATACTTTTAAATATTAAAATTAACTTTATCAAAAATTAGGAAAAAAAATTAATCCAAAAGAGTTCAAAAATGTATTATAATATTGTCAATTTTGAGTTTAATTATATGGTTCATTCTCAAAGTAGAAAAATATAATTTAAAATTTTAATACTAAAAATAAAAGATTAAATAATAATAAATTTAATTCTTTAAATTCAGTAGCTAGAAACTAAAATTATAGTTTCTCTGTTTGAAATAATTAAAATAAATATTTAAAAATAAAAATCAAAACTAGTATTATCTTAAATTTATTAAAAGTGTAATTAAATCTCTATTTTCTTAATTTTATTTGTTTCAAACTTCTCAATTCTACATTTTTGTAAGTTCTATCATTATATTATCATCCTCATCTCCTCCCATGTTCTACTTTATCTTTACAATAGTCAATATTCTTAACTAATTTATAGTTTTAATTATAATTTTTTAGTATATATTTCAGAAATTAATCAATTCTAATCTATTATTTGAAAAACTAATAAATTCTAATCAATAATTTAGAAAACTAATCGATTATAATTAATTATTTGAAAAAATTATCAAATATGATCGGTCATTTTGAAAATATAATCGATCAGAATCGTACTTCGCTTGAGCGAGAGAAGTCTCGCTCAAGCGAAATACACCTCAAGCACTTTAGATAGCGGTTATGAGGGAACCGCTATTATATCCTCTCAATTATGATCGGTCATTTCGAGTTATGATCGATCAGGATCGTATTTCGCTCGGCGAGAGTAGTGTCGCTCAAGCGAAATACACCCTCGAATGCGAGTTCGTGCACTTGGAGTTTCGCTCGGCGAGAATATTGTCGCTCAGCGAAATAGGTTTTAGATAGCGGTTTTCACGAGAACCGCTCTTAAAAGTGAACTTCTAATAGCGAGTTAACCATTAACAGCTATCTTAATTATACTTTAGATAGCGGTTAAGGTGGAACCGCTATCATATCATCTCAATTATGTTTTGCAACATGCCTCTACAAATGTTTTTAACAATTAAAAACAAAGTATTTTGACAAAAGCTTTCTCAAATGCCTCTACAAAGTATTTTTAACAATTATATTGAGTTTAATTCTACAAATTAAAAGATTAAATAATAAATTTAATTCTTTAAATTCGAGTAGCTAGAAACTAAAATTATAGTTTCTCTGTTTTAAATATTTAAAATAAATATTTAAAAATAAAAATTAAAACTAGTATTATCTTAAATTTATTAAAAGTGTAATTAAATATCTATTTTCTTATTTTTATTTGTTTCAAACTTCTCAATTCTACATTTTTGTAAGTTCTATCATTATATTATCATTCTCATCTCCTCTCATGTTTCTACTTTATCTTTACAATAGTCAATATTCTTAACTAATTTATAGTTTTAATTATATTTTTTTAGTATATATTTTAGAAATTAATCAATTCTAATCTATTATTTGAAAAACTAATAAATTCTAATCAATAATTTAGAAAACTAATCGATTATAATTAAATATTTGAAAAAATTATCAAATATGATCGATCATTTCGAAAATATAATCGGTCAGAATCAACTATCGCTCGAGCGAGATAGGCTCGCTCAAGCGAAATACGACCGAGAGTACTAATTTTGTGCGAGGGCGTTTCGCTCGAGCGAGAATATTGTCGCTCAAGCGAGATTAGGTTTAGATAGCGGTTACACAGGAACCGCTCTTAAAATATGACTTAGATAGCGGTTAACCCTTGAACAGCTATTATATGGTTTCAATTATGATCGGTCGAGAATGCATTTATGGCCGATCATAACTATTTTAATCGATTAATTCTCGTTTCAATCGATTAAAGCAGTTCTACACTAGCGTTTTAATCGATTAAAACTTATTTTTATCAGTTAAAATAACTTGAAAAGTTTTAGGAGAAAGTTTTGCGAGTATTTCAATCGATTGAATCGCGAACAATCGATTAAATCAACTTAGAAGATTTTTGTAAAGTGTTTTAATTGATATAAACGTTGTCAGTATCAGTTAAAACAAATCTGTTAAAGAATCAAGAACGTATTAATGGATTAAAAGAAGTTTTAACAGATTAAAGCTGCACTTTTAACATATTAAAAGAATCTTTTAACAGATTAATTAAACCAGCGAGTTTTGAAAATCTTCTATAAAAACAGTTTGGCTTGAACTTTTTTAACATACATTGAATATATCATCTTTAAAAAATAAATAAATTTATATATATATATATATATATATTTTTGCATTTTAATTTTCAAATATTAATTTTTTTATGAAATTAATTTTAATTAAAAAAATTAATTTTCAAATATTAATTTTTTTATGAAATTAATTTTAATTAAAAAAATTAAAGTGATATATATATATATATATATATATATATATATATATATCCAACTATTAAATTATTCAAGATATTAATATAAATTTAAAATATCAATTCAAGTAATTAAAATAATTTTAATTTTTTATAAATACATTGAAATACATTTTTATTAACATACAAGTAATATATGTATATATATATATATATATATATATATATAAAGAGACTAAATTAATAATTAATTTAATTATTGATTTAGTGACCGATTCGATGACGAATCAGTGACCGAATCGATGATCGAATCGAGTGATCGAATCAGTGACCGAATCGATGACCGAATCGATAGCCAGAATCGATGTGACCGATCTGGTGACCGAATCGATGACCGAATTAGTGACCGATTCGGTGACCGAATCGATGACCGATTCGGTGACTAATTTAATAATCAATTTTAATTTTTTATTCACATGCTAAATTAAAAAATAAAATCAAATAATTATATTACTAAATTATTTAATAAGTTAGTAAACAATTTTTTTTAAATATTTATAATTTTATTAAAAATATTATCAATTATTTTAAATCATTAAGTAAATTTATATTTAAAATATTTTAAATAAAATATTTATATAAATGAAAAATAGTTATCAGTTTAAAAATTATTTTTTTAGTGACTGAAATTTTAGTCACTAAATCGAGTTACTAAATATAAAAAAAATCAGTCACTAATTTCGATCACTATTAACCATTTTTGTAGTAAATAATTACATAAATTAAATATAGATTAATTAAAAAAATAAATCAAATAATAAAGTGACTGAAATAGTAACCGATTTTTGTGACCGAAAATTCGGTTACTATTTCGATTACTAGACTAAAAAATAATAATTTGGTTACTTGTTTCGGTCATCGATAGTAACTAAATTTTTCGGTCATCGATTTCGGTTACTATTTGACATTTTTCTAGTAGTGAATGCAGGAGAATTTTTGCTCAAACGAAAATTTTCACATGAGCAATAAAAAGTTGCTAAAACAATTTTTACTCATGAGAGACATGCCTTGCTACAGCAAAAAAAAAAATAAAAAAAATAAAAAAAAACTACAACAAAGGTGACTCTTGGGCCACTTGAGCGAGAATCCATTACATAGAAAACATGTATATAGCAGTGGGAGAGGAAAAAAACAAAGAGATTAAAGGTCAGATTTAGAGCACAAGAAAAAGAGGAAGAAGATCATGGATTAAATAAAGAAGATTCAAGATCTACTCCTTAACTTTTGTATTTGTTCTAATCACAAGCCGTTAAGGACACAATGAGAATATATATCTATTATATATTAATTTGACAATGAATTCAGTTATTTTAAGAGTAAATTTCATAATAAATATCTAATAATAATTTATTTCAAGATCTAATGATTAAGATAAATTATTATTATAAATTATTAAAAGAATAAATAATAATAAGAAAAAGTAAAATTTTAATTCTTATTTTGAGATTGAAAAAAAATATTTTCTTATAATTTATATATTAAATCATTATATCTTAAATAAAAATTAATTTTATTAATAAAATTTAAATTTTCAAATTTTTTTATTTAAATATTTTTTAATTAACTAATTATATATATATATATATATATATATATATATATATATATATATATATATATATATATATATATATATATATATATATATATATATATATATATATATATATATATATATATATATATATACACACGATCATACTATACTAAAAATTTTTGGTCCATTTTAAAATATAAGCTAGACTGGACTATCAAGATTTTTACTTGACCGTAGGACCACGTTAAACTGAGTTAAGTGGCTTGTTTTGACAATTCTAATTTTAATATTAAAATGTGAAAAAATTTAGTTTAAATTTTTAAAAGTATCTAAAAATAAAATTATAAACTCATTTTTTAAAAGAAAAAAAAAGATATATGAAATAAACTTTATTTTCTAAAATTTAAATTCAATTAATAACATTAAATATATAATATATTTATTTTTATATGATAATTAATACTCTTATATGTTGACTCTGTTAGTGTAAAATTTATATGCTCATATGATTGAGCTTTGAAATTGAATGTAAACTATAAAGCACTCTATACTACTCTTAATTTTAATAATTTGATTTTGTTTTTAACGTTAAATGACCTAATCACTCATCTTTTACATATTTGATTTAGATTTGGGTTGAAAAATAATTTCTAATTTTTATTTAAATCAAAACATCTAATAACTTTGAAGGTTAGAACTTGATGTAAAGATGTTTTTGTTTTGTTATAATTAAAGAATCAGTTGTTGCAATAGAATTTTTAGAAATTTTGAATGAAGGAATTGATTTAGAAGGAAAAGTAGACATTCCATAACATATAATCATAAAAATACAGAAGACATAATGTGATAGGTAAAATTCAATCTCAAGTTGTTATTACTTGTTTTTAATTGAACTTCTCTTTTGCATAAACACATGCTGTCGCACGATTCTCTTAAAAATATTTTAAGAGTTAACTTAAAAGAAATAATAAAGATAGCTAAATATTACACAAATCCTTGTAAATTAAATTAGATATTTGTTAAAATATCACATTGTTAAAACCCTAACTATATATATATATATATATATATATATATATATATTAAAATTAAAATATAATAGAGAAATAGATTAAAAAGTTATAATAATATAAAAGTAATAAATTATAAATTAAAAACACACAAAGACACAAAATAGTTAACTAGTTAAATCTATATTAATGATTTAGAAGGTTAAATAAATTTTATAGTAAAATTACATATCTTTATAATAAATAGTATCTAGATGAATGCTTCTACTTTAAAGATTATGTGACATATAAATATATATTTTTGAATTAATATGTTGTGTATTCTTGACCGAAAAGATATACATCACTTATATATAAACACATGTCGTAATTACTTGTTGGTGTTACTTGATCAATCGTGTTGGTTAACAAAAGTTGATTCTCACTCAAACAATTGACTCAAGAAAATAATTTTGTTCCTTGATTGAGTCTCTGGTCGGTTCTAGAAAGATTTCCATTGATTGTGAATATGAGGTTTCTGTGTTATGTTACTTCTATGAAATTGTGGTAAAACGGTGTAAAATGAGCAAAACAAATGAGAACAAAAATTTGGGATAAAAAGTTAATTGTTGTATTGATTCAAGTATTTTTCTTCGAAGGAAGATTGGTTCTAGACCTCACTTGTATAATTTATCAGAGACAATTACAAACCATACAGCAGTTTCTACATGAGGGCAAAACAACTTATGAACTTGGGACCTAATAGATAAACAAGAGAAATTACATGTATAAACTAATGAATATTGAGTAGTTAAAATAAATATAAACACAAAAATAATATAAGCAAGTTTAAATCCCACCCTTTCTTCACATATTATGTTTCGATCCGAAATTGATGTGCATTAATGGAACAGTAAAGGTCATTTTGTCCCTCAAGAAGACGAACAACCTAAAATTACAAGTTATTAATTGGAATTCAGAATTGGACAGAGACAAACTATATCTCAAAACAATAATGTCAAACAGTGTTAACTATATCATATTATATATATATATATATATATATATATATATATATTGGTTGTATGACTATAGTGAATTACCTCTGCAATGGAGGGTCGCTTCTCATGATTTCTTTGCACACAGTAGTATGCTACCTTGGCCATCATGTATAGGTCGTTTGAGTTATATGAATGCGCAATACGAGAATCTATAAGTTCGTGAAATGCCAACTTCTCAATCTTGGCCTCAGCCTAAAATTTTCGTTAATAACAGTATAGAATATTAGTCAAATTGAAATAGTTAGATCCTTCATAAGGTAAGAACATGGAAAAAAATTTACAAATATTTAAAGAAAAAAAAAGTACCCATTGTCGAAGGGAGAGATTTTGCTCTGGGCTAGAAGTTGCCTTGCGTCCTGTTATCAGTTGTAAAAGAATAATGCCATAAGCATACACATCTGCTGCAACAGAAACAATACCGTCTTCAGCATACTCAGGGGCAAGGTATCTACATTATGAAGAAGAGATTGATTATTTTTGGTTTTACATTCTTGAAAAAGAAAAAGGCTTGAACAAAATCCTCACCCTAATGTGCCCATTATCCTTGTTTGTAGAATCTTATCACTAGTCTTCCATTTGGCAAGGCCAAAGTCACCCAGCTGCATTTGCATGCATGCATTATTCAATTAAATCACAATACCCTTTATTAGGAACAAACAAGGAAATGGAAATTTTATGTTTTGAAAGCAACTTGTTAGGATAGAAAGTAGTATCAATTTAGAAACCCTTCTCGTTAAAATTAAGAGACAAGAGTGAGTATGATGATATATAAGTTAATAAAGTTGAGGTTGGGGTATTACAATATATTGCCAAAGCAGAGGATGGAGATTTTACCATGGGAACAAAATCATGAGTGAGGAGTATGTTGCTTGGTCTTACGTCACGATGAATGATAGGACCTCCACGACATTCTTCATGCAGAAAACGCAATCCTTTCGCAGTTCCAATAGCGATGGCATATCTTTGGTGCCACTCAAGAACTGGGGCATTTTCATCTGCAAAAATATTTACATTCATAAAATCACCTAATCATGGTGGAAAGACAATATTTAAGACCAGAAATTAAGTAAAGAAGAAAAACAGAAAAGGGTCGTGCTTACCAAATAAATGCCAATCAAGAGACATGTTGCAGATATACTCATATACCAAAATATCTAGCCTTTCTTTGAAACAGTAACCCAATAGCATAACTATATTCTTGTGGCGAGCAAAATTCAGCACGTAAACCTCAGAATTGAACTCAGAAGACCCTTGTTTACTTTGCTCTTTCCTTACTTTAGCAGCTATTTGTTGCCCATCTTTAAGTATGCCCTTGTATACATGTCCATATCCACCTTCACCTAATACGTTATCCTTTGAAAAATCATTTGTTGCAAGTTGAATCTCAGAGTAGCTGAACCTCTTTAACTCGTTGGTATACAATGCAGTGTGAGTCCCACAACCAGCACAAAGAATTGGAGGATCTGAAGAATTTGGGAAATTTTAGAACTAATAAAAGGATGCTTATGCCTGAACGATATTAACTTACAGCTTTTATTTACTGCAAAGAACTTATTAGGGCACAAAATGAGGTTAATAATGTATCCCTACTCGTAAACTAATACTATTACGAGGGAACCCTAAACTAATGATATTGTGAGGAGTTTGAATGCTAGAGGCATAACTAAGATTTAAGACATATTGAATATGCTTGCAATATGAAAAGAGCAATTTTATTTGTTAAAATGTGGGGTGTGTCAATAGAAAAGTGAAGTTGAACTACTTATTATTGTACAAGTTTAGGAGATTCGAATATTCTATATTATATATATATATATATATATATATATATATATATATATATATATATATATATATATATATATATATATATATATATATATATATATATATATATATATAGACATGATATATAGGCTCAAGTAATCCCAATCTAGTTTTCTCTATTTTCTTAGCTTGTATTATCTATCGTTATACAATTTTTACAGATAAAACAGATAGAAAGAGAAGTAAAATGTAGGTGATGAAATAGAAATAAAAAGTATAGTGTATAACTAAACTATTGTAAATTATTGTGTATGAATTATAGTATTATTCATATGAATGTGTAGGGAAATTGAAATTGGTTTCTGACCTGAAAATGATCCAAAATATGGTGAAATATTATGCTCCGCAGCCTTGTTAGCATTTGAATGTTTTGTATTGATCTTAGAACTGTCAGAAGTAATGGAAAGAGGATAGGTTTTGCATACGGTAACAGATTGGTCCTCATGATCAACACTATGAAAATCTGATAGTGAAACACACTTGGAAAAAGAGTAAATAAGCTTTTGTTCTGCCACATATGTTTCATCTATATGATGTGATCTCCAAATATCCACCGAAAAGTCATCTTTAACCAAAGCAATTTTACACGTTATCTTGTTCCTGTAGAATCTCAGGTCACGCTGCAGATGTCTGATAAAAATTTCCATTGCAGTTACAAACATTAGGAAAAATATAAGAAAAGTTAAAAGAGTTAAATTGTTGAACCGGATTCATTTGAACCGTTGCCATATTTTTTAATAAAAAGAAATTACTGGTAATATCCATGTTAAGTAATTCATATAACACACATTCAAATGTAAGATATTGGTATGTTGTTGGAAAAAGGTTATACCTATCAAGAATTACCCAAGCTGCATTATATTTTGTAACTTCTTGTAAAATAACCTGCCTAATCGGAAAACCTGCTGTGACTTTAACCTCGATTCTAACCTGGACATGAGTTGATAATTAGAATGATAACAAAAAAAGTTTACTTAAAAACCTTCAGTGAATAATGTTGATTTACATAAAACTCAAAAGTGATATAACTTGTAAAGTCATGTGCTGTCTCCTTCTTAATAATATAACCGTCATTAATTAATCTATAAATTCATATGTATGGTCTTCTATTATTAATTACGAAGAAACATGAATTATTAAGCTCTAGAAGCTCTTTTAGCTGCTCTAAGTTTCTGGACTTTTTTTTTCAGCAACAACAAGGCTACCATATCTCATGAAGTGATTAGATTAATTTTATATTCAGAATGATAACACAACCTAAGAAAGCAAGATGATTTGACAAACATATATTAATCCGTATATCTCGTCATATTTGCATTTATAGACTGATACATATCAAGATATATACTATTAAAACTGGTTAATGAAATACTTAAACTAACAAACATGAATGATTTTTGTATAATGAGTAGGAAAAATAGAACACAAATCAAAATTATAACTCATTGAGATTCCTTACTCAGATTAAATACTAGCATTTGAGTTAAGAAATTTAAAGCAATATATCGTCCAAGTATGAGCTTATCATACAAAGCAGTTGCAGATATAGTGAGTGTTACTATTTTTATCATCTGCATATTTGAGCATTTAATTGTATTCTTTAGGAGCATGGCACTGGCACAACACTAGAAAAAAAAGTAGAACTTACCCCTTTATTTTCACGTTCTTCATTACTCCGGAGAAGCACACTTTTATATGTTGCAATTTTTCTGTTAACTTCTTCCTCCATTGCACGAATATTAGTGCCAGCAAAGGACTCCGGGCATGCTAATGTCTGGTACCCCACTGTTAATTCAAAAGGAGGAAAAGTAACCCTAATTCAAAAGAAGTTTCCAGAAAATAAAAAGGTGATGCAAATTCTAGAAAATAAAAGAAGAAAGTCCTGAACTATTATCATGATGCTGCTTATATATGTCTTGCTTAATGGATTGTGTGTTATGCTTATGGTCTTATTTAGTGCTCCCTGTTGATATTGGTGGTCTGGTTTATATAGTTTTCAGCTTTCAATTGTTGCTTGGTTGGGACTTGTGATGAGTATGATAAATTTATGAGAGTGAGAATTAAAATTAAGTGCGAGGGAAAAGAGGGTTGGGTTTGGTTTTGCGAATGTTCTTTTCTTTTATTTGATTGAACATGATGTCGGCGTACTAGTATATACATGCTTTTTAAATCAGTTATGATAGTAAAAAATGTATTTTCTAGAAGTCACACTCACTCATGATGTGTAAACAAATACAATGTAAAGACAACAGTAGCGTTAGAATTCTTTGACTAAGAACTAATGGAAAGTACTAACACAAGTAAAATCAGTGAAAGAGTTTCAAAGTGTCTACAAAATACCAGAAAGTAAGGCACATTTTCACATTCACGTACACACTTACTTGGATGCGGAACCTTATGCAAAGCACCGAGCACAAGAAAGCTATTACTTGCACTGATAATGCCACTCCTGCTTTGAAGGTGATCGACCACAAGCTTGATCTCATGCTCATTGCGATCTTTAGTGGCATCACATGCAACCACGACGTAAGAAGGGAGAGGAATTTCCATGCTCATAGCAACCGAAACCCACAAAGTACTTATTTCAATTTCGATCCATATTCACAAAAACCTATGCTTCCAAAATCTTCGAAAACTTGAAATGTGCGTGCTTTTAAGTATAAACTGGATTTTAGAGGACATGGAGTGGAACACAGTGCAGAAAAGCACATAATAACATATTAATATGATAATTGAAGAAGATTGAGACTGAATGTCCAATGTGAAGACAGAAGGTTCCTTATCCGCTACCAGAATTGTTGCCATCTGCTACAAAAGTACTACTATTCTTTATTCTGTGTATTCATTGGATGAGGAGAAAAGCTTTCGAAGGTACCAAAGATAATATGCTTGAGGATATTCTAAGAAGACCGTTTTGGCGGGAAATCAGCCGGCAAAAGTTATGCCAAGTTGAGAAAGAGTACGAGAGAAGGTCCAAGACGAACAACCTGGTAAGTGTTTCTGGTACATGCTTCTTTTATATTCCAGATTCTATTCAACGCTCCCTCTCTTCAGTGTTCAGTAATAGTATATTGCTTTCTTGGTTTTCTACTTGTCATTGTTTTCCATCCATGTTCCAATCTGATTGGCAAGCAAATTGGTTCAAGACACTAATATCTGCTTAACAAGTAAGAGAAAAGGTAAAAAAAAAAAAAACATGACATTATCTTTTTCATACATTAATTTCTTCTTTTAAATAAAAAAATCATTGGTCAATTTCTAAAATGTATTTAGAATGAGAAATATAAGTGCAAAATGAAATCAACCAGATTGTATTAATAACAATATAAAAAAGTTCACATGCATCGTCCATAAAACTCCACTCATCCCAACATAAAAGTAGGTTTAACTAACACTGAAAAAAAGAAGGGAAAAACCAATATTTAGATATTTTTCTTAAAGAGAATTTTGTAGACACTTATTAAAAATAGTAATAATTAATTTATAAGATGATATATGTTATCTATATATTACTATTATATCTTTATTTAACATGAGATTTTAATATATCCTCATAATAATGGTTTAATAACAAATAATTATTTGAATTAAACTTCTCTTAATAATGGTTTAATAAAATTAATGATTTATTTGAATCATATTTATTATAATATTTCAATATTATTAGAGTCAGGTAACCTATTTATTAGATAAGATATATGCTATAATTGTATTTACTCCATGGTCTCGAAACTACCAAAGAAGAGGGACGAAGAAAAAACATGATTTACCCTCCAAATATGTGAATACAGACTAGGAAGAATATTATAATATAATAGTTATAGGTATATACAATCTATCTTATTAAGATTGACGATAATAACATTTTAGTCGCAAATTAAATAGATAAAAAATAATAAACAAGTTAATGTAATATAACTGCGTTAAATCTCACAAGGATATTATTATAGGAATGTACTCATTATTACACATTATTTTTTCTAAAAAAAGTAAATAGGAGGATTAATGAAAGAATGAATAAAATAAATTGATGCATAATAATAAAAATTAAAATGAAATTATAATAGAATAATAATGATAATCAAAATTAAATTAAAGTAAAATTTAAATAACTAAAATTTATAAAATTAAAATAAAGTGCTTTTAATTAAATTAAAAAATTGTCAAAATAAAGTGTAAAATAAAAAATTGTTTTAAAATAAAAGAGTGCAATAATTACATTTAAAATTTATAAAAGCGATAATTCTAAAACTAATTTGAGAATTGTAATTAGAATCGAGAGAGAAATTGAAAATGAAAATTAAGCAGATATTAGAAGAAAATAAAAATTCTAAACAATTAAATAGCAGAAATGAAAATGAGCACTGAATGAATAAAGTAATCAAAACAATATAAATTAAAAACTTCAATAGAAATTTTAAATTAAATAAAAAAAGAACAAACTGAAAGTACAAGTAACACTAGATAAACTCGTCTAACTAAAAACAGAGAACAAAAAAAATGGGAACTAGACAATACAATAGCTCACTCCGAGAGCAGGAAATTGTGATTATATTGTCATTAGACCTCTATTTATAGGGGATTAAACAAGAGAAATTAAATCTAAAATTAATTACAATAAAATTAAATGTTTTTTAAATAAAAAATTGCAAAATTGTAATGCTCTGACAAAAAATTCCTGGAACTGATTTTGAGAAAATAATCAATTTCTTTCCTATTTTGAGTAATCCAATATTGATTTGCATTTAATTATTGATTCTCACTAGCCTTCATTTCAGCTAAATTTGATTCCTCGCATCAGTTAATTTGGCATTTAACAAGCAAACTTAGGCTTTTTGAGAAGAATGATGCTCAGTTGCATCAATTTGGACATTTATTTTCATCAATTTGACCAATATTAAATTATCTTTCTCCTACAAAAGAAAAAAAAAGACATATGTATTGTGGATGTATAAATGTATATTATTTTTTTATGTTAAAACTATGCAAAATGCAATAAATTAAGAAAAATTGAATTATGCTATACTTTTAATAAAAACATGTTAAATGCATGTTTTTTCACGAAAATAATTAGCTTAAAAAATGTTTAGATCAAGAAATAAATAGTAAAATTATATATATCAAATACTCCCCACTTTTGCTCCTTTGCACTTCCAAATAAAAAATAGAAGAAAGAAAATAATGCATGCACGTAATGCAAAGATGAGTACTTTGCAAACGTTAGTTATATCTTGAAAATTACAATGGTCAAGAAAAAATTCATCAACCAAAAAGTGAGAGAATAAAGAAGATCAAGATCATAACTCACAATGTATTATCATGGTCAAGTACTCCTTAAGGGTTGCCGGACTCATTTCAAGGGAGCATCTTCTCGTGTTAAAGTGTTTACTTTAATCTCTCAAGTATTTATGCTGAAAAATTCACTCATCACCACATCATAACATCATCCTTTACCATAGAATTGAAAGATCTCTAAATTTTTACCATAAGAGAACATGCTTCAGTAAATCAATAGGACTTTAACTTGGCTTGTAATGGGGCTATGGTTCAGGGTAGGTTATTTTAGGAAAGTGGGCTAAAACTTTAGGAAAAATAAAGAACATGGATCAATGTACTTTGAATCTTTGTTCCAAAGCAAATGTACTTTAGGTTATTTTGTCACCTTTGTGTTAGAGTGTCTTTTGAGCTCCTTTATTGCTTTGACATATATAAACAAAATGATTTTTTTTCAATACTTTGATATTTCTCCTTTTTCTGAAATTGTTGGCGACGAGTAGAACTAGATTTTTGTAATGATTTCATGTTCCTTCCTTTCCTTTAAGTCTGGGTATGAGTAGGTTTTTAAGGGTTGGAAATACTTTAATTTTCGGGTTTAAATCCAAGAAAATGTTAAGACTCAAAGGTGGGTTCAAAAGATAATTTGAGGTAAAAGTAGGTTATTTGGCTAAGTAGTTAAAACAAAAAAGATCTAAATCATTTCTACTAATGTATAAGCTCGTCTGGTATTACAGAGAAATCAATCAAGTTGTGGAAGATTCTCATATCATGAGTGGTGCATACAAGAAGGAATAAGGTTTAAAACTCACCTGAGTGCTTTATTCACTCTAAAATTAGTTCAAACCAATGTTAATGTAAACAAACCATAACTTTTTATGTGAATCAAACCTTTTAAACTTTAAAATCTTCCTCCTGATCAAGTCGGATATCTTTTCCAAAGTAGTCTCCCATCAATCTACAACATTACACAATAGTTAAAACAAAAAATATGAATGAAACTTCATGCTTGAAATGCAAATACTCCTCACTTTTGAAATCAACATTATCCTCAATATGGAGAATTTTTATTATGCAAATGCAAATGAAAACAAGTTAAAATATCTTGGGTCCCGACTCTATCTCCTCATATGGTACAGGTGTCGAGGTTATCAAGTAGCAACTCGATTAAGCTAAAACAAATAAAGTGTTCTTCTGCAGTAATTTGGAAAGAGAAAATGTCACCTTGCTGAAGTCTCGAATAAATCTTTAGTAAAAACCCATCAATCTCTCAACCAATTGATCTATGAATGGAAGGGGAAAATGATTCTTCCGCACAATAGTTACCCCATTCTTTTATAAAATAAATTGGACAGTAGATATCCAAGTGTTATCTGAGAAGGTTGTTGTTGTGGTGTGTTTGCTGAACTTGCTTCAATAGTTGTCTGGGCTTCTACCAATGAGTCAATACTATCATTAATCTCCTTACAAATGATGCAACTTCCATTCATACATTCACATTCAGACAACTCCTCTTAGCTTAAGTTCAAAAATTGTAAGAGTTGATCAAGGTAAAAATTAACTCTAGTTCCAGCTTTTCCTTCCCTCAACTAAGTATACGCCCATTAAGAATAACTCTCCCTCACTAAGAAAGAAAAGATGTTTTAGTGTTCTTTTACTCTGTTTGAGCTTCTCGGTCACTTCTCAGGGTGATTGTGATAACAAAGAATTTCTGAAAACTAACTTTTATTGATTCTTTATTATACCTCAAATGAGGAATACAATGATCTATTTATATTATGTCAAAAACCTCTAATCATATCTTAAGAAAAAAAAACTCCCAATATCAAATAATAATCACCTAAGATATTATCAATATAAAAAAAAGTCAACAAACTCCTAATTATCCTTTTTATTTAATTTATCCTAATAAACTCTCAAACTAATTATTTTATTATTAATTTACCTAACAAAACTCCCCTGTAAAATTAATTCTCTTTGCAACAAACATTCCAAACTTGCCATCTTCAAACTTATAACCTCCCACTTAGCCGACTTGTCAATTTGTCAAACATCCTAGCTTTGAGCACCCAAGTTCTTTCATCATTCATCACAATCAGTCTCTTGTAGTTCTCGAATAATATAGTGGGCAATAACTTTGTGAAAATATCATCAACTTGTTCTCAGCTCGTCACATGTACGAGCCCCATATTCTCTTCCTTCACATGTTTTCGGAAGAAGTGAAAATGCACATCAATGTGCTTGCTCCTTTTATGATTGATCAAATTCTTTGTCAGTTTAATGACCGACTTGTTATCAACTTGAATTTTTATTCCACCAAGTTGTTTCTCCTCCACCGAACTTAGTAATAATTTATATTAAGATATTTTTATTTCCTTTTTACAAAACTATATTAATAAAATGTGTTCATCAAATAACTCCACACTTCAAACTTTTGCATTTTCAAGCAAAATAAAGTTTATAAAATAAAGAAAAATGAAGATGAAATACATTTTATCAATAAATCAAGTTAAAATCAATAATTCAATTATAAAGACTTCACAATCATAATGTTAAAATAAAGTACTCTATCAATCTATTCCAAATTTATAACAAGTGATCAAGTGTTCATCATAAAATAATTAAGATTAGAAATTCTGACATGGATAAATTTAATTCCACTCAATTACTCAAGTGTTTAGGCAATGTGTTTTTCTTAATTCACATCTTAAATAGTAAGATTAATCATAGGCCTGACAATGTTCTAATTAAATAAAAAGAAACATATGCAAATCAAAGATCAAAAAGTCTTTTTAAAGGTTATAATGAGGTTAAGGTCAATGTATGGTATAAAAAAATGGAAAATAGAGCTAATTATGCACTACAAGAAAAAACACATTTAGCCACCGAAATTAGCGATCGAATTTTTTCGGTCGCAATTAGCGACCGATTTAAATTTGGTCGCAATTAGCGACCGATTTAGCGACCACTTTAATTCGGTCGCAATTAGCGACCGATTCAGCGACCACTTTAATTCGGTCGCAATTAGCGACCGATTTAGCGACCAAAATATGATTTGGTTTTCACTTTTTTATTTAGTGACCGAAATAGCGACCAATATTTTGCGTTGCAAAATTTCGATCGCTAAATCGATGGCTATTTCATACTAAAGTAAAAAAATCATTTAGCGATCGATTTAGCGATCGAATTACAAATTGAAATAGTGACCGAATTAAAATCGATCGCTAATGAGAAAATAGCTACCGAATTGAAATTGGTCGCTAATGAATATTATTTTTTTATTATATTTAAATTTATTTTTTATAAATATACTTTAATTGTTTTAGTATATTTTTTACAATTTATTTTTTAAAAGTAATTTATTTTTTAAAAATAATTTAATTTTTAAAATATACTTTAAAAATAAACTTTGGTCTCAATATTAACAAAATGAATTGTAATAAATCAAATTTATTAAAAATTTAAATTATAATAAATTAAGATTAGAGTGATGTTAACTATTCAATACATTGTTTAAGAAAAGTTTAATAACAAATATTCTTGAATTTATTTTTCAATTGAAAATTTCAATTGAAATTAAATTATATTTTAAAAATTTATATTAAAAAAATTAAACACATCAAATTATCACATTTTAATTCCTCATTAACTTAATTAATTAAAAAATACAATTTGAATCAAATTATTACAATTTTATTTTATAATACTTTATTTTTAATCTAATTTTTAAATTTATTGCTTTATTATTATTAATTACTTAATCATGGTTGTTGTCATATAATTGATATACCAAAAAAATTTTATATCAATATACATTAGATAATAAATATATTATTTAATTAAACTATTCGTCGACCAGATTTGTATATTATAACCTAACAAGTGGAAAAACACTTTCAACACCACTTTCATAACAAACTATTTACAAATTAAACAACTAACGAACCAATTATTCAGAAATAAATTCATGAAAATTGTAGACTAAGATGAACACAAGAGTAAAGATACTCGGTCCGTATTTCGCAGGTCAACATTCGCTCAAGCGAAAATAACATCGCTCGAGCGACGCCACCTGCACAAAAATTGGCATTCTCGAGTTGTATTTCGCTTGAGCGACACTGGTCTCGCTCGAGCGATATCTGATGCAAAAATGTGTCAATAAATAAATAAAATATTTATCACTTTTAAGAGCGGTTAATATTTTCACCGCTCTCAAAAGTGAACATATAATAGCGGTTCCAAGTGAACCACTATCTAAAATATAGTTAGATAGCGGTTAAGGTTTAACCGCTATTAGATATTCACTTTTAAGAGTGGTTCCAAGTGGAACCGCTATCATATACAACCACATTTTTTTATTATGATCGATTAAATTTTCAAATGACCGATCATATTTGATAATTTTTTCAAATAATTACTTATAATCGATTACTTTTCTAAATAATTGATTAGAATTGATTAGTTTGTCAAATAATAGATTATAATTGATTAATTTCTCAAATATATATTAATAAATTATAAATAAAAATATAAATTATTTAAGAATACTAACTATTGTAAAGATAAAGTAGAACATGGGAGGAGATGAGGATGATAATATAATGATAGAATTTACAAAAATGTAGAATTGAGAAGTTTAAAACAAAAAAAATTAAGAAAATAGAGATTTAATTATACTTTTAATAAATTTAACATAATAATAGTTTTGATTTTTATTTTTAAATATTTATTTTAATTTTTTAAAACAGAGAAACTATAATTTTAGTTTCTAAATACTAAATTTAAAGAATTAAATTTATTATTATTTAATCTTTTAATTTTAGTATTAAAAATTTAAATTATATTTTATTAAATTAAAATAATTACAATATATTTTTCTACTTTGAGAATGAAAAATATAATTAAATTAAAACTGAAAATATTATAATACATTTTTGAACTCTTTTTTATTAAATTTTTTTTCCTAATTTTTTATAAAGTCAATTTTAATATTTAAAAGTATTTAACATTTTGCTTTGTGAAATATTTTCTCGTATTACCAAATTTAAAAACATAATATTCAAAAAAATAGTTAATGTAAATTATATTTTAGATAGTGGTTCCACGTTAACCGCTATCTAAATCAGTATTTTAGATAGCTGTTAAGGTTTAACCGCTATTAGATGTTCGTTTTAAGAGCGGTTCCAGTGGAACCGCTATCATATACAACCATTATCATCGATTACATTTTCAAATAACCGATCATATTGGATAATTTTTTCAAATAATTAATTATAATCGATTAGTTTTCTAAATAATTGATTAGAATTGATTAGTTTTTCAAATAATAGATTATAATTGATTAATTTCTCAAATATATATTAAAAAATTATAAATAAAAATATAAATTATTTAAGAATATTAATTATTGTAAACATAAAGTAGAACATGAGACGAGATGAGGATGATAATATAATGATGGAATTGACAAAAATGCAGAATTGAGAAGTTAAAAAAAGAAAAATTGAAGAAAATAGAGATTTAATTATACTTTTAATAAATTTAACATAATAATAGTTTTGATTTTTTTATTTTTAAATATTTATTTTAATTTTTTAAAACAGAGAAACTATAATTTTAGTTTCTAAATACTAAATTTAAAGAATTAAATTTATTATTATTTAATCTTTTAATTTTAGTATTAAAAATTTAAATTATATTTTATTAAATTAAAATAATTACAATATATTTTTCTACTTTGAGAATGAAAAATATAATTAAACTAAAGCTGAAAATATTATAATACATTTTTGAACTCTTTTTGATTTTTTTTCCTAATTTTTTACAAAGTCAATTTTAATATTTAAAAGTATTTAACATTTTGCTTTCTGAAATGTTTTCCGTATTACCAAATTTAAAAACATAATATTCAAAAAAATAGTTAATGTAAACTATATTTTAGATAGCGGTTCCACGTTAACCGCTATCTAAATCAGTATTTTAGATAGCGGTTAAGGTTTAACCGCTATTAGATGTTCTCGTTTTAAGAGCTGTTCCAAGTGGAACCGCTATCATATACAACCATTATGATCGATTACATTTTCAAATAACCGATAATATTGGATAATTTTTTCAAATAATTAATTATAATCGATTAATTTTCTAAATAATTGATTAGAATTGATTAGTTTTTCAAATAATAGATTATAATTGATTAATTTCTCAAATATATATTAAAAAATTATAAATAAAAATATAAATTATTTAAGAATATTAATTATTGTAAACATAAAGTAGAACATGGGAGGAGATGAGGATGATAATATAATGATGGAATTGACAAAAATGCAGAATCGAGAAGTTAAAAAAAGAAAAATTTAAGAAAATAGAGATTTAATTATACTTTTAATAAATTTAACATAATAATAGTTTTGATTTTTATTTTTAAATATTTATTTTAATTTTTTAAAACAGAGAAACTATAATTTTAGTTTCTAAATTCTAAATTTAAAGAATTAAATTTATTATTATTTAATCTTTTAATTTTAGTATTAAAAATTTAAATTATATTTTATTAAATTAAAATAATTACAATATATTTTTCTACTTTGAAAATGAAAAATATAATTAAATTAAAACTGAAAATATTATAATACAGTTTTGAACTCTTTTTGATTAATTTTTTTCCTAATTTTTTATAAAGTCAATTTTAATATTTAAAAGTATTTAACATTTTGCTTTGTGAAATGTTTTCTCGTATTACCAAATTTAAAAACATAATATTAAAAAAATAGTTAATGTAAACTATATTTTAGATAGCGGTTCCACGTTAACCGCTATCTAAATCAGTATTTAGATAGCGGTTAAGGTTTAACCGCTATTAGATATTTTGTTTTAAGAGCGGTTCCAATGGAACCGCTTATCATATACAACCATTATGATCAATTACATTTTCAAATAACTGATCATATTGGATAATTTTTTCAAATAATTAATTATAATCGATTAGTTTTCTAAATAATTGATTAGAATTAATTAGTTTTTCAAATAATAGATTATAATTGATTAATTTTTCAAATATATATTTAAAAATTATAAATAAAAATATAAATTATTTAAGAATATTAATTATTGTAAACATAAAGTAGAACATGGGAGGAGATGAGGATGCTAATATAATGATGAAATTGACAAAAATGCAGAATTGAGAAGTTAAAAAAAGAAAAATTTAAGAAAATAGAGATTTAATTATACTTTTAATAAATTTAAGATAATACTAGTTTTGATTTTTATTTTTAAATATTTATTTTAATTTTTTAAAATAGAGAAACTATAATTTTAGTTTCTAAATACTAAATTTATAGAATTAAATTTATTATTATTTAATCTTTTAATTTTAGTATTAAAAATTTAAATTATATTTTATTAAATTAAAATAATTACAATATATTTTTCTACTTTGAGAATGAAAAATATAATTAAACTAAAACTGAAAATATTATAATACATTTTTGAACTCTTTTTGATTATTTTTTTTCCTAATTTTTTATAAAGTCAATTTTAATATTTAAAAGTATTTAACATTTTTCTTTCTGAAATATTTTCTGTATTACCAAATTTAAAAACATAATATTAAAAAAAATAGTTAATGTAAGTTTTGATGATGATCGATTAAATTTTTAAAATATTCAAAATAACATATAATACATTTCTATGTGATTTCTGTCAAATTATAGATTGAAAATAAATTTATAAAATTTTAAAAATGATGTTATATTTTTAAAAACAAATATTAGAAAAAGGTTTAAAAACATGTATAAATTATATTTATATGTCCAAAATATTAAAGATATCTACATTTAAAAAAATACTAAAAAATATTAAAAGTTATACTTTAAATTAATGAAAATATTTAAAAAAGTTATATTTATTAAAGTATTAAAAAATATTTTGTAATATATAAGTTAAAAAAATCATCATTAAATTTTTTAAAAATTATTAGTTTTGTAATTTATATACAATGAAAATAATATAATGGTATATTAGTATATAAATATATAAATATATATAAATATATAAATATATAAATATGTAAATATATCAATATATAAATATATCAATATATCAATATATAAATATATAAATATTTAAATATATATTAAAATATATAAATATATTTGTATCTATAGATTTTATAAATATATAAAGATATATATATATATATATATATATATATATATATATAAAGATTTAAATATATAAAGATATAAATATATATAAAGATATAAAGATATAAATATATAAATATATGTAAAGATATAAATATATATCTTTAATATTTTGTACATGTAAATATAATTTATATATATTTTTAAATATTTTTCTAATATTTATTTTTAAAAATATAATATTATTTTTAAAATTTAATATTTAAATTTTTATCTTTTTTTCAAATATATAAAGATATAAATGTATAAGGATATAAATAAATATATAAATATATCAATATATATATATATATATATATCAAAATATAAATATATAAATATATTAATATATAAATATATCATTATATAAATATATAAATATAAATATATAAATATATTAATATATAAATATATCATTATATAAATATATAAATATAAATATATATATATATATATATATATATATATATATATATATCAATATATCAATATTATCCCCTCATATATTATTATACATTATTAGCGTAATTTTAGTTTAATTAAAAATTAGAATACAAATATATTATATTATATTATAATATTATTTGTATACAAAACTAATATCTGTATATCTTTATATATAAATATATAAATATGGAAAGATATAAATATATGTAAAAATATGAAGATATAAATATATATAAAAATATATAAAAATATAAAGATATAAATATATATAAAAATATATAAAAATATAAAGATATAAATATATCAATATATCAATATATCAATATATCAATATATAAATATATCAATGTATTAATATTTAAATATATATTAAAATATATAAATATATTTTTATTTATAGAATTTATATTTATATATTTATACTGATATACATTTATTTGTATATAAATATAATTTATTTGTAAGTTATTATTAAAAAATCCTAGTAGCTCAATGATTGGAGTTTCAGACCTCCAACTCTAAGGTACCAGGTTCGAATCCGACAATGATAATAAACCCGATAATAAGTTAAACTTCTAAAAAATATAATATAATTAAGAGTTAGGGGAAATAAATAATAACTATAATTAAAAATGTAAATAAATAAAAATAATTAATTTTGTTATTGATTTAGCGATCGATTTAAATCGGTCGCTATTTTTTTAAACTTTGTTACTGATTCAATGGTCGCTATTTTTTTAACTTCTTCATTGATTTAGCGACCGATTTAAATCGGTCGCTATTTTTTTAACTTTGTCACCGATTTAGCGACCAATTTAAATCGGTTGCTATTTTTTTTAACTTTGTCACCGATTTAGCGACCAATTTGATATATTAATTTCTGTCGCTATTTTGTGACCGAAATAAAATCGGTCGCTATTTTGCGACCGAAATAAAAATCGGTCGCTAACACAGACTTGGCTTTTTGCGACGACGCATTTCGGTCGCTAACTCGATTAGCGATCGATTTTTGCCATTAGCGACCGATTTTTTCGGTCGCTAAAATGCTTTTTTCTTGTAGTGATGAACTATAAGAATTGAAGAGAAGAATTGGGGAATGAACTTTTAAATAAATCACAAGAATACTATACATTGGAATAAGTAGTGGATGAGTTCATCTAACTAAAAACTGATAATAGAAAAGAAAACAGGGATGAGACACGAGAGTAACTTATCCCAGAGTAAGAGATTGTAATTGTGTTGTCATCAAGCTTCTATCTATAGGGGATTGAATAAGATAATTTAATTACAATAAAATTAAATGTTTCTCAAATAAAAAAATTGTAAATTTGGATTATTGTGATAAGAAATTTCTAGGACTGATTTGGAGAAAATAATCCGCTTATTTCCTATTTTGAGTGATCGAGTTGAATTTAATTTTTTATTTATGTTGACCTTTAATTCAACTAAATTGGGTTCCTTCACCGGTAAATTTGTTTGATTCAAAATTTTCATTTGTATCGTTTTACAAGTGAGTTGTGCAAACAAACTTGGGTTTCCGAGAATAATGAAACTCAATTGCATCAATTTTGGCCTTATTACCTCAATTTGACCTATCTTAAATTATCTTTCTCCTACAAAAGAAAAAAAAATATGCATTATGGATGTATGCATGTATATTTTTTTTTGTTAAAACTATGCAAAATGTAATAAATTAAAAAAATTAAATTATGTTATATTTGTAATAAAAATATGTTAAATGCATGGTTTATAAAGAAAATAATTAGCTTAAAAAATGTTTATAGCTCAAGAATTAAAGGATAAAATGACATACATCAATATTATAAGATTAAATTAGGTATCTCACTGTTTCTACGATAATATCAAACAAATTCTATTAGAACATTAACAATAATAAACTAAACCATATTTCTAATGTAAGATAATGGATTATAAAATTTTATATCAACTAAAAATATAATAATATATCAATAATACAATCATTATTTTTATTAGTGGATTGAAAAATTAACTATATGAATGCTCCTCTTTATCCAACAAATTATGATCACTAAGACCTACTATGCCTTGAGCATATCTGCACACAACACCAGAGTTTGTAGGGCCTCTAGTTTAAAGATTATAATTACATGGACACTTTCCAAGACCAAGATTCATGTAACAAAATTTCAATAATATATATATATATATATATATATATATATATATATATATATATATATATATATATATATATTTAAAAAACCATTATACAGTTCAGTTATTAAAAAAAATATTCATCATGCACAAACTAAGATACTCATATACGTAAAAAAATGTGTAACATATTTAAAATATATATATAATATTTTATAAAGCTAAAAGGTTAGAAATCACTATATTACTTTTAAAAATAATTCCTTTTAGAGGTTGATGTATAAGGTAATGAAAAAAATATAAAGAATGAAAGAAAGGGTAAACAAAGAAAATTAATAAAGTTTTAATCTATATAAACTTTTAGTGGTAAAATATTTTCACGTCTCAACTTACGTTTATATAAATAATGACTATACTGCTAACAATTAAATACGCTTTTCAATTAAAAAGAAGATTGAAATATGTGTAGACTTGAAAATTTCCCGCCAGTTCTTATCTATTTTAATCCTGGAAAATTACTATAATTTGTGTAATTTTAACATCCAATACAATGTTAAAGCGCAAAATCATTTTTTTTTCATTTTAATAATAATAATAATAATAATAATAATAATTAATAATTAAAAATAAATGAAACTTATGATATACAAAAGAAAAAAATCAAACAGATTAATTTTATATTTCCATTTAACTATTATTATTACTTACTAAATTTATTTTAAATAAAATAATATTAATGTAGAAGTATTTTCTAAAACAAGTATTTTGTTGAATTAAAAAATGAATTTAAATGATTAATAATACAATCTCAAAATCATAAAATTCTAGAAAAATTTATTATTTACACTTTTAGGCTTCTGTAACATTTCATAATAATAATAAAAAAAAACGAGAAAAGTGAGAACTCAATATAAAAGATATGAAAAAATATATAAATATGTTATATAAGCCTATAAATATAAAATATTGAGCCTTTATTTTAAAAGTGAATTAGAACTCATAAACTTTTGTGACCAGCAGTTCAAATCTTATTTTAAGATCTTAAGCTCCCTTTTTTTTAATACTTTTTTTTTCATTTGAGACTTTGGTTTTAATAGAAGAACCAATTCTCCGTAGTAAAAATCTCTATTTCTCTTTTAATACAAGATCTTATAAAGAAAAATGTATCTCAACCTCAAAATATAATAGTAAATATACACTTAATATTAAAGAGTTAATCAAAGAAAAATAGAACAAAAAATAATTGCAGTGTTTTTATTGTTTATAAAACATTTGGCTAGAAAATTAGATTCCGTTTCTCGGATGAAATATTTTGTGAGGAATTCTTGTTCCTAGAGTGTGCCCATAGTGTTTTCTCTATCACTTTAATCAACTTATAAAGATTAAAATATATCATCTTTGTGTCTTTTTTATCATCGATGACAAATTATATGATTGTCATTTTTTTTTCTACTACAACTAACACCACATTAATTTTTTTAAATATCAATTAATTTAAAAATAAAATATATTTAGACATTATATTAATTAAATTAGTATAAACTAAAAAAATATTTATTTTTAAAATATTTTCCATTATTAATATCAACTTAAAATTAATATAAACACAGACCATATTTTTTTCTGAATATTGGTTATAAAAAATTATTTATTTATTTAGAAACAATAGTTTTAGTTGGTAGATAATTTTTGTAAAGAATTTTAGTTGGTAGGTAATATCATTTATGGATAATTCTCTACTATGAATTGTAAAATAAAACTAATTTCGTTTTAAGAGTCAGCATGTAATATTAATATGTAATTTATTTATACCCTAAGCTTTTTAGTATCTAATTTTCAAGGTTATAGACCAATTTTCTGGTCTCTATGGTAAATAAAAACAAAGACAAAAAATTTTAGTCACTCTTAATTCATTTTAGATAGAAAATAACTAGTATAAATGATTATAAACCATTTGTTTGTTCTCTTAAAAAATATTTTTATAATTTAAATACATACATCGTTTTATTACTTATTAAATTTAAATATGAAAGGTTAAGTAGGTAAATAGAGAATTAAGAATATTTTTATGATATATATTCACTATTTAGAGACCAATTTAGTAACAAAAATTTTGTCTTTGTATTTGGTGATGAATTAATTTTTATAATTAGTCACTAAATTTATTTACATATAATTATTCTGAAATTAATTTTTATATAATATAATTACTGAATTGATTCATTATTAAATTGGTTTCTATATAATTAGATACTAAATTAATTTTTTAATCAAAATCTAAGTTGGTCTCTAATAATAATAAGCAAGGTTTTTAGTTATTTATCAAAAACGATTTCTAAATTAGTCTCTATTCTAGCCAATAAACATCAGGATTTTATTTAGTTTTGATTGAGTGAAAATCCTCACTAATATAAATAATTTTTTTATTATTATTTGACTTCATCCCCTAATTCTGATGGGTTTGGGTTTTGATATTTTAATATTATATGTATTAAATAGTTTGATTATCATGATGCCTAATTTCCATTCACACTAAATTAATTAAAGACGTGATTTTGGAGATACATAATATCTAAGAAGAGGAAAACAATCTTATGCAAAACCCTTATATTAGGATATGAACAGATCAGATCCAATAATCAATCCCTCAAACTCAAGACAAAAACGTTGAGACTCTAAATCTTTAGGTCGGGACATGAAATATATGTAATAGAATTAGTTGTTAATGTTATCATTTTAGAGACTAATAAATTTTTAAAAGCAAATTTTGTAATAGTGGTAATTTCCATGTCTTTTATTTCGTAAAGTGTGTATTCGCGAATGCTTGATGGGGTTGAGAAAAATATTTCAAGAGGATATGAATTGGGTGAATAATTTAAATAGATGTGAATGTTTAAAGACATTTGTAACACATAACTGTATTACTAGAAAGATATGCAAGAGAATTAGGTTGTAAGACAATGAAATCACCCTTTAGATATTTGGGGTTGAAAGTTAGAGGAAACCATAGAAGGTACGAATTTTGGGATGAAGTTATAAGCGAAAAAACTCTCTAGGTTGATAGGTAGAATACTCTCATTCACAGGGAAGATATACCTGGTAAAATCAGTTCTTTCGGCGATACCATTATTTTACTTATCGATGTTCAAAATGCCCGTAAGAGTGGTTAAAAAAGTAACAAAGATCCAAAGGGAGTTTGTATGGGGGTGGGGTAAAGAAGGGAAAAAGATAGCGTGGGCTAAATGACAAAAAATATGTAGAAAAAAAGGAGGATGAAGGATATTCAGAGGATGAACGAAGCCCTGCTAACAAAATGAAAATGGAGGCTAGGTGTCGAACCAAAAGGATTATGGAAGGAAGTAATAAAAGTCAAATATGGTTCTTGGAGAGCATTAGATGAACCAGTAAACATTAAGAAAGACTCAAAATGGTGGCTAGATATAAAAAAAATATGTGAAGATAACGCTGACAGAACTTGGTTTGATAAATATTTAAAATGAAAGATAGGAAATAGGGAGAAAATTAGGTTCTGGGATGATGTTTGGGTTGAGAAACAAAGTTTAGGTAGTTTGTTACCACGGTTGAAACAAATAGGAGTGAACAAGGATAGAGTGATATCAGAATAGGGGGAGTGACACTACAAGAAAAAATAATTTTAGCGACCGAAACATTCGGTCGCTAATGACAAAAAATTGGTCGCTAATCAGTTAGCGACCGAAATGCGTCATCGTAAAAGACCAAGTTACTAATGTGTTAGCAACCGATTTTCATTTCGGTCGCAAAAATAGCGACTGATAAGATGATCGCTAAATCGATAACAAAGTTAATTATTTATGTTTTTTATTTATTTACAACCCATCTATTATCTAGAGGTTTTCCTACCCTTTATATTATATTTTTATTATTTATTACCCTCCCTTTTATATTATATTTTTATTATTCATTACCTTAAAGTTAGAGACTCGATACTCTAACCACTAAGTTACGGAGATTTTCCGATAATAACTTACAAATAAATTATATTTATATACAAATAAATGTATATTAGTATAAATATATAAATATAAAATCTATAAATACAAATATATTTATATACGTATATATTTATATATTTATATATTCATATATTCATATATTCATACATTTATATATTTATACATTTTTAGATTTTTATATTTATATATTTGTGTATTTATATATTTATGTATTTATATATTTATGTATTTATATATTTATATATTTATATATTTAAAATTTAATTTATAAGATGGAAAAAAAGTCTTAATAGCTTGAAGTAGAGATGAAATAAAAGAAAAAAGACAAGAACCCTAATATTTTAATAAATAATTTATAATATAAACATTAAAATATTAAATATAATATTATATTTTTCAAAAGATAATGAATATTTTTAATTCATTATTTATAAATTTAATTAATTAAAAAATATTAATATTATTTGTTCATCATTTAAGAAAAAAATTAAAATATAAATATTAAATATTATAAATAATATTATATTTTTAAAAACAAATTTAAAAAAAAGGTTTAAAAACATATATAAATTATATTTACATGTACAAAATATTAAAGATATCCACATTTTAAAAAAATACAAAAAAAATATACTTTAAATTGATGAAATATATTTAAAAAAAATTATATTTATTAAATTATTAAAAATATTTTGTAATATATAAGTTAAAAAAATTATCATTAAAATTTTTAAAAATTATTAGTTTGTAATTTATACACAATGAAAATAAATTACAAATATTAGAATATATTGGTATATTAGTATATTATATTTGTATTCTAATTTTTAATTAAACTAAAACTACGTTAATAATATATGAGGGGATAATAAATTTAATCCAATTACTTATGTATATATCTTTTTTTTATTTTTATTTTTCTTTTTAAACTTCTTACATCCTACATTTTTTTTAAAACTCTATCATTTCTACTACATTATTATCCTCATCTCCTCTCATATTTTATTTTATCTTTACAATAATTAGTCTTCTTTTATAGGATACTTTATTTTCTATTTTTATTATTTATTTTCTTATAATTTAATTAATTAATATTATTTTAACATTTATTTTTATGATTTTTACTATGATAAATCAAATAAAATGGTTCGATAATATCAATTAATTAAAATCATCACATCAAAAGCTTAGATAACTACATTAAAATTATTAATTTTAAAAATATAAAATATATTTAAAAATACTAAAATTATATATTGAAAAGAAAATAGAATAAACAAATACTATTTACTTTACATTATATTTAAGTGTATGCACAAATGTTGACATTCTTAACTATAAAGAAACCGTAGAAAAATATAAAGATAGAATTTGAAGAAGTGAATTTTGAATATAAAGACTTTTTTTATATAAACTTATTCTAGTATATCAATTAACAATAATAATACATAAAATTTAAAAACTAAACTAAAAAAAAGTAAGTTTAAATTTATAAAAAAAATACATTACTAAAAGTATCATATTATATTAAGATTTTTATTATTTTTGTTAATTATAAATTTAAATGTGTTTCATAAATAAAATTATAAATTTAAATATATTTACACTTTTGATCCATCATAAATAAAAATAAATAGTCTATTATAAATGTTGTTCTATTTTAATCTATTATTAAATTTGTTTTATATTATTTAAGACAAGTAATTAAATATTTTTTATTTTATTTTTATGTATTTTTTAACTTCAAATTTATTTTTTATTTTTATTATTTATTTTATTATAATTTAAAGTAATTAATATTATTTTAACATTTACTTTGATGATTTTTACTATATCAAATAAAATCATTTAATAATATCAATTAATTAGAATCATCACATCAAAGATTTAGATGACTAGATTAAAATTATTAATTTTAAAAAATATAAATATATTTAAAATAAAAATAACAAAATTATAGGTTGAGAAAAATAAACTAGAATGAACAAATATTCTTCATTTATAATATATTTAAGTGTGTGTACCAATCTTGATCTTCATAACTACAAAAAAATAGTTAAAAAATGTGAAGATAAAAATTAGAGAAGTAAATTTTGTAGATAAATTTTTTTATAAATTCAAGCACTCATATCGAAAATAAAAAACATGAAAGAAGAAAAAACGAATTTGATGACTTATCATATTATTAAAAATTTGGATAAAATAATTATGTATAATACTTTTTTAGTATATTATGGTTTTAAATTTGCTAATAGAGAAAAAGTTTCAGAATTCAAAATGTTAAATATTTTTAAATATTAAAATTGACTTTATAAAAATTTAGGAAAAAAACAATTAATCCAAAAATATAATAATGATAAAAATATTATAAAAAAGAGTTCAAAAATATATTATAATATTTTTCAGTTTTAGTTTAATTATATTTTTAATTCTCAAAGTAGAAAAATATATTGTAATTATTTTAATTTAATAAAATATAATTTAAATTTTAACACTAAAATTATAGTTTCTCTATTTTAAAAAATTAAAATAAATATTTAAAAATAAAAATTAATATTATCTTAAATTTGTTAAAAGTATAATTAAATCTCCATTTTCTTATCTAATTTTAGAAATTTTTTAATAAAAATCCAATATATAAAAAAATTGAAATTTTGAAAAGGTATAACCTTAACTTATATTAACTGTTTTTTTTTTTTTGAAAAAGCTGACAAGAAAAATTGGACTTTGGAAAAATAAAGTTAATAATTTTGAAGTTATTTCAATGATAAAATTTCCAAATGTGATCTATGCATTTATTGAGCAAAATTGGAGGTGTGTTGAATATAGATTTAAATATATTTTTAATTTATTTAAATATGGTTTATTTTTAGTATTTATAAAATAAAATAGTTTTAAATTTTTAACTTTTCTAGCAGTCTATTTTTAATCTTTGTTATTAATTTTGTTAAAAATGAAAACTATTAATTAGTATATTTAAAGTAAAAAAAGATTTCAACTAAAGATAAATATATTTTTATAAATAATTTAATTAAATAATATATTTTTAATCTAATGTATATCAATTATATTTTGATATAAATTTTTTTAGTATATCAATTATATGAAAATAACCATGGTTAAGCAATTAATAATAATAAAGCAATAAATTTAAAAACTAGATTAAAAATAAAATATTATAAAATAAAATTGTAATAATTTGATTGATATTGTAATATTTTTAATTAATTAAGTTAATGAGGAATTAAAATGTGATAATTTAATGTGTTCAATTTTTTAATATAAATTTTTAAAATATAATTTAATTTCAATTGAAAAATATATTGAAGAATATTTGTTATTAAAATTTTCTTAAACAATGTATTGAATAATTAATATCACTTCAGTCTTAATTTATTATAATTTAAATTTTTAATAAATTTGATTTATTTTTAATAATATTTTTATTTTGGTAATTTAAAATTAAAGTTAATCTTCATTTTGTTAATATTGAGACCAAAGTTTGTTTTTAAAGTATATTTTAAAAAATAAATTATTTAAAAAAAATAAATTTTAAAAAATATACTAAAGCAATTAAAGTATATTTATAAAAAAATAAATTTAAATACAATAAAAAAATAATGTTCAATAGCGATCAATTTCAATTCGGTCGCTATTTTCTTATTAGCGATTGATTTCAATTTGGTCACTATTTCAATTTGTCATTGGGTCGTTAAATCAGCTTGCTAAATATTTTTTTTTTATTTTAGTATGGAATAGCTACCGATTTAGCAACCGAAATTTTGTGACGCAAACTATTAGTTGCTAAATAAAAAAATGAAACAAATTCATATTTCGATGACTAAATCGGTCGCTAATTGCGACCAAATTAAATCGGTCGCTAAAAGTGTTTTTTCTTGTACTGTATATTGAAAATAAATGGGAATGGAAAGTCAATTGGAGAAGACATAGGTTTGAATGGGAGAAGAAAATGGAGGAGGAATTACTAAGTATGATCCAGGGCATAACCCTTTATAAGGATACAGAAGATACGTGGCGATGGGGCCAGAACAATGATAAATGATTTACCATCAAAAAAGCGTGTGAGCTTCTATTTAATGTAATTTGCGAGGAGAATGAAACGATCTTCAAATGGTACTAGAAAATTAAGGGGATCCCAAAGGCCATGGTCATAGGGTGGAGAATTCTTTAGGATAGGATCCCCACTAAGGTGAATCTAGTTAGGAGAGGAGTTGTTATATGTGATCCGAAATGCGCTCTATGTGGAAGTAAAGACGGAACATCTAATCATCTCTTTTTTAAATGTAAAGTGACCAGTGAGGTTTGGGACAAGTGTTTTAGATGAGTAGGAATTAGTTATGTGTACCATTGGGAGGCGAAAGCAAACCTAGAAAGCTTTGTAATACACTACAAGAAAAAACGGTATTAACGACTGAAAAAATCGGTCGCTAATGGCCAAAAATCGGTCGCTAATCTGTTAGCGACCGAAATTAGCGACCGAAATGGTTGGTCGCAAAAGGGCAAGTCGCTAATGTGTTAGCGACCGATGAGGTGGTCGCTAAAGTGGTCGCTAAATAATTTGGTCACTTATTCATTGAAGACCAAAATAGCGACCGAAATTAATATAATAAATCGGTCGCTAAATCCGTGGTAATGTTTTAAAAAATAGCGACTGATATATTCGGTCGCTAATATATTAATATAATTATTTAAATAATAATTAAAATCGATCACTAAATCGATCGCTAAATGGGAGACAAAGTTAAAAATAATAGCGACGGATATAATCGATCGCTAATATATTAATTGAATTATTTAAATAATAATTTAAATCGATCAGCTAAATTTGAATTGTATATTATAATAAATTTGTAGCGACCAAAAATTCGATCGCTAAATTAATAACAAAGTTAATTATTTTTGTTTATTTACATTTTTAATTATATCAAGTTCATTAGACAACTTTTTTTCTCCAATTGGACACAATTGTGTTACATAACGAATGCTTAGTAGTTAGTAGTTAAATGCATTCTCATTCATGAAATGTGGACCAATTTGTCATAAACTTAAGATTTGAGAAACATTTGCAAATTGAAACTGCCAACTAACAGTGACAGAAAAGATTTCTCATTGCCAAGTACTACTGAATGAAACTGTTACACTTAAACACTGTTATACACATAATTGCCTTTTTTTATATGGTAACTCTAGCACAACCTTAAGAGGGTGTCAATATTGTTTTCTGTGGACTTAAGACTATATTTCAATTGTAGAAAATGCATATATACCAAGAAAGGGTAAGACACAATAAAGGTGAACAAAAAAAAAATAGTATCATAGTAGTGATACATTTCCCTTCATAAAACTGATTTGTTACGTCGCTTCTTTTGTGGTGTTGAATGTGCCTGTGCTTTGATCCCATATGTCTTCAATTGAAAATTTTCAAAAGCCTCTGAAACTGTCTGCACCTATAGGATTGCACAAAGCAATATATTAGTGAATCCAACCTGAATGGGTAAAGGAAAGAAGTTTAAACATGCACAGGATAACTAACCAGTTCAGCCTTTTTGGAGTACACCTTAACTATCATATCTTGGTAAGATATATGTAGCAAGTGGCTTACACAGTCATCGGGTATTGTAAATTTCTCATTGCTTTCATAATCCCGAATGCATTATTGAAACTAGGTAACTCAATACAACTAGCATAATTTAATTCCAAACTAAGCACCAATAATGGGCCAAACTAAACCACTTTAAATATTTCAATAATTTTGAACAATTGCAGCCCGAGTATCCCAACGAAGTAATATAAAACAGTTTAAACTAAAACTTATTAGCAAGGAAGCTGTCAAACTGCATAAGGTAAGATGTTTAATAGTGCAAAAAAAGATATAATCCACTAATACAATATAGACACAGGCAAAACCAATTAATATATAAGAAGATTAAAGAAATATCTTGATGAAAGATAGTTAGGTAGGTTTGGCGATGTACCTTGAAAAAGTGGATGCTGCCATAGAAACATGCACCATAAGAGAGAAAAATAATGCATTAGGATAACATTATAGTAAGTTAAAACAAACTAAATGTCTATGTTCAGCAAGCATGATTATTCTTCATTGAATACCTTTCAAGAGGATTATGATTTCCACTAGTCAAATCAATTTTGACGTTACAAACAACTACATCCTCCTCTTTCAGAGTAACTCCACCACTCTTCTACCAGATACATATATAAAACAAAATGGAATTAGAAAGCTGTAAAAACCAAGAATGGTAAGTTCATGGGTATTAAGTAGACAGTAAGGAAAAAAAGGCGGTATCTACATCTACCTAAAATTCAATAATCTTCTTAACAAAATGAACATACTTCATACCTTCACTTTTGGATGTGTATAAACTGTTCTATACAGATAAGCACGAGTGGCAAACATTTTGTGGATGGTAAGGTCTAGTAAATTACGCAGCCAACATGAAAACTACATATTCAGGAAAAAAAACTAAACGGAAATAACAGTATAAGACCCAGAATCAAACAGGAACCCCATTCAACCAATAGAGGTAGTCAGTTTGACAATTCATACGAAAATAAACCAGACCCACACACAATTCATCCTTAACCAAGGAGAACAATCCACAGTAAAAAGGCATAAAAGAAATAGAACATAGCAGCAAAATGTGAACCGAAGCCCTTGACCCGCGACCCCTCTGACTCACCTCTAGTTCGCGGGGAACTCAATGGCACGATTAGGGCAACTGAGGCGTGGAAAGACCTCGATGGTGGAGGTTAGGTTAAGATTTAGGGATGGCCACGATGGTGGCCAGGGAGGCGGTGGTGATGACTGGGGTTTGGGGGTCCAAACAACAGGTGTTGGGGTGTAGTGCTCACGAGAAGCGCGGGGATTCGCGATGGAGCGGTGGCTCACAGGGTGGCGTGCGGTTGACGAGGAGCTTTGGTGGAGGTTGGATTAGGGTGAGGGCTGACTTGGGGGGAGCAGTGAGGGGGCTAGGGCTCGTCGGGAGTGAGGAGGAGATACTGGCCAAGGTTAAGAGGAATGGGTGAGTGAGGCGCGAGAGTTAGGGTTATTTGGGGATAAGTGGCACGAGAGTTAGGGTTATTTGGGGATAAGTGGCGCGAGATAGGAAAGTAAAAAATGTGGTTGTATATGATAGCGGTTAAATCTTAACCGCTATTACAATAGAACTTCTAATAGCGGTTAAATCTTAACCGCTATTATATAGCACGTCTAATAGCGGTTAAATCTTAACCGCTATTATATATTTTCAAATATGATCGATCATTTCAAAATGTAATCGATCATAACCAAAAAATGTGGATGTCGCTCGAGCGAGATAGTCTCGCTCAAGCGAAAAACAACCCGAGAATGCCAATTTTGTGCAGGTGGCGTCGCTCGAGCGATACTAGTGTCGCTCAAGCGAAATACAACCCGAGAATGCCAATATTGTGCAGGTCGCGTCGCTCGAGCGATGTTATTTTCGCTTGAGCGAATGTTGACCTGCGTAAACGTCGGTCAAAGTTAGCCGGATAATGTAACATGGGAGACCTCACATGTTTGAATCGGATGTCCACTACTAGAAAAATGTCAAATAGTAACCAAAATCAGTGACTGAAAAAGTTAGTTACTATTAGTGACTGAATCAGTAACCAAATTATTATTTTTTAATTTAGTAACTGAAATAGTAACTAAATTTTCGGTCACAATAAATCGGTTACTATTTCAGCCACTTTATTATTTAATTTACTTTTTTATTATTTAATTTAATTTTTTAATTTTTTTAATTATTCTAATTAGTATCTAATTTTCACTCCCTCTCTGTTACCCTCCCAACTTTCATCTTCTTCGCACTGATAATCCTCCAAAATTTTGTGTTCTTCATGCTGACAGCCCTCCCAAATTCACCTTCCCGCTCACAATTTCACTCCCTCTTTGTGACCTTGTACTAGTGACTATCCACCATTGTTCGAGCTTAATCACCTTCGTCTCTCCAACCCCAATCCTCCACCCTTCTATTCAGCTTCGAAGATCTTTAACCCAGCATGCATGACCTGACCTCAAGCTTGAAATCCAACCCAGTGACCTTGAATCTCAAATCTGAGTGACCAAAACACCCAATCAAAACCCAAGCAACTTCGAATCTCAACCCCAGCCTCAACCTCGACGAACTCGAGGCCGAACCCCAACTCTGGCGACATCGAACCCCAATGTCAAGCCAAACCCAAGTGTCATGCTGTGAAATCCAACGCAAACCCAGCGGAGCTCGAACCCTAACATATACCCTAGTGACGTCGAACTCTAACCTCGAGCCAACCCCCACTTTAATTCGGTCGCAATTAGCGATTGATTGATTGCTCAAGGATGTGTAAAAGATGATATATTCAATGTATGTTAAAAAAGTTCAAGCCAAACTGTTTTTATAGAAGATTTTCAAAACTGCTGGTTTAATTAATCTGTTAAAAGATTCTTTTAATCTGTTAAAAGTGCAGTTTTAATCTGTTAAAACTTCTTTTAATCCATTAATACGTTCTTGATTCTTTAACAGATTTGTTTTAACTGATACGACAACGTTTATATCAATTAAAACACTTTACAAAAAATCTTCTAAGTTGATTTAATCGATTGTTTCAGCGATTCAATCGATTGAAATACTTGCAAAACTTTCTCGTAAAACTTTTCAAGTTATTTTAACTGATAAAAATAAGTTTTAATCGATTAAAACGCTGTGCAGAAATTGTTTTAATCGATTGAAACGAGATTTAATCGATTAAAATAGTTCTGATCGGTCATAATTGCATTCTGATCGATCATAATTGAAACAATATAATAGCGGTTCCAGGATAACCGCTATCTAAGTGAGCTTTTAAGAGCGGTTCCTGTGTAACCGCTATCTAAAATGTATTTCGCTTGAGCGACACTCTTCTCGCTCGAGCGAAACGCCCTCGCACAAAATTGGCATTCTCGGGTTGTATTTCGCTTGAGCGACTCTAGTCTCGCTCGAGCGATATTTGATTCTGATCGATTAGATTTTCGAAATGATTGATCATATTTGATAACTTTTTCAAATAATTAATTATAATCGATTAGTTTTCTAAATTATTGATTAGAATTGATTAGTTTTTCAAATAATATATTAGAATTGATTAATTTCTGAAATATATACTAAAAAATTATAATTAAAAATATATATTAGTAAAGAATATTGACTATTGTAAAGATAAAGTAGAACATGGGAGGAGATGAGGATGATAATATAATGATAGAACTTACAAAAATGTAGAATTGAGAAGTTTGAAACAAATAAAATTAAGAAAATAGATATTTAATTACACTTTTAATAAATTTAAGATAATACTAGTTTTGATTTTTATTTTTAAATATTTATTTTAATTATTTAAAACAGAGAAACTATAATTTTAGTTTCTAGCTACTTGAATTTAAAGAATTAAATTTATTATTATTTAATCTTTTAATTTTAGTATTAAAATTTTAAATTATATTTTATTAAATTAAAATAATTACAATATATTTTTCTACTTTGAGAATGAACAATATAATTAAACTCAAAATTGACAATATTATAATACATTTTTGAACTCTTTTGGATTATTTTTTTTCCTAATTTTTGATAAAGTTAATTTTAATATTTAAAAGTATTTAACATTTTGAATTCTGAAAGGTTTTCTCTAATAGAAAATTTAAAAACATAATATAAAAAAAATAGTTAATGTAAGTTTTCATTATGATCGGTCATAATTGCATTCTGATCGATCATAATTGAAACCATATAATAGCGGTTCCAGGTTAACCGCTATCTAAGTGAGATTTTAAGAGTGGTTCCTGTGTAACAGCTATCTAAACTGTATGTCGCTTGAGCGACAACCTTCTCGCTCGAGCGAAACGCCCACTGCACAAAATTGGTATTCTCGGGTTGTATTTCAGCTTGAGCGACTCTAGTCTCACTCGAGCGATATTTGATTCTGATCGATTAGATTTTTGAAATGATCGATCATATTTGATAATTTTTTCAAATAATTAATTATAATCGATTAGTTTACTAAATTATTGATTAGAATTGATTAGTTTTTCAAATAATAGATTAGAATTGATTAATTTCAAAATATATACTAAAAAATTATAATTAAAAATATAAATTAGTTAAGAATATTGACTATTGTAAAGATAAAGTAGAACATGAGAGGAGATAAGGATGATAATATAATGATAGAACTTACAAAAATGTAGAATTGAGAAGTTTGAAACAAATAAAATTAAGAAAATAGATATTTAATTACACTTTTAATAAATTTAAGATAATACTAGTTTTGATTTTTATTTTTAAATATTTATTTTAATTATTTAAAATAGAGAAACTATAATTTTAGTTTCTAGCTATCTGAATTTAAAGAATAAAATTTATTATTATTTAATCTTTTAATTTTAGTTTTAAAATTTTAAATTATATTTTATTAAATTAAAATAATTACAATATATTTTTCTACTTTGAGAATGAACAATATAATTAAACTCAAAATTGACAATATTATAATACATTTTTGAACTCTTTTGGATTAATTTTTTTTCCTAATTTTTGATAAAGTTAATTTTAATATTTAAAAGTATTTAACATTTTGAATTCGAAAGGTTTTCTCTAATAGAAAATTTAAAAACATAATATAAAAAAAATAGTTAATGTAAGTTTTCATTATGATCGGTCATAATTGCATTCTGATCGATCATAATTGAAACCATATAATAGCGGTTCCAGGTTAACCGCTATCTAAGTGAGCTTTTAAGAGCGGTTCTGTGTAACCGCTATCTTAATCTGTATTTCGCTTGAGCGAGAATCTTCTCGCTCGAGCGAAACGCCCTGCACAAAATTGGCATTCTCGGGTTGTATTTCGCTTGAGCGACTCTAGTCTCGCTCGAGCGATGGTGCAACCGCTATTAGAAGTGCTCTTTAAGAGCGGTTCAGTGGAACCGCTATCATATACAACCAGATTTTTTGATTCGATCGATTAGATTTTCGAAATGATCGATCATATTTGATAATTTTTTCAAATAATTAATTATAATCGATTAGTTTTCTAAATTATTGATTAGAATTGATTAGTTTTTCAAATAATAGATGAGAATTGATTAATTTCTGAAATATATACTAAAAAATTATAATTAAAACTATAAATTAGTTAAAAATATTGACTATTGTAAAGATAAAGTAGAACATGGGAGGAGATGAGGATGATAATATAATGATATAACTTACAAAAATGTAGAATTGAGAAGTTTGAAACAAATAAAATTAAGAAAATAGAGATTTAATTACACTTTTAATAAATTTAAGATAATACTAGTTTTGATTTTTATTTTTAAATATTTATTTTAATTATTTAAAACAGGGAAACTATAATTTTAGTTTCTAGCTACTTGAATTTAAAGAATTAAATTTATTATTATTTAATCTTTTAATTTTAGTATTAAATTTTTAAATTATATTTTATTAAATTAAAATAATTACAATATATTTTTCTACTTTGAGAATGAACAATATAATTAAACTCAAAATTGACAATATTATAATACATTTTTGAACTCTTTTGGATTAATTTTTTTTCCTAATTTTTGATAAAGTTAATTTTAATATTTAAAAGTATTTAACATTTTGAATTCTGAAAGGTTTTCTCTAATAGAAAATTTAAAAACATAATATAAAAAAATAGTTAATGTAAGTTTTCATTATGATCGGTCATAATTGCATTCTGATCGATCATAATTGAAACCATATAATAGCGGTTCCAGGTTAACCGCTATCTAAGTGAGCTTTTAAGAGCGGTTCTCGTGTAACCGCTATCTTAAGCTGTATTTCAGCTGAGCGAGAATCTTCTCGCTCGAGCGAAACGCCCCTGCACAAAATTGGCATTCTCGGGTTGTATTTCGCTTGAGCGACTCTAGTCTCGCTCGAGCGATGGTGCAACCGCTATTAGAAGTGCTCTTTTAAGAGCGGTTCGAGTGGAACCGCTATCATATACAACCAGATTTTTTGATTCGATCGATTAGATTTTCGAAATGATCGATCATATTTGATAATTTTTTCAAATAATTAATTATAATCGATTAGTTTTCTAAATTATTGATTAGAATTGATTAGTTTTTCAAATAATAGATGAGAATTGATTAATTTCAAAATATATACTAAAAAATTATAATTAAAACTATAAATTAGTTAAAAATATTGACTATTGTAAAGATAAAGTAGAACATGGGAGGAGATGAGGATGATAATATAATGATATAACTTACAAAAATGTAGAATTGAGAAGTTTGAAACAAATAAAATTAAGAAAATAGAGATTTAATTACACTTTTAATAAATTTAAGATAATACTAGTTTTGATTTTTATTTTTAAATATTTATTTTAATTATTTAAAACAGGGAAACTATAATTTTAGTTTCTAGCTATCTGAATTTAAAGAATTAAATTTATTATTATTTAATCTTTTAATTTTAGTATTAAATTTTTAAATTATATTTTATTAAATTAAAATAATTACAATATATTTTTCTACTTTGAGAATGAACAATATAATTAAACTCAAAATTGACAATATTATAATATATTTTTGAACTCTTTTGGATTATTTTTTTTTCCTAATTTTTTATAAAGTTAATTTTAATATTTAAAAGTGTTTAACATTTTGATCTAATGAGTATGATAATATAATGATAGAATTTACAAAAATGTAGAATTGAGAAGTTTAAATTTTTTTTTAAGAAAATAGAGATTTAATTATACTTTTAATAAATTTAAGATAATACTAGTTTTTAAACCTTTTTCTAATATTTGTTTTTAAAAATATAATATCATTTTTAATATTTTATAGATTTTATATTTATATATTTATAAAAGTAATTGGATTAAATTTATTATCCTCTCATATATTATTATACATTTAGCGTAATTTTAGTTTATTTAAAAATTAGAATACAAATATACTATACCAATATACCATTATATTATTTTCATTGTATATAAATTACAAAATTAATAATTTGTATACTATACTATACTATCATATTATTTGTATACTATACTAATAGTATAATATACTATATTATAATATTATTTGTATACAAAACTAATATCTTTATATATAAATATATAAATATGGAAAGATATAAATATATGTAAAAATATAAACATATAAATATATATAAATATGTAAAGATATAAACATATATCTTTAATATTTTGTAAATGTAAATATAATTTATATATATTTTTAAATCTTTTTCTAATATTTATTTTTAAAAATATAATATTATTTTTAAAATTTAATATTTTTTTTTCAAATATATAAATATATAAAGATATAAATGTATAAGGATATAAATAAATATATAAATATATCAATATATAAATATATCAAAATATAAATATATAAAAATATAAAAATATAAATATATTAATATATTAATATATAAATATATCAATATATAAATATATAAATATATATAAATATATATAATATATATATATATATATATATATATATATATATATATATACAAATATATCAATATATCAATATTATCCCCTCATATATATTAATATACATTATTAGCATAATTTTAATTTAATTAAAAATTAGAATACAAATATACTATACTATACTAATATACCATTATATTATTTTCATTGTATATAAATTACAAAATTAATAATTTGTATACTATACTATACTAATATATTATTTGTATACTATATTAATAGTATAATATACTATATTATAATATTATTTGTATAGAAAACTAATATCTTTATATATAAATATGAAAAGATATAAATATATGTAAAAATATGAAGATATAAATATATAAAAATATAAATATATGTAAAAATATAAAGATATAAATATATCAATATATAAATATATCAATATTTAAATATATATTAAAAAATATAAATATATTTTTATTTATAGATTTTATATTTATATATTTATACTGGATATACATTTATTTGTATATAAATATAATTTATTTGTAAGTTATTATTAAAAGATCCTAAGTAGCTCAGTGGTTGGAGTTTTAGCCTCCAACTCTAAGATACCGGGTTCGAATCGTGACAATGACAATAAACCACCTAATAATAAGTTAAACTTCTAAAAAATATAATATAATTAAGAGATAGGGGAAATAAATATAAATAAAAACTTAAATAAGCAAAATATAATATAATTAAGAGATAGGGAAAATAAATAATAGATATAATAAAAATGTAAATAAATAAAAATAAGTAAATTTGTTATTGATTAACTTTTTCATTGATTTAGTGACCGATTCCAGTTGGTCACTATTTCGGTCACTATTTTAATTAGGAACTGATTTTGCACATTTAGTGACCGAATTTTCGGTCACTATTTGGTGTTTTTCTTGTAGTGGTCGCTCGAGTGAGTATAGTGTCGCTCAAGCGAAATACAACTCGAGACTTCACAATCTTAAAATATGGTTATATATGATAGCGGTTAAACTTTAACCGCTATCTAACATACACTTTAGATAGCGGTTAAAGTGGAACCGCTATTATAGGCTCTCAATTATGATCGATCATTTCAAATTATGATCGATCATAATGACAACTTACATTAACTATTTTTTTGAATATTATGTTTTTAAATTTGCTATTAGAGAAAACCTTTCAGAATTCAAAATGTTAAATACTTTTAAATATTAAAATTAACTTTATCAAAAATTAGGAAAAAAAATTAATCCAAAAGAGTTCAAAAATGTGTTATAATATTCTCAATTTTGAGTTTTATTATATTGTTCATTCTTAAAGTAGAAAAATTTATTGTAATTATTTTAATTTAATAAAATATAATTTCAATTTTTAATACTAAAATTAAAAGATTAAATAATAATGAATTTAATTCTTTAAATTGAGTATTTAGAAACTAAAATTATAGTTTCTCTGTTTTAAATAATTAAAATAAATAGTTAAAAATAAAAATCAAAACTAGTATTATCTTCAATTTATTAAAAGTGTAATTAGATATCTGTTTTCTTAATTTTTTTGTTTCAAACTTCTCAATTCTACATTTTTTGAACTTCTATCATTATATTATCATCCTCATCTCCTCCCATGTTCAACTTTATCTTCACAATAGTTAATATTCTTAAATAATCTATATTTTTAATTATAATTTTTTAATATATATTTCAGAAATTAATCAATTCTAATCTATTATTTGAAAAACTAATCAATTCTAATCAATAATTTAGAAAACTAATCGATTATAATTACTTATTTGAAAAAATTAGCAAATATGATCGATCATTTTGAAAATCTGATCGATCGAACCTTAAAATATGGTTGTATATGATAGCAGTTCTAGTGGAACCGCTATGAAAAACCACTTCTAATAAGCGGTTAAACCTTAACCGCTATCTAACATACACTTTAGATAGCGGTTAAAGTGGAACCGCTTATTATATTACATTAACTATTTTTTTGAATATTATGTTTTTAAATTTGCTATTAGAGAAAACCTTTCAGAATTCAAAATGTTAAATACTTTTACATATTAAAATTAACTTTACAAAAATTAGGAAAAAAAATTAATCCAAAAGAGTTCAAAAATGTATTATAATATTCTCAATTTTGAGTTTTATTATATTGTTCATTCTCAAAGTAGAAACATTTATTGTAATTATTTTAATTTAATAAAATATAATTTCAATTTTTAATACTAAAATTAAAAGATTAAATAATAATGAATTTAATTCTTTAAATTGAGTATTTAGAAACTAAAATTATAGTTTCTCTATTTTAAATAATTAAAATAAATAGTTAAAAATAAAAATCAAAACTAGTATTATCTTAAATTTATTAAAAGTGTAATTAAATCTCTAGTTTCTTAATTTTATTTGTTTCAAACTTCTCAATTCTACATTTTTGTAAGTTCTATCATTATATTATCATCCTCATATCCTCTCATGTTCTACTTTATCTTTACAATAGTCAATATTCTTAAATAATTTATATTTTTAATTATAATTTTTTAGTATATATTTTAGAAATTAATCAATTCTAATCTATTATTTGAAAAACTAATCAATTCTAATCAATAATTTAGAAAACTAATCGATTATAATTAATTATTTGAAAAAATTATCAAATATGATCGATCATTTTGAAAATCTAATCGATCAGAATAAAAAAATCTGGTTGTATATGATAGCGGTTCCACTGGAACCGCTCTTAAAAGAGCACTTCGATAGCGGTTAAACCTTAACCGCTATCTAACTATATTTTATTTATTTATTGATACATTTTTTCATCAGATATCGTTCAAGCGAGACTATAGTCGCTCAAGCGAAATACAACCCGAGAATGCCAATTTTGTGCAGGGGTGTTTCGCTTGAGCGACACTGATCTCGCTCAAGCGAAATACATTTTAGATAGCGGTTCCACAGGAACCGCTCTTAAAATGACACTTCTAATAGCGGTTAACGTGGAACCGCTATCATATCTTCTCAATTATGATCTATCATTTCTAATTATAATTGATCATAATGAAAACTTACATTAACTATTTTTTTTAATATTATGTTTTTAAATTTGCTATTAGAGAAAACCTTTCAGACATTCAAAATGTTAAATACTTTTAAATATTAAAATTAACTTTATCAAAAATTAGGAAAAAAATTAATCCAAAAGAGTTCAAAAATGTATTATAATATTGTCAATTTTGAGTTTAATTATATTGTTCATTCTCAAAGTAGAAAAATATATTGTAATTATTTTAATTTAATAAAATATAATTTAAATTTTTAATACTAAAATTAAAAGATTTCGTTGCATGAGGTTTCTTCACTTAAAAGATTTTGCAAAATGCCTCTAAAAATGTTTTTAACAGCTTAAAAACAAAGTATTTTGACAAAAGCTTTCTCAAACAAGTTTTTAACCGATACAACTTTGATAGAACCGATTAAAATTACTTAAAATGTTAAGTGAAATGTTTTTACAATATTTTAATCGATACAACTTGATTTTAATCGATTAAAACCACTTAAGGGTTCAGGATGATCGATCAGAATGCAATTATGACCGATCAGAATCAGTTATGATCGATCAAAATTTAGTTATGACCGATCATAACTCTTTTAATCGATTAAATCTCGTTTCAATCGATTAAAACAACTTAAAAAATTTCTACACAGCGTTTTAATCGATTAAAACTTATTTTTATCAGTTAAAATAACTTGAAAAGTTTTACAAGAAAGTTTTGCAGTATTTCAATCGATTGAATCGCGAAACAATCGATTAAATCAACTTAGAAGATTTTTTGTAAAGTGTTTTAATTGATATAAACGTTGTCGTATCAGTTCAAACAAATCTGTTAAAGAATCAAGAACATATTAATGGATTAAAATAAGTTTTAACAGATTAAAACTGCACTTTTAACAGATTAATTAAACCAACAGTTTTGAAAATCTTCTATAAAAACAGTTTGGCTTGAACTTTTTTAACATACATTGAATATCATCTTTTACACATCCTTGAGCAATCAATCAAGCAAACTTCAACACTCTTTTCAAGAAATATTCGCATCAGCTTTTGAGAAGTTCTTTGAAAATCTTTCTTGAGGCAACTTGATTTCTTTTGAAGAAGAAACACTTACAGTAGAATTGCATAAATTGGTTTGAGGATTCTAGTTTCTTCTTTTTCATTTCTTTACATTCTTTTTGTATTGTTTGGTGCCTGGAATTTGGTAATAAAGAAAACATTTCAGAAAGCAAAATGTTAAATACTTTTAAATATTAAAATTGACTTTATAAAAAATTAGGAAAAAAATATTAATCAAAAAGAGTTCAAAAATGTATTATAATATTTTCAGTTTTAGTTTAATTATATTTTTCATTCTCAAAGTAGAAAAATATATTGTAATATTATTTTAATTTAATAAAATATAATTTAAATTTTTAATACTAAAATTAAAAGATTAAATAATAATAAATTTAATTCTTTAAATTTAGTATTTAGAAACTAAAATTATAGTTTCTCTGTTTTAAAAAATTAAAATAAATATTTAAAAATAAAAATCAAAACTATTATTATGTTAAATTTATTAAAAGTATAATTAAATCTCTATTTTCTTCAATTTTTTAATATAAAATTTTAAAATATAATTTAATTTCAATTGAAAAATAAATTCAAGAATATTTGTTATTAAACTTTTCTTAAACAATGTATTGAATAGTTAACATCACTCTAGTCTTAATTTATTACAATTTAAATTTTTAATAAATTTGATTTATTACAATTCATTTTGTTAATATTGAGACCAAAGTTTATTTTTAAAGTATATTTTAAAAATTAAATTATTTTTAAAAACTAAATTACTTTTAAAAAATAAATTGTAAAAAATATACTAAAACAATTAAAGTATATTTATAAAAAAAAATTTAAATATAATAAAAAAATAATATTCATTAACGACCGATTTCAATTCGGTCGCTATTTTCTCATTAGCGATCGATTTTAATTCGGTCACTATTTCAATTTGTAATTCGGTCGCTAAATCAGTCGCTAAATGATTTTTTTTATTTTAGTATGAAATAGCCACCGATTTAGCGACCGAAATTTTGCGACGCAAAATATTGGTCGCTATTTCAGTCGCTAAATAAAAAAGTGCAAAATAAATCATATTTGGTCGCTAAATCGGTCGCTAATTGCAACCGAATTAAAGTGGTCTCTGAATCGGTCGCTAATTGCGACCGAAAAAATTCGGTCGCTAATTTTGGTGGCTAAATGTGTTTTTTCTTGTAGTGATAGGAGAACTGGGAGTGAAAGGAAATATGTTGTGGAAAAGACTATGGGTAGCAATGGTATATGAGATCTGGTCTCAAAGGAACAATTACATTTTTAAAAATGAGAAATTCAATGCAGAAGTAGGATTCAATAAAGCAAGCGCAAAATTCATAGCATGGTGTGTTAGAGACTAGGATGGAGCGAGTATACCAAATTCAGACGGTTCTATGAACCGATAAGATACATGAGACTAATAACTATGTGACTTCTCTCTAATATGTGATAGCTGATATATGTGTTAGCAGGTTAAAACATGAAAGTATAATATAAGGACGAGAATCCTCACAAGGTGACAGAGGGCGAGAACATCTAGGGATTATTAGGTCCATATATTAGAATTGATAGTATCTATGTTACTGATAGGAACATAGCAGAAGTTAGTCTTATTTTGTAATGATTAGATTATTAAAATTGTATTCATGAACATTTGTGTGCGGAATAGTGCTGAACACAACAAATTTTTACTTTTTTTATCTTTTGTTTCCTTTTGCTATATATGGGTTGAAGTACCTTCTTATACTTCTATTAATTTTATTCTTTATTACCAATAAAAAAAAATTGTAATACATACGGTGGACCACGTCTTGAAAGACATTGTCAAAGGTAGCATACGCTTCATATGCCAATCAATAACATTGGCAAACGCAAATCCAATAGTTTTTTTTTATTATTTATTTGAGCTTTGTATTGTCTATTGCAAAACTGATGCTAGGTGAGAATTTTCAACAACATTTACGATTTAGCATCGACTTTTCCACATTAACTTTAAACTATCATCTTATATTTTTCACCTTTCAACTAGCCTGTGCAAATTTAACCTTAGGATTAAATAAAAATAAAAAGATAGGATTTAGTGTCCAAGTTTAAATCAAAACAAATTAAACATATGAAAATGGATGCACGTAACCCTTCAAAAGTGTAACTAGTTTATATGCACTTTTGTTAAACACAAGGAAAGAAAATTTAACTTTAATTAGAAATAAACAATAAGAAGTGGATACTAAAAAAATAGTTACACATATGAGAGAAAATGCTACAACCAATTATTAATGTCAACCAACGCGTACAATTAATCAGCTTCGATCTAAAGAATTAAATGCTTTTATTTTTTAACAAAGTTCGATTTTCTTGTTAAGCTGGTGTTGGCTATTAATTTAATGACAAAACACGCGTGAGCTCATTCAATGCATGAACCTTTAGTTTATACTTCGTCTACTTAACATAAGTTTGTCGTGTCTAACTAACATAATGTGAATACGTGTTATAGGATATATAAGAAATACTCGTTAAACGTTAAGAAAATATTATCAAATGCCTCCTTTGGCAAGTTGCTTCATGACACATGACAATATTATATATTTCTCTAAGTAAAATATTATAAGACATGTGACATTATTCATTACATCTATGATAAGAAAACACTATGAAATGGTGGTAAGTTGGTCGTATACGAATAAATTAAAACCCCGAATCTACCCCTTGCCCTCTATATATATATGAAGTAGAAGGAAAGGACACATATCAATACATTTTAAGGTATATTAGTTAAGGTTAATAGGAAAAGGTTTCTATCTTTTGCTCACTGTATCATTTGCATGGCTGAAATAACATCAACTACTACCCAATTTCATTTTCCACCAGTTAACTACAATGCTTCTTCCCATGCTTATCTATTCTCAGCTTGTGATGATGATATACCCACGGTTGATTACTCTCTACTGTTCTCTGATAACCCTGTTCAACGATTTCTTGCCCTAGAAAACCTTAGCCAAGCATGCCAGGAATATGGCTTCTTCTATGTAGACTTTCTTCTCCCCTGTATACTTCTATATATATATATATATATATATATATATATATATATATATATATATATATATATATATATATATATATATATATATGTCATGCATGAATTAATTAATCTTTTTCTCTTGAACAAGTTATTACACCTCAAATATTTCATATATGTAACATGTTTCAACATATATATGATCATTGCTTCGTATGCATGCAGCTGGTAAACCACACCATCTCAGATGAAGTGTTGGATACTATTCTGAAGGGGTTTTCTGATTTCTTTGATCCAAAAACCATAGATGAGAGAAAGGTCCTCCGCAAAAGTGGCCCATCAGATAAAATTCGATGGGACCTAAACGCATCTACTGGGGAAAATAGGGAATATCTCAAAGTTATTGCACATCCCCAGTTCCATGCTCCTTCTAATCCACCAGTGCTTAGGTATGTATATGAACCACGATATTTACTTTGTGTTCATACAATTTCTCTATAATAAACTTGATAATGATGTTTTGTATTTATTGTGATGTTCCATATGATTAAATTTCTTGTTGGGTCATTCCTTTCATCAGCAAAATTTTAGGAGAATATCACAAAGCAATGAGGAATATAGTAGAAGGATTAGCTAGAGCAGTGTCCACAACCTTAGGGTTTGAAGAAAACTACATAGAGAAGGAGTTCAACTTGAAGTCAGGGTTTGATGTAATGGCTATGAATCTTTATCCACCAAATTCTAGATCGAAGGGAGCTATTATCCATGAACACCCTGACCCTGGCTTTGTTGTTACCCTAGTGCAAGATGTAGATGGTGGTCTCCAAATCCTATCCCATCAAGGAAAGTGGATCAATGTTCATATACCCCATCATGCCATACTCATCCAACTTGGTGATCATCTTGAGGTACTTTTAATTCAATTTAATTGGAGTCCTTTACCTGTCATTAACTAAGTTTTGGTTTTACACCGTCCTCTGATCATGCTAACTTTTTGGAACCTTGACTTAGGTCTTAACCAATGGAAAGTATAAGAGTCACATCCATCGAGTTATTGTGAACAATAATAAGGTGCCAAGGATATCTGTGGTGACCCTTCATGGACCTGCCTTGGAGAAATTCATCAGCCCCAGCGCAGAGTTTATTGATGAAGAACATCCACAGAAATACCATGGGATGACCTATAAAGAATCCTTGGAAGCAAACGGGGGCGATGACATCGATGTGCAATCCTCACTTGACAAGCTTAGATTTATCTAAACTTGAAGTTATATAAGTAACAAACAATTAATGAACACCTAGACTAAGAAAAAAAGTTAAAGATAAATAAATATTGATATAAGAGTATATGATATGAATTGCTCATCTATCATTACTCATAATAAACCCTCACTGTGTGTAACAGTAAGATATCATGTATTACTATATTTGTACCATTTTTCTACGAATAAATTAATTTTTTTGTCCCACTCGCTATCCATATCTTTTTCTTGTATATATATACTTCATTTGGGGAGACCATAGATGACGTGCAAAATCAAGAGAAAAAAGAAAGAAAAAGGAAGAGGGGAGGATGTCTAGTACTGACGAACATATAATATATTATCCATAAATAATAAATAAATATAAAAATAAAAGAAGATAAAAGAATTAGTGGTAAAATTTGTAATTATGAAAGTTAATATAAATTACACAATTTTAAGAATTTGGCTAAAAAATCATAAATATTAATATAAATTATAAAATGTTAAAGAATTATTGTCTTCTCGTCTCTCTCTGCGAGCGAAAGGAAACAAAACCATAAAACAATGACATAAAATTGAAAAATCATGTAAAAAAAAACAAGTTAGGCAAAACCAGAGTTAGGAAAATCATTTTTATTCCTGAAAAATCATACTATTCTACCATACAAAATGATCTCCAGAACCTATAATTAACAAGTTTATCCAGTCAAGAAGTGTTTTTCCAAATAAATACAAAAATATAAAATAAATAAATAAATAAATATAAAAGAAATATAATATAATAAAATATGATATAAATATATCTATCAATTTGTGTATCATGTATATAAAATAATAAAAAAAATCATCAAATATTAATATCATTAAATATTAGATATTTTTAATATTAATAGTAAATTTGATTATTCTAAAATTAGTGTTATATAGATAATTCTTTATGAGGCATAATAATGAAGTATACTTAGTACATATCAATTATTTACATTTTTAAATAGAAAATTTCGTAACATTTTTAATTAGTCTTTTTTTGTAGTTATTTTCTTAAAATGTATTTTTCTTTGTTATACACTTATAATCTTTATTTCTACAGATGCAATACTCAAATTCTAAATTGAAGCTTCTGCAACTCATAATCATATTCTAAGCACATGATACTAATTACACTGACACTGGGATGACAAAATAAGAGTAACCAATAAATAAACACGTTCTGACCGGCTTCTCATACCAAAATTTATCTTATGCATTTCCAAAATAACTTTTTAATAAGAGTTATTTAAAAATAAAAATAAAAATAAAAATAAATATTTTATTATAAATATTATAAATTAATTGTTTAAAAATTGGTAAGAATTATTTATATAAGTAATTTTCTCAAATTTTAAAGAATTTATATATGAAATTCATAATAAAATATTTATTTTTAATTTAATCAATTATTATTAACAATTCTCAGACATTTTTAGTAGAAAAAGTTTGTATGATAAACCACATCTCTTTATACTTATTTCTTTATTTTTTAAATTTAATTAAAGAAAATAAAATAACCGTATAAAAAAATTAATTCTATATTTAATATAAAATCTTAAGATAATAAATTTGTGAGTGTTTTTTTGCTTTATTTAAATTCACTAAATCTATACAATAAGAGACTTCATAATTGAATTATAACCATTTTTATTAAATTAACATATGCACACGTCCATCCAAATTCATTCTCCCATTTCAGTCTAAAATGGGTCGACAATTTTGCTTTTTAATTAAATCTTAAAATTTAAATCATATTAATAAAATTTAATTTAATTTTTAAATTAACTATTTTTATATATATATTTATATTAAAAAAATTTACATAAACTATAATAATATTATAGTATATAGTTGATACAATCCTCAATAACATCTTATTGAATTAATTATATAAAATTAAATTAAATATCTTATCATTTCTAAAATTATAATATTAGAGTCATAATTTATTTATTTTTTATTTTTTTTAGATATTTTCTCTAACCAAGAATTACCCTGGTAAGTAAAAAATATCATTTACCTTTTACGACAGGTTTCGAGTTGAATTTATATAGTTTATCTGATGACATGTAATATTAATACTTATTAGACTGTTCTTCGTTAAAATAAATGTTAACATTATTATATATATATATATATATATATATATATATATATATATATATATATATATATATATATAAGAATAATCCATTTTAGATTTATTATGTATTCTTATGACTCATTATTTAATAATCTAAAATACTAATTAATTTTAATAATTAAATTAAAATAAATAAATAATGATAGAGAAAAATTAGTTTTCAATTTAAAGTAAGTAGATGTTATATATAATAGCTATGCTGTCTAAATTCATACGAATAATAAAGTTAAACATAGCATAAACCCAATTCAATATTTTTAGGATTTTGGGTGATGTATTGGACAGAGACTATTTTCATACACTAAAATGTACGTATTGATCAAGTCATAAACCAATAACTTTATTTATTTGAAAAAATATATATTTTGATCTTTATACTTTTTTTATATACTTTTAAATTGGTGAATTCAATTCTCGATTTTTTAAAAACATATAATTTAAGTCTTTTTTTCTTAAATTTAATATTTAACAATAATTTTATTTATGATGAAGTTAAACAAAAATAAATTCATATAATATTTAAGTTTAGTCAGTCTTTATTCTTAAACATATAATATCGAATAACAATTATCACTAAGTTGATAAAACAACTAAAATAAAATATTAATTAAAATTTTGAAATTAATTAACAATTTTTAAACTAAAGATTCTAAAGCCAATATTTTGACTAATAGTATTAAGACAAATAATTTAACCCTAATTATTTTCTTTCGAATACGTTGTACTTGGCCTGTTAGCAACCATGGACGATAAACATATATTAAGGTGAACCTTAACATGTATTGTTGCATGCACTTGTTTGTTATGTTTACTGCATCTTAGACTATTGTTATTAAAACAAGTTTTGAAGGCTCTGTTTTGTATTATTCGCGACAAGAGTTGTTCATGATTGTCTCATTTTGTTTGTCGCTCCCACTTTTCCACAAAGATTTTGACCTATGAAATAAGTTAAAGGACATACCATAATTTCTTTGATAATTTTTTTCTGAATCCTGATGAATTGTTAACCTACTTTATATCATAAATATATCTTCTCACAAAGTCTTCCAAAAATCTATTCTTAATGCTTTATAAAATATAATGTAATATCTGCTCATTACTTCTAACATATAAGAAAATTTCAGTTTTTTTTTTCTCTACATTCTTAAAAAGAAAGATTGCATGGTGTTTGTGGTATTAAAATAAATCTGTACCTTCTGTCGAGTATATTTGATCATGGATGTAAGAGAAATTGAATTGATTAAACTTTCAACTAATTTCTTGCAACTTTCATATTAAAATGATTAAGATAATGATAATTGTTAAAAATTAACTATTCAAAGAATCTATTGCTTATAATAACCAGAATTTTGAGAGTATCAGCAGTATAGACCAATAGTTATGTTATATGTGTAGAACTTATAAATAATAAAAAAAATATATATTAAACATATTAAATAAAAATAAAAAATATAAAAAAAACAGTGAAAAAAAAATTGAATGATGACAAAAATTATGATAATATAAATTAGTGAGAAAGCAATAATTAGATAAAGAATTAATCTCTACACTAAAACAGGTATGATAGTTATATACTTTTTTTTTTCTATCTCAACACCAAACATACTTAAATGGAAATGATTGTGACATTAAACAATATGAAGTTGGTTGAAGTAGTGGATTTTGTACTAAATCAAAGTTTTAGTTCCCCTCTTTTTTCAGAAACTCGTTACGAGGAAGAAAAAAAATGTTTTCTTTCCCTGTAAAAGATGAAACATTCGTGAAGTAATTAACAACCAACATATTTAAGTACGCAGATATGTGTCATAGTTACGAAGAAATTTGGGAAGACTCATCACAAATTCATAAAATGATACGTTGATGTGATGCGTACATATTTCGAAACTTCAATTTTCAACAAAGAAAGCAGTACGTAACTGTGAAAAGGATATGGTGGATAAGATTTTGATGTGTCTAGAAGATGGGGATGACATGGTGTTAAAATATAATCAAATAAAAATATTATGTTTGTTTAGAGTATTTACTATATTTGAAACAAAATCTGAACCATATATAAAGTCAAATCAAACAACCTTACATATAATATTCAGTGAAAAATGAGTATATGCATAGATAGAATTTAATATAAGTATCAGTAAGAGATGAGAGAATTAATAATTTAATTTTAGGTTTGAATATTTTTTTTACCTATTTATGTTTATATGTCTCTATCTTTTCTTTCTCTCATTTTTATTTTTTACAATTTTTTATTTTATTTTCTTATTTATCCCTTTTCTACCTACACATCCAATATATATATATATATATATATATATATATGAATCATGATAAAGGGAGAAGAGAGTTTCTCAATCACGACCAGACTTTATCATTAAATAAAATAAATATTAATTATCTTTTTAAGTATTTCACGATTTCTTCCATCAATTTAACATATTCTCTCTTTTTTCACGTTTCTTAATTTTTTTTACCTGTTTAACAAAGACAAAACATTAATTCTTTATTTCTTTTTCACCTTTTAAATATTATAAATCAATTTTCACAATATTTAATATCATTTTATTTTTAATTTATTTTAATTATATCATATTTTTTAAACTTTATTATTTTTATTTATCATATATTAAATTTTACAATAATTAAATAATTATATCTTTTATCTTTTATAAGGTAAAAAAAATTACAAAATATTATAAATCCGGATAAAAAATAACACAAGTCTTATTTTATAATTATAATTTTTTATAATAAAAACAATGAAATAACACAATTAAATACACGTTAACCAAGTAAACCTTTGGGTGTTTCGCGTATATTATTTACCGACAAAAATAAAATTGTATAATTTCTTAGGAAAAGAAATATATTTAAGTCATATTACAAATATCTTAACTTACCGAGAAAACAGGTCATATTATGAAAAACATTATAAAACTAATTTTGATTTTTAAAAAAATACAACACTTACTTTTTAAAACTAATTTTAATTATATAATAATTTAATATATAAATTAAAAATAGATATTCCATAAACTAGAAAATATATCAAAATCAATATACTTTATTTAGATTTTTATTTTTTTTTAATCTAATCCAATTCATTTACTGACTCTACTCCGCACCAGCTCAATACAAAAACGACATCTGAAGCAGTTTCATGTTTTTCTTTTTTTACATATAGTGACCATAAAATAAAAGATACAACATCGTTAAAATTTATCTGAGAAAATATACATAACCACACTCCTCACCTTGCCTATTAACTTTTTTTTTTTTTTTTTTTTTGTGTCATGTCATGTCTATAAACCAAGAAATCATAATTGCATATATGTATTTCAAATTCTACTCATCATCATCATCATGGACCAGTCAAGTTCTATTTTTGTGAGAGGCTTTCGAGTCTTCGTATGAAAGGCCAGCAACTACTGCCACTCACTTCATGCCTGCATCCAAAAAATAGTTTTTGTTATTAGAAAATTAGCTAATGAAACCAATCAATGTTGTTACATGATATATTAATTGCTCATTAAAGTGAACTGGAATTACTACTATCTATGCGCACAATTTGAGCTTAATTATTCATTGGAACAATACAACTAGGTTGTTTGTGATGCAACAAATCAACACTTATGTTGTTAATTACTAGATTAGTGTCCCACAAAAATGTACCTCGTTAAGTAACAAGACCACTCTGTAGTTTTTCCCTTTTTTATCCACCAACAATTGAGCACTGTGAACATTTGATTTGATTTAAGACCTTAAAAGTTACGCCACGAAACTTTATCACTTAAAAGACTACAATAGGTAGTGCCTTCGACCCTTTAACCTCCGTGAAGTAAGGCCACTAAACCGACAATGCGTGCGTGCATACTTTGTTTGCTTTCATTGACTTTGACATTTACCAGAGACGTTGTGAAGATTTCAAGCACATATTTCCCAAGAAACACAGTTTCATAGAGAAAACAAATTACTGTTGTGATCAGTATTAAAGAAGCCTTTTAATATATATACATGGATGCTTTATGACAATAACTTCTGCTTATAAATTATGTATCTGTTTATGCAGCTGGAGAACTTTTATTCAATGTTATACTTGAAGAAAACAATTAGGTGTAGTGAATTTTGAAAATATACAAGGTTCAAAATGTAATAAGAAGCCATGGATGCTATATACCAATAAGTTTTGCTTATTAATTATGTTTTATGTATGTGTTTCACGTACTACCAGATACATACATACCTTTTACTCAAAGTTAAACAGAGAGTAATATGAATTTGGTTGACAATATAAAGTTTTTACATTAACTAAAAATTCATCAAAATTAAATTCTTATTCAAATCTATAGAATTTACTAATAAAATCTAGACCTTTAGTTTGAATATCCTTTCTGCATTTAACTGCTAACTGGATTTTAGAACTTATCGATCAGATCATCATTCACAACAAATCAAAGTCCCCCAGCAAAATTCATTCTTTTCTTCATGCCAAATTCATTTCATTTTGGAAATAGAAACGTAGATAGTTAATTGATTCTTTATAATTTCAGGTTTCAACATGTAAAATCAATAACCATTAACTATATCTTCTGTTGGTTTGTTTGAACATACCTGCTATTACTTCTGCTACTACCGCTACTGTTGCTGCTACCAGAACTCTTCATGCTTCCACTATTAATGCTGGAAACACCACTATCACTCTCTCCACCAGATGCTGAAAGGCTCTTCTTCCACCACTCCTTATCAAAACCCTTAGTAGATCCATCAGAAACCGATGTTCTAGGAGACACCTTGTTTGGACTACTATTCACCAAGGTCTCATTCTTGCTCTTCTTTTTGGACCCCAAAGAAATTGGAAACACCATTTTCAAATAAAACCCTCCACTATCAATGTTCCCACTTCTCTTCACCTGACCCTTCTTATCAACCATTCTAGAGTGCACATTTTTGCTGCTCAGTTTCCTCCCCTCTGCCCCTTTCACCCCATTCACCCCTTTTTCTTGTCCAACCTCAACTCTGGGGTGTTCCACGAGATCTTTGAGGGAAAGCTCGTAGCTTGACTCAGGCATGTTCTTAACCATTTCCATGAGCTCCCTTTGGCCTCTTGCAATGGCTTGAGTCTTGGATGCAGGGGAAAGGCACCGGTAGTAGTTTTTGCGTTGATGGGGACTCTTTGATGGACTTGTGGACCACAAAGGAGGGGAACACATACCAGACTCATCATCCACCTTCGCTCCTGTTCCGAATTGCACTTCCATGTCGTTGCAGCTGTGACAATTCTTGTAGGTTTTCGGTGGTTTCTTTGAAGCTACTACGCCAGAGTTTGTGACTCCCCAAGTGTCATAACTATGAGTTGTTATGTGTCCCTTTTCATTGGACAAAGGAAAAGAAATTGTGGGTTGTTGGTCTCTTCGAGGATCAAACATTTTTTTTGGAAATAATTAGGAGGGTTGTGTTTGTGTGGTTGGCTTTGAAAGGGCGCAGGCTATGTTGTTCTGCACACTCAACACGTTTAGCTTCAAAGGTGACGGTGCTCTTCAATTTCTTGGTGACTAAGAATTTTAAAATAGGCAAAAAAATTTATTGGGAATAGAGTATGAGAGAGAGAGAGAGAGAGAGAGAGAGAGAGAGAGCGTCCCTAAAGTCAAGGGATTCTAGATGGGGTGCCACGTGGGCCTATTCATCTCCTTGTTTCTATTTACCTCTTTTTGTCTTTCACCGCTCCTTGTCTTTTGCTTTTTTTGTCCAGTTAACTAATATCTTCAAGGGACTATATCTTCAGTAATAAGAAGTTTTTATTTGATGTAAAATTACCTTAAAAATTCAATAAAAATCAGTAATAAGTTTTGATTTGATGTAAAATTATATTAGTTTTTTTTTTCATATTTGGTGAAGAATATAACAATTAGTTTGATTTTCTTTATATTAATTCGGGTATGTAATCTCACGTTATTATTAAAGTTAAGAAATTTTTTTAAAAATAAAATTGTGATGGATAAAAATTTTAAAACAAATAATATTAAAATTAATCTAAAAAACATTCTTATTCTTGAATGAGATCCGTTCAGCATAGCATAAATATTGCTTTACTCGTTCGCATAGACTATACCCTTGGTCGTCTAATGGAAAACTATATTCCGAGACATGAATCCCAATATTATGATTACAAAGGATGCGATGTTTCGTAGACGGAATAATATTCGTTAATTTTTTTATAAAACATTTCCCTGGAGATTCTTGAACTATGATGATGAGGAGATCCAATAACACTTGCGTTTGATTTGCGTGGAAGGAAAAGCGCAGTGACCGTGTCTGTCCCTCGTATTTTCCAACTTTGTCAAATTGACAAGACATGACGCATGCATCCTTAGTTCCTTCAAGGATCAATCAATTGCAGAAATTAGGATGGTGATGATTTAAACATAAAAGAAAAACATACAAATATAAAAATTATTTTGAGAAAGTAAATCTCATCAGAAGAAGAAGAAGAGGAGATTTTGGAATTAATTGCTTCAGCGTTACACGTGTCAAAAGAATTGAGAGAGTGCAGAAGGAAGAGGGCCAGAGTTAATTATTAGAATGGCACGAGGGTCCGTGATGAGGTGCACTAAGATGTGCGTGGAGTGGATCATAAAGCGATGATCAATGATGTTGTCTCATTCATTGCCTTCACAAACAATAATGGTTGCTTTTCCTATTTGGAATATATGCGTTCAGTAATGATTGAAACCTCCTGAATTTGGTAACAGTAACAAAGAGCCTAGCATGTTCCCCAAGCAACAGTAAATAATGCATTTCATGATCGAAGTTTAGGTGCAAAGAAAGATTCGTAGTTTGGTTGGTAGCTGTAAAAATCAGTTCTACTTAGTGGTTTAGCTTTTGGTACCTGTGGGCCATGTCACAATGTGCAACGCTAACAAGATTCAGATTTTAACTTAAACTTAATTAATATTAAATAAAATTATTAATAGATATATAAATTATATTTAAAGTATTAAGATTTTTCTGATTACGCACATGTAATTCATCTACTGTTTCATTGCAAGTAATTAGGATATACTGAAATCTTTTGTTATCTTAAAAACAATTAATTAAACTGATATAATATTAGATACAATATTACAAAAATTTGGTGAATTTTTGGGCGAAATCATCATTATACAGCAAATTGAATAGAAAATAACAATTTATCTAATTAATTATCGGTGTTAAAATAGATTTTATTCATTAAATAAATACGAGAAATAAATTATATTAAATTAAAAAAATTGTATTTTAAATTAAATCAAAATATTTTACTATTGTCTGTTTAGATAGACTATTTATAAATTTATAGAACTATCTATTTTATAAAATTATTATTATTTTTGCATAAAAATAAAAATAATATTATTTTATTAAACATATATATTATATAAATTAATTTAATAAAAATTTAATTTATTTTAAAAATAAATATTAGAATAAATTTTTATTTTAAGATTTAATAATCAAAAATAATTATTATTTTAAATTAATGAGAAATAATTTTTAACTCAAATTAAGTGAATTTTTTTATAATTGATATTAATTCATTAAATAAAAATTAATTTTATTTATATGATTTTAAATTTTAAAAATATTTTTTAATTTTTGTTTCCATTTAAATTACTTTTTAGTTTTTAATCAAATTAATATTAATATGTTAATCCGTTTAGTTAACATAAATTAAATTGAAGTAAAAATTATAATTTATTTTAAAATATAAATGAAATTAAATTATAATTTTGTCGTACTTAATTCATCCTACAACATCAATACTGTGTGAGAGGAGTTAATCAATATACACACTGCAACGAAATATCATTCCATGACAACCAAATTGAAATATTTGTGATGTAAGGTTTGTATCACGGTTTAAGAACGAAACTTTAAGCTGTGATTTAATTTGTCGTGACCTATACTAATTAGCAATTATTTTTATTTTTAAATTGACATATTTAAAGAAATCATTGTCTAGGAATATAACAACAAACAACACTTATAAAATGATATTATGTATTTTAACCGACACAATTTTAATTATGCATTGATTTTTTATACAACAATTCATTATTTATGCAATATATAATATTTGCTTATACCTTTAAACCATGTTGAGATGCTATTATAGCAACATATTTTTAAGCATCCAGTTTATTTTAAATAACTCTTTAAAACTATGAAAATAATATAAAATTACAACATTTAGATAATAGTTTATTAAATTGTTTTTTCTATTCTAATTATAAAAAAATATTTTTTTAATTACAAATATCATCACTAATTAATAATTGAATTATAAATGAAAACAAGGTTAAATATATATTTTATCTGTGAACTATTTTGGAATTTTGTTTTAACATCTGGTGTATAATTTGGATATAGTCGGTTTCTATTTAAAAATAAAACATTAAAAATAATCTTGATTAAATAAGGGCATTAAAATATTTGTGATAATGGTAATTACCAATCTCTTTTTTTCTTTCCATTTCCTAATTTCTCCTTTTTCCCTTTCTTTTCCTAATTCATTTCTTTTCAGTTCTAGCTTTTTCTTGCTCTCATTCTTCCTCCTTTTTGCATTATTTTTTTTTTCTTTGTTGTCTTTTAGCTTCCTCTTTCGTATTTTCTTCTCCATTATTTTCTCATTTTTCTCCGCATCCAAAAATAATAAAATTTTCAAGAGAAGGAAGAAGGTAGTTAATGATTCTTTCGGTCACACATAATGATTCATTCTATTAATATGTTAAGCCTAATTAACTTTCAATTTTCTATTATAAATATCGTGTTTATATAAAATTAATGTATGAGTATGTATAATGAGTAATAATATGTAGATTACTTTTACTTTCTATTAGCACCTCTCTTTATATTATTTTTCTCTTCCAATATTCTATTCCAAGACCTCTATTCCAAGACCTTTTTCCACTAATAGTGATATCAAAGTTTCAAATTTTGTGAAGATGATGATTAATAACAATGATCAGAACTAGGTTACAAGGTAATATGTTAGTGCTAGATAGCAAAAATTTGAATAGTTATCATAGTTGGTGCGTGAAGATGAATGTTATTTTTGAGTTCCAAAAGTCTTGACTATTGTTCTCATTGGATACGACGAGTTATCGAAGGATCCCACTACGACACAATGTGCTATGTTTCGTTATGCAAAGAAACATGATTGTAAAACCTTGTTTAACATTTATCAGTGTGTTGATGAAAACAATTTTGAGAAGGTTTTATTGATGACGAAAGAAGCTTAGAATATACTAGCACAAAGTTATGCAAGAGTAGAAATGTTGAAAAAGGTGCAACTTCAAACTTTATGTCATCAATATGAGTGGTTACAAATGAGAACTCAAGAAATCATTCAAGAATATTTTACAAGATTTCCCTCACACAAACTTAATGAAATCGTGTAATGAAAGTTTAAAAGAATGAGCGGTGGTGAAGAAGGTGTTAAGGACTCTCGATGCAAGATTCCATGTGATTTTCACCGCGATCGAAGAATCTAAGAATTTAGCTTTACTAAAGTTGGAAAAATTACAAGGGTCGTTAGAGGCTCGTGAACAACATTTACATGAAAGAGCAGAAGATAAATTCAATTCAGAACAAGCTTTATTGGCGAAGAAAAATCAAAAGAATGATGGTAATCAAGGAAAATTTAATAAGAAAGGTCGTGAAAGAGGTTTCAAAGGCAGAAATAATGGAGGTCAAGGTTCAAATGGAAAACAGTAGAATTCTTCACACTCAATAAATGGCAGAGCCAGAATTCACAATGGAAAGGTGTTTGATTTAGTTCTGGCAATGATAAAAGTAATATGCAATGCTATAATTGTTACAAAATGGCTATTATGTAGCTAATTATTGGAGTAAAGATTCAAGCAATAACGAAGAAGAAACAAATGTGACGCAAAAGGAAGACTATGAGGATATAGTGTTGTTGATGGTGATCACGACAAAACCAAAGAAAACATATGGAAAATCTTGGTATTTGGATATAGGTTATTCCAATCATATGTCATTTTAGAAGAGTTGATTTGTCGAATTAGATGAAAAAATTAAATCGAAGGTGAAGTTTGCAAATAATTTTACAGTAAATTGTGAAGAAAAAAGGAAATATTTTGATTAGAAGAAAATAAGAGAAATTTGTAATAATTTCATATGTGCTCTACGTTCCAGCCATGAAACAACCCATTGAGTATCGACTAACTTCTACAGAAGGGACATTTAATCGATTGGAGATTGAAGGAACAAATATTGAGAATTTTCGATAAAAATAGGACATCGATTCTAAAGGTTCCTCTAAACAAAAACAAGACATTTAAAGTCGATATTCAGTATCGAATCATATGGGTTTTTGTTAACTGCAATTTCTAATCTCAACTAGTTATGATATCTAAGATATGATCATCTAAATTTTGATAGTCTTAGTCAATTTGTAGAGAAGGATATAGGCATGGTAACGGGGCAGGGCGGGGGCGGGTTTTGCCTCCCCGATCCCCGCCCCCGACTTTTTTAACCATCCACGCCCTCGATCCCCGCCGGAGTTAAAAATTAAATCCCCATCCCCGTCCTCGCTAGGTTTCGGGTTCCCGCCCCTGCCCGTCCCCGATCTATATTATTTTTAAAAAGATAATTACATCTATAATAATTTAATTTTACTATCTATTTTTTATATATAAATAAATTTTTATAATTTATAATTATTATTAATTAAATATACACTTTAATTTATTATATTTATATTAAAATATGTATGTAAAAGAAATATTTAATTATTTTTTATTTATAACATTATTATTATTATAATACTTGTATTCAAATATTTGAATATTTATAACATTATTATTATAATACTGTATTTAAACATTTGATTATATATATAAGTTAATTCATTTTTAAATTATCATTTAAAAATATGAAATATATAATTTATAAAGAAATATTTAATAAGTTAATTCTTATTCAATTAGTTCGAAGTAATAAAAATTTAAATTATCAATTCCTTTAATCCTTTAAAATACAATTATTTTATTAAGATAAAATTTAATATATGATAAATAAGAATAATAAGATAAAAAAATATGACATAATAAAACCTAATAAATATAAATTATAAAAAAAATAATATTAATTACTACTAAGATTTATGTAAAATATTTAGAAAAAGATAAAAAAAAAAATTAACTTTGTATTCATCAAATTGGTTGAAAAGATTGAAAAAAAAAACAAATTGATGGGAGAGATTAAGGAAATGTGAAAAGCTGAAAGGTAAGAGAAAGAATAATGTAATAAATTAATTGATATAAAATATTAAAAAAGAAAAAAATTAAAAAGTGGGTAGAAGAAAAAAAATTTGATGAAATATAAAAAAATGACATTATATGTAATAGAAAAAGAAAAGAAAATATTTTTAAAATACTAATATTTTAAAATTTAAATTTAAATATAAAGTCGAGGCAGGGACGGGGACGAGGTCGAGGTGGGGATTGCATTACCCATCCCCGCCCCCGCCCTCGCCCCCGCCCCGCCCCCGACTTTTTAAAGCAGAGAAAACCCGAACCCGCCCCCGGTCAACTCGGGTTTTCTCCCGTCAAACTCGGGGTGTGGACAGGTCGGTCCCCACGGGTACGAGTTTAATTGTCATCCCTAGAAAGATATGGAGATAGGATTTCCTCGAATTCAAAAGTGTAAAGATATATGTAAAGTTGCATGATAGAGAAACAAACAAGAAATCCCTTTAAGATGTGTATCGAGACCAAGAGTAAAAGAGTGTTAGAAGTCATCTACATCGATGTGTATGGACCTTTCAATGTATTCTCACTTGGTAGAAATAAGTACTTTGTTACTTTCATCGATTATTTCAATAACAAAATATGGTTATATTTACTGGAGAGAAAATTGGAAGTTTTTAACTACTTTATCGAGTTCAAAAAGTTAGTCGAGAAACAAAGTGACAAAGTTATTAAAGTCTTAAGACTGAATGGTGGTGGTGAGTATAATAGTGTTGAATTTGCATAATTTTGTAAGGAAAAATATATTTTTTATGAAATTATACCTCCATATACACCATAACACAATGGTCTTACTGAAAGAAGGAATCAAACGATTCTTAATATGATAAAAAGTATGTTAAAAAAAGAAAGTCTACCACATTCTTTTTGGGTTGAAGTAGTTACTACTTCAATTTATATTTTGAATCGATGTCTAATTAAAATAGTAAAGGAGAAGACATTAGAAGAAGTTTGGTTGGGGAAAAGCTGAATGTAAAACATTTGAAAGTGTTTTACTCGATTACTTGGAGACATGTTTCCGATGATAGGAGGAGAAAGCTCGATGATAAAAGCGAGAAACTAATTTTGGTAAGTTATCATCCAACAAAAGCTTATAAGTTGTATGATCCTATTATGAAGAAAATTATCATAAACAGAAATGTTGTTAATGAGAAAACCAACTGAGATTGGAATTCGATGGAGGAAAATAAGAACACTACAAGAAAAAACACATTTAGCCACCGAAATTAGTGACCGAATTTTTTCGGTCGCAATTAGCGACCGATTTAATTTTGGTCGCAATTAGCGACCGATTTAGCGACCAAGTTAATTCGGTCGCAATTTAGCAACCGATTTAGCCACCAAAATATGATTTGGTTTCACTTTTTTATTTAGCGACCAAAATAGCGACCAATATTTTGCGTCGCAAAATTTTGGTAGCTAAATCGGTGGCTATTCCATACTAAAATAAAAAAATCATTTAGCGACTGATTTAGCGACCGAATTACAAATTGAAATAGTGACCGAATTAAAATCGGTCGCTAATGAGAAAATAGCTACCGAATTGAAATCGATCGCTAATAAATATATTTTTTTTATATTTAAATTTATTTTTTTATAAATATACTTTAATTGTTTTAGTATATTTTTTACAATTTATTTTTTAAAAGTAATTTATTTTTTAAAAATAATTTAATTTTTAAAATACACTTTAAAAATAAATTTTGGTCTTAATATTAACAAAATGAATTGTAATAAATCAAATTTATTAAAAATTTAAATTGTAATAAATTAAGACTAGAGTGATATTAACTATTCAATACATTGTTTAAGAAAAGTTTAATAACATATATTCTTTAATTTATTTTTCAATTGAAAATTTCAATTGAAATTAAATTATATTTTAAAAATTTATATTAAAAAAATTAAACACATCAAATTATCACATTTTAATTCCTCATTAACTTAATTAATTAAAAAAATACAATTTTAATCAAATTATTACAATTTTATTTTATAATAATTTATTTTTAATCTAATTTTTAAATTTATTGCTTTATTATTATTAATTACTTAATCATGGTTGTTGTCATATAATTGATATACCAAAAAAAATTTATATCAATATACATTAGATAATAAATATATTATTTAATTAAATTATTTATAAAAATATATTTTTAGTTTAATTATACTAATTAATATTTTTTATTTTTAACATAATTAATAAAAAAGATTAAAAATTTAAAATTAATCTATTTTATAAATACTAAAAATAAATCATATTTAAATAAATAAAAAATATATTTAAATTTATATTCAACATAGTTAAGGTTGTGCCTTTTTAAAATTTTAACTTTTTTATATATTGGATTTTCATTAAAAAATTTCTAAAATTGCATAAGAAAATAGAAATTTAATTATACTTTTAATAAATTTAAGATAATACTAGTTTTTATTTTTATTTTTAAATATTTATTTTAATTTTTAAAAGAGAGAAACTATAATTTTAGTTTCTAAATACTAAATTTAAAGAATTAAATTTATTATTATTTAATATTTTAATTTTAGTACTAAAAATCTAAATTATATTTTATTAAATTAAAATAATTACAATATATTTTTCTACTTTGAGAATTAAAAATATAATTAAACTAAAACTGAAAATATTATAATACATTTTTGAACTCTTTTTTATAACATTTTTATCATTATTATATTTTTGGATTAATTATTTTTTTCCTAATTTTTTATAAAGTCAATTTTAATATTTAAAAGTATTTAACATTTTGAATTCTGAAACTTTTTCTCTATTAACAAATTTAAAAACATAATATACTAAAAAAGTATTATACATAATTATTTCATCCAAATTTTTAATAACATGATAAGTCATCAAATTCGTATATAAAACAAATTTAATGATGGATTAAAATAGAACAACATTTATAAGAGACTATTTATTTTTATTTATGATGGATCAAAAGTGGAAATACATTTAAATTTATAATTTTATTTATGAAACACATTTAAATTTATAATTAACGAAAATAATAAAAATCTTAATATAATATGATACTTTTAGTAATGTATTTTTTTATAAATTTAAACTTACTTTTTTTAGTTTAGTTTTTAAATTTTATGTATTATTATTGTTAATTGATATACTAGAATAAATTTATATAAAAATAGTCTTTATCTTCAAAATTCACTTCTTCAAATACTATCTTTATATTTTTCTACTTGTTTCTTTATAGTTAAGAAGGTCAAGCATTTGTGCACACACTTAAATATAATATAAAGTAAAGAGTATTTGTTTATTCTATTTTATTTCCAATCTATAATTTGAGTTTTTAAAAATGTTTATTTCCAATCTATAATTTGACGTAAATCACATAGAAATGTATTATATGTTATATTATAGAAATGAAATTAAGTTATACTTTGGAGAATATATATATATATATATATATATATATATATATATATATATATATATATATATATATATATATATATATTAAATAAAATTTATTTTTAAGTTGATAATTTTTATTTTTATTTATGTAAATTTTATATATAAAATTAATTTAGAGTTCATATATGTAATTTTAATTTATGTAATATATATATATATATAATTTATATAATATATATAATTTATTTAACATTAAAAATAGTTATATTTTTATTAATTTTATAATTATAATTTTCAAAGTATAACTTAATTTCATTTCTATAATATAACATATAATAGTGGTTCTACGTGAACCGCTATTATATGTTAACTTTTAAGAGCGGTTCAAGTGGAACCGCTATCATAGCTCACCACATATTTCATTATGATTGATTAAATTTTCAATAATTGATTATATTTGAAAAAATATAATAGCGGTTAACGTGAAACCGCTATTATATGCTCACTTTTAAGAAGCTAGTTCAAGTGAAACCGCTATTATATATAACCACATATTTCATTATGATTGATTAAATTTTCAAATAATCGATTATATTTTCAAATAATTGATTATAATCGATTATATTCGATAATTTTTTCAAATAATTGATTATAATCGATTATATTCGATAATTTTTTCAAATAATTAATTATAATCGATTAGTTTTTTAAATAATTGATTAGTTTTTCAAATTATAGATTATAATTGATTAATATCTCAAATATATATTAAAAAATTATAAATAAAAATATATATTAAATTAAAATTAAAAAATTTATTTATCAATTATATATTATAAAAATTATAATTATATAATTAAAAAAATCTTATTTATAATTATAACTTTTTAAAAAATTATAACTATAAAACTAATGTTAAATAAATTATATATATTATATAAATTATATATATATATATATATATATATATATATATATATATTACATAAATTGAAATTACATATATGAACTCTAAATTAATTTTATATATAAAATTTACATAAATAAAAATTAAAATTATCAACTTAAAAATAAATTATATTTTAATATATATATATATATTCTCCAAAGTATAAATTATTTTCATTTCTATAATATATAAAATATATGTATATATATATATATATTTAACTATTTAAAAAACTAATCGATTATTTCAAAAAGTAATCTATTAGTTTTTTCATACTTCAATTTTTCATACTTGATGAGAATCAGTTATTTTCTTAAATAATTGATTAATTTTTAAATAATCAATTAGTTTTTCAAATATATATTAAATAATTATAAATAAAAAAATATATCAACTTAAAATTAAAAAAAATAATTATTTTTAAATTATATATTATATAAATTATAAATATAAAGTTAAAAAAATTATATTTAAAATTATAACCTTAAAAAAAATTATAATTATAAAATTAATAAAAATATAACTATTTTTAATGTTAAATAAATTATACATATTATATATATGTATATATATATATATATATATTACATAAATTAAAATTACATATATGAACTCTAAATTAATTTTATATATAAAATTTACATAAATAAAAATAAAAATTATCAACTTAAAAATAAATTATATTTTAATATATATATATATATATATATATATATATATAGATATATATATATATATAGATATATATTCTTCAAAGTATAACTTAATTTCATTTTTATAATATAACATATAATAGCGGTTCCACGTGGAACCGCTATTATATGTTAACTTTTAAGAGCGGTTCAAGTGGAACCATTATCATAGTTCACCACATATTTCATTATGATCGATTAAATTTTCAAATAATCGATTATATTTGAAAATATATAATATCGGTTCCAAGTTAACCGCTATCTAAAATATATTTTAGATAGCGGTTAACGTGAAACCGCTATTATATGCTTACTTTTAAGAGCGGTTCAAGTGGAACCACTATCATATATAACCACATATTTCATTATGATTGATTAAATTTTCAAATAATCGGTTATATTTTCAAATAATTGATTATAATCGATTATATTCGATAATTTTTTCAAATAATTAATTATAATTGATTAGTTTTTTAAATAATTGATTAGAATTGATTAGTTTTTCAAATTATAAATTATAATTGATTAATTTCTCAAATATATATTAAAAAATTATAAATAAAAATATATATTAAATTAAAATTAAAAAAAATTATTTATCTATTATATATTATAAAAATTATAGTTATATAATTAAAAAAATCTTATTTATAATTATAACTTTTAAAAAAATTATAACTTTAAAATTAATGTTAAATAAATTATATATATTATATAAATTATATATATATATATATATATTACATAAATTAAAATTACATATATGAATTCTAAATTAATTTTATATATAAAATTTAAATATATATTAAATATATCAATATATCAATATTTAAATATATATTAAAATATATCAATATATAAATATTGATATATCAATATTAAATATATCAATATATAAATATATCAATATTTAAATATATATTAAAATATATAAATATATTTGTATCTATAGATTTTATAAATATATAAAGATATAAATATATATATATATATATAAATATAAATATATAAATATATAAAGATATAAATATAAATATATAAAGATATAAATAAATATATAAATATATTAATATATTAATATATAAATATATAAATATGTAAATATATAAATATATAAATATGTAAATATATCAATATATCAATATTTAAATATATATTAAAAAATATAAATATATTTATATTTATAGATTTTATAAATATATAAAGATATATATATATATATATATATATATATATATATATATATATATATATATAATATATATATATATAAAGATGTAAATATATAAAGATATAAAGATATAAATATATGTAAAGATATAAAGATATAAATATATGTAAAGATATAAAGATATAAAATATAAAGATATAAAGATATAAATATGTAAAAGTATAAATATATATCTTTAATATTTTGTACATGTAAATATAATTTATATATATTTTTAAATCTTTTTCTAATATTTATTTTTAAAAATATAATATTATTTTTAAAATTAAATATTTAAATTTTTATTTTTTTTCAAATATATAAAGATATAAATGTATAAGGATATAAATAAGTATATAAATATATAAATATATCAAAAAATATATATATATATATATATATATATATATATCAAAATATAAATATATAAATATATTAATGTATAAATATATCATTATATAAATATAAATATATATATATATATATATATATATATATATCAATATATCAATATTATCCCCTCATATATTATTATACATTATTAGCGTAATTTTAGTTTAATTAAAAATTAGAATACAAATATATTATATTATATTAATATACCATTATGTTATAATATTTGTATATAAATATAATTTATTTGTAAGTTATTATTAAAAAATCCTAAGTAGCTCAATGGTTGGATTTTCACCTCCAACTCTAAGGTACCAGGTTAAACTTCTAAAAAATGACAATAAACCTAATAATAAGTTAAACTTCTAAAAAATATAATATAATTAAGAGTTAGGGGAAATAAATATAAATAAAAGCTTAAATATGCAAAAATATAATATAAAAAGAGGTAGGGGAAATAAATAATAAATATAATTAAAAATGTAAATAAATAAAAATAATTAATTTTGTTATTGATTTAGCGACCGATTTAAATCTACGCTATTTTTTTAACTTTATTATTGATTTAGCGACTCGATTTAAATCGATCGCTATTTTTTTTAACTTTTTAACTTTGTTATTGATTTAGCGACCAATTTAAATCGGTCGCTATTTTTTTTAACTTTGTCATTGATTTAGCGACCGATTTAAATCGGTCGCTATTTTTTAACTTGTCATTGATTTAGCGATCGATTTAAATTGGTCGCTATTTTTTTAATTTTTTCATTGATTTAGCGACCGATTTAAATCGGTCGCTATTTTTTTAACTTTGTCACCGATTTAGCGACCAATTTGATATATTAATTTCGGTCGCTATTTTGCGACCGAAATAAAATCGGTCGCTATTTTGCGACCGAAATGAAAACCGGTCGCTAACACATTAACGACTTGGCTTTTTGCGACGACGCCTTTCGGTCGCTAATTTCGGTCGCTAACTGATGAGCGACCGATTTTTTGACATTAGCGACCGATTTTTTCGGTCGCTAAAATGCTTTTTTCTTGTAGTGGAATATCAATTTTAATGTTTCTTAGGATGAAGAAATCAAGGGAAGAGATAGATCGATCTAAGAAATCTATGCAAGAAGATCGATAAAAACACCAACAAAAATCGATGACTATATGATTAATATTGATGATACAGTTATAACAACTGAACGAATTATCTGAGAGACCGAGAATGATCTAGTTCATCTAGCTTTATATGTTGAGATCAAACTTGAACCAATATGCTTTGAAGATCCTAAGTGAATAAAAACAATGAAAGAAGAGTTGGTTGTAATAAAGAAGAATCATACGTGCGAATTAACTGATTTGCGAAGATTAAATACCAATAGGTGTGAAAATGGTAAATAAAACAAAATTCAAGTCGGATGGAACAATTGCAAAGTATAAAGTCAGACTTGTAGCGAAAAATTTTCTTCTGAGAAAAGGCTTGGATTACAAAGAAGTCTATACATCAATGACTAGGATGAAGACAATAAGAACTGTTGTAGCTCTTGCAAGTTATAAAGGATGAGAAATGCATCAAATGAAGGTTAAATCTACGTTCTTATATGGTGAGTTAGAGGAGGAAGTGTATGTTATACAACCACCAAGATTTGTGATTACTGGAGAAGAACATAAGGTATTTAGATTGATGAAAGATTTGTATGGCCTAAAACAGACATTGAGAGCCTACAACATCAAAATTTATGATTTTCTTCGATAGTAAGGATTCTCGAAGTGTGAAGTTGAGTATGGAATTTAATCGAAAATTGATGGTGATGAAGTACTAATATTATGTTTATACGTCAAGGATATCTTAATAACTGACAACAAAATTACATTGATTGAGGTTTTTTAAAAGAATGATGACAGATCCATTTGAGATAACTGATTTAGGGATGTTGTCGTATTTTTTGGGTATGGAGTTTATCCAAGGTGAGAAAAGAATTTTAGTTCACCAAAGTAAATACGGAAGTGTTAAAAAAGTTCAAAATGAGTGAATTTAATGCAATAACTATACAAATTAAGACAAATTTAAAGTTAGACTGAGTTGAAGAAGGGAAGTTAGTAAATGTACGATTTATAGAAATATGATTGGTCGTTTGAGATATATGTGTTGCAATAGACTAAATATTTGTTTTAGTGTTAGTTTGCTAAACAAATTTATGGAGAAACCCAAAACATCTCACCTTATAACAACAACAAAAATCTTAAGGTACATAAGAGGAATAATCGATTATGGTATTTTATTACCTAATGCTGCACACCAAAATGGAGGAGAGTTAGTCTGTTATTCCGATTCAGATTGGGTTAGTGATAAAGTTATTTTTAGAAGCACATCATGTTATGTTTTCTTATTTGGTATAAGTCATTGATATCATGGTGCTCGAAGTTACAACCTATTGTGACATTTTCTTCTTGTGAAGTAGAATACATGTATGTTTCATATACAACTTATCAAACACTTTGGATTGAGAGTTTGATGAATCAAGTACTTGACAGACCTCAGAAGGCTATGACTTTAAAGATCGATAATAAGTCGACTATCAATTCAGCGAAAAATTCAATTCATCATAGAAGAAACAATCATATTAAAACAAGATTTCATTTTATAAGGGATGAAGTAAGAAAGAAGAAGCTGAGATTAGAGCACGATACCACTAAAGAATAATTGGTTAACATCATCGCAAAACCTTTGAACCATTGAGAAAAGACTTAAATATAAAATTAATTGTTAAATTAAGGGGTTATGTTGTATAATAATTCAACAATTGCAATTAATAATGATTAATTATATTAAGATATTAGATCTAACTATATTTTAGTTTTCTGTCATAAATACAATGTAAATATATATTTAATGTATGAGTGTACATACTAAACAATAACACATCAATTACTTTCACTTATAACACCTCTCTATACTATTTTTCTCTCTTATACTCTTTGAAAGACCTTTTCCTACTAATAATAATAATAATCAATTAACAGTAAAAATTGGTTAAATACTAAAATGCTCCTTAGATAGCAAAATACAAATTTTTAACACTTTGTAAAATTTAACAATAACCTTAAAACTAAAGTTTTTTAGTCAATATATAATTAGTCGTTAATACCTTTGATGTCCAATATTTTGCTCAATGTTTCTCTCCACTTCTTATCCATTATTTTTTCTACTGCCCTTAGCTCCTCAGTTTCTCTTACAAAAGCAATTCAGATTGATAGAAAAATGAAGCGGTAATATTTATTTTACATATTTAAATCCATAATTCCTACAAAGAAAGAGAAAGATAAGTGTGACTTAAATTAATCATATTTTCTAAATTAGATTTAAAGTGTTTAAGCACATTCTTTTGGTGTTTTGGCACAACACCCTAATTAATGTTAACGGTGGAACACAAGAACGAAACCATCAATTGAATCTAAATCTGGATTCAAATCCAATCAAGGTGACTGCATTTGAGTTCCGCAACGACACCCACATAAAAACATAAGACATTCATGAATCATGAGATTATCTCCGGTATAACCTTCTTGATTACCCTAAGATAAAAAGTAAAAAAAAAAAGATTTTTTAAAAACACAAACGAAAAAAAAGGGGAAGATTGAGAAATATAGTGAAATTAATTATCAAGACTACGCAATAATAAAAAAGATATTTACTAATTGAAACTTTTGCCCTCATAATTTATATATAAGCAATACACATTTTAGTATAATTACAACTTATAGTAACATCATATCATACTATATTAAATGAAAGTAAAAAGTGTGTTTGGGCTTGTACAAAATATGTTGGGCTTATAAACAAGGAATTCTATAAATAATTTTTAAGTTGGAGAGAAATATCTAGCCAAATCAAATTAAAATAAAATAAAATTATATAAACTCAAGCAAGCTCCACCACGAGACATTCATCTCATTTATTTTGAAAAGTGATTTTAAAATAATAATTATTAAAATTAATATAAAGATATAAAATAATAATAATCATTATTGATTAAATGGCTCTATGAAAAATAATTATTTTAATTAGATTTAGTTTTTTAACATGAATTTTCTTTTAATCTATATTTGTCACGTTACTTCACACACTCTTTATTTTCTTTTTCAATTTTATATCATATAATATTTTATACAAAATTATGGCTAAACATGTCTGTAGAAACACGTAATATTTTCGAAGAAAAATTGAATATGAAAGGAGACAAAAAAAAAAAAAAAGTGATGAAAAGGCACACACTTGACAGAGACGCCAACAATCCCCATTTCCCAATCCCCCAAAGCTGTGGTTTCCTTATTCTTCTTTCGAATATCCGAATCGTTAATGATACGTGTTACATTTTCAATTCGATTCGACGGGTTTTTCATCTGATCATGTAAGGTAGTTAATTTTGCGTCATTATGATCTATTTGCTCGGTTGTCTTTTTTATTGCCTCACGCGTTAACAACCAGACACTGAGAAATTTTTATTGTTCTGTTCACAACGTTATCTTGCTATCTCAGGCTTTAACATTTCTCTCCGGTTTGACCATATTATTACAATTTATAATAATAAGAACGTTATTCTTATTGTTTTGAGCTAAATTAACAGATTGAGTGTCTGTTTTCAATTATAGTTTTGACTAACTGGGTAGATCCCTTCTTCTGTATTCTTTTACTTTTTCAATTGAAAAATTGATCGTCTGAATCGTATATTGTGAGTGAAACCTCGGATTAGATAAAACTAGTATTGTGTAGGGAGCAGTTCGAAGTTTTATTTTATGATGTGCTTTCTTTATGATGTTACTTTGGCTTAATTTTTTTAATGATATAACTTAGTGTATGGATTTGCAGAAGATTTGAATTGAATTTGAAGTTTTGAGTTTGACTAGAGAGAGGGAGAGCGAAATGGCTAACAATGCATCAGCCTGTGCTGAGAGGGCAACTAGTGACCTGCTGATTGGGCCAGACTGGGCAATTAACATAGAACTGTGTGATATCATTAATATGGATCCTAGGTATCTCTCTTGTTTTATTTTATTTCATTTCTGTAACCCATTATTCTACTCTATGATATATGCTTTGTGTATGTTGTTTTTCAATCAAGAAATGAATAGGAAACTAGTTGCTTGATCGGCCACATATTTTGTTAACAATGCTTATGATTATGTTTAGTAATCTTGCACTACAAGAAAGTAAAATTTGTAGTGATTGTTTTAAAATAAACTCTTCCACTCTGCTTTTACTGGTTATAGTATGGTTGGCGATGTGGTTTGGAGATTTCCATGTGAGGTGGATGAAGTGACCGATATTTTCTTTGTTTGCTACAAATTGTTCTGTGTTGTTTAGAGAATTGGAATAGTCAAGCCCTACGGTTCATGTTATTGGACAACGACACCTTTATTCTGCATCTGTAGCTCATGCACTGGCATCAGTATCTGTTTTTTCTCAAATTTTTATTTCTTATCCTTTATTTTAAATGACTTGAACTGTTTGTTGATGAAATGCTAAATATCCCTTTCTTTCGCTTTAGTGAGCACCATATTTTATAGACTGCATCAAAATTAATTGTAGAGTCCTCCGGGACTTGTGAATGGTAAGACTATAGGACATTGACATCTTGGACGGTGCTGATATAACTGATATATTTACCCCTTGAGAATTTTATTACTGGAGAATTGTATGTTGGTGAGTATAAAGATTCTTATCAAACAGCAGAGAATGGTTGCATGCTATGATTCTAAGATTTATACTATAATGAGGCATAGTTACAGTTTTGGTTTGCTTAGTTTCCTTTGTATTTGATGCTGTCCATTTCATTATTACTTGCAACAATGTTGGTCCAATTGCTTTCGAATTGATACAATTAAATCCCCCAGTTATCTACGATGAGAACATTATGTGGAACACTCTTTTGTGACAATGTAGTGTCAATTAATACAAAAGGACTTAAGTACGAATACTAGAACCCCACCAACCTATGACGTGTATAATTGCATCAATTTGAAATTTATTGGTTAGTCAACTTCATTGAAATAGTAGGATTGAAAGCAAGAATAAAGCTATTTTGAGTTTATCTTGCTTTTTGGTTTTTGATCTCAAGTATAAAATTGCTTCAACCCATATTTTGAATTTTTCTCAATAGGGATTCCTCTATCATTTTCCTCATCTTTGATGTTGAACTTGCAGGCAAGCAAAGGATGCAATAAAGATACTTAAGAAGCGATTGGGCAATAAAAATCCCAAAATACAACTTCTGGCTCTTTTTGTCAGTATTTTTTCAAAATACAACTTTATTTTTTTGTCAGTAATTTTGATCTTTAACTTCTTGATGATTATTTCATTCAATTTGATATGATGAATTAAGCTATATTCTTTTTTGCTAATTTTTTGCAAAATTGAATAAATTATGTAAAAGTTCTCAGACATGTCATTCTGTCTGCACGAGAGATATTATGAATAAATTGCTTCCAAAAAATCATATTCATTGTCTGTTCTGGTGATAACAAAAAAAATTATGATTACCTGACATAGATATTTTATATTCAAATATTTTATGCAGGCATTGGAAACCCTTAGTAAAAATTGTGGTGACAGTGTATTTCAACAGATCATTGAGCGGGATATCTTACTTGACATGGTTAAAATAGTGAAGAAGAAGGTATTTATGGACTTTTGATTCTGAATATTCTTTTATTCTTATTTTTAAGAGAAAATTTTAGGTCCAGGGGTCACAGTCCCATCATAGAGTCATGGCAAGGCCTAGGCTCAATGAGTGCTTGCAGATTACCTATAATATACCCACAACAGACATCAATGAGTTTTGAATGCTGATCGACTTAGTTGAAAGCTTGACTTGGATGGATGTGCCAAGTGCCAACTATTCTTGATATATTTCCTTTATACTATATTTTGTAATTTCTGCAACTGTATGTTTGAAAGCGAAAATTTGATCAAGTGGTGCATTATTTTAATTCTACTGGACAGCCTGACTTAAGTGTGAAGGAAAAGATATTGATTTTGATTGATACATGGCAAGAAGCTTTTGGTGGACCAAATGGAAGGTATCCCCAATACCATGCGGCATATAATGAATTAAAGGTGATTGGTTGTAAATTTTGACATTTCTAGTGTTTTCTATATTTTTCAAGCGGTATTACTATTGAAAACATACATATCGACATTTATAATTTTCTATTGATGTACATTCATATGGTGATGAATGGTAATGTTTCATTTGGAGTGTTGTCAAGTTCTTACACCTGTCTGGAACATATTTTTGAGAGTTGTGTCATTCATTTAACAACTTTTTCTGTCTCTCCATCACATACATCTCGATTTCTCTTCTTTTACTTTCTCTTTCTTGGTTGTACAAATAACATATCTCTATTTTTTAGTTGTTTCCTTAATCCAGAACCACATTAACATGCTCTTTATTAAGATGTGTCAGTTGATTTTTCGCATGTCATCATTGTTTCCTCATGCTCTTCCCAGAATATTTTTAGTAAGTTGTCGTATTGTTGAATTTGCTTCATAAAAATTTGTAGAGCTGTTTTTGTATCTTCTTGACATTTTGGTTAAAAAATCAATCCATATGCTCACACACTTTATATCATCAAGTTGCAACTATTTGGATTAGAGCTAAAACATTGATAATTTATTTCTGCAATGTACTTTAACAATTCGCAGTCTGCTGGAGTTGAATTCCCCCCACGAAAAGAGAATAGTGTTCCTTTCTTCACTCCTCCTCAAACCCAGTCAGTTGGTCATCTTGCTGCTGCAGAATATGATGCTTCTGCTATTCAGCCCTCTATTCAGTCTGATGCATCTGGCCTTAGGTACTCTTTAACTGGATCTTTTTCATACTGTTGTAATCCTTTGTTTGTTTTGCGTGGCTAGAAGTTTTAGTCATTTCACATTGTGTATGAGAGTAACAAAGTTTGTTTCTCCACCTTATAAACCCAATTTTATATATAGGTTTTAGAATATCTAGAAAATGGCTCACAATATCATTATTTTATCTTAGAATTAGAAAATTGCATACTCTAGCACATTTTTAGAGGATCACTTTGTGTTGTTTCCATATTTTTTTATCTTCCATGATTTATTTTAATATTTAATTACGATTAGCAATCTAATATTTGTATACTATAAACAGAGATTAGTGCTTTGTATTTTGTATCACATCATAGCATATCACATTGTTAAACACAGCAGAATATTTTTCTGTGTGATTGTCTTCTTTTCGTCCTTTCCTGCTGTTTTTTACATTTTGTACCCTGTAAGTTCTGGATTATGGCTATGGTTTTAAAATTAATCAGTGAAAACGAAATTTCTCATAAATCTGAACAAACCTAGTTTTGTATTATTTTTGCGTGATAATGAAATTTCCATTACCTTCATAATTATGAAATTCTTGCATTAGCAACCTCTGCCTATTTCTCTGATAAGGGACCCTAGGAGGAAAGTGTTTTATAATCAATGTAAACAAGCATCTAACTCCATGAAGATTCACCATATTAAGTTGTATTGGTGTTTATCCCCAAAATTTTCTTCTTATCAGTTTGCCAGAGATTCAGAATGCTCAAGGACTAGTAGATGTATTGACTGAAATGCTTAATGCCTTGGATCCTAAAAATCCTGAGGTGATGTAATCTTTTAATGTTGTTGTCCTTTATCTACTATCTGACTAGCTACATTCTCTCTATTCAGTTATGATTGTTTATGAAAAATATGTTTAAATTTTGTTGTTGCATTTAGTATATAACAGAAACTAAATCATATCTCAAAGAAAATATGTCTGTACACTGTATTATAATAATCTCAGTGTGATATTATTTAGTGATCTGCATGATGCATTTGCAGTGGAAGCCAGTTAACTCAAATTGTAAAGGCACAGTGTAGTCGAGAGGCCCCGTGCTCCAGGGCATTTGAGAGGGCCTCTGCTTTATACTCCACTAGATAATTCTTGTCTATGTTCTCACTTTCCTCTTCTCTCTGTTTCAAAATATAACACATAAGAGAACATGCCCTCTCAAACCAACTTTGAACCCATACTAGTAGCAGTTGACACTAGTGACTGTTCACTTTCCTTTTTGTGTGTTTAATCCTCGCACCTTCGTGATTGGTGGTTTTTTTAATATATAAAGGGTGTAATATTATGCTACTTATTGAGTGTTATTATGGACTAATCGATATGTGATATATCCCAGTTTAGCAAATTGAATAAGCACCCTAATGCATGATTGATCATGATAGCCAACCCTGTCATATATGGACAAGGCTTTGCAGCAGTTACACAAAAATGAAAAAAATTGGATAGTATGAGTATTAGGCAGATTATAGATAGTAATTGTTGTGCCTTTCTTTGAATCTCTATTGCAAGAGATGTCCACTTTTACTGTCCAAACATGTCTTTAAAGATTGCTTTCAAAAGATGTTAGCTAAAAAGACATTTGTCTTTCAAACTTTTACATTACTATAAAAGTATCTTTAGCTGATAATAGTACAAGTTTCATTGGAACTGTAAGTTTTTCTAGTTATTCATTCTTCATTCTTTTCACTCTTAGATCATACTGATCATATTCTCAGTCGTATCTTAAGTTCAATTTTTACAAAACACTTTTAAGCTCAACATCAAGTTACTCATAATCTACTCGTCTTATTCCATTAAGTGTATATTATCATTACTGACCTTGGAAGGACATGTATTTACCTTCAGCTTGAAAGTTATTAAATTCCTAAGCTATAGAGTAGCATTGTATTTAACTTAAGATTGAGATGGAATTGATAAACCAAGATATTTTTTTCAATCTTTAATGCTTTTGCACACATTAACTTATTGTTCAACAGAAAGTAGTCAAGCAAGTAATCAATATTTATTTTTTTCTTAAAATTATGGACAAAATATGCAGGTTGTGAAGCAGGAGGTGATTGTTGACCTTGTTGACCAGTGTCGATCTTACCAAAAGCGTGTTTTGCTTCTTGTGAATGAGACTGCGTAAGAATATTGTTTTAGATGACCAAATCCATTTTGTCAGTGTAATTAAGAAGGATGACTGTAATGTTTGATTCTCTTCAGGGATGAACAGCTTTTATGTCAGGGGTTGGCACTGAATGACAGTCTTCAGCGAGTGCTTAGTCAACATGAAAATATTGTAAAAGCAAATCCTGATACAGGCACAAGAGGAGCAGAAACATCTATTCTTCCAGTTGTAAATGTAAACAATGAAGAGGATGATGAGTCAGACGATGATTTTGCCCAACTAGCCCATAGGTGAAATTGCTGTATTATATTCAGCTCGTTGCTAGTTATTTCTGTTAGTGGATTCTGTGATATGGGAGCATGATGATTACTTGTCTAAAGCGTGATTCATTTGATGGTTGATACACTGGTTGATAGATATTCCTTCCTGTCTTCATTTTCTTTCCCTTTTCAATATAGTCTCTAATTACATGTTTATATACTGAGTGCAGGTCATCACGAATTACTAATGCAGAGAGACGGAAACAAGTCAATGACAAGACAGAACCAGTGAGAGTAAACCCAATTCTTCCCCCACCACCAGCACCAAAAAAACCAATCTTCTCTGATGCTGGTATGATTGATTACCTCAGTGGTGATGCGTACAGAACAGAAGGATCCTATGAACACTCTGAACCAATTTCATATGCCGAGCCCCTTCATTTTAGTTCTAATAATCCTGTTTCAACCACTGCAACACTGTCTTCCTCTCCGCCTCATTCTGCAAGTACCTCATCACCGATTTTAAGCAGGCAGCCTCTGTCTGATGAATCATCTTCCATCAATAAATCCTCAGAAATCCTTATTGCAAATCCTCGTGAAACACGATCTCCAGGTTTTGTTACACAGCCCCCTTCAATGGTTAATCAGAGACAGCAATTTTCTGAGCAACAAGGTGTGTCTCATCCAAGTTCTGGGTCCAGTTCCTCAAATGACAGCTTGTTGGCACAAACCCAGAATCTATCTCTGAATTCATCTACTCCAACCAAACAAGAGAAGCCGGAAGATGTCCTTTTTAAAGATCTACTTGACTTTGCAAAATCCAAAACCTCATCACCCTCCAAACCCAGTAGTAGACCATTTTGAGAGTTTTAGTTTTTGTATGTGCATTGGTGCTGCTTACGAATGCTAAGGATCAGCTTTTGCTTCTGATCACTCTGATGACCCATTTTAGCGGTCTTCAATAATTTTGGAGTATGATTCGTCATGCATGTATCCGGTTTAATCAGTACATTGCTGCATATATTCATGAATATTGCTCATATTGATTGTTTGCTCGTGTTTTCAGTAATATTAGATTCAGCAGGGTTCAATTTTCCTTTTTGGTTACACAATGAAAAACTCGAGTTGGAAAAGCACCGTATCAGATCATGGTCTATGGGTGACTGAGTGGTGGGGTCTGCAAAGTAGTATGTTACATAACCTATGTTTCGGACCATGTAACTAATCATTGACGAGAAACAAAATTTTAATTAAATGAAAAAATAACACCTTGTTTTGAAATTCACCAAGTTACGTAGAGGTTGACTTATTCTGAAGTTTGGGTATTCCACAGCTTTCAGTGATGGTTTTAATTTGTCAATGAACGGGTTTTAAATCAAACCAAATCGTTTTTAATCGCCAAAATTATGAAAGAGGCTAAATTATATTTAAACTTTGCATTAAAGGAAAATCGTGACTAATTGTGTTAAGTAACAAGACAAATGTTGCCTTGTAATATTTTACCTTAAACTAATTCTACAAGACCGTACCTACCGGTAGTAATTTGAAAATCTTCATGAACTGAGTTGAAAGGTCAATTAAATCCAATATAAGAAGATTTTCACACTCTCAAGTACAATTTAATTCAAAATAGACTAATCACGAAGAAAAGTTTTAATAAATGGTGATTTTAGCCATAATATGAAAGTTATTGTGTGTGTTATATTGTGACCGACCGCAATGCAATCGAAATTGTTATCACATCTAAAGTAAATTTGTCCATAATTTTTCGAAATATCAACAACACAAAAAGGCCGTGAATGTGACTACAATTTCAAACCTTAAATAAAACAATTGAAGTTGCAAACACTCGAGTTATGAATGAGGTAACTACCCACGTTGTCAAATCTAGCTTGCGGTGAATATGCGTTTTTAGCTGGTTGAACTTTAGAACGTAAGAAAGACATGACCTTGCCACTAAGATATGACCATGAAGGGAAATAAAACATTGGTAATCCTCTTATATTATATTTTAGGACATTGCATGTCTTAACACACAAAGTACACTAGTCTTGGGGCATTGATTTCTGACTAAAACATAGCTTACCACCGAGTTCTTACCAAAAGCATTTTTGGTTAGATCGAAAGGAGTCTAGGCAATACTTTCATTATTAAAATGCTTTGTAACATTTGAAGCATACGAACATAATTTTCTCCTCACCCCTCAAAACCATGAATTGTATGCACACCAGTTTTCACTTTTCTCTCTGACAAGAGGGTTAATATATTTTCATGTTACTTCTGGTTCTTTACTACCTTGCGAATTCATGTTCAAATTGTTGCTTATGTACACTGACTTAGCACCTTTCCTGTGTCAGAAAACTTTAGATTTGAACCTTTTTTTCTCTTTCGTTGTTGTGGGCCTCCCACTGTAATACTGTGTCCAACAATGCCTAATACCTTGAGGACAAGGTGTGTGTCAAAGGTCATGGAAATCTGACAGGAAGGTAGAACGTATCTTCCTTGTGAGGATATTATGTTGTTGTCGTGCGATAGCTAAATATGTCAGAAAGATTCAAACATATAAACAAGATTATCAATGAGTTTAATTTCTATCTATTATAAATGTAAAATATTGTTTCATTCCACAACTACAATATTTTAAAATTTGATAGCTTTCACAACGATCGCGTCTTTCCTCAGTTTTTCAGAAATATCTAAGTTTTGCAAACCAGAACTGCAATAACACAAGCAGAAAATGATTTACTCAGTCACATTTTTTTTCCTCTATTTGGACGATCTTCTTTGCCTTGAACAAGGAGATTGCCATTGATCTCATTCCCAAACACAGTCTGTAAGAAGACTCAATTAAAAATGTCTTATCATAAGCATGTCCAAATCCAATTGCTCAGAGTTTAAAAAAGCTGTAAGAAGAGAAATTTATTAAGTGACGGTGGATGTGTAGGAGACAAAAAAGCAGTTTGAGAAAGAATGTGACCCACTTTGGCTGTTGGAATTGCATTCTGCACCTTCCAACTGCGCAAGTAATTATTATTGTTGCTTTAACCCGACAACCTTTCAATCATAGTTTTCTATACAATAAAGTTTTGGAGACACAAAAGTTTTACATTTGCTTCACAACGTTGCTAAGTTTAAAAAACAAAACAAAAGAAAAACAGTACTTCAATAATAATATTCAAACTATTGTACTTGTTTCCATAAAAATTAACAATCATTGGATGGTCAGGTTGTCACTCCCAAAGGCTTTTGGATTTTGAAATGGAATAAAATATAAAACGAGCATAACTAGTTAACTTACTAACATAGATATATAGCGTTTTAGTGGGTTAATCTCTCTTTCAATCTCTCTATATATATACACACGCGCACCCTTTAACTGATCAAAGAATACCCAGCCCTGAAATCTTAAAAAATATCCACTTTTCACAGACACCATGGGTGTCTGTATCTCAGTATCTTCATATAGTTAATACACTCCTTTGTTGGATAAACAGCATACAAAATATAAAGATGCTTTTTTTTGGGGTGGACTTTTGTTGGACTCAATGAAATGAACCAACTTTTTTTCGTAGTGAACTTGAGACTTTTAGCTTTTGATGTATGTGAAGTTGCCGAAGAAAGACCATTCTCCTCATGTTTGCATGATTGAATTCTGTGAATAATACTACAGATAGACTTTGGCCTAGTTAACCTATAATTAAAAGGCTTCGATGATGAAACTTTAATCAATGACAAAAATGTGTTATTAAAGTTACCCAGCATCAATGCATCATTGTTCATTAGTGTATGTATAATTATTTCGTGTCTTTTTGAAGGTTCCAAGTGCAGTATTGGTTTTTTAAAGGCTTTATAGTTCTTGTGTTGTTATAAGAAATGATTCAATAAACACGAAAATAAATCTTGAGATCCACTAGGCAGATATGATTATGTATCTAGCGTAAACAAACTCTAACTAACATGGATTGGAAATGAATGCAAAATTAGTGAGAAACTCTTGTATACATGCCACAAATGCCACTTGGCACAGCCCCACACTGAGTAAGTGACACTGATAATTATTATTAGGTAAATATTAAATGCATGTAGTTGTAGTTGAGAAGTAATGGTTGAGTGGTAGTCATTGTATTGAATGTACGTAATTGAGAAGAAGTGGTTGTATTAAATGCATGTAATTGAGAGACCATGTCCAAAGGCCTATAAATTAATCATGTATCACTCATTGCAAAAACACATCAAGTGATAATATACAGAGTGTTTTGTTTAGATACTTGTTTGTCAACAAATTAACATAAGAGCTTGAGAGTCTGAGTATCTGAATGCGTTAGAGAGAGTGTTTGAGAGTTAGAGAGTTTGTTCGAGATGACCAACTTAGCTAACAACATGCCCTTGCCAAAGTTATCGAAAAGCGGAAACTATAATAATTGGAGTCTACAAATGAAGGCTCTCCTTGGTTCCCAGGAAGTATGGGATGTGGTGGAAAATGGGCACCAAGAACCAGAGAATATTGAAGAGCAGACGATTGCTCAGTTTGCTGCGTTGAAAGCAACACGGGTAAAGGACAAAACAACTTTGTATATGCTGTACCGAGCTGTTGATAAGTCCGACTTTGAGAAAATAGTAAATGTTAAATCTTCAAAAGAAGCGTGAGATATTTGAGAGAAGACATATAAAGGGGATAATCACATGAAGCAAGTCAGGCTTCAAACTCTCAGAGGCGAGCTTGAAAGCATGAGGATGAAAGAGGTCGACGGGGTTGCCGAGTACATCTCTCGTGTTGAGATCGTGGTAAATCAACTCGGAAGAAATGGAGAGATGCTGCCCACTTGCCGAGTGGTGGAGAAAATCTTAAGGTCGTTAACCGACGACTTTGAGAATATCGTTTGTGCAATGTTGCCACCGTCAAAAGAGACGATCGGAGCGGCAGTGGCGGATCTTGACCATTGATCTTGGGGGGGAGGTCAAATAATATATTATTAATAAATAATAAATAAATATAAAAAGAAGAAAGAAGATGAAAGGGTGAAAAGATAAAATTTGGATATATACTTAAATATATTAAATAATCATTAAGTATGAGGGGGATAAAATCATAAATTATATGTGAGTTACAAAACTGAGGAGGGGCTGAGAGGATAAAATTGTAAATATACAAGTAAATATAATAAATTTTCATTAAGTTTGGGGGCTAAAATCATAAATTACATAGGAGTTTCAAAACTTTGGGGGGGGCGGCACCCCTCAGCTCCCAAGAAGATCCGCCACTGGGAGCGACATAATGATTTTGGTATGACTCACGTTTTTTAAAGGAAGATGTTCAACGCCTTTAGGTTGTCCGATAATCGGACTGGACCTAAAGGCGAGGTTTTCGAAAAGATTCGATGGAGTTACTACCAGTGTTTTAACCTTAAACACTGAAAAAGGTAAAAATGCATTGGTTTTGAAAAACCAACTTTGACCGTTATAACCAGAGTCGGGTAAGAAAATTAGTTACGTGTGGGGAAGGTGTTAGCACCCCACAACGTCCCTTTTGGGTTCCCTATGATGGACTAAAAATAAAGACTAAAAAATCATGCTTTTACCCTATTTATTTTATCTACTTGCATAATTTAAATGTCTACATGATCCTAGTATCTAATGCCTACAAGGAAAGCGATAAAGGAGAGAGTATAAAAAAAGAACCTTCGAAGCGAGCTTTTATATTAACTCTTCAAGAAACGAGGACACTTTTTGGCTGTCCCCACATTCTACAAGCACGCTCCTCTCCCGGAATAAAATAAACTACCCTTCTACCGAGGGTCAGATGTCTCAAGAGGAAGAATCGAACCATTCTTGACATGGTTCGAACAATGTTGAGAAGCAAGAACATGTCAAAGAAGTTCTGGACAGAAGCAGTATAATGTGTCATCTATGTGTAAAATAGATGTCCACATGCTAAGCTAAACGAAAAGACACCACAAGAAGTCTGGAGTGGAAGAAAGCCGAGTGTGTCTCACCTTAAAATGTTCGACAGCATAACTTATGGTCATATTCCTACTCAACAGATGACCAAGCTCGAAGATAGAAGCAAAAAGTACGTGTTTATTGGGTATGATGAAAAAACTAAGGCGTACAGGTTGTTTCCCAATAACTAAGAAGGTCATTATGAGCTGATATGTTCAAATTGATGAAGAGAGCGAGTGGAGTTGGAACAAATCGAAGAAGTCCATAGGAAGAAGAAGCTCAGAAGTTGATACACTACATACTGTGAGAGATCATGAGACTTTTGATGAAGAAGATGAATCTCTATAACCCAGAGCGCGAAGTTTACAAAATATATACAACTCCACTGATGAAGTGCATGTTGTATGTTTCTTAGCAGATTCAGAAGACTTGAATTTTGAAGAGGTCGTGCAGGAGAAAAGGTGGCAAAAGGCAATGGACGAGGAAATCGGGGCAATATAATGTAACAACATGTGGGAACTGACTGATTTTCCCAAAGGAGCACGACCTATCGACGTAAAGTGGGTGTACAAGAAGAAGACAAATACTGAAGGAGAAGTTGAGCGATATAAAGTTCGACTCGTAATGAAGGGGTACAAACAGAAGGAAGAAATAAACTATGACGAAGTATTCGCCCCAGTGACGAGGATAGAAACAATTAGGCTGTTGATTTCCTTAGTAGCTTAACACATATGGACAATCTTGCAGATGGATGTGAAGTCGGCATTTCTGAATGGAATCTTGGAGGAGGAAGTATATGTTGAACAACCACTCGGATACATGCGAAGAGGCGAAGCGAAGAAAGTGCTGAGATTGAAGAAGACACTTTATGGCTTAAAACAAGTTCCACGAGCATGGAATGAAAGAATTGACACTTACTTCAAGAGAAATGGATATGAGAAGTGTCCTTATGAACATGCTCCATACATAAAGAAGAAAGGAGAAGATGTGATGTTTGTTGTCCTATATGTTGATGACCTTATCTTTATGGGGAATAGTGTTGAGCTGATTGAAGAGTTTAAAAATGTGATGAAGAAGGAGTTTGAGATGACTGACTTAGGTCTTATGAAGTATTCTCTTAGTTTAGAAGTTGTTCAGGAAAATGATGACATCTTTGTGTCGCAAGAAAGGTATGCTGAGGAGGTCTTGAAGAAGTTTAAGATGACAAGTTGCAACCCGGTTTCCACCCCTATGGAACTTGGTACAAAACTTTCTAAGTATGCAGATGGAGACCGAATTGATTCAAGCAAATACCGAAGTTTGATTAGAAGTCTAAGGTATCTTACAAATACGAGACCAGATTTAATGTTAAGTGTTGGAATAACAAGTCAGTATATGGAGGAGCCAAGGTATACTCATTGGAAGGCACTAAAGAGAATTCTAATGTATGTGAGAGGAACAGTGTCACTTGGCCTAATTTATACTAGGACGGATGATTACCGACTAGTAGGCTACTCGGATAGTGACTGGTCTGGAGATGTTAATGATCGGAAAAACACGTTTGAATATGTATTCTTTATAGGAAACATAGCGTTCACCTGGCTTTCAAAAAAATAGTCAATTGTAACGTTGTCCACTTGCGAAGTTGAGTACGTTGTAGCATCCTGGAGTGTCTGTCATGCAGTTTGACTTAGAAACCTTCTAAGCAAGCTAGAGTTGAAGCAAGAAAAAGGGACTATGATTCGAGTTGATAACAAGTCGATCATTGAATTGGTAAAGAACTCGGTCAATCATGAGAGAAGCAAACATATTGATGTTCGGTTTTACTTCATTCGAGAACAAGTGAAAGAAGGAAATGTGGAGTTAGAGCACGTCGAAACCCGAGTACAAGCTACATATATGTTCATGAAGCCACTGTCAACCACTCTATTCAAGAAAAGCAAGAAGATGCTTGGAATGAAGGACAAAAAAAACATTTAAGTTTATGGGGGGATTTTGTTAGGTAAACATTAAATGCAAGTAGTTGAGAGCTAGTGATTTAAGGATGACAATTAAACCCGTACCCGTGGGGACCGACCCGTACCCGTGGGGACCGACCCGTTCCCGCCTCGAGTTTGACAGGGAAAACCCAAGTTGACTGGGGGCGGGTTCAGGTTTTCCCCGCTATAAAAAGTCGGGGCAAGGGCGGGGGTGGAGATGGGTAATGCAATCCCCACCCTAACTCCGTCCCCGCCCCAACTTTATATTTAAATTTAAATTTTAAAATATTAATATTTTAAAAGTATTTCATTTTCTTTTTCTATTACATATAAAGTCATTTTTTTATATTTCACCAATTTTTATTTTTCTTCTACCCATTTTTTATTTTTTTTATCTTTGTTAATCTTTTATATCAATTAATTTATTACATTATTCTCTCTTATCTTCAGCTTTTCACATTTCGTTAATCTCTTCCATCAAATTTTTTTTTCAATCTTTTCAACCAATTTGATGAACACAAAGTAAAATTTGTTTCTTCTTTATTTTTTTCTAAATATTTTACATAAATCTTAGTAGTAACTAATATTATTTTATTTATAATTTATATTTATTAGTTTTTATTATGTCATATTTTTTTATCTTATTATGTTTATTTATCATATATCAAATTTTATCTTAATAAAATAATTGTATTTTAAAGGATTAAAAGGAATTGATAATTTAAACTTTTATTACTTCGAACTAATTAAATAAGAATTAACTTATTAAATATTTCCTTATAAACTATATATTTCATATTTTTAAATAACAACTTAAAAATAAATTAACTTATATATATAATCAAATGTTTGAATACAATATTAAAATAGTAATGTTATAAGTATTCAAATATTTGAATACATGATATTATAATAATAATAATAATAATAATACTAATAATAATAATAATAATAATAATAATAATAATAATGTTATAAATATTATATATATATATATATATATAAAATAATTAAATATTTCTTTTACATACATATTTTAATATAAATATAATAAATTAAAATGTATATTTAATTAATAATAATTATAAATTATAAATATTTATTTATATATAAAAATACATAGTAAAATTAATTTATTATAAATGTAATTATCTTTTTAAAAATAATATAGATCGAGTACTGGAAGGGGCGGGAATCCGAAACCCAACGTGGACGGGGATGAGAACTTAATTTATAACTCCGACGGGAATCGGGAGCGGGGACACGGATTGTTAAAAAGTCGAGGCGGGGATCGAGGAAGCAAAACCTACCCCTGCCAATTTGCCATGCCTAGTTACGGTTATAGAGGTAATGATGGTTGAGAAGTAGTGATTGTATTGAATGTATGTAATTGAAAGGTAGTGGTTATATTAAATATATGTAGTTGAAAGACTATGTCCAAAGAACTATAAATTGATTATACATAAACACGTTAAGTGATAATATACACGTAAAATTATGATATACATAGTGTTTTGTTTAGACAGTGTTTGTCAATAATTATACACTTAGAACAAGTCTGACAACAACAAAGATATGCAAACAGAAGCATAATGAATTAAATATTAGAATCCAACTCGGAAAGGGTAAGAGTGAATATTTTACCATTCTTCATATTCCACACACATGCGCACTAGGATACTATTATTGTATTAGACAATGAGATCAACAACATGGGCTGCTTAACAACTTTGGATTATCAAAAACCTCACTGTCTGCCATTTACACACCCTTTCCCAAACAAACAAGTTGGCGAGCTCCCTACAATACTGAACATGTCTGCTACTGAAACCTCTCTAAAGCTGCTATTTTGACAGCCAAAGGGGAGGGCTCATTTCATTGCTCAGTGAGAGTAACACTACACAATCATGAAAGGTTCTTGGAGGCACCAGTGCTTGCTTTTGACTCTTCTTGCTTTTGTTCTTCTCTCAGAAGGATCAAGATTACCTAAGGAATACTGGGAACAGATGTTGCCAAAGAAGCTACCTTCGCCTTCTTCTTCTCCATCCAAAGGCACAAATGCTGTGAGCCCTTCCTCTTCCTCGACCACGAAAAATGATGGTCTTCCTACATCAGATGGAAAGGTCTAATGTTGACTCAAACTATAGTTAGCAATCTCTCTCTAACTGTACATTTCAGTGCTGTTCTTCCTCATGGCACAGTGTGATGATTTAAGAAAGCATCATTGTTTAGCACATCTGTTTCAAAGTTCATCTCACGTGCTACTCACAAAACAGAATCACACTTTTAGATTCGTTGATTTGGTCCGATGACAGTGCAGAACCTTGTAAAGATGTTGGAGTATTCTTCATTGGACAGGATAAATTTATTAGTAACAATTCTTCTGGAAAAATATACTGCGAAACACTCTACAGCACATATGCTGTATTACTTTCATGTAACAAACATCCTTGATCATCATCTGTTACTTATATTTTCCTCAATAATATTTCTTGTAAATTTTTTGCCATTTCACAGTGTCGCTCGATTTACTTGGTAGATAAAAATTATTAGATGTAATTCTTGTAGTGCAATGGATTTGAACAAAAGGAACGACACACCTTCCAGAAATCCACACTCAACTGTAACTCTTATATTACCTTTAAACCATAAACACCATTATGCTTATTGTGATCATCAATAAACAACTTCAAATTAATATTATGAGATTTCATTTTGGTTAGTGCTATATAAAGATTGAGACAAATTATCTGAGACATTTTAATATTCAACCTCCCCATAAATCTTTCAAGACATGCCTACTAGAACAAGTAAGACGAGCTATAAACTTTAATAAGACCTTATATTTCATATTAAAATTAATTGCAATTAGTCTAATTGACCCAATAAATATATAAACTGACATTCCAAAAATTATGGCAAATAAACGATAACGACTTGCTCTAGTTAACAAATCTAATAATTGGGAATATCAGTAACCCATTATGGCAAATCTAATAATGGTATGACCAAAATAGGGTAAATAAAATTTGATGGCAACCCTCACCATTTTTATTTAGTTTTTGGTGTTAAGTTAGACCCTATAAACATTATATTGAGATATGTAGTTCTGGGAGTGATGGGTGTCTTATAGACCTCACATAATTAAAGGTATGATTATCACATAGTTAAGGTATGATTAAAATAGATTATATAAGTGACACTAATCCCCACCTCTTTAGATGATCTTAGGAATTAAGTTAATCAAATTAACCATTAACTAATAAAAAATATAATATAAAAGTAGTGAAACTTTCACATCTTCAGTTATCTTTTGATATTAAAATATGTCTAAACTCAAATTTTAAGATGACAAAAATCATTCTTTTATTTTAATTATTATTGGACCTGTCAAATAATCATATCATCTATAAATGTTTAGTCTTACAAATTAATTATGTCGTAAGAGATAAAAATATAAATGAAATATTTGATATAAAAAAAAATATATATATATATATATAATTAAATTATTAAAAAGTTAAAATATTTTATAATTATACAAAAATGATATATAATCTGTATAATAATATTTAAAAATAAATAAAAAAGAAAAGTAAATATTAATAATGTTTTCGTATTAATTAATGATGTAATGAAAATAAAGGAGACAAGGAGGGTTGAACTTGGATTAACAAAATCTTCTAAATGTTCACCCTTACAAATTTTACCCTTAGAATAGTTTATTCTTATAAGGAAAGCGTATTGGAGCTGTAAAACATATGTAAGTAGGATAATTCTAATTTTCTTTTTCTAGTTTTTGGAGTTAGGTTAGATATCAATACGATTTGAAGATGGTATAAGAGAATATTCAAGTAATTGTTGTTTAGAATTTCAAGTCACGTATTATTAGGTTCTCATCGCACCAATTACAAAGTTTAGTCTTGCATACTTCATGCATGTAACAATTTTCATATCCAAAGAGTAATTGTAAGAAGCGTAGATCATGACATGATTGAAGTTTGAATCCCTACATAATTAAGGCCTTTAACCACTCTGTATAATATTTCAATAAATACAAACTAACATGCAAACGCATGAAAACAACTAATGGATTTTTCATAAAGATTACAAAAGGTTGTAAGTAAAAACAGCATTAATGGAGTGTATGTTGCCCTGCCACAATTAATCATCTTCCATCATCCAAATTAATCAGTACATGATCATTAATGCTGTCAACCCCAGTAAATTGATGGCTGCTGCTATCTCCAGGCTCATAAACGCTAGGTGATGCCTCACGAAGCAAGTATTGAGCCTCCTCTAGATTTTGGTCTGTATTGATCCATGGATGCTTCTCCATTAGCTTCATTCCTTCCAATTCCATTGCCACTTCCTTCATGCTGGGCCTTTCCTCCCCATTCAGTCTCAAGCACTTGGCCCCAAGAACAGCAACCTCCATAATCTCATCTTTGTTTTCTTTGTTGAGGTGTAAAGATCGGTCAAAGATAGGGAACTTCCTTGCAACTTCCTGGTCAAAGGAAGGGAGCTTCCTCTCAACTTCCTCTCAAGAAGGATTTGTTTGGCTATAAATACCTCATTTTGTAACCTCATTTGTATCCAATCTAAGTGTGAAGAAAGAGTAGAGAGAGTGTATTCATACGGGCTTGTGTGAGTTGTAACATTCGGTTTATCCTCTTATTCTAGTTCATTCTCCTGGCTTGGTTCGCCCCCAGATGTAGGATTTAATCCGAACTGGGTTAACAAATATTCGTGTCTTTTATTGATCTCACATTGGTGTATTATTATTATTCCATCTTATCCGACCTTATTTCCCAACAACCGGTATCGAGCCAGGAGGTTGGAGATAAGATGGAGGGAAAGATTCAAGTCGAACGGTTCAATGGTTCCGACTTTGGATTCTCGGCGAATGCAAATGGAGGCTTACCTATACGGGAAGGACCTCTACGCACCTCTTGGGGAAAAACCCGAGAAGATGAGCGATGATGAATGGAAGGTGCTCGATCGGAAGGCGATGAGTGCTATAATTCTTTCGCTCTCTCGAACGTCGCCTACCATGTGAAGGGAGCAAAAAGCACGAAGGAGGTCTTGCGGATACTCGCCGACATGTATGAAAAACCATCAGCAATAAACAAGGTGATGCCGATGAAAAAGCTGTTCAAATTGCAAATGGAGGAGCGAAAGTCAGTGGCCGATCATCTCAACGATTTCAACCAACTCACTACGCAGCTTGGCATTGGTGGATATTTCGTTTGATGATGAGGTAAAAGCCCTAATCTTGCTCTCATCATTGCCTGACAGTTGGGACGTGGTCGTTACTTCGGTGAGCACTTCTTCCGGCAAGGAGAAGATGAAGTTCGACAACATAAGAGATATGATGTTGAACGAGGAGACCCGCAGAATCAAGCGGGTGGGTCGTCTGGCTCAGCCTCTACATACAGAGTCCGGAGGGAGACCCGAAACACGAGGGAAAATCCGTGGGAGGTCAAAATCCAGGGGAAGGAATAAAGGCAAGAAAGAGATGGTGTGTTGGAACCGCGAGAAGCCTGGGCATATGAAAAGCGAATGCCGGCACCAAGGAAAGACAAAGAAGGTCGGATAGCCAATGCCGCGACGGAGGACACGGCGGATGCACTCTTGTTGAGTGTGAGAAGCTCGCTCGATGACTCGGATCGTGGACTCGGGGGCCTCATTTCACTCATGCAGAGAGCGAGACATCATGGAGCCATACACCGCAGGTGATTTTGGCTTGGTATATCTTGCAGACAACAAATCCCTAAAAATTGTAGGGAAGGGAGATGTGCGGATCAAGTCCGCAAATGGGTCATGCTGGACCCTACGTGATGTGAGACACATTCCAGGACCGAAGAGGAATCTCATCTCGCTTGGACAACTGGACAATGACGGCTTCCACACAATGTTTGGAGACTGAAAGTGGAAGGTCAGCCGAGGAGCTATGACTTTGGCAAGAGGGCTGAAGTCAGGAACGCTTTACACGGCGAGTAGATCCAGCTCAAACATTCTCCTGGCAGGCGTTGTCTCACAATCGCACTTATGGCACAGTCGCCTGGGCCACATGAGCGAAAAAGGAATGAAGGTACTAAAGTCGAGAGGACTTTTGCCCGAGTTGGAGTCAGTGGACGTGGGTCTCGCGAGCAATGCGTGCTTGGAAAGCAGAAGCGAGTGAGCTTCATAACCACCTGAAGAGCTCCAAAGACGAAAAACCGGAGCTAGTGCACACCGACTTATGGGGGCCAAGACCGGTGACATCTCTTGGAGGATCGATGTACTACATGACGTTCGTCGATGACTGCACAAGAAAGGTATGAGTGTACTTTCTGAAAAGAAAATCCGAAGCCTTTGATACTTTCAGGAGATGGAGAGCACTCGTGGAGAAAGAGACAGTGCTCGGAAGTGAAATGTCTCGGATCCGACAACGGTGGCGAGTACAACAGCTGAAGCCATCAAAGAATACTCGCGCCGATCATGGGATCCGGATGCGTAAGACGGTCCCAGTGGACACCTCAACAAAATGGCATTGCGAGAGGATGAACAGAACACCGAATGAGCGTGCGAGATGCATGCGATTGAAGAGTGGACCGCCCAAGATGTTTTGGGCAGTAAGGCCAAGCACGGCCGCTTTCTTGATCAACCGGGGCCTTCTGTCCCATCGAACAACAAAATTCCGAAGAGGTCTGGAGTGGTAAGAAAGTTGATCTCTCTTCTTACGTACCTTTGGTTGTTTGGCTTACGTTTTGAATGACGACCGGACAAAGCTCGGATGCTAAGTCCGTCAAATGTACATTCATTGGATATGGGACTCGACGAATTTGGGTATAGATTTTGGGATGATCAAAATCGGAAAATTATTCGCAATCGTAATGTGGTGTTCAATGAAGGCATAATGTACAAGGACCGAAGGAATACCTGGACGATGACAAGACCATGCAGGAGTATGTTGGTCTCGATATTTCAAATACCGGAATCATGAGACCAACAGATACAGTGGGAGCTCAGATAGATGAGATCGAGCGTACGTAAGAAGAGGCAGAACCAGAATCGGATGAACCGATTGCCGAGAGCAAGCACGCCTCCGCACCGGGCCGAGAACCGAGGATGAGAAGGTCCCCGGATAGGTACTCCCCTTCTCTTTATTACCTACTTTTATCTCGATTCTGGGAACCCGACCGTTATGCAGAGGCGGTTAAAGATGCCCACAAGAGCAAGTGGGAGCTTGCGATGGAAGACGAGATGAACTCGTTGAAGAAGAACCACACATGGGATTTGTGTGATCTCCCACAAGGAAAGAAGGCTCTTCAAAACAGATGGGTCTATCTGGTCAAGGAGGAATCGGATGGAACAAAACGGTACAAGGCCGGACTTGTAGTAAAGGGATTCCAACAGAGATACGGTATTGACTTTACCGATGTTTTTACACCTGTTGTTAAGTTAACCACTATACGTTTAGTGTTAAGCATCGTAGCGGCGGAAAACTTGGAGTTGCAACAGCTAGATGTGAAGACGGCCTTTCCGCATGGGGATCTCGAGGAGGAAATTTACATGGTGCAACCGAGAGGGATATAGAGGAAATGATCAGCAGGTCTCGTCGCCTAAAGAAGAGCTTGTACGGACTGAAACAGGCTCCTCGACAGATGGTACCGAAAATTCGATAATTTCATGCTGGAGATAGGATACTCCAGGTGTAATGCCGATCATTGTTGCTATGTGAAGAAGTTCGGTAACTCTTTCATTATTTTATCGCTATATGTGGATGACATGCCGATAGCAGGATCAGATGTCAAGGAGATCGAGAGGCTCAAAGATCAGCCTATCAAGGAGATTTGATATGAAGGATCTAGGAGAAGCGAGACAGACATCGGGCATGAAAATCACGAGGGACGTAAATGCTGGTAAACTTTGGCTTTCTCAATTTGATTATATTGAGAAGGTGTTGTGCAGATTCAATATGAATATTGCAAAGTCGGTTCGAGTGCCATTGGGAAGCCAGCTCAAGTTGTCCAACAAGGATTCGCCCCAGGATGACTCCGAAAAGAAAAGATGAGAGTTACGCCGTATGCTTCGGCTATCGGGAGCCTAATGTACGCTATGGTCCGCACCCGGCCGGACATAGCACATGCAAGTGGGAGTAGTCGATCGGTTCATGAGCAATCCCGGAGTGATGCACTGGGAGGCGGTAAAGTGGATCCTTAGGTACCCGAGGGGTACTAAGGACCGGGCATTAGTATTTGGCAGGGGTACCCTTACCCCGTCCGGGTATGTCGATGCTGATTTTGCAGGAAGTGATCTTGACAAGAGGAGGAGTACTATTGGGTACGTATTCACTTACGGCGGGACGGCCGTATCCTGGATCTCAAAGCTGCAGAAGATAGTCACATTGTCCACAACGGAAGCTGAGTACGTGGCAGTGACGGAGGCAGCCAAGGAGCTCGTTTGGCTGCAAAACTTCTTGAATGAACTTGGGAGACCTCAAGAGGATGTGGCTCTATACAGCGATAGCCAGAGTGCAATCCATCTGGCAAAGAACCCCGCGTTTCACTCGCGAACGAAGCACATCGAGGTTAAGTATCATTTCATCCGGCAACTTCTAGAGAAGAAGATGCTGCAGCTGAAAAAGGTTCGGGGAGATAGGAATCCTGCAGACATGTTGACCAAGGCGGTAACTTTGGAAAAGTTGAAGCTGTGTGTAGCTTCGACTGGCCTTGATGATTAAAACAGGCAGACTTAGCAGAACCAAGAGCAGAGATAAACAGGTTGACCAATCTTCAAGTGGGAGATTGTTGAGGTGTAAAGATCGGTCAAAGATAGGGAACTTCCTTGCAACTTCCTGGTCAAAGGAAGGGAGCTTCCTCTCAACTTCCTCTCAAGAAGGATTTGTTTGGCTATAAATACCTCATTTTGTAACCTCATTTGTATCCAATCTAAGTGTGAAGAAAGAGTAGAGAGAGTGTATTCATACGGGCTTGTGTGAGTTGTAACATTCGGTTTATCCTCTTATTCTAGTTCATTCTCCTGGCTTGGTTCGCCCCCAGATGTAGGATTTAATCCGAACTGGGTTAACAAATATTCGTGTCTTTTATTGATCTCACATTGGTGTATTATTATTATTCCATCTTATCCGACCTTATTTCCCAACATTCTTCATTCATTATGCCGGCTTGAAGAACATCAAACAAGCGATCCTCTTTCAAGCAAGACAGAAAGTGGTTAGCAAGACTTCTTTTCTCTTCTGGCTTCCCAAAAGAATGAGGTTTCTCCCCTGTTAGAAGCTCAACAAGCACTACTCCGAAACTATAGACATCACTTTTTTCAGTTAGTTGGCTTGTAAGCATGTACTCTGGATCCAGGTAACCAAAAGTTCCTTGCACCATGGTGGCTATTTCAGTTTGATCAAGTGGAACCAATCTTGAAGCTCCAAAATCGGAAACTTTGGCAGTGTAAGTGTCATCCAAGAGTATGTTAGCAGTCTTGACATCTCTGTGGATAATGGGTACTGAGGCTGCAGAGTGAAGGTATGCTAGAGCTCCAGCTGCTTCTGCTGCTATCCTTAGTCTGGTTTTCCAAGTTTCATTATTTACCTTTCTTTCGGTGTGTATAAAATCAAAAAGGGTGCCATTAGTAACAAATTCATAAACCAGTAAAGGAACTTCTCTTTCCAAGCAACATCCCAAGAGTCTGACCACATTCCTATGATTGATTTGAGACAGAACAATCACCTCGTTAATGAATTGTTCCTTTTGGCTCTCATCAACTATTTTGGATTTCTTGATAGCTACAATTCTGTTATCTGCCAGAAATCCTTTGAAAACCGTACCAAAACCTCCTTTGCCAATGATTAAGCTCTCATCAAAGTTGTTAGTGGCCTTCTTTAGTTGTTCTTCTGTGAAAAGTTGAGCGGTTTGAGAAGTGTTTTCTCTTCCAGAAAGTTTTTGTAGCAAAATCAAACCCCCATTCTGCTGAAAGAACTTCTCTTTTAGTTTACTGAGCTTCCTTTTCTGGTATATTAAGTACAGCATGGCTATCCCCGAAAATAGAATTGCAAATCCTACTCCCGCTCCTGCATTTAAAATGATTTGATCTTAATTCCTGAACAATTAGCATATACAAGCAACAAAAGGGTTCAAGTTAAAGAAACAAAAAGAATAAAATAATATAAATTGATCGGTTAAATGGTTACCAACGAAAACCATTGTATGTACGTGGCAGCCTCCTTCTTTTCTTCCATTTCCTGATTGCCACTTACGACAGAAACATGTGTAATTCCCATCGATGTTGCGACAATTCTTATCACTTAGGCATGTATGTTTTCCCGGCATGCATTCATTAATATCTGCAAGTGCGTAACAGAAGTAACTATATGCTGTCAAACTGATTAAATATTTGTGTCATAGTTGGCTAATTCCTACGAAATCAACTAGTTTCCTAAATCTATTAAAAGTGGATACGCACTAATTCAATTTTAAAAACCAAATTATGAATATATATGAAGGTTTGATAATGACTGACATAGTAAATTCAACAAATTTGGTTAAGATAAATTATAATATTATATTAAAAAACGAATTTGAAGTTAACTCAAGTTTATAAAAGTGGTTTATATATACTACAATTTTGTCATATATTTTATTTTCCTTGTTTCTCAGTCCTTTGTGCACATCTCACCATCTTTTGCTACATGAATGAATCGAACTAGAAAAAAAGAAAACATTGGTAAATTACAGCAAAAGTCTGAAGTTATAAAAAGGAGATATGTAAAAAGATGTTTGGGGGGTTTAAATAAAATTACCTGTGCAGCCAATATATGGGTTTCCTTCATAGCCATCCTTACATCTGCATCGGTATCCAGAATCAGTGCCCTTGTCATCACAATACGTATTATCCTTACACGCATATTTGGCTCTACTACTCTCAAAAGCACCACAGTTTTGGTCTCCCACAGTCCAATCAAGGACCAAAGGGAGGCTTTCGTTTGGGAATTTTCGTAAATGAGTCACAGAAAATTTGTAAGAGTCTTGTTTGACAACAAAGGAATAGCTGCAGCCCAAATAATTTGTTGAATTGGGGAAGCTAGATGCTTCTACAGTGATATTCTGCATTCCAGGAGGAATATCTACCTGGCAACACCCTATACCCGAACATGTTCCGTTTTCAATCAGAGAATCTTCTATGCTGCTATAACATCTTGTTAAGCACCCTGTGGAGTATGTCTTCTCACCGAAAACGCTATTGAGATAGCCATAACTGTCGCATCCAACGGTCACGAACTTGTTTTTCTCGCTTGAAATACTGAAAGATGCTGTTTCCAGCCAGTAGTTCGCATAATTTTCTATATTACAAAACCATGAGACGTTAAACAAAACGTCCATTTGATGAGCTTGGACGCTTATGTTTGACACTTGGACGTTACCCCATGTTAATATGGAGTTGCTGCTGCAAGCAAGACCAATTTTTTTCTCCAGAAAACAAGATCGTTGATCGGATGCAGATGAGTGTTCTATACCGAATGGATATGGAATTTCGACATTTCCACAACTGGATTTGCAGCCAGGTAGGGCTTGGTTCAGTGATGAAGAAAGGGTTTGGTGAGGTAGAAGTGCAAGAGCTACTACTACCATGGTGAGGGCTAACTCAAACATTAACACCCTGCACAGTTTCAAGTGTTTCATTTCCTATAATAAAAAATTTAGAAGATATGCTTTTGCAAGGAACTATTACTGCAGGGTTTCTTCATTACTTTTATACTTGAAATTTTGGTTTTTCTTTGCACGCAGCGATGACCTAAATGGAAGAGAGACCAGTGATAACGAGTGTTGGAATAAATTAATGGTGTGAAGTTAACGAAGAACTTTTCTTTCTTAGCCAACATTTATAAGAAAGTTCAAAAGAAAGGATACTGAATTCATCAATTCAAACTATACCATTTCAAAATAAATAAATAAACGAAGAAAGCTATATATATATATAAATTAACAATTTCTGCGCTGTTTCATTACATTAATAATAATGAAGAAAACGAAATATGTAAAAAAAAAGTTGAAATTTATCTATAGAATGAAAATGAAATTACAAGTTTTGTTTTGTTTGAAATGGATGAGATAAAAAATTTATTAAATGTATAACATACTTTTATATCTTAATGGTAGGAATTAAGTATAGCTTAAATATAACCAATATAAAGTATTTGTATTTTGTTGTTTTTATTTTATCTTCCAAACATTTTTCTAAATAGTTTTTATAAATATATATTTCATCTATAAGTGGGAATTTCTTAATTTCACATCCATTCTAATTTTATTTTTTAAAAATATCTTGAGATAATATACAGCAAAAACCTCATTTATATAATAATTTTTATTATATAATATTTTAATAACTAAAATTAAAAATATTTTTTTTTAACAAATAACTATCACTTATCAATAAGAGAATCTTATTAAATAACCTTAAAATAGATATAATTTATTATCTAAAATATGTAAGAAAAATATAAATAGAGTATTTTACTTCGCATTTGATTATCATTAACATACTTTTATCTCTATTTTTTTTTATGTAAATCTCAAAGTGATCTTTGTTCAGAGGAACCTCTAAACTTATTTATTATTTTAATTTTTTTCAAAAATACGGTAGGACAAAGTAAAACTTTTTCTATCATATAAATCAAGAGTCTTTTATTTTTATTTTTAAATCATTTTATCAAATTTTAAAAAAATGAGAATTAGTTCAATCAAATAATGCATTTTTAGTTTATATTTGTCAACTTAATACCAGAAAAATTACAATCTTTTATTTCTTGAATCCTTTAAAACTTTTAAAATGGGAAAATTAAATTTGATTCATTTGGATAAAAAATTAGTCCCCTCTATTTAATTTCAAGGAGTTTTTAATGTTCCAAAAACATGTTACAAGATAAGAACGAGACACAATTGTCATTATGGTCAAATAACTGTAAAAATAGAAAAAATGTCAAACAAGACTTAGAAAAGTCACTTAGAATAAATCATTTACACAAAATATGATTGTTTTAAAGTGTCGTGTCTGTTATGATAATATTGTAAGGATTAATTCATATGTCTGAGTTATTGTTTGAGCTCTAGCTAATCACAGTTTTATCCTTTTAAGGCGTCTCAATGAATTGAGAGAAAAAAGTGTATATAAATTACCATTGACCTCAACTGCTAAGAATGTGAGACTCGTGGTATATCAAAACATAAGCCTCCAATTGATGATTAAGGGGTATGAGTGGAACAAGACTATGCTCTCGACTCTATGGGAAACGCTAAATATTCTAACAAAAAATTTATAATAATAAATAAGTTTAAATAAGTCAATCTAACACTACAAGAAAAATGCTATTAGTGACCGAAAAAATCGGTCACTAATGGCCAAAATTCGATCGCTATTCTGTTAGCGACCGAAATTAGCGACTGAAATGGTTGGTCACAAAAGGGCAAGTCGCTAATTTGTTAGTGACCGATTTACATTTCGGTCGCTAAATAGCAACCGATGTGGTGGTCGCTAAATAATTTGGTCACTTATTCATTGAAGACCAAAATAGCGACCGAAATTAATATAATAAATCTGATCGCTAAATCGGTCGCTAAATCCGTGGTAAAGTTTTAAAAAATAGCAACCGATATTCGATCGCTAATATATTAATATAATTATTTAAATAAAAATTAAAATCGGTCACTAAATTGGAGACAAAGTTAACAATAATAGCGACGGATATAATTGGTCGCTAATATATTAATTGAATTATTTAACTAATAATTTAAATCGGTCGCTAAATTTGAATTGTATATTATAATAAATTTGTAGCGACCAAAAATTCGGTCGCTAATCTAACCAAATCTGAAAATTTTCGTTTAAAATTTTGTATATCCAATTTGACAAAATTTGTACCTGCTTAATTCATCCAAACATAACACAAATGAAAACTTAAGAACTAAAGTCAAATTATTCAAATCATAAAATTTGTACCTGCTTAATTCATCCAAACATAACACAAATGAAAACTTAAGAACTAAAGTCAAATTTTGTATATCCAATTTTATAAAATTTGTACCTGCTTAATTCATCCAAACATAACACAAATGAAACTTAAGAACTTAACAATTAATCAAGATTCAAAGTCTTAATATGCTCGAACAGCTGGCGGTATCCAGATTCCCGTATCCTTACCATTCTTAACTTTGTTCATTGAGTTTTTTAAAATTCGAGAACCTTTCTTATCAAAAACAGATCTTATGGCTTGCTCTTGTTCCACATCCCATATATACTCTTTCTGCATAAATAAAATACACAACAAACATTTAATTTATAAGAATGAAATGACATTGTTTAATGTAACTATAATTCAAATTACCTTGAACTCTCCAAACCATCTATCTCGAAGCTCAAGTGAAACCTTTCTCCAAGTGGGACTTGGTTCATCAAATTTTTGTTTGATGATTCTAGAGATTATAGCAGGAGGACCATTTGCTGGTATAAACCTGTGTTGAAACATATTCTGGGATTGATATTATTAAGAAATTTCATATTAAAGAATTATAATTAGCATAAGTGAAACTGCATTATTCACTTTATGTGATGCACTACTTATGTTTTTCTATTCTTGCAAATTAACTACAACAATCAGCATAAGTGAAACTGCATTATTCACTTTATGTGATGCACTACTTATGTTTTTCTATTCTTGCAAATTAACTACAACAATCAGCAGAAGTGAAACTGCATTATTCACTTTATGTGATGCACTACTTATGTTTTTCTATTCTTGCAAATTAACTACAACAATCAGCATAAGTGAAACTGCATTATTCACTTCATGTGATACAGTACTTACGTTTTTCTAATACATTTTTTCCAAGGTATTTATCCACTACTTATGCAGTACGTATGATACAGACCACCAAATAATTGTATAAGTAAACCCAATAATTATGAAAATTCTTTTCACTAAGATCCAACAGATAATTAAAACAAATTACAAATGGTTAACCTGAGGGCGTACAGTCTCAACAAGTTCCCAAATTGGTCTGTCAAGCACCACCAAATCCGCAGTAAGAGGGATCGAAGAACCTATCTACTTCACAAATCCACCTATAACAAACGATAAAGAAATTCTGTCAAAATTATCTCTCCTATATTATTCACAATGCAAGAGAATAACAGTATATACATTCAAACAAGTCAAACCTTGGTTGAGGGTGTTAGAGGCTGCGGAGGAGGTTAAGAACAGAGGTGTGGCACGGTGGCTCACAGGGTGGCGTCCGGTTGACGAGGAGCTTTGGTGGAGGTTGGATTAGGGTGAGGGCTGACTTGGGGCGAGCAGTGAGGGGGCTAGGGCTCGCCGGGAGTGAGGAGGAGATATTGGCCAAGGTTAAGAGGAATGGGTGAGTGAGGCGCGAGAGTTAGGGTTGTTTGGGGATAAGTGGCGCGAGATACGAAAGTGAAAAATGTGGTAGTATATGATAACGATTAAATCTTAACCGCTATTATAATATCACTTCTAATAGCGGTTAAATCTTAACCGCTATTATATAGCACTTCTAATAGCGGTTAAATATTAACCGCTATTATATATTTTCAAATATGATCGATCATTTGAAAATGTAATCGATCATAATAAAATAATGTGGATGTCGCTCGAGCGAGATCAGTGTCGCTCGAGCGAGATCAGTGTCGCTTAAGCAAAAAACAACCCGAGAATGTCAATTTTGTGCAGGTGGCGTCGCTCGAGCGAGATCATGTCGCTCAAGCGAAATACAACCCGAGAATGCCAATTTTGTGCAGGTGGCGTCGCTCGAGCGATGTTATTTTCGCTTGAGCGAATGTTGACCTGCTAACCGTCGATCAAAGTTAGCCGGATAATGTAACATAGGTGACCTCATGTTTGAATCGGATGTCGCTCGAGCGAGTATAGTGTCGCTCAAGCGAAATACAACCCGAGACTTCACAATCTTAAAATCTGGTTGTATATGATAGCGGTTCCACTGAAACCGCTATTAAAAGGGCACTTCTAATAGCGGTTAACCCTCAACCGCTATCTAAAATATACTTTAGATAGCGGTTAACGTAGAACCGCTATTATATCTTCTCAATTATGATCGATCATTTCTAATTATAATCGATCATAATGAAAACTTACATTAACTATTTTTTTGAATATTATGTTTTTAAATTTTCTATAAGAGAAAACCTTTCAGAATTCAAAATGTTAAATACTTTTAAATATTAAAATTAACTTTATAAAAAATTAGGAAAAAAAATTAATCCAAAAGAGTTCAAAAATGTATTATAATATTGTCAATTTTGAGTTTAATTATATTGTTCATTCTCAAAGTAGAAAAATATATTGTAATTATTTTAATTTAATAAAATATAATTTAAATTTTTAATACTAAAATTAAAAGATTAAATAATAATAAATTTAATTCTTTAAATTCAAGTAGTTAGAAACTAAAATTATAGTTTCTCTGTTTTAAATAATTAAAATAAATATTTAAAAATAAAAATCAAAACTAGTATTATCTTAAATTTATTAAAAGTGTAATTAAATCTCTATTTTCTTAATTTTATTTGTTTCAAACTTCTCAATTCTACATTTTTGTAAGTTCTATCATTATATTATCATCATCATCTCCTCCCATGTTCTACTTTATCTTTACAATAGTCAATATTCTTAAATAATTTATATTTTTAATTATAATTTTTTAGTATATATTTCAGAAATTAATCAATTTTAATCTATTATTTGAAAAACTAATCAATTCTAATCAATAATTTAGAAAACTAATCAATTATAATTAATTATTTAAAAAAATTATCAAATATGATCGATCATTTTGAAAATCTAATCGATCAGAATCAAAAAATCTGGTTGTATATGATAGCGGTTCCACTTGAACCGCTATTAAAAGGGCACTTCTAATAGCGGTTAACCCTTAACCGCTATCTAAAATATACTTTAGATAGCGGTTAACGTGGAACCGCTATTATATCATAATGAAAACTTACATTAACTATTTTTTTGAATATTATGTTTTTAAATTTGCTATTAGAGAAAACCTTTCAGAATTCAAAATGTTAAATACTTTTAAATATTAAAATTAACTTTATCAAAAATTAGGAAAAAAAATTAATCCAAAAGAGTTCAAAAATGTATTATAATATTGTCAATTTTGAGTTTAATTATATTGTTCATTCTCAAAGTAGAAAAATATATTGTAATTATTTTAATTTAATAAAATATAATTTAAATTTTTAATACTAAAATTAAAAGATTAAATAATAATAAATATAATTCTTTAAATTCAGTATTTAGAAACTAATATTATAGTTTCTCTGTTTTAAATAATTAAAATAAATATTTAAAAATAAAAATCAAAACTAGTATTATCTTAAATTTATTAAAAGTGTAATTAAATCTCTATTTTCTTAATTTTATTTGTTTCAAACTTCTCAATTCTACATTTTTGTAAGTTCTATCATTATATTATCATCCTCATCTCCTCCCATGTTCTATTTTATCTTTACAATAGTCAATATTCTTAAATAATTTATATTTTTAATTATAATTTTTTAGTATATATTTTAGAAATTAATCAATTCTAATCTATTATTTGAAAAACTAATCAATTCTAATCAATAATTTAGAAAACTAATCAATTATAATTAATTATTTAAAAAAATTATCAAATATGATCGATCATTTCGAAAATCTAATCGATCGAATAAAAAAATCAGTTGTATATGATAGCGGTTCCACTCGGAACCGCTATTATATGTGACATTCGCTTGAGCGAATGTTACTTTTGCTTGAGCAAATGTTGACCTGCGTAAACGTTACTTTCGCTTGAGCGCTTGAGCGAATGTTACTTTCGCTTGAGCGAATGTTATTATATGATAGCGGTTCCACAGGTGGCGTCGCTCGAGCGATGTTACTTTCGCTTGAGCGAATGTTGACCTACGTAAACGTCGATCAAAGTTAGCCGGATAATGTAACCTGGGTGCCTTATGTTTGAATCGGATGTCGCTCGAGCGAGAATAGTGTCGCTCAAGCGAAATACAACCCGAGAATGCCAATTTTGTGCAGGTGGCGTCGCTCGAGCGATGTTACTTTCGCTTGAGCGAATGTTGACCTGCGTAAACGTCGATCAAAGTTAGCCGGATAATGTAACCTGGGTGCCTCATGTTTGAATCGGATGTCGCTCGAGCGAGAATAGTGTCGCTCAAGCGAAATACAACCCGAGAATACCAATTTTGTGCAGGTGGCGTCGCTCGAGCGATGTTATTTTCGCTTGAGCGATATTGCAAAAATCAGATATAATCATGGATTATTTTCTCATTAGCGACCGATTTTAATTCGGTCGCTATTTCAATTTGTAATTCGGTCGCTAAATCAGTCGCTAAATGATTTTTTTATTTATGTATGAAATAGCCACCGATTTAGCGACTGAAAATTTGCGACGCACAAAAATTGGTCGTTATTTCAGTCGCTAAATAAAAAAGTGAAAACCAAATCATATTTTGGTCGCTAAATCGGTCGCTAATTGCGACCGAATTAAAGTGGTCGCTAAATCGGTCACTAATTGCGACGAAATTAAAGTGGTCGCTAAATCGGTCTCTAAATACGACTAAAATTAAATCGGTCGCTAAATGTGTTTTTTCTTGTAGTGTAAATAAAATATTTAAATATTTTTTATACTTCAAATCTTGATTCAGACTTAATTGTTTTTTTTATTTTTAATATATTATTGGTTTTTCAAACAATAACAACTTGTTTCCATGTGGTAATTTTTTAATTTAACTCTTTATCTTAAAGAAATTCATTTAAAAGGAACAATTGGTTATAATATCAAGAGAAGAAACTATATGATATAAACAAAAATGGATGAGTTATAACAAATTTAAATTCGATAACTTTAAGTTGGAAAAAAATGTTTTGGTTATGTCTCATCTTAGTATTTAGAAAAAAAAATATTACTTGAGTTATATAGAAAACATGATGTTTCAATTATATAAACTTACAAAGTGTCAGTACTTTATTTCCGATAATTTTAAATAATAGAGTCCTCATATTTTAATGTGTTACAAATTATTATTGTTAGACAAAAATACAATTTAAAGGCAATTTTTATTTCTATTTTATTCCATTACTCATACAAATTTCATGATGATTTTAAAATAGGATATATTATTCAAAGTTTGATATATTGTTTTGGAAGTCATATTATTACGTTATTTCATCGTGTTTTATTAAATAAAATATTATATCATAAATATTTTTTCTTCTTTAAAATAAATTATCATGTAAATATCTTTATTAAATGAATTTATATTTTGACACAATAATGTCATTACTTTGCATCATTCCATATATATGATGGGATGAGATGGATAAATACAAAATATTTTAATTATATGTAAAATGTGATTAAATAATATTAAATTTAGAAATGATAATATGAAATGTATAAATATAAAATAATTTATTTTTCCTTGAGAAACACGTTCTTGATTTTTTTATTATTACTTTTTTCATTAATCATGCAAAATGTGACTACATAATGTTAAATTTATAACTATTATTAATTATATTTTATATAAAAAAATATTTGTTGAAAAAAAAATCTTTAGATAACATGCAATATTATCAATTATTATATTATTATAAGAAATTCAATATTTAATTTTCAAAATAATTATAAATCTTATAAAGACTATTATACAAAAAAATCTTGACAAAAAAGTCTTCTTTAGTCCAGTGTTTTTCACCACAAATCAATAAATTCGTGTTTTTGAGACGGTTGAGTAAAAAATTTTGTCCTTGTAAGTTTGGACTTTTTTTCATAAATAATACTATTTTCAAAAATATTTACCAAAATAGCACCTCTGCAACTTTATTTACACAACTAGCACTATTTACTGTTCACGTACTAAAATAATATTATTTCACGCAACTGTTCACTGTTCACGTATTAAAATAATATTATTTCACGTACTGAACTCTCGCTCAAGCGAAGAAAACCTTCGCTTGAGCGAGGAAATCTGTAACAAAGGGGTAATCTGGGTAAATTCTCGCTCAAGCGAAGAAACCCTCGCTTGAGCGAAAAGTATGATCGATTATTATCCAATTATAATCGATCACTTCGACATATATGACTTTAGATAGCGGTTATTTGGCCAACCGCTATCTAAACTACTACATTAGAAATCGGTTAAAGCCTAACTATCTAATATATATTTTTAAAAGCGGTTGTGATCAACCGCTATCTAAGGTGACTCAAGCGAAAAACACATCGCTTGAGCGAGAACAGCTTTGGAGCTGGCGCATGGAAGGCCTCCTCTCTCTCACCTTCCACCTTCCAAGTCCATGATGCTCAAGATCACCAAGCGATTTCGTTTCTCCGATTTTGATAAGTATAGAAAGGGGAATGGAAAGAAGTTCTCTAAGGCGTTCAAGGACATGGTGGCTTCTTGTCTAGACCAAGATCCTTCCAAAAGACCCACAGCTGATAAGTTCGTCGAAACACCCCTTCTTTAAAAACTGTAAGGGAACCGATTTTCTCGGTGAGGAACGTTCTCCAAGGGTTGCCCAAGTGTGGAGAAAAGGTATAAGGATAACAAGGTTAATGAGCATGCAGATGAGGGGGAGCATGATGATGATGATGATGAAGAAGACCCCGCCATGCTCGGTGAAGGAGAGAAGGATCAGCGGTGGAACTTCAACCAAGACGGGTTGGAGCTTGATCCCGTGTTCCCAAACGATGATGCGGTGGCAAAAGAGGTTGCGTTTGGAAGGGAAGCGGGTACCCAACAAATGGGGGAGCATGTTTATGTTGGTGGTGGTGCAGCAGACAGCAAGCATAGCGGGTGGTGGTGGCGTGAAGAAGGAAAAGATGTTGGCGACTCTGAATGTGTTGAAAGGGAGCTTGGAACAAGAGCTGTTGGAAGTGAAGTTTCTGGTGAAAACGATACAAGGAGAAGAAGAGAGTGATCATCAAGTAGCTGCTGCTGCTGATCATGGTGAAGAGCACAAGGAGATTTCTAGGCTGAGGGCTGCACTGGAAAATGAGAGGAAGAAGAACTTGCAGTTGGAGTTGCAGCTTCACACTTGCAAGCTTCACCATTCTTCTGCTCTCAATGTTTCAAACGCGTTTTTCAAGTTATTTTAACTGATACAAAGAAGTTCTAATCGATTAAAAACCTGCACAGAATTTTTCTAAGTTGTTTTAATCGGTTGAAACGCGTTTTAATCGATTGAAACTCTGTACAAAGATTTTCCAAGTTATTTTAATCGATTGAAATGCGTTTTAATCGATTGAAACTCTGTACAAAGATTTTCCAAGTTATTTTAATCGATTGAAATGCATTTTAATCGATTGAAACTCTGTACAAAAATTTTCAAGTCATTTTAATCGATTGAAATTCGTTTTAATCGATTGAAATAGGTCTGATCGGTCATAATTCAATTCTGATCGATCATAACCAACTCTGATCGGTCATAATTTCATTCTGATCGATCATCCTGACTTCCAAAGTGGTTTTAATCGATTAAAAGAAGTTTGTATCGATTAAAATACTGAAAAAGCAAGAGCTGAGAGACCTACACCTGCTTGTAGCCCGAACTTGAGTAAGAGCATGGGTTCTGATAGATGACCAGGTCAAAACATCCAAATTTACTCGATTAGACCCTCAAGTTTTTTACTAGTCAGCTTTTGAACGTCTTCAATCTGAACCAAAGTCCCGACTTGCCCGCATTGACGCCACCACCTCTCAAGAATCTTTCTATTTGGCGCGAAGTCTCAACCGAGACAACAGACTTTTATTTTAATATCAAGCCGGTGTAGGGCAATTTCCGCCCCACCAATACCACTAAAAAGTGACAACATTGTCAATCCACGAGGGAAGATGGGCTTTAACACGTAAAGGTGATACCCCAATGTGTCCGTCCGGAAGCAGTATTTCATGATCTAAGCCTTTCGGCCAAATTGTCCCCGACGAAGACGAGTGTGATTAATAGGGTAGCCTAAAATGAGTTCCAACTGTTCGTGCTCTACAGACCCAGCTTGAATTTGCCAATCCACACAAGATTTAACCCACGACAATATCGAATAATGTCTTCCTCGCAGCTTAGATGTAAGCACTCCACCTGCATCAGCCTAGAATCTTCCCAAGTCTATCACAAGTTTGAGCTACTCCACCGGTTTCACAATAAATGCTGCTCAATTGCTTCCTTGAATCCCAAGGTGGCCACCATTTCTTTGTCCGCGGAATTACTTCTTCTATAGTCATAGGTGGCATTGGAAGGATGAGGACGCCCATTTTTCCAGGTGTCCTCGCTCAAGCGATGTGTTTTTCGCTTGAGTCACCTTAGATAACGGTTGATAACAACCGCTTTTAAAATTATATATTAGATAGCGGTTAGGCTTTAACCGCTTTCTAATGTAGTAGTTTAGATAGCGGTTGGACAAATAACCGCTATCTAAAGTCATATATGTCAAAGTGATCGACTATAATTGGATAATAGTCGATCATACTTTTCGCTCAAGCGAGAAAACCTTCGCTTGAGCGAGAATTTACTCCAGATTACCCCTTTGTTACAGGTTTCCTCGCTCAAGCGAAGGTTTTCTTCGCTTGAGCGAGAGTTCAGTACGCGAAATAATATTATTTTAATATAGTGAACAGTAAACAGTTGCGCGAAATAATATTATTTTATTACGTGAACAGTAAATGGTGCTAGTTGTGTAAATAAAGTTGCAGAGGTGCTATTTTGGTAAATATTTTTGAAAACAGTATTATTTATGAAAAAAAGTCGTAAGTTTGTCCTTGTGTTTAAAAACATGCAATTTTGTCTTTGTATTTAAAATTATACAATTTTATCTTTGTAAAAAATTATACTTTATAAAAAAATTTATACTTGAGAGAGTTTCAAATTTTGTCTTTATCAAAAATGACACTCGTTGAGTAATAAAACATTTTGTGTTGTGGGGTGAAATATTAAACCACCTTAATTATTTTTGTGGATGTGTTTATGTTGTGAGATAATATTTTTTATTGTTTAATGCCTAACATTTGGGATATAAATTTGTTATATAAAATTGTTATGACATTTAATAATTTTTTCCAATTTGTAATTATGAAATATTAATATCATTCAAATATTCTTATAGTTTTATATATGAATGATTACCAAAATTAAAGGTAGTTATGATTTTAAAGGAATCCTAGTAGATAGAAAAAATACCAAAAATCTCAAACAATATAAATATTTTAATATTAATATAATTACCATACTACCTTACTATGATCAACATGGTATAAAATATTAGTACTAATATTTATTCAATATTTCTTTAATATAATACAAATATACTACAAATATATAATACACTACAAAATAGTTGACAATTTATAGAAAGGTGGGAGAAACCATGGAAGGAAAGCTAATCCTAAATTAAGACTATCTATAGAATTAACTTTTTACCTAATGAAGCATATAAATTAGAAAGGGCTAACTCACCATAAAAGAAAATTACTAGAGGGAACTAGTATGAATTGATGAAGTTTGTTGAGCTCGTCATAATAAATTACTTTCTTAATAGTAAGCTAGTGTGAAAGGACAAAATTTATTGATATCCTTATAATAAATTTGTTGCTTAGAAAGGAGCTAGTGTGAAGGATCCAATCTGATTTCTTCATAACAAAAGGATGAAGTTTCCTTATCTTGTCATAACAAATTTTCACCTAGTAGGATGCTAGTGTAAAAAGATAAAGTTTGTTGAGTACATTGTAATAAATTTTTTGTCTAATATAAAGCTAATGAGAAAAGATGAAATTAGTCAAGTTCGTCATACACTACAAGAAAAAACACTTTTAGCGATCGAAATTAGAGACCGAATTTTTTCGGTCGCAATTAGCGACTAATTTAGCGACTAATTTAATTTTGGTCACAATTATCGACCGATTTAGCGACCGATTAGATTCAGTTACAATTAGTAACTGATTTAGCGACCGATTTAATATAGTCACAATTTAGCGACCGATTTAATATGGTCGCAATTTAGCGATCGATTTAGCCACCGAAATATGATTTGGTTTCACTTTTTTATTTAGTAACCGATTTAGCCACCGAAATATGATTTGGTTTCACTTTTTTATTTAGCGACCGATAGTTTGCGTCGCAAAATTTCGGTCGCTAAATCGTTGGTTATTCCATACTAAAATAAAAAAATCATTTAGCGACCGAATTACAAATTAAAATACTAATCGAATTGAAATCGATAGCTAATGAACATTATTTTTTTATTATATTTAAATTTATTTTTTTATAAATATACTTTAATTGTTTTAGTATATTTTTTACAATTTATTTTTTAAAAGTAATTTATTTTTTAAAAATAATTTAATTTTTAAAATATACTTTAAAAATAAACTTTGGTCTCAATATTAACAAAATGAAGATTAACTTTAATTTTAAATTACTAAAATAAAAATATTATTAAAAATAAATCAAATTTATTAAAATTTAAATTGTAATAAATTAAGACTAGAGTGATATTAATTATTCAATACATTGTTTAAGAAAAGTTTAATAACAAATATTCTTTAATTTATTTTTCAATTGAACATTTCAATTGAAATTAAATTATATTTTAAAAATTTATATTAAAAAAATTAAACACATCAAATTATCACATTTTAATTCCTCATTAACTTAATTAATTAAAAAATTACAATTTCAATCAAATTATTACAATTTTATTTTATAATACTTTATTTTTAATCTAATTTTTAAATTTATTGTTTTATTATTATTAATTACTTAACCATGGTTGTTTTCATATAATTGATATATAATTGATATACCGAAAAAAATTTATATTAATATACATTAGATAATAAATATATTATTTAATTAAATTATTTATAAAAATATATTTTATCTTTAGTTAAAATATTTTTTAGTTTAAGTATACTAATTAATATTTTTCATTTTTAACATAATTAATAACAAAGATTAAAAATAGATCGCTAGAAAATTTAAAAATTAATCTATTTTATAAATACTAAAAATAAATCATATTTAAATAAATTTTAAATATATTTAAATATATATTCAACATATTTCCAATTTTACTCAATAAATTCATAGATCACATTTGGAAACTTCATCACTTAAATAACTTCAAAATTATTAACTTTTTTTTTTCAAAACCAAGTTTTTCTTGTCAGTTTTTTCAAAAAACAATTAATGTAAGTTAATGTTGTGCCTTTTTTAAATTTCAACTATTTTATATATTAGATTTTCATTAAAAATTTTCTAAAATCAGATTTAGCATCTAATCCTAAATCATGTGAACTCAAGTTTAAACCCTAACTCAAAAAAGTCGAACCCCAACAAAACAACCTTGAACCCTAACCCATGTGACTTTAAACCCTGACCTTGACAACTTGAAAACCCAACTCCACAACCTCAAAACCAAAGTGAAACCAAAGTGATCTTGAACCCCAACCCTACCTCAGCGAACTCTAACTTCAACCTCAACCCCGACGAACTTGAACCTCAATACCAACTCAAACCCGATGACCTCAAACCTAACCCAAACACTAGCAACTTCAAACCCCATCCCAATCGTAGTGAACTTGAACCCAACCTTAACCACAACGAACCCTAACCCTAACCAAAAATCTAACGACCTCGATCCCAACCCCATTCCTGACAAATTTGAACCTCAACCTATTGTTGACAACATCAAACCCAAATCCCAGTACCGACAACATCAAACTCTAACCCCAACCCAAATCTCAACAACCTTGAACCCAATTGAAGCCTAGGAGATCTCAAACCTAACTCGAACGACCTCAAACTTATATGATCTTGAACTCAAACATGAATCCCATCATAGTTGTGCAAATAGCGGGATCTCTATTGACTTGTGACGTGATGACCCCAATAAACAAGTTAATTCAATTTCTTGTTCAAGTTCATGATATTGCAACTCTACTAGAAAGGACTAGGGGAAAGAAAATAATCTACTAGAAAGGACTAGGGGAAAGAAAATAATTTAGTTACGAAAAATGTAATGATTGTATTTTTGTGTTATAATCTTATCTAACTTTAATTTTGTAATGATTATATTGGTACAGGAACTTGGTATTGGAATTATACCATATAATCCTCTTGTGAGTTATGAAAAATGTGACTGCAGTTAGTATTATGTTATATATCATTTTAGCATTTACATATTCTTCTGTGTGTTTATATTGCTAACCAAAATAGTGGTTATTATGCAGTTAATGTTCACCTTACCTATTTTTGTCACATAAAAAGATATAATGGCAACCCTGATGATTTTCTGAATGATACATGTTGCTTCACTTTGTTGTTTTTTTTAATTGAATATTTGTTGTTTTTTTTAATTGAATCATGATAATTTGGCCTAGTGTGATCTTATTCATGTTCAGCGACAATATGTTTGATAGGGTATATGTTGAATTATTGGCAAGCATACCAAAATTATCAATCGCAGTATAGTATTTCGATAAAATAAAAGTCGATCCCACGAGGAACAGGTTCAATAGAAATTCTCAATTATGCTTACTAAGTAGATTAAACAGATTGAATTTTGCAAATAAGAGTTGAATTGAAATAAAATGACAAAGAAATGTAAATTGTTGAGAAAATATCAATTAAAGGTACTTAGGATTGACTTCCTTCCTTATCCCTCTTTTGTAATGGTTAAATCAATTAAGAACGTCAATTAACCTAACAATGTTGATGTCACCTACTCAAATCATCCATGTTGATTCCTCACACATGAAATTCATAAGAAAACCTAATAAATGTTGATTCCTCACACAATTAACAGATTTTCCAGCATTAGGGTTAGAGTGTTAAGCAATTGATACATTCATTCCATTCCTGGCAATTAACGTGACAAATATTCTTACCGTGATCTAGGGTTCAAGATATATTTTCCAATCATACCTCAACACAATCAAGAATAAATCATTCCAAAGCATAACAACATCAAAGCATAGATTAATATCTCAAAATATCACCATGATACAAAAGAGTTCAAAGGAAGTGCACCGAATCCTCAGAAAATGAAGTTAGCCACTCATGTTGGTCATTACAATGCTCCAATTGATGAAGAAGTGAAGAATTGATGAAGATTAGACAAAACCCTAACAGTAATCGTGTCTCCTCTCCTCCAAGACTGTTTTTTCTCAAAACACAACTTATCTTTTTATAAGAGAATTTAGGTCGGGTCTCGCATCATTCACTACAAGAAAATCGCGTATTACCGACGGATATTTACCGATGGAATTGTAGCCGTCGGAAAATAATCATTACCGACGGAAATTACCGACGGATATAAAATATTTGTGAAATTTGATGTTACCGACGGATATATCCGTCGATAAATCAGTCTGTAACTTATAGATGAATTTACCGACGGAAATCCGTCCGATAAATTAACAAGTAATTACCGACGGATATATCCGCTTCGGTAAATTCATATATAAATTAAAAATTATTTACCGACCGGATAAATCTGTCTGTAAATTTATATAATATAATTTAATTATTCACTAATTAAAAAATAAAATATTTTTTATTTAATAATTTAATTTAATCATAATTAGATTAATTTATAATAATTTATTAAATTAAGTAATTTTAAAAATAAATATTTAATTATATATAAATATATAAATATATATATATATATAAATATATATAAATATATATATATATATATATATAAAAATATATAAATATATAAAAATATATAAATATATAAATATAAAATATAAATATATATAAATATATATAAATATAAAATATATAAATATATAAATATATAAATATATAATATATATATATAAATATAAAAATATATATAAATATATATAAATATATAAAAATATATATAAATATATATAAATATATATAAATATATATAAATATATATAAATATATATAAATATATACAAATATATATAAATATATATAAATATATATAAATATATAAAAATATATATATAAATATATATAAATATATATAAATGTATATAAATATATATAAATATATATAAATATATATAAATATATATAAATATATAAAAATATATATATAAATATATATAAATATATATAAATATATATAAATGTATATAAATATATATAAATGTATTTGTATATTTGTATATAAATATAATTTATTTGTAAATTGTTATCAAGAAATTCTAGTAGCTTAGTGGTTGGAGTATCGACCTTGACTCTAGCAGATCTGGGTTCGAATCCTGCCAATGACATTTCTCTTAATCTGACAATAATTCAAAGTTATAAAAATATAATATGGAGAAATAATTAATAATAAATAATAAGAATATAAGGGGAGGGGTTCTATAAAAAAAATAATGTTATAAATAAGTAAAATATTTAATAATTAATAAAATTATTACCGATCGAATCTAATCCGTCGGTAATTTGAACATATTTACTGACGGATAAATCCGTTGGTAATTTCAGTATCATATTTACCGACAAGCGAATTTCCGACGGATTTTTGGTCGTCGAATTCCGTCTGTAATATTCATTTACCGACGGATTTTTGTTATTACCGACGGATTTTGACCGTCGTAATTTTAATATTTCTTGTAGTGATTTATTCACTTAAACACTCTTCTTTCTTGCAGTTTTACTCCAATTATGCTGAAAATTATGCTTCTTACTCTTGTATCAAGGTATTCTCGAATTCATCCTATATTGAGAGAAAAATATATTATAATGAACATAAGTTAAGTGATTTCATAACAATTTAAGACATAATTATATCAACTTTTTATCACTTAACAGTATACCAAACTAAGGCTAAGCTATGAAATCATTGATTATTTTCATCATGCATCTAGAGACAATATATGTCTAATAAATGTAGTAACATATTAAATTATTTAAGTGGCAGGACACATTTTGAGAGCTATAAGAATATATGGTAGGTCCCCTTCAAATGGAGAATTACGTAGTGAAGTGAAGTTATTTACTTTGACATCTTCAATGCTAATTTTTCGCCTATCCTACAAGGACGATTTATAAAAAAAATTTGTCAGGATTTAATGTATTAACTTATTAGGAATAGTGTAAAAATACTACCTAACAGGCATTTAATATGAAACCATCTCTCCGTAACTTTCCCCATTACTAGATGAATTCAAAAAGTGTGAAAATATGTTAGATGATTAAGTATTTATTATATTATCACTTTTTTTTAAACTTAATGTTAAAATACAAAACTGTCATATATTGATAAGCATGTTTTTGAAGTATTAGGTCATTGAGAAGCTTGACATCATGAACCGTCCATTGTATGTTGAACCCAAGATTTCAACCACACATATAGTATTTTGTTGACATAGGCGAAGCGGTAAACTTTCTAAAAATGCCATTGTTGCAACTGATGCATTGTGACATTACGCAAAGTCCTAATACTATACAAATTATATTATGTATTTCCATGAGAAATTTATTTGCTTTTTTTTTTTATATTGTACTTCTAAATTTGTGATTTTAACTATATATTTTAGACAAAGTTAAATGAAAAACTCCTATCCCATCAGAATTGTTGTGTAAAATACACCAACAAAAAGATAATATATGGGTGGATTAGAGATAACACATGTGGACATAAGTTTTTTACTTTTCTTGATTTTACATTTTTTTTTCAATTTACTAGTTTACTTGTGCATAGGAAGAAACTTCTCAGTCAAGATCTATTACAAGAGGTTCTCTTCCTAATAAATTACAGGTTTGGTATAAAGTTGTTGGAATAAATAAAGACAAAAGTACATGAGTTTGGATTTGTGTTAAGCAAAGCAATTGGAAAACATGTTCGTTAGGAATCTACTTCATCATCATATATGTTCAGCTCATGAGAGAGAAAATTAAACAATTAAAACACAAGTTACAAGAAATTGAGACTGAAATGAATAATTTTTGTGAAAGAATGTTTAACTAATGAGAGAAAAACTCAACAAAATGATAAAATGTTGCTCCTTTGGTGAAATGATACTTCTATTCTACATATTGTATTTTATTACTTTGTTAGTTTCTAACATGCTTATATTGAACTTTTAATATGTAAAAAAAGCATTTAAGCCATAGATAATGAGTTTATTTTGAAAAAAATTGTATTTCATTTTGATAAATATTTGTAGTATTATTTTGATGATTATCTTATATAGTAATATTATAATAAATTTTATATAAGATATCACGTATTTAAATAGTTTATATACCTCAATCAAGTTTATTATTATTTTTAAAATTATATATTAATAAAAAAATAAAATTAATAATTGATATAACGATCGAATTTCATATTTTCAATTTAGTCATCTGAATTTGTCACTATACATCAGTTGATCAAAGAAAATGTTACAGACTCGCATTCATCAATATTTCAATCATTATTTTCATCAATGACTGATTTTTGTCATTTAATAACTGATTTTTTAGTTACTATTTATTATTTTTCTTGTAATTAGTCGTTGAATCAACTTAATTACACATGAAAAAATAACTTATAATTAATTTAAAAAGGAAAGTGAATTTTATTATAGCTAATAGTGACTAATTTAGAGACCTAAATAACATATATATCATTTATAAATAATGAAAGAATATGAAAATAACTTTGATAAATATTCTAAAATTTCATAAATTGGATTTAGTCAACTCTTTATCTAAAAGTTACACTTTTAACTTAGATACTTTTGTATCTATCCTAATTTTCATATTAATTATATGACATTAAATGAAAATATTTCCTCATTTAATTATATAACCCAAAATAAATATATCTAATTATTTAATTATAAAGAAGAGAATATCATGTTATTAAAATATTAAATATCGTAAAAATAAATATAATTTATTATCTAAAATATTTTTATAAAAAACTTATAAATAAGCTTATAAGTCAGGTTCTTACATAGATATTTATCTATTATCTCTTTTCTTATATAGACTCAAGCATGAAATTGTCATTATACATTAGTTTTCCATAATCCTCTTGTTTTAGCATTAAGCATATCTCAGTCCCATAAATTCCAAAGTAATATCCAAACCAACATGTTCTAGATTATTTATTATTATAATTTTTCTATAGAAAAAAAAATATATATATATATATATATATAATTATAAATATAAAAATAAATAATTATTTATTAAAGAAAAGGTTATGATTTTTTTTCATTTTATATAAATGGAAGTAAAACATTTGACATATTTTTTTATTATTATTAAATAATTTTTTTCATTTATTTCTCTCCGCTAATTATTTTTCAATTCTCGGTTTTTCCTCCCTACGATCGAAGTCGTTGTAGGGAACCACAAATTGACAAATGAATAAATTTGCATCAAGTATTGCAACTGACGAGGAACACGTCGAAGATATACTAAGATGTCTCTGTCATGTCCATGTCCTTGACCTTGTCATTTTAATTTTCTTTTGGTCATCTTTTATTTATATATTTTTCTAATATTTGTCTTCTTCTTTCTTTCATCAGAAAAGCAAAATTATGAGGGTAGACGAAGACTTTATCAACATTCTCTACGGGCTCCTATTCTCTACTAAGTACACCTTCTTTATTGTTTTGTTAATTAATCTAGATTAATTAGGGGAAGGTTTTTTTGAAGTTTACCATAAAGATCATATACAAAAGTCTTGTGAACTATTACGATAAAAACTGAATAAACCATTGATTCTTCAAATATTAAAGATGAGTTTTTTAATGAACATTTGTTGTTTTTATACTCTTGTAATATTACACTTTATTTTGTAAATATAATAAATTATTTACTTGTATGTATTTTACTTTTTATATTTTACTTGTTATTTTTTTTTATCAATGAAAAAGCCTAATGTCATTCGACTTAATGATATTAAGATTTTATTAGATCCAATATCTTTTAAAGATTTGGTTTGTTTAAGGCTATTAATAAAGATTAAGGGAGAAACAAGACCATGACATCTTTATTATAAAAGTGTAATATTGTTCATAAAGTTGCTACAAGATATAATCCCTACACTGACTACCTTTAAAAGTATTTTCATATGCAGATAACAGTACAGAAAACAAGGTAACAAAGGGTTTAAAACGAGTCAAGCAAAACGTAGAAATATGTTACTGGCATGATCATAAACTGAATTCCTTGTTCGAATTATTACCATGTCAACTAAATCAAATAAAAGTAGAAATATGTTGTAAGATGAAATAGACTGAAGTGGGAATGCATATTGTTGTGCAGTGAGAGTTGATCATCTTCCTTTACCGAAGTCAATTAACTCGAGTTGTCTCAAGCTATCATATCCAGTATTTTGTTGGCTACTACTGTCACCATGTTCACGAGTGCTTTGTGCCTCACCAAGCAAGTATTGACTCTCCTCAAAATTTTGGCCTGTATTGTTGATCCAAGGATGTTTCTCCATAAGCCTTATTCCCTCCAATTCCATTGCCACTTCCTTCATGCTAGGCCTTTCCTCCCCCCTAAGTCTCAAGCACCTGGCAGCAAGAACAGCAACCTCCATAATCTCCTGCTTATTTTCTTCATTCAAAATACCAATCTGAAGAATTTCAAACAGACGATCCTCTTTCAAGCTGCATAGAAAGTGAACTGTAATACTTCGATTCTCTTCTGCCCTGTCAAAGGAGAAAGGTTTCTCCCCTGTTAGCAGTTCTACAAGCACTACCCCGAAGCTATAGACATCACTTTTTTCGGTCAATTGGCTTGATTGCATGTACTCTGGGTCTAAATAGCCAAAGGTTCCTTGCACAATTGTGGCTATTTCAGTTTGGTCAAGTGGAACCAATCTTGAAGCTCCGAAGTCAGACACTTTGGCAGTGTAAGTGTCATCTAAGAGTATGTTGGCAGTCTTCACATCTCTGTGGATGATGGGTATGGAAGCTGCTGAGTGTAGATAAGCCAGAGCTGCAGCTGCCTCCGTGGCAATCCTTAGACGCGTTTTCCAACACACATTAGCCTTCTGATCTTGATTATGTACATAATCAAAAAGGGTTCCAAGATTAACAAATTCATAGACCAGTAAAGGAACTTCTGTCTCTAGACAACAACCCAAGAGTTTGACCACATTCCTGTGATTAATTTGTGACAGTATAATGACCTCATTAATGAACTGCTCCACCTGGCTCTGATCCACTATTTTGGACTTTTTTATAGCAACAACATTATTATTTGAGAGAACTCCTTTGAAAACTGTACCAAAACCTCCTTTACCGATGATTAAGTTCTCATCAAAATCATTGGTGGCTCTCTTAAGTTGCTCGGCACTGAAAATTGTAGTGGATTGAGAGGAGTCTTGTCTTGTAGAGAGTTGCTGTCTGAGAATTATGCCCCCATTCTGCTGAAAGAACTTCTCCTTTAATTTGAGGAGTTTTCTTTTCTGGTACATCAAGTATAGCCAAGAAACCCCAATAAAGAGAGCGATTAATCCTGCGCCTGCGCCTGTTATCAAAATATGAATAAACCAATTATGTACTGAAAATATATAATATATACTTTTTAAAAGGAAATTATTAGCGTTTTGAAGAAGGTGAAATATGAATAACACAATTGCTTACCAATGACGATCTTGGCAAATAGATCAGGCCGAGGCTTTTGTCGACATCCTCCGCCTTTTATTGTTCCATCTCCGATGAGTCCATCGGGACAGAAACATTCAAAAGAACCGGGAGTTTCACGACAATAATCTTGACTTGTGCAGTTGTGTTTGTCAAGTTTACATTCCAAAATGTCTACGAAGGTCAAACACAAATAATCATTTCGAGAAATGACAAAGCTGAAATAAAATCTACATATACAATGAAAAACACCTTAATCCATTAAAAGAAATGACATGAAATCCTAAACGGAAATATACAGTGTTTAATTTTGGAACGACAGTTATATTATTTATTACATTTCTAAAGTCAATGGTACAAGTCAATCAATCACAAATAGCTATGTCATAAAAATAAAAATTGTTATATTAATGTTTAGGTAGCATAATTAAATAATTACCTGTGCAACCTTGGTAAGGGTTGCCCTCAAACCCTGCTTTACATTTGCATCGGTAGCCATTTCCATTGGCGGAGGGTGGGTCCTCGCAGTCGCTGTTATTCGAGCACGCATAGTTACTTTTATCCTTGGACGCATTACACGCTTCATTTCCAACCCTCCAATCAACGACCATGGGAGCCTTATCGAATGGAAGTTTTTTCAAATCATCCAGCGAGAAAGTGTAGTTCCCATTTTTCACCACAAACGAAGAGCTGCAGCTGTTGAGATTGGAAGAGTAACTGAAATTTTTAAAGGAGAAGGCTTGTATACTAATGTTCGTCATTCCAGGAGGTATATCCACCTGGCAGCACCCTATCCCCGAACACTCCCCTTTACTTGTCTGCATGCTTTGGATGTTCACTTGATTCTCATCGTTACATCTTGTCAAGCACCCCGTTGAGTATTTCACATTGTTTATGTAGTTGTTGAGATACCCGTACGTGTCGCAGCCTACACTCACGAACTTATTGTCCGTGCTGGATATGGTGAAGGATGCAGTTGTGATTGTGGGTGAGTTGGCTTCTCCGTTTCCTTTAGAAATGTTGCTCTTGCAGATACTGGAGACGAAAAAATTCATCTCCAATTGACCTAGGAGGGATATGTTCAGAATTTGAACGTTACCTGCGTATAGAATGGATTCTTTGCATGTGAGATTCAAGTGTTTCTCCATGTAACAGTCCTTACCCGTGACTTTTGACACGCCTACGCCAAAGGGGTATGGAATTGAAACACTTCCGCAGGAATCAGGGCAGCCGGACAGGGCTTGCCCGGCAGCTTCAGTTCCTGTTCTTGTTAACGCAATGATCAGCAGCAGGGTCACTTGCATCTGTGTAAGCACCCTCAGTCCCATTGTTGCAAGCGATAAGCTCATGAATTTGCACCTTCTTCTGCAAACATGTTTATACAAAGAGTTTGCGAGTTTGGATTGACCGGGTCAGTTTGCATTGAAGTATCAAAGAAAATCCACATTCATGTTCTGTTCGACACAGTTGATCGTCACTCAGTCAACAATCGACACTTCACACGTTGTTATCTCACTCGCATAACACCTTATTTAGTTTTTTTTTTTTTTCTCTCTCTGAATAGATAGTTCATGTACAAAACTAACCTCCATATTTATACTCACCTATTTAAAATGCAATAAGTTTTTTCTTGTTTTTATATTTTTTTAATTATTTTCTCACAAGTAACTAAAAACTATATATTTTTTTCATAAAATTATGTTTTTAAATATATTTATGAATTTATTTTAATAATAATTTAATTTAATTTATATTTAAATAAAATAAAACATTAAATATATTTTAAAAATTATAAATAATTTATTTTATTAATTAGATATATTATTTCACGATTTAATATTTATAATAAATAAATGACTTTTAAATATAAATTTAATTTTAACTTTTTTCATACCTCATATACTACTACATAATTAACTATTTTTTATATTAGTTAAAATTAGAATTCTAAAACTTAAAAATAATTAAACATGTTATTAACAAATTAATATATCATTAAATAAATAATAACATTATCCTATTTTTAGAAAATAAATATTATAAATAAATTAAATATAAAAAAATTAATATAAATCTCTAATATAATTAAATAATATTAGAAAGATTTAATCATTAAATCACCTCATTTATCATAAAAAATAATATTTTTAATGAAATAAATAAAATATTTATTTTAATTTAAAATAATATAAAATATATTTAAAGATTTTAATATGAAAAAGAATATTAAGTGAATTATGATAAATTTAATGAATTATTCAATTTTAAATGATTGTATATAAATATGATATATTAGATGAATATTGATATTAGAACTACTCTTTACTGCTTCTTACATTTATATTTTTTATAAATTTATTTATTTTTTTATAAAATAAAATCAGTTTTTATATAGATAATAAAATAAGTTATACTATTATTGATAATTTTAGCTAGTAATTATAATTATTTCATTAGTCCATTTATTAATGAAAAAAATGCATAATCTATAATCATCTTATTTACGAATCATTCCACTTCATCTCCTTTCTTTTTGATAAAAAAACTAATAAAGTCTAAAAGATTAAATGAAAATAGAACTCAACTTAATAGTTCTATCTTTATAAATTAAATTTATATATATATATATATATATATATATGATCTATTTTCTGTCACAATTTTATCAAAAAAATATTATTTTTAGACTAACTTTTAAAACCAATTTAATGATAGCATGTATGTTAGCTCTTGACTAATACTACACAAAATTTCATAATGATTAGAAGTTTATTTTTAAGCAGTTATAAAAATCGTAAAAATTAAAGGTAATTTATGATAAATAATTTAAATGATACAATAATCTTAATTAATATTAATTTAAAAAAAATTATTTGTTTTTATTTATTTTTATTTTTCTAATTTTGTCTTTTCTAATTCTCTCACTTTCTTTTGTCTTCTCTTTCTCTCCTTGTCGTCTCTTTCATTCTTGTACTCATCTTTCACTATAACGTCACATATCATTTCTTAATCACCCATTCAGGTCTAATTTTTCAAGTTATTAAGTTCTTACGTTTTACTTTTCAATTTCATGTGTTTGTGATTTTTGTGGAAAATTACAGGAGTTTTATCTATCGCTTTTTGCTTCAATTCACAGCATATGTTATTTCTCATTCTCTGTGACGCATGGAAAAAATCTATGTTCAGTCATTCTTTGTTTTTTCTTAACATCGGGTACGAAACTTTTAATATAATTTCTTATTTCGTTACGTTTTGTTGTTGTTCTGTTTGTGTTTCGAGCCATAGTGCGAATTATTGGCTAAGTGGTAATTATTGTAGGACATATTTGTAGAGCTTGTGACAGACAATGAACTGTTTTGAAATGATTAAGTTTTGATTTTCAAGTGCCTTTCTGGTGTTTGAAGGAATGCATGAAAGAAATTGAAAAGTAATTTGGTTGCTGAAGGCATACTTTCTCTCTCATTCTAGAATCAATTTGCTTTTTAATTCTTGGACAAATCCATTACCAATATAGACTTATTTTACATTTTCAGTAAATAAGGGGTAGGGATAGAAGAAACCATGAATGTTGTAGATCCAGGTGTCTGAGACAACATTTGTCGCATTGCAATTGCATTTAAGCTCTATTTTTTTGTTTTTGTTTTTATCAGTTTTTGTTTTTTAATCTTCTAACTTGGGATCCTAAGAGTGCATTATATTTGAAGTTATTTGACTTAGAAATTTGGTGAGCCAAGTTTCCCTGTATGCTCTGAACTTGGTTTAATGGGTGTGCCAACTTGAATTTTATCGTTTAAGCTACCTTTTTGGTGTTATTAGTTTAAGGTGTTAAAGGTTTTTGACTTTGGATTGTATGAGGAACTCAAGGTGACACTAGTTGGACACTGCACTAAGATGTTAACTCATAGTAATGTTTTTAGGACATGCATAAAGGTTCCAATCCTTTACTGCACATTTATTTGATAATATCCATGTTCATTAATAATTCGTCTAATTGTTTTCAGGTTTATAAACTGTCATATGTCTTAAGAAATGTTTTTATTCAAGTGTGTGCATTTTGTAATTGTGGCCAAAAGAATCTTTGGCAACAAGTCCCTTTAATTTTTTGTATCATGTATTTAATTCATTTTCTTACCTAGCATAATCTTTGTTGTAGTTGCATGTGCTCATATAACGGATTCTGCATATTGGAACAAGTTTTAGTAATGTTGTTACAAACATAAAACACAAATAAAAATTTCCTCCTAATAGTTCTCTAATCCATATGTGCTAGCCAATATAGTATAGTAGTTTAGAAAAGGAGTTGTGTACGCTAAGGTCCATTTCAAGACATAATCCTTTAAATTTTGCAGAATGAGCACTGCTCTTATAGCTTGATCCTTTTAAGGTAGGAAAATAAATGTTTCACGAGTCATAACTATTTTTAAAAACTAACTACAATGATCAAGTTTGACATTCCCATGATTAGTAAATTAATGTAAGAAATAAGATAGGAATATTTAGAATTGAAAATGCAATTTTTTGCAATAGGAAAATCAAACTTTGATAACACTATAGGTTATGGGTTGAATAGCCTTTAATTTTCTACGCTTTGTTTTAGTGAGCTCGTTGTCCTCTCGTCCAGATAAGTATTTTACACTTTTCTTCAACAACAAAAAGTGTTAGAGACTGAAGCTATACATATGAATTTGGCATCAATAACAAAATATGTTGAAATCTAATTGCATTTTGAGTAAAAGGAGAAAAATAAACTTTAATTTGATGTTGTATTTAATTAGCCTTTTGTTTCTGTTATTGCTAATTTCTAATTTAATTGCATTATGTTATTACTGATTTTTAATTTATGTAATTTTCTTGTGTATGTCACTGTGAATTGTGTTTTAGACTCTGCATATGCCTTTTTCGTTAATGTATTTCTCATTCACATCATCCTGTCAATATCCTGTATATTATTTATATATTAGCAAAATTTCATAAATATTTTTTTTAATCTAAATTGTTGATATGCATAGTATTTTTTGTTTGATAAAAACATAACATAATTATAGTTGAAGTGTGCTTACTTAATAGGAGGGATTCTCGAGTTATGTAAGGTTCTACTTTGTGGATTTAAGAGTACGACATAGTTGGAAACTCCTGAATTTTAGGAGTATTAATGTCTCTTTTATACCTTAGTTTATGTACATCAAGGATATAGAAAATATTTTGCAACTTATGTTTTTCTTATTTCGTTGGACAGATATAAAAATGGATAAATCATGGATTGATATGCCACGGAATACAATTGAATATTTGGATGGACTGAATAGATTTTTAGATTTTTCATTTGAGAATCAATTTGTCAATGGTGCAATAATTTGTCCATGTCCTAAATGTCACTATGACAAATGGGAAACTAGAGAAGGTGTGTTTGACCACTTGATTTGCAAGAAATTTCCAACAAATTATAAAGTCTGGATTCGGCATGGGGAGACATATGAAACAATAGCATCAAGGGACAATGAAGTAGTAAATGTGTCATTACAAAATGGAAATCCAATGATAGATATGATAAATGATGCATTTGGGAGGAATAGACAACATGATGTAGAGTCTAACATGTGTGATGAACAAGTTGAGTTTGTAGAAACCATGCCTAGTGAAGAATGTCAAGAGTATGTTGATTTTCTTAGAGATTGCAACCAAGAGTTATATGAAGGGTGCAAAAAGTTTTTGAAGTTGTCTTTTCTATTAAGGTTGTATCATATAAAATGTTTGTGTGGTATGACTGATAAGGCTATGATGATGATTTTAGAGTTATTAGCAGATGCATTTTCATATGCAAAATTTTCTACTTCACTTTATGAGACAAAGAAGGTGATTTATAAGCTTGGTCTTAATTATACCAAGATAGATGTTTGCCAAAAAAATTTCATGTTGTATTGGGGAGAAGATGAAAAATTGGAGAGTTGTAAATATTGTAAGAAATCTAGATGGAAAAAAAATGGTACTAGTAATTAAAAGAAAATACCAACAAAGGTCTTACGATACTTCCTCTTGAAACCAAGGCTGCAAAGATTATTTGTGTCCAAAAACAGCGAAGTCTATGAGATGACATGTTTTAAACAATAATCAGTATGGACCATTGAGGCATCCAAGAGATGCTAAAGTATGGAAGAATTTTGATCAACTTCACCATAAGTTTGTTTTAGAACCTAGAAATGTTCGTCTTGGCCTTATAACTGATGGCTTTAATCCATATCGAACCATGAATAATAGTCATAGTATATGGCCAATGATTCTAATTCCATACAATCGACCTCCTTAGGAGTGCATGAAGCAATCTTCTTTTATTCTTTCTATGATCATCCCAGGAAAAAAATGTCAGGGAACAAGATAGATGTGTATCTACAACCTCTAGTGAAAGAGTTGAATGAGTTATGGACAGAAGGTGCAGAAACTTATGATGTTGGTAGTTGTCCAAGTGTTCCAAAATCATATAAGGATTATTGTTTTAACAATTTAAAGGTATATGCATAAGCCAAGATTTACAACTTTGTTCTTGTTAAGGTTTATGATATACTAATTGCCTTTTTTTTAGATTTTATTTCATTTCCAGACGTCAGAAAAATCTGCTGAGGGATATTGTTCACTTTGCATATCAAATAAGTATAGAAATGGAAAGATGAATTTGTGGAACCGAGTCTATGATAGCTCATTATCAAGAGAGCAATTAATTGCTAATGTTCCTAATGGTATTCACAAAGATCAGTGGTCTTGATTTGTTGATTATCATCTAAGTTCAAAATATAAGGTAGTTATAACAAATAATTGTTATCAATAATTATTTTTTAAACTTGGTTTTGAATCAATAAGTTATTTGTTTCATAGGAATTATGTAAAAGAAATATTGAAGTCAGCAAAAAACAAAAGATTCCTCGCATCGGTGGTGCAAAACTTTTATTTACAAAACAACATGAAATGGTAAATTATTTTTGTTTTATTGTTAAATTTAACAAAAAAAATTTATAGTATTTTTCTAAACTTATATGATCATGTATATTATAGGAAATAAATCTTGGACGTGTTGTAGGTCGAGGAGAATTGTACATTGCAACTCACAAGAAAAAGAATGGATCTTATGTTAACGAGAAGACAAGATCTATAGTGGTAAGTTTAATAACAAGTAGTGTGTTTAAACATGTGAAATTATACTCTTTCTATACATATGCCTTCTGGCTTTTGAGTTGGAAAGCATGTTCTCATATGAGTACTTACTCTTATTTATGATTAGAATTTTATGACTTAAAAACTAAAAAAAATTATTTTACTATTAGAATTAACATAGTGTGGAATATAATTAAAGTATTGATGTGAACATGACCTATGATAAGGGCTAGAGCAAGGGAAACAAAGAAAGTTTTTCAACAAATATTGTTGGTTGGCCAAATTGTGTTTTGGATTAATCAATTAATGGGTTTTAGTTTAGTTTTATTGCAAGTTGTAATAAGGGTCCAATTGGAAATTTAGTTATCAGTCTTTGGGAGACCAAGAGGGTGCATAACTGATTGACTTTTGGATGCCACAATTTCAGTTATAATCAATCATTAAGTAGTTTTCAATTCTTAGGTTAATAAATCATTATTAGCATTTATTTTCCTTTAATGAATATTTGTAACTCTGATGGAAAAACTTCTTTATAAGCTGAACCATTTTTATCAGAAATAACAAGTGAAATTTTATTCAGAAATATTAGAGTTTATCTCTTTTATCTTAGTGAGAGTGATTCTCCTAAATTCTTGAGTGATTCAAGAACCCTTGGTTGTATCAAAGGACTGTCACATCCTTTGTGTGTTGCCTCCCTTGGGAAGAGTGATTCTTTCCTTCCACCTTCTTTCTAATTCCTAAATTTCTTACAAGGTTCTAACCCTAAAGATCCTAAATTACCCCTTGTGATTCATATCAATTGGTATCAGAGCTCCGGTTTAAGGGTTTGAACATCAAATTGATGGCAGAGGAGAATAAAAAGAAAATGAGAAAAAAAATTCTTCAAGAAAAGAAAGAAAAAAAGAAGAAGAGTGAAACACGTGAAGTGAAACAGAGCTATTTAGCCATAAAAAGTGAGTATAATGTTAGTTCTACATTCAATTTATCAGACTTATCTCTTTTTTATGTAGATGATGAATCCAATTTGAGGACAAATCCTTTTCAAGAGGGAGAGAATGATGTGAACATGACCTATGATAAGGGCTAGAGCAAGGGAAACAAAGAAAGCTTTTCAACAAATATTGATGGTTGGCCAAATTGTGTTTTGGATTAATCAATTAATGGGCTTTAGTTTAGTTTTATTGCAAGTTGTAATAAGGGCCCAATTGGAAATTTAGTTATCAGTCTTTGGGAGACCAAGAGGGTGCATAGCTGATTGACTTTTGGATGCCACAATTTCAGTTATAATCAATCATTAAGTAGTTTTCAATTCTTAGGTTAATAAATCATTATTAGCATTTATTTTCCTTTAATGAATATTTGTAACTCTGATGGCAAAGCTTCTTTATAAGCTGAACCATTTTTATCAGAAATAACAAGTTGAGTTTTATTTTTGGAAATATTAGAGTTTATCTCTTTTATCTTAGTGAGAGTGATTCTCCTAAATTCTTGAGTGATTCAAGAACCCTTGGCTGTATCAAAGGACTTTCACATCCTTTGTGTGTTGCCTCCCTTGGGAAGAGTGATTCTTTCCTTCCATCTTCTTTCAAATTCATAAATTTCTTACAAGGTTCTAACCCTAAAGATCCTAAATTACCCCTTGTGATTCATATCAAGTATAAAGGATAAACCATTTGATATCAGACCTTAGACAGATCACTAAGACCATCTGCAACTTCCCTTTGTACTCGATGATAACTTTGACTCTATTGTTATTCTGATTTAGGTCTTTTCAATTTTTAAATATTTTTTCTTCTTTTTATTTATTATTTGTAATATGAAGAAAACTAAATTATCACCCTCATGCAATGCGTGTTATTTGGTTGTCATATTTTAGTCTCACTACTTAATTTATCTTTGTCAAAATTGTTTGGTATTGGTTGAGAAGTTTCCTAATTATAATAACACCACACCGACAGTAATCATCTTTATATTATTTCTATTATATACTATAGATAAGATCATGTACTAAAATATAATTTTGGTTTGTATGTGCGTGCTAATTTTACTTACTCAGACTTTGGTACTCACCCATCACTCAACAGAAACATTATAATTTAGTGTTTGAAGTTTTGCATCTAGGATTCCAATTTCCAACCACATGTTTCAATAGCGTATGGGGTAAATTTTGTCTTGTTTCAGTTTCTATATTTTGACCCTGAATCATATCATAAATAATAAACATATAGAATGTTTGAGTTTAAGTTGTATTATTTAGTGTGGTCAAACTGATGTTATTGTCGAAAACAACTTTATTGAGACAGAGCGTAATTAAAGGGATGTGCTAAAATTCTAAATTGAGATATCTCCATCTTTTCACTTCATGAGATATGTTAAAATGCTTCAAGTTGTGACTTGTCAAATATCATGACTTTGCATCTACCTTATTTTACAACCTCCTATGTATAATATTAATATGGATATCAAGCAATTGTATGTATTCTATTTACAGGAGAAAATAACACAAAAAATGAGTCAAAGTGTCAATTTTACAAAAATTCAGTTAATGATTGTGTTAGTAAAGTGCTAGGAAAGGATCATCTTGGGCGTGTACGTTGTCTAGGATTAGGAGGTCTTCATAGTGTTGCATTTCAGTCTACCACAAAATTTAGTAGTACACGGTGCAATTTCTCAAATTCTGATTCGAGTGGAAGCTCTCAATTGAAAGAGGAAGTTATTCATTTAAGAGAAAAATTAGCAATTTCTGAAGAAAATGTCAAAACATTAAAAAGTGTCATGCTTGCATACATCCAAATGAAAGAAGGACACATTCCTCATGAGTTGGGTGTCATGTTTGGTAGTACAAGTAATATAGTTATAAGTACTTTATAGTTTGTTTTAAATGAAATTATATTATTTAATACTTGTTTAAAGTTCAATATCTTATGTATAATTTCGAATTATGCTTACATGATATGATCTTTATTTTATAGGATGAAGAGAGTGGACAAGATATATCAACACCACAAGGAGAATCTTCTTTAGATAGTAATTTTCATAAAGTTTGACATTATATGTAAGTATTTCATATTTTGTGTTAATAGAATTATATTGTTAATTACTTCTATGAAGTTTAATATCATTTATATATATTTTTAATAATATTAAGATGATAGTATTTTTATTTCACAGGATGAAGAAAGTGAATGAAATATGCCAACATCATAGGAGGATACTCATTGGATAGTAATTTTCATTAAGTTTGACATATATATTGTGAAATTTGTGAATCTATTAACATCGTATATTGTTAGATACTCTTTATTAATGAATAATGTCATGAATTTTATTGGATTTTTAGGATGAAATTTGATTCTATCTTAGTTGATATTGAATTATATTTAGCTAAACACTTTGTCAAAGTGAATTACATCTAAAAACTACAAATTTAGTTATTTTTAAGTGAAAATCAAACTAATATTTTCTCGTCATTAAAACAAATGAAAAATATATTATACATTTCATTATATTTTTAATATAAATAATTTAGTTTATTGATATATCATATATTTAGATTATTGATTTTATTATAATGATAAAATTATTATTACCTTATCATGATATTTTAAAGTAATTCTAAATAAAAAGTATTTTAATTATTAATTATAAAATTATTAAAAAATAATTTGTAAATAATAATTAAAATTTTGATTTATTGATAAAATAATTAAAAAATAGTAATTAAATAATTTTTGGTGGTTTTTTAAACCTCCAATAAATTTTAAATAATTATAAAATATTATATATTTTGTAACGGTTTTTAATTGTTAAAATATAAAATTAATCATAAAAATAACATTCGTAACAATTTCAAACTGCAACAAAATATTAAATTAAAATGAGAATAATAATGTATTTTGTGACCGTTTTTAACTGTTGGAATTTTATTTTTCTTTTTTGACATAAATACTAACATTTAAAAAATTTCTATTACAAATCGTTTTTTATATCTACAAATATGACAGGTATATTAATTGCTACAAATTTTATTTGTAGCTATTTTTAACTTTTAAAATCTATAATTTTAACCGCCACAAATGACATTTTTGTAGTCAAGAACCATTTAATTAATATTTAATATTACTTTTTTATCTATATATATTATTAAAAGATTAGTTATAAATTTTCTTATAAAAATTTATTTAAATTTGTAAAAAAAATATAAAATTTTATAAAAATATTCCCAAAAATAAAATAATGTCTAATATATATAACAAATAATTCTAGTTACTGTTAAATAATTTTAAAGAATTATTTTATTTTTTATTTTTTTGAAATATAATTATTTTAGTAATTAATTTATCTTTAACCACTAAATTTCAAAAACATGAACTGTGAATTAATAATAACTTTCTTGAAACTGTTTTCAAAATAAATTTGTTATTTATCCTGTGAGAGACGGAAAATGGATAAAAATTAGTAGGAAATTTATTTATAATGAGTTTAGATGAAAGGTTTTTATGAGATGATTGATTTTTAATAAAGAAGTTGAAATATTTTATAACAAATAGACATTATATTTGGAGATTGTTTCAGTTAGAATTTTTTTATTGATATAAATGAGATTAGTATTTTGATAATGTAAGTCAGGATTTTAATATATTATGTTTTATTAGAAATATTTCAATAGAATAATTTACATGAGTTTCTTATGTTGAAAAATATAAACTAAAAATTTATAATGTAATATTATTTTCAAGTAATTGAATGTTAATTTTACTATATTAAATTTTTTTAAATAAGTTTTTTAAAAAATATTTTTTATTGTATTTTCTCCACATTAATTTATTTATTTTTTAAAACAATTACTAAAAAACTTCACATAACCTATTCTGTCACATAAATTATTTTCAATAAAATGTTACTTCAATTAATTAATATTTTATTTAAACAATTTATTTAATAATTTTTAAGTCAGTTTTCTTTGTCATGAGTAGGTTTATTTTTTAATCGAGATTCTTTTGGTTTTTTATTGAGGATTTTCTCATGTTAAAATCTGGTATTTTTTTATTTCTTAACATGATTTTTTTTTTTGCACACTATCTTAATATTTTTTGAGTCTATTATTATTTGTACAGGACGAAGAATATTTTAGATTTTACTTGATTTAATTTTGGAATCTTCCCCAGCAAACTGAACCATGTGTTTTGGTGGATTGCTTTGAACTGGGGTTTGGACTCTTCCAGCTGAGAAACAAAGACGCAGTTAGAAAATTCAAAATCATGTTTTATTTGTACAAGTTGATCGTCACTCCGTCAACACGTCAAGTTGTTATCTCACTCTTGCTCGTTTTCATGACCAAACTTATTGAATATTCATAACACCCTATTACTTCCTCCTTCTTTCTTATCTCTTTCTATTTTTTACATTTATATTTTTTATGAATTTATCATATTTTTTTTAAATCTTTCTTTATAGATGATATTTTTACATATATGAAATATTTTCTTTTTCAGACTTTTGAAAAAAAAATTATTTTTAGATTATAGATAATTTTTGTCATAACAATATATATATATATATATATATATATATATATAAAATTCTAGTTATTGTTAAATAACTTTAAAAGAGTTATTATTTTTATCTTTAATTTTTTTAATATAATTATCATTAGTAATTAAGTAATCTTTAACTACTAAAATTCAAAAGCATAACTTTCTTGAAATTATTTTAAAATAAATTTATTATTTGTTTAATGAGAGCTATTTATGACGACATGAAAAAGTTCATTACAAAAAATTTATCAAAATCAATTTTATAATGACATTTAGATTTATCACATATTTCTTAAAAAAAATAGTTTTGTGACAAATTCTTTATTATTTTGGGACGAATTTCCTCCGTCACAAAAACAAAATAGTTTTTTACTAAATATATTATATTATTAATATAGATTATTTTGGAGGTTAATGTCGGTTAGTTTTTTTTATTAATATAAATGAGATTAACATTTTGATAGTCAGGATTTTAATATATTAATTTTTTTATTAGGAATTTTTTAGTCAATTTTCTTAATCAATAGTATAATTATTTTTTATCGATATCATTAAAGATTCTTTTAGTTTATATTGATATTTATATTTATAGGAATTTTATTTTATTATGTTGCTAATGTTATTTTTTACTTAAAGTTAATTAAGATACTTTTTAATGTTAAATGAAAAAAAAATTGGTGATTTTTTTTTCTAAATTTTAAGAGAGAGTAAAAAAAGATATTAAACATTTTACAAATTAAAATTGATGTATGTGAAGCCAAATTGTAAAAATATTTCCTATTAATTATTTGAAAAAAAAATCTATTTTTTAGTTCATGATAATTTTTACTAAGAAACTTTTTTTTTCACCCCTGTAAATATTTATGAAATTTCTTGATCCTAAATAAAATATATTAAAGCAACACATAAGTTGATAAATAAATAAATGGGGTACATTCACATTGTAACTGACGACAAACATGTCGAAGTTAGACGAAGACTTTGCTGCCATGTCTTGACCTAGTAGTTTTATTTTTCTTTTGGTCGTCTCTTATTTATTTATTTTCTAAGATTTTTGTCTTCGTTTTTCCTTCACCAGGAAAACAAAATTACGAGGGTAGACGAAGACTTTATCAACGTCCTCTACGGTCTCCTGTCCTCTAGTAATTACACCATCTTTATTGTTTTGTTATAATGATCTATTTATCATTAATTATAATTATAAATGTCTATATTCTTTATTAACTAAATTGCAAAATTTAATTAACTGATGAAACGGTTGAAGGTGAAAATTATTGGCCATAGTTTTCAATAATAAACCATGCCATAAATTTATTTTATAAGGCATAAGTTTAATTCCAAACATTGCTTGTTTTATTTAATCATGTATGTTTGAACTGATGTTAAAGAAGTTCAATGTTAATCTAGATTAACTAGGTGAATTTTCTTTAGAACTTTAACATAAACATCATGTACAAGAGTGTTGTTGTGAACTAGGTGACAGATTGTTCTTGAAAATTGAATAAACAATTCACTCTTGTCAAATTATACTTTATTTTGTAAATATACTAAATTATTTATCTGTATGCATTGTACTTCCTCGTTCATGTAGATAATAAATAAATAAATAAATTTAAATATTAAGTTTAAAACGATCCATACTTATAAATATTTTGTTGTAGGTGATGAAACCTAAGGTTCCTATTATTAATGATTTTAAAGTTATCAAAGATTTTATTACATCCAACATCTTTTGTAGGTTTGGTGTGCTTAAAGTTGTAATAATAATGATTAGGGAGCATTTTTTTTTTCAACAAGACCATGACATATTTATTATAAAAGTATAAGGTTTTCATAAAGTTGCTAGAAGATATAATCCCTTGGCTAACAAACAAGTTGAGGTGTTCAGAAAAGAGATCAAGCAAAATTTTGTAAAAATCTCCATTGGAGTCAAATTTTGAGGCTGGAATCTCCGAAAACATGTCTCGGCCCATTATTTATTGGGTCGGACAGGTAGGTTAAGTTGGTATCATATGAATTAAGATTGTTTCTTATAATCTCACTATTATGATATTGTATTATTCGGGTTCCCATGTATTAGAAATATGAATAGATCCAAATTAATTTAATAAAAGAAATTTTTAAAATTAGATTTGAAACAAGTTTTTCACTCAATCAAAACTAACTAAAATCTCCACTAGACAAAAACAAAATATAAAAACATGTTGCTAAGAAGATTATAAAGTATGTAATATTATATTACACATTAGTCATATAATCAATGTATCTGTTTAAACATGAGACTAGTAGCCACAGTACCAATTGTGACCCACTATCCAAGACCAACTAACCATAAAACAAAATAATAATTGTGAACCCAATAAATAGTAGAGGACCTTCATCTAATAGTACATAAAATTGCCAACTCAAAATGAGAGTTACAGAGAATATTATAAAATACATATCTATGCTCTTATTATATAGAAAGCATTATAAAATACAAATCTAGAGATAACAGATCTTGAGTATTCATGAGAAGATACGAAAGTTTTATCCAAGTCTTTTTATAACAGTCCCACGCCCAATGCACAAACCGTTAAATAAAAGATAAAAATTCAGCGTCCTCCTAACGAATCCAGGACCCCATAACGCGATCGTGACCACTACCCATAATCATGCCTTAAACCTGTTTGCGAAAATGAAAGAGCAGTGAGTGACGCATAAAAATAGCAACGAAGTTCCGAGACCCAGAGAACAAGTGCTCCCACGAGCGAGGTAAGCTACTATAAATAAATCATTACAGATTTCTGTTAAATTAACTATTCATATTCATTATTTATTTATATCATACCAATAAAATAAACAATGAAATTAATATTTCTAACCATTATTTTAAAACACTTATATTTTTTTATTCATTTATTTTATTCTATTATATAATTTATAATATTAATAAAAATAAAATTCTTTTGGGTGATGAATTTAACATTTGCGACATCTCTTTCTTAAATTTTTTAAATTTAATATGTGTTATAAATTTTATGTCCGACATTTTTAAGTAAATTTTTATGGGCCAAATTTTTATACTAAAATTTAGCCTATAAAATATTATATATGTATCACAATAAATTATAGCATTTATTACATTTTGCAGTTTTATTTTTTATTTATAATTTCTAATAATTTATATTTATATTTTATATTTTTAAATTAATTTTATGTACATTTTTTAATTATTTTTATTATTTAATATATTTTTGTTTTTTATTTGTTTTTATATGTAGCTTTTACATAGAAAGTTAATTAGAAATTTTTTAAATTGAAACTCTTTATCTAATAAAACAATATATTTTATAAAAATTATAATTAAAATATAAAAATTAGATTTATAATTTATAAATATTAATTTAATAAATTTGATCCACCATAATATATCATTTTCTCTCACGTGTGATACTACATGAACCTCACCGTAACTTTTAATCTTATATGATCTTTAATGATTTTTAATCTTATGAGATCTTCTATAGTTAGTGATTTTATATTATCTCTCGTGTCATGTAATTTTGACCAATCGTCCATTATGTGATATTGATTGATGTTCATGATATGTGATCTCGACTAATTTCTCATGACGTGTGATCTTGACCAATTCTCTACAACATAGGATCTTGTCTAATTTTTCATGATATGTGATATGATTCTCATATTATGTGATCTTAATCCATCACATATAATCTTAATGGATCCTCTTATAATGTGATCTTAAATGATTCCTTGTAATATATGATATTAATGTTATTCTCATTGTAATCTATAATTTTTATCATTTATTCTACCATTTTAACGATATATTATATTATATTAGTACTACTATATTTGACTTAAGATTGAGGGAGTGTATAGTGTCATATTATATATCAGATGTATGATCCGTATGTCTCCTTAGTCATGAGACCAACCTATTGATGCATGTTTATTTTTTCTCATATTTATAGATTAAATTAGGTCAATTGCATGCATTTTTTGTAACAGTTGAACAATGTTTTTATATATTAGCGTTACATTTAACTTGTAGTGTAGTCTCTGTGTTTTGTTGAAAAAATAGGTGCAATTAGAATAATTTTGGTGTGGGCTTGCGTGGCTGACATCACTCATAGGCTGATAGTGGAATTCTTATTTTTCTTTGCTATTGGGCTTGGGCTGAAATAGGAAAAGACAGAAGTGTAGAAAGGAAGGCTAACGCGGAAAGTGGACTAATGAAGTTAAAAAAAGCTGAAGAGAGAGGAGAAAGGGTACATCGAAGAAGGAAGCAGCGTAGAAGTTTTTTTTAGGTTTTGAGATTTTAGAAACTTTGATGGAAGACTAAACTTTTTTCCTATGTTAGAGGATTGATGCAATATTCTATAAGATAAATTCTGAACCTATTTATCTTGATGCATTGTAATTTCATTTACTCCGGTATTTTATCTATAGTTTTTTATGTTTAATTTTAAGTAGTTAGATTTGGAATAATTGATATTGTTTATGTTGATAGGTAAGGTAAGTTGGGTTTTTGTTTAGCCTCCTGATCTTGATTATGTATATAATCAAAAAGGGTTCCATGATTAACGAATTCATAGACCAGTAAAGGAACTTCTGTCTCTAGACAACAACCCAAGAGTTTGACCACATTCCTGTGATTAATTTGTGACAGTATAATGACCTCATTAATGAACTGCTCCACCTGGCTCTGATCCACTATTTTGGACTTTTTTATAGCAACAATCTTATTATTTGAGAGAACTCCTTTGAAAACTGTACCAAAACCTCCTTTACCGATGATTAAGTTCTCATCAAAATCATTGGTGGCTCTCTTAAGTTGCTCGGCACTGAAAATTGTAGTGGATTGAGAGGAGTCTTGTCTTGTAGAGAGTTGCTGTCTGAGAATGATGCCCCCATTCTGCTGAAAGAATTTCTCCTTTAATTTGAGGACTTTTCTTTTGTGGTACATCAAGTACAGCCAAGAAACCCCAATAAAGAGAGCGATTAATCCTGCGCCTGCGCCTGTTATCAAAATATGAATAAACCAATTATGTTTTAAAAGGAAATTATTAGCGTTTTGAAGAAGGTGAAATATGAATAACACAATTGCTTACCAATGTCGATCTTGGCAAATAGATCAGGCCGAGGCTTTTGTCGACATCCTCCGCCTTTTATTGTTCCATCTCCGATGAGTCCATCGGGACAGAAACATTCAAAAGAGCCGGGAGTTTCACGACAATAATCTTGACTTGTGCAGTTGTGTTTGTCAAGTTTACATTCCAAAATGTCTACGAAGGTCAAACACAAATAATCATTTCGAGAAATGACAAAGCTGAAATAAAAGGCTACATATACAATGAACAACACCTTAATCCATTAAAAAAAATGACATGAAATCCTAAACGGAAATATACAGTGTTTATTTTTGGAACGACAGTTATATTATTTATTACATTTTCTAAAGTCAATGGTACAAGTCAATCAATCACAAATAGCTGTCATAAAAATAAAAATTGTTATATTAATGTTTAGGTAGCATAATTAAATAATTACCTGTGCAACCTTGGTAAGGGTTGCCCTCAAACCCTGCTTTACATTTGCATCGGTAGCCATTTCCATTGGCGGAGGGTGGGTCCTCGCAGTCGCTGTTATTCGAGCACGCATAGTTACTTTTATCCTTGGACGCAAAACACGTTTCATTTCCAACCCTCCAATGAACGACCATGGGAGCCTTATCGAATGGAAGTTTTTTCAAATCATCCAGCGAGAAAGTGTAGTTCCCATTTTTCACCACAAACGAAGAGCTGCAGCTGTTGAGATTGGAAGAGTAACTGAAATTTTTAAAGGAGAAGGCTTGTATACTAATGTTCGTCATTCCAGGAGGTATATCCACCTGGCAGCACCCTATCCCCGAACACTCCCCTTTACTTGTCTGCATGCTTTGGATGTTCACTTGATTCTCATCGTTACATCTTGTCAAGCACCCCGTTGAGTATTTCACATTGTTTATGTAGTTGTTGAGATACCCGTACGTGTCGCAGCCTACACTCACGAACTTGTTGTCCGTGCTGGATATGGTGAAGGATGCAGTTGTGATTGTGGGTGAGTTGGCGTTTCCTTTAGAAATGTCGCTCTTGCAGATACTGGAGACGAAAAAATTCATCTCCAATTGACCTAGGAGGGATATGTTCAGAATTTGAACGTTACCTGCGTATAGAATGGATTCTTTGCATGTGAGATTCAAGTGTTCCTCCATGTAACAGTCCTTACCCGTGACTTTTGACACGCCTACGCCAAAGGGGTATGGAATTGAAACACTTCCGCAGGAATCAGGGCAGCCGGACAGGGCTTGCCCGGCAGCTGCTAACGCCATCAGTAACACCACGGTCAGTCTGGTCAGTTGCTTCTGCGTGGCCTTCCATCCCATGGTTGCCATATACACGCTCAATATGTATACAAAACTTATGTTGTGTTTGATCTGAAGGTTTTTCACTGCTTTAAATATATATATTCAAACTGAAAATCATGTGTTTTGGTGGAATGCTTTGAACTGGGGTTTGGACTCTTTCAACGGCAAAACAAACACGCGCTTAGAAGATTCCTCCTTCTAAAGTCAACTTATTGATTTTATTATAGTGATAAAATTATTATTACCCTTATCATGATATTTTAAAGTAATTTTAAATAAAAAAATATTTTAATTATTAATTATAAAATTATTAAAAAATAATTTGTAAATAATAATTAAAATTTTGATTTATTGATAAAATAATTAAAAAATAGTAATTAAATAATTTTTGGTGGATTTTTAAATCTCCAATAAGTTTTAAATAATTATAAAATATTATATATTTTGTAACTGTTTTTAATTGTTAAAATATAAAATTAATCATAAAAATAACATTCCTAACAATTTCAAACTACAACAAAATATTAAATTAAAATGAGAATAATAACGTATTTTGTGACAGTTTTTAACAACTGAAATTTTTTTTTTACATAAATATCAGCATTTAAAATTTTTTTATTACAAATCATTTTTATATATATAAATATGATAGTTATATTAATTGTTACAAATTTTATTTGTAGTGATTTTTAACTTTTAAAATCTATAATTTTAAATGACATAATTTTTTGTAGTCAATAACCATTTAATTAATATTTAATATTGTTTTTTTATCTATATATATTATTAAAAGATTAGTTATAAATTTTATTATAAAAATTTATTTAAATTTGTAAAAAAAATTATAAAATTTTATAAAAATATTCCCAAAAATAAAATAATGTCTAATATATATAACAAATAATTCTAGTTACTGTTAAATAATTTTAAAGAATTATTTTATTTTTTATTTTTATTTTTTTGAAATATAATTATTTTAGTAATTAATTTATCTTTAACCACTAAATTTCAAAAACATGAACTGTGAATTAATAATAACTTTCTTGAAACTATTTTCAAAATAAATTTGTTATTTATCCTGTGAGAGACGGAAAATGGATAAAAATTAGTAGGAAATTTATTTATAATGAGTTTAGATGAAAGGTTTTTATGAGATGATTGATTTTTAATAAAGAAGTTGGAATATTTTATAACAAATAGACATTATTTTGGAGATTGTTTCAGTTAGAATTTTTTTCTTGATATATATAAATGAGATTAGTATTTTGATAATGTAAGTCAGGATTTTAATATATTATGTTTTATTAGAAAATTTCAATAGAATAATTTACATGAGTTTCTTATGTTGAAAAATATAAACTAAAAATTTATAATGTAATATTATTTTCAAGTAATTGAATGTTAATTTTACTATATTAAATTTTTTTAATAAGTTAAAAAAAAGTATTTTTTATTGTATTTTCTCCACATTAATTTATTATTATTTTTAAACAATTACTAAAAAACTTCACATAACCTATTCTGTCACATAAATTATTTTCAATAAAATGTTACTTCAATTAATTAATATTTTATTTAAACAATTTATTTAATAATTTTTAAGTCAGTTTTCTTTGTCATGAGTAGGTTTATTTTTTAATCGAGATTCTTTTGGTTTTTTATTGAGGATTTTCTCATGTTAAAATCTGGTATTTTTTTATTTCTTAACATGATTTTTTTTTTTGCACACTATCTTAATATTTTTTGAGTCTATTATTATTTGTACAGGACGAAGAATATTTTAGATTTTACTTGATTTAATTTTGGAATCTTCCCCAGCAAACTGAACCATGTGTTTTGGTGGATTGCTTTGAACTGGGGTTTGGACTCTTCCAGCTGAGAAACAAAGACGCAGTTAGAAAATTCAAAATCATGTTTTATTTGTACAAGTTGATCGTCACTCCGTCAACACGTCAAGTTGTTATCTCACTCTTGCTCGTTTTCATGACCAAACTTATTGAATATTCATAACACCCTATTACTTCCTCCTTCTTTCTTATCTCTTTCTATTTTTTACATTTATATTTTTTATAAATTTATTAGATGTGTATCTACAACCTCTAGTGAAAGAGTTGAATGAGTTATGAACAGAAGGTGCAGAAACTTACAATGTTGGTGGTTGTCCAAGTGTTCCAAAATCATATAAGGATGATTGTTTTAACACTTTAAAGGTATATGCATAACCCAAGATTTACAGCTTTGTTTTTGTTAAGGTTTATGATATACTAATTTCCTTTTTTTTTTAGAATTTATTTCATTTCCGGACGTAAGAAAAATCTGCTGAGGGATATTGTTCACTTTGTCAAATAAGTATAGAAATGGAAAGATGAATTTGTGGAACCGAGTCTATGATAGTTCATTATCAAGAGAGCAAGTAATTGCTAATGTTTCTAATGGTATTCACAAAGATTAGTGGTCTTGATTTGTTGATTATCATCTAAGTTCAAAATATAAGGTAGTTATAACAAATAATTATTATCAATAATTATTTTTTAAACTTGGTTTTGAATTAATAAGTTGTTTGTCAGCAAAAAACAAAAGATTCCTCATACCGGTGGTACAAAACTTTTATCTACAAAACAACATAAAAATGGTAAATTATATTTTTGTTTTATTGTTAAATTTAACAAAAAAAATTATAGTATTCTTCTAAACTTATATGATCATGTATATTATAGGAAATAAATCTTGGACGTGTTATAGGATGAGAAGAATTATACATTGCAACTCACAAGAAAAAGAATGGATCTTATGTTAACGAGGAGACAAGATCTATAATGGTAAGTTTAATAACAAGTAGTGTGTCTAAACATGTGAAATTATACTCTTTCTATACATATGTCTTCCGGCTTGTGAGTTGGAAAGCATGTTCTCATATGAGTACTTACTCTTATTTATGATTAGAATTTTATGACTTAAAAACTAAAAAAATTTATTTAACATAGTGTGGAATATAATTAAAGTATAAAGAATAAATCATTTGATACCGAGACCTAGACAGATCACTAAGACCATCCGCAACTTCCATTTGTACTCGATGATAACTTTGACTCTATTGTTATTCTGATTTAGGTCTTTTCAATTTTTAAATATTTTTTCTTCTTTTTATTTATTATTTGTAATATGAAGAAAACTAAATTATCACCCTCGTTCAATGCGTGTTATTTGGTTGTCATATTTTAGTCTCACTACTTAATTTATCTTTGTCATACTTGTTTAGTATTGACTAAGAAGTTTCCTAATTATAATAACACCACACTGACCTAATCATTTTTATATTATTTCTATTATATACTATAGATAAGATCATGTACTAAAATATAATTTTGGTTTGTACGAGACTTTGGTACTCACCTACCACTCAACAGAAACATTATAATTTAGTGTTTGAAGTTCTGTAACATTAAATTATCTGGTACTCACCTACCACTTAACATGTATTAAATATTTTAATGTCTAATATATATAACAAATAATTCTAGTTACTGTTAAATAATTTTAAAGAATTATTTTATTTTTTTATTTTTTTGAAATATAATTATTTTAGTAATTAATTTATCTTTAACCACTAAATTTCAAAAACAACCATTATTTTAAAACACTTATATTTTTTTATTCATTTATTTTATTCTATTATATAATTTATAATATTAATAAAAATAAAACTCTTTTGGGTGATGAATTTAACATTTGCGACATCTCTTTCTTAAATTTTTTAAATTTAATATGTGTTATAAATTTTATGTCCGACATTTTTAAGTAAATTTTTATGGGCCAAATTTTTATATTAAAATTTAGCCTATAAAATATTATATATGTATCACAATAAATTATATAGCATTTATTACATTTTGCAGTTTTATTTTTTATTTATAATTTCTAATAATTTATATTTATATTTTATATTTTTAAATTAATTTTATGTACATTTTTTAATTATTTTTATTATTTAATATATTTTTGTTTTTTATTTGTTTTTATATATAGCTTTTACATAGAAAGTTAATTAGAATTTTTTTTAAATTGAAACTCTTTATCTAATAAAACAATATATTTTATAAAAATTATAGTTAATTTTAAGAAGTTAGATTTAGAAAAATTGATACTATTTATGTTGATAGGTAAGGTAAGTTGAGCTTTTGTTTAATTGGAAAATTATACAAGCTTAACTAATTTCTCTGGATAAAAATATTAACCATCCAAGGTTTAGTGTGTTGGTCAAAGAAAGTGGGTAAGGGTGGCTGCAATTGGTCAAAGAAAGTGGGCAAGGGTGGCTGCCAAATTTTTTATGTAACCATGAGGTGCTCATGGGACATATTTTAATGTAATGCATAGTGCCAATTTTTTGCTATAAATTGGTCTTCTTCCTACAAGCAAGAGCATCCCATCCCACACAAAATACTACTTCTCTTAGAGAAGAAAGAGTGGCACCAAGTGAGAGGCGTAAAAACAAGAGAGTTTTAGTTTAGCTTCGGGTGTAATTGGGTTGTGAGTCGTGAGTGCTTTGAGAGTGTTTTGTAAACACTTGTGTATTTTCTTTTCTCCCGTAGAAGAGATCCGTAGTAGTCCGGAGACGTAGGCATTATTGGCCGAACTCCGTTATCAACTTGTGTGTGCAATTATTCCGCTTTTATTTCACTTTCACAGATCCGACCATATGGGAAGATTCAAGCATATTTTTCCCAACAACTGGTATCGAGCTGGTTGTTAGTTCTGTAATTTTTGTGGTGTTACTATTCATATGAATAGTAAGTTACTATTCCGTGAATAGTGAAAACATGAATAGTGCAAATTTTGTCTGCAAGTACAAATTTGCCCGCAATCGTGTTCCGAAACACTGTAGCTCACGTAAATTGTCGAAACGATCCAGCGAGATAAGTCGATCGGAGTTGGAGTGATGGCTGCAGATCGAAGGAAAAATGAAAATCGAAAGGTTCGACGGTACATACTTTGGCTTCTGGAAGATGCAGATAGAGGATTATCTCGTATCGAAGAAGATGCATCAACCACTCACAGGGGAGAAGCCGTAAACCATGAAAGAGGAAGAATGGAGACTCCTTGATAGACAGGCTCTTGGAGTTATTCGTCTAACATTATCCCGTAATGTTGCTTTCAACATTGTGAAAGAAGACGACCTCAGATCTCATGAAGGCTCTTTCCAACATGTACGAGAAACCATCGCCTTCAAACAAAGTTCACTTGATGAGGCGATTGTTCAACTCGCGGATGTCCGAAGGTGCTTCGGTGGCAAATCATCTCAATGAACTCAACACCGTAACAACCCAGCTTGAGTTCTATTGACATCAAATTCGATGATGAAGTACAGGCTTTAATACTTTTGTCTTCCCTACCGGAGAGTTGGAATGCTACTGGTCACACTGTGAGTAGCTCATCTGGAAACAACAAGTTAAGATTTAATGATGTTCAAAATTTGGTTCTCGACGAAGAGATCCGCATGAGAGAGTCGGGTGAAGCATCAACCTCTTCAGGATTGCATACAGTAGTCAAGAGGAAGAAGTTCAACCAAAGAAATTGGACATGGAAAATCAAAGGACAAGCGGTCCAAGTCCGAGAATCATCGTAGTTCCCACAACTCAAAAACGATCGAGTGTTGGAATTGTGGGAAGACCGGACACTTCAGAAACCAAGTGCAAGAGTGCACTGAAGAATCAAGGAGCAAAGGACGAAGCAAACGTTGCCTCCACCTCAGGAAAAGATGAGGCGTTGATATGCTCTCTTGAAGGCGTGGAGGAGTCTTGGGTGTTAGACTCTGAGCTTCTTTTCATGCTACCTCACAGTAAGGAACTGTTGGAGAATTATGTTCCCGAAACCTTGGTAAGGTTTACCTTGGTAATGAACAGTCATGTGAGATTGTAGGCAAAGGTGCAGGAAGGATTAAGCTCGAATGGGTCCGTATGGGAATTGAAAAATGTCGGACATATTCCCGACCCGACAAAGAGCTTAATCTCAGGAGGTCAGCTTAGCTAGTGAAGGCTATACGACAATCTTCCATGGTGATGAATGGAAGATCTCAAAAGGTGCGATGACGATTGCTCGAGGCAAAAAGAGTGGAACTCTCTACAAGACTCGCAGGAGCATGTCATTTGATTGCAGTTGCAACAGAATGAAAATTCCAACATATGGCACCAAAGACTTGGACATATGAGTGAGAAAGGAATGAAGGTCATGCACTCGAGAGGAAAATTACCGAGTCTTCAGCCAGGAGATATTGACATGTGTGAAGATCGCATACTTGGAAAGCGAAGAGAGTCAGCTTTCAGACAAGTAAAAGAACCCCAAAGAAAGAGAAGCTTGAGCTCATCCACTCGATGTTTGGGGTCCAACGACTGTCTCATCCGTTGGTGGGAAGCATTACTTCGTGACTTTCATTGATGATCACTCCAGAAAGGTATGGGTTTACTTTCGAAATATAAGTCGAAGTATTTGAAGCTTTCAAGATATGGAAAGCTATGGTGGAAAATGAGACAGGATTAAAGATTAAGAAGCTCGGATCCGACAATGGTGGTGAATATGTAGACACCAAATTCAAGAAGTTTTGCTATGAGCACGGAATCGAATGGAGAGAACCGTGTCGGTACGCCTCAACACAATGGTGTAGCCGAGCGTATGAATCGAACGTTGACCGAAAGGGCCGAAGCATGCGTGTGCAATCAGGCTTACCAAAGCAGCTTTGGGCATAAGTAGTCAACACAACAGCCTACTTGATCAACCGAAGTCCATCTGTACCATTGGAACACAAGATACCGGAAGAGGTATGGAGCGGAAAAGAGGTAAAACTCTCACATCTTAGAGTTTTTGGCTGTGTAGCATATGCGCATATCGCTGATCAAGGCGTAAACAAACTTGATCCAAAATCAAAGAAATGTACTTTCCTTGGTTATGGTGAAGATGAGTTTGGCTACCGCATATGGGACGATGAAAACAAAAAGATGATCCGCAGCAGAGACGTAATCTTCAATGAAAGAGTGATGTACAAGGACAAGCATAATACAAAGCGCCAGAACTCGAAGCGAGTGGGCCAGTTTATGCAGAGGTGGAAGATATCCCGGAAAGTCCTATAATGAGGAGTCCTCAGCCGGAGGAATCAGCTTGAAGAACTTGATGTGCAAGCAGTAACCTCCTACTCCAACTCCCGTATTGAGAAGGTCTTCTCGGCCTCATGTGCCTAACAGGAGATACATGGACTATATGTTGTTGACTCGATGGAGGGGAGCCCGAAGATTATACTGAAGCTTGTCAAGCCACTGGATGCTAGCAAGTGGGAGCTTGCCATGAAAGACGAGATGAAGTCTTTAATCTCAAATCGACATGGGAACTAGTCAAGTTACCTATGGGAAAGAAAGCACTTCACAACAAATGGGTGTATCGAGTGAAGGAAGACCATGATGGTTCTAAGAGATACAAAGTTCGACCGGTCGTCAAAGGATTTCAAGCAGAAAGAAGGAGTCGACTACACCGAAATCTTTGCTCCAGTTGTAAAGCTCAATACTATCAGGATCGTGTTAAGTATTGTGGCTAGTGAGGAGCTCTACCTAGAGCAATTAGATGTGAAGACCGCATTTCTTCATGGAGATTTAGATGAGGAGATCTACATGCACCAGCCTGAAGGTTTTTCGGAAGGAAAGAAGAACTTGGTGTGCAGATTGAAAAAGAGCTTGTATGGCCTCGAAACAAGCTCCAAGACAGTGGTATAAGAAGTTCGAAAGCTTCATGCACAAGGAGAGTTTCCGAAGTGCAACGCTCGATCACCGTTGTTTCTTCAAAAGGTATAAGTCCAGTTATATCATTTTGCTACTTTATGTTGATGATATGCTAGTAAGCAGGTTCGAGATATGAATGAGATCATAAACTTAAAGAAGCAGCTTGTCAAAAGAATTTGACATGAAGGACTTAGGCCCAAGAAAGAAGATTCTTGGAATGCAAATCACGAGAGATAAGCAAAAGGAGTTTTGCAGCTTATCTCAAGCGGAGTACATCAACCGTGTTTTGCGAGAGATTCAACATGGACAATGCCAAACCAGCTCAATACACCTTTGGCTTGCCATTTTCGTCTATCCAAGGATCAGCCTCCTCAAACGAAGGAAGAAGAAGAGTTAATGGCTAAGATTCCGTATGCTTCAGCCATTGGAAGTTTGATGTACGCGATGGTCCGTACGAGGCCGGACATTGGCCATGCAATGGGAGTTGTAAGCGATTCATGTCAAATCCAGGAAAAGCTCATTGGGAAGCAGTCAAATGGATTCCGAGGTATCTACGAGGCACAACGAAAAATGTCCGTATTTTAGAAAAGGAGATCTAAAATTGCAGTGGCTACGTAGATGCGGACTTTGGAGGTGAAGTTGATCACCGAAGAAGCACCACTGGGTATGTGTTTACTCGTTGGAACTACAGCTGTTAGTTGGATGTCACGGATACGTAAGATTGTTACTTTATCCACTACAGAGGCCGAGTATGTAGCAGTGATGAAGCCAGCAAAGAATTGATATGGCTTCAAGGATTGTTGGCGTAGTTGGGATTCATTCAAGAAAGGAGTGTTTTGCACAGTGATAGTCGAAGTGCAATACATCCGGCAAAAAATTCAGCATTTCACTCCGAACCAAACACATCGACATACGTTATCATTTCATCAGATCTCTACTTGAGGATGAGATGCTAACATTGAAGAAAATTGTGGGAAGTAAGAACCCAGCGAGATATGCTAACAAAGGTGGTGACTATTGACAAACCGAAGTTATGCTCAACTTCAGCTTAGCTTACAAGGATAACGCACAAGAGAAGACTACTATTGATCAAGGTGTGAGGACAAATTGAAATCGGTCCTCAAGTGGGAGATTGTTGGTCAAAGAAAGTGGGCAAGGGTGGTCGCAATTGGTCAAAGAAAGTGGGCAAGGGTGGCTGCCAAATTTTTTATGTAACCATGAGGTGCTCATGGGACATATTTTAATGTAATGCATAGTGCCAATTTTTTGCTATAAATTGGTCTTCTTCCTACAAGCAAGAGCATCCCATCCCACACAAAATACTACTTCTCTTAGAGAAGAAAGAGTGGCACCAGTGAGAGGCAGAAAAACAAGAGAGTTTTAGTTTAGCTTCTGGGTGTAATTGGGTTGTGAGTTGTGAGTGCTTTGAGAGTGTTTTGTAAACACTTGTGTATTTTCTTTTCTCCCAGAAAGAGATCTGTAGTAGTCCGGAGACGTAGGCATTATTGGCCGAACTCCGTTATCAACTTGTGTGTGCAATTATTCCGTTTTTATTTCACTTTCACAGATCTGACCATATGGGAAGATTCAGCATATTTTTCCCAACATAGTGAATTTTTCTTCTTCCAAGGATTGAGAAATTAAAAGTTTAGTGAATACTTTTACTTACCTAAAGGATTAGAAAGTGAATAGCACTTTTAACTCTAGTGGGTAAATTTAATTCTTGCATCAATTAAATAGGCTAGAAATTTATAAGAAGAATATGAAATTAATCTTCTAGCATATATTTTACTGTAAAAAAAATAAAAAATAACTTTTTTGTTATCATTCTTTTAAACTTTGATTACTCAAACTTAGGAAAAATTAATATTTTGATATTCAACAAATATTCAATCCATGAAAACGATAAAATGGTTATTTTTATAATATTTGGTCCACTTATCAAAAATATATTCTATTAGTTGATAGACTAAAATTAAGAATTCATATTATTCATCGAACATGACCGATTGATCTAATATATGTTCGACTTAAGACTGATGAACGGTATGTTGTTATATTACACGTCAATGACTAACGTTTATTGGTGGTCATGGACCAACCACAATACCCCATTCCTCAATATTCCTCAAAACAAGCGAGTAAGTGTGATCCCACCAAAATAGTGGAAGTACCATACCTAACAAACCACTATATATAACTGCCAACTCAAAATATGGAGAGTTAAAAGGAATATTATAAAATATAAATCTACGACGGGGTACGAGTACTCTAGAAAAAAGTGTCTTAAGGTATTTTTTAAAGATACCACTAAAAATTCTTATTTTTCATGAAAATATTTTTGTAAATTTTTTGTAAAAATTGTAAAAAATAAGTTTTTCTACCAATTTAAATAATTTTTTATAAGGAAATTGGCATAAAAAAATTAGTTTTCTAATAGTGGGACTTTTATTTGAACATAAACAGAATTCCTTGTTCGAATTATTACCATGCTAACTACATCAAATAAAAAGTAGAAATATGTTGTACATTGAAATAGACTGAAGTGGGAATGCATATTGTTGTGCAGTGAGTTGATGATCATCTTCCTTTACCGAAGTCAATTAACTCGAGTTGTCTCAAGCTATCATATCCAGTATTTTGTTGGCTACTACTGTCACCATGTTCACGAGTGCTTTGTGCCTCACCAAGCAAGTATTGACTCTCCTCAAAATTTTGGCCTGTATTGTTGATCCAAGGATGTTTCTCCATAAGCCTTATTCCCTCCAATTCCATTGCCACTTCCTTCATGCTAGGCCTTTCCTCCCCTCTAAGTCTCAAGCACCTGGCAGCAAGAACAGCAACCTCCATAATCTCCTGCTTATTTTCTTTATGCAAAATACCAATCTGAAGAATTTCAAAAAGACGATCCTCTTTCAAACTACATAGAAAGTGAACCGTAAGACTTCGTTTCTCTTCTGCCCTGTCAAAAGAGAAAGGTTTCTCCCCTGTTAGCAATTCTACAAGCACTACCCCGAAGCTATAGACATCACTTTTTTCGGTCAATTGGCTTGATTGCATGTACTCTGGGTCTAAATAGCCAAAGGTTCCTTGCACAATTGTGGCTATTTCAGTTTGGTCAAGTGGAACCAATCTTGAAGCTCCGAAGTCAGACACTTTGGCAGTGTAAGTGTCATCTAAGAGTATGTTGGCAGTCTTCACATCTCTGTGGATGATGGGTATGGAAGCTGCTGAGTGTAGATAAGCCAGAGCTGCAGCTGCCTCCGTGGCAATCCTTAGACGCGTTTTCCAGCACACATTAGCCTTCTGATCTTGATTATGTATATAATCAAAAAGGGTTCCATGATTAACAAATTCATAGACCAGTAAAGGAACTTCTGTCTCTAGACAACAACCCAAGAGTTTGACCACATTCCTGTGATTAATTTGTGACAGTATAATGACCTCATTAATGAACTGCTCCACCTGGCTCTGATCCACTATTTTGGACTTTTTTATAGCAACAACATTATTATTTGAGAGAACTCCTTTGAAAACTGTACCAAAACCTCCTTTACCGATGATTAAGTTCTCATCAAAATCATTGGTGGCTCTCTTAAGTTGCTCGGCACTGAAAATTGTAGTGGATTGAGAGGAGTCTTGTCTTGTAGAGAGTTGCTGTCTGAGAATGATGCCCCCATTCTGCTGAAAGAATTTCTCCTTTAATTTGAGGAGCTTTCTTTTCTGGTACATCAAGTATAGCCAAGAAACCCCAATAAAGAGAGCGATTAATCCTGCACCTGCGCCTGTTATCAAAATATGAATAAACCAATTATGTATTGAAATTATATACTTTTTAAAAGGAAATTATTAGCGTTTTAACAAAGGTGAAATATGAATAACACAATTGCTTACCAATGACGATCTTGACAAATGGATCAGGCCGGTGCTTTTGTCGACATCCTCCGCCTTCTGTTGTTCCATTTCCGATGAGTCCATCGGGACAGAAACATTCAAAAGAGCCGGGAGTTTCACGACAATAATCTTGACTTGCGCAGTTGTGTTGGTTACTTTTACATTCCAAAATGTCTACGAAGGTCAAACACAAATAATTGTTGTGATTATAACAATTGTTGTGATTATAATGTAATTGAAATAACAATTATTATGATGTTCATTAAATCTCAAAAGACAAAGTACAAGTCAACCCATCATACTATATATATATCAACGGCCGGCCATGATTTATAGTATTGTAAATTAGTATATTCAAATTAATCATTGCACTTAATTAGTATATTAGCTCATAAAAAAAATCTGATTTTTTTTATTAATTTGTCTAACATGCTATTAATGTTTAGCATAATTAACTAGTTATTATAATTAATTACCTTGGCAACCATCGGGAAGGTAGGGGTTTCCCTGAAAGCCTGGATTACACTTGCATCGATAACCATATCCAAAGGGCGAGTTCTCACAATGGCTATTACTCTTGCATGCATAATCGGCTCTACTCATGGAAGCGTCACACGTGTCGTTTCTAACGCTCCAATCCACGACAAGGGGTGCCATGGAGAATGGGAGTTGGTCTAAATGATCCAGGGAGAAAGTATAGTTGCCGTTTTTCACCACAAAGGAGTAGCCACACTTGTTGAAATCAGAAGTGGAATTGAAATTGTTGAAGGTGAAGGCTTGGAAACTAATGTTCTTCATCCCAGGAGGTATATCCACTTGGCAGCACCCTATGCCCGTGCAGTTTCCGCTTCTCTGCATGATTTCAACGCTCTCTAAGCTGTTGCATCTCGTCAAGCACCCCGTTGAAGATCCTGTACCGTTGCGGTAACTATTGAGATAGCCGTAAGAGTCGCACCCTACGCTTACGAACTTGTTGTCCTCGCTAGAAATTGCGAAAGCCGGTGTTTCGAGACTGCATAGGTTACCAAATGTTTCGACTGCACCCAAACGTTCGTTTTTGCACGCGTTCGAGGTGAAGATGAGCATGTCCATTTTACCAGCGAGGCTTATGTTCAGAATTTGGACGTTACCACCACCGTGATATAAGGTGGAGTTTCTGCATGTAAGCTCCAATGTTTCCTCCAAGAAACACTTTTCACCCGTGACGGATGAATAGCCCACGCCAAATGGATACGGAATTGATGAAACACCACCGCAGGAGTCAGGGCAGCCCGGCAGGGCTTGGCCGGCGGCTGCTAACGCCATCAGTAACACCACGGTCAGTCTGGTCAGTTGCTTCTGCGTGGCCTTCCATCCCATGGTTGCCATATACACGCTCAATATGTATACAAAACTTATGTTGTGTTTGATCTGAAGGTTTTTCACTGCTTTAAATATATATACTCAAACAGAAAATCATGTGTTTTGGTGGAAAGCTTTGAACTGGGGTTTGGACTCTTTCAACTGCAAAACAAACACGCACTTAGAAGATTCCTCCTTCTAAAGTATTTGAAGCCCTTCTGAAACAATCAAGTGGTGTTGCTCGTTCTTTTACGACCTCAATTTATGGCATGACGATTTTGATAGACCAGTCAGATCACCATGGATTGAAGAAAATTAAAAATAAGTCTGCATATTGACTTTGTAGGGATTGCCTGTTTTAAAGAATGAATTGGATTTTTTTTTCCTTAAAACACGTTTTGATGAATTAAGAGAAACAACTTAGTATTAAAACTTCAACTTGTAAGGGAAATGAGATGGATTTGAATATTTAGGAGGAACATATTTAAATAAATTTATAATTTTTTTTAGAAAAGTTATATGAAGAAATATTTACAAAATAATTTTAATTTTTTCTTATTGAATCTTATTAAATATTATGTGCCGATTAAGATAAACATTTTTTTAATAGTAGAGAAAAGTATAACATTACTTTAGCTTCATTAAAGTTAGTTTGTGGATAAATTAAAAATGAGAATTAAGAAACAATTATTTTTTTCTTTTTAAGTTAGCTTATGGTTTAGTCAAGCAAACATATTTAATATCATACGAGAAGGTAATAGAGGGTGGACATGTTCAAAGGACAGGCTTGGCATCCATATGGTCTATATTATTTCTTTTACCACCCATGATACATATTTTAACATGTCAACACATGAAAGGTGTAAACAAGTTGATTCTTTTATGATAAATTTCTTTTATGGTTATGTATATATGTCAAAATTGGAAATTGACATGTGGATACTCGACAAATACGTACTATGTATGTTATTTGATATTTTTTATATTTTTTTACATGTTGATCGTTGTCAAAGGATAGATCGATGTATCCACTGGTTAATGTATATAATTAATTATATCCATTATTATTGTTTTATATTATGATATATGGCAACGTTTTGTTATTAATTATTATGTTTAATTTTATATTTCTTAACCCTTGACCGAGACTTGGTACCTGCATACTCTTCATTTGTTTTTATCATTATATATATTGATGAAAAGTTTGAAATTAAAATTTGGATACATATTTAATTTGTATTTAAATTTTAAAAGATTTAGCTCTGTTAAAATTAATTTCCTTTAATTTTAAAAGCAAAACAAATACATAAATTTAACAAAATTAACATGCTCACTTAACCTGATTTTGGATCGTGATTTTGGGTCGAGGGAATAGAAGAAGAAAGAAGAACAAAATTGTTTGGATTGAAGAAAGGTGAAATAAATAAGTAAAAATATATAATAAGATTGATTTGAGTTATTAAAATAAATTAAATAATAAGATAAAGTAATAAAAGATCAAAATATTTTTAATATAAATTTAATAAGAATACATATAATTAAAATTTAGATAAGATTTAATATGAAATAGTTATTTAATAAAATAAATATAAAAAATAAACTTATATTATTTTATAGATATATTTATAATTTATAATTTATAGTTTTTATGATAATTTATAAGCAATATCAAATTGTAGGAATTATTTTAAAAAATTACAAGTAAAATTTTTTTATATGTTTTAATACAATAAATTGCAAGTATATTCCAATCTTAATAATGATCTTTTATGTAAAAAGGTAATAATCGTTTGACATTTCTAATTTATATTGACACCACCTATGGACAAAGTACGACTTTCTCTTCATTTTTTACAAGATTAAAGGTGTTATTTTGTCTGCGGAGTCCAATAAACTTTCGTTTCATATTTATTCACAAATCAACGGATACAATTCATCTTCCCAATTCTTTATCTACAGTGAAGATATGATAGTGTAGCAGCACAAACACGTAAACTTTGAAAAGTAAAGGATCTGTGAGAAGGTTTGAATGAATATAGAATGATATATGAAAGGTTCCTTAAGAAAATGCTTGACTCAATGCACTTGAACGCATAAACAAGGCATTGGACGCACTCAATTAGAACTAGACATAGGATGACAAAACGGTTAGTTTTGGTGGGGGTTATTTCCGAACCTATTATATATATATATATATATATATATATATATATATATATATATATATATATATATATATATATATATATATATATATATATAGATAGATGAGAGAGAGAGAGAGAGAGAGAGAGAGAGAGATGAGCTTCTTTCCAAAGGAGTGACCTTCAAATGGTAGGGGTCTTCATGGTGTATGCATACGTGGCTTTGCGTCCTAAAAACATTTTTTTCATCCCTTTTGGTTCCTTTCTCTTGTTTTCAATTTTTGTATATCTTGTGTAAAAGCAAAGGGAAGGGAATGAGCTATAAGATTTCTACCCACATTTTAGGTGTAATCACTCAATGTAAGGAACCTTCACACAATGAATATATACAAATCATTTCATCACCCTATGGTTCAGAGATTTCATGGACTGCAAAATTTATCTCTATTATGGCACGCACACATAATCGAATAATTTCATTATCTCTTTATAATATTCATGGATGACAGCGCACTCTAACCCTATGGTTCAGAGCTCCTCACCAGGTTTATTTAAGAACACTTTCATTGCAATGGTACACAATATTCAGCGCACTCTAACCACTATCACGCGCATCAATTCATAATACTTACACATGTACAGTGTTTGAACCTCAACAAGTTGTTCATATCAAGAATCCTTTTCTTTCTAGAATTGAGAACTTGAATTCACGTTGTCTGTACATTCACAGGCAGAAATCGATGACAGGATGCAGCATCTACAGAATTGAACAAAATTCATCTGTTCATGAATGACACGGATATTGACCAAGACCTCGGAACTGTTGACATCTTAGCCTTCACATATATATACATATATCAGTTTCTTCAAAGTGAAAAGGCTAATTTGCTAGCTATAATACAAATGTTTCTCCCAACATTTTCCTACAATTTCGACGACATGGGACAAAGGAAACATGCTCCAAATAGTATAGGGTCAGTTCTCTTTTTCTATGAAATTATTATGCAAAATGCAAAGTGGTCCATGGAAATATTAAATACATGGTTCTTTTAAACGGTGAGGTACTAAGCCCTACCCCACTCCTTCAAAAATTTCCTTCCTCCAATCCACAATCTTTCAATCCCAACAAATATGGTTGTTTGTCTATGGTTGTATATCATCCACCTGATCCATGACATACCAACCAATTACTGTTGCTTGTCCTTAGCAATGTCCTCATCTTCACCTCTATTTGGTTGTTTCTTTCACACACTTCTGTCTTTTCGTTCCTCCAATTTCTGGTACGGTTCTTTGGAATGAGGTGAAAACTGTGGGAAAACTTAGACATTTATTAAGGAAACCTTGAGAATGAAACATCATGCTCTCAATTTATTTATGAAATCTCAAGTACTTAGACGAGTGACAAAAGACTCGACTGGTTCTTTTCACAAGGATGTAAAGCGTGTGTGTTTTCATTTGTTTTCAGCTTATCATTTATAGTGTTTGTCTTCTGTCTGCCAAGAAATATCCACCCTTCTCATTTTTCTTTTGTCTTTGCTTGCTACTCATGTCCTTTTACAATAAATTTATACATGCATTCCATCAATGCCTACGTACGTCCACATATTTTACCCACCGTTTCTGCATAACTTGACAAAAAATTGTGTCATATTACATCTGCAAGAGTTCAACATTTATTTGAATCCAAGTTCAGTAGAAAGCAGAAAGTTAAACATCATCATATATAAGTGAAAAACAAACCTAATAGAGATAAAAAAGAGAAAAATACATGCATAATTTTATTATATGGTGTGATAGAAAAGCAGACTTAGAAATAGATCAAGAGTGTTAAAGAGATTAAGAAAAAAGCGGAGAAAGTTTTCTAACCCGAATCCAAACAATGGAAAAAAATACAAAAAAGGCCATCCACTTACATACCAAAGAGGATGAATACACCCATAAGAAATATATGGATGGTTCCTCCTACTTGAGTTTTAAGCCAACCTTATCTAGTTGCTGAACCACATCCAAAGGAACACTTTGAAAGATATAACACTCTTCTACCCAACCACAAGTACAACGGTCACGTGTCAACAAATAATTATTCCTAGTACAATTGTGCCAAGTCATTGTAGTTAACCTTTACTTTATATGATTAGGGTTATGCTTATTTCACCAAAATAAAGGTGTTTGGGAAATAAGTTTATCTCATTATTATTAATTTATACAATACTTTAGCTTTTGAGTTTATGAGACTTTTTCATTTTTCACCTCATAATACTAGTGAAATTTCTTATTTCTTGAATCATTTGATAATATACTATTCATTCTAATCAAGTTCTCCCTTTAATGTTATATTATTAGTTACTATTATACTGTTTATTTATTTTTAATAAAATGTTTTATCTCTGCAAACAAAAAGTTTGAGTTTCAAATTAAAAAACAAAAGTGTGCCAACTTCAAAATTAATTAAAAACCCTAAAATGATACAAAATATTATGTTGTCTATAAAATAATATATATATATATATATATTAAGTATTATTTATTTGAATTTATGTTTGAGATACTATTTATTTCTACTTATATTTTAGGATATAATTCTATTTGGATTTATAATTTTGAGTGTAATTTATTCGAAGTTCACTTTTGGAGATAAGTAGATGATTTTATTTAAAATATACATATTTTTTTTTAAGTTCATGGATATCTAGGTACCCGATATGGGTATCCAATGGATAATGGAACAATTATTTTTAGGGGATTGATAATAAATAGTTACTATATTTGTTCGTCACCACCCGTTTTCATTCTTATGTTTGGATCTGAATTACGATAAATGTGTACTTAAAATAATTGTTTTAACAAAAAGCAACTTTAGCCATCATTGTTCATAAATTTTATTTTGAATTTGTTCATTGATACAGTTTTCTACTAGTTTTAAGTGAGATGTGAGTGATTATTAAAATAAAACAAGATTATTAATAGTGACCCTTAAAAATAATTAAGTTAAATGCATACCTTTATTGACACTTTCAAATCATTAAAACAAAAGTGTTAGCACAGTTTAAACCGTAATAAAAATACTATGGAAGGAGAAAATTTGTAACACCATAAAAGTTAAGGAAAAAAAATTAATCAAAAGGGTAAAAGACAAAATTTAAAAATAATAATAATAAATTATAAATAAAAAGTACAATTAAACTTTAGTTTTAAGAAATGGCCATTGAAATTCGGAAAGCCGTGCAGTTTTGATTTCTAGCATGCTTTAGTGGAAGCAAGAAAGAAAACTGTACGTGAACCTGAGCTTTTCAGGATGGAAATGGAGGATAGATCAGAGAAATGAAGTTATATGGGTGTAGTGTAATTAATAAGAAGAAACAATATTTTTTTACCCAGAGTAACAAAATAACAGATATTTACCAGTTACTTCATTAAACTATGATATGTGGAATAGTTACTCGCTACAGAATCGAAAGGAAACGAAACAAGTAATGCATGCATTTAAACCATTTTAGTTGCATTGCAAAGATGAATATATAATAAGGCACCATAAAGTTACTGGCAATAAATTGAAACATGCCGTACGTGGGAATTAAGCTACATAAAAAATGAAGGTTTTGGAGTGTAGGAAAAGTACAGGGAGCAATTTAATGCAGCAGTGAGTCTCAACCTCTAGAAAAGCAAAGGTGCAGAACAGAATCTATTTGTTGGTTAACTTAAAGGGTTTGTTGTTTGGAGGATAGCAACCACTTGATGAAGTTTTGCAGTGTAGCTTCGTCGGCTCTGTAGTACTTTTGTGTGAATTCAAGCAAATTGGACCATGTGAAATCTGGATACTGTTTTGTCCCATCCCTACGCACAATATCCTCTGGGGCTCTCACCACCTTGTCCTCTTTCGGGCACAGAAAGAATGCCAAGGACCTCCTCTCTTTGTACTTGTTAACCACTGCCCTATGCAGGCAACTTTTGTATCTCCCATTTGATAATGCCTGAACAACCAACAAATAAGTTAACCTCCATGCACATGATGATTCCTTTTCTAATCTAAACCACATTCTTATATCATCTAAAACTCCCTCTCATCACCTCCATATATGGAATACAAGTATGTGTTCAACTTTATTCGAATATTTTCTTCCCTGTCGTGACTTCCAACCCCTAGTTTGTCATTTTAAGGGTTTCCCTTACATACATGCAACTCCAACTTCTTTGCTGTCTACTCTTGACCGTTTCCTATTGCTTTCTGATGCTCACCTTAACTTATGTTAATCATGTCATCAGATAGTTTTGGCACTCACTGCTTTTATTCCTTGGTCTAGACTTTGTGAAAAAAAAAACGATTCTTCTTTTAACCGTATTACAAACAATCTTTTTCTTAATCAACAGTTGTCATAATATATAGGAAGGAAACTTTAAACCAAAAATACATCGATTGCTTGTTTTTTCTTTCTCTTATGAGGTATGAAGTTTGTTGGCCAAAAAATAGGATTAAGGAAACAGCATATGGATGTTCATGTGTTGCTTTGTCTAAGCATTATGCAGTGGGATAATAAAGAAAAATATTCTTCAGAAAAAATGGGAAAAAGAATTGCATCAAATATATACAAAACCAAAAAGAGAAACATTAATCAAGAAAAATTACATAATTCCTTCTTGACTGGTGTAAAAACATTTTTATTTCGGAAGTTAAATAATCATTTCAAACAATATATTCATATATACTCGTAAAGGGCCAAAATTTTTCTCTTATAACTCCATGATAGGTATATATAGTTTGGTTGTGCAGCTACTCAAACACCCATTTTTATGTCATGCAAAATTACGTGAGTTTAATCTTTTCATATGCAGATGATGCATTCATGCAATGAGTATAAAGAGTCATCATGTCAGACAATCTGCAAACCAATCTTGATACAGCATAGTATATCTGCGCTTTTAATGACGGATTTGTCATGTTGTAACAGATAATGAGGCCAGGGTCGACAGTAATTGATAGCCACAAAGTCACAAAGTAAGATATGCAAACACAGAACATTTGTAACTATTATGCATATGTAACGCACCGTGAAAGTATCACCAATGTTAACTACAAGAGCATGAGGATGTGGTGGAACCGTCTGCCAGGTGTTGTCTGCAAACACATCGAGCCCCCCAACTTGGTCTTGGTGAAGAATGGTGAGAGATGTTGGGTCACAGTGTGGTCCTGTTCCTAGTGCAAGACTTGGCTGCTGGCATGAGGGGTAGAAGTTGCATCTCATTACAGAACAACCTTCTTCAAACAACTCCTTATAATGCAACTTATCCACTCCCAAGCTAATAGCCAAAAGCTCCAACAGCTTCATCCCCAACTCCTTCATGGATTCACAGTACTTTTGGAATACCACTCTGCCCAATGCACAACAAACCAGTACTTGGCATAGTCAGTTGAATTCTTAAACATATGGTTTGTTCTGTGCATATGAAATTCACAACTTTATGAAAAACGTAAGGTGAGGAAGATGTATTAATACGACAAAGCTATTCAGCATGAATAAGGATTAATACCTTTTTAAAAATTTAAGTAAAAATTAAGAGTATATAAAACAAGTTTGGGCCGAAAACACACTTCATGGATATTTAAATCATTCAAGAATATCATGTGCCAATTTTATACCGAAAGGAGAAAGAGAGAATAGTGGATCAGAGAGGTAAAATTCAGAAGCTATACAGATCAACTAGCTTTTATCCAGATGTGAGAATGAAACGTGAATCTTCTCTGAAATGACGCACAACCAAACAAGCTATAAATGTAATATTGACAAGACGTGATAAGAAAAGAAAATATATATATATATATATATGTAGTACTAATTGGGTGAACATGCACCATGCTGGCATTCGTATAGAATGAAAACCATTTAATACTAACTCACACGTCTTTCTTAAAAATATAATAACAGGTTGATTAAAAGATAATAAACTAAGACTCCAATAATTTCATAACATGTAGCCTAGGTGCATTTAAACACAATCATAATGGTTCAGGTTATTTCTCTAATACTTCGAGAGCTCGATTCTCTTAACCAAATATTAAGGATTCAAATGTTGTAAAGAAGCGTAAATTAAATGAAGAGACTCCACAGCATGAACAGAAAATGAACTGATATATATATATATATATATATATATATATATATATATATATATATATATATATATATATATATATATATATTCAACCAAAAACTGTGTCTTACCCAGCTTGTTCAAAGTCTTCTCCTAAGGTGGAGTTGAAGAAGCTAGTGACAACAGGCTCTAAGGTATTGTTGTCATGGAAGGGGAAAGAGAGGGTTTCTTTCCAAGGCAATTTGGAGGAGAAACGGTCAGCATGTGCACCAGAATAGCCCCAGACAGAACCCGGAGTCTTACGAACACTAACTTTTCTGTTGATTGGGAGCTTAAAAAATGCATCCATTTGATCATACGCTTCACCAATGAGGAGAGGATCAACCCCGTGGTTGATCACTTGGAAGAACCCGTGGCTCGAGCATGCCTTGCGTATGAGCTTAACGGCAACTTGTGTGGCCTCTTCATCACCCCTCAGGAACCCTCCAAGGTCCACCATTGGGGCTTGGAACTCCTCGTTCGCGTCCACTACACACTCCTTCGGCCAAACGAAGCTCATGGGAACGTGGGACTGCATTTGAAGCCAAGAGGGGTCGAAGAAACGGCTTTGAACTTCTTGGTGGTTCAGGGATGAGACCAAGCAGAAACCCGAATCCATGATGAGAAATTGTAGGTTTAATAAGGAAAGAAGTTACACAAGAAAATAACAAGAGTGTGGCTTGGTGGAGATAGAACACAAAGGCCAAGGAGTGGCATGTATTTGTAGAGTTGAGACATGGAAAAGTGCTACCGTAAACCACTTCCAAACAAACGAGAAAACCTTTAGAGTGGAATCCGAGACAGTGTCATGAAAGATTAATAAAATCTCAAAAAAATTATTTCTGTCATAAAAAAATCGAACTCACAATATTCGTTCACTCATATATTCAACACATCAAACACTTCTTCATAAGTGGATTTTGGGTTAAAATTAAAAAAAAAATGGAGAACAAATTGGAGGTACAATTGTACTATGCGTTTGTTTTGGTCCAATTAGGTAGTGGTTCGGAAACTTGAACATAACCCATTTTGGGACCAACACTAATTTTTTTGTACAATTATTTCATCGTGTGATTCGGTAATATCACTCTGTATTCACCTGATCTAATTAAAATAAATTGTTAGTAAATAGGTTAATGATTAGATTAAATCTCAACTCGACCTAACTACGGAATTTTTATATTAAATCTCAAATTTAACATCAAAAATATAAAATAATATTAATATTAAAAATAATAATATTAATATAATTATTATTTTATTAATTAAATATTTTTAAATATTAAATTATTCAAATATTAAATAATATAATCTATTTTAAAAAATATATATTCTAAAAAATCAAAAAACTTATTTTTAAATAGCAAAGTTTACTAAAAATAAGTATCCGATTGATTAAGCATAATCCAAACTAATTAAGGACAGGTTGAATTAAATTAGGAATAACAAAAAAAAAGTGTACCTGATTAACCCAATTTGAAAACAAAATTTAATTGAATTATGAGTTTTGTGTTGCGCTCAAAACAGTTTGAATTACTTGGATATATAGGCATTTAATCTATTGCATATCTTCTAATTATTTTAGAAAGTCTTAAAAATTATACATTCTTAAATAATAAAATCAAATATTATTTGTTAATTTTATATTTTATTAACTTTATGATCATAAAAATTTGTTAAACAGTAAGTGTGTGTGTGTGTGTGTATATATATATATATATATATAAGACAAAATCACATTATTTCAAAGACAATTTAAAAAATAAAAAAAAACATATATTTTCCCCTTAATTTAAGTTCTACCAACTAGTTTTTCAAATTTTAACCTTTTTCTTTCGAACACAGTCATATTATATGACCCAAGGCTGTATCTTTTTATATACTCTTCGTTATATTTTTCTATACTCAATAAACTTTACATTTAATTCACTTTCTCATCAAAATATATTAGAAACATGTTATTAGAATTATAATTATTTTTTTAATATGGTTAATTAAGACCATGTAGGGTGTTAACTTGGGCCATTTACACAAACCTATTTTTCAAGTTTCAGGCCCAAGTTTATCTGTTTTTCATGGATTGGAGCGTTTGCCCCACGTAAACCTAAAACCTCTCTCTAATTTCAACACCAAGGAATTGACCACTAAGCATACAAAAAAATGTCGTATGGAACATCTAATAATGTTGGTGCTGGAGTTAGAGAAAAGGAGAGAAAAATTATCCACGTAAATTTGATAGTTAAAAACGCAAATATCTAATTATATCAGTAATCTATCGATTCCCAGATTATTTGGGTTCTCTTCAATGACACATGCTACAAGCCAGAAATTTTCATGTTCTGTTTAAAGTCTTAGAAACAAAGAACATAGATAAAAGATTCTCAAAAGTTGGTAAATTAAAAGTTTTATATTTAAAACTTATATTGAATTTCATCTCTCTTCTCAACTTGAAAATTCTGCAATTAATACTTCATCTTTATGTATATATATATATATATATATATATATATATATATATATATATAGATATAGATATAGATATCTCAAACCAACTTTAGATGACAAAGGATTAATACATTTAAGCAAGGTTTAAATAATAGGATTAAAAAGAGAGATTTTACTAAAAGTAAGTAATTAAACTCTTTGCCATTATTATCACATGCTTCAAACCTACCCAGAAAATGACTTCCACTTTCTTATGGACAAAAACAAGAACAAACCAAAAGGAAGCACAAACATGTTAATTATGTTGTCAAAATTTAGTTCATCACTATATATATATATATATATATATATATATATATATATATATATATATATATATATATTATTATTAGCCAAATAGTAAAGTAATATGACTAAATTAAAAAGTTTGACTAAAGACATATGTGATGAAAATAAAATTATGTAGAGACTTTAGAACAATTTTTAATTTGACGAGGGATCAAATTAGAAATATTAAAACTTAAGTAATTAACTTAATTCTAATTATTTTAAGGAATCATGGTCCTCTTCTGAGAACACGTAAATAGAACGTAAGTTTCATTCCTGATCTTTTCTTTCTATCTCCACTAAGAAAGAAAATCAATAGAGAAATACAGTTGATCTTCAGGTAAAATACCATAAAATCAATATAGTGATCTACAAATATATCATCATTATCACTAATTCAGATAGGTTTCTTATTCATTATACAGCAGGTTCAGGGGACGGAGATCTCCACGTGGCACTGACGTCATTCAGAATCTGTTTCATCACACCACCCCTCTTTGGAAGCTTGATGGGTTTGGTGCCCCTCACGAAGGTCGCTGTTCCAGACCCAGTGGCCGAACTAGAAGCTCCATACAGTGGTTTTGATCCTTCATCGTCTTGACTCTGAGTTTCACTCATTGTTGTGTGGTTTAGACCCACAAACATGGGATTACCAAGTAGTGGGTCTGAATCCTATGATCTCATGGGAGGAAGAAAGATATTGACACTTAGCGCGTAACGAACAGTGAATAATGTTGGACACAAATAAATTAAATATTTTGTCAGCATATAGCCTATAGGTAGGCATAGTATATGATGGAAATGTGTCTACCAACCGTTGTCACTTTTGTACGGATACAATACAATTTTTGTTTTTTAATTAAGATTTTAATTTTTTTAACATTTAACAAAAATTATGCTATATTTATTATTATATTATTAATTTTATATACTATTAATAAAATAAAATAATAATATTATATTGTATTATTATTTAAAATTAATAATTATCATATTATTATTATTTTAATATTTTTAATAATAAAATAATATAATAATAAATATTATAAATATAAAATAAAATGGTATTAATATTATTATTGTAAAAATTATAATAATTATAAATATGAAAGTATTCATCATTATTTATTTTAATTAAAATAATATGAATAAACTGTTATGTTGATGTTCCTCAATAAGTTAATTTTGAGCTTTTATAAATAGATTTACCTTCCCAGAGTTTTAATTTATTCCATAAATTTATGATATGGGCTTTAGTTTTTTATGTAGTTATATATATATAAAAAAAAACTTAATATTCGAAATGCTAAGCTGATTGGAAATTTCTTACATTAAGCTGTCACATATAATTTTATTAAAAATATATATAAATAAAATATAAAATAATTAAATATATTATAAATTATAATAATGGTTAAAATATAATAATTAAATTAATATAAATTTATTATTTATTTATTATTATTATAAATTATTATAAATTTATTATTTATTATTTATTATTATAATTAAAAATAAAATAAATAATAAGGATATCTATATTAATAATATAATAATATTATTAATAATTATAATTATAATTATATTATTTTATTTTATTATTAATACTATTATTTTAAAATTATTAACAATATAATAATATTTATTATTCATTTTAATAATATAATTTTTATTATTATTTAATTTATTAATAATATATAAGTTATTATTATTAATTATAATAATATAATATAATAATAAAAGTCGTATTATTATATAAATTTTATATAAAAATAGTATTATACAGTAAGATTTTCTTAAAATTAAAAAAAAATGAAATGGTGTTAAAGCACAATTTTTTTTATAATAAATTCTTTGATAGTACCATTTATTTAAATTTGTAATTTTTTAAAATTTATCTATTTCGATAAATTAAAAAGAAAATTAACCATTTTGGTAAAAAAATCCACCAACTTCAACTGTCTGTTAATTTATGCGAACAGTAAGTATAGATAAGTTAAACTTGGCAATTTTGTTAGTCTACCGATTTGCATCATACTGGAAATTTTAATGTTCTGGAATGAAAAAAATAAATAAGCAATTAATTAAAAAATAATTTAATTTAATTTTTTTTTCATTTGATAAATTTTAGTCTTATAGATTCTAATTTAATATATTTTTTTAAATAGATTATATCTTAATGAATGAAAAAATGAATATTTTTTTAACAATATTCATTTATTTTGGTATATTTTAGTTTAATATCTTTCAATTTGGTAGCTTTTAGTTTATTGAATTTTGTCTTGATAAATAAAAGGAGAGATAAATAAACTTCTTTTAAATCGATAGTTTTTTTTTTTTTTTTATTATTATTTAGGTCTCAGACCAATTTATTTATCTGTAAATTTGTTACTGAATAGAAACATAGAAAAAAAAAATTATGAACTGAACTTATTCGACTTGTTTAAGATGTAGCTTATGTAGACCGAGCCTGAAACAGATCAGAACAATCTACCATGTTTTCTGTATCTTGAACCAAGCATATTAAATATAATTTAAATTATAAGAATTAAATATTTTTTATTAAAATTTAATATTTAAGTTTTAGTTCTTATATCTATTTAAGTTTAAGTTTGACTAAACTTAAATAATTTGATTATAGTACATGATTGATTATAGTTTTCAAATGTAATAATTATAATTTTTATTTTCAAATGTAATGTTTATAACTTTTTTAATGACAAAGTTGTATGCAGCATAAATACTATTTGAAGTTTTTTTTAATTCACAAAATATGACAATCTAAAGATGCGAGTTTGAATTCAAAACCGTGTTTTCTTTGACAACATGGTTTCCCACAAAATATCATTCCAATTCCAAACCCTTACTTCCTTGTATCTAACTACTTTCATGACATTCATTAATTAATTAATTAATCAAGTGGATTATCACTCTATTTTATTTAATATACGTTGTTGCTATATAATGTACTGATATATTCTTTAATAGTTTTTTTTAATAATTGTGACAGTATATGTAATTAATATAGATAAAGGATAATAAATTTCGTATATATTTGATCAATTACATTACAAATTCTTTCAAACAAATGATAAATTATAAAAGTTAAATTTTTTTTCTTTTTTACTTTTTCTTTGAATCCTATTCTTAAGTTTAGTTATATTAATATTGATATAAAAATTGCATCACCAAAGAATATTAACGAATCATTAAAAAATAATCATAAAAGACTGAAGCACTTGCAAATGAAGCACTCGCAAATTCATCACCTCACACTACAAAAATATTGAAATTATGACGGTCATCGATAATAACAAAAATTCGTCGGTAAATAGATATAACCGACGAATTTCGATGGCCAAAAATTTATCTGAAATTGAGTTGTTGATATTACCGACGAATTTAAATATTTTTATTATTTATTGCATTTTTACTTATTTTATAACCTATTTCTTTACATTTTTAATATTTATTATTATTTATTTCCCCATTATATTTTTATAACTTTGAATTATTATCGGATTATGAGCATTGTCATTGGCAAGATTCAAATCTAATATCTTAGAGTTAGAAACTAATACTCCAATCACTAAGCTATTAGAATTTTTCAATAATAATTTATAAATAAATTATATTTATATATTTATATATAATTAAATGTTTATTTTTTAAATTATTATAAATTAATTTAATTATGATTAAATTAAAATATTAAATAAAAAAATATTTAATTTTTTAATTAGGTGAATAATTAATTTATTTTATATAATTTTACCGACGGATATATCTGTTAGTAATTAATTGTTAATTTACCGATGGAAATATCCAGTCGATAAATAATTGTTAATTTACTGACGGATATATTTGTCGGTAATTAATTGTTAATTTATCGACGGATTTATCCATGGATATATATAATTGTTACTTTACCGACGAATATATCCGTCGGTAACTAATTATTATTTTTATCGACAGATATATCCGTCGGTAAGATCAAATTCTATATTCATCGATAATTTTCGTCGATAATAACTCATTTTTCGACTACGACAAATCCGTAAAAAATATGCGTGTAAATTGTAAATAGAACATCCAAACTATCACCAACCACGGATGTTATTTTAAAACATCAGGTTCTGGGAAATAAACCTTGGTTGAATATCTGATAATAAATGTTAGAAATTAAATTCAAAAATTTAATTCCATCATTATTTGTTGTGTAGAACATAATAATTGATAAAAAAATTAATAAAATCATAATATGTATTATATTAAAATAAAGGTAGAAAGTACGACTTTAATGACCAATTAAAGATTAAAAACAAAAAAAATCCTATATATTGATTAACAACATTAATTGTTTCACCTTTGAAATTAAAGTTAAAAGCGTGTCATATGATGGTGATGCAACCAATGCTTCACAATATTTGCAAATGGCAATGTCTGCCACTACTCAATGCTTCATAGTTTACGTATCAACAAAATCAAATTTTATTTTACTGGAGGTGTCATTTATATTCTTATTAATAATTCATACTTGTCCTTTTTTATTTAAGTTTTATAATATTTTTATATCATTATGACAATTCTCGTTCAAAAAATTCATGAAAAGTTCTTAAGCAGCACTTTCAAACTGTGTTATAAATAAATCCAATATGGAGGTTACTAATTTTAATGTTATCGTAATATAAAAGTTACGAGGCTATGGAAATGGTGAAGATAAAATATTTCAACAAAATTTTAAAATCGCAATCACCAAAAATGTGTTTTTAATATATGTGGCAGGTTAATGTTTCATTTTTTTACTGTCAAAATTAATAAATAAACATTGATAGATATATTGCATTTACTATTTTATAGTTTTAATAAAATATTTATAATAATATTGTAATAACCAAATTCATAAATTTTAGTTTAATTTTATAATCTGAAATATTAAATTTTAACTAGTACTTGTAATATTTTTATTTAAAATTTCAATATATATATATATATATATATATATATATATATATATATATATATATACACACATAATTATCTTAAAAATAATTAAGCTTCATTTATAAATACTTCATCATTTGATGACAAGTGTACTTTATCTGGCAAAATTAAAGCCTAAACCCTCTAGTTTAATGAGATAGAAACTATAAAATATAGTCATCAATTAAACCTTAATACTAACTATTATAAAATTAAAAAGAAACTTAGAGAAAATAATAATTATAAATATACTTAAAAAAAACAAAGAATAAATTAAACTTAAAAATTTATGCATCAATGACAAAAAATAATCTCTAAAATGAATATAAACATAGACAAATTATAAAATAAATAGATAAATTAAGCTGAATAGAAAAAAATCATAACTTATATATTGAGTGAATTTTTCTTATATATATATATATTCTTTAGGCTAATAAAATACAATATGTTTTTTTCTGAATTATTTAACATATTTTTTTCCTAGAGATATTTTAATTTTTTTATATATCTATAATATTAATTGTCATTGAAACAATTTAAAAAACAACAACTATCAAGCCGCTTTCTCAAACAACTATTTATTTTTGAACAAAACTTGTGAAAAATCGTCTCTACAAATATTTTTCTAATATATGGAGATCATAAATATTTTTTTATTTCTATTTTAAAATTTAATTATCGGAATCAATAAAAAATGTTAAATATATTGCATTCATTAATTTATAATTTCAATAAAATATTTATAATATTTTTTCATTAATATTTTCTGTGATTTTTTAAAATTGAGATAAATTTATTGAAATTTTTGTAAAATAGATTTTATTTATATTAACTTTATGTTTTGTTATTGGGTTTATGCATCTAATTAAAGTTTGCATTTAATCCTATATGTTTGCATCATATTTTAGATAATTTAAATAGTCTAAATGAGATTTAAACATAGAGAAATTATTTTCCTAAGTTTCCAGTTTAAAAAATTGTCTATTTTATTCTTTTATTTCTCTCAAATTCAATTTTTACATTTCCTCTCATCATTTCTTTTCTTTTAAAAAAAATTGTTTGGTGTTCTTAATCATAAGAACATTTTTATTAATGATCAATTCATAAAATTAAGATTAAACAAGTTTTACATTAATTATTTATTATTTTAATTTTGTTTTTTTCTTCTTTCCAAATTACCTTTCTAATTTTAGAATTAAATTAAAAATTGATTGAATCTTAATTTAATGATTAAATATGAATTAGATTGAATAATATATTAACTTAGATAACCAATTTAGTTAATGAATTGAATCTTGAAAGTCCTAAAATCTAATCATAGCTAAAACGGGATATAGATGGTGCTTAATGATTTATTTCACTAATAAAATATAAAAAAGATAATGTTTTAAATTAATATGTTTAGTTCTTGATTGCTTGACAAGAAATATAATTACACAACTATTTTACCTCTTGGTTTGAAATTTAAATATTATCTTATTATTGACTGTTTTTATTATCATTGTCTTCTCTGTAGAAATTAATAAGAGTAAAGTAAAGAACCAAATCAAGAGTATTTGTTGACAAATTTATTTGATAAAACTCTTTCTAAATGAGGAAAACAAAAGAAAAAAATAAAATAAATTTTTTTCATCAGTTAAAAGTAAAAGTGAATTCCTATATAACTTAAAAATAAAAATTTCGAAAATTATATGAGATAATTATAAATTAATTTTGGTTATGAATAAATTAATTTGATTTTTTTTTATCCATCAGATCTTCTTGATATGTCAAATATATTTAAATTATTTATATATTTATAATTTTAATCATTTGAATTTTTCTTTTAAGTATTTGAAGATATATTAATCTAAACAAATTATTATATATGGTTTTGATTCCATTTAATTTTTCTCGTAAATAATAAAATAAATAATTAAATATACTCTATTTTTTTATTATTTCACATTTATATATTACTCTATTTATTTAATCATTATATATTATTTTGATTTTTCAAAATTATTAATCAAGATCTATTGAGTAGATATTAACTATTGAGAAAATATTAACTTATTACAAGAGTACATTTCTTTTTCATTTTATCATTAATTTTTTTATAATCAAATTGTAACAAATTCAATTTCATTACTACAATTAAAATATAAAACCTCCACTAAATTTCACATTAATGAAAAATTATTGACATTTTCCTATCTACGTATTATAACTAAAACATCGATTTTTAAAATAAGTTGTAAGCAAAATAGTCTCATTAATTCTTTAATTTCATTATGTCATCTCTACATTTATAATCAAATTAACATAATGTGATTTATAAATACATACAAACAGTATTTTATGTCAAAACTAATTTTTAATTATAATAAAACCAATGTTTTCATTTATAAATCGGCAATCCTAATTCTTTACTTTCTCAATTCACCCATGATATGAAATTTTATTAATTTTTATAATAAAATATTAAAAATAAATATATTTATCACAATAAATATTTTTTAATTTTATTATTTCTTAAAAATATATTTAAAATTATATATCAAAAAGAATATATATATATATATATATATATATATATATATTATATATATTTGGATTAATCTTAATTGTTGTCTAAAATATTGACTTATGTATATGAAATAATATATGCTCACATGTCAAAATATCGTAAAATCAAACACACACAATATAATATAATGAAAAAGGTAAGATAATTATACAAAAATCATGTAATTAAAATTTTAAGTATTTTATGGATTCATCTATCAATCTCATATGCACAAAACATTTACATGCTCTATTTTATAATTTCTAAAATTAAAATAAACTCAAATAACATTCAGAAGAATCAATTGTATTGATTTAAAATGTGTGGGACTAACATCTATTAATTAATGTTTAAGTACACTTAGTTAAAAAATTGAATTCACAATCTCATTTCTAACTAGAACACATTAAGATGACTTAATATACTTGATTAAAAACATTGTTTTACAATCATATTCTTTCCTAGAACATTTATATGATAGGATAACTCCTAATTGTACTTATAACTGAAGTCATCCAAGATATAAGATATAGTGACAGAACCTCCATTAACTTTTATATCAATATAACTGAAATTATAATTAAATAAGTACAATGAATTATATAATACAAATATTATTACATGAGTCACTTATAGAATGTACATGAAAAAAATAAGTAGTTTAGAATTTTCTTGAAATATAAAAAACAGACAAATATACAATATTTTTTTATTATGTTGATCATTAGTTGTATTGTTATACATTTTTTTCATCAAAACTTAAATATTTTCGGTCTCTATTTTCACTCACTAAAACGCCTTTTTATGTAGTATAATAATAATTTATTTATTTACCCAGGATAAACCGTAACACAATCCAAAAATGTAAATTTTCTAAACCGTGAGTTAATTGAACTTTGATTCAATTATTTCTATAGAATTCAAATTAATATTTGAGCATGGTGGTAAGGCTAACACACGCTCTCTCTCCCACATGAATTATGCAAGTCCGCCACAAAACCAAATTCTACGTCAGAAAACGCGTTACGATTTTACAAAGGTTTAAGATTAATCATTTCGATGGATATTTCATCCAATATCTTTTATCCATTTCGATAATATACTTTTGTAGTGATTAATACTTTTTTAATCAAGATTAAGAACACATTATATCAAAAGAATAAATATTAATCTAATTTAATTTCGTAAAAGTAACTTTTATGAATTTATTAATATTAAAAATTAATTAAGTTACAAAAATATCAAAACGAATGATATTCACCCTATGCAATACTAGACTCACAGCACTGAATCAACATCAGAAAGCAGAGGTTTCTATTTCTGAAATTATTTTTATCCTTCTAGCATAACCAAAAGACAAGCAGATAACGCAAAAACTTTTATGTCCTTCTCTAATTTGAGACATGGTGGTCCGTGGTGGCGTATATACGTTTGTTGTCGTTCTTGTTTTTGCGGCGTGTTGCTCTGTCCATGTCGGCGGAGACACTTTCCTCGTACATGGGAGGGTCTTCATCGGAAGCGAAACACAAGCGTGAGAGAAAACCAACCATGGCTTCGAACATCATTCTCTTCACCGATTTTCTCGGAGCTGGAATCACAGTGGCATTAATCTTCATCTTCGTCTTCGTATCGTGTACCACTGTACGTAGCCTTTCTCAGCTACGTTACTCTCTCTATCACTCTTTTTGCTTCTTTGAGGTTTTCTCAGTTGAACCAGTGGTCCAGTGCTTATATATAATTATAATTAAATTACATATAATAATTTTTAATAAAAATATAAAGTTTTCTAATGAAGTTACATGGTCCACCACAAAGCAACAGTCACACTTTATTGGAAAAAAGTTATTTGTCAGTAAAAATATTTAAGAATATTTATAAATATTATTTAATTTTCAAATAATATATATATATATATATATATATATATATATATATATATTGTTTGCTTGTCTATAAATTATGAAATCAATTTGCATAATTCTACTACAATTAATTCTTTATTCTTAACACCCTTTTCCTGTTTATTTATTGAAATAATTCTGAGGTTTCGGAAAAGAAGAAAAACCCTACCTAAATACTTTTTCTTTTTCAAAATTTACAGTAACATTTCACGAAGTACACTTATAAATTCTCTAAGAAATTAATATTATTTTTTAATTACTCATTTAACTTTTTTTATCACTTAATGGTTATAAAAAGAATAAAATAAAGATAATATGTGTTTACTATACCTCTCTCTCTCTGGGTTTCTCTCTAATTTGTTTTCTTCCATTTTGTCTTCACTTTATAACAGTTTGAAGTCATATTTTGGAACTTGGTCACAAGTCTCATCTTCTATACTATTCCGAGCTTCTCACCACCAAATAAACATGTCATTTAACCCATGATCAATAAATTAGTATTGATCCCTTTTTAAATGAATTATCTTTTTAATAACTCATTTAATGACCAAACAAATATTGGTAGTAATATCCACATAAGAATTACGATTAAACTTATATAATGTTTATCACGTGACGAAGATATTCAATTTATAATTTCATATATACTAAATATGGATAAATAATTTGAGGTATATATGAACAATGAGACTTCTGCATTTGTTTCTACGAAAAATAATATAATAGTATTTAATAACAAAAAAACTTGATATTCAGTGAAAATGAATAAAAACATATCTCTTAATATTTATAAGTTCTATGTAATAAATATACTATTGTGAAAGGGATGTTGTACTATTAGAAAGAATTTTGCTTAAAAAAAAACAAACAAAAATACGCGGATTGATATAAAAACGCGTTAACTTATTTCGTTCTGCTTCAACTTGTTAAATATTGTTTTGAAGTTTGTTCGTAGGGTATCTCCACCGCCTTGGACCACATCATCCATGAATGATGAAGATTCTTCTTTTAATGAACAAAGAGAAGAAAATTTCCTCTTCAACCTTGAAGAGGTATTAAGATATATCATTTATTATGCTGAATAAGATTCGCTCATATATACATGTCTTAAGTCTTCTCTTATCGAGTTCAATCTTTCGGAGAATATTTTCATTGAGAACAATAAATCATTCAAGTAGCACTAATTTCAGTATAATGGTTGATTGAAACATGATTAAATAAAGTATACATACTTGTAGAACTAGTTAAATACATCCTATGCAACTCATTATAAAAATGACTATACAATAGTCAATTATTCGAATAACTATTAAATATTATTAAAATTAATTATTATATCGAAATTATCTCGATTTTATGTTTAATAAGATAATATTATCAGAATTATTAATATGTTTAAGATATTGTTTGTTTTAAATTTTATTTTTAAATGATATTTTAATGAGTTAAGAAAAAAAAATTAAATATATATATATATATATATATATATATATATATAAATTATCCTTTTTCTTAATTCTAAATTACATTAGGCTTATTAGCATACCAAATACTAATTATATAAATAATAAAAAAAATTGTACTAAATTAAATATCCTCTTAAATATTTCTTGAATAACTAGACAACAAATTTTTATACTAATCAGTAATGCATCGGGTTTTAATCCAACCAACTTGAGTTGGATTGTTCTATTATTCTTAAAAAACAAATCTTTACATATACTATGCATTACACTCAAGAATAAAACACTTCTTTAAATTACTGTAAAAATTAAGAACACAATACTTAGGAACCTATTACACAATTATCCCAAACATAAGTGTTACAAGAAACTAATAAAAAAAGTAATGGAATGATACTATATCTTATGTTATAGAATCTAAAATATTAAAACTATACAAAAAGATTAGCGAACTTATCAAATTTTATCTTCATCCAAAAAGTTGTTCTACAAGAAACATAATGCTCAACAATTAACACTTTAAAGCTTAGAAACATCTTGAAAACACTCCTATGAAACTTTTGATTTCAAACTTTTGTTCTTCTTTAAAAAGAGAAACCCGTATTAAAATGTTTCGGAAAAATATAATTACTAGTGATGATTGATTATTTGTAAATTTAGAATTCTAAATATATATATATATCCAATTATATTTTAAGATAATTTCTTATCTATATTGTAATAATACTAATTTTTAGAATTAATCACAAGATAATTAGTTATATTTTAAAATAATAAATTATTTTATTCTCTAAAATCAATTTTCTAAAGGATTTTGAACTTTTGAAATAAAATATAACTGATAATTTTATATATATATATATAAATGCTTAAATTAACACTACTTCATACTTATCAACACAATGACGTAAATCACTTTTAACGTGACTTCCACCACCACAGTCAATCTAAACATGCAAAAGGATGATGGGGTGGTTTCAAAAGTATAGGAGTGCAAATAGAAAGGAAGAGGTGCATAAAGTAATTGTCCACTGGAAAACACAGAGGCCCGTAAAGAAGACCACAGAGGAAGAAAAAAAAAAATGATGAGAATTTGGTAGATGAGAGAAGAAGCCATATTGGTTCGACTTAACATGAACATTCGCATAGACACGCTCACACAACCAAAATCGTTGAAGAAAGAAGAAGTGGCGGTGGAAATGAAAGTGACTTGGAACAACAACAAGAAGAAGAAACGTTGTTTGCCCACGTTGTCTCATTTCACTGACCTTCCTTTTGAGCATCACGACCATCGCCATCCACAAGATGGCGAGCGTGTTCCTGATCCCGACCAATCTCATGCCGCACAATTGGCGAATGAATTTCAAGCTCAAGGAGACAAGCTCGCTATGGTATGTTTCATTGTTGCACATACCCGTACTTTTCTCTAAGGTTCTGTTGTTTATTTACTATTTATTTTCCGGGGAAGGGAAAGGTGGACTGAGGTAAAGTAGAATTGTGAAACCTGCCTACATGAAATTGGGGAAATATGAGTACAATTTCGTCGTTTTTGTGAACATTTATCAATTAAATGAGACGAGGGTCGCTGAATTTATGATTTACAGAAAATTAATGCCTTTTTTTTCTCACTCTGATTTGCTTTCTGAACCTGAATGATGAGCACCGGAAGTTTTGTCGTAATATTTTTCTTAAAACTTAATTATTATACACACCCTAAGCACTTTTTCTTTTGTGGTTTTTCCTAGTACACTTGGACCATAAACACTTTTACACTTTCTAGTGAAAGCCAATCAAAAGTCACATTTAATATGACTTATGTTACAAAAATTAATTTACATGCATAATGGTTTGCGATGTGTGATTAGATGACTGTAAAACTGCATTTCCTTGTTATTATACAAATTTTCCCTTTTTGTAACAAGTTTGTGTAGTCTATAAAGGATTTTATCAAAGACCTTATAATTCAAAAAAGTTTATAAATTAGTCCTCTCTAGCTGGGCATATTGATAGTTTGATAAATTACAGGACTCTATTTAACAGATAGAAAAACCGAACAACACTGTTTAATCCATCATTCACTGTAAACACGATATTGAGAGAATGACAAAAATATCTTATTTGGTGAAAGGCATTTTGAGTTTGTGTTGAAAACAATCCCAACCTTGGTCGCTCCTTAGTTGGTGTACCATCATAAAGCTACCGAACAAAGAAACTCTTAGGCTCCATACTTTGTCGCAATCTGAGCACTAAAATAGATCCTGTAGTATAGTAAATGTTAATGATCGTTGCAATACCATGACCTATTTCAAAAAAAGTCAAATGTATAAGAACTCTGTTAAAAAAATTAACTATGGTCGGCTATTAAAACCTTTCCTTAACAGGGACTCGTGAAATCTATTATTTGGAAGACTTTAAATGATTTTATTGTAATCAGGTATTACAGAATCAGAATATTAATTCATTACACTTTATGTTCTTTTTTTATAATTCCTTATTAAGAAGATTATCCAAACAAGGCCTTGGTCTGTTTGAGTCTGAGATTTTGTTTAGATAAGTTTAGCTCTAAATATCAATTTGATTTGTGAATTTTCTTTCATGCTGTTTCCAGATAAAGGCACCCTGTCTGGAATAAAGTTTTGTTATGAAGTCAGTTACAGTCTCAACTCATAATCAAATTATTTGGTTGTGTATTCTTTTTGCAAGTCACTTACTTGCATTTCAGCTATATGGGACATAGCTGTGGTGGCAGTCCCTTACACATTTACTTACTGTTGGGAGTAGCATTTTCTGGGTTTAATTAGACGACTGAAATTTCAGTATTCAAGGCTTGTGAGTGCAATTGATGCTTGTATTTTATTCCATGATCTGATTTAAAAAATTTCTTAATCCTTATGTATTTCACACTTCCCACTGGAGAAATAGCTTTAACTTCTATCAATGTGGATTTATCTTTTCTTTTTTTGCTCTAAAGTATATTTCTTGTTGAAATATTGTACTTTACATTTCTAAGAGGCATGAGTGCAATCGGTCACATAAAAGTGGCACATGATGTCTCTTCTCTGATTTTGTGCCGTATAATCAATATGGCGTCCTGTTTATAAAACATGGACACTCCATTTGGTGTTGTATCCGAGTATTGTACACATGACAAACATGATAAGCAGTAAATTTCTAAAACAGGTATATGTATATCCAAATTAAATAATTATTTTGACTCCACAATAATGACCTGCGTTAAAACTTGTACAGAATTTGGTCTACTTTAAGAACTCAAGAGATTGTTAACAGTAAAAAAAGATAAATAAGGTAGGTCATTTTGTCATCTCTTGGCATCATTACAATTTGACACATGACATATATCTACATATTGTAATCTTCAAACTGTACTGAAGCTAAAAGTAAAAAACGTGAGGTTACTGTTTAGTAGATCTTTCGAAAATTACCTCTCAATGTATGAAGTATGAGGATACTAACCAATTATAATGACGTAGTATATGATAGAGGGAAGAACAAAGAGTCCAAGAAGAATGAAGGGAAATTGACATCACACCAACCATCCCCTCTCATTATTCTCTCTTTTACAGAGTATCAGGACACAAAATCTCTCAATCACGAATTTGTTAGTCTTAGCCTCTAACTCCTCACGCCTGGATCTCCTCTAACAATTTTCATCCCTGTTGTCCCAATTCTCTAACCACGGGTCCTTTCTGACTTGGCAGCTTCATTACAGAATCTTCTATATATGATTTTTTTTTTCTTAAATTTGAATTATATATAGGTATATATGGCATGTTCTTGTCCAACAAGTTTTAAAATTTGGTGTGTCCCAATGTCATGTTTTATGTCTGTGTCAATGCCAGTGTTTTGTAGTTCATTCCATGTTTTTTCTTCCAGGATGGGAAGTACAGCGAAGCACTGAGTAAATGGGAAACTGCTATTGCGTTGACACCTGATGTTCCAATCTTGCATGAACAAAAGGCTCAAGTTTTACTTGAAATTGGAGACACTTGGAATGCTTTAAAGGCTGCAACTCGTGCGTCTTTCACTTTTTCTTTTTCTTTTCAATCTTATGTATTAATCTAATGAAATTTTAAATTACTAAATTAAGTATAACAATTGAACTGTTTCCTGGAGTGTGATATGAGTATAGTAAGTCCTTGTTTTTGGTGAGAAATTCAGAAAATTCATCTTTCCCATATGAACTTCATAGTCATCAGTTTGTTATAATTTAATTCTGCAAAGAAGTAGTAGATTTGTTTGGGGCTTTGCTTCTGATTATTATATAACTTAAATTGTTAAGTGGTTTAGTGCTTGAAATTCAATATATGTGCCCTCTACTTGACAGGAGCGACTGAATTGGACCCGTCATGGGCTGAGGTATGGTACTACTTTATTTGAATTCATTATTAAAAGCTTAACATTGTGACTTTTGCAATATTGCTTCCTACTAATGATATTTCTCTACATTAATTTTGTTTAGTAGTTTGTGGTAGTAATTGTGCCTAAATAAATACATAATCATAGTTTTAACTATGGATGAGGGGGAAGATTCTCTTCAGAAAATTCTTAAAACTCAAAAACTTTGACCTGTGTGTATGTGATCTATTTCATGCATATAATTGATCTTCCTCCTTTTGATCTTCAATTACAGGTTGCAGTTTGAGGCAATCATAGGCTGATAGTCTTATTTTGTTTACTGAATCCAAGTACTAGTAGTATGAACATACATTTAAAATTCAGTATCATTTTCACCTGATTCACATTTGTTCTTGTATTGTATATGCTGACGTGATGAGTGTGGCCAGTGCTGTAAAGGAATTAGCATTGAAAACCCAAGTTATAAGACCTAGAACCTTGATACATTTTTGTTGATTTTGTGATAAAATGCTCTAACTTTTTGCTAATGCTTTGTTGACTCACCCTCTCTGTGATAGATTCGGTATATCATCAGTGTTATATTTTATACCAAATCCTTTGCTGAATGTATTTGTAGGAATAAACTAAAAAATATGTCAAAGTTTGATTTTTAATCACCGATAGTCATGCCTACTAGAGCATTGCTAGTACGTTTCAGTTTCATAATTGATGCATTCATTTCAATCTTGATCCTTCCAGGCATGGGTCACACTTGGCAGAACACAACTGAATTTTGGTGAGCCTGATAATGCTATTGAAAGCTTTGACCGAGCTTTAGCTCTCAAGGTTTGTCATTGTTTGAGCACATGATTTTCTTTCCTTTTTATTATTTATATGAATTTCTTTCCTTGTGATTTAGTTTCCTTATGAAAGCAAAATCATAACCAATAAATATTAGGATAGTCTCCCTATACATGTAGACACACGTGTACACCTTGCACTCATTGTCACAGAATAATATTCAGTTCTTAATCTTTTTTTTTTCTTTATCCAGTATTGACCTTGAATTTATATTTTTAAGTTCAAGAACCAGATGATTGACTTGTTATAATTGGCATTCAAATACAATTGGTTAAACAAAGTGGTAAATAATTTTACAAATCAAACATGCACCAAAACACATTTTGGAGAAACCTATCAGTGATTGATCACAACTTCAATATTTTAATTAGCAGAGCTAAACGAGGATTGTCATCACATTTTTATTTTGGGTCACTGAGGCTTTTGTGGAAAGTTGGGTTCTTGCCCCTGGTATGTGCATGCATGCTCTTTTCTGAACCTTAAGCTGAATCACCAAGGATATGCATCTTTGCATCCAGTTTGAGATGGATACTAAACAAAGTTTATTGTTGTGCAGCCTGATTATGAGGAAGCTAAAGATGATAGGAAAACTGCATTACATCTTGTAAAGAAGAGAAAACAACTTCATTCATCTGGCCTGAGTGCCACTCAAAATCGTTACGTGGTGGGTGAAAAGGATGAAAGCCAGTGAAGGCATATAAACAATAGCGAAAGTCAGTTATCTGAATATTCCAGTGTAATATTTAGTAGTCCCAGTTTCTGTAGATACAGGAAATTTCAGTTTGTATACTTTTCAGCAGCTCAACGCTCAAAAAGAGTTCATGTAAAGGTGGCAAAATAGTGATGTTCATGTCATAGTACAGTGATGGTTATTGCATATATATACTGAAGGTTATTAATTGCAGAATGTTTTTGTACTGCAAAATACTTATTACTGAATGTTCATTATTATTTATACTAGTGATAGATGCAAATAAATTACAAAACAAAACATAAGAAAAATTTATTAAGAACAAGAAAATCGATGAAAATCTGGCTGGCAACGAACTAATGGAAACTGTTAATACAACGTTGTCTAATGTTTTACTTAAAATATAAAAAATTGGATCAAATTATGCCATTTTTGGTTTTAAATATTTTTTTTACCATCCACAGTCTGTTGTATTTTATACCAAACACACCTAGGGTTTTACATGTACGAAAAGACTGCTTATATTTAAAAATGTGATTGACCAGTCATCAAATTAATAAAAAAATTATATATTTGATTAGGACATGCCACATGTGGATCCACTCTTTATACATGTTTCTAATTTTTCTCTGACAACGCTCTTTGTGTGTGTGTGTGTGTCTTCCCTTGTTAAACATGTTTTCATGAACAAAGCAAGCATTGATATTTGTTTATATTTTATGCTTCCAGTTCAACTTGTTATTGATGCAACATAAATGAAAGATGTATCCAAATATCCAAATAATTTCAGAAGCATCAAAGAGCACAATTACATTTAAAGGAATGTTCACATTTTGACTACACAGAAAAGAATTAAGACATACAGTTGCACCTATAAAAACATATCACCAACTATTGTGTCCCAAAGACAAACTTCAAAAAGAGAAAGCATGAGCAAGTAACATACCTTGACTACTTTGTTCCTGATAAAGATACATGTATGAGTGCTCTATAAAATATATGATGATGCATGAAGTAAAAAAATGATAAAAAAGAAATTATTAAAAAGTGTTTAAAACTTTATTAATTTATTACAACTTATTCATGTAAAATATTTTGAAATCTTAAGATAATGTAAACAGTTTATATATTTACTTGTAAGTATTAAGTTCTCATAATAAATAATTATTTATCCTTTTTATATATTTACCGTGATGAAGTGTTTTCCATGATGAAGAATTTTCCATGAGAAATTGTGGAAGTGGACGAAGTAATTGTCCAAAAGCTATTTTTCACTTATTTAAGTACACTCCATGTGACAAAAGTTCAACACCCTTTTAGATCACTGTTTCTTTGCTATTCTAACTCCTCAATCCATCACATTATTCTTCACTTTACAAAATCTCTCAAGTCTTAACTTTCCAAAAAGCTATTTACTTTTTTTTCTTTTTTTCAAATGATAATTTTAAAATTCGAGAATTAAATTAAAAAATTAACACCTACAAATTCAGGAACTAAAGTAAAGGATTAATAAGCGCGTGTTTATAGAATTTAAATTAAAGTTACAAATCCACTACTTTCCTCTCTAAACATTTCATCAACAAACTATTATGTATACGACTAAGCTACACGATATATGCAGTGGGATAAAATCATTCTAATTATAAATCTTAATAATTTTTTTATAACTTAAATAACTTTTTCTCCTCATTAATTTTAAAAAATTGCATATAACTATCATTATTTTTCGTTCAATTTAATATTTTCAATTTTTATTTTTTCAGTTTATATACATTCGTTAAACGTTAAATGACACAACTGAATAAAATTGAAACGTAATTTTCATTTTCTTTTTCAATAATTTTTACACTTCATATTTATTCATGATAAAAAAAATATGCTCCATTTTAATTTTCTATGAAGTCTTTATTTTTGTTTTGATTATTGTCATTTATTAACAAATTAGTGCCCCCATAGACTTAAACAGCTGGATCAGGGCAAAAAACTACCAAAACCATGATATGTTGGAGTGTGGATCTTAACTAATCATTCTGGAAAAGGTAAAAAAAGAATATGAAAAAATTAAAAGATCAAAATTTTAAATATAAAAACAAATAAATATATATAATAATCATTAAATTAAAGAGTCAAAATCATATATATATATATATATATATATATATATATATATATATATATATATATATATATATAAGTTACAAAATTTTGGACACTTTTCCCTCCCAAAAAGTTCCACCACTGAACTTAATGATTTTGTTTGAAATCCTATTGCAGGATAACTTACTCATAAACTTAACTGCAAAACTATGGAAATCATCTGAAAAAACCTATTTTGTTTAAACTAAATTTAGAGTTGAAACTAGTTTTTGTGAACTTAACCTTGAACTTATTTTTGTAAACTAAATTCACTGTGGAAGAAACTCTTTCAAACACCCCCAAAGTTATTCAGTGAATGAGGCATCAAATGCAGAAAGCTGTTCAAGGCTTGTGCCCAATTGAAACAGTGAAATGTAAACGTATAAAAAACACCTTTGGATCATACACAAATCGGATATCGACATTATTCTAATCTAAAGAACTTTGGCTTACTAAAACATGGCAATCAAAACATTGTAATCTGCATGGTGCAAAGCAGGCAATTAAATTTCATAGCAACCACATATTACAATGGTATCTGACCTGCAAAATACCCGAGACTTCATCTATCACAGTTTCTATAGAAGCTTCATACTCTTTAGCCTCTACAATCCTTTCTCACCAAATGGCTTGTATCCAAAAGTCAGCAAAATCTACCATAGTTTTACAGCCTAACAAAATCAGTTACCTAAAACAAATGCAGGAAATATTAAACATCAGGTATTAGCAGTTAGCACATACGCCATTATGTCAATGTTCTCTCTGACTCAACCTGGATTGCTTAATGTCCTCAGAATTCAGAGTATTTGCTGCAGTTATAAGCATGTCCATTCCTCCAACTTTGTCGGATTCCCGTCCTCGCTTCTTGTTCCATTTCTTGTCAATATCTTCATTTGGCTTTGAATCATTCTGACCAATTTTCCCTTTTTTGCTCTCATAAGTCTTTCTTGCCTGGCGTATTGCTTGTATCCCTGCATCACATTTTATGCAGAACCATTTCCCTTTCGGGATAGAATTTAGAGGAGGTTTCATACAGTAGATATGGTATGCATTATCACAGCCATCACAGAGTACAATCTTATCATCATCTTGGTCAGTGAGGCAGACTTGGCATATACAAGAAGGGCAATACCAACAGTGACCATATGACTTTAGCTGCTTACTTGACAGACACCTTACATGGTAGTATTTACTGGGGCAAAATGAGTGACCACAGATTTTTATTTTTCCATGACGCACCACCATTTTACAAATTTTGCAGTCAGATGTGTATCCACCTGAGGAAACCTGAATCCCATCACAAGTACAATTTGAATTCTCCTTCAACTCATTCAGTTTTTCATCCATTGTAGGGATACTTTCCTGGCCAACAATGTGGTCCAGTGCCTTTGGGACATTCAAACGTTCACACACCACACAGTTCTCATGTTGACATCCAATTCCCCCAGCAGTACAATTGGAACAGAACCAGCTTTTGCGGGGTATTTCTTTCACAGCAGGCTCAATACAGGACAGATGATACATCTCTTCACATGAATCACAAACCAAACAGTCTGCCCCTTCTGCTTTGTCTTCACAATGCTTGCAAGTGCCAACTTTAAATGTAACACATTCTACTGTCTGCTCTGGTTTCATGTGAGAGATTGATTCCTGGTTACACAGCCATTTCACATGACAACATAAACAAAATTCAATACCGGTTTAATAAATCTCAAGCAAAATTTCATATTATATGAAGTGCATTTGGTACTGATTGAACACATAAAAAGCCAGAGCCTTTTCAGTTTAAACAATCACATGCATCATTGATAGTTAAAACTTGCAAAACCTAGACATAGGTCTTCAAAATCAAACAAATCTCCCCATCTGTCCTGACACAGCAAAATTTAGAGGCCAGGGCAAAAATTAACTACACTTATCATATCTTTTATTTCTCAACCAAAGGAAAAAAATGTTTTAAAGGAAGGGAAAAATCTCAATCCATAGGGATTAATCTCTTAATTCTTGTGTATCAAATTAAAAATATAAAAGTATATTTAATAAGCATTCCACCGACGAAATTGCCAAGTCAAATAGGATGGGGTTACCATAGGACTGATAAGGGATAAAGTCTGGCCATACATTTAGTTTCTTAAGAGAAAATCAAGAAGAAAAAAGAGAGAGAATGGAATAGAAACAACATTGGTCTTTGATAGTGCAGAATAATGCAACAGAAATGGGTGCTAGAGATGATAAATCTCTAATCTCTGATATAGAGCTACGACAAAACTGAGCAAAAAAGACAATCATTTTTTGTCTCAGTTCTTGTGCTTTTGGTTAACAATCAACATCAAGTGTCTCTGTGCTTTGGATAAATAGACAGCATTGGTCTCTTGCAGAGTAGCTAGATGGCGTAAAGGAGAAAAGGGTTGCAACTATTTCTATATTATTAATGGTTAATAAGGAGATCAACGTGGGAGAGCAAAGAAAGTTAAAAGCATCCTTGGTGGAATTTGGATTTTGTTTGCATTATATAGTCTCCAGACACACTTGCTATCACTTGAGCTAAAAGACTCATTGGGGGTTTCTTTCTTAATTTTATTTCATGTTTTTTAACAAAACTGAAACATGGTTCGCCTTTTTTTGTCTCAAAAAATACCAGGGCATATGCATATATTTTATATTATGCTGTATCTTATAATACAAAAACTGCAACTTACGATATTGAGAAAAAAATAAGTCTCTTGTACATTTGCATAGAATACTGGCAGAAGTATGAGAGGATTAGGAATCTGTGCAAAACTTTTATCTTATTACGTAGATCAAAGGTGCTTTAACTCTGTTGCCAACACAAAATTTCTAAACATCAGATTTATCAAACTTGATCTAGATATGCATGGTCAGCACATGATAGAATAAAAAATTGACACTCTTACCACTAGCTTTTCCTCTTCAAATGATCTGTGCGCTGAAATTCCCAACTGGCATGAAATAAATAAAACAGATAAAAATGAATAAAATTCAAAGGAAAGAAAAAATGATGAAACTAAAGTGCTGTGGCAAAGAATTACAAGATTTTTCTTACCTGTTCATAGAAAGAAGCTTTTGACATGTTCGAGAGGCTCCTGGCTACAGCAACAATCTGATGGCCAGTATTTTGAAGCTTTTGCCAAACCTAAGAATATTAACAAGGCTGAGTCATGTAAAACCCGAAGTTACTCTTGTCACCTCCCAGAGGCAAGAAATTGACAAGCACTCTAAAAAAATACCCTCAAACAACACTGAAGATTATGGACGGTTCTGATTAGGCAAAAATAATGGATGGATCGGATGCAATCAAGTTGATAGCAGTTATAATAATTTATTCATCTTTCGAAATATTGTAATTGATAACATTTTCAGGACCTATCTTTTTTCCTTAATTAGCCAGGTTTGTCGGCTCTCATTAATCAGCTCTAGACGGTCTGATTATATTTGATTTTGGTGTAGCAAATCTAGGCCAAGGAATCATAAGTGAATCTTATCACTACCTGTACTGTATTCATAGAATTTAGGTTTCGACCTAAAATGAGGGTCGTCCCCTATTTATATACACTATTTTGGCCTTCTCACTAATCATTGTGAGACTTTAATTTTCTTGATACACCCCATCCCTGCAATGCTTAACACTTGGTGTATGAATAATATGATTGTTTATCATTCATCTGATTGTTTATGACATCAAAGCACTCTCAAATACAAAAAAAAATGATAAACTTATATTCCTGCCATGGCTTCTAACGATATCAGCCACTCCAACATCACATCTTCAATATGGACCATTGCCTCTCAATCCAATATCTGACTGTTTAAAACATGATCATCACTGGGCACAGATTCAATGGCAAAGGTTATGTGAAGCCATCTCCATCTATTATCATTTCATTAGTGGTAAAAGCAAGGTGATTACAGTTAAGAGAGTAAAGAGAGTGAAAAAAAGATTTCTAATTTAGTGGGATGCATTACTCCACTCTATGATCTCATATATATATAGGATTACAATATTTAAAACAACAACCACCAACTACTAACAACCACCAACCACTAACCACTAACCACTAACCACTAACTAATAATAATTCTAACACTCCCCCTCAAGCTGGAGCATACAAATTGTATGTGTCAAGCTTGGAACAAATAAATTCAATTTGAGGTCCTCTTAAAGACTTCGTCAACACATCTGCAAGTTGATCATTGGACCCGACAAATTTAGTGCAAATTTCTTTAGACAACAATTTTTCACGAATAAAATGACAATCAAGTTCTATATGTTTGGTCCTTTCATGGAACACCGGATTAGAGGCAATGTGGAGAGCTGTTTGATTGTCACAATTCATCTTCATCTGTTGGATCTTACAAAATTTCAATTCTTGAAGGAATTGTTTCATCCACACTAGTTCACAAGTGAGAGATGTCATTGCTCTATATTCAGCTTCAGCACTAGACCGGGCCACTACATTTTGTTTCTTACCTTTCCAAAAAATAATATTGCCTCCAATGAGAACACAATATCCTGTAGTGGGGATCCAGCCCAATCAGCATCACAATACCCAGATATTTGGGTACCCCCTTATCTTCATGCAACAGACCTTGTCCTGGAGCTTTTTTGAGATATTTTAAGATGTGAATGACAGCATTCCAATGATCAGTACAAGGATTTTGCATAAATTTAATCACAACTCCAACAGCAAAAGATAGGTCAGGTTTGATAATGGTGAGATAAATGAGTTTCCCAAAAGTCTTCTATATCTCTCAGGATCAAAGAGCGGTTCACCTTGATCCGCTATTAATTTTTGATTTGGATCCATAGGGTTGTTTACTGGTCTACAATCAATCATGCCTGTTTCTTTCAGGATATCTAAATCATACTTCCTTTGGGAGACTACGATACCTTCTTTTGATTGAGCCACTTCAATCCCTAGAAAGTATTTGAGACAATCAAGATCCTTAGTTTGGAAGTGATTGCATAAATGTTTCTTTAGCAAAGAAATTTTATCAACATCATCCCCTGTAATGACTATATCATCTCCATATACAATTAAATAAACACATTTTCCTGAAGCAATATAATAAAAAACAGAACGATCTGCTTCACTTCGTTTTAATCCAAAACTTTGAACAATGTGACTAAACTTTCCAAACCAAGCACATGGAGATTGTTTGAGACCATAGAGAGAACGATGTAACTTACAAACCAAACTAGACTCCCCCTGAGCAACAAAACCAGGAGGTTGCTTCATATAAATTTCCTCCTCAAGATCACCATGCAAGAACGCATTCTTGATATCTAACTGATGAAGAGGCCAATGACGGATAATTGTCATAGCAAAGAAAAGTCGAACAGTAGTCATTTTGGTCACAGGAGAAAAAGTATCACTGTAGTCAAGGCCATAGATCTGAGTATAGCCTTTTGCTACTAATCTAGCTTTGAGTCGATCAACTTCACCTTTTGGTCCAACTTTAATGGCATAGACCTAACGACAATCAACAATCTTCTTCCCATGTGGAACCATTGTGCTCAAGAGTCTGCATTTCATCAATCATGGTTTGTCGCCATCCAGGATGATCAAGTGTCTCTTTCACATTTTTTGGAATAGTAATAGTGGATACAGAAGAAACAAAAGAAAAATAGGAAGGAGACCATCTATGGTAGCTAAGAAAATTGTAAATGGGATGTGGATTACGAGTAGAGCGAGTACTTTTGCGAATGGCAATGGGCCAACTTGAGTCATCATTATCAGGAATCATGGTATCAGGGAATGATTGAGAAGGATATGCTGAGGAAGACTCATCTTGGGACATGGGACTGATCATTTGGCTCCTGTGTTGATAGGTAATAAGAGGCAGTGATAAGGATTCCGGTGTATTTTGTGTGAAATTTTGGGTGTCAGGAGGAGGAGGTACAAATGGCTCCACTAAGGGTATAGGTAGGACATTTTGGACCGAATTAATATCCTGCATAGAAGAAGGGAAGAAGGGAGTTGACTCAAAAAAAGTGACATTAGCAGACATGTAGTACCTCTTGGTTTCAGGAGAATAACATCGATATCTTTTTGAAGAAGAGAATATCCCAAAAAGACACATTTGATGGCTCTAGCTGATAGTTTATCTAAACTTGGAGACATATCATGAACAAAACATACACAACCAAATACACGAGGAGAAACATGAAAGTGTGGGTCCTTTGACAATAGAATAGAGTGTGAAACTTTATTGCTAAGAGAAGAAGATGGCATTTTGTTAATGAGAAAACATGCAGTAAGAATAGCATCTCCCCAATGATGAACGAGCATATTTCCACCAAGTAATAAGGTACGAGCAGTTTCAACCAAATGTCTATTTTTTAGCTCTGCTATACCATTTTGTTGTGGTGTGTGAGGACAAGTAGACTGATGTAAAATGCCTTGGGAGCTTAAGAGAGTGGAGAAATCAGTAGAAAAGTATTCTTTTGGCATTATCACTTCGTAAAACTTTGATTACTTTTTCAAATTGATTTTTGATTTCGTTAAGAAAAGACTTAAAGATAGGTAATAATTCAGAACGGTCTTTCATTAGATAAATCCAAGTACACCTAGAAAACTCATCAATGAAGGTAACAAAATATTTATAGCCAAAGGATGAGACACGACTAGGACCCCAAATATCAGAATGAACAAGAGAAAAGACAGAGTCACATCTAGATTCAGAACATTTAGGAAAAGAGGACCTAGTATGTTTCCCTAGTTGACATGATTCACATTCAAAATTTTGAAGAGTCTGAAGTTCAGGAACCATTTTTTTTAATCTTGATAAGTGAGGGTGCCCTAAACGTTCGTGTAATAGTTTTGGAGACAAGGATGCAACACAAGATACAGATGAATTAGTCCCAAGGTAGTATAAGCCTCCAGATTCATGTCCTTCGCCAATCTGTTGACCCGTACCACGTTCCTGTATAACAAAAAAGTTGGCATTAAAGGTTACTGAACAATTCAATAATTTGGTTAATTGACTTAGGAAAATGAGACTGAAGGGACATGAAGGAACAAAAAGAACAAATTTTAAGTTTAAAGACGGAGAAATGGAGACTTGCCCAGTTCCTTTAGAGGCTACTTTAGATATGTTGGCTAAGGTTATAGATGAGGAGTTTTAGGAAATGAGAGAGAAGAGAACAAAGAGGCATTACCAGACATGTGATCAGAAGCACATGAGTCAACAATCCATGGATTTTGAATTTTCACAGATTATGAAATGCAAGTTGTTGATGAATTTGGGGTTGTTGATGATTGTGCTAGATTACTGAATTTCAACCTCAAATATTCCTGATATTCTTCGTGAGAGAACTTGGGTTCAACCATTTCAGATTTAGAAAAATTGACAGTTTTGTCAGGAAAACCGTGCAAAGAGTAGCAATTTTCCACTGTATAACCCATTCTCTTACAATGAGTGTACTGAGGACGTCCTCTACCTCCACATCCTCCTCTAGTGCCGCGACTTCCTCTTCCACGGGTAGAAATCATAGCAGAAGATTCAACAAGTTCTTGATTATTTTTTCCTTTGAGAGTTGGAACACGAAGCAGTCTTGTAGTCAAACTTTTCATAGAAGGAACTTCTTGTCCAGTTAAAATTTGATCTCTAACATGATCAAATTCTGAATTCATAGCCCGGAGAGTCATAACCATATAGAATTTATCCAACTTTTGCTTTATCTCCTCTAACGAATTCACCTCTAGGAACATATTTAATATTTCAACTACTAATTGGGCTTCAGCAATAAAGGTCATCATATCTTTATCTACTTGCTTGAGAGAGGCTAATCGATTAGCGGAATCATAGAGGCGTTGGATATCATTTGCGAAGATATTCTAAGCTTTTTTCCAAAAAGAGTTACATGTTTTGAAGGATCTGAGAGTGTTCAAAATATTTGGTTCTACTGATTGCCACGGTAGAGCACAGAGTTGGTAATCAAGCTTTTTCCATTGTTGAGTCTGATCTTCTGGTATCTTACTTCCATCGTCTTCTAGATGATCGTGAAACTCTTGTCCAAGGAACCAAAGTTCCACTGAAGAGGACCAAGACATGTAATTTTTTCCATTTAATTTCTTAGCCGTTATCGTGGGAGTTCCGGAAAAGGAGGTTGTGGGCTCTAATGACATGTTTTAAATAATGTAGATGTAAGATGGAGACAATGGAACCTGTAAGAAAGAGAACACCCAAGATAGTCGGAAGGTTATTGGAAGGTAGTCGAAAAGTCGTCGGACGGCAGCAAAAAAAGGTGACTGGACGGGGGACTGACGGTTGCCGAAAAGTGACCGGAAAGTGGTCAAACGGTGGCTAGAAAATAGCCGAACGGTGACCGGAAAATGGCCGGCTGGTGACCCGAAAATGGCCGGCGGGTGACCGGAAATGGCCGGACAGGCAGAGCAGGACCAACCTGCTCTGATACCAAGTTAAGAGAGTGAAAAGAAGATTTCTAATTTAGTGAGATGCATTACACCACTCTATGATCTCATATATATATATATATATATATATATATATAGGATTACAACATTTAAAACAACAACCACCAACTACTAACAACCACTAACCACTAACTAATAATAATTCTAACAATTACCTAATCAGCACTGCTAATCCTCCTTCAAAGTCTGATCCAAATCCAACTTGGAAGTTGGAAATAGGTTGATCAACGTCATGAAGTCAAAATAGGTCAAAACATTATGTTCTATTCAAATGCAAAGGAAATCTACGATAGGATCTAGGAGATCGACTCAACCACGGGAATACTTCTGACTTTTTTGACACAAGGCATTCATAACAACATTAAACAAGGTTAAACCTCTTGGAGCAAGTTTCATAATTTCCTTAGGACTAGCATCAACTTGATATAGTATGAAACTGTCTGTTCGAACAGCCAATATGATAAAAAAATATAACATCATGGAGGAGAAGATCTTCTAGAAGTGTCAACTTTGTCTATTCGTCTCCAAATTCTCTAAAACCACTCCCATCAATGTCCCCCCCACAGCATCTCACTGAGTGGTTGCTCATTGCCCACTTGATGACCAGTAACACATGCTCTATTATTTTATGGAGCCGTCAAAGCCATTTATAATGAAATAGCAGTGTCAACAAGGATAGATGCTAAACATTGTTCATAAAGAAATTTGTTTGCAGTGAATTGAGGAGTTATCGATTGAACACATCGTCGGGGTGCTTCCTCATAGGGATTCTGCAACTAATTACATTGTTGGGCACATTGTATATTGATTGGGACGTAATTCATTCATTGTTCAAGGATAATTTCAAGAACAAAACCATGGCCAACATGGTTCTAGAAACAGAGGATCTCTGTTAAAGAATGAAAATTATTTAGAATTTTGAGTGCAACAAAATAAAGACAAACTTTTCATCCTATTTAATCTATATAACTGCTCTTACAATTTATTAAAAGTAGTTCTGAAAATAAAAACAATTATAGATTGGATAACATTATTAATGTTTTGGACAAAGGGACTAAGTTACACAAGAACATCATCTGTCATACAAAGGTTATGTAGAATCACAAGACATTCTCAATATTGGGTAAAAGTGATGGGTTGCTAGATATCGCTCATTATTAACAAATATTAAAATATTCAAGTGCAAGTAGAAGATTTTATGCACTAGATATTTAATAATCCATTATAATGAAAACCTATAGGGTCGCATGCATAGAACATTTAAAAGAAAATTCTTCTATATAATGGAAATAGAGAACAGATGATGAGAAGAGCCAGACTCTACCCAGAATCACCATAAAGAACCTGAGACTAATTCCTCCCTTTCATTTGCGTTACCTCCCTACGTTTACCAATTTTCTCTCTCTCAGCTATGGCTCCACTGCATGATTCCTGTATCACCCTCCCCACTCCACATAACCATTTGCTTTTTTTTTTCTCTTTTGCAAACCTGACTTATAGGCCTAATAGGTGACCAACAAAAGCCTCCTATAGACCCTATCAAAAATTGATTAAAGGAGGGAGACATTCCAATTGACAAAGATAACAGAATACGCTTTCGGTACTAATACAAAAGTCATATTATAATTCCTTATACATAGAGAACGGACAGGGAGAAACAATAAACCATAATGGGAAATTACTAGCAAAACAAAAACTACAAAAAAAAAAGAAGATTATTCTCAGCATCATAGAGAGTTGATTTCCTAATTGATAAAATATTCACAATCTAACCTAATCAAATAGAATATATACATAAAACAACATACCAATGCACAAAAGATAGAAAAAGGAATAAGGAGTGCACTAGACATCAAAACAGTTGATGATGTCGGTTTAATGATTGTTGGGATTGCACTAAACGGATTTGGACACAGCTGAATGTGCTAGCCTTGGTACTCAACACACGTTGGAGTTCCTTTTATCTTTTTGAATATTTTACTTTTCTATTTGTTGTTGTGACAATACATGTCAAATGTTGGGCCCATGTTGTATGTTGGAAAGGTTTCTTGCAAAGAATGCAGTTCCTTGTTTTGCCAACTAAAGCAGGTCTATTGATGGTATTATGAGGACATAGTTCATTATTTGAAAAATGAGTTATGCAACTCACATTAGTGAGTCTAACATATCCTAGATTTCACCTATGATTATTGCACATAGGTATGGCAAATTATTAGGGGTGGCAAATGGGATAGGCCTGATGGGCTTGCAAAAAATGGTGGGACGGATACATGGTTTTAGTCCGTCAACCCATTTTGGCCCACTCTGCCTAACCCGTCAACCCAATGGGCTAAAGGGTAGAACGGGTTGGTCTACTTGCACGCTTTAAAAAGTATTTATATATTAAAATTAAAATAAAAAGGATTACAATTTAAAATATTACATTTTTTGTGTCATATTATTGAAATATATAAATATACTATAATATTATAATTTAAATTATAAATATTAACCAATTAAGTTTAAATTATTGATTATAATTAGTTATTTTAACATATAAATATAATATTTTTTTTAATTAATCTAATAAAAATTAATAAATAAAAACTTAAAATTTATTCATATAATTAAGGGTGTATTTTTTAAAAAAAACATATAAAAAAATAGTGGTGGATTGGCTCCTAGCCCGTCCTTTGATGGGGCAGGCCGGGACCTGTAGCCTGTCTTGACTATAGCGGACCAGCCCACCCAATCCCGTTTTGGGGTACTAGAGGCGGGTTAGGCCAAGACAAGGCAAGTTGGTCACTTTTGCCATCCCTACGAATTATGGTATCATGGAAAAGCAAATAATGGTGGCGGGCAAAAGTGCTGAAACTGAAGTCGAAACAATGGCACATGGCATATGTGAATGTGAGGGAATGTGGCAGAAAAGATTTCTTGGCTTTAAGATCACAAGCAAAAGGGCAAAAATGTTATTCTTTGACAATCAAGCAAACAATTAGCACTGGATTAGGTTTATTACAACAAACCAAGCATGTGAAGATTGACACACTTCATTGGGGAGAAGATTGAAGAATGAAAAACACTAACTAAACTCCTTCAAACCTTAAATTGCCGATACAATCACAAAGGCTTTACCAAGTTTCATAAGTTCCAACCTGGGATTGATCCAAAACTATTCCCAACTTGAGGGGACATGAAGATTATGGATGGTTCTGATTACACATGTATGGACCATTCTGATAAGGACATCAGGTTAATAGGAATTATTATAATTGATTCCTGTATCAGATAATATTTTCGGGATCCTAATTTGTTCCCTTATTTAGCTACGTTTGCCGCCTCTTTTAATTATCTCTATGTACATCATGTGTGGAATGAAGTATAAAACACGTGCAACCTTATATTGCCACATCCATTTCCCTACAAGTGCAGAAACAGTAACAGCTGCTTCCAATTTGACATAATAATCACATCACAAAATTAAAACCAAACAAGCAAGTAGTCCAGTTATCCAATTCAAGAGCACCAAATCTCTGCAAAGAAATTATGAGTGAAACTTCTCTTCCCTTATCAACTCTATATATATCATCACTCAATTACAATAGAAATCAGTGAAAATCATCAAATTCTTTAGATACTAGTCCTTGAAGCAAAACATGAGAACTTAACCTTGTCCACTCAACAGTTTATGTAAATAACAAGCAATATTGTAGCATAACTAGACTGAAAAAAAAAAGATGCCTAACCACCAAAGTAGCTTCAAAGCTCAATCCTATACAACAAAGACAAAAACAACCCAGAAACTGACTGAATACTTAAATTGGTCCTGCAATTACAATTGTCTATTTTTCACAATAGGGGGGAAATTAACGTTCTAAATTTTACACAATAATTCTGTTTAAAAACAGTCTTCAAAGAAGTGCAAACAACCAAGGAACACTTTCTCTGACTTAGTTCCCAATGGAAGGATCCCTTTGAGGACGAAAAGAGCCAATCAAATTTAAAACATTGGGTGCAAAAAACATTCATGATTGTTCATTGAATTTTAATAAATTACTATATCTAAAACTAGAAGCAATATTTTCACCAAAAAGAAAACAACAAGCAAACCATCATGGCACTCAGATAAACCACATATTCAGTTATCTAAATTTTTCAAATTTTCTCATGCAAAATCACAGCTATCTAAAAATTGTAAAAAGAGAGGCTTCTATTATTATTTACCTGCTGAAGATCTGATAAGAAAAGTGTAGATGAATGTTCATAAGCTTGCTCTTTCATCCTTGAGTTTATCACACTAAAGTCAAATACAGTTTCGGGTTTCATTTCTTGGAAATTTTCAAGCAGTATTTTACATAATGAACTGAACTTCTCAGAGGCTAAGATATCGCGGAACACATGCTGACACCTTTCAGTTGCACCATGGCTATCTGCCTCGCTAGAAAATCCATTATGCACAGCATTTTTGTGCCCATTAGCTTCACTCTGTAATCTATAAAGCAAACACTCTAATTCTGAAGAGTGTTCTTGACCATTATTGTCAATTTTAAAAGTTTCCTGCAGAAAAATAGGAGGAAAATAAAATTGAAGGAACAATTGTGAATTAGGACAAGCCAATGTAAGCAGGATGTAATATTCTAACCGCAGGACCAACCATCATTGTAGAGGCACAACTAATTTTAGGACGAACCATAAGTGCTTCCCTAATACACCACTCCATACCACCATTATCATTGCCTAATGAATGATATAAATGCTTTAGTACAACATTCCCCCAATGGTCAGGTGAATAATCCTTTGAAGTCTTGCCTACAGCTAAATCACATGGTTTTTTCACAGCCTGCAATCGTTTGAAAATTTCAAATACAGCTTTGCAGAAAGAACCAATAAAGAGTATTTAGTTTGCTTTAGTGAGGCACAAATATAAATTACGGCCAAATTTTCTCTCTTTCTATTGGCACATTAAATACAAATACTACTATAAAGTAACTAGTCAAAAAATACTGTAATTCAAGGAAGTAATGAGCTGACGAAATTGAACCCCCTGGTTGGACCCGGACTAATTACATGTAATAATAGAAATTATTGTAATGTAAGATTACAAAATGGAAAAGAATTTATGGTTCTTTCTTCCCACAACCTCCATCACCACCACCCAAAAAGATAAAAAATTCTACTGAATATAAAATGCAAGTTTCTGCTAACAATAAGAAATCAGTCATTTTTGTCTTTCCACCCCTCAAATTAAATATATTAAAACACACATTAGTGCCATTATCTCCTTAACCTTGAATGCTATATTGCAAAAATTAATAAAATCATTGAAAATCACATCATTCCTTCATAAATCAAGCAAATTAGCTCCTTTCTAGGCTCCTAGAACAAAGGTCAACAGAATCTGGCTCCCCTAAACAAATCCAAGGCTCCATGTAAATTTCTTGTCCAATATACATCATTTCGAGAATACAGCACATGGGTTTTGTTAGAATTATTATTAGTTAGTGGTTAGTGGTTAGTAGTTGGTGGTTGGTGGTTGTTAGTAGTTAGTGGTTGTTGTTTTAAATGTTGTAATCCTATATATATATATATGAGATCATAGAGTGGAGTAAGAATCCCACAAAATTAGAAATCTTTTTTTCATTCTCTTTACTCTCTTAACTTGGTATCAGAGCAGGTTGGTCCTGCTCTGCCTGTCCGGCCACTGTCCGGCCACCGTCCGGCCACCATCCGGCCACCGTCCGACCATTTTCCGGCCACCGTCCTGGTCATTTTCCGGCCACCGTCCAGCCATTTTCCGGTCACCGTCCGGCCATTTTCCGGTCACCGTCCGGCCATTTTCCGATCACCGTCCGATCACCGTCCGACCATTTTCCGGTCACCGTCCGACCATTTTCCGGCCACCGTCCGACCATTTTCCGGTCACTTTTCACTTTTCGGCAACCGTCAGTCCCCCGTCCAGTCACCTTTTTTTGCTGCCGTTCGACGACTTTTCTGACCACCTTCCACTAACCTTCAGGCTATCTTGGGTGTTCTCTTTCTTACCGGTTCCATTGTCTCCATCTTACATCTACATTATTTAAAACATGTCGTCAGGGCCCACAACCTCCTTTTCCGGAACTCCCACGATAACGACTGAGAAATTAAATGGAAAAAATTACATGTCTTGGTCCTCTTCAGTGGAACTTTGGTTCCTTGGACAAGGGTTTCACGATCATCTAGAAGAAGACGGAAGTAAGATATCAGAAGATCAGGCTCAACAATGGAAAAAGCTTGATTATCAACTCTGTGCTCTACTGTGGCAATCAGTAGAACCAAATATTTTGAACACTCTCAGATCCTTCAAAACATGTAACTCTTTCTGGAAAAAAGCTCAGAATATCTTCGCAAATGATATCCAACGCCTCTATGATTCCGCTAATCGATTAGCCTCTCTCAAGCAAGTGGATAAAGATATGATGACCTTTATTGCTGAAGCTCAATCAGCAGTTGAAGAATTAAAGATGTTCCTAGAGGTGGATTCGTTAGAGGAGATAAAGCAAAAGTTGGATAAATTCTATATGGTTATGACTCTCCGAGCTATGAATTCAGAATTTGATCATGTTAGAGATCAAATTTTAACTGGACAAGAAGTTCCTTCTATGGAAAGTTTGACTACAAGACTGCTTCGTGTTCCAACTCTCAAAGGAAAAAATAATCAAGAACTTGTTGAATCTTCTGCTATGATTTCTACCCGTGGAAGAGGAAGTCGCGACACTAGAGGAGGACGTGGAGGTAGAGGACGTCCTCAGTGCACTCATTGCAAGAGAATGGGTCATACAGTGGAAAATTGCTACTCTTTGCACGGTTTTCCTGATAAAACTGTCAATTTTTCCAAATCTGGAATGGTTGAACCCAAGTTCTCTCACGAAGAATATCAGGAATATTTGAGGTTGAAATCCAGTAATCTAGCACAGTCATCAACAACCCCAAATTCATCAACAGCTTGCATTTCACAATCTGTGGAAAGTCAAAATCCATGGATTATTGACTCAGGTGCTTCTAATCACATGTCTGGTAATGCCTCTTTGTTCTCTTCTCTCTCATTTCCTAAAACTCCTCATCTCATAACCTTAGCCAACGGATCTAAAGTAGCCTCTAAAGGAACTGGTCAAGTCTCCATTTCTCCGTCTTTAAACTTAAAATCTGTTCTTTTTGTTCCTTCATGTCCCTTCAGTCTCATTTCTCTAAGTCAATTAACCAAATTATTGAATTGTTCAGTAACCTTTAATGCCAACTCTTTTGTTATACAGGAACGTGGTACGGGTCGACAGATTGGCGAAGGACATGAATCTGGAGGCTTATACTACCTTGGGACTAAATCATCTGTATCTTGTGTTGCATCCTTGTCTCCAAAACTATTACACGAACGGTTAGGGCACCCTCACTTATCAAGATTAAAAAAAATGGTTCCTGAACTTCAGACTCTTCAAGATTTTGAATGTGAATCATGTCAACTAGGGAAACATACTAGGTCCTCTTTTCCTAAACGTTCTGAATCTAGATGTGACTCTGTCTTTTCTCTTGTTCATTCTGATATTTGGGGTCCTAGTCGTGTCTCATCCTTTGGCTATAGATATTTTGTTACCTTCATTGATGAGTTTTCTAGGTGTACTTGGATTTATCTAATGAAAGACCGTTCTGAATTATTACCTATCTTTAAGTCTTTCCTTAACGAAATCAAAAATCAATTTGGAAAAGTAATCAAAGTTTTACGAAGTGATAATGCTAAAGAATACTTTTCTACTGATTTCTCCACTCTCTTAAGCTCCCAAGGCATTTTACACCAGTCTACTTGTCCTCACACACCACAACAAAATGGTATAGCAGAACGAAAAAATAGACATTTGGTTGAAACTGCTCGTACCTTATTACTTGGTGGAAATATGCCCGTTCATCATTGGGGAGATGCTATTCTTACTGCATGTTTTCTCATTAACAGAATGCCATCTTCTTCTCTTAACAATAAAGTTCCACACTCTATTCTATTGCCAAAGGACCCACTCTTTCATGTTTCTCCTCGTGTATTTGGTTGTGTATGTTTTGTTCATGATATGTCTCCAGGTTTAGATAAACTATCAGCTAGAGCCATCAAATGTGTCTTCTTGGGATATTCTCGTCTTCAAAAAGGATATCGATGTTATTCTCCTGAAACCAAGAGGTACTACATGTCTGCTAATGTCACTTTTTTTGAGTCAACTCCCTTCTTCCCTTCTTCTATGCAGGATATTAGTTCAGTCCAAAATGTCCTACCTATACCCTTAGTGGAGTCATTTGTACCTCCTCCTGACACCCAAAATTTCACACAAAATACACCGGAATCCTCATCACTGCCTCTTATTACCTATCAACACAGGAGCCAAATGATCAGTCTCATGTCCCAAGATGAGTCTTCCTCAGCAGATCCTTCTCAATCATCCCCTGATATCACGATTCCTGATAATGGTGACTCAAGTTGGTCCATTGCCATTCGCAAAGGTACTCGCTCTACTCGTAATCCACATCCCATTTACAATTTTCTTAGCTACCATAGATTGTCTCCTTCCTATTTTTCTTTTGTTTCTTCTGTATTCAGTATTACTATTCCAAAGAATGTAAAAGAGGCACTTGATCATCCTGGATGGCGACAAGCCATGATTGATGAAATGCAGGCTCTTGAGCACAATGGTACATGGAACTTAATTCCTCTTCCACATGGGAAGAAGACTGTTGGTTGTCGTTGGGTCTATGCCATTAAAGTTGGACCAAAAGGTGAAGTTGATCGACTCAAAGCTAGATTAGTAGCAAAAGGCTATACTCAGATCTATGGCCTTGACTACAGTGATACTTTTTCTCCTGTGGCCAAAATGACTACTGTTTGACTTTTCTTTGCTATGGCAGCTATCCGTCATTGGCCTCTTCATCAGTTAGATATCAAGAATGCGTTCTTGCATGGTGATCTTGAGGAGGAAATTTATATGGAGCAACCTCCTGGTTTTGTTGCTCAGGGGGAGTCTAGTTTGGTTTGTAAGTTACATCGTTCTCTCTATGGTCTCAAACAATCTCCACGTGCTTGGTTTGGAAAGTTTAGTCACATTGTTCAAAGTTTTGGATTAAAACGAAGTGAAGCAGATCATTCTGTTTTTTATTATATTGCTTCAGGAAAATGTGTTTATTTAATTGTATATGTAGATGATATAGTCATTACAGGGAATGATGTTGATAAAATTTCTTTGCTAAAGAAACATTTATGCAATCACTTCCAAACTAAGGATCTTGGTTGTCTCAAATACTTTCTAGGGATTGAAGTGGCTCAATCAAAAGAAGGCATCATAGTCTCCCAAAGAAAGTATGCTTTAGATATCTTGAAAGAAACAGGCATGATTGATTGTAGACCAATGAACATGCCCTATGGATCCAAATCGAAATTAATGGCGGATCAAGGTGAACCGCTCTCTGATCCCGAGAGATATAGAAGACTTGTTGGGAAACTCATTTATCTCACCATTACCAGACACTGACCTATCTTTTGCCGTTGGAGTTGTGAGTCAATTTATGCAAAATCCGCGTACTGATCATTGGAATGCTGTCGTTCACATCCTAAAATATCTCAAAAAAGCTCCAGGACAAGGTCTGTTGTATGAAGATAAAGGGGGTACCCAAATATCTCGGGTATTGTGATGCCGATTGGGCTGGATCCCCTATGGATAGACGCTCCACTACAGGATATTGTGTTCTCATTGGAGGCAATATTATTTCTTGGAAAAGTAAGAAACAAAATGTAGTGGCCCGGTCTAGTGCTGAAGCTGAATATAGAGCAATGGCATCTCTCACTTGTGAACTAGTGTGGGTGAAACAATTCCTTCAAGAACTGAAATTTTGTGAGATCCAACAGATGAAGATGTATTGTGACAATCAAGCAGCTCTCCACATTGCCTCTAATCCGGTGTTCCATGAAAGGACCAAACATATAGAACTTGATTGTCATTTTATTCATGAAAAATTGTTGTCTAAAGAAATTTGCACTGAATTTGTCGGGTCCAATGATCAACTTGCAGATGTGTTGACAAAGTCTTTAAGAGGATCTCGAATTGAATTTATTTGTTCCAAGCTTGGTACATACAATTTGTATGCTCCAGCTTGAGGGGGAGTGTTAGAATTATTATTAGTTAGTGGTTAGTAGTTAGTAGTTGGTGGTTGGTGGTTGTTAGTAGTTAGTGGTTGTTGTTTTAAATGTTGTAATCCTATATATATATATATATATATATATATGAGATCATAGAGTGGAGTAAGAATCCCACAAAATTAGAAATCTTTTTTTCATTCTCTTTACTCTCTTAACTGGTTTCAACTCACTTCATTCATGTACGTAATTAATCTTCATTCAATAGTGTACATACAGGAGGATTTGATCTTAGCACAATAGCAATGCCAAACATCTACTTTGCAAATTAGTTCTCTCTTGTCATCAAAATGTCAATTTTGATCCACAACCAAAATAATCCCGCCCTAGTCTAATCAAAATTGGTTACAGTTCCACTTTGGGCATACTAAAAATTTAACTAGACATAGCTGCTCTTAAACCCAGTATCTAAAATAATAAGAGAAACAATCACCAGATTTTGTCAGGTGTGGATGTTCTTGTGGGAAATCAAATAGTATTTTAGGAAAGAATAAATTAGGAAATTTGTAAATTGTACATGTTTGAACAATTAGGAACAATCCCATAAATCAAGGGATCCTAGAATAAAATAGAGTTATTATATTTCCTAAAATAGCTTAGGTCTCATGTATATATCTTGTATGATCTCTTTATATTAAAATAATAAAATCAGATTTCATTTAATCTAATTTTCTAGATGGTATCAGAGCTTCCAACCTAAGAAGTTCTATTTGCGCACTATAAACCCTAAGACAGCAGCCTGCATTGCTGCTGCATCGCATCTTCTTATTATAATGTCAAGGAAAGAGGAAGTTGTGAACCCAACCCCAAAAATAAGAAATACCCAATCCCAACAATCTAGAGAACTGCATAATATCCATTATGCATATAGACTAAATGGAAGAAATTATTTGAAGTGGGCCCAACTTGTTCGTACAGTGTTGAATAGAAAGGGGTAGCCGAACAGAAGAAAGGAGGATCAACAAATGTGGAGAAGAAAGGTGATGGTCTCTAGTGTACCTACTGCAATAAGTCTCGTCATACCCGAGAGAAGTGTTGGAAGTTACATGGAAAACCTTTAAATCAAGATTGAGAAGGGGGACACAGAGGAGGCTCCTCAAGGAAAGGAGGACAAGTTTATGTTGTTGCTAAAACAAATGAAGGAAATAATCCAGAAGTTGTTGTCCATCTTAACCAAGAGGAGATAGAAAGAGTGAGAACCTTTCTTAGTAAGCTGGAAAAACCTACAGACGTGTGTTCTTTGGCATACTCAGGTAAGTTTCCACTTTCTTTTGGATTAAATGTCTTAGATATACCTTTTAACCATTATTGGATATTGGATTCTAGAGTCACAGACCACATGACACCATTAGGCAAACACTTCTCCACATATTCCCCATGTCCCAACAACAAGAAAATTGCCACAGCAGATGGAACCCTTATAACTGCAGCTGGTGAAGGAAATATCCAAATTAATCATTTAATAACCTTTAAAGATGTTCTTCATGTCCCAAAGTTGTCCACCAACCTAGTCTCTATACAAAAACTTATAAAGGATTTGTCATGTAAAATTATTTTTTTTCAACGATCATTGTATATTTCAGGACAAGGATTCGGGAAGGATGATTGGACATGCTAGAGAATGGAATAGCCTTTATTATCTTGAAGATCCAAGTCTATTCAGCAGGAACGATCTCTCACTCCTTCGTATCTGAATCCTTGATGACCAACAGAGAAAAAATCATGCTTTATCATTGTCGGTTGGGACATCCCTCTTTTGGAGTGATCAAAATTATGTTTCCCTCTCTGTTTACCAAGTTAGATGTTGAGAGTCTTCATTGTAAGGTGTGTGAACTTGATAAGCACAAGCGTGTATCTTTTCAGATAAGTAATAGAATTAGCAATTTCCCTTTTTATCTTGTTCATACTGATGTATGGAGACCTTCTAATGTTCCAAATGTATCTGGTGCTCGACGGTTTGTCACCTTTATAGATGATTGTACAAGGGTCACTTGAATTTTCTTACTTAAACAAAAATAAGAAGTCAGTTTTGTCTTCCTATACTTCCACTCCTTGATAAAAAATCAGTTTGGTGTTAATATTAAGAGGTTTAGGTCAAATAATGCCAAAGATTATTTTAATCATGTACTTAATTATTTTTGTCAAAAATAAGGTATAATTCATTAGTCCTCTTGTGTCAAAACACCACAACAAAATGGGGTCGCAAAGAGGAAAAATGGACATCTATTAAATCAGACTCGGGCATTATTGTTCCAAAAAAGTGTCCCAAAAAATTTCTGGGGGAAGGTATCCTTACAGCAACATACCTTATCAATAGACTATCCTCTAGAGTCTTAGGATCAAAAAGCCCTATAGAAGCTTTGTCGTCTTTCTATCCAAACCTGTCCACTACAAATAATCTTAAACCAAGAGTTTTTGGGTGCATCTCATATGTCCATATTCATAATACAAATAGGGGAAACTTGATCCTAGAGCCTTAAAGTGTGTCTTTGTTGGTTATTCACCCACTTAGAAAGGGTATAAATGCTACAACCCCCCATCCAAAAAATTCTTTGTGTCTAAGGATGTTACCTTCAATGAACAAGAGGGCTATTTCCATCAACCTTATCTTTAGGGGGAGAGTTTCAAGAAAGATAAGGAAAGTAGTAATTTTGGTTTTCCCATTCTTCCAGACTTGATATTTGAACCTAAACGAGATCAAATTGAAGTTGTAACAAGTGAAACAAGTCAAGGAATTGGTCAAGAAAGTGAAATTAATTGTGAAGTTGATCAAGGAGATGTTGAAGCTGAAAAATTTGGTAAGAAGCTGATGTACTCAAGGAAGACTAAGACCATTCCAGGATCAAGCCATGTTCAAGAATCCAACTCGACTCCACAAAAAGAGGTAACAATTTTTTCTCCAGTTGTGCAAGTTGAAATTGAAACCCAAAATAATCCTTACCTCCCAATTGCCATTAGAAAAAGGACAAGAAAACGCACCAAACAACCACTCTACCCTCTCTCAAATTACCTGTCCTTTACAAATTCTCTCCTACCCATAAAACCTTCCTAGTAAACCTAAACATTGCACTTCTACCTAATACCCTATCTGAGACATTGTTTGACATAAAATGGAGGTAAGTCATGGATATAGAGATGGAGGCATTAGAGAAGAACAACACCTGGGAGTTAGTCACCTTACCAATAGGAAAGAGGCCAGTTGGATGTACGTTGGTCTATACAGTGAAATAGTAAAATACAAGGCTGATGGATCAATTGAGAGATATAAGGCAAGACTAGTTGTCAAAGGGTTCACCCAAACCTATGGAGTTGATTATTTGGAGACCTTTGCTCCTATTGCCAAAATGAACACAGTTAGGGTGATATTGTCCCTTGCTGTCAATTATGGTTGGAACTTGGAACAATTTGATGTTAAGAATGTTTTCCTACATAGAGACCTTGAAGAAGAAATTTATATGGAGATACCTCCGGGATATGGTAGAGATGTTGTTGTCAACATTGTTTGTAAGTTGAAAAAGGCATTATATGGGCTAAAACAGTCCCCCCGTGCATGGTTTGGCAGGTTTACTAAAGTTATGACAGGTCTGGGTTACAAATAAAGCTAAGGGGACCATACTTTGTTCTTTAAACATTCCAAGTCAGGAGGAGTAACAATATTATTGGTGTATGTGGATGACATAATGTTGAGCCAATGCTTAGGCAAGGAATTTGAGATCAAGACCTTGGGAAAACTAAAATATTTTCTGGGAATTGAAGTTGCCCACTCCAAGAAAGGGATATTTATATCTCAGCAAAAATACATCACTGATTTGCTCAAGGAAACTGGCAAGGCAGCTTGCAAACCTGTAAGTACCCCATTAGAACCAAACCTAAAGCTTGGAAATGCATAAGAAGATATTGTTGTTGAAAAAGATATGTACCAGCAATTAATGGGTAGACTTATATATTTGTCGCATAACAGGCCAGATATTGGCTATGCAGTGAGTTTAATTAGTCAATTTATGCATAACACAAAGAGACCCATTTACAAGCTGCCCACAGAATTTTACAGTACCTTAAAGGAACTCCAGGAAGATGGATTCTATTCAGAAGGAATGGTAATGTGAAGCTTGAAGCCTATACTAATGTTGATTATGCAGGGTCAATTGTGGATATGAGGTCAACTACAGGATATTGAACTTTTCTTAAAGGAAATCTTGTGACTTGGAGAAGCAAAAAGCAAGGTGTAGTCGCTCGGTCCAGTGCTGAAGCGGAATTCCGAGCCATGACACAAGGTATATGTGAGTTGCTATGGCTTAAAATCATCTTAGAAGACTTGAGGATAAAATGAGAAGAACCTATGAAACTCTATTGTGATAATAAGTCAGCAATCAGCATAGCCCACAACCCAATGCAGCATGATAGAACAAAACATATTGAAGTAGACAGATACTTCATCAAAGAAAAGCTTGATAGTGGCATAATATGCACTCCATATGTGTCCTCTCAAGACCAAATTGCAGACATTCTTACCAAGGGACTGGACTACCACAATTATGAGAAGATTGTATCCAAGCTAGGAATGAAAAACACCTATTCACCAGCTTGAGGGGGAGTGTGGGAAATCAAATAGTATTTTAGGAAAGAATAAATTAGAAAATTTGTAATCTGTACAGATTTGAACAATTAGGAACAATCCCATAAATCAAGGGATCCTAGAATAAAATAGAGTTATTATATTTCCTAAAATAGCTTAGGTCTCCTGTATATATCTTGTATGATCTCTTTGTATTAAAATAATAAAATCAGATTTCATTTAATCTAATTTTCCAGAGTTCTCCTAATCACTTTTGTTCTTAAATTCACAAATTTAACAAGCAGCAGTAACCTACCTAATTGTGAATCAAATGCAGCTCACGATGGGTTAGTTAGGTTATTCTTACAAACTTTTAGCATACTTATGGAACGAAGATTGTACGCATGTTTTGAGTAACTCCATTTGAAGCATTAACAAATTAAGACTTAAGAGCACAGCAACATAAAGATTAGAAGTACAAGTACTCAATATTCCTTCTATTAACATTATCGTTTTTACAAAATAATGATACTTTTTAACTATATTTGTCATAACTACAAGTTATAGCCACATGTGCATCTCAGAAGCTGATTGACCTCTTCTCTACATAAACCTAACAATCTAGCAGCTTTCACCTCTAATAATCAAAATGACATACATAACACACGAAACATCTTGTACAGAACGATGCCAAATAGAAATACAGAACCAGCAAAGGCACACAAGTTGTAAAAGCAATAAGAAAAATGTGGTCCAACAGGTGACTTACAGCTTCCATATGTTTCCTGCTGTTCTCCTGGACTTTAAACTCTGAAGTAGATTTTGCATGCTTTCGCCTCTTATAAGTTCGAAAACATTCAATGGCACCAGAGTTCCCTTCAACAACACCAAATCCATCTGCAATTGCCACTACATTATCTACAGTTCCATTCTTCAAGCGGTCCTCTTCACCTTTAGTAACACCACTCCCATCTGCAATTACCACCTCATTATTTACAGCTTCATTCTTTGAGCCCAGACCTTCTCCACTGTAAGCAACACCATTCGCATCAGCAATTGCCACCCCACTATTTATAACTTCATTCTTTGAGCCCAAAACGTATTCAGAAACACCGTTCCCATCAGCAATTACAACCCTGCTATTCATGACATCATTCTTCAAGGCCCAAACTTCACCTTTAGCAACACCATTTCCACCCTCAAGTACCATTCCATTATTTACAGTTGCATTCTTCAAACCCCAAACTTCTTTCCTTTTAGCAACACCATTTCCTCCTTCATGTGTCACCCAATTATTTACAGCTTCCTGCTTCAAGCCCCGAACTTCTTCACCTTCAGCAACACCATTCCCACCTTTAATTGCCACCCTATTATCTACAGCTTTATTCAAACCCTGAACATCTTTAACTTCAATCACAACCCCATTATTTATAGTTTCATCCTTCAAGCCTTGACTTTCTTCACCTCCCGCGACCTCATTTCCACCTTGAATTCTCCCCCCATCATCTCCATCTCGAGAATCTGACCTCCTATCCAACCCAGCCCGTTCACCGTTATCACCATTGCTAGTTCCATCCTCAGCTTCCATGAATACAGAACCCCAATTTCCAAAGCCTCACGGACGAAAACTAGGGTTTTACAGGATACAGATCCAAAATTCCTCAAGATTTGTCTCTCACCAACTTCACAGAGCAGCAACACTGAAAGCCACAAATACCAAAGTCACCAACACACCTAAAGTAAAATACAGACACACCATTAGGCCCCTCAAAACCCAAATAAACGAACAAAACAGCCACCTCAACCTCAACCACTAAGATACATGGAGCGTAAGCAGTAACAAAAGCTCAAAAACAAGCAAAACACCAACACGCTTCCATGCCAATAAATTCAGTAAATATCTAAAAAATGAGAAAAACAAAGCACCCGAAAAGCTTTTACTATTCATTCATGTAAGAAGTGAATTACTAAAAAACTAAACGGAAACAGTGGGGGGAAATAGAAGAGGAAGAAGAAGCGCTTACAGTAAGTGGGGTTTGAGGAAGTGGCTAAAGTAACGGGAATTGGAAGAATCAGATAGAGAGAGAGAAAGGGTGGTGAAGTTGTTGTTGGGACGTTGAAGCAGTGGAGCAGCAGAAGAAGCTCCTACTGTCTTATCCTTCTCGTTTTATTTAAACACCACCGTCTTTTTTTCTTTCGCCGGTCATTTCTTTTTTCCTTCTTTTCCTTAAAAATATAAAATTTAATCTGAAAAGACACGTGATTGGGCTCTGGCTTCCAGAAAGCCCATGAAAAGGGCTGCTTCTTGCACCCATATAATTTCTATACACCTCGTAATATATCTAAAAGCTGCTTCTTTCGATAAATTATATTATGTTCATGTTTGTTAAAAAAAGATATTGTCAAAATATTATCTCTTTCATTTCTCACATTCATCAAAATTTGTATAATTTTTAATTGATTTTTGAGCATGAGTTTGGTTGATTTTATCCAAAAATTGAATTGGGTTGAATTTGTTTACATCTATTGAATTGATACACTAAGACTAATTGGATCATAAATTTTAAAAAATATATTTAAAATAAAAATGTCAATATGTTATTGTGACTTATTATTATTATTATTTTTAAAACAAAAGTGTAATCGGTTGAAATAATTTTTTAAAATATCTCAAAGATGTATTAAGATTTTATTACTTATTTAGTGTATTTTCAATTTAAAGTGATTTTAATAAAAGGAATTATTTAAATAATATTTTATGAAAAATAATTTATAAATTAAACTATAAATAAGTTCATAAGAAACTGTATCCTCCTTACTGAGAAAAATTAAAATTCTTGTTGTAGAATAGAAGAAAGATTTAGAGATTGTAATGGAACAAATTCGCTATGAAACAGTCCCAACTTCTGCGTATTGGTTAAATGGGTGCAACAGAGATCCTCAAAGATTTATACGTATAGAGACATCGCCAACAACGGTTACTAAGTCACCAACTACATGTAGATATTGGATAAATGGCAACTGCTTTTACGGTGATAGTTGTCGAAATTTACATTCATGGCCAGACTCCAATGAACACAACGTTGTCAAGGTACATCTTTAAAGCTTATGCCCTCAGTAATGTCCAAGTGTCACTAAATCCTATTGTTTGAACTCTATCAATTTACCAAGATGCAAAAATTTGCAGGAGGACAATTTAAGACCTAGAAAACTAATTTGGTGGACAGCACCCTGTGAAGGATTCGTGAAGATTAATTGTGATGGAGCCTTCACAGTTCATGGAAACAAAGGTGGTGCAGGAGGGGTTGTGAGGGATTCGGAAGGGAAATTTATCTTTGGTTTCTCCAGTGGCTTGAAAAATTCCTCACCGATGATGGCTGAATTAAAAGCAATTAAGATCGGAATGGAAACAGCCATGGCGAAGGGATTCATGAACTTAATTGTTGAGAGTGATTCTAAAGTTGCTATTGAAATCATTACCAGCGTCGTAACAGAAGAAAGAAAGTCTGATGATGGAGGTCTAAATGTTATCTCTTCAATAGTTGAATTGGGTAAGAAAGCTTATCATATTTCTTGGAATCATGTCTTCAGGGAAGTCAACTCAGTCGCAGATGGTCTTGCCAAACATGGATTATCGTTATCTCCTGATTTCGGTGTTAAATTGTTCCACCATCCTCCCTATTTTATTCACAGTCATTTGTCTGAAAATAAGATTGGAAAAGTTTATGTTCGATGATACATTTTTCTTTCATAGTCTTTCTCCTCCATTCTACTTGTATATTATTTTGTATTTTACTTTAAAATATATAACAAATGAGAGTATTTTATGATAATATCTTTTTTTATATAGTTTTTCTTTACTTTTTATTTTGTAAAAAGATTCAAATTATTTTCTTTATATATTGCTTTTTTACAAAGATCAAAATAAAATAGTTGAACATTAACCATGAAACATAACGGAATAACAAAATGAGTCTTGTAATTCTGAGTTATCATTTTCGATTAACTTTTAAAATCAATATATATTTTTTTCTCTTCTCAATATACGATTCAGAATGAGAAGATTCGTACACCCATCACAAAAAGTAAACAAACATCCAATATATAACTGACTTTAATATTATAATAATACTTTAAAATTATTTTTTAAAATCTTATTATAATTATTATAGTGATAAAAACGGGTTGTTAAGAGAACTTATAACCAACCGCTCCTTGTAAAATTATGTTGTTGGATTGAAAAATTTGTTAATTAATATTATGATTATATTAGTTTTTTTTTTTATCATTTAACCTTAATTAAAGGAGATATATTTTAAAACAGAAGGTTATGTTTTTCTTTTTAGATTGTTTTGAATGGAAAGGAATTGAATTTGACTTTCTCTGAATTCATTTAATTTCATATTTGTAATATTTTTTGCTTCCATTTCCCTCTTATTAGTGATCTAGCATTCAATCAATGAAATATCTAAAGGAAATGGTAGCTTTTTTATTCAATTCTATTAGATTTTTCTTACAGTTAAAATATCTTTATTTTATTCAATTTCAAATAAAATGATTTGATATATAAATTATAGTGTATATATTTATTTATTCTAATAGAATAATATGGTTTTTTATTTCTCTAAAAAAAATATTATTTTAAAAAATCAATTGACTGGTAAGTTTATTTAGTTTAATCAAAATAATATTTATTTTATTTTTTTATAATTTTTTCACTTAATTTGATGCATTTAACTAATTTTTTTAGTTGATTATTGTCCGAACCATTTTGTCACTCTAACAGTTTTTATATGAAAATTTATTCATATAAGTTTTATTTTTATTGTTTTATAGTTATCTTCTACCTATAAATTATCTGTTTATTTCTCGAGATGAAAGTTAAAGGGACTGAAAAATGAAAAAAAAAAGTTAAATTTTGATAAATATTGTTTACATGTGTTTAATATTATTTATTTTTCCTCACATAAAAAAAAGGGAGAATTTTAAAATATTTATATAACATAATTAATTATTTTAAAAAGATCACGGTATAATTTTTTATAAAAATCTTTAATTTTTTACTTCTTTATTATAATAGTAATTTTAAAAATAATAAAATATTTTTTCTTATTTTCCATATATTTAATTTTTCAATTTTTTTTACTCATTTAAATTTATTGAACGATTAAAGACCTATTTTGAACGACCTATTTAAATTATGATTTGTATAACTCTGATCAAATTAGTAAATTTATACATTACGCATTATATAAAATAATAATTATTTTTAAATAAAATAAAAGTAATATTTTATTAAAAAATGTTATATTATAAATTAATTTGATAAAAAATTCATTGTAAAAATAAATATTATAATAAATCTTTAAATATAGATTAAAATTAATTATTATTTTAAATTAATAATAAATCTTTTAAACATCATTTAGATTAAAATTAATTATTATTTTAAATTAATAAATTACTAAATAATAAATAGTGTAATAAAGAATAAGTTTTTAATTTTAATTTTAATATTGAATAAATTTATTTTCTTATAATTTATATTAAATCATAATCTTTAAAATAAAACTAATTTCATAAAATAAAATTTACATTTTTAAAATATTTATTTATTTAAATATTTTTTTAATTAATTAATTTTGTATAAATATATTAATATAAATTTTTTTAAAATTCAATAAATAAAAATTGACTTATAAGCTCGTTTATTTAGGATAAAATTAAATAAAATTAATTTTTTTATTCATTTTAAAAAATAGATATCAAATTTTTTAACTTCACCCGATGAATTATACCAGACCGGATCGCCTTTTTTTCTATAACTCAATATCTACCACTGTCGAAACATAATGCAAAAATGTGTGAATTTCATACATTTCAACACAAAAATTAAAAAAATCCATAAATAAAATAAAATCTTCATCTATCTAACGCGAAAAAAAAAACAAAGAAAAAATTAAACATATTCGACTGTGTTGTTATATATAATTGAATATAATAAATATTAGTAAGTAAATATTCTAAAAATTTACACAGTAAGTATGCTAAAATACATTCTTAAAAAAAGTGAAAACAACCAAGGGACTTTTCCCCTGTCTTAGTTTCCCATGAAAGGATCCTTTGAAGAAGATAAGAGCCAATCAAATTTAAAACATTGGGTGCAAAAAATATTCATTCATTGAGTTTTCATGAATTACTATATCTAAAAATAGAAGCAATATTTTCACCAAAAACAAAAAAACAAGCACACCATCATGCAACTCAGATAAACCACATATTCAGTTATCTAAAGTTTTCAAAATTTCTAATGCAATTTGAAAAGTTTCTAAAAAAATAGTTCTGAAATTTACAATCTGTAAATAACTCCGGTTGTTAAAACATAATCTAAAAATAAATTATGAATTAACTTATTTGAATTAGATTTTCGAACTATATTTCTTAGAAATGTATTTTAGATTTAACCATCTTAAACATTACAAATATAAATCAAATACAATTTTTTTATTAGATTTTTAGATATTCAATATGTAATATTATTCAAACATAAATTACAAACAAATTTTTAACCTTAAATGAAAATATGTTTGTATAAGAGTTGTACTCACGAAGGTGGTCGTGCTAGTACAGCGGTGCCATACCAAAAAGGAAATATGGCTTCAATGATACTTTTAGATATATTACGAGGTGTATAGAAATTATATGGGTGCAAGAAGCAGCCCTTTTCATGGGCTTTCTGAAAGCTAGAGCCCAACCACGTGTCTTTGCACATTAAATTTTATATTTTTAAGGAAAAGAAGGAGAAAAGAAATGACCGGCGAAAGAAAAAAAGACGGTGGTGTTTAAATAAAACGAGAAGAATAAGACAGAAGGAGCTTCTTCTGCTGCTCCACTGCTTCAACGTCCCAACAACAACTTCACCACCCTTTCTCTCTCTCTGATTCTTCCAATTCCCGTTACTTTAGCAACTTCCTCAAACCCCACTAACTGTAAGCGCTTCTTCTTCCTCTTCTATTTCCCCCCATTGTTTCCGTTTAGTTTTTTAGTAACTCACTTCTTACATGAATGAATAGTAAAAGCTTTTCGGGTGCTTTGTTTTTCTCTTTTTTTGGATATTTACTGAATTTATTGGCATGGAAGCGTGTTGGTGTTTTGCTTGTGTTGTTTGTTTTTGAGCTTTTGTTACTGCTTACGCTCCATGTATCTTAGTGGTTGAGGTTGAGGTGGCTGTTTTGTTCGTTTATTTGGGTTTTGAGGGGCCTAATGGTGTGTCTGTATTTTAACTTAAGGTGTGTTGGTGACTTTGGTATTTGTGGCTTTCAGTGTTGCTGCTCTGTGAAGTTGGTGAGAGACAAATCTTGAGGAATTTTGGATCTGTTTCCTGTAAAACCCTAGTTTTCATCCGTGAGGCTTTGGAAATTGGGGTTCTGTGTTCATGGAAGCTGAGGATGGAACTAGCAACGGTGATAACGGTGAACGGACTGGGTTGGATAGGAGGTCAAATTCTCGAGATGGAGATGATGGGGGGAGAATTCAAGGTGGAAATGAGGTCGCGGGAGGTGAAGAAAGTCAAGGCTTGAAGGATGAAACTATAAATAATGGGGTTGTGATTGAAGTTGAAGATGTTCAGGGTTTGAATAAAGCTGTAGATAATAGGGTGGCAATTAAAGGTGGGAATGGTGTTGCTGAAGGTGAAGAAGTTCGGGGCTTGAAGCAGGAAGCTGTAAATAATTGGGTGACACATGAAGGAGGAAATGGTGTTGCTAAAAGGAAAGAAGTTTGGGGTTTGAAGAATGCAACTGTAAATAATGGAATGGTTCTTGAGGGTGGAAATGGTGTTGCTAAAGGTGCAGTTTGGGCCTTGAAGAATGATGTCATGAATAGCAGGGTTGTAATTGTTGATGGGAATGATGTTGCTGAATACGTTTTGGGCTCAAAGAATGAAGTTATAAATAGTGGGGTGGCAATTGCTGATGTGAATGGTGTTGCTTACAGTGGAGAAGGTCTGGGCTCAAAGAATGAAGCTGTAAATAATGAGGTGGTAATTGCAGACGGGAGTGATGTTACTAAAGGTGAAGAGTACCGGTTGAAGAATGGAAGTGTAGATAATGCAGTGGCAATTGCAGATGGATTTGGTGTTGTTGAAGGGAACACTTAGAAACTTATTTAGGGTTTCAATAAAGTGTCTAAAAGCATTGTTACATTGTACTTATAGATAAAAGAGATACAACATAGAGAATATGAGTCTCAACCCAATCCCTTAACCCTAAGGAACATACATAGACAATACAAAGATAAAAGAAAAACATGTCTCAACATTGTATGAATCAAGCTTGGAGCAAATCAATTGAATCCTAGGACCTCTCAAGGATTTAGTTAAAATGTCTGTTAGTTACTCATTGGAGGTTACAAATTCAGTTACAAGTTCCTTAGACACTAATTTTTCTCTAATAAGTGACAATTAATTTCGATATGTTTTGGTTTTTATGAAAAACTGAGTCGAAGGGAATATCTGTCCATTATCACAAAACAACTTTATCTACCCATTATCACAGAATTTTAATTATTGAAGGAGTTGAAGGAGTTTTTTTATCTACACAAGTTCACATGTAGCAAGTGTCATATATCTATACTCAGCTTTTGCATTAGATTGAGCAATAAAATTTTGCTTTTTAATCTTTCAAGAAATCAAATTCCCTTAAATAAAGATACAATATCCAGTAGTAAATCTTCTATCAATGGGACAATCAGATCAATCTGTATCACAATAACCTAGAATTTGAGTATTACCCTTATCTTCATATAACAATTTTTGTCTTGGGGTCCTTTTAATATATCTCGAAATGCGAATCAAGGCATCCCAACGATCAGTACAAGAATTTTGCATAAATTGGCTAAATGAGTTTACCAACCAACCTCCTATATCTTTTTAGGTTTGACAATTTTTCTCCTTTATCTCCCATTAATTTCTGATTTGGGTCCATTGAGGTATCAATGGGTTTACAATTTGTTAAACTTGTCTCCTTCAGAATACCAAGAGAATTCTTCTTTTGAGAGATAATCACACCTTCCTTTGATCGAGCCACTTCAATACCAAGGAAATACTTCAATTGACCAAGATCTTTGGTTTGAAAGTGAACAAATAGGTGATTCTTCAGTTGGTTGATCTTAGTATAATTATTGTCTGTAATAACAATATCATCAATATAAACCATAAGATATACACTTGCTTGAAGAGGAATGACAATAAAACACTGAGTGATCTGCTTCACTCCTTTTCAAGCCAAACAACTATACAATATGGCTGAATTTTCCAAACCAAACTCAGGTTGACTGCTTCGTGATAAGATTATCCATGATGGAACCTGATCACCAGCTAAGATTTGATCACGTACATGATCAAAATCAGAGTGCAGACTCCTCAAAATTAGAACTATATACAAGTTATCAAGTTTGGAGTTTAACTCCTCTAAGGTATTTGTTACAAGAAACCTTTTTAATTCCTCCACAGCAGTCCTAACTTTTGCAATGTGAGACATTATGTCATGATTTGTCTGTTTGAGAGGCGTCACTCTTTGAGTTGCATCAAATAGATGCTGAATATCGTTAGCAAAAATGTCTTGAGCCTTTTTCCAAAAGGAAGAATAAGTTTTGAATGACTTAAGAAGCTCAAGAACCTCAAGTTACACAGACTGCCATAAGATTGCATAAGGCTAAAAGTCTATTTTCTCCTAATGAGGTCTCTCTGAGGCAGAAACAGAGTTCACATCTTTCTCCAGATGATCATGATGTCCTTGACCTAGAAACCATAGTTTAACTGATGCAAACTAGGATAGATAATTTTTCTAGTTGAGTTTGACACTGGTTGTGGTAGGAGTAACAGAAAAAGAAAAATAGGGTACCTACATGCTAATTAGGTATGATATGAGCAACTCATTGCTAGTGCCGTCCCCTGAGCTTTGAACATCCGCTTCCAAAAGGAACTGATAAAAACACTATCTCTATTTGAAACTATGGATTTAGGGAATCCATGAATCGTTGCCACATGGTTAATAAACGCTTCTGCTATAGTTTTGCTACTATATTCAGCTTTGATAGCAATAAAATGACCAAATTTAGAGAGTCTATCAACAACTACCATTATAGTAGAAAACCCATGAGAGGGTGGTAATTGAGTAATGAAGTCCATGGCAACATCCTCCCAAATCTGTTGAGGAATGGGTAATGGCTGAAGTAGTCCTGCAAGTAATGTATGGTCCACCTTAGCCTGCTGACAAATGCTACAATTTCTGATATACTCCCTAATTTCCTGATGCATCTTTGGCCAATAAAATTGAGTACAGATTCTAGCAATAGTTTTAGCAATAGTTTTGGTGCACCCAGCATGACCACCAACTTTAGAGTCATGAAATTCATAAATGATCTGCCTCCTCAATGTTAAATCTGCTGGAACCATTAATTTATCCTTGCGGAACAATAATCCAAATTTTACCACATACTTGGGATCACAGAAATCAACTTGATTGTGCTAACTAATTATTTTCATTGATTCCTCATCTGTTTTCGTCATGTCCATTACTTTCTCCAGCCAACTGGCAGTAGGTTCAGACCATGCCATGAAAAGGCTTCTTGATAAAGCATCTGTTGGTATATTTTCCTTGCCTGGCTTGTACTGAATAGTGAAATCATAACCTAAAAACTTAGGTAACCATTGTTGTTGCTCAAGAGTATGAAAGGTTTGAGTAAGTAAGTCCTTAAGGCTCTTTTGATCAGTTCGAATAATGAATTTGTGTCCCAACAAGTAGTGTCTAAATTTAGCCATTGCCTCAATTATTGCATAAAATTCTCTTGTATACGTTGACTGCTTCTGCATTCTAGGGGAAAGCTTTTTTGAAAAATAAGCAATAGGGTGTTGATCTTGACTCAAAACAGCTTTGATACCTAGCCCGGAAGCATCAATTTCCAGTACAAAGGGCTCTTTAAAATTAGGAATTGCAAGAACTGGCTCAGAAGTCATAACTTCCTTGAGTTTGTGGAATGCCTCTATTGCAGCTTCCGACCGTCGAAAAGAGTTCTTTTTCAATAAATTATTAAGAGGCCCAACTATAGAAGCATAATTCTTAACAAACCTTCTATAGTATCCTATGAGTCCCAAAAATCCCCGTAGATGTTTAATTGTTGTTGGTTGAGGCCAATTTCTAACCACTTCCAGCTTAGCGTTTTCCATAGCAACACCTGCTCCAGACATTGTATGACCGAGATAATCAATTTTTCTAACTCCAAAAGAACACTTGGATAACCTAGCATAAAGCTGGTGTTGTTGCAACGTCCGTAACATAGTTTCCAAGTGTTTTAAATGATCATTCCAAGTGACGTTGTATATCAATATATCGTCAAAAAATATTAGCACACATTTTTGTAATATTCCTTTGAATATTTCATTCATCAAACTCTGAAAAGTGGCAGGCACATTTGTTAATTAAAACGGCATTACCAACCATTCATAATGACCATGGTGCGTTCGGAATGCAGTTTTATACCTGTCCTCTGGCTTCAATAAAATTTGATGATAACCAGATCTCAAATCCAGCTTTGAAAAGAAAGAGGCTCCAAATAATTCGTCAATGAGTTCATCCACTGTTGGAATAGGAAAAAGAGTCCTTAATTCTGATAGCATTCAATGCTCTATAATCTGTACAAACCCTCCATGATCCGTCCTTTTTCTTGACTAATATAATTGGAGAAGAGAATGGACTCTTACTAGGTTGTATAATGCCTTCTTCCAGCATGTTATGCACCAATTTCTCTATCTCATCCTTTTGACTATGTAAATATCTATATGGCTTAACCTTAACAGGTTGAGATCTTGGCATCAATGGAATTGAATGATCATGATATCGTTGAGGGGGTAATGAACTAGGTGTACTGAAAACATAGCCATAATTGTGTAATAATAATATCAACTCAGGTTTGAGGTTCGTAGGAATATCTGGTAGTGGAGACTGATAAGGGTGTTGTTCAACTAACTGCATGCTAAGTACTTTAGCAATTGAATCTGTATTAATCAACCTCCTTATGTGATGCAAATGAGCTTGCGTGGGAGCACAATCAGAGTCACCTTGTAATGTAATGAATTTTCCATTATGTAGAAATTCGAGTTGCGATGTTGCATAATCAACAATATGAGGCCCAAGAGTTTTTAACCAATTAACTCCAAGAATCAAGTCAACACCCGAGGCAACAGAAAAACAAGCAATAAGATGTCTATTTTTACGTTCAGCTACACCATTTTGTTGAGATGTATAAGCACAAGAAGTTTGATGCAAAATACCATGAGAAGCCATGAATTGTTTAAAAGAATGAGAAAGATATTCACGACCATTATCACTGCGCAAAACTCTAATAGAAACACCGAACTGAGTGAAGCCCTTTTCCTTGTTTGCAAGGGCGAGTTCAGTCATCACGATGAGATACCAATGCAGAAGCAGGTGTGTCAAGGTTGGGTTTTGCTGGTATATGCAAAAGAGTGGAGCAGGTTGATGTCAAGGTGGGGACAACCGGAGAACCCAAAATCTGATCACGAATATGTGAATATTGATCAGTAAGTCCGTGTAATGCCCCTAGCATGAAGAACTTTGATCGTTGTCCTATCTCGGTGGCAGGGTCGGGGGAAGGAAGCAATAACTCATTGAATTCATGAAAAAGAGTATGAATTTTGCCCATATAATCAGTCATAGAATCTTGATGTTTAGAGGCAATAACATCTACAAATTTAGAACAAACATCATAGAGACGTTGAATATCATTGATGTATAATAACTTGACATGTTCCCAAATTTTGGCACATGTTTCGTAGGAACGAAAAATTTGTTTTAACGAAGGATTAAGAGTACCTTGAGAACCACACATAATTGAGCATCAATGGTGTCCCAACGGTCTTCCTCACCAGGAGTGAGAGTAGGTGCTTTCGGGGCAAGATGATCAAGATACTTCTGACTCTTAAGCCATAATCTGACGTATAATGACCATGTGACATAATTAGGGCCAATTATCTTGTTAATGGATAAGTGCACATTAACATAGTTAGTGTAGATGGAAGGATCAGACGCAATACTGACAGAATTTGAAATACTTAAAAGAGCGGAAGAAGTCATAAAGGGCGCAGCGGAAGCGTGGTGGGCCCATAACCCACAGGTCCCAGGATCGGAACCTGGCTCTGATATCATGTTGAATATAGAAGAAATAGAGTTTGAAATTAATCTCCCTTGTGTATAAATCACACATAGGATAACCTATTTATAGTAGAGAGATACAATTAAAAAAGTAACTGAAAGTAACAGAATAAACAAAAGATATTGTTTGATATTGTGATTAACAATATCTAACAATATCTTAACAATATCAAGTAATATCTAAACAATATCTAACAAAATGCTTAAAAGGAAGAAACAATATTACAGATATGAAATTAAATGAACTCAGTGAAAGTCAAATTCAATTTCTTTTAATTCAAAACAATCTAAACAGTAAAACCTAACTTTCTATTTTAAAGTATATCATGTTCAAGGTTAAACGATAAAAAAATAATTAATATAATCTTAATTAACAAATGTTTTAATCCAATAACATAATATTATAGATTCGTGAATGATTTTGAACATTCGGCCATTATCAAAAGACTGATAAGATATGCAAGTAATTCAAGTTGATGGAATAAAATACCATTGAGCTAAAAGAATAATAAGAAAGTATCAATAAAGTGACTCAATATTGCATCTGAAATAAATAATAAAAGATACAGTAATAGTGTATATGTGCTCTACTCGGATATTATTTTCTAACAAACTAATTACTCTTAACAAGTCATATTGTCACAACAACAAACACTGTCAAACCCTAGCTTGTGGGAGGGAGGGGATAGACCATATCACAGGTGAAGATTTCTTGTCACATAATAAACAACTTTCAAGCATTTGGCCTAGTCTACACTATAACTTAAGCTTACATCACAGGATAATCAATTACATAAAATTATCACCTAAACATATCTACCAAAGCTGTAGTCATTGACACAGTAAATATATTTTGTTTTTGTGTGTGTAAAAGGTTTAGAAGAAAATTTGTTAGTAGGGATTCAACACTGCATGAAGACTACCAAATCTGGCAAATAGACTATTTAAAAAAAAAAAAAATTCATGGACGGGGTTAGTTCTGGCACATTTCTGACACAACATGAGGTAGCAGGAGTACCATGTTTCGGTTGCATGAGCCAATACATGGTGTTAGGTTAGTTGCTGACGCAATTGAGCAAGCAATTCAGAATGGTTTCTCAGACCTTAATATCTTCCAACTTGAATAGGGACCCTCTCCTACATCATTTAGGGAATTTGACCATCCCAATGCAGTTGCAATTTCTTGAAGTTCACCAATAACAAGTGTGGTGTCACGAATATATACACGCCCTCCTGGTCTTAGCATCCGATCCATCTCAAGCATAATGGTTGAGATGTTACACTTTTGCCTGAAAAACAATTTGTTTATCAAACACTGCTAATGGCAGGTGTCAATAGAGAGAAGTACAGTGTGATACACACCTCTTTTTTTCAACAGAGAAAAGACCTGCTGCATGCAGCAGATCATACGTTCTTGGGTATGTGTCAAATGGTTCACACCTGTCAAGGTAAAAAATCCCTACTCATAGTCCAAATTAAGAAAATAAAAAGAGAGACGTGAAAATATTTGACAATTAGTTTCAAAAGTAGAATAAATAAATTAACTAACTCTATGCATTATTTTATCTCTTCTAGTTATGTTTTCTCAACTCACTTAGATAAGACAAAAATGCACATTCACATATCACCTTTCATACTATACGCTTTCTAAAATGAAGCTCAATAGTCATAAATGTCCAGACAAAATCTATTCATTTTCATGCCAAATTAAATTAATATATAAAGACTTTCGATCATTTTGCACACGTTTTTTTCTGAAAAAATATTTTATGCAACTTGACCATTTTTATTTCAGAAGAAATCAATAAGGATATCCCTCGGAATTTCACATGCCAATCAGCTTAGATAATAATGCTATAACTGTGACAACTTCATTCAGTAAGACAACATCAATCCCATGGAATTAGATTAAAAACAAATATGCAAGCAACAGCCTCATACCAGTCATGCGCAACGCCTATCAGTCCACGGTCATATATAACAGGCAAGGTATTAAATCCACTAACAGGGACAACATTCATAACCCAACAATCAATCTGAAGATCATGCAATGCAGCAGCAACCCTGCAGTTATCAAAAGTGAAAGTTGTCATAACACTAATACCCACACTGAAAACAGCAAGGTCAGACAATCATTCTATAGAAAATTAATAACTGGCATATGTACAAAAAATAAGATAAAGAAAACAAGAAAAGTAACACTCTCATACCCTCCAAATCCTGCCCTCATGTCCATTACATTTCTCAGGTTATACTCCTGCCAACGGAAAGCCCGGACATAACTTTCTATTATTTCAAACCAATATTTTGTGTCAGCCCTCAAGAGTTCATCTCTAGATATAGTGGCATCCACTTGGATGCTTTGAAGCCTTTTCGGTGGTTCATGAAGACGCAAAGGCCACTTTGTAACATTTGCTCCAAATCCATTACTAGGTAATTGTGTGATGCAAGCCTTAAGATTCACATACCTGCAATTGTTTTGTGCTATCACTTGTTCTGCTAGGCATAAAACTCAAATTGACAAGTCAAACTATTATGGTATGACAATCAATCTTTTAGCATCTCTAACTCTTATAAGCCATCACATTCCAGTTCAAGTAATCATGAAGACCACAAACAAAAGATATATGGCTGGATTAAACAATATGTAGGTGTCATACCAAACATTATCTGGATCATCATTGGACTCACATAATGGAGGATGCACAGCCATGTCTCGACTAAGATAGCAGCTATTATTCATAGGTTTCTGCCATATAGCAATATAACCTTCCTTTTGTACAAGTTCCCAGCAAATACGAGTTGTCAGGTTCTCCATTTCTATTAAGTCCAAAGACCATGGGGGTTAAAACAAAATATCTCATCTTAATATATGAAGATATAGATAAGTTATGCCATATCATGTTATAATATTGATCACAGAAACAATGGAGGGAGAAAATAGTAGACCCCTAACATTTAAGTATCTATAAATCAATTACCCATTGAAAATGGTACTACTGTTTTGGTAAGCACAGAAATTAAATTATGAGCTACCTTTCCATTGTTCTTGAAGGGTCTCTTCATGTTTGTAAACTGGCTGTGCTGCCCAGACAAAGTAGCCACCTGCCCTCAGGAGCCTGTTGGCCTCAAGAAGCAAAATTCCATCTCCATTAAAGCCATATAAAAACAGAACATCAGTACAAAGAACTAAAGCCTTTAAGCAAAATTGTGATCCAACTATTATCTATTATTTCTTAAGTTGATAGAGTAAAAATATGATGAAATCCAAACAGTTCAAAACATAAAAGAACAATGTCATCATCTCACGTAGCTCATCAATTCATTGACAGAGTCAAAATAATAAATTAAACTCTTATTTGACTTTTTTTCCTTTCAACCTTAGTAGCTTCTAGCTTCAACCCTTCAACTTTTGAAGAAAATTATCATATATTCAAAGTTTTTTTCCTTCATAGAACGAAAAGGTCAACTAAGAAACCATCATAACCTTTCATTGCCACTGTGGTGTAGCCATGTACCTAAGTAAGTAGCTTCAAGTTATCTTTCTTTACTTAACAATTTAACCTTGGATACTTTTTATTCTGAGACAATTCATTCCACAGGGTAGCTCAATTACTTGTGTAAATTGTTTAAGTGACATTGCTGACCGAAAACAGCAGCAAAGAATTATTTTAGTACAAGTTGCTACATGTTTTCACATAATCTTTAAAAAAACATTTAGTTAGGAGATGAACAGTCAGAGATCAAAGGTTTAATGAGAGAGAGGAAGTACCATCACGAGTCCAATTAATTCTGCATCTTGAACAATGAATCAGATCAAATGCCTGGCTAGGGAACAACAAACGGTGTGTAGCAAACACTGCTGCCATGGCAGGCACGCCTCGCTCAAGCGCAAATTGAATCTGATTTTCATGAACATCTTTTGGAGCTATTGAAAGAGTGGTCACATTACGTTGCATCAAAAAGGCACCAAAACTTGCCACTCCACAGCCAACATCTAATGCAACTCTGGTGTTGTGACCAAATGAAATGTCAGGAACCATCTGCACATCAAATTTCACAACTACTCTCAATATGGTAGCAACAAAAATATCAGAACGAATTTAAATAAGAAACTAACCTCGGAAATCTGATCCAGGTATTTATCTGCACCATGTATAAATTGAGTTCCACCACCAGGAAAAACAAATTTATCATTCTTTATTGATATCCAATTTTGGCCACCTTTATCCTCAACCAAACGTGTATGGGGTACATTACTGAACCAAACCTGTAATTAAAAATAAGTTAGCAAACCCTTTCTTCCCAATCCAAACCAACCAAAAAGTGGCATATGATACAAAATTTAAATTTCACGAGTTTGTTAAATCAAGATTCACAAAATCAGATTCATCCCCAGCATATAATTAAGATATGAATCAACACTCAAAATGCCAAATACTAACCACAAGTACAACAAAAGTCTTATCCTACATGGATCACACATTGCTACTGGACTCAGTTAAAAATCGAATTGTTAGGAAAATTATTTACCTCATAACAATTTCTTCCAAAGCTCTTGGTCTCTCTCACTCTTTACATGACTAAAAATTATGTAACATATTCTTCTCACTGGTGCTTAACACTCCAAAAGAAGAAAAGCATCACTCATCCTGACCTTAATCGGACATACCACACCCGCGAATTGTACAACCACACCCGTCAATTGCACAACCACAAAATTGCCTTTTTCTATTTTTATTTTCTTTATGGTGTGTAATATGCTGAGGTATCTCTTTTCTTTTATAATCTTTTGCCCTATAGGTTGTATATAAGATATTCAAAGAAGACTATTCCATCAAATCTGTCTTAAGCATTCTTTCTGGTTTGTCTTTTCTTTTATATGATGAAGGTTCAGATTAAAAAGAATGCACATTCCACCATCCCTATAGTTAAATTTCTATCACCTGCCACCAATTTGTCAGAGTTATTGTTCTTGTTCATCTCCTGCTCATTTTAGCTTCTCATTAAAATCCAATAAGTATCTCAACTAAAGCTCCCACTAATAAGTTCATTGGTTAAACAATTAATAAATACATTCTCTTTTTTTATATAGAAAATCCCTTAGAGGGGTGCATTGGTAATACTTTCCCACGAAAACCTTCCACATTTATCCTTAACTTGTACATGTCGTTTATCACTTGGCATTCTCCTAGAACAAAATACATATTATCCTAGAATGTGCGCACAAGTTCTCAATTGCCATCCATGGTCAGGGTGCTAACTGATTAACCCCTTCAAAATGACCACTCGCCAAAACTACAACCAAACACCCCTCCTCAAAATCACCACCTAGAGAAGACAAAACTACCTTTTACATCAAACAAAAAACTGAACTTCGCAAGCTGTCCTTGACCAATGGTCATCCATGCACAAGACCGTCCTAACTAATCAGCCACTTCATCAAAATCACTACTCACCAAAAACCCAAATGCACGTCACCAACCACCCTAAGAAAGAAGACAAATATACAGCCTTTCACAAAGAAACAAAAAAACTTACAGAGCAAGTACCTCGTCTCTGCTTTTAGGCCAAAGGATGGGCCTCCGGTACCCTTTGGGCTGCGGCACCCGACAGTTTAGGCCCATCCCTTCTTGGGGACAATGCCGCTCGTACTTCTCCCCTCTCAAGCTCCCTTCCAACTTCTCAATCGCTTTCTTGTTATCTAAACACGGCACGTAATCCACCATCCTCACATCACACACCTTGTACTTCTCCACTTTCTTCCTCACACCATCACTCTCCTTCGCCCCGCTTAAAATGCTGCCGTTTACCCATTCCTCCTCAAAACCCAGATCCAACTCCCCCACTCTGAAATCCTCCGTCATCACGCCGTTCCCGTCCAACACCCCCATCCGCTCCACAGGCGGTAACGGCGGCACAAGGAACATTTTCGGCGACGGAGCCAGGGCAGGAGGAGGAGGAGGAAGAGGAGGAGGAGAAGGTGATGATGGTTGCCCCTTCGAGAGTGCATCGACGGCGGCGGAGGAGAATGCGAAGGAAGAATAAGAAGTGGGGGAGAAACGCGTGAAGAGAAAGAGAAAAAGGGTGAGGGAGAAGAGTAAGAGGGAGATAATTCTAACAGATGAAGAGGATTTCAGAAAATCCGTAGACCATATGGACTTCATTTGGTCTGAGTGCGTGAGAGAGAAGAGAAGAAAGTGTGTGGATCTCGCTTCAAGGGCGTTAAGACCAGAAAGTACGAGAATGAGAACGACCTTATTTACGGGATAACGTGTTTGTATAATTGCTGTGTTGGGTGTACAAAATGGGGACTAGTAAAATGCGTCAGTGTGAGAAGAGGTTCGCATTCTAAATAAAATACTAAGAAGAAAAACGGAAAAAAACAAATTAATGTTAAAAGAATTTGGTAACTTTGTTTCAATTTTAAGTTTTTTTTTTTTTTTTTTTAAGTAGAGGTTGAAACGGGATAAGTCGGACGGAACACTGACTGGACTACTCTTTCTTTTTATATCCCATTAAATTTTATTTTACTTTTACTATTATACTTATCTTTATAATATATTTTGGATTGATATTTTCGTAAACACTTTTTAAAATAAGCATGAGAGAAAAAGACGGGATAAGATCGGAATTAGAAATTAAGTTCACTCTCCTATCATTGTTAAATTTTGAGTTTTTCCAGTCCATCCTTTATTTATATTATTTTAAAAAAATAATTATAAATATAATAAAATAAATTAATTTTTATATATAAATAAATATTTATAATTTTATAATTTATAATTATTATTAATTAAATATATATTTTAATTTATTATATTTATATTAAAATATATATATATATATATATATAAAAGAAACATTTAATTATTTTTTCTTTATACAAATATATAATACTTATATTATAATAATAATAATAATATATTAAAACATTTGATTATATATAAGTAAATTATTTTTTAAGTCATCATTTAAAAATATGGACTATATAATTTATAAGAAAATATTTAATAAGTTAATTTTTATTTAATGAGTTTAAAATAATAAAAGTTTAAATTTTTAATTTTTTTAATCCTTTAAAATATAACTATTTTATTAAGATAAAATTTGATAAATGACAAATAAGAATTATAAGATCTAAAAAATATAATGCAATAAAATCTAATAAAGATAAATTATAAATAAAATAATATTAATTATAACTAAGATTTATATAAAATATTTAAAAATATATAAAAAAGAAGAAAAATTAACTTTATATTCATTAAATTTGCGAGTACCTATCTTTGCTCGACTTTTTAAAGTGAGAAAAATTCAAATATGGTTCGATCAACTCAATTTTTCCCTATCAAACTCGGGCGGAGACGGATGTGTCACCGCACGTATAGGTTTAATTGTCATCCCTATTTTGGAACACCCATTCCAAAATTTGTTTCGGAAAAAGTTAATCCGAAAATGCATTCCGAATTGGGGTATTCTAGAATGTGTTTCCCTAAAGGCTAATCTAGAAATGCATTCCGGAAACACATTCCAAAATACCCAATTTGGAATGCATTTTTGGATTGTCTTTTCTAGAATTCAATCTTATTTTCGAACATTGTTTCAAATTGAGCAATTTTGGTATGTTTGTACAATTTGAACGCATGAACATGTAATTCATATATAATATTAACGATTATTTACCTTAAATTATTAGAAAAAACCTTTAATGGATGTGATAGTATAAAAAAATCAAATAGCCAAGGGATGGAGGTGCAGAAGTTGTACATAAACAGAAGAAGAAGTTAGGGTAAACAAATTATGGGAAGGTATTTGACTTGGGGTATGGAGATGCAAGGAGAAATTATGGGGGTGCAAGAAGCAAGAGCTAAAATGGTGGGATGAATTAATGATTTTAGTCCGATCAACCCGTTTTGTCCCGCTCCGCTTAATCCGATCAATTTGGCGAGACAGAGTGATTGACCTACGGGTTTTAAAAAAATATTTATATATTAAAATAAAAAAAATATTATAATTACAAATTGAAATATGTAATTATAATATTATAATTTAAATTATAAAAATTAATCAATTAAATTTAAATTATTAATATAATTAGTTATTTTAACACATAAATATAATAATTTTTTCAATTTATCTAATAGAAATATTAATTAATAAATAAAAACTAAAAAAATTATTTATATAATTAAAAATATAGTTAAAAAAATACATATAAAAATTTGTTTTTAAAAAAAATATATTGTCGATCGAACTGCTAATCCATTAACACGTTCTTTGATGAGTGGGCTAAATTTTTGTAACTCGTCCTTACAAAGGTGGGTCAACTGCGCCACATCTCGTTTTTGCATGCTAGAGGCTAGACAAGCTAAAGTGGGACGACTAACCCATTTTGTCATCTCTAATTTTAAGCAATTTATATATCTTCAAAGGGAGTTATTTAAGAATAAAAATAAATATTTTATTATGGATATTTCATCTCGAGTTGCTCAATAAGAATTGTTTATTGATATGCTTAAATAAAATATTAGTTATTTAAAATAACTTTCTATTTGAGGAATTTTATGTGACATGATAAGTATTTAAATTGTTTTGATAGTTACTTCATCAAATAATTTACAAAAATAAACAAATGAAAATAAATGAAGAGAAAGAATGAATTTCTTAAAATTTATTAAGAAAACTTGTAATGAAGTATAATCGACAATAAATATTTAAAAATGATGTGATATTATAAATCCTTATTTTACAATTTTTTTAAGAGGTAAGAAGTAACTTACTTGAGTTGCTTCTATTAGAGATGCTAAAATTATAGAAAGTTTATTGTGTAAGTAATTGTAATGACTAAATTTTAAACAATGATGTAAGATTTATAATAAAATATTCATTTTTATTCTTAGATTATTTTAAAGTGACTTTTAGATAAAAAAACTATAATAAATATTTATTTTTATTTTTAAGTAACTCTTATTAATGACTCTTTTAACAAGATTTATATCTTATTCAAATTTTTAATCATTCCATAACTCATGTTTTATTGTTTTATTTTTATCTTTGTAAAAAAAATAATAAAGAAAATAATTTTAAATTTTATAAAAATAAAGAAAAGAAATTATATTAATTTTATATGTCCTAAAATTATATTTATGCTTTATTTATTTATATCTTAGTGCAATAAAAGTTATTAAAATAATATAAATTTAAAAACAACAAATCCCTAACGATTATATAGGCCAATATATATAAACAGGAGATAACAATCCTACATGAGAAGAAAATTTTATGTTGGTAATTTTAATAATATATTTATAGATTTAATTGTTTTATAAAGTAAACATATATAGAAAAAATGAAAAAATATTTTTAAAATATAATAATTTAAGGGATTTAAAAAAATAAAGAATGTTAAAGAGATAGTAGAAATAAATAAAAAAAATCATAATAGGATGAATTTCATTATTTAAAAGAAAAAACTATATTCTTTCTTAACTAAAAAATTCCCTGATATCGTAAAGGTTTTTTAAGTTTTTGAGATCGGAAATATAAACTTTAATATTTTATATTTAATAATTTTGAAAACCAAATTATTTATATATTTGAAATAAAAAAAATATTTATTCGGTCACGCTGACAGCGTGGGAGTAAATCTATTTTTGCCTTCTATAAATTTGGCGTTGTATTAGCTCGTGCATCCAACAATACACACAACTCGCACGCTACGCCAACGCTCCTTTTTATTTTTTTATGGATTGATCCTGTTAATTAATCACACTTCGGTTCAATTTGTTTTATTATATTTAAAAGAATTTAACAGCAAATAATATTTATTTGAAATTTAATATAAATAATTATTAGTGGACAGTATAGAATAACAAATTTAGAATTTATGGTAAAACATGGTAAAACCTTTTATTTTTCTTCTTATTAATAATTAAATATGTAAAGATTATATATTTTTTTCCTTTTTACATGTATTCTTCCAATTTGCTAAACGTTTCGTCCACTTCTTGTAATTGAATCCTTTCATGTAATATAATATAAAAACGATGCATCTATAGAGTATAAGACAAGAAATATATTTAAACTTAATTTTGTCTATTATTTTAAAGTTTTATTATCAATGTTAGTATTAAAAATTTGTTTGATATTTTATTGTTTATATTTATTTTGAATAAATTATTTTTTATAAATTTTATTTAAAGAAGTGATATATACAAATTTTTTTTTGTTTTCTTTTTTATATTTTGTTATTTATTTAAGAGAAATAGTTAAAGAGGTAAAGGTATTATCATACATGTTTCGGTGGAATTTCGATCGATCTCGATTCTAAGGGTGTTTTGGTCCTAATCGAAATCCTCCCACGTAAGTTCTTTTTACTTAGGCTAGCAATTTGATTTTCAATCGAAAACGTGTGTGAGAATCGAAAACTACAGGATATCGAAAATGTTGTTTTTGGTGTTTTGTATTTAAAGTATCGAAAGCATTAAGACTATTGAATCGAAAAACGAATGTTAAATTGCGAGGAAATATAAAGTGCGAAAACCCCAAATTTGCATGAATTGTAAATAGCGAGGAATCGAAAACAACGCAAATATAAATGACAAGAAATCGAAATTGCAAGAAAAGTAAATGACAGGAAATCGAGATTGCAAGAAAAGTAAATGACAGGAAATCGAGATTGCAAGAAAAGTAAATGACAGGAAATCGAGATTGCAAGAATGTTAAATCATGGAAACCTAAATGCATAAACTTAAATTTGCATTGAATTGAAATGGACAAGGAATCGAAAATACAGAAACATAAGACTGCTGAATTTAAGTTGCATCAAAGTAAATTACCAAGGAAAATACAGAAAACGGTAAATGTACTCAGTGAGCAAGGAAATCCAGATTGCCAGAAGCTTCATGGTGTTCGTCGTTTCTCCGGTAGACTTTTCACTACTGATTCTGTTCTCTGCCAATTTTTGCTCCCCTTTTCCTTCCTCCTTTGTTCTATTTATAGGGTATCCTTCAAGCCTTCCAAGAGCAGTTAACACGACTACTACCACGTTCTGCGTGCGTATGGCCGTTTATCTTCTATAGTTTCCCACGTTCTTCACGATCTCCGACTTTTTCCCATGATTTCAAAACTGCTCTTTATACGTGCATTCGACTTACTTCCTTTCACGATTTGGCCAAAGTCTTGATGTCCACATTGGCTTTCCTTACTCTCGATTCTGTATTTTTCGAGAACTTCGAATTGCTTATGATTCCTTTTTAACCCTGGTCTTACATGACTTAGTTTTTATTCGACAACAGTCATTTGATTATTATTCATTCGATTCTCGATTGTGCTTCTCGATGCTATATGCTATGTATTTCTGATTATACATCGAATGAATTTTTTGTTTATCTTATCGAGTCACATTTCTTTCCTTCGATTTCGATCGCTTTTCTCGATTTGCCACTAACAAAATGCCCCCTTGGAAGAATATAAATGATTTCTGTTTTATATTCTTTCAATATTCCCGCCTTAGTGTTTGAAAGCCCACAGGATTTAGGGTTTAGGGTTTCTGGGGTTCTAGGGTTAAAAGGGGTTTTAGGTTTCTTTTACACTTTACGTCGCCGTCTCGTCAGTTTGTTGCCTTTCAGTACAAGTTACATTAATTATCTTTCCCTTCCGTCGTTTCCAACTCCCTAAACGATTTCCCTTTAACCTTTCCTTGGTCTTTACTCTGGTCTTTACGCGAACTATCACCCTCTTCGCAATCTTATCTTCTCCTTTGAGCTCCTCGCTTCGTCCCTGTTACCTCATCCGTTAACTCTTCCCTTTCGTTTTCTTAAGCTCATTACAATGGCCACTTCATCCAAGTCATCCGATTTCTCGACTCCCCTCTTGCCTCATCCGTCGCTACCTTGCTAGAGATTAACAACCGAAGTTTGCTCCCCGCCTCTAATGGAGGAAGCTTCCAAAAAGATTGCTGAAACGCAGGAATTAGTTCCTTATACCTGTTGAGGGGTTGGTTTTGCTTTTGGGGGCCCCATTCTTTCCGGTAGTGGAACTGCTTTCTCCCCTCACCCTCTCAAACGTACCTCGCTCTTGTACATCGACTCGAAGTTAGGATCGATTTTCCGAACCTTGTTTCTAAGGTGTATCGGACAGGCCCTCCCTCCAAAAAACCTTTGTTTACTAAATGGTTTGATAGGGTCAAAGCTAAGTTTGGGAACCATTGGAGAAACGTAGGGATTTTCGATTTTTTACACTTGTCTCAATGTGACTTGTCTTACTTAGACATGGCTATGTTTTTGGCTGCCGTGCATTTATGGAACAAGGAGATACATGCATTGGAATTACCTTGCGGCCCTCTCTCACCTACTCTTTTCGATGTCGCAGCCATCACTGGTTTAAAACTTATAGGGGAAAGATATTTTCAGGGTGCATTTCCTTCGGATAATTCACTGAAGTCAAAAATTGATTGGGAATCGAAGGCTTATGGGCATTTCCTTGAGAAACATTTTATTGATGACCCTTCGATAGTAGTTACTGACAAAGAGCACGTAGCATTTTTGGTATATTGGTTGTGTACCCATGTCTTTTGCCCCCGATCAATCCAAATTTCCCCCCATTTATTTAACCTTGCATATCTCCTTCATTTAGGCCAACCTAACCTATGTTTAGCCAAGTTTCTGTTAGCGCATGTATATACTACTTTCGACGAAGCTGTCGATATTTTGAATACTCCTAAGGCATCGGGGAATTTTTCTGGCCCTGTTTGGTTCATCCAGTTATGGTTAACTTCGATTTTTGAGAGCATCCTTCCTCGATTTTCTACCGTCCCCCCGAGTGTGAATATAGAAGGGGCCCGATTATCCTCTCGCCATCCTCGCCATAAGTCTGATGAAACTACCTATTGTAAATACCTTCACTTTTTGTTAACTAGATTCGATTTCGATTCAACCTTGGCCCCTTTTACTGTAAATCTTGGACGAACAAGTGGCCAACTTAGGGGGTGTATTTGGTTTAAGTCAAAGTTTCCTGCTTCAACTCCTGGGTTGCAATTAGAATTGGTCGATATATGGAGTAACTACTTAACCCAAGATATATTAGTATCGGGCTTTCACCCCAAGGATTTCAAGTTTACTACTTACTACCCTCAACTTTTTTCAAGACAATTTGGCCTGAGCCAGTCTTTACCCTTTTTCCCTTTAAATACCTTCCCCAAATCCAAATTGACTGAGTCGAACATCGGCCGAGAGCTTTCCAAATTTTTGCCAAGAACCTCGATGCATCTTTATCCATATGTATTTGAATCGAATTACTTATCGACTGTGGAATTTTCTCAATGGTGGACCAATTGGTTTTCGAGTAATCGTGCTGTTTTTGACGAGGTTCGACAGAAACTGACTACTCGTCCTTCTCTTGTGTTGCAGGACAAGTCGAAAGGGAAGAAAGGTACACACTTCCACTGTCTCCAAATATCTCGATTCGAGAATTTTTATCAAATATGTTATACTCCACTAAAACTAGAATCGACCTTTTATGATGCTATCATTTCCTTATCCCGAAAAACAGATACCAATAGATCGAACCACAAAATAATTAATCCCTTAGGAAAAACCCCTTTTGAAATGTATTGTCCCGATCGCCTTCCCACTTTTCCTACAGCACCTTTTGGACTCGCAAAACCTTTAACTCATCCCAAATGGGTTCGAGAATTGAGAACCCTTAAAGAAACACGTCGCCCAAAACCCAAAAACAAAGACATTTCGTATCGAAATTGTTTTACTTTCCTTACCTTAACCTCCCCGAAGCTCTCCCGCCTCCTTGGCTAGTACATATTGATCGAGTCAAAATTTTGACTCCATCACCTTTTGGTGAGGTTTTATTGTTTTCTCTCAATTTTCAATTCGTGTTTTGGAAACCGACTATCTTCATTCCTCGACGGTTTCAAAATCTACTAAGGTGGTCGCCTTCGAGAAGGCACAAGAGGAAGAAAAGGACGCAAGCCGGGAGTCCCTGGATGAGTCGGACCCTCCGGCCTTCACCGTAAAGCGAAAACAATCGGTCACCATCACCACTTCGTCTTCGAAAAAATCAAAGGTACTTTTTTGATCTCTTTTTGTCTCATTTTTCTCGTTTATAACATGTTTCCTTATGGATTCTCATATCTCTTTTCGATTTCTACCCTACGTAAAAATCGAAGAGTCCACGACCGATCCAACCATCCACAAGCAGATCCATTATCGATGGATTCTAACACCGTTCCCTCCACGGGTCAAACAACACCCGTCACTCATTCTAGTCACATGAGTTTCCTTTTTCTCTCATTTCTATGTCTTAGATTTTGATAAGACTTGTATCATGACTCACATTTTCGATAAAATTTTTTAGGATAATCCATCGGCGACCATATCGACAACTGTCAAAACTCAGCTTCAGCCTTCAACACCGATCCCTGAGGTATATTTCTTCTTTTTACTTGTGTGTCTCTTTTTATGTCTATATATTTCCTTCTCTAATCAAGCGTTTCGATTCTGACAGCAGTCGAGACCGTACGCACTCTCCCACCTATCTCAATGCCGCTTGCTCTTCCTCCACCTGGTATTTTCCCTTTATGCTTTCATCATTGGATTCTTCATTTCATCCTTAATTTAACTCGACTTATCTTTTCAACTTGTTTTCTTTTTTAGTAATTATTCCCACTGGCTCAAATCCCGCACTCCCCATCTCCCACTTCCACGTAACAAATGGGTTCTCACCCATTTTCGATGCCAATGGTCGAGCTAATCTCGCCAACTTTGCCTATGCTCGACCGGCCCACTTCAAGCGGCGTGCCGGAATATCGAGCCGCTATCGAGGTCCATTCGCGATCCTCGATATTCGGTATCGAGCGGCGCCACTTCTTCCAGCCGGTCTTCTCAACCACCTCGCCCTCGACCGAAGGAGCTTATCGACTCAAGCAACGCTTCCGGACCTTCTTCTACTCTTCACCTCCGGAGGTCCTAGTGGAGTCTTTTGAACGGAAACGACTTTTCAAGGAGATCTTGACCTCCCTCGAGTCTTTTCCCGAAGGAATGCTTCCCAAGGGCTTCGATGCGTAGATTGCAGCGAGCCTACGGATCCGTTCAACCAGGCTTATGCCGCAAGGAAGAAGAGACAATCCATAACGTCTAAAGTAGCTGAAGTCTCTGCGTTCCAGGCCGAGAAGTCTCGATTTGTTGAAGACTCGAAGCTTAGTCGAGGAGAAGTTCCGAGTGCGTTGTCTTCGGTTGAAGTCGAAATTGAGACGTTGAAGAAGAGATTGCAACAACTCGGATTCGCAGAAGGAGTTCCTTACATCGAGTTAGATAAGATTAACTCTTCTGCGAGAGAGGTGGCGCTATCCTTAGGTCAAAGCATGGAGCAAAGACATAAGTTGGCCATTGAAGAAGCATCGATTTCATCATCCCGGGCCCAATCGTTAATAGATTTTGAGAATCTAAAGACTCAATATTTGTAAACATTACTCTTTTAATTAATGTTAAATATTTATTTCTTTTATTTGAGGTTTATATATTTTTAAGTACTTTCCATTTATCGATAACACTTTATCTTTGTCATACCAATCAATAATCGAATAAGCGTTACTCGATAAAATTTTAACAATCTCGAAAGGACCTTCCCAATTTGGTGACCACTTCCCATAGCTTTTACATTTCTTGTCCATTGGTAAAATTGTTTTCCACACTAAGTCACCTTCGTTGAACTTTTTCTTTCGAACTCTTTTATTATAAACTCGAGCAATTTGATTCTTCCGCAACATCATACTATTCAACGCCTCGCACTCTTACTTCATCGAGTTCGTTTAATTCATCATACATCAAACTCCAATAATCACAACTGGGTAAATCATTCTGCCTCCGTATTCGATTCGATTCAATATTTATTTCGATGGGTAAGACTCGCGTTGTGTCCATATACCAACTTGTATGGGGTATTTTGTAAGGAATCTTTAGGTGAATTTCGATAAGCCCATAAAATTTGTAATAACGTTTCATGCCATATTTTTGGTTTATTACCAACATGCTTTTTTATTAGCCCAATGATCACTTTGTTAATTGCTTCGACTTGCCCATTGGCCTGAGCGTAATATGGGGTTGACGTTAATAATTGAATATTTCTCGATTCGACGTATTTAGTTATCTTTCTACCGATAAACACCGTACCTCTATCTCGTAGTGATAGATCGTGGGATCCCAAATCGATAAACGATGTATTCTTCAATAAAATCAATTACATCCTCGCTGATCGACATCCTTCGATGGTATTGCTTCTACCCATTTTGAAAAGTAATCGACAACAACAATTATATACCTATGTCCTTTCGATGATTGTGGGAAAATCAGTCCGATTAAGTCTATAGCCCAACCTCTAAAAGGCCAAGGTTTAATGATCGAGTGTAATTCACTCGCGGGCACCTGTTGTATCGGACTGAACTTTTGACATTCTTCACAGGACTTGGCATATTCGATACAATCTTTCAAAATCGAGGGCCAGTAATAACCTTGTCGAGTTAATGTCCATTTCATTTTTTGACCTACCGTATGAGCCCCATATATTCCATTATGTACTTCGGCCATTGCTAAGTAAGCATCATCATTTCCTAAACACCTAAGTAATACTCCATCGATTCCCCTTTTATATAACTCATCATTTAACAAAACATATTTTACTGCTCGATATTTAATTTTCTTATCAATTTTTCCATTGGGATTTTGCAAATAATTTATAATCGATTTTCTCCAATCTTGATCATCTAAATCATTAATGTACAGAATCTCATTTTCTTGAGGTAATTTTTCTTTGATTTGAATTATTTCTTGTAACCTTTCCGGGGATATCTTATACTTCGATGCAATTTGTGCTAAGTCATTTGCTTCTTGATTGAATTCTCGAGGAATATACTCGAATATTATGTCATCGAACATTCTACTTAAAGTCATCACTCTTTCCAAATATCTGATCAAGTTGATATTAATACATTTATACTCTTTTCGCACTTGTTTGATCACTAATTGCGAATCACCTCTTATAACCACATGTCGAGCTTTTAATTTAATTAAAGTCTCGAGGCCCGCTATCAAAGCTTTATATTCAGCTTCATTGTTCGAACACATGGGTTGAACCTCAAATAATAACTTAGTCGGAATATTGTTTGGAGAAATAATCGAACTCCTACTCCGCATTTATCCGATGTACTTGAACCATCGAAATACATTATCCATTTACTTATTTCAATAAACAAATTCTCAGTGGAATCAATCAGTATGCTCGACCATAAAATCGGCAATTACTTGACCTTTTATCGATTTTAAAGATTCGAAGGATAATGAGAACTCTGTCAAAGCTAACACCCATTTCCCTATTCTATTATGCATAATTGGTTTCGACAAAAGAAATTTCAAAATATTATTTCTAGAATAAACCATTACATCATGAGGCTTCATTACATACTTGAGTTTTGTACAAGAGAAATACAAGCATAATCCTAATTTCTCGATATTACTATATCGAAGTTTCAAGCATCATTTAAAATTCTACTCGGATAATACACAAGCACATTCTACACCATTTTCATCTTCTTGTGCTAATAAACTGGCTATTGTTCGATCCGATGTCGATACATATAACTTTAATGACTTGTTTCTCTTCATCGGGATCATAATCGGAGGATTCGTCAAGCATCATTTTGATTTGCTCGAAGGCTTCTTGATGTTCCTCTTCCCACTTAAACTCGCTTCTTTTTCAACTTTAACAAAGACTGGAAAAACATAAGTTTTGCCAACCAGATTAGAAATAAATCGTCTCAAATAATTTATTTTTCCCAACAAAGATTGTAATTCTCTCTTAGTTTTTGGAGCAGAGGTATTTATTATTGCTTTGGCTTTATTTTTCTCGATCTCGATACCTTTTCCATGTACTATAAATCCTAAAAATTCACCAAGCAGATACACCAAAAGCACATTTCAAGGGATTCATTTTTAATCCATATTTTCTCATTCTCTCGAAGGATTTTCTCAAATTGCTCGGATGTTGATGTTTTTCTTTCGATACCACAACGATATCATCTATGTAAACTTGCATAAAATCATTAATAAGATCATGAAAAATTAAATTCATTGCTCTCCGATATGTGGCTCCAAAGCATTTTTTAATCCAAATGGCATCACTACCCATTCATAAGTACCTAATGCCCCGGGCATCGAAAAGTCGTTTTAGCTATATCATTCTCGAACACAAATATTTGATTATATCCCGAATAACCATCTAAAAGACTTAACATTTCATTACCAGCTCATCGCATCTATTAGCATATCGCCTATTGGCATAGGATATTCATCTTTAGGAGTAGCTAAGTTTAAGTCTCGATAATCGATGCACACTCTTATTTTACCATTCTTTTTAATCACGTGTACAATATTAAAAATTCAATCGACATACCTGGCAGTTCGATGAATTTGGCTTTCAAGAGTCTCTCGACCTCTTCTTTGATCTTGTTCATCACCTCGAGTGCAAATCTTCTCGGTGCTTGTTTTATCGGCTTTCTTCCTTCGATGATGGGTAATTTATGCTCGACGAGACTTCGATCCAATCCAGGCATTTCTTCGTATTCCCAAGCCGAAGCAGATCCTTATATTCTCTTAACAAGGAAATCATGTCCCCCTTTAATTCTTCCTCGAGATATTTGCTGATATACGTGGGCTTCGTTCCTCTTCACTTCCTAAGTTAACTTCTTCTAATGGATCTTGAGCCTCGACTTTTTTATAATTTGATGTAACAGATTTTTCGAAACCTAAAGGAGAATAATCATAAATACAATCAAGTATAACTTGATCGCTATTATTTGCAACTACTGGCCGAGTGAATCGACTTATTTATCCCTATTTTACTACTACTACTACTTTCTTGGCTCTTCTTCCCATCTTCATATTTTCCCAATCGAGCCAAGAACTCTTCGTATTCTTTATTCATCTTCACCGGCCACTTCGAGGTTGGCCCCCTCTTGATCATGATGAATCCTTTCTTCTCATTCATCTCTAAGAAACGCTCCTCATGCAGTTTTGAATTAAAATCTTCGATCTGTTTCGAAGGTGAATGGTTGAGCAAGCGCCGGATTCTCGCAGTGCTCGACTCAGCTCGAGATACGAATGTTACAAATTCGTGTTGATCTCCTCGGGATTACTTCGAGATGTCCGTCTCGATTCCACATAAATAATTTTTGATGAGCCGTCGAAGGCACAACTCCTACTCCATGAATCCACTCTCTCGCCAAGTAATGCATTGAAATTGGCATGCGATCGGACCACAACAAACACAGTAGGTCTCGAGTAAGTGCCCACTTTCACGTCTAAGGCAATCATACCTTCGAACTTGACGTCTTTCCGCTGAAATCGGAAATCATAATATTGTGCTTGACTAAATCTTTTAGTTCAATGCCAAATTTCTTTAGCATAGTAATTGGCAAGTATATTCATCGTCGCTCCACCATCGACAAGGACTCTATTCACCATATGTCCTTGGATCTCGATGTTCGGTAATAATGGTTTCAAGTGGAACCTCATTTCCTCGGATGGGGGATCGATGAAAGCAGCGTCTCTATGAGGAACTTCACATGAGGTTTGTGTGACCCATGTTACCTTTGGCCTTATGTTTTCCGAATAGAAGTCATCTTCTCGCTCGGCATCTCTTTCTTCTTGGTATTCTTTGTATTCGCTCACATATTCCGCGAGTAAAATTGATATTACCCCGATTTGATGTTCGTCCCAAGTATCATCGTTCTTGTCATCGAAAAATTCTCTTGCATAATGATTTTCTATCGGTGCACCATTTTCTCCAAAGTTTCGTAATGATTCCAATAGGGGATCCTTCCTCCTCTTCTCCACGGCCTTCCTCGAATCTTCTTTGGAATGTTGGGAATCTAGTGGTCGATCCATCATCATAAGAGAGTCTTTCGAAGACATCATTACTTTGAAGTCTACCTCTTCCTCCTCGAGAAGGATACATCTCTCTTCTAATCCACTCGCCTCCGATTTTCACTAACACCAGAGCCAACGATTTCTGCGACTTTCTTCGATCGTTGGTCGGACTCGTTTGATCTACTTTGTCATTTTTCCTTTTATTTTGGTTCTCGATCTTCTTCATCTCGTTCCGTTCGAAAGCTTTGGCAGTCGATTTATCGAAACCGCATTACAACGTGGGCATAATGACACATCTTCGTCTTTCTCCTTTTTCCTATTCAAAAATTCAATGAGAGAATCTCCCGATCGAGGGTATATTTCCTTTTCGAACTCTCTCTCGAATTCACTCGGGTCAAATTCCATATCTTCGGACACGTCCATTCTAACGTGCTTAGGATCGATGTCTTCAGTGACATCTACCATGCCTATAAAGGCCGAATTTGTTAATCGGACATCATCAGTAATGCCTATTTGGGATTCGAGGTATCCAACTTGGGCCTCGAAAGGACTCGTGTCAACTTTCATTGTCATTTCTTCGAACCTCAACCTTCCTTGGTCAATCGCATCTTGGATGGTGTTCCTGAAATGTATACAATTGTTAGTCCAATGTCCATACACATTATGAAATTTGCAATATTTTCGACCATTCCTTTGTTCTCGTAGACGCAGTTTATGATCATCACTCAACTTAATCTATTTGTCTTTCAATAAAATATCAAAGATTTTGTCCGCTTTTGTTACATCAAAAGTATATGTTCGATTTGCCATTTTATCTTTTACTTCATTCTTTTGTAGCAATTTACGTGTATATGGAGCCCCTACTTTGAGTTCTCGCTAAGTTTACTTTCTCATCGACAGCTTTCTTCAATATCATTTTCTCGTCATATTATCTCGTCTCGTATACATCATTTATGTATGCTATTCTTTCCTTTTTCGAAGGTTTCTCATATTTCTTATACCTTTGTTTCTCATACTCTATTTGTTCCACTCTTCTCACTTTATCAGCTAATTGAGCCATGTCATTCAATGGTAAATTGACTAGTTTTTTCCTAATCGAGAATTCTAAACCTGCAGAGGCCATTCTGACTAATTCATATTCAGGAATTTGAGTGAAACATCTCAATTTCATTTGTCTAAATCGATTCAAATAATCATCTATGCTTTCATGATTGTATCTTTTTATATTCATCAAGTCGATGAGACTCACTTGAGTTTCTCCTCTAAAGAATTGCTCATGAAAATTTCTTTCCAATTGCAGCCAATTATATATCAAATTGGGTGGCAATGACGTGAACCAAGTAAAAGCACTCTTAGTCAAAGAACTAGGAAAATATTTCATTTTTAATTCTTCACTCATCGCTAAATCCCCGCATTCGATCCGATATCGAGCCACATGCTCGATATTCGATTCACCAACTTCTCCAGCAAACTTAGTGAATTTGGGTACTTTATATCCTCGAGGCAATTCTGTCTCGAGAATTACATTCGGAAAGGGAGACACAAAATATGTCTGATTGGGTGGTCTAAATTCTATCCCTTGTAAATTCATCCTTTGTCCCAACATATTATTCCGATTGTGTATATTTTGAAATCCTTCGTTCAAATTCCCATAAATATCATTCCTCATATGTTGATACTCATTTCCCATACACTGCTGTTGATCATTATTTCTATTTCTTCTCAATAGATATGGGGGATTAATATTAGTATTCTGATTAGCCTGATTTTCTATCCTCGTTTGTCGAGGCACAGCCAATGCATCCCCGATTCGTGACATTTGGTCTGCTAATATCTCAAAGCTAGCAGTAGTGTTTTGCACTAATGGATTTAAGACTGTAGTCAATTGTTGTGATAACATATTCACCATTTCAAAATTACTCTCATCCATTTGTTGTCTGAGTACCCCTAATGAATTACTAGATATTCCGGTACCCATGTTTTCGATAGAATCAAAATTAGATCGATGATAGTCTCTATCGAATACATATCTCCCATGATCTAAGTATCCCCTCTGATCTAGATTTGGAGGTATTTGTTGTGTGCCTACATTCTGTCCATTCCCTGGATCCTGTGGAATTACTAAGTTTTGAGACGTCCCTAAATTCGGAGGGATTCCAAAATTTTGTGGCATACCTAGTGTTTGGGACATTCCTACATTATATCTCGAATTCCTATGCGTTGAAGAAGTTCCAACCCCACTCACATTATTAAGTGGAAACCCAGGCGGTCTTACGCTCATACGTGGCCCTACATATGTGGTTGTGGGATTTCCCATAGTTTGCATATTATTTGGTATCACCGTACTAGATCCTGCTTGGGTGTTTGCTAATGTACCTGAATTTTGTTCACTACTCACAGGTATCGACATGCTCACAGTTGTCAATACTACAAGTGTGTTCCCATTATGACTTTGCCCCCCAGTATTTGGTGGGTGTGATCCATTTAATCCCTCACTGTTACCCTGGTTATTTGATGAACTCTGACTCATGATTCTCCCACTCCTTAATCTCATACACTCTCGAACTAACCAATTTTGTATTTCTCAACACAAGACCCCCCCTACCTGGCGCGCCAATTTGTTTCTGGTGGAATTTCGATCAATCTCGATTCTAAGGGTGTTTTGGTCCTAATCGAAATCCTCCCACGTAAGTTCTTTTTACTTAGGCTAGCAATTTGATTTTCAATCGAAAACGTGTGTGAGAATCGAAAACTACAGGATATCGAAAATGCTGTTTTTGGTGTTTTGTATTTAAAGTATCGAAAGCATTAAGACTATCGAATCGAAAAACAGAATGTTAAATTGCGAGGAAATATAAAGTGCGAAAACCCCAAATTTGCATGAATTGTAAATAGCGAGGAATCGAAAACAGCGCAAATATAAATGACAAGAAATCGAAATTGCAAGAAAAGTAAATGACAGGAAATCGAGATTGCAAGAAAAGTAAATGACAGGAAATCGAGATTGCAAGAATGTTAAATCATGGAAACCTAAATGCATAAACTTAAATTTGCATTGAATTGAAATGGACAAGGAATCGAAAATACAGAAACATAAGACTGTTGAATTTAAGTTGCATCAAAGTAAATTACCAAGGAAAATACAGAAAACGGTAAATGTACTCAGTGAGCAAGGAAATCCAGATTGCCAGAAGCTTCATGGTGTTTGTCGTTTCTCCGGTAGACTTTTCACTACTGATTCTGTTCTCTGCCAATTTTTGCTCCCCTTTTCCTTCCTCCTTTGTTCTATTTATAGGGTATCCTTCAAGCCTTCCAAGAGCAGTTAACACGACTGCTACCACGTTCTGCGTGCGTATGGCCGTTTATCTTCTATAGTTTCCCACGTTCTTCACGATCTCCGACTTTTTCCCATGATTTCAAAACTGCTCTTTATACGTGCATTCGACTTACTTCCTTTCACGATTTGGCCAAAGTCTTGATGTCCACATTGGCTTTCCTTACTCTCGATTCTGTATTTTTCGAGAACTTCGAATTGCTTATGATTCCTTTTTAACCCTGGTCTTACATGACTTAGTTTTTATTCGACAACAGTCATTTGATTATTATTCATTCGATTCTCGATTGTGCTTCTCGATGCTATATGCTATGTATTTCTGATTATACATCGAATGAATTTTTTGTTTATCTTATCGAGTCACATTTCTTTCCTTCGATTTCGATCGCTTTTCTCGATTTGCCACTAACACATACTAAACTACGTTCATTTGTTATATTTTGAAGTACAATACATATTAACGGATAAAAGACTAAGAAAGAAAGATATATCATTGAACATAAGTTTTTTTAATTCTATTTTCAAGTAAATGATTATGATGGGAGGGGTAGTCGAAAATTTAGCATTAGAATCGGGAGATAACGATAATCCATGTTTATTAAAATCACCTGCCGATTAGTTCACTTTCTTGAACATATGATTCCAATAATTGTGATAAACTTTCTTACTCAATTCAGTGATTGAGGAGATAACATTTAGACCTCAATCATTAGATTTTCTTTCTTTTGCTACAACTCTTCTAGTGATAGAATCATTCTCAACAATTAAGTTCTTGAATTCTTCATTATGGTTGTTTTCATTCAAATTTGATGGATCAATTAAGAGATGCTTTTGTGTTTCTTAAAATAGAGTTAAGGTCAATATATCATCAAATCAAATTAGAGTAAAGGTAAAAGACATACAAAAAATTGCATTCAAAATTAAGTATGGTCATTATGAAATCAAGTAATGTCTTTTGATGAAACCAATACTCCTATAGTATTCATGGATTATATGAGTATAATTTTTTATCCATTTTTAGATCATTTTGTAGTTGTTTTTATAGATAATATTCTTATTTATTCTAAGCCTTTTCGGGACAATGAAGAATACTTTCTGACTATTCTTCAAATTTTGAGAGACAAACAATTATATGTTAAATTGTGTAAGTATGAATTTTGGTTAGAAGAAGTAAAAAATTTTGGGCACATGATTTTCAAAGAAGGAGTATCAGTGAATCCAACTAAAGTAGAAACAATTTTACAATGAAATTCATTAAAAATAGTGATAGAGATTCGTAATTTTATATGTTTAATAGGATATTATAGGAGATTCATTAAATAATTATGCCTATAGCTTAAATCACCAAGAAAAGTTAGACTTTGAATAGGTGAGAATAGTTTTCAATAACAAAAGAAAAGATTGATCACTTCCCTTGTGTTAGCATTATCTAATTGTAACGATCCTAGAAATCGCTACTATAATAATGTCTTCGCAAAATAGTAAACAAGTAAATAACGACATCTATCTTACATTATATTACTGTAATTGTAACATAGATTGAAATTCCGGTTTACTAACGGAACCTCACAATATAGTAACATAATTTTTTTATATATTATACATGTAAAAGTAGCTCTCTTGAAACTATCCCATTAAACTATCCCTGCTGTCCAGTTGTCACATTTCCATCTCTCAACTCCTGATCTGCTCCCACATAAAAGTGATCATCGCAGTCCCATCCACATGGAAAAATATGGGTAAGTATTAAATCATTCGATATAATAAAACAGATATAGAAGTAATAATTATATATTATGATCAATTACGAAATCATCAACATACTAAGACACCTTCCGGAAGTATACCCTAACTATGCCCAAACTCAGAGACTATCATCTGTGGGCACATTGTGATCGGCACCCGCAGTACTATTCTGACCACCCTCCACACAGAGTAGGATTATTGGCGCCCTTCATCACTCATACTGGAGTACCCCTCCAAGCACGCCACCAGTCATCCCCTCATCGACTTCTTACCACTTGATCTCGTAGTCTACCTGACCCGACCAATCAGTGAAGTCTGGGACCTCATTCAGAATCCTCCGACATAGTTATTACACTAAAGTACTCTTTACCACCCCGGGTACCATTCAAACACAACAAAAATCATTCACATTTGTCGGATTCTGGACCACCTGTCCTCACGGCTCATTCAAGTCAATAAATAATAGTACTTGATTGATTCTGGGCACCAACCCTCCGGCTTAGTCTAGCCAATACATAACATCTCATGATCGATTATGGACATCAGCCCTTAGACTCGGTCGACTCACACACGTTACAACACACTATAGAATCTTTAAAGCTGCTACACTTATTCTATATTTTAAATATATATATATATATATATATATTCTTCCTCTTCTTCTTTTTTTTTTTTTTTTTTTCTGAAATCATTTCCGAAATCACTTCGAAATCATTTCCAAAATCATTTCCAAAATCTTTTCGAAATCATTTTCGAAATCTTTTTCGAAATCATTAAATTACTATTTTGCCCTTAATCTTTTCTGAAAATTCCATGTATGTCCCTAAATGACTATTTTACCCTTGGACATTTTCGAAAATTCCTTCCATGTCCCGAAAATGACTATTTTACCCTTGAACGTTTTCAAAAATTCCATTTATGTCCCTAAGATGTAAAATGACTATTTTACCCTTGAACATTTTCAAAAATTCCATTTATGTCCCTAGGATGTAAAATGACTATTTTGCCCTTGAACATTTTCAAAAATTCCTTCAATGTCCCTTTCTTCTTCCTCGCGCCAGTAACAGTAACAAATTTTGCAGATTTTAGCATATTTCAAATTACTCAGTTTTAGACAACCAAACTAGTCCCAAATTCAAATTAAACATGAATTATATCTAATTTAAGTTGAAAACAGAAATTTTACCATATAATTCATCCTTAATTTCAAGAATTTCATCAATATTTAAAACTTTGCAAAATATGAATAGTAATCACCTCTAGTACGTCATTTTCAAAATCCAGGTTTCAAATTTCTTAGTTTTAATCACCCAAATTAGTTCCAAATCAAAATTAAACCATAAACATGTTCAATTTAAGTTAAAAACAACAATTTTATTATATAATTCATCCTTAATTTCAAGAATTTCAAAAACTTTCAAACGGTGAACAATTCATCAGAATCAGAAATTCTTCAAAATCAGATATTCAAATAATTCATATCTCTACTCATATTCCTTATTCACAGAGTACCCAACAATTTAATTTCATATATTGAATGAATTAAACTTCCCCTTACCTGGTATGGTATTTCTACCGAAGTTTTCTCACTTAATTCAAGCTCTCTCCCGATTTACCAGATCATGCACGAATAAAGTCTCGTTGCTTGAAATTTAGACAATAGAAGAAGAAGGATGAGAGGAAAATTTTGATTCTCCTCCTCCCCCGCTTCAATATGCATATATAAGAAAAAATTTACTGTGCATGAGGAAAACTTCGTTACGAAGTTTTCTTGCACAGTAATATTAATATAATATTAAAATAAAAGCATACATCACAATCTCCCCTCCACAAAAATTTTTGTCCTTGAAAATGAAATTACTTGGAAATAGATATGGATAAGACTCTCGCATATGATCCTCCATCTCCCAAGTGAAGTCTCCAGATTTCTGATCTCATACTACCTTCACCATTGAGATGGTTCTACCTCTAAGTTGTTTCAGCTGAGAATCTTCTATCCTCACTGGTCTCACATCAACGGAGAGATCGTCTCTAATCTGCACATCGTCTGACTCCAGGACATGACTGGGTCATGTACATATTTCCTCAACTAAGATACATGAAATACATTGTACAGATTCGCCAAATGAGGTGGCAACGCTAACTAATATGCCACTGGACCAACCTTCTTCAAAATCTGGTATGGGCCAATAAGCTTGGGAGTAAACTTCTTAGATTTAATTGCCCTTCCTACTCCAGTAGTAGGTATGATTCTCAAAAATACATGGTCTCCCCACTCGAATTCCAAAGGTCTCCTCCTCTGGTCCGCATATGATTTTTGTTTACTCATAGCAGCTCTCAGCTTCTCTTGTAGCTCCCGGACCTTCTCTATAGTCTACTGGAGTAGCTTAGGTCCGATCAACACTTTCTTCTCATCCTGATACCAACATAAAGGTGTTTGACACCTCCTCCCATAAAGAGCCTCATATGGTGCCATTCCAATACTGGCATGATAGCTGTTATTATACGTGAACTCTATTAATGGAAGGATATCATCCCAACTTCCTAGATTATCCAACACATAAGACCTCAACAAGTCTTCTAGTGACTGGATGATCCTCTTTGACTGTCCATCTGTTTGGGGGTGATAGGTTGAACTCAACCTAAGTTGGGTACCTAATGCCTCTTGTAAAGTCTGCCAGGATCTTGAAGTAAATCTAAGATCCCTATCTGAGATAATGCTAGATGGTACCCCATGTAATCGAACAATCTCGCGAATATATAGTTATGTCAGCTTAGTCATAGATATCCTCAGATTTACTGGAAGGAAATATGCACTCTTTGTGAATCTGTCCACTATCACCCAGATCGAATCGTGCCCCCGAATTGTCCGTGGTAAATGGGTAACAAAATTCATGGTAATGCTATCCCACTTCCACTCAGGTATCTCCATTTGTTGTAGCATTCCTCCTGGCCTCTGGTGTTCCACCTTTGCTTTCTGACAAGTCAAACAAGCAGCCACATATTCTGCAATATCTCTCCTCATACAAGACCACCAATAAACCTCCTTCAGATCCTGATACATCTTAGGCATACCAGGGTGTAGACTCAGACGACTCCGATGACCTTCATCTAGTATTGCTCTCTTCAATTCCTGGTCAACAGGAATACAAATACTTCCTTTGAATCTCAGAATATTATCCTCACCCATCTTGTAATCAATGATCTGCTCGGATTCTAACTGATCCATAACACCTTTCAACGTCATATCACATATTGTCTATCTCTGATCATCTCGAGAAAATCATTAGTAATGGTAATGCTACCACAACTAATGCTAGTATCACAAAACTCTACATCTAGATGCAGATCCCTGAACTGCTCGAGTAATCTTAATTCATCCATCATCATTGCTGACATCTGAACTGCCTTCCTACTCAAGGCATCAACCACCACATTCGCCTTTCCTGGATGATAAAGTAACTGAAAGTCATAATCCTTCAGAAACTCCATCCATCTTCTCTGTCTCATATTTAGCTCCTTCTGATCGAAAAAATATTTCATGCTCTTGTGATCACTAAAAACTTCAAATCTGACTCCATAAAGATAATGTCTCCACATCTTGAGAGCAAACACCACTGCTGCTAGTTCTAAGTCATGAATGGGATAATTCCTCTCATGAACTCTAAGTTGTCTCGACGCATATGCCACCGCCCTTTTATCTTGCATCAAGACACAACCTAACCCCTGAATAGAAGTATCACAATATACCTGAAAAGATTGAGTCACATCTGGGATCACCAACACTGGGGAACTAGACAACCTTCTTTTCAACTCCTGGAAACTCTCCTCACATCTATCTGTCCAAGCAAAAGGTTTATCCTTACGGGTCAACTGTATCAAAGGAGCTGCTATTTTAGAGAAACACTCTATAAATTTTCGGTAATATCCTGCAAGTCCCACAAAGCTACGCACTTCCGTCACTGTCTTAGGGGGTTCCCATTTTAACACTGTGATCGATGTCGTACTCGGTCAAATAATTAAAACAGATAAATGTAGTACTAGGAAGCTTTCCTAGGTCGTCTCCCAAAGACCACAAATTTCTATCAAAGCTTATCAATTTTTTAGTAACAAAAAATTAAAAGGGGAGTTTTTCAAAATTAAAATATTAGGTGAAACAGAATAAAAACATATTATAAAAATGCGGATTAAAAACAGATTAAAATGCAATTGATTTTCTGATTCTAATGCAGTGTCACTTATCCTAGATTATGAAATTAATTCGAAATTAACCAACTAAGCGAAGATAAATCCCAAATTATATTCTAATCCAAAATTAATCAACTAAGCGAAGATTAATCTCAAATTAGTTTTAACCCTTGTTCCAATATGAAATTAACCAACTAAGCGAAGATTAATCCCAAATTTTCCTTAACCCTTATTCCAACATGAAATTAACCAACTAAGCGAAGATTAACCCCAAATTATCCTTATACAATTAAGCATTGCATACATCACATAATCTCGTATCTAACACAGAATTAAGCAAACTGTGATATAAGTTTCGGTTTATTAAGCATAAACATATTATAATTCAATACTGAGATTAGAAGATGAAGAGTTAAGAGAACAAACAAAATGAAATTGAAGAACAAAACCTCAAAGATCTACTTGCATTCTTCTCAGAAAATAATACAAAGATTTAGCTATCCATGGAAAGTTGAAAACACAATAGAAGAAACATAATTAAAATCGAAACAAGAATTTAAAAATAATGACAGAAGAGTAAACAAACTTGAATATAAATTGCAGAAGATGAAAGGCGGCTGTGTGGTGGCTGCGAAGTCCTTGTGTGTTGTCTATCTTTCGATGTGTGATGTGCCTCTCTTATATAAATAACCCTAACCCTAATCTTTATTGAGGTTTGGGCTCAACTGGTCCATGAAACACATCATAAGTTGGCTTTAGTGCAGGTCTGTGAACTTCAAACACGTGCAGTATTTTCAATACTTATCCAAATTAAGAGATTTTGGTATCCTCTGAAAGCCTTTTGAGTTAGTTTTAAAACGCCACCATTGCTACTACTTTTGGAGGTCTAATGAATTTAGGAGACTTAAATTACTGAAGCATGTCCATTGGGCCAGCCTGGTGCGCTTGACCCGTGTTGGATAATTTATGTAAAATCCAATTTATCTTCGAATTGAATGATTTTGGATCCTATGGAAAGTTGAATGTGTCTAGTTTATAATGTTTTGAAAATAATTATTTTTGGAGATCTGTAGAAAAAATGATAAATAAAATAGTGAACTAATGTTAGTACCCGTATAGAATAAAATATGACATTTGACCCAATTTTCCAAGCCCAAAATTGCTTTAAACTGTAAAATGGCATCTAGCCCAATCTTCTAGGCCCAAAATCTCTTTAACTGTCCTAAATTTAATAATGAGAAAAAAATTAGATCAAATAGATTTAAATTAATTAAAATCTAATTATTGGCCCAATGAAGCCCAATTAATAAAAATTCACTAATAATAGAAAGTTAAACCCAAAACACTAATTAAAATAAGTTCAGAAAGGGAAGAAAATACGAGAATATAATGACTCATCAAATAACCCTACACTTAGCCTTTTGCACTCCTGGGCAAAATCAAGAAGCAAAACAAGGAAATAAATTCAAAAACATTAAAGAAAATTATGCAAAGGACAAAAACTAAAATAAACACAAACAAAAACATAAACAGATATACATATTCATCAATGAAACCTGGGAAACGAAAGGAGTAGACAACATCCAACACACAAAGAGTCGGAGGAACCGAGATACTCATGGAAATCATCCAAGCATTTCAAAACCTGGCAAGAGGTCAATCGAGTCAAAAGGTGAATTAAAGTGACAAAACCTCACAAGATGCACTTGTATCTCTCATGTGTCTAAGCTACTTGTATACTCTCAAAATACTCAAGAAAAGCAAACAACGAGATAGACTTGGCAAGCCTCTAAACTCAACACCCAATGCACATGCATAAAAAGATCAAAAGGTCTTTTCAGGTTGTAATGGGGGTAGGGACAAGGTAGAGGATATCATATGGGATAAGTAGTCGTGAACCGGAGGAACTAGAGGAGCAATGGGGAATAAGTAAAAAATAAGCACAAGATGCATGCCCAAAAACCTCTAATATCAAACCTCCACTACTGCCTTTACCTCAACCACAACTTTCCTTTCTTTTTTTTTTCTTTTCTTTTTCTCTTTTTTTTTTTATATATATCTTTTTTTTTTTTTAACTACATGAAATACACTGAAAGGAAAACACAAAAACTATACAACAGAGATAACCAACTAGCCAGTACATCATCCAATGAAATAAAAAATGCACCCCCACACTTATTCAATAACTTATTCCCAAAACAATTCCAAAGCTCCAAAAATCCCTAAGGTTAAGGTAATCGTGGTTTTTCACTTAAGGCTTTTAATGAGCTTCAAAAGAAATAAAGGGAAACATAGGCTCAAAGGGGCTATCAAAGGAATTAATTCAAGGTAGGCTCATTTGGCTAGAGGCTAATTAGAACAAAAATGCCTTAATCATCTCCAAACATGCATGTGAATCAAGAAGTATCAATCAGAGTCAAGCCAAGGCTACTGCGTAAGCAATCAAGAGGCATAACACTCAAGAAAGAAAGGTAGTGGCTCAATTCCTCACAAAGAGTAAGATTGTCGCCTTCAATTCAACCTCTCAAACATCGTAACCAACTTGACAAGCAGAGAAAAACAGGGATTTCAATCCAAAAAGCATAAAGCAGCTCCTATCCCAAGAGTGAAGAAAGTGCCTACTACCTATACCAAACCTAGAAATCAAAGAAAAATATGCAAAACTGTACACAAAACATAGAATATAAACCTACAATCCTACATCTCCCACCCCACACTTAAATTAGACATTGTCCTCAATGTAAACACAATCATATCCACTAAACAAATAGGACAAGCAAGATAAAAGAGTTGAAGGGGAAAGAAGAACTCCCTAATCATGGTGGGTCCTAGATCTATCTCCTCAGATGGTACAGGTGTTGAGGTCATCAAGTAGCAACTTTGTTCCGCTAAAACAAACAAAGTCTTCCTGATCATGGTGGTTCCTGGATCTATCTCCTCAGATGGGTGTTTCATGGCATTTAGAATATTAAAGTGCACCACAATGTCATCAAATTCCATGGATAAGATCCCTGCATGCACATCAATCTTGGTTCGTGCAGTCTTTAAAAATGGTCTTCCTATCAAAGCAGACACATTTCTGCCCATGCTAATTGTCTCACTGCCCTTCATCTTCCTCTTGTGGGTGCACATCTCCTTTAAGAATTTAGCATATCTGGGAATTTTCTTGATGGCATCAAGCAGAGGTATGTTCACCTCAACTTTCCTAAAGGTCTCCAGAATCTCTTTATCGACCTCTTCCATCTTTTTGCTTGGAATTGCTTTGGGAGGGAATGGAAGAGGGATAGGAGGTTGTTGCAAGTCAGAACTGGGGCTGGAAGAAGGTCCATCTATATGCAATTTTTGGTTACCAAGCTGGTTGCTCGAGTGCAGGAACTAAGGCAGCTACGAGATGAGGGTGGAGGTGTTGCGGTGGGTATGTCAATCTGTTTCCACGACCTCAATGTGATGACACTCACATTCTTAGGATTAACCACGGTCAGTGCACGGAGCTTGTCCGAATTTTGATTTTGCAATTGATTCACAGCAGTAGCTAGTTGACCAATCTGGTTGGTTAAACTCGAATGGAGGCATCATTTTTCCGTTGGTACTCGTATGTTCATCTCGACCATTTGTTTGACCAATTCCTCTAATGAAGGTGAAGAAGGTTGAGGAGGCTGGTGCTTCATTTTGCTGCCTCGATATTGTTGTTGCATTGGTGGACGCATATAAGGTGCGCTTGGACCAAGCAAAATTCTAAAATGGTGGTGGTGGCAAAGGATTCTCGCTGCTGTTGGTGCTGCTGATTGGACCATCTCGGATTTGGGTGATTCCTCCACCCTGGATTGTATCTATTGCTTGAGAGGTCAGAATTATGTTGTTGGTTCGGAGCCCTATTATTGAAAATGTTTGTTGCATAAACTTGTGGAGCTCCGGAACACTGTAGACTCATGCAATAATTGGCAGCAATCGGTGGGATGCTCAATTGAAGTACAAATGCCACAAACCCTTGCAGGTGGTGCGGGTCTACGATTTGCGGCAAGTTGGGAGGCTAGGGTGGTGAGGGCATCAATCTTACTTTCTAGCTTCTTCTCCACTAAATCGATGAACCCACATCATGTACACCTCTAAGGACTATGGCATCACTCCTCCTGTTAAATTGCTGGGAATTGGATGCCATCTTCTCAATTAAATCTCTAGTAGCGGCAGGTGTCATGTCTCCTAAAGCTCCTCCACTAGCTGCATCTATCATACTCCTATCCATTGTGTTCATCCCCTCATAAAAGTACTTGCAGCAGTAGGCTGTTCGATATTTGGTGGTGAGGGCAACTTGCACAAAGTCTCTTGAACCTCTCCCAATACTCGTATAAGCTCTTTCCCATCTGTTGCACGATACCCGATATATCCTTCCCGATGGCATTGGTCCCGGAAGCGGGGAAAAATTTCTCTAGAAAGACTCTCTTCAAATCATCCCGACTCGTTATGGGACCGGGAGCTAAGTAGTACAACCGGTCTTTGGCAAGATCCTCCAAAGAGAAAGGAAAAGCCTTCGGGTATATGTGATCTTCGAGGAACATTTTGTGGCTTCATGGTGGAGTAGACTATATGGAACTCCTTGAGATGCCTGTGTGGATCCTCACCTGCACGACCATGAAACTTGGGCAACAAATGGATTAGTCCAGTTTTAAGCACAAATGGTACATCCTCTTCGGGGTATTGGATACATAAATTTGCATAAGTGAAATCGAGTGTAGCCATCTCCACGAGAGTCCTCTCACGAGGTCCAATAGGTTGATCACCCATGTTATTAGTTTGGAAATTATCGGAAGAAGGTATATTAGGTGCGAGTACTCTCACTATGACTATCTAATGGTTCGGACTCAAGAGATGAATTCCTAGAATGTCTAACTAATCTATGAAAGGTTACGTCTATCTCGGGATCAAAAGGTTGTAAAAGGTCGGGATTGCTCCTAGTCATGCACTATATTCAATAATTCATGTATTTCCCAAGAGTTAAAAAAATTTCTAAAAAGAAATCAATTATTTACTAGAATGACAACGGTAGATCGTGAATAAGTACACCAGGTAGGTTCCCGAGAAAGAGAGGTGGGTCACTAATGAACACACTTAAGTACCAAGTCTTTCCTAGCAGAACCCTCCTAGACATGCACTCTTACACTACCAAGCTATATGCGAGTTTCCTATGAGAATGGAAATTATAATTTTTTTTAAATAAAGCTAGAAAACAAATTAGAGATGAAATTGTTTTTTGAATTATTATTTATATTTATTTATTTATTTATTTATTTATTTATTTTTAACCCAAAAGAGTTTTAGAACAACAGTGGGCTATCAAAATAGTATTAAGAGAAGTAAGAATGTTAAATTAAATAGAAAATCAAATAAAATATTCAATTAACTGAAAATCAAATAAAATATCCAAATAACAACAAACCAAATAAAATATTAAATAACCGACAATCAAATAAAATATCCAAATAACAGACAAATCAAATAAAATATATAAATAACTGAAAATCAAATAAAATATTCAAATAACTAAAATCAAATAAAATATCCAAATAACTGAAAATCAAATATTAAATAACTAAAAATCAAATAAAATATTTAAATAACTAAAAATCAAATAAAATATTTAAATAACTGGAAATCAAATAAAATACTCAAATAAAGAAAAACGAAAACAAAAAATAAAAATTGAAAACCTAGACAAAAATCTTGGTCCCGACAATGGCGCCAAATTTGATCGATGTCGTACTTCGGTCAAATAATTAAAGCAGAGATAAATGTAGTACTAGGAAGCTTTCCTAGGTCGTCTCCCAAAGACCACAAATTTCTATCAAAGCTTATCAATTTTTTAGTAACAAAAATTTAAAAGGGGAGTTTTTCAAAATTAAAATATTAGGTGAAACAGAATAAAAAAAGATTATAAAAATGCGGATTAAAAACAAATTAAAATGCAATTGATTTTCTGATTCTAATGCAGTGTCACTTATCCTAGATTATGAAATTAATTCAAAATTAACCAACTAAGCGAAGATAAATCCCAAATTATATTCTAATCCAAAATTAATCAACTAAGCGAAAATTAATCTCAAATTAGTTTTAACCCTTGTTCCAATATGAAATTAACCAACTAAGCGAAGATTAATCCCAAATTTTCCTTAACCCTTATTCCAACATGAAATTAACCAACTAAGCGAAGATTAACCCCAAATTATCCTTATACAATTAAGCATTGCATACATCACATAATCTCATATCTAACACAGAATTAAGCAAACTGTGATATAAGTTTCGATTTATTAAGCATAAACAGATTATAATTCAATACTGAGATTAGAAGATGAAGAGTTAAGAGAACAAACAAAATGAAATTGAAGAACAAAACCTCAAAGATATACTTGCATTCTTTTCAGAAAATCAATAAAAAGATTTAGTTATCCATGGAAAGTTGAAAACACAATAGAAGAAACATAATTAAAATCGAAACAAGAATTTAAAAATAATGATAGAAGAGTAAACAAACTTGAATATAAATTGCAGAAGATGAAAGGCGGCTGTGTGGTGGTTGCGAAGTCCTTGTGTGTTGTCTATCTTTCGATGTGTGATGTGCCTCTCTTATATAAATAACCCTAACCCTAATCTTTATTGAGGTTTGGGCTCAACTGGTCCATGAAACACATCATAAGTTGGCTTTAGTGCAGGTCCACGAACTTCAAACACGTGCAGTATTTTCAATACTTATCCAAATTAAGCGATTTTGGTATCCTCTGAAAGCCTTTTGAGTTAGTTTTAAAACGCCACCATTGCTACTATTTTTGGAGGTCTAATGAATTTAGGAGACTTAAATTGCTGAAGCATGTCCATTGGGCCAGCTTGGTGCGCTTGACCCGTGTTGGATAATTTATGTAAAATCCAATTTATCTCCGAATTGAATGATTTTGGATCCTATGGAAATCTGAATGTGTCTAGTTTATAATGTTTTAAAAATAATGATTTTTGGAGATCTGTAGAAAATATGATAAATAAAACAGTGAACTAATGTTAGTACCCGTATAGAATAAAATATAACATTTGACCCAATTTTCCAAGTCCAAAATTGCTTTAAACTGTAAAATGGCATCTAGCCCAATCTTCTAGGCCCAAAATTGCTTTAACTGTCCTAAAATTAATAATGAGATAAAATTAGATCAAATAGATTTAAATTAATTAAAATCTAATTATTGGCCCAATGAAGCTCAATTAATAAAAATTCACTGATAATAGAAAGTTAAACCTAAAACACTAATTAAAATAAGTTCAGAAAGGGAAGAAAATACGGGAATATAATGACTCATCACACTGCATCTACCTTGGCAGGATCTACAAATATCCCTTCTGCCGATATTATATGTCCCAAAAACTGCACCTGTTCTAACCAAAACTCACATTTTGAAAGCTTGGCATATAATTGTTTCTCTCTTAACACAACCAACACCACCCTCAGATGTTCCTGTTGTTCTTCCCGAGTTCTAGAATAAATAAGAATGTCGTCTATAAAAACAACAACAAACTTATCTAAATAAGGACGGAAGATCCTGTTCATGTAGTGCATAAATACTGCAGGTGCATTTGTTACTCCAAACGGCATGACCACATATTCATAATGGTCATATCTCGACCTGAACGTCGTCTTCTGTACATCCTCTTCTTTAACCAGTATCTAATGGTGTCCAAATCTCAAATCAATCTTAGAAAAGATTGATGTTCCTTGTAACTGGTCTAACAAATCATCAATCCTCGGCAACGGATACTTGTTCTTGATAGTTACCTTGTTTAGTTGTCGGTAATCAATACATAATCTGGAGCTTCCATCTTTCTTCTTTACTAGTAATACAGGAGCGCCCCAGGGAGATACACTCGACCGAATGAACTTCTTTTCCAACAAATCCTCTACCTGTTTCTTCAATTCAGCCAATTCTGCTGGAGCCATCCGGTATGGTGCCATAGAGATTGGGCATGAACCAGGAATTAGATCAATCCCTAATTTGACCTCTCTCTGAGGTGGCAACCATGGTATCTCATCTGGAAATACATCAAGAAATTCACTCACAACCGGTACCTCTTCCAGGATATTATCCTTCACTTCATCCATCTGAGTCAGGATCAAATAACACTGAGCTCCCTCTCGTAGCTCTTTCTGAACCTGCCGAGCTGATGTAATAAGTTCATCTCCTGATTCCGGATGCACCAACCTCTTCTGTCCACAGTTAATCAGAATGCGATTGGTAGATAACCAATCCATCCCTAAGATCACTTCCATATCCTCCAAAGGTAAACCGATTAAGTTCACCTTGTATTGTCGTCCTTCTACGACAACTGGGCACCTCAAACACACATAGGAAGACACCACCAGTCCAGCTGCTGGTGTAGATACCCTCAATTCATAGGGTAGGTCACACATATGTAACTTAAGTTTATCCATACAATTATCAACAATAAAAGAATGGGTAGCACCTGAATCAAACAAAACTCGTAGAGGTATATCAGAGATAAAACACACACCTTGCACTAAATTCTCTGACCTCGATGCCTCTGCTCCTGACAAGGAAAACACCCTTCCTACAACTCTGGGTTTCGCGTCACTCCCTCTGGGTGCTAATGATACCCTAACTGAGACTATAGCACTGGGCTTCTGTGGACAGTCTCTAGCCATATGTACTGGCTTCTGGCAAGTGTAGCAAAGACCTGCCCGAGAAGTCTGGGAAGGAGTAGTGAAGGAATTATGCGGGCACTGATTCTTGTAATGAGTGCCTCCACATTGAAAACATTTCACCCCAGATACAGATCCCGATGATCGAGGTGCTGGGGTAACATTGCCACTTCTAGAAGACTGGGGGCGTGAATAAGACATCTTTCTCTCTGATCTACTAACCCCACTTGGGTGGGTCCTCATCACTCTGACTCCTCCCTCCTGGAGTCTCTCTATTGTCTTTGCTTTCTCCACCAGCTCTGAAAATCTCCTGATAGAGAAAGGAACCACCATGAGCTTGATCTCAGCCCTCAAGCCTTCCTCAAACTTCTTGCAAAGCCACTGTTCTGAAGATGTACCTGTGTAGAAATGAGATAAGTGCTCAAATCGTACGGCGTAATCATGCACCGTCATATTACCCTGTCTTAGACTCAGGAACTCAATCTCCTTCTGAAATCTAACACTGTCAGGGAAGTATTTCTCCAGAAATCTCTCACAGAAGGTTTCCCAATTACACACCTCCCCACGTGCAATCATCATCCTTTGAGTCCCTGACCACCAGAACTCAGCCTCATCCACTAGTAAGTATTTCCCGAATGTCAATTTCCTGTCTTCCAGGCATAAGGTAGCCTCAAAAATCTTCTTCACTTCACGCAGCCACTTCTCTGCTGCATCTGGACCCAAATCTCCTCCAAAACGAGACGGATTATGCCTCATGAACTCAGTCAGCCCCATCTGCTCTGATTGGTGGAATCCAGTAGAGGATGATGTCATAATTGGCCTCCACTATGGGTAGGTAGCCTGCTCTTGCATGGCAGTTGCCAACATTTCCTTTGCTCTGGCTAGGTGTAACATCCTGATTCTCAATACCCCTGATTTATTAAATTTTGACAAAATCTTTGTCAAAATTTTAATAATTAAATTATTAGGAATTGGGTAAAGTAACTGTAGAGTTTTATGTTTATTAGATTATTTATGATTTTTGGGAATTTTTAGAAAATACTCGTGTGTGTGTGCCTGAACGTTGAGTATGGACTTAACAATTTTAATTGTCACATTTAAAAATTATTGTTTTCTTTTATGCATTGAGTGTGGGTATATTAAAAGTTTATTATGTGTATAAATTGACAAGAAACATATGATGGTTAATATGGTTTGGAGTGATGTTGGAGTCTTAGGGGTTGTGGTTTCAAATCCTGGTTAGAGTAAAAAGGAGAAAATAAAGATAAATTTTTTTTGTAAGGATGTAATCCGCTGGGCGCATCAGAAATGCGCTGAGCGGATTATTAGGTGAAATAAGACTCAAATGTTTGACTTTAAAAAGAAAGAGTGTCATCCTGCAACCGTAGTTCCTCATTTCTCTCTTTCTCTCAAAACTTTTCTTATCTTTAAGGTTGATTTGGATGGGAAAATCTCGATTTTTTTTAGAAGCTCCAAGAGGTAAGTTGGTTTATCTCAATCTCCTCTAAATTTCTACCGTTTTATTTTTCAAAATGGTGCATTTTCTATTTTTATCCTCACTTGAATGAGCTTGAATGGGAGTAGGAAGAGTGTTATTGTAGGTTTTATACCTAGGATACTAGAATAATGTTTAAAATTGAGGATTAGAAGTGGTTAAGCTAAAAACTTTCAGAGTCCTAATTCGTAGGTACTATTCATTGAATTTTTGGGACTTGTGTGAACAGAATTAGAAATTTTTATCTTCATAAAAGTTGTATCTCTTTAAGTTGTAGAAATTTAGAAACTGATTTCACATTAAACGGATATTTATAGCTTAAGTTATGCTCATTTTACTATCAAGTGTTCTAGTTGTGACGTTAAGAGGTAGCCCTGTTTCAACAGCCTAGATTTTTGAATTACTGAGATTGATACGTGTGAAATTAGGACTTAATTCCTTCATAAAAGTTGTAGGAAATTATATCCCCGAAATTTAGAAATTTATTTCATGTTAATATCTTATGTGTAGAAAGAGTTATAATCCAATTACCAAGGCATGTTCAGAGTGTTATTGGTTGAGCCTAGTTGGAAACAACCACTGAAAACTGAAAACTGCATCTATTATATAGGGTATTTGAATTTATTTTCTTCATCAATATTGTAGGTAATTAAGTTATTGAAATTTTGGCTCAAATCTCATACCAAAACAGCTTATATAACTCTAGAAAATTTCGAAATACTGAACATTGTCCATGGTTGTTATTAGGATTCTTTCTACTCTAAGTGCCTACAAAATAGGATAATTTTCTAAGTTAATTGTAAGCTGAATGTGAGCTTAAAATATTATTCGAAATGGATTAGCAATACAAAGTGAATTTAAATTCTCATGAGATAGAATCATAGAAATATAAGATTCTAACTAGCATTTTATTACGTATATAGATTTTGTTGAAACACAACATCAAGCTTTGAAAGGAATAAGTGTGAACGTATTAGGTAAGGGGTGGGCTATATAGTAAGGATTACATCATAAACTTGTTTGACCTTAATTGTTGAATTTGTCTAAATTTATGATTGAAAATTTTGATTTCATTATATGTTTGGTTGTGAAAGTGATCATGAATTGCTTACGTGTATGATGGTGTAAAATACATGTTTGGTACTCTATTATGATATGTATTGTCTTTGAGTGAGCATTTATATGCATGGTGGTTTTTCATGAGAAAGTTCATTGAAAATTAAATTGAAAGAATTGGATGATGGGTTGTGAACCCTTTTTGAACTGTATTGGAAGTTTTCTGCTTGTAACAGGTGATTGGAAATTTTTGGGAAGTTTGTATTACAGGGGAAACTCTATCAAATTTTTGGAAAAATGTGAATTTCTAAGAAAAACCACTTAGGGACTCATACATTACTCATTTGAAAATGGTGATTTGTGAAATCTGGGGAATCAGAGATTATGGACTCTGAGAATACGATAGGGAGGCCCTGAGGGAGGACTTGAGGATAGGAAGGGTAATGGTTGGAGGCCCCAAAAGGCCCAAGCTCGCTACCTGTTGTCGGGGATCCCATTGTACAAACTCTCCTGTACCTGACTGTGCTCTTACCATATATCAATGGTCAGTGAGCTATTGGGTTTATATTTGAGCATGGGTCTCAACAATCCCGTGGGTGGATTTTCCATGCCTAGTAGTGTCAACTCCTGGCTACCCCAGTACTGATTTGAGAAATGATTCGGGCCCGCATGCATAAACATTTTAGAAAACTTATTAGGATCATGCATCATTAACATCAATCATTTGGAATTTGATTGACTTGTGAATGTTTATGATGTTGATTTTAAAATGATATATGAACTGTTGTTCACCCTCTTGTCTTTCTGTTTTCTTTATTTCCTTTGTGCTTGCGGTACTCGTTGGACCTGATCGGTCATTGTTTGAAGAGAGGGGAGATGACACAGATTCCACACCCGATGAATATGACACTCATACTCATTAGCTGGGAGCCACAATGATGACAACATGTATTGGGATAAACATATCTAAACTTTTATAGGCAGTCTTTTGTAGTACATAGACCTACACGGTACTGGGTAGTAGTTACTCTTTTGTGTAGTTAGCTGCTCTGTAGGAAGTATCCTCAATGTTGCCCTTAATATTTTGAAGGACTGTACTAGTATTTTATCTATATGTAATTATGAATGTTTACCCTTAGTACTTTTTAAAATGATGAAATGCAGGAATGAGTATTGAAAATTTATGTATATTAATATTATGTATAAGGGAAAGATTATTATCGGTTTAAAAAAAAAAATTCTGCTAAAAATTATTAATTCTTCTGATTGAGGGTTTATAAGGTAGGGTGTTACACTAGGGCATCTACACTCGGTGGAGTAGGAGTAGGAGTAGGAGGTCGCGGTGTCATCCTATATCAAACGAAACCATCAATACAGAGCACACATTCACACACACTCACATATCAGAGTATAATCGCAACGAACTTATCATAGGGTCACTACCCATCCCCACAAATTTACAAGGATACTACCGCTCTGATACCACTATTGTAACGACCCTAGAAATCGCTACTGTAATGATGTCTTCGCAAAATAATAAACAAGTAAATAACGACATCTATATTACATTATATTACTGTAATTGTAACATAGATTGAAATTCCGATTTACTAACGAAACCTCAAAATATAGTAACATAATTTATTTATATATTATACATGTAAAAGTAGCTTTCTTGAAACTATCCCACTGAACTATCCCTGTTGTCCAGTAATCACATCTCCATCTCTCAACTCCTGATCTGCTCCCACATAAAAGTGATCATCGCAGTCCCATCCACATGAAAAAATAGGGGTAAGTATTAAATCATTCGATATAATAAAACAGATATAGAAGTAATAATTATATATTATGATCAATTACGAAATCATCAACATACTAAGACACCTTCCGGAAGTATACCCTAACTATGCCCGAACTTAGAGGCTATCATCTGTGGGCACATTGTGATCGGCACCCGTAGTACCATTCTGACCACCCTCCACACAGAGTAGGATTACTGGCGTCCTTCATCACTCATACTGGAGTACCCCTCCGAGCGCGCCACCAGTCATCCCCCATCGACTTCTCACCACCCGATCTCGTAATCTACCCGACCCGACCAATCGCTGAAGTCTCGGGACCTCATTCGAATCCTCCGACATAGTTATTACACTAAAGTACTCTGTACCACCCCGGTACCATTCAAACACAACAAAAATCATTCACATTTGTCTGATTCTGACCACCTGTCCTCACGGCTCATTCAAGTCAATAAATAATAGTACTTGACTTATTCCGGGCACCAACCCTCCGGCTCAGCCTAGCCAATACATAACATCTCATTATCGATTATGGGCATCGACCCTTAGACTCGCTCCGACTCACACACGTTACAACACACTACGTAATCTTTAAAACTCGCTACATTTATTCTATATTTTAAATATATATATATATATATATATATATATATATATATATATATCTTCTTCTTCTTCTTCTTCTTCTTCTTCTTCTTCGAAATCATTTCCAAAATCTTTTACGAAATCTTTTTCGAAATCATTAAATTACTATTTTGCCCTTAATCTTTTCTAAAAATTCCATGTATGTCCCTAATGACTATTTTACCCTTGGACATTTTCAAAAATTCCTTCCATGTCCCGAAAATGACTATTTTACGCTTGAACATTTTCAAAAATTCCATTTATGTCCCTAAGATGTAAAATGACTATTTTACCCTTGAACATTTTCAAAAATTCCATTTATGTCCCTAGGATGTAAAATGACTATTTTACCCTTGAACATTTTCAAAAATTCCTTCCATGTCCTTTTCTTCTTCCTCGCGCCAAGAATAAGAATAAATTTTCCAAATTTTGGCAGCATTTCAAATTACTCAATTTTAGACAACCAAACTAGTCCTAAATTCAAATTAAACATGAATTATATCTAATTTAAAATAGCAATTTTACCATATAATTCATCCTTAATTTCAAGAATTTCATCAATATTTAAAACTTTGCAAAATATGAATAGTAATCACCTCCAAGTATGCCATTTTCAAAATCCAGGTTTCAAATTTCTCAGCTTCAATCACCCAAGTTAGTTCCAAATCAAAATTAAACCATAAACATGTTCAATTTAAGTTAAAAACAACAATTTTATTATATAATTCATCCTTAATTTCAAGAATTTCAAAAACTTTCAAACCAGTGAATAGTTCATCGAATAAGAAATTCTTCAAAATCAGACATTCAAATAATTCATATCTCTACTCATATTCCTTATTCACAGAGTACCCAGCAATTCAATTTCATATATTGAATGAATTAAACTTTCCCTTACCTGGTATGGTATTTCTACCGAAGTTTTCCCACTTAATTCAAGTTCTCTCCCGTTTCACCAGATCCTGCACGAGTAGAGTCTCGTTGCTTGAAATTTAGACAATAGAAGAAGAAGGATGAGAGGAAAATTTTGATTCTCCTCCTCCCCCGCTTCAGTATGCATATATAAGAAAAAATTTACTATGCATGAGGAAAACTTCGTTACGAAGTTTTCTTGCACAGTAATATTAACATAATATTAAAATAAAAGCATACGTCACAGTAATCTACTACACATTTTGTGATATTTTGTGATGCATCCAAAATAGGATTAGGATGTATTCTTATGCAAGATAGAAGGTAGTAGCATATGCTTCAAGACAATTAAGAGCACATACACCAACTCATGATCTAGAATTAGTTGTCATTGTTCTTGCACTATGGAGACATTATGTGTATAATGGTAAGTTTGTAGTTTTTAGTAATTATAAGAGTCTTAAATATATTTTTTATCAAAAGGAGTTCAATATGAGACAAAGAAGATGGATGAAATTTTTGTAAAATTATGATTGTGAGTTACATTACCATCCAAGAAAGATAAATGTAGTGACAGACACTTTAAGTAGAAAATTCTTACATGTCTCTTCATTAATGATTCATGAGATAAATCTGTTAGAAAAATTTAGAGATATAAATTTGTTAATTACAGTGAGCCATGGTAAAATGAAATTAATCTCAATTAAGATTACTAATGTTTACAAAGGCAAATTCATGAGGTTCAGGTAAGTAATGAGTTCATTAACAAATAAAGGAGTTGATAGGACAAAATAATGGAGAAATTTTTTGACATAGATAAGGTAGGAATTTTGAGATTTAATGATTGGAAATGTGTGTTGATGTAAAGATTAAGAAGTTGATTTTAGAAGAAGCAAATAAGAGCGACTTGAGCATACATCAGGCATAAAAAAAATGAATTAAGATCTTAAGAAAATATTATGGTGGCCCAAGATGAAGAAAGAAGTAGCACAGTATGTAGCAACATGCTTAGTTTGTGAGAAAGCTAAGATAGAGCACCAAAAATCGTTACAATCTTTAGATATATCTGATGAGATAGTGTAACAATGGATTTTGTAGTTGACTTACCACAAACAATTTTAAAATTTGATTCCATATGGATTATCAGGAATAGGTCGACAAAGTTTGCTCACTTTTTATCCATTAACATTAGGTATTTGTTGTAGAAACTAATTGGATTGAACATAAGAGAATTTGTGAGGTTGCATGGAGTTCCATATAATATTATATCTGATAGGGATCCAAGGTTTACTTTTAAATTCTGTGGGAATTTACATCAAGCCTTAGAGACTAAACTTCATTTTTTCATCCGCAAACTGATGGACAGTAAAAAGTGATCATCTCGTCCTTGAAAAATTTATTGAGAGTTTGTGTGTTAGAGAATTCTAGTAGTTGAGATCAATACTTACAATTGATTGAAGTCACTTACAACAACAATTTTCATTTTAGTACGAGTATGACACACTATGAGGTATTATTTAGGAAAAAAATATAGAACACCTTTATGTTGATTTGAGATTGGAGAAAATTTATTCTTAGGTTCTAACATGATTCAACTTATCACAGAGAAAATCAAGATGATAAGGAAAAAATTGAGAACAACTCAAAGTAGACAGAAAAATTATGCTGATAAGAAAAGACGGTCCCTTGAATTCCAAGAAGATAATTATGTATTTTTTAAAGTAACACTTATAACTGGAATTAGTAAAGTGACATTAAAGAAACTCACTCCCTAGTTTATTAGACCTTATTAAATTCTTAGAAAAATAGGTTTTATTATTTACCAAAATTTTTCTGCCTCCTTTTCTTTTTAATCTTCACAATGTCTCTCATCTATCCCAATTAAGAAAAAATAAAATATATATATAATCTTTCTCACGTAATAATGTTGGATATAATACAATTACAGAATTTTAACTTAACCAGTAACATCGGACAGACTGTCGAACATGACTCATAACATCAGACAGGACTGTCGAATTGTCTATTTCAACTGTTCTTACTAGACAACATCATGTGTGGTACAAACATATGTTGTCGTTTTGATAAAAGATGCATTTAAAATTTCTCTAGACTTTTTAATAAGTTAGGTGGAGTAGAATATATATCAACTTAATTCAATTGCAATTTTTCTTTATTATTAAAATTAAAATTGGGAATTTTGTGAAGACTCAATTGAAGTAAACTACAGAATGTTGAACTGATCGAGAGTGAAGTTTCCTTTAACGCTAAACACAATTCTGAAAGCTGCAATTCAATTGACTAAAAGTATGTTTCGTGTTTAATTTACCTTTTAAAAAAGAAACACGATTTTCTATCAAATGATTTTTAGCTAAATTTTCAACTCTTGATAACACTTTTCACCCTAGTTTAATATTTTAAAAAAATAATAGTTTAGTATATTATTTTTAAGAATTATAATTGTCGGATTAAAAAAAATTCTTATTACCACCCGAGTTTGTTTCAATCTGATTCATTAATGGACAGGTTATATTTCTGACCTTACTGGACCACTGAACATGTTATTGTCCTTTTTCTTTCATTTAAATTTAATTGTTTTTTGTTTGTATTTAATGCTGTGTCAGGTTAAAAAAAATACAAATTATAAAATAAATTTATTAATATATAAATTAAAAAAATATAATAAAGATTCGATGGTTGTGAATTTTTTTCTGAAAAAATATTAAAAAAAGCATTATTTAAAAAATAGACCCACTCCTATTTTATTTACCAAAATAGACTTTTTTATTGTATAAAATTAGAATTTGGTTCCTGAAAAATGGAATTCCCAACGAACCCCACTGGAACCATAAACTAAAGTAAGAGATATAAGTATTCAAATAAACTTGATATCAAAATATAAATATTCAAATAAACTAAGCATATATCCTATAAATAAACTAAGAAATATATGTATTTTTTAAATATTCAAATAAGATATGATATCAAAATCAGCATTCTCTTTTTAAATTATTCATATTTAAATTTGGGTGTGATTCACTAGTTATTGTGTATAATATAAGTTCTCTCATAGTATTTAATCAGTTGTTTTGTATAAATATCTTTGAAAAGATAATAATTTTGCCAAAAAATTACTATATAGGATAAAACAATTTTATTTGATAAATAGATAAAATATTAAAGTTAAGAAAAAATAACTAAATTAGAATCAAATAAGATTCATATGTATTTTTTTCAATATAGATTTTGTTATAAATAGACTTTAAATTTTATGTTAATAATTTATTTTAGATGACCTCTTTAGAATTAAATATCATATTATTTGTTGCTACAATATCAATCATCCACATATATATAATATTATCAATCCTACCAAAATCATTCATAATTATAATTAGTACATGTACCTTCTCATTTTGTTTAATAGTGAAGATCTTTTTTCTCAATTTTAATATTTATATCTTATTTTTGCCATCATAATGTACTTTTGAAAAAATAATAATTTTTTTTTGAGATTGAATAAAGAGTGAAATTAATATTTTTGTACACGAAATAAAATTTGTTTCTTCCAATTAGAGGTTTTTTAAATAATTTAAGATATAAAGAATTATCATTAATCTATAATTAACCAACAACAACTATTATAGCTTTATAAAAAAAAAAATCCATAGGATGATTTTAAAATATCAAAGCCCCATAATTATGTGAGTGGAAAAAATGTTACCTGTCTCACAGCAAATGTTCTTAAAAAAAAATTCTAATAATGAGTAAGATTAGACAAGTCAATTTGGATGACCATTATTTTTTAATATATTGATTTGAGTTTTGCTAATATTGAAAAAAAGACATATAAACACTTTTATGTTTAAGTTAATAAAATAATAATAATAATATAATAATAATAATAATAGAAAATTCTGAATAAAAATCAAATGATTTATGCATAATAAAGTGATAAAAATTATGATTTTTACCATAATAAATATTTCAATTATCAAAGAGATGCAATACATATGTAGGTAGTCTATACCTAATATTTCTCGATTCATCTTAAAATTCAAAAGATTTATTATCAAAATTCGTCCATTACAAAAACATACAAAGTTATTTACTCATAACTCTTTTTAAGAAATATTGAAATTGATTATTTATATTTTAATTGTTAGAGATACAATATCTATTATTTATGCGTTGGGAGGTAAAATTTACGAGCTACAATTACCTTTATATGTACAATTTAAATGTGGTTATTTAATTAATAATTAATTACTAAATTGTAATAATGCATAAGTGTTTTTAGATAAATCAATACTAAATAAAATTAATACTAGACAATGAGAGACGTACATAGATTTATTGATAATAATAAGGAAAATTACATGGAAACATAAATGGAAACATAAATGAAGAAAATTACATGCAAACATAAACCAACATACATGTAAACATAAAGAAAATTATGCGATAGATTTTTGCGGTTGAATAAAGTATTTAGATTTAGAGCATCACACTTCGGAGCACAACAGTCTCAATAGTAAGTCCAGGTCCAAAACCAAAGAGTATACCCCACTCAAAACCTTCTCCCGTTGTTGAAAGTCCTCTTTTCTTTGACTTCTTCCTCATTTCATCCATTATGAAAAATGGACAAGCACTTACTATATTACCATACTCGCTAAGAATGTGTCGAGTGGCTTGCAGTTTTTCTGGCTTCAAACCGAATTTTTCCTCAATTAGGTCTATAATGGCACGTCCACCAGGATGCAACACCCAAAAGATGGAGTTATAATCAGAGATGTTTAATGTCTGAAAGGCCTCAACTAAAACATCATCGAGGTTGTTTGCAATAAGGTGAGGAACATCCTTGCGAACATGAAATGACAAACCATCTTCACGAAGGTGCAATTTCACTGCCTCTTCAGAATTTGGCACTATGTTTTGTGAAGTCCACACTAATTGAAACAAAGGCTTCTCAATATTGGGTATTACGTCTGAACCAACAATAACAGCTGCAGCACCATCTCCAAAGAGTGATTGCCCCACAAGGTTATCAATATGATTTTCACTCGGGCCACGAAAAGCAAATGACATGCTCTCTGAGCAAACTGCTAACACACGAGCACCTTTGTTATTTTCAGCCAAGTCTTTGGCCAAACGAAGGGCGGTTCCACCAGCATAACATCCTTGTTGATATATCATGTAACGCTTCACGTTAAGGTTAAGCCCTAAGAGTTTAGTGAGTTGAAAGTCAGCACCAGGCATGTCATTACCACTTGATGTGCAGAATATGAGGTGAGTTATTTTAGACATGGGTTGACCCCATTCTTTGATGGCCTTTGCTGCTGCCTCTTTACCTAACTTTGGCACTTCCGTTACCAAGAAGTCTTGCCGTGCATTCAATGAAGGTGCCGTGTGTTCACCAATGTTGGGATGCTGCTTCAACATCTCTTCTGTCAGGATCATGTACCGCTTCTTAATATTTGAGTTCTTACCTAAAAAAAATGCAATTTAGTCAAGTGTGTGTTATACTTATACATACAAGGTATGATTAGAATATTAATCAGGGAGCAAATTAAAATTAGCAAAATGAATATGCATATACATAATGTTTCTTACATATGCGATCAAATTTTTGTTTGAGTTCCGTCTTATGCTCACTCCTTGTGACACGAAAATAGTAATCAGAATAAGTACTTTGTTGGAGACAATTGGGAGGAGTGGCCGTTCCTATTGCTAAGATTGTAGCTAGACCTGCTGGCCTTTGTGTCTTGTGGATCTTTTCAACACTCGCCATTTTTTTTTCTAGAGAACTTCAAAGAAGAAGATGAAAATGAGAGTAAAGAATTACAGAGGAATGGAGTGATTGATATGCGTAATAAGTTGTGACTAAGATATATATAGCAATGAAAAATGTACTAGAGTGACGTAAAATTAGATGATTCATTTATTATATATGTTTTCGACCCTGATCACAGTCAACACGAATTGTCGGTGGCACAGGTGAATAAACATTTATTTATTTATTAAATAAATAAAAAAGAGAGTTGATTAGGTAAACCTTAATCCAATAATTTATTAGATATGAAAAAAATTAAAAATTATTCATTTATTAAAATATTATATTTTACAATATTTATCATAATTTTTTTCTAATTAACTAAATAAATTATTTATAATTTTTAAAATATTTACCTTAAATATATATTTTATTTAAATATAAAATAAATTATATTATTATTCAAAATAAACTCATAAACATATTTTAAATTATTTTGAATTATGATTTAAAAAATATTTTATTGTTTTAGATTATTTTAGAAAAACTAATTATAAAGAAAAAAATTATAAGAAAAAGAATAACTATATGTGAGGTAGAAAAGACTTAGTAAATGGTTATATTATAAATTATTTTAAGTGCTTGTATGTAATGTAAAGAATATAGTTTAAGTGATAGTCAGGTGTGGAAATAAGAATCCCTTTGAAGTATACGTCCTAACCCTGGCAAGTTTTACTCTTCCTTTTCTCACCTATAACTTGTTTGGGAAATAACATAATATTTTTATTATTCACACATTATATATATTTAATGTGCTCTACCCCAGATATTGAAGAGTCACTCTCTGCCTATTACTGGAAAGAAATATGTCAGTGGAATGCACGGAAGCAAAATTAATACCTCTTCCATACAAGCCATTTTTATAATATATAATTTTTCACTCCCATTCTTGCTATAATAATATTATTAGATGTTTTAGATAAAGAAAATATATATAAATTATTTGATCTCGACTTCTAATTTGAACTCTTAAGCATATTCGAATACATAATTTTGTAATTATCTTGTATACTTACAAATACAACCCTTTCTGTATTATTTACATTAAATTTAGAATATTATGTCACCGCCATTTTTCTCACATACGCATTTTAACGGGACCAGCTGAGCCATTGGCCTCCCTCCCCTGACTTATAAAATATATATATATATATATATATATATATATATATATATATATATATATATATATATATATATATATATATATATATATATATATATATATATATATATATATATTTTTAAAACTAAATAAAAAATATTTTTTAAGTATAAATAAAATTTATTTGTTTTTTAAAAAAATATACTTATAATAAATATCATATTTATTCTGATATATAATTTGTTCTTTGTATTGTTTCTCTTTTTTCCTCTATTTCTATATTTTTTATCTTTTTTTTCTTCTATTTTTTATTTTCCATTACAATTTTTTTTTATCAAACACTCATTTTATCTTTTCTTCTATTTTTATCTTTATCTTTCATTCATTCTCATAATCTTTATCTTTTACCATTTTCACTCTATATCATAAAATTTGTAAGTTTTTTTTTCTTTATTTTTCAATTTTTTTCTTTTTTATAGTTTCATCTTTATAACATAAAACTTATAATTTTTTAAGTTTTTTTTTTCGCTTGTTCACATTGAAGACATTTGTCAGAAAAGAATATTAAAATTGACATTTTTTTTATAAAATTAATTAATTTATTAATGATATTTGTTTTTAACTTGACACTTCCATTTATTTAAGTTTATATTTTTAGTTGTACCATGCACAAGAAATTGATTAGAGAAGAAAAAACAAATATTAAATAAAATAATATAAAAAATCAATTTTTCAATTTTATCAACATATTTCATTTATTTATACGATGAAGATTTGAATTAATTTTTATAATGACTAGTCAGGATAAAGGAACACAAAACTTAGTAGTGATATTTACTCATTTTAATCCATAATGTCTAACCTCTAAATATAATTAGAGGTGTCTGTTAGGTTAATCTTTAATTGAATATGATCTTCATTCTAATGATCAAATATATATCTTTAATCCCATACTGTAAACATGTTATAAACTAAATGCGAAAGCGTACCTGAATTAGCCATAATGACGATATCCTTTGTAGAGCACTTTTGATTTGATCTTATGGTCTTCCACTTGAAGAGCACCCGTATTTCCCTCTTGATTTTCTCTCTGATGGGGATAGAAAGAAAAGAACTGGATCAGTAATCGTGTTCTGTCTGTGTGCTCTCAGAAGGGGACCATGACCCTTTATATAACCAAAATTAGGTTAATTACTTAAGTTTTAGTATTTTCAATTTGGCCCCTCATCAAATTAGAAATTACTCTATGGTCTCTACACAATCATATTTTCATGACATATGCCTTTAGCCAAAACTTTAATTTATTCAGATCACTTTATTATTTGGCTTAATAAATAATGACCCTAACACATTTAAATATGTATCATATATATACATGACCCAAAATTTGCCAACAATCTCCCACTCGGTCACAAATATATATGTCTTTACAACCTTACAAATGTGTTAGACTTTATGAGCTCAAAATTGTCATTATATTCCTTTAGCATATTCCAAAAGTCCTGTCCATTAATCATATCGGGATATAGAACCAAACCAGACTTTTCATTGCATCATCGCAACTAAAACCAACAAGATTACTCATCCCGACATAACCAAATGACATGGATTCATCATGAAATGTGTAGCATGAAAAATTACGTGAAGGTGATCTGTACACGTCTATTTTCAACTGGTCCAAACTTTAACTTATCGAGATCGATACAATAACCTTAATGTACAAAGTGTAATGAATGAACAAGAAAACCGCATATCTATAGATAACCAAATATGTAAAAAAAACAATATATACATATATAAAATTAAACATAGAACATAAAATATATGAAAATGACTAACTCCCACTAAACCACAAATTCCTCAAACCGTAAAACACCCATGTGAGCAACATGCTCATGAAAGACCTTGGGCTGAAGTCCTTTAGTTAGAGGATATGCTATCATGGAGTTTGTCCTTAAGTGTTCTATGAAAATCTGTCCACTTTGTACTATTTCCTTAACAATACAGCTGATTTATTGTCACAATATAACTTAAGTGGTCTTTCAATGCCTTTCACAATTTGCAGCCCTGTGACAATTTCTCAACCATATTCCATGATTTGATGCCTCATAACATGCTACAAATTCTTGACATCCTGCAAAATATGAGTCAGAAAATCCAGCGATCTCCAACTGGTCTGACCTCCTGTATGTGAGCATATAATCTTTTGTTCTCTTTAAATATATTATGACCCTTTTTGCTGCTTTCCAATAGTCTATTCTTGAATTGCTTAAATATCTGCCTAGAACCCCAACTATGTATGTTATGTCTGGACACGTACATATTTGGGAATACATCAAACTCCCGATAGCTAATGCATAGGGAATCTGTTGCATTTCCTCAATTTCCAAATTCCTCTTTGGGCACTAGTTTAGACTAAACTTGTCTCCCTTAGTAACTGGAGTATCCCCGGCTCATGACGCACAGGTTCTTGAGGATCTTGAGTTTGGTCTTGACGAACAATCAAATCATCTTGAATATGGGGTTTGTCATCAATGTCTTGTGGATGTTCCGAACTTACTTTATCAAAAGTAACTATTTGACTCGGTTCTGAATTTATTGTCGATTCTTCCTCCAATACAAAATTCTTAATCTTATTCTTCCCCCCAAACTCAATATCCTCAAAGAACATAACAGTTCCCATCTCAAAAAATGTCTTTAATGTGGGATCATAAAATTTATATCCCCTGGCTCTCTCAGAATAACCAATGAAGTAACTACTTACTGTTCGGGAGTCCAATTTTAGTTTAATACCACGAGATTCTGTATTAAGAGTTGCATTATAGGTGACCACAGTATCAAGTAAATATAGATTATCATTAGCCAAAAAATGAACTAATTATAACAATATCTGAATTAAAAGACAAACTGAACTTATTATTTCCAAATGAACACAAATAACCTAATTTGTCCAAATAAGAAACTGAAACCAAATTTCGTCTAAAAGACGGCACGACAAAAAATGTCTTTTAAATCTAAAATAAAAAACCAGTACACAATAATAATCTAAAATGTTCAATAGTCTCCATCTCCACCAATTTGCCATTTTTAACGTATATTCATCTTTCAGAATTAGTTGGCTTCCGGTAGTTTAGGCAACCCTTTCTTTTCACGCCAAGCATGATATTTAGCACATTGCTTCTTTATGTGTCCAGTTTTATTGCAAAAGAAACATTTATTTTCTTGAGTTTGTTTCTTTTGTTCTGGACCTTTAGCAGCTTCCTTCTTGGGATCCTCTAATCTCTTTCTTTTGCCTTTAGCCTTAAAGGTGTTTGCAAAATGAGCACTTTCTGTCTTGTCTTGTTTTAACCTTTCTTCTTCTTGCACGCAATGAGAAATGAGATCATTAAGAGACCATTTATCCTTTTGACAGTTGTAAGATACCTTAAATTGATTAAACGTTGCGGGAAGAGAAATCAACACCAAATGAATGAGCAAGTCTTCTGAGAGTTCAAACTTTAGTGCCTTGAGCTTAAAAACAATATTAGACATGCTCATAATGTATTCCCTGATATTTCCTTTGCCCTGATATTTCATGGAGATCAAGTTCTGAAGAAGAGTGCTTGCCTCCGCCTTATCGCTTTTTGCAAAGCGCTGTTCAATTTCAGCAAGAAATTCTTTGGCACTTGTGATGTTTTCAGAAACAGTGCCCCTAAACACCTCCGGGATGCCGCACTTAATGATCATTAGACTCATGCGATTTGAGCGATCCCACTTCTCATAATCTCTTTTCTGTTCAGAGGTACTTGATTCCGTAGGAGTAGGGGGTTGCTCAGTCCTTAACGCAAGATCCATATCCATGCAGCCAAGAATAATATCAATATTCTCTTTCCAGTCCTTAAAATTTGTTCCATTGAGGATCGGAACAGAATTCAAATTTGCAGATACAGAAGCAATTGTAGCTGGATTAGAACAAAAAAAATAAACTAATTATGCTCACATTATAAAATAAATAATGATCAAATATATATCTTTAATCCCATACTGTAAACATGTTATAAACTAAATGCGAAAGCGTACCTGAATTAGCCATAATGACGATATCCTTTGTAGAGCACTTTTGATTTGATCTTATGGTCTTCCACTTGAAGAGCACCTGTATTTCCCTCTTGATTTTCTCTCTTGATGGGGATAGAAAGAAAAGAACGGGACTGTAACTGTGTTTTGTCTGTGTGCTCTCAGAAGGGGACCATGACCCTTTATATAACCAAAATTAGGTTAATTACTTAAGTTTTAGTATTTTCAATTTGGCCCCTCATCAAATTAGAAATTACTCTATGGTCTCTACACAATCATATTTTCATGACATATGCCTTTAGCCAAAACTTTAATTTATTCAGATCACTTTATTATTTGGCTTAATAAATAATGACCCTAACACATTTAAATATGTATCATATATATACATGACCCAAAATTTGCCAACAGTGTCAATATGGGTTATAACCCGTGAGCCAACCCCGACTCACCATGAGTTCGAGCCAAGTTGGGTTCAATTATTTTCATTTTTACCAATAATGGTTAAAAATGAACCTAGTTCACTTAATCCGCAGATTCGAGTCGGATTATGGTGGGTTGACCCGTAACCCATCATTCATTTTAAATTTTAAAAATAATTATAATAATTTTGTAATTTTGATGTTTTTTCCCTCTTCACCTCTATTTTATGTTGTCATTACAAGTCAAACTTTCACTCAAACTTATCATTAGTTATTCGCTGCACCATTATGTTCATTATTGTACTTGGGTCACTTGTCATCCTTTTGTCGCACTACTATGTCACCATCACGTGTTCATTGCATTTTTCGCATCAATGCATTTTAATTGCATTACAACATTTATCATGTTTCAATCATGCGTTTCAGTTGTATCATAATGTTTGTCATGTCAGTGTCATAGTGTTTCAGTCTCGCATTTCAATCGTGCCACAACGTTTGCTACATCACTGCATTCATCACACCACCATGTCACTGTATTTCATTTATATTATAGTGTTTGTCGCGTTTCAATTGTATTATAGCTTTTGTGGTGTCATCGCGTCATTACATTTTAGTCCCACAATTTAGTCGTGTTTATTAGAAAAAAACAAAAACAAAATGTGGGTTAGCGAGCCAACCCACCAAACCGCAGTGGATTAGGTCAGGTTGTGAAATTTTTGGCTCATCATAAAGTGAACCGGGTTAAGTTCGTCTATTTTTAACTCAGTCTGTGGTGAGTCAACCCATGTTAATCGAATTATGAAATTTTTGGCTCGTTGTAAAGTGAGTAGAGTTAAACTCGCCTATTTTTAACCTAACCCGTGGTGAGTCAACCCGTGTGAGTTAAGTTTGCTCACTTTGACACCCAATATCATCAAATCTTCGTAAATAAAATATTATTCTTTAAAAAAATTTAAAAACTAATCAAAGAACATAAATATAAATTAATAAAATAGAATTAATAGAGATAAAGTAAATAATATAAATAAACAAAAGAGGACACATGTGTAATCGAAGATAAATAAATAAATATAAAAGTGAGATAAATAAATATAAAAGAAGAAAAATGCATAAGATAAATAAATATAAAAGATGATGAGTGTAACTACATATAAAAAAATAAAAATATAAAATAAGATTAATATGTAACTGGAGTTAAATAAATAAATATAAGAAAAGATTAATTCACAACTAGAAACAAATAAATAACTATAATTATAAAATAGGATCAGTGTATAATGAAAGATAAATAAATAAATATTAGGAATGGAAAAATGGGTCGGGCTCGATGGGCTTGCGTAATATAGCGAAGCATATTGGTGTTTTCGATCGCGCCACTAACCCGTCAGACTAGTCTGCATGGATCTGGACGAGTCAACCCACCTAATTAATAAAAAATAAATTTTTATTATAATACTGTTAATCATAAAGATAATATATAAAGTAAAAAATTGTAGAAAGATAATTAAAAAAATTCACTCTCACTCATTATAGGAAACATTCTCCATACTCAAACACAAGCTTCTCTTTCCTCTTCTCCTTGTTATTTATCATCTCCTCCTTATTCATCGTGGTGATTGTACATTTTCTTATGACTTGAATTAAAGGTGTAAGAATTATGCAAGGGAGAACAATGTGGAGTTTTATCAAATAAAAAATATATAGGTATTTTAATTTTTCAATATAAATTTTACAAGTTTTGACGTTATTTATATATATATTTGTTATTATATAAATTGTATTATTGTTGTAAATTATAATTTCTTTAAACAATGTGTTAATTTATATTATTAACTTTAAATATATATGTTGAATTATTAACAAACAAATGATAATCTTATTATTAAATTTATTAAAAATTTTAATTTAAATATATATATATATATATATATATATATATATATATATATTTTTTAATTATGGCAGCCCAATACGCCTTTGACGGGACATGCCAAGTCTATATAACCTGTTATAATTATAGTGGACCAAAGACGAGACGAGCCAAAATGAAACGAGCTAGCATGTTTTATCATCCTTAATAAATATAAAATATAAAAATGGATCAATACATAACTAGCGATAAATAAATAAAAGAGAGGAACAATGCATAACTCGAGATAAATAAATAAATGATATTAAAGACAACTCACTCGACAATCATAACAAATAAAATGATAAATATTTATTTTCAGATTATACACCAAAATTTTACCTTAATATATTTTCTTTCTCTTCCTCCCTATTTTTATCCTGGGCTTTCTCTTTCCTTATTTATACCCATAAATTGTTTATTTTTCATTTTTTTATTTAATGTTAGATAATTACAAAGTTTAATTATTTTGTTATTATAAGCAATATTATCTTATTCTTCTTTTTAATTAATTATTTTATAATTTTAATTTTTTTATAAATATTATTATTATTTTATAAATAAGTATTATAATAATTACTATTATATATTTTAATAAATTTAGTGTTTTTAATAAATAAACGAGTATTTTATTAAAAATATTCAAATTACAAAAAATCTTGACACTACAAAAACATTATTAATACCGATGGATATGTAATCGTTGGAAAATGATTGATTATCGACTGAAAATTATCGACAAATTTAAAATAGTTGTGAAATTTGATTTTATCAACGGATATATCCGTCGGTAAATGAATAATTAATTACCGATATATATTTTCCTTCTACTTATAAAAATTTTATCCTCAAAATTTTTATTGACTAGAGCATATGAAGATAATTTTTATTGATTTTCTTTTCTAATTTTTACATAATTTCTTTGATTATTTTATTTCAAACAATATTTTCTTACAAAATTTGTCATTTCCTTCAATTACTTCATCTTTCTATACTTATTATGTACAAAAATTTGTTCAAATATAAAATTATTGTATAATTGTATTATTTCAATAGAAGATGAGAAATATTATTGTATTTAATTAAACACTATGATCATATAAGATGATATTGTTGGACTATTAAATATTTATTTATTTTTATATTTTCTAATGAGTAATTTTTATTTTTTATTTAATATATATATATATATATATATATATATATATATATATATATTAAACTAATATATGTGACAACTGAATGTATAATTTGAAGCCAATGATATATTGATAATTGAACGTAAAATATATATTTAATGATACTCACTTTTAATAATATAATTTATATTATTGAAAAATATTATAATATGATGTACTCTTCTCTTATGTTATATATATTTTTTACATTATTCTAAAAGCCAAATTGAAAATGGATTGTCGGTACTCTTCTCCTTGTTGGTGACTAATTTAAATGCATTGGTTAGGGTTACTTAATGTCACATTTATGTTGCATGTGAATTATTTATTGTTTTATCTTTATAAAACAATGCAGTTATTTATACATTGTCGTAAAACGCATTTAAATATAATATTAATGGGTTTATTGTGTTGCTCTTCTAATATTAAAATGTTGATTATTTGTTATAATTTTCCCCACATATATATACTTATATATATATATATATATATATATATATTATATAAAATAATTATTAATGTATTAGTTGAATATATTAAAGATAATACTTAATCAAATATCTTATATTTTTAATATAATAATAATAATAATAATAATAATAATAATTCTCTTATAAAATTTAATATTTTTAGTGTTTTTATAGAGGTATGTTTATTATATTTATTAATTTATATGAGATTATATTTTGATTATTTAATAATTAACTTAAGTGTCACCTGTCATTTATAGACTAACCTTTATTTAATACTAAATCATATTTTATTAATTAAATTTTCCTCATGGGAATTCACAATTAAAGTTCAAAGAATCATATTCAATGAAAAATTGTAAATAAAATATTAGTTAGCAAATCAAAATAATTGAAGAAAGAAAATAAAATAGAATTTTTTTTTAATTTATTAAAAAAATTGATAATAAAATAAAATCAACAATGAATTATTTAAAAATAATGTGATATCATAAATATTTATTTTAATTTTTTTCAAGGTAAAGTTCCTCCGATTAAATATGTTTATTAATCTATTTATTAAAAATATTCAATTTTCGATGAAAACATGTACTACCCATCATAAATCTCCATAAAAAAATTCCTAATCACAAAAATAAAAGAACCTTCACATTTTTTCTAAATTATTTATCAAGTGACTTCTTTTTTTAATAATGTTTTAATTTTAAAGAGTCAAATTAGAGCAAATTTATTTTCTATTCATAAAGATATAATTTCTATCTATTGGAAAATTGTAAAATAGGACCTGATTTACTTTATTCATTAAATTGGTTTTCAATTAAACTAGCAAGGTCATAATAACATACCACCAAATATTAGGTCATCATATTATTATTATATACCATAAATGTTATATCAATTTTGTTATATATTTTAAATACTAATAGCATATCATTTCTCTTTATCATCATTAATCATAAAAAATATGCCTCTTAAAGAAATTGTTATTTTTTTTTAAATTATAACATGTACTAAGCTAGTTCACTTGTTACAGTCACATAAAGTAAAGACTTAGAGTTTGTAAAATGAGGATCATTTTGTAAAATAATATCTTTTTACAATTTTCACTCTTTTCTATTTATATACGAGGGAAAGTAAACATGTATATTAGAATGAAAAATTATATATATTTGTTTTTTCTTTACCATTTTATTTGTTATTAAAAAGGAAAAATTATTACTTTTCACTTGTTTTCTCTACTCTAAGTAAATGGAGCCTTAAAAAAATTATTTTTGTGATATTTGCTTTATTCGTTTCGATATTTCTCATTGAGTTAACAATTTTTGTGAAGAAAATATTATTATATCAAATGCTGAATAGAATTTCACATACCCAATATTAATTAAGTTTCTCATATCATCTAATTAAATAATTTTGGGTTCATATTTTTATATTATTTTTATTTATTTTTATATTTTTTCAATTATTTATTTTATATTATTTATTTGCATATATTTTCAATTATTTAATAAAAATATTTTTATTAAGATATAAGATATATCATTATAATTATTTTATTACTCATATCTTATTTAATATTCAATCATAGTGTCATTATATATAATTTATAAATGTGATAGATTTCATTATATATATATATATATATATATATATAAGCATATTTTTTGAGAAAATATTTATTTTTATTGTACTATATAATAATTATTTTATTATTAAAATTAAAATTTTTATTGATTTTATAATTTTTATCATTATTTAATTTAAATTTAATTATTTAAAAACAATTAGGGATGTTAAAACGAGTCGATCTCATGGGACTGGACGAGCTAACCCACGACCCGCCTAATTAATAAAAAAAATAATTTTTATTGTAATATAGTTAGTCATAAAAATAATATATAAAGTGAAATTTATAAAAAAAAAGAATTAAAAAAGTCTCACTCTCACTCATTATAGAAAACATTCTCTTTACTCAAATATAAACTCCTTACTCTCTTCTTCTCTTTGTTGTTCATCATCTCCTCCTTGTGTTCATCCTAAACATTTATTGTTCTTATGTTTAGGATTTGAATTAAAGGTGTAAGAATTACTTAAAGGAAGAACAATGTGGAGTTTTATCAAATAAAAAATATATAGGTATTTGATTTTTTTAATATAAAAAATATAAATTTTACAAGTTTTGACGTTATTTATATATATTTGTTATTATTTATTATTATATAAATTTTATTATTGTTCTAAATTATAATTTTCTTAAAATAAAATGTTGATTTATATTATTAATATATATATATATATATATATATATATATATATATTGAATTATTGACAAGTAAATGGTAATCTTATTATTAAACTTATTAAAAAATTTAATTTTAAAAAGTAAAATAATTTTTTTAAAAATTACTGTGGAACAAGACCTACCGTCTGTCATGATTATAGTGAATCGAGTCTGTCCCACGTTATTTTTGACGAATAAAAAATAAGACGAACCAAAATGAACGAACTAGCCCGACATATCTAGATTATACCAATTGAACCTACACATCCAATTTTGGAAATATTGATTAGAATGTCATTCAATAATTTATTTAAGTTGTTGTTACATATGCAATTTCTAAATATTATTAATTTATAATATATATATATATATATATATATATATATATATTAGAAAATATATCTCCTTATGTTTTTAATATATAATATTATAAAACATTTTTATTTTTTGACATATAATATTATATTTATTTTATTCTATTATATATAGAAATATATTTATTCAGAGGAATTTTTTTTTCAACTTACAATATTATCATAATGTCATTCTATTACATATATGTTATTATATTATATATATTAAGATATATTTTTTTTTACAAATAACAGTATATTATTTTATTTTGTTATATATATATATATATATATATGTATAAATATGTTGATTAGAAAAATATATTTTATTAATTTATTATTATATAATATTAAATTTATTTCATTAATATGTTGCTTAATATTTAATTTTAATAAAATTGACAAAATGAGTTGTTCAAGCTAATATAGTCTAATCCTATGGTACAGTAAAAAAAATTAATAACCTAATTTAAGCTATATTTTATAAATGGTCATAATTGTTAGCTTAGTTTTACTTGTTTGGCCAATAGACTAACAAACCAATTTTAGTTTGATTAAAAATTAAAAAAATATTAACATATTTATACTAAAACAATTAACTAAAAAAAATTAAATAAAAAATAAAAATATATTTTAAAAGATATATATTAATAAAATTAGTTTTTAATTAAATAATAAAATAAGATAATATATTCATTCAGTTTCAAAATAAGAGTTAAAAACTTACTCATCATTATTATTATTATTATTATTATTTATTATTTTGTAATTTATTAATCTAAAATAATAATTAATCTTAACCATTAGGTCTATGAATAAATTGTCATTAGAGATTTACTCTTAGAATAAGTGAATATCTTATTAAATTAATTTATAATACACAAATATATATATATATATATATATATATATATTAATAAAATATATTTTTATTTAAAAAATAGTTTTTATTCTATCAAATGGGTCAATCATAAGTCTACGAATCAGCTTAGCCTAAATCCATATAAGTCATGACCTAAATGGATTTGACAAAAATATGTTTGATTTAATTTAGGCCACAAATTTTTTTGCCTAACCTAATATGTTACCTATTTTTTCAATTCTTTTTACTTGGTTCATCCGGATAAATCTATTTTCACACCCCTAATTAACTTTATATGATATTAGGTGTCATAAATCATATGATATTAAATTTATAAATGTTACAATAATTATTATATTAAAAATATATCAGTGACATAAGATTGATCAATCATTAATTATCAAACTTAAAAATTTCATAATTTGAAATTAGTTTTTTAAATATGAAATATCATTGATAAAGATACTTGTTAAAATATGTTCACATTAATCATTTTTAATATTTTTTAAGATAATTTATATATTGATATAATTTGATTATTATTTTATTTCTTTAAACATGATATAAAACAAATTATATTGATATAAATTGAATATCTCTTATAAATATATATATATATATATATATATATATATATTAAAACATAATATTTATATAGTGAATCAATTCTATAAATAATAGATTAAAAAAAAACTATTCAAGTAAAATTTCTACCAATTTATTAACTTAAATAGATCAATATATAGTTTTTCTTTTCTTTTCTCATAATTTTTTTAAATTTTTTTTCTATTTCCTTATTCACTCATTGATTTTTTTCCTTCTATCTTAGGTCTTTTTTTCTCTCTCTTCTCCCATTTATTCTTCTAATCTATTATATTAAAATTTAATAAAAATATGTTAGAGTAATGATGATTAGTAATTTAAAATAAATTTCTATTAAAAAGGTTATTTTAAAATAATTACTTAACAATAATATTTATATTATCGTAATTTTTTGTCTAAATGCTTATAACATAACAATAATATTTATAATATCATAAATTTCTCATATAATATTTTTTAAATATAATATATTAAATTATAATATTCTTTAATAATTTAAATATTTTTATTTTTTAAAATAATAAAATATCCATTTTATCGATTTTTAAATAAATAAATAAGATGAAATAAAAGAAAAACAAAATATAAATAGAGAAAAATATGTACAAAAAATATTAAACTAGATAAAAAAATAATAAATGTCTCGTTCTCTTATCCTAAGTAATTATAGATAATAAACTAAAATTTTTCTCTGAGTATTTATATATTTTTTTCCTCTTTTTCACTTTTTTTCTTTCTCTCTATCTTTCTCTTTTTCTCTCTCCTTTCTCTTTTTTTCTCTTCTCTCCCTTTTTCCCTCTCTCTTTCTCATTTTATCACCCTTGTAACCCTTATTTGTAACCATAAATATGTTATAATTACAAACTGTGTTATTTTTTTAATAATTAATTCATATATTTTAAAATAATTAATATTTTTTTAATTTATAATTATTATATATAATTTAAATAACAATAATAATAACCTTTTATTTTTTTAATAAATATTATAATTTAATATATTGTATTTTAAAAATTCTTACATCATAAATTTTGAAGTATTATATTTCCTCCCTTAATTACAAAAATTATGTCTTCATCATTTTTATTGACTAAATTTTTTGTTTATTTTTAATTTAAACGTAATATTTCTAGTGATTTCATTTCAAACGACATTCATTAGTAAAATTTGTTTTCTCCTTAATTGTTTAATCTTTGTATAAATAATCTTGAATCAAATCATTATTTTGAAGAACTTCAGTTTCAGTCATGGTGTATACTCTCCCTATTTTTGTTATCGACGTTCAGAGAATACATGCCCAAATTTTTCGCACTTGAAACATACATGTTATTTAAAATGACAATCTTTGACATAATAATTTTGTCCATATTTAAACTGATTATTTACAAGATTATTAAAATTTATTGCGAAAAATTAGTTGGTTCAAGTCTCCATTGGGGACTGTTGTATGACTTTCTTCTGTTCTGTTTCCTTGTTTTTTTATTCTAAAATATTTTTGTTTATTATTTTGACTATTTTCTCAATCCTCCAAAAATTTAAATTTGTGAATAGGCATTAGAAAATAAGAAATGTTTAATATTCTCATTACCGTTCTCAATTTAGACTTGATGCACTTTATTTTTTCATCAAGGTGATAAAATAACGCAAAATATTTCCCTATCTTTTTAAACTTTGAGGCATATTCTTCAACTATCATACTCTCTTACTTCAATTGCAAAAACTTCATTTCTTTTTGTTATCCTCACTTCCTAAGTCATAGTTATTCTTAGTAATAGTTATTCTTCCTCGTGGTAATCTCTTGATATTATTCTACTAATATTCAATCTCTTCTATTAACATAAACACAACATAATTCATTTTTTAGTTGTCAAAACAATTCATACTTCAAAAGATTTCTCCAATTGTTTAATTTACAATTCAACTTTTTCTGGCTATAATCTTCGAAGAATTGTGGAGATATGTTTCTCCTAAATTCAACTAAATCTTATGATTTAGGATTTCCTTTAGGCCTTTGATTCCTTGATAATATAAAGATAATATCTCTGATAGTTAGTATTATTTTTGTCAATTTATTGTTTCTCCTATTATTTTCCATCAGGAACTATATAAGTTAGTGTTCCTAAAATTTCACAACAAACTTATTTCACAAGTCTCATATAAAAAGTTGTTATGATACCATTTAATTATAACGTCTTTATAGTAATATATTTGTAGAACTAAAGCAACATTTCTTACTAAGTTTTGGTATAAATATTGTGATATATATATATATATATATATATATATATATATATATATATATGATGTATATTATACAAATTTTCCTAATATTTTAAAAAATAAGGAAAGAATTTTATTAATTTTTGATTCCCTCTTTTTTTAATACTATTATACATGCATTTACATTCCGAATGAGTACAAGTTGATTAACATATTATGGTAAATAGTATGAGATATACAAAAATTGACCACTATTAGTCCTAGTATGATTAAAATATGTAAATTTCAAGATTGATAGATTAATTTTTCTAAAAGTAATTGAATTGTCAATAATGAATGAATTTCAAGTAATTTGTGGAAAGAAAGTGGTGATGATTGGAGAGAAGGGATTTAAAAGGTTTGACACTTTCATTTATTTAAGTTGATATTTTTAAGTTTATCATACATAAGAGATAAAATAAATAAGTGATAACAAATATAATGTAAAATAAATTATTTCAAAATGATATATAAAAGCACCTTCTCAATTTTATCCACATATTTCATTATGTTTTATGATTTGATTATGAAGTGAATAGTCAAGATAAATTAGTACAAAATTAATCACTTTTTAGTGCTAATTATTCGTTTAAATCCTTGAGGTCCAACCTCTAACTACAATCACATCAAATCTTCATAAAAAAAATATTATTTTTAAAAAATAGAAAAATAATTAAATAATATAAACATAGATTAATAAAGAGATCAATACATAAATAGAGATAAAAAAATTATAAAAGAGGATCAATATATAATTAGAGATAAATTAAATAAATAGATATAAAAAAGACCAATGCATAATTAAAAATAAATTAAATAAATATAAAAAATTATCAATGTATAATTAGAGATAAATAAATACCAAAGAGGACTTACACATAGAATGAATCCTATAAATAATATACTTGTATGTAAACCTGTTTGTTATCCATATGCAATTTATCTTGTCTCTTCTCATAAATTTTTTTTTTTCTCTTTCATCCTTCACTCCTTTTTTTTTTTTTCTCTTTTTTAGTTTAGACAAATCTTTTTTGTTGATAATCTTGTACCGATCAATTGAATATTGCAATTTATCTTAATTTTTTTTTCTCTTTCATCATCCACTCCTTTTTTTTCTTTCTCTTTTTTAGTCTAGACAAATCTTTTTTGTTGATAATCTTATACCGATCAATTGATTATTGATTAACACGTCCGATGTATATTGTTCGCTTTGAAATTCTCGTACAATTTTGTCCTTAAAAGGCACCTCGATGGGTTAAAAAAAGGAGAGTGTATTTAAACTACCATTAACCTCGACTCCTAAGCGATGTGGGATTTCATGAGTGTACCAAAACAAATACTTATTAAAAAATTAATTTAAAATAAATATTTATTACTTGCATCGCCGTTCAACTTAACGAGATTTCTCAACAATCTCCCCCTCCCTCAAGTGTGATTCCCTTTCACATTGGTATACCTCCCTTGAGCGGAAACATTTCTTAGTCATGAGTATCTAGTATTGACCTTACTTGTACTGTCGTTCAACTTAACATGATTTTTCAATAATCTCCCCCTCAAGTGTGATTCTCTTTCACATTGATATACCTCCCCTCGAACAGTGACGAATATTAATAATTGATTTGGGAGGGCAAATAATATATTATTAATAAATAATAAATAAATATAAAAGAGTGAAAGAAGATGAAAGGGTGAGAAGGTAATGCCTAAATAAATATATTAAATGATCATTAAATTTGAGGGGACAAAATCATAAATTATATGAGAGTTAAGAGTGATGAGAGGATAAAATTGTAAATATACATGTAAATATATTAAATGATCATTAAGTTTGGGGGACGACAAAATCATAAATTATATGGGAGTTACCAAACTTTAGAGGGGTCACAACCCCTCGAGCTTCTAAAAAGGAGACTCGCTTGCTCGAAATCTTTAAGACATTAAATTATGGGTTTTTCTCACTTATAAGTTACTTAGCTTTCCTATTTCTACCAAATGTGAAACTTTAAACACACTTGAATTCTCAATTATTAATAATAATCTTACTCTATCAAATTTCAGTATACTATTTTTAATTGAAAAATAAGATGGAATGAAAGAAGAACAAAAAAGGAGGAAAGAGAAAAAAAAGGAAAACAAACACTAAATGAACATTGAGAAAAACAAAATAATAAGAAGTAAATAAAGAGAAAGAAAAAAAAATAAAGGAAGAAAGAATGGAAAATATTGTATTATAGCAGAAGAATTGAATTTTGTGTATGAAGAGTAAACATGTCTAAATAGGTAAATAAGTTTAGATAAAAAAATTTAAAGTAATTTTTCTATTTAAATATATTATTTATGAAATTAATTCCTTATAGGTAACTAGATATAAATAAGTAAACATAAATAAAATATACAAGTAGAAATAAATAAATAAATATAAAAGATAATCAATAAATAATTGAAAAATATATACAAAAATAAATAAAATGATAAATGTTTTAAAGTCAATATAAAAAAAGGAATAAAAGGATAGATATCTCATTTTCATAATTCAATAATTATAGTCCTTTTTTTTATTTATTTTTTCTTCCTCGTCCTTCTCTCTTTCTATATCTTTATCTTCTATTCCTTTCTCACTATCTCTCATCTTTCTTTCTTTCCCTTTCTCACTTTTTCTTTCTCTCTCCCTCTCTCTTCCTCTTATATTTATAATCATAAATATTTTTTCTTTAACTTACATTTAATACTTGTGATAATAACCAACTGTCATTATTATTTTTTAATTTTATTATTAATTTTGTATATGTAATTTTAAACAATAATAATTTTTATTTTTCTAATAAATAAATGACTCTTTTATTATAAAATATTTAAATTACTTAAAAATATTATAATTTAATATATTATATTTAAAAATATTATAATTTAATATATTATATTTAAAAATATTACACTGTTATAATAATTATATCTATAATAATTATTATTATTCAATGTCCGAAAGTGTTATTAAATATGAAATTTATAAATCTCATCGATTTTTTTGCATATAACAATATTTTTTTAAAAAGAATGCATACTTCTTATGTTATTAAAATAATAATAATAATAATATTATTATTATTACTATTATATTATAATATTTAATATTAATATCAATATCTAAAAATGTCTTACATGAAAATATCTTTATTGAGAAAATATTTTATATTATATTGACGTATATTATTAATATGATATATAATATTAATTATCATATTTGGTAAAATTTATGATTTGAATTTTTTTATAGGTATTAAACTAAGTGAATATTTGATAACATTATATTCATAAATATTTTAATATTAATATTTTTCAATATTATCTTGTTATAATATAACTATTTTATTATTGATTTTTTTTAACATTTTCTTCCTATGAACACATATAATATAATATAAATATTTTAATATTTAAATTTAAATATTTTCTTGATGATAATAAGCTTGAATAAATATTTCAAATCAATTATATGTCTTATTTAAAACAAACAATTTATATATTTTATTTAAGATAAAACGAGCTATATATCTTATTATATTCGAAATAAAACGAATTATGTTTGATATAAACAAGTTATATATTTTATTAGATATAAAATGAATTATATATTTTATTAGATATAAAATGAGTTATATATTTTATATCTTATTATATTTGAAATAAAATGAATTATGTTTGATGTAAACAAGTTATATATTTTATTAGATATAAAATGAGTTATATATTTTATTAGAAATAAAATGAGTTATATATTTTATTAGAGATAAAAAGGATTATATATCGAGATCAAACGAGTTACATATCTTATTTAAATAAATAATTATAAATCTATTTAGGTGATTATATAAATTATTTTGGATAAATAAGTTATACACTTTATTCATATAAATTAAATATAAGAATCAATATCATAAATAATATATAGATAAAGAAAAAAATCACCTAAATAGAATCTCTCTAACTTTATTTACCTAATTAGATTTATTTATTTTTAATACACAAATGAGGGAAAAAAATTTATCTCACGTAATATAATTGTTTTTATATCTTTCCTCATTTATTTTATTATTTTTTTCTCTTCATTTATTTTTTTCTTTGTCTTCATTTATTGTTTATCTTCCTTTTTTCTTTTTTTTCCTTTTTTTCTTTAAGAAAATATTATATGATAAAATTGAGATGTTAAAAATATTACAGATATGTTATAATTATTAAGAAAAAAATTAAATATTTATTTTGAAACAAGTTTTTAATAAACATTTTTTTAAATTACCTAATTTAACTAATTATCATAACTCAATATAATTATAATTATATTAAATTATTAAGTAAAAAATACATCTAACTCATAAATATTTGATATTTTTTAATTAATTGAGTAACTATTAATATAATAAAATAATTTTAAGTTAATTATTTATGTTATAGTAAATAAATTTATTTATTGTCAAAATAAATCAAATTATTTATTGTAATTATAATTTTAAATAATTAATTAATATTTTTTAGTTTTAATGTTGATTTTAAAATATTTATTTAATATATTTTTATTAAATTTTAATATGATAGTTTAATTAGGAGAATAAGTGAGATGAAAAAGAGAAAAAAAAAGAAACCTACAAAAAAGATAGAAAAAACAAATGAGGAAAGAGAAAAAAATAAAATTTTTTTACGAAGAAACGAAAAGAAATTATACATATAAACAATAAACAAACTTATTTGAGGAAATAAAGATTTTATTTAAATAATTTTTTTTAAATATGTTATTCATATGATTCATTCAAAATATGTATAGTTCGTCAATTCAATGTTTTAAAATTGAGTTACATAGAAAATGCATTACCAATCCAAAATAAGTAAATTAAAAAAATATCATCAATCTTTTGAGCATATCATTAATTACTTCAAATCAGAATAACATAAGTCATTAACTATACTCTGAAGTATCACTATGAGCACAATGTAGAATATTAAATATTCTATCTCAAAAAAAATATTAGCGTCGACTATTCACCAAAATTTATTTTTTACCATAATAAAAAATGCTACAAAACACAAGCAACTATTTATTCACTTATTTATAAAACATGCTATAAAATATTACATTTTTAAAATGCATAAAAGTTATTTAGAAGCTATTATAAAAAGTCATACAGCTATATTAAAAAATTCACTATATTTGAATCACGAACAATCGGTTATGCTGAAAAATCACGTAATAATATGAAGTTATAATAAATAACCTAAACAATTAAATATGCTATACATAAAAAAAAATCAATAATCATACGCAAAAACTATTTTATTATTAAATAATATATTATATATCATCATTCATAAATGAGAATATATGAGTTCATTATTATGAATTCATATAAAAATATTAGTTTTGAACCAAATTATATAAATTTGTGATAGTTATTATAAAGCTCATTATTCTTAATAGATGAAAAAATCGATATAAATTAATTACCCACCTGTTTAATAACTTATATTTAGATTCTGAATTTTGAGATTCATGAATACACATAATATACAATAAAATATTTTACAAATTAATTATTAATATATTAATTGAAGAAACTAATAATAACAAGACTCTTAATAATGAAATATTAATAATTATAAAAGAATATAATACCATTTTTAATTTAAAATTTTAAGATATTAAATTATAAATTTTTCTTATTTATAAGTTATTCATATTTTTTTTATTTTTACTTTCTCGATATTTGCTTCATGAATTCTTCATATTATTTATAATTTATTTATATTTTTAAACAAACCAATTTTAACTTTATCTTTTTCATCTATTTTCTTCCTTTTTACCAAATGGAAAAAAAAATGTAAGAAACAAAAAGAAAAACAAAGTTTCCCTCTGTTTTTATTATAGATATAGTCAGTTATATTGCAGAAAATACAAAAAACACCATCATCAAAAGTCACAGGGCCACGACAATGACCAAGAAAGTCATAACCTCTTGACACACTCATATAGCACGAATCCAACAACAGAATTACATGCCAAATTTATTCTTCATCTCTCTTTTCACATTACACACAAGCACTGTTCTCATAGCAGAGAACATAATTGATTCACTCTTCCATGCAGATGAGACACCTTATCCCCTCCCCTCTCAACATAAGGTCAAATGCCTTGTTGATCTCTGAGAATGGCACAGTGTGAGTGATAAATTTGTCCAGTTCCAGCTCCTGCATTATTATTAATTCTAATTGTCACGTCCTACACAGATTATTAGATAATCTTCAACTAAGTAATTGATATTAATCTTCGTATAATATATCATTAAATTTAAATGTTATTACATATACGTATATATATATATATATATATATATATATATATATATATATATATATATATAGAATATCTAGCTTTATGATTACCTTGTTGAGGTACTTCTCCACAACAGAAGGAATATCAGTGCGGGGTTTGTAGTGGCCATAGAAGGTACCCTTGAGAGTTCTCCCTTCCATGAATTTCATAGGATGAGTTTTGAATTCAACATCCTTCTTTGGAACACTAACAAGTACAGCAACACCCCAACCCTGAGAAGATGCATTGGATGTTTAGTTAAATTCATACTGATGTAGTTAGTAACAAGAATAATAGCTCTGGGGTGTTAGGAAAATACATCATGAGTGCATTCAAATGCTGAGATCGAAGCTTGAATGCTTCCAGTGCATTCAATAGCACGATCTACTCCTCCATCAGTCATTTCAGCAATTACCTTAGTGTCAATATCATAGCAGCAGATATAGAGAATTAGTTCCCTTGGATTTTAATTAAATTACAATGTATAAAATAAAGCATACTCACTGAAGTATGAACATAATGGAAGTGGAACTATTTTAGCAAATGGAAATTAAACTTCCGTATAAATTGTCTGCAATGTATGAACTAACCTGTTGAACTGGTTTGTTATGCTCTTTCGGGTTCACAAATTCAGTGACCCCAAATTGTTTGGCTGACCAAGAACAATGAAATGGAGATTTTCATCAGTAATTGAAGATAGCAATGTAATTAGCCATTTGATATTTAAAATCTGAGGGATTATCAAATGCACAAAATTCAGGTGTATCATGTGTTTTTTACTATTCTCTATTCAATAATTCTTTAATGCACTGATTAACAAGGTAAAACTCTAGTATTGATTAGAGAACAATATCACAAACACTTTTGAAGACATCAACCACATCTATGTTTAGTCCTAACTGAATTTACCTTGTTCAAATCGACTGGTAAGTAAATCAACCCCAATGATCCTCGATGCACCAGAAACCCTTGCTCCTTCACAGGCCTAAAAATCCAAATTACAAGATAAGAACTATAGCCATTGTAGTCTTTTACTTTATTGCGGGAAAAACCAGAGAAGGATAACATACAGCAAGACCAACAGCTCCTAATCCAAAGACAGCAACAGTATCATTAGGCTTTGGTTTTGCAACATTTACAGTAGCACCAAAACCTGCATGTACAAAATTCATATATATATTAAAGAAATCTAGATTGGTTTGAATATTTATGTCATGTAAAAGTTAATGGAGACCAAAAACAAGTAATGGTTTAGAACTACATAATGATTTCTTGTACAAACCTGTGCAAAATCCGCAACTGACAACACAAACTTTGTCAAGTGGGGCAGCAGGGTTGATCTTGGCAACACAGCCAGCGTGAAGAACAGTGTATTCACTGAATGTAGAGGTTCCCAGAAAGTGGTAAATTGGTTGTCCATTTTTGGAGAACCTTGTTTTGCCATCACTCAGCATAACTCCTCTGTCACTGTTGATCCTGAGTAACTCACACAGATTGCTCTCTTCTGACTTGCAATATTTGCATTCCCCACACTCCCCGGTGAATATTGGGAGTGCATGATCACCTGGTTTCAGATGGGTAACACCCTCTCCCACGCTCTCCACAATCCTAGTTCATCCATTAACATTACCACAATTAAATGTGTAACAGTAGTATTAATAATCATGTTACTTCAAATCATAACACTTGCTCCAGAGTTGAATTAGTTAAGAAGAATAATGGGTTCAATTTAGTTTCTTGATTTATCTATCTTCAACTCAATATATTTTATTTTAAATGTTAGAAAATTTCTAATAAGTTTTAAAACTGGACAATTTTTGTCTCATAAAAAATAGTTATTGAATAAGTTATCACTTGAAAAATAGTCTTCTCCAAAAACATACCCAGAAGCTTCATGCCCTAAGATACGAGGGAACAACGGATTCTGACCCTGAAAAGCAAAACCGACAAAAATGTTAGGCCATATAAACACATCAATTATCAATTCATGACTAGTAAAGTATTTATGAAATACAAGATTATTCAGTGTATGTGTATTTTAATTTTATTAAAAAACTCATTTAAAAAAATTTAATTTAGTTAGAAATTATATTAGATTAAAGTATCATCGTTTGTTTGTTTATTGATTTTAAATATAATTTTCAGTTGTTTGATTTAAAAAAAATATATATTTATAATTATCTTATTAAAATAGTTTCTAAAAAATATTTTATTTTTTAGTTTTAAAAATTTTAAAAATCAAAATTGATAAAAGGTATTTTTATTTTTTTATTAAAGGGTATCAAACGTTTTATTTAATGATTAAAATAAATTATTCATTTATATTATTTTCAAATTTTCGTCATGTATTTATAATTATTTGTTTTTTTTTTCATTTAAAAATAGAATTATTAAATAAAATTTGTAATTTATTTTTTAAAATAAATTTCCAAAATTAATCTCTAAAATTATTTTTAAAATTAAAAAAAAATATAGATTCTAATCATTAATGACTCACAAGAAAAATGTTCCTTCATAAAAGTTAAAAAAAAAAAAACACAAAAACTTTGAGAGGGTGTGTCCTACGTAATGAAAAAAAAATTGACAACTTGATTTATTAAAACAACAAAATTAATTAATTTTATTTTAATTGAATAATTTCAAAATTATAAATTAATAAAGTTAAAGAATTATTATCTATATATATATATATATATATATATATATATATATATATATATAGCTACCCTACAAAATGCATGCGTAGATTTGCCGCGTTTCTAAACCACTATGTATTTAAATTTAAAATATTTCAAAATGTTAATTTCTTTAACAAAGGTGAGTGAGATCAATTTTATTGATTACCAACTTTGATATTGAGAAATTAACTTTTGAGATTTGTGTGCGTAAAAATCATAATTCTTAGTTATTTTGTTTTGCCATCTAAGGTGACGTGATTAACAGAAATTAAAAAATTAGTATATATTTAAAGGGTACGAAAAATAAATATATTCCTATGTAAAAGTCTGTAAATTATTAGAGACTAAAACAGAAACATAAGAGACTAAAATAAAACAAATACATCTTACAAGAATATAAATATATTTTTTTTAAATACAATTCTAAATCAAAGAAACCAAAAAATCATTTAAGACAATGATATTAATACTATTTTTTTTTTCTGTTCCACTCAGTAACTTAAAAATCATCATGAATAAATTTGTATGCGTTGTGAGTTCATTTTCTTAGCACGAAAAATCACAAAATTTTGGTACCTTCTCTCTTTCTTTAAAGCACGGGCTTACTATTTTTTTTTCTTGTTATAAAATTAATAAAAAATCTATCTAAGTTTTTTAAATTTAAAACAATGTAGACAAAAAATTGTATTAAAACATATTTAATTATTTCATCAACTTTTATAGTTAATAACGAAAAGATTAAAAAAATAACCAACACTACACTTGTACAGTGACACCAGTACATATTTTGCATTACCAAGTGTTATGAAAGAGAGTACTTCCTTTTTTTTTTTTTTCAAAAACAATAACATTTTTTAAAGTTAATAAAATTTAAATTGATATTATTTTGTTAATGATAGATTTTATAAAATATCATAAATTTAATTAATGCATATTATTTTTTATGAAATAATATATATTTATGTGATATGAATAAAATTAAATAATTTTTTTTATTTCTTCTAATTTTATTATATTATTAATTTTAGTGTTAATTTATTTTTTAAAATAAATCGATATTGTCTTTACCATAATTCTATTAAAATATTTACTAACATATATTAATATAACATTAACGTGGATATTATATTTATATTATTAATAATATTGTTATATTATTTATATATAGAGAGATCAATCTTATAATAATTTCATATAAAAGATATATGAATATATGATTTAATTGTGTTAATGAAATTAAAATAAAAATACATTTTAAGAAGAAAATCCATAATGGTTGGTGCAAAGAAGATGAAGGATGTAAACAAATCGGTACCTTAACATCCCACCAGTAAACATCAGTACGGCAAAGGGAGTTGAAGAGGATCTTCAAGCGCACTTCTCCTTTCTGGGGAGGTGCCACTTCTATCGTCTCTATCGTCAATGGCTTCTCCGGTTCCCATGCCACCGCAGCTGCATTTTTTTTTTCATCCTTTCCAATTTTAGATGGTGAAGACTAAAACAATAATTATTTGGTGTACAAGAGAAATGAGAACCCTGACTTTACGAACAGAAGCACTGTGAACAAAACATTCTCACCTCTGCACCTGATGACCTTACCAGCAGTACCAGACATGGCTTCAATTTTTTTCAAGAGAATTAATTTATTATTGATGACTTGATGAGATGATTCTGCTTTGGGGATGGGTGCACTATTTATAGCGGAAAAACTTGAAATTTTGTGTACCAAAAATTACTATGCATTGAAAGAAATGTGCTCGAGGATAAGAATTATGAAGGACGATTCACTTTAATTAATTATTTATGTGCCACAAGTTATTATCAAGCGCAATAAAGATGTTTTGGAAATTTAAGTAATGTTTTAAATAAATAAATCCAAATAATATTTAATCATGCTGTCAAACTTCATGCAAATTAACTTTATTTAAAATATAAAATTGTTAAGTTCTTTTGTGATTACACAAAGCTAAAAGGAGAGTATATTTAAACAGTAAATAAAGTTTTCTTAATTTTTAAATTATTAAAAGGGTTAGCTAAAAAAAACATTTTATTGCTGAAATAAGTAGAAGATTAATATAAATAAATAAATAATCTTATAAAAATATGCAGAGAAGATGAAAGATACAAATCATAGAGATAGCAAAGGTTCTCTACCCTCTTCAATAATGGAGCTGCCTAACAAACTAAAAGTTAAATCATTGCTAACAAAATATCACTCTCCATTTTGGTCTATCATCATAGAACATGTACTGTAATTTTTTTAATCATATTATTAATATGGATTTTAGGAAAAAAGATGACTAATCATCTTTTAAGTATAATGTCTTAACATTCACGTTTGTTTATCTATATATAAGATTCCAACTCAATAAATTATTTAAATATATCAACTATAATAAAAAAAACTTGCGTTTTTAAATACTTTTCCTTCGATTATTTTTATTAATTTGAAAGATAAAAATATACCCTTCAGTAGAAAAATATGTATTTAGTGGTAATAAAAAAATTAGTTTCACTCACCTCAATTAAGAATTAAATTAAAGTGATTTATGAATATTTTCCTAATACGGATAATATATTGATATGGTACTAGATTTTAATAATTTTTTTAAAGATAAAATCATAATAGATAAGAAAATTAAAATAAACAGAAAATATATGGGATTGTTTGTGGAGGGAAGAAATATTTATTTATCAAGCTTAATCAAACTTAGTTTCATAAACCAAATTTATAGGAGTGAAATTCGACCTAATTCCTTTTAATTAAGATGTGGAATAAGCAAATTGGAGTCTTGAAGAAGAAAAAAATGATAAAAGAAGGATTTTCAATGCATGTGATTAACCCAATGTAAACATGAAAGTAAACAGGTTTCAATTAGTTTTAAAATTGTATCTGAGACATCAATTCAAAATACCAGCTAAGCTTTATTTGTTTGGCTTGAAGCAATAATTGAATTGCTTTTGCTTTTTACTTTTTCTGTAACAATCAATATTTTTCATATCAAATAACCCGTTATATTTTTTTTCCAATTTAAGAATTTAAACTAATTGTAATAATTACAGATATAAAGTGATTTTGATTGAAGTTGTCTAAATAACATTAATCGAGTCGAGTGAGTATGAATTATAGATAAAATATACAAACAAAATGAAGACTATAAAAGTAAGGTGAGAGGAGAGATAATATATATATATATATATATATATATATATATATATATATATATATCCATGCATAGTTGATGGTTGTCGCAGGGATAGTTTTAGCTAACATGTTTGTTTGATTCCATTTTTCAGTGCTCACTTCCTTGTACCGTGAGATTCTTTCAGGCTAATTTTTTGACTTTTCCCCCGTTTCTAATTCTATTTTAACTCATTCTACTCAAGAAGAGGATAGCTTTCACTACTCTAGCTGTTGAATCTGGCGACGCGCGTCGTAACTTTGCACTGCATGCTTTCCAAGTGTTCGTCATGTATAGGTTTTACCTAGGTGGCTAGATATACTTCAACTGCCATTTATTCTCCAATTTTCATAATTTATTCAGAAAATTACAGGGTATTATCTTATTTGAAAAGTATTCAAAAAGTCCACTATTTGAAATTTTTCTCTTTCACAAAAATCAAACTAACAAATTATATCTATAAAATCATCTCACAAATCTTCCCTCATTACTCACTCGCCTGTCCTTTTCTCTCTAATCAAAATTAACTTGTTTCCGTAAATACATATATAATATTGATATAATAGGTTTTTGTGATACAAAATTATTTATGAGAACATACTAAAGTATATATATATAAATTTTTATATTTAAAATATAATAACATTGAATCAGTTTTTATATTCAAGATATTATCTATTTTAAAATTTATTCGAAATAATTTTATTTTTAAAAAATATTTCAATAAATAAAAAGAGAATAATATTATAAATTATTTTTAATTTCTATTCCTCAATTATATGTTTCTATACACATGTTAGAAAAATATTAATTTTATAATATATATATATATATATATATATATATTATAAAATTTTAAAATAGTCTTAAAAGCAATTTAATGAAGATTCGGTGGTATTTGTTGTTGCTCCCACCATGCAGTGATGACACAAAACAGCAACAACAATCACAACAGAGTGTAGACGAAGATAATAACATAAAGTGACTGTGTAACAAAGAATAAGAGTCATTACCAAAGAAAAAACGTCGAAGACTTAAAAGAATTTTCTGTAAATGATATATTCTATATTATTCCGTTTTCAACGTAAAACTAATTTTTATTTTTATTTTCTAATTCATTAAATATTTTTTTTAAAATAAAATTATAACAAATAAAAACCTTTAAAACAAATAATATCTTATATATAAAAATTGACGTTAATAATATTATTATAACACATATTTAAACATTATCATTAGAGGAAAAATAATAAATATAAAAATTTATTTTAAATTATAAATTTATCAAAGCAAATATTCTTTACGATTATTTATGAGATGTGAAATATTGTTATTAGAAATTGTTTTTTTAATGATTGAAATTTGTGATGATAAAATCTTTAATAATTATTATGCATTTATTTTAACTAAGTAGTTATCTGTATTAATGTTTGAAAATTTGGATATTCAACTTAGTTTAAATTTTAAGAAGCTGCATTGTTTTTTTCCTGAAAATAGGTAATGCATATGGTCAAAAAATTTAATCATATATCACAAATTTAACAAGTTTGTAGATGTTTATTATAAATTTTGGAAAATTGTAAAACGATGGTTGTTAGACTATAATCGCGTCAAAGTTTTTACTCTTAAGATTTAAGGTTTAAGTAATTTTGTAGGTGTTTGTAAAACTGGTATTAGCAAAAGAGATTAATGTGAAATAATTTTCCGGTGAAAGGTCATGTCAAATTAATTAGATGGAAGAAAATAATGGACGACCACGAAGTCCAGAAAGGTCAATAAATCTTGTACGGAACTTCTTTACGTCTTTTCACCTTTTTAATTAGGATAAATGGCAATGTCTGGAAAATAAATGATTACTTATTTGGAAGTTTTTAAAATCCAATAGATGTTTTTGCCAAAAAATATGAGTTTGGATTTAAATGTTTAGATTTAATAAAATAATATTTTCATAATATAATAAATTTATTAATAATGTTATTTAAAAAAAATAAAAACTATTATCATGATTTTATTTAAAAAATAATACAAATTATTATTATAATTATTATAAGTTATAATGAAAATTATAACTATAAAATATATATATAAATATAATATAAATAATTGTTAAAATAAAATAAAAAATTATAACATAATTAATATGAAAGAAAAAAATTAAAATATTATATATATATAATATTAAAAAAAGTGATCGTTAAATTTTGTTTTTACGATAAAAAAATTAATTAATTTTTTGTGTTTAATAGATTTTGTACTTTTTTAAATTTATCCTAATTTAATTAAAATTTTATTATTTAAAAATAATAAACTAATTTTTAAATCGATTTTTATTAGATAAATTGAATCAATCTATTCGATTTAATTTTTAAAATAGTGATTGTTTGTTAAGTTGTACTTGATTTTATTTTCTTTAATAAAATATTCTAACATAAAAAAAGTATGCTTAGTTATGAGAATGACAAATTAATATTAATATTGTGATAAAAATGATAATTTAAATTCTCTAATTTTCACAGATTATAGACATTTGCAGAGAATAATTTAAATTATACTTATTTTCTTATGACACTCATATAAATTATTCATTCAAAGAAACAAGTACGGTTGATTTATACTTGAATTTTTCTTGTTAAATGTTAGTAATTTTTTTATTTGTATGAAAAATATCTTTGTTAGAAGACTTTATACTTATTTTAATTATTTTTTCATACCAAAAAAGCTAGGATAGAAAATAGTGTGATAGAAATGAAATATTTTAAAAGAAAGTGGTGGTATAATAAATAAAACATTTTAAAAGAAAGTGGTATTATAATAAGTAAAAAATTAAAAAGTAAACATCACTGCATTTTTCTTAAACAATACTATTCATGATAATGTAAATATTTTTCTAATAAAATAATAGTCTTTATTACTCCACGGTGGATGATAAAATTGCTATGGACAGTGCAAAACTTAGGGATAAGGACATATTGAATTTATTAACTTTTTGTCACGAAATTTCTTATTATAAGAGCCTTGACTATACCAAACAATTTGTCAAAACTAATTCATTGATATTAGTGGTTAGTAGAACTTCTTCTGTGCCACATTTAGATCATTCCATGACATATGTGACACGCGTGCACACATTCACGCACCACCCAAGGTTTTAGAAAAAATTATCAATTTCCTAGGGTTTGAGAAAACCACCGAAGATAATATTCAATTTTTCCTTACCTTCGCACGCCATGAGTTTTAAAAATTAATAAAAATATTTTTTTAGTATTTGATTTAATCAATAATTATACAAATAATTGATTTTTATCCACAAATATATCATTTTTCACTTTTTTTTACAGTTATTTTCTTTCGTTTACAACATTTTTAAAAATAAAATTATTAAACAATTTTTCATTTAACTTATTTTCAAAAAAAATTTTATAAAAATATTTTTAAGTCTGTTTTTAAAAATTAAAAAACACAATTAAATTGAACAAATATTTAATGTTATATTATTCTACTGGGTAATGCTGGACTTTTTTCATGAATAACAATAATGTTGATTGTAAGTATAGAAATAATTACACTGATATTTTTTCATCATTTTAAATTATTTAAATTCAGTTTTAATCTCTTCAAAATTGTGTCTCCTTTTAATTATTTTAATTTTGTAAATCATCATTCTTAAAACAATTCGATTAAGGAGATCTTACTTTTCCTGCTAATTTAAAATTGGTATATTAGTAGTAGATATATTTTATTCAAACATGATCAGATACTCAAAATTTATATTATTGTTTTATTATTAATGGCATAAGTTACTTAATAATTAAAATTAAAAAGTAAATTATTTCCAATAACACTAATATAATTTGGAAGTAATTTCAAATGGAATACACTAACTCATATTATAAGGTTTATCACAAACTTGTACACATACGTCGAGTAAGATATGCGTGTAATTAATTTCACACTATTATACAAAAAAATTAAATTAATTTATTTTGGTATATTATAAAATTTAGTTTACTTTGTGTTTATATTTTTATTTAAAAGAAAAATATAAAATTGGTATACCGTTTTATTGAAGTTTGCTTATTAACTTAGTTATTATTGAATATCTAATCTTTATTTTTGAACTTTAAATATTTTTATCAAAACCTGAACAAACTTTTTTTTCTATTTTCTTTTATTACTCCCTAATATTAAATATAATAAAAGACTTAATATTTGAAGAAAAAATTAATATATTCAAAATTAACATAATAAAAAGATAGAAAAATTAATACTAAACTTTTAAGTATTTTAATTAAAAACATATTTTATGTTTTCTTACTTCTACAAATAATGTTCATGAATAAAGATACATTTATCCCATAAACTTTTATTTATATATATATAAATAAAGTATGATACAACAGAAAGAAAATAATAATAATAATAACAACGAAAACACTTCATGAATCACCACTCTTTTGCACATACATCATCAATGACTTCTAGCAGGATTAGATGAAAGTTCAATTCTTGTATTACAAGCTCAAAGAACTAATGGAGTTATATATTCTCTGTTCTGTTTTTATGTCACTGACATATAATTTGCTAGAAGACACAAAATGTAAGGCCAGAAAAAAAAAAATGACCAAAACTATGGTTGTGAAAGTGTAAAACTGAGTAGAAAACTAATCTATCAGGAAGTAGTAAGTAGCATCATGTCCTTGAATTCTTGAAAATCAAGTTTGCCATCAAAATTAGTGTCATAAGAGCATATCATGGTTGTGCTATCCTTCCCACACCCTTCATCCCACATGCCAAGCTTCTTCAACACACACTCAAGTTCTTGGCTTGTGATGAACCCATCACCATCCAAATCAAACACCTTGAAAGCCTTCACAAGGTCCCTCTCCACCTTCTCAATCTCATCACCATCATCACCTCCTTCTTCCTCCCCATTGCCCTGCTTCAACATAGATTCATAAAAGAACAAAAATTCACTCAAGTCAAGGCTCTTCTTTCCCACAAGAGACTCCAACTCCTTGATGCTGTAGTTGAAGCCCGTCTTCTCTAGCAGCATGTTCAGCTCCTCAAGGCTCAAAAATCCATCTCCATCCATGTCCACCTTCTCAAAAATCTTCTGCAAATCACTGTGTGATAGAGGACACATTTAGTTTTCAAAAGGGTGTTTGAATATATCTAAGGTTTATGTTATTCTTTGTCAAAGCTTGCAGCACTGTATCTCAATTGTTCATTCATAGATGTAATTGCAAGACAAATAATGTCTATATATACACACAAATTACATGTGGACACCACTGTGAGAAATTATCCTACAAAAAGATTGAGACTTATGATATTGGTGATGTGGCTGAGAATGATCCAAGTCTACTTGACAATTTGAAGGAAATTTCACTCTTTGCTTTGAAAACAACTTTGATTATTCCAATGGGATATTTATGTGTCGAATTTTCTAGTCTATGAATTTTAGTATATAGTTTTAATTTGTATGGTTAAATAATTTCCTATTGGTATACAATTATGCTGCTGTTTTGTACCTTAGTGTGGATCGAAGATGTTTTTTTTTCTCTCTGTGTCTCTTTCATGAAGATTTTGGACGGTGGACTATGCAAATACGCCAATACAATCGACAAAGTGTTTACTGAAATGTTTGTTCCAGATTAATCTATAGAGTACACTTATCCTATCCTATAGATATGGATATATATGAAAACAAAATACATACTATGTGCTCTTTTGTTCATTATTTTATTGCATAAAAAAATTTGTAGAATTAATATATATAATTTTATGTTTTATGTCATCACTTATTTTTACTGTTTTATACTAAAAAGATATTCATCTTTAAACTAACTGGTATTTTAGGTGTGTATTTCGCATAATAATTTGTTATAAATTAATAGTTATACATAAGTTATATTGTATTTAAAATTAGTAATATATAATTTATATATATATATATATATTTATATTTATGATAAATAATTTTTTTAGCAATATATATTATTTTTAAATATTATAACTTTTTTAAATATTGACATTAAATTAAACAGATAATTTAAAAAATGATAAATTAGAAATGTAGACAAATATTTTTTTTAGTAACTTGAAATAAGAGGAGTTTTTTTTAAAGAAAATCAAATGCACATATTTTACATGATAAAAAAAATTTAGGCTGAATTGTAATATTGATTTTCTTTAATTTTTGATTCATGCATTTGTTACTTATATTTTTTTTTCATAATTTTAATAATCAAGTTTCCAAAATCTATAAATTTAATTTTATTTTAAAATTTACATATATATATATATATTAGTATAATATGAAAATAATTTGATTTATTAAAATATTAAAAACAAAACAAATTAAGAATTAGAACAATCTTCTTAAATTTTTAAAAATAAAGATATTAAAATTCACAGATCAGAAATTAAAAACATTAAAATTGTGATTTTATAAAATATTATAAATTTTTTTGAAAATATAAGGGTCAAGAGTGATCTTATCTTACAATTACTGATAAGATAAATATCCTAATTAAACACCATTAAATATTTTATATATAGAAAAATTATCTGCTACGACGGTAGTGTTAGAGCGTTTGACAGTAAAGTAGCAATATCAAGGGTTTCCCCTATGCCAGTGACACTACACTCCCGGAAGAGAACAAAAAATAAATTATTGGTCAATTTGTTTTCAGCTCCAAACTTTGTTATGGTACATGCCTTTGACTCCTTTTGTGCATGTTCATGGATGCGAGTATACCTTTTTTTTTTTTTTTTTTTCCTCTATCGATAAGAAAGTACAATCTTGTTTGGAAGGATTTGCTGAATGACTTTTTCTTAAATTTTTGTTTTATGTCCTTAATTTGTTTTATAATGCGTACGCGTTCATTCGTCGAGTGTTTGCTAATTAATTAATCATCATTTTTTGTTTCGTTGTTGTAGGGCATAAGGTTATAAGGAAACACAGTGAATGTGACATTGAAGGGGTACATGCAGTGGATCTAATTATCCATAGGTACAAGAACCAACCATTGTTTTGAAAAATAAGGGAATGTGTTTACTTGGGGTAGTAGTTCATTTGATTGTGCTATAAGCAATGGGGATAAGAATGATCATGATCGATTTTGGGAATGCAGAATGTCATTAGGGAAGGAAATTGATCTTTCAATTGAAAGCCTGTGACGTGTTGGTAAATGGAACATAATATTCATTTGGGTATTCATTATCAAATGAATATCAAATTAGTTATTTGACAACTTTTTATTATTATGCCATCGATTACTGTATGGTGTTGCTATTTTGGATTTGTTTTGTCTTGATTGGCTGGTTTGAAGTGTTATACTATTTATCTGAGTGATGAAATAACCTTTTGCTAACATTTTGCTCTTTATTTTGAAGATAATATGTGCAGAATGGTTATGAATGTTATTGTTGCTGCTTAATGTTTAGTTGTGAAGTTTTGGAATGATTTTAGAGAACACTTTGATTTGAGGCCGATTCTTAATTTAAGAAACTCTCTTGCGCTTTCCAAGAAAGAATAGTAAAACATATAGTTGCCCCATGTTCAAGTTGTATTATTTCAATTGAGCATAAACGTCTAGTGATGAGTATAACTATGTTTCTATTGCTGTGTATTATAATCATTCATGTTATTTGTATGTGCATCAAACAAATGGATTGTTATCTATTGATGTATTTAATGAGTTGATGTACTGTATCTGTTGTTTGTATTTCATTTTTGTTTTCATTAATGCTTCCTTCTCTATTAGGAAATCACTGTCATTTTTTACACTAGGTAGCCATGTCCACCAAACTAATGTAATATTTTTTATTTATTTTCTTTTTTCTGTTTTTAGTATGTAGTCCTGTCTCAAAGGAGGACACTGTTCTTGTTAATGAAAATGGAGTCTGCTAGGGTTGTGATTGATTTGGATGATTATGATATGAGTGAGAATCAGATAGTTCCCATTTCTGGAGATTATAGGTTAGAAAGACGATGGAAGAGATTTGAACTTTCAAATAAACGTGTAAAGCGCAGTCACCATGGCAGTGGTACAAGATCAAGCACAAAGCGTCGTGGAAATATGGCGAGTTTAATAGTACAAGAGAGTCATACGTTGGAGGATGAAGTGGATGAAGATTACAAATTGTTTTTGGCGACATATAACCCTGAAGATATTGATGTTATCAGTGATGGTAAAGTTGATGGTTCTGATAATGACATCAACATTGGCTACGACAGTACCCATTATGATCATCAGTATAGAATGTTCTTGGAAGAAGAAAGGTTTCATAATGATCTCGAGTTAGAGACTGAGAGGATGAGGGGTTCAAAAAATAGGGTTGAAACAAAAAGTAGAGGAGATAAAGGGATTGATTTAGTGAGAAAACAGACAAGTGGCCCAATAAAATCTCAGCCGAATTTGGAAGCTAAAAGAAGACTTAGTAAGAAAAGACCACATGAAGATGTGTCTGGTGAACCAAAAAACAAGTGCCACACTGAGTCGAAGGGTTCAAAACAAAGGGATGAGACTGGAAGTCAAGCATATAAAGGAAGTGTTTCGGTGAGAAAACGAACAGGTGACCCAATGAAATCTCAGCAGAATTTGGAGGCTAAAAGAGGACTTAGTAAGAAAAGAACATACGAAGATGTCTCTGGTGTGGCCAAAAACATTTATCACACTGAGATGATGAAGGGTTCAAAACAGAGTAGCGAGTCTGGAAATAAAAGGACTGATTCAGTGAGAAAACAGACAAGCCGCACAATGAAATCTCAGCTGAATTTGGAGGCTAAAAGAGGACTTAGTAAGAAAAGGCCATATGAAGGTGTTTCAGTTGTGCCCGAGAACATTTGCCACAGTACGGAGTTAGATGTTGTGGATGAAGATTACCAGATATTCCTGAATTCTTGTATGGATGACCATATACCTAGTGAATTAATAGGAAATATTTCAAGTGTTATGCAAAATTCACAGGTTCCTGATCATGTGCTGAGTGAAGTTGATGAAGATTACTTACAATATCTGAATTCTGTTAGGATTGTTGATGATGAGGTGGCGTGTTTGCCTGAGAGGAATACTTCAAAGACAGACATGCCTGAGAGGAATACCTTGGAGACAGACATCCCTGAGAAGAATATCTCAGAGACAGACATCTCTGAGAAGAATATCTCAGAGACAGACATGCCTGAGGGGAATACCTCAGAGGTAGACATGCCTGAGGGAAATACCTCAGAGGCAGACATGCCTGAGGGGAATACCTTAAATACAGACATACCTGAGAGGAATATCTCAAATACAGTCAATGTGGATGGTGACAGTAATTCCTCTGAGCCTGATCTTATTCTTCTAGAACCTGATCAAATTCATGAAAACACCCCATTTGTTTCTTCGAAAACATACGATCCATCTGTAAGTGTCTTTAACTTTACAAAATGTAACTGTATATTTCATAATCAGGATTCAAACACTTGCATATTCTTAAGTAAACAAATATGTTTGAACTTTGTAATCTCTCTGTGTGTTTAGTGGTTTGAAACTGAAACGAACCCCAAAGGCAACTGGCAGTTATCTGCTTACGATCATCCTCAGTTTAGGACAAGACTTATGAATGATCTGCAAAGGCCTTATGACCAAGATGAATATGAGAGACTTCTTCTTGAAGTACATCAGAAAAGGAGAACAGAACGTCATGTAGAAACACGTCAGGGGGTGGTCAAATCTTATTGTACTACGAGTGTCAACAAATCATATCTTGAGTTGTATCCTGGTAGGTGCAATATTTTCTCAACTAGTTTGACTTTTTGGATGTTCCTTTTTAATTTATAAATTGTTAATGTGAAGTTTACTGCTAACCAAGCTGTCAAGATCAAGGTTCAATGGTTTTGATTTGAACGTCGCATCCAATGTTAAACATCTCTCCCTTGTTATAAGCATGAACAAACCATTACTATTACTTAGTTGGATTATTCGAATGAGAACAGTTAATCTTTTCATTCCATTTGTCAGAAAGAAAAACTAGAACCTACCACCATTTTGTGTATTTTTTACAAACTGGGAGGTTGTTTCATCTGCTTAAATATATTCAGGGGTGTCTATGTAAAACCAAAAATCTAATAAAGGAGTTTGAGGGTGTTCTTGGACATATAGGAGGTTCTTTAACTAGTTCAGAAATATATTTTCAAATAAAAATTTATTCATAAGCTTGATTGTTAAGCTTATTGGAATAAGCTAAAATGAGCTTATAGAAAGGTAACAAATATCTCTTTTAAGGTCAAATTGAACTTTTTCCAAATGCACTGAAGTGTAATTTCCAAAAATCACAGGCAATGAGATATAATTAGAGCCACAGAAATGAATATAATTTAATATGCTCATGAGCTAATGAACTAAATCTCAATATCTAACGGTAGAGGAACATTTGATTCTCTCTAGTGAAGGTAGACCAAGGTACCTGCCTGTTATAGCTCTTGGAGCATTCTTGTGTCTGATTATTGCTGTTTAATCATATGAATGTTTGGGTTAGATTATTCAATTTCAGTCTGAATTTATGAAAATCTATCATTTGTGCCAGTTCTTGCTGCGTCTTTGCCAATCTAATGCCATTTTCTGTGAAATATTTGTTTCATGATTGTGCAGATCTAGCTGAAGCAATTGCTGAATTCAAAAAAACAGAAAAGGTTTTGTTTCTCTTGCGTGGATTTATCTTCTGGTTGCAAGTAAGTCAGTCAATAGATTTATGTTTACATAATTTCCTGTTTAGGCCATTTTTAATTTGAGTTAGATTTGAGAATGAAATGAACCTTGTTCTGAGCCGTGATTCAAATATGATTTAAGGTTTAAGGCACTCGTTTTAAGGTTTAAGTATTCAAATATGGTTGAACCTAGGTTGAACCGGTACTAGTAAAATATTAACATGATTAAATAATACATAAAATGACATTTATATTGTGACGCTAAACTATAAATAACCTATTTTTATAGGTTTTTATCATTTAAAGTGCACATAAAGAATATCGTAATACTCATGTCTATGCTTCAAATATATACAATAATATTCTTTAACAGTGGCAAGTTTAAATTTAGAATGAAAAAATATGACAAATACTTTAGATTGTTTTAATATAAGTAAAAAAAATCAACATTTAAAATCATTGTATTGAGCATTTTCATTAGAAAATGTTTTTTCTCAAAAAAGAAAATAAAATTCATTGGCTCATTTGTTTTACTATTTCTTAATTTCATATGTCTACGTGTTTTAACAGCGGTGACTACTTGAGTTCTTGTATATATATATATATATACCTTTCTGCTAACTGTGAATTGCATACAATTATAGATATCTTGACGATCTCACTTTATTATGTATTTTGCAGAATTTGACCCACGAAGGAAAATTTAAACCTTGGAATGACAATTTATGTTTGGAAATTTTACGGAAAATGTAGAAATGGAATCTTGCTATTTCCAAAATTTGGAAGGAAGAGAGTTACCTAACACAGTCAACAAAGTCTCTCTTCTCTCTCTCTCTCTCTCTCTCTATATATATATATATATATATATGTGAGTGTGTTAATTTTGTCTTGGAATTTAGACCTACTAGGAGAAACAAAGATTGTTGTTGTTCTGTTGTGGTTCTCAATGGGTGTTCTATAGGAAAAAAAAACACGTCTTGGAAGCTTTTTTATTTTCTGTTATACCACCGTGGTTCTCTTTTTGTTACTTTCCTAAGCTACTTCTTGTCGAGCTCAGATGCAAAGATATTTTGCATGCCTTAGTGTTCTGAAATATCTATTGTTGAAAATGAGGATAATGTTGGAACCACTTTGGAGCAACATTATGAAAATTCAGTCAATTTGATATTATAATGGTAAAACAGTAGAAGATATAAGTGAAATTTGAGAAAATTTAATGGGTGTTATTGTAAGTGTTTTATTAGTTTTGTCACTGAAGTAGCTTGTGGCTTCATTGTGAACAACGTATCTTATGCTTTGTGCTCTATGTTTTACAGAATTCTTCCATGCTTTATGCTTGCATTGGATGGGAAGTGAAATTGAGAGAATAAAAACTAATTGAATAAAATTATACGAGAGAAACAGAGTAGAAAATTAATTTTCTTTGGATGGATATAAATAGAAATGAATTATATATTGTTTTACAATAATTAAAAATGAAACTTTTAAACATAGTAAAATTATTTATTGTTTTTAAAAAATAAATATATTTTTGAAATATTTAAGTAAAAAAAATAAATAAAAGGTGATAAATGAGTTTTCTTCCCTGTCATTCCATTTTAGAGTTAAATTGCAAACTTCTTAAGAACAGGGCGCGATAAACGAAGGAGTCTGACAAGAGATTGAAAATACGGCAAAAAGATAAAATGATAAGATTTTTAAATTTTAACAAATTGTAAATGAAAATTGTTTTCAGAAAATGAAAATAAAAAATGTTTTCGTAAACTAAACACTATTCACTTAATTCTCTATTAAAGGTTTTATTGAATTTAATAGTAAAGGTACGCTTGAAATAAAATATAAATTTGATAGTATAAATAAAAAAATATTAACTTATCCATTTTATTATTGTTGATGAGATAAGAGTGAGATGGATCTTTTATTACGTCAGTCGAGGGTGAGAATTATATTTTAATCACATGTTCTTTAAATTTAAAATCATGACAAATAATATATAAATATGAACTAATAATATTATTATAACAAATAGAAGACTAAAATATCTTATTTTTATATACCACAAGATACAACAAGACGAAACCTTGCTCAACCTCTTACCACACTAATCAAATCAAAAGCCATTATCGAATCAAAACCTTGCTCAACCACTCCACTGTTTATTAACTGTAACTTTGTATTTTTATTTAATAAAGGATAATCTAGATTGAAATTCGTGTTTACAGACGTTGGCCACAAAGAACCAATCACCAAGTCCTTTTTCTTGGCAAAAATGATATAGGAAAAAGGGACTATTTTTTCTCCAATAAAAATGTTGGATCATTTATATGAAACAGATTAGAAGGGGAAGTAGAATACAAGCATGGACTAGAATTCAATTTTTTAGATTTCTTCAAACTTGTTCCCCAACCTTCTATCTCCTTTCGTGTAACTTCCACTTCAAGCTATGCAATTCTGGAAAATTACAGTTAGAAATTTAGTGACCTTGAAGTGATACAAAATTTGAATTCATTAACTGTTGTCAATCGGATACGAATTAGAATTTAAAAACTGATTGATCCAAACTCTGTTGGAGGTACAACGGTTAGGTTAATTATTTATTAAGCTTTGTTTTATGAATTATCATTGAAATCATCGTGAATCTACACACAAATTGTATAATTCCATATCATTATGATTTGTTAATTGGATTATAGTAGGTAATCTCTTGATGAAATTTGTCTATAAGGATGTATTTTTCTAAAAGAAAACTTGAAACCACGCTTAAAACGAAATGAAGGAAATAAGTCAAATTTTCTCTTTAATAAAATTTGATTATTTTATCAAATAATTTACAATATTCCGGCTATTAAAAATTTTCAACGCAATAATTTTCTTTTCATTACGTCTACAGGTTACCTAAAGGTCCTGAACAACATAAATAAATAGCAAATATTGTGCGGGATTGTAATTTAAAATCGAATCTGTTACTTCTAACATAATAAAAAATAAGTTTAATTTAATGGATTAATTCAAAATATAAAAAAATTTAATTAAACTAAAAAAAATTATAACTTATATTGAATCATCTATTTTAATCTCTTTTATTTAGATCATAAGTTTATGAAAATAATAATTATTTTTGAATAAAAATAAAAATGAAATTATTTTATTAAAAAATATATATATTATAAATTAATTTGATAAAAAAATTATTTATTTTAAGAATAAATATAAATTTTTTTAACAATCACTTCTTGTAAAATTTAACAATTAAGATTAATTATTATTTTAAATTAATAATTTATTAAAATAAGAAATAATAAACAAATTTTTAATTCTTAATTTAAAATTTAATATTTTATAACTTATATATTAAATAATTATATTTTAAATAAAAATTAATTTTATTAATATAATTTAAAATTTTAAAAATTATTTTAATAAATTATTTTATTATAAATATTTTAATAAAAAAAATTTCAAAAATATAAGATAAGAATAAACTAAATTTTGATCATATTAAATATAAATCACCTATAGAAACAGATAATGCTGAACTACAGCTCTCTTTCAATCAATAATTGACTAAGTTCGATTTTAACAGAAAATAACACAAACACCTTCCAAATAAATGATAAAACTTCATTTTAAAGTCACATTTTATCCATAACGATAGTGCGTATTAAGTTTGAGGGGCTTTAACTTCCCTCGATGATTATTATGACATAATCGAGTTAAACGCCACTGTGAAGTTAATTATCAATATGCCAATTATGTCAAAAGAAAAAATTTCTTATCTATATTATTCCAGATGTTATTGTACACGGAAAATCCAAAAAAAAAAAAAATTAAGGGGAGGGGGAGAATGTCCTGTTTAGTTACATTTAAGCTATTATGAACAAATGGGGAAAATTTGTGGGGGAAAAAGGGAGCTCTGTACTACCTAAATTACCTGATTAACAAACGATCTAAGTCTCCGGCCTTTTCTCGGAGGATATGGGACTTGGGGGATTGTGATGTTAACTTTGTTTTCAATAGAAGAACTGGTTTAATGAATTCATCAAAATCATCCAATGAATCAGTGTCACAGAAAACTGCTGGATCAAATGATAGATCAGCAGTGTCTGCGATTTCTTCATTGACAACATCAAGGCTGATGTAGTCAGAAAGTTCCTCTTTAAGTTCACCACTCTGTTTATGTCGCTTTGGAGCCACCATCATCCCAGATTCAGAAACATCAGCAGAATTAGAACCAAAATAGCGCCCTCTAGTGTTCTTCTGATCTCCAGATCTCTTCCTTTTCTTTCCCTTGCTTTGTTTTTTGGGGTGATGAAGTTTGCATTTGGCTCCTTCAGTACAGGTTCCTGTTGCTTCAAAAGTAGGACAGACATAGCTGTGCTTCTTCCGACACTGAAACAAAATAATATGGCAATCATTGGGTTAGATCACAAGGTGACAGGACAGGAAGTCGAAGAAAGCAGAAAAGGAGTCGCTAAACAAAGCAAGACTTTTCCAACGAGGAAAGAACTTTCAGTGGTTATAGACAATGGATAATAATTTGACAACTAACAAATACAGATGACAAGATTACAGCTCATCAGATCAACAACCAGGGAAAAGGATACAAGATGAAACTAATAACCACCATAAGTACAATGAAAATTCCAATGCTACATGCTTTTTGAAATAAATAAATGTGGAGAACATTCATATGCACTAAAATTGATTTAAATTATGGTAAAACAGCAGGAAAATGTCAGTATTCAAATTACGCAGTATCCCAATAGAAAACCTAACATGTTTGGTTAATACCTCATTCCCATCAGCACAATAACCCCTCAGAAATCCTTCACAAATAGATGCCTTGGGGTTCACATTGACATGTCTATATGGACAATTGCTGTTTGAACATAGGCCTGCCATGAGACAATGTTAGAATCACATTTTCATATTATTCACTAAATAACAAACAAAAGCCTCTAACGAACCTTGCAAAAAATAAGAACAATCTGGCATTCTCTCTGGAATAACCTGCATAACAAATCAATTAAACTCAGACTTCATGCAAATCAGTAAATACCATACACTACCATATTCAATTTGTTGGACCCAAAATGTTACAAAACCTGGTGTGTTAATTTGCAGTTGGGAGTAGAGCATAAACCATTCAGGAACTTGGTACAGACAGCAATTTTTGAGGGATCATGAATATAAGGACACTTCCCTCCATCCTTTTTACATTTCCCAAATCTGGTATAAAACTGACAATACTTCTGCTTTCGAGCCAACCGCTGTCGGGCAGTGTGCAAGCTCCATCTAACCTTTTCATTTGCCAATTTTCGAGTTCGTTTCTTTGGGTCTCTGATAAGCTGGTTACCATTACCAATTCGTACATATCTGCAAATGCTCATGGCACTCATTCAAATAAAACAAAAAGACTTGATATTATGCAAGCGTTTCCTTATTCACCTATTTTCATCTAAACGGCTTTTTAAACAAGAAACCAACAATGATTAAATTTGGAACACCACAAGATATGAAACACTGAAAATTAAGAATGTGCATACTCATCATTTCCAATCACTAATCTCCGTGGAATGTAAGCTCTTTTGGAAGCCAAACCTGAACTGGTAGATGCAGAGGACTGGGATTCATCGGCTACAAAGATAATTAAGAGAAACTTTGTAAGATGAACAAAGTCATAGAAAATTTTAACTTGTAGGGAGAAAGGCAACAAAATATTCCATATATTAGAAAAAGAACGAGCAAATGAAAAGGACAAAAGGACCACAATTCTGGATGCATTCCCAACATGGCAACAAAAGATTTCAGAATCCGATGCCCAACCTCCACCTTGTCAAAACAGACAATCAACTCTGTAAAACAGGCTAACTACTGTGGAGTATGGCACACGAAATCATCCATAAGAAGAAATTGTGAAGGTTCCAAGAATGGTACTTAATCACTTTCTTCCTGCATTTTAACCATCGTAATTCATACACATAATTTATACCAAAAAAAAAAAAAAATCATTTGGTCGTCCTTTACATAAGCTGTGGAAGCATATATTCACCAGAAGCTCAACTTCTGAGGAGAACTGCAGTAATATTTTCAGAACTGAACCAGCAAATGAATCAGTAAAAGTAATTTAAATTTACACTCATAATAAGAAAAAATCATATAGATATGTTAAATGTATGGATAAAACCAAGCCCAAATACAGAAATATATACTTCAAGTATCATTCAATGATTTATCACATTAATAAGTACACTAATATCATTATACTAATACATACTAGCATGATTTCTAACATGTATTACCCTGCATTGCATAGGAGAAAGGGTGGGTAACCTCATTATAAATGATAGCAAAAATCTTGTGGCATTGTCAGTTCCTAACTGTTGGGAATTGGACAAATTAAGAAGGGAATGCTGTGTTTTGGTAAGAAATTGGGAACAAATAATCAACTAGTAAAAAATTGGACAAGTTCAACTGTGACTATTCAAACAGCACAACTGGTTGGAGATCAATTTTTTGTTTCCTCCAGGGTTTTAGGGTCAATTGGAGTGGTTACAGCACCAGTTTCAAATTTTCCTGGCCCATCTGCTAGGTAGGGTTTGGCACCAAGTTTGGTAAATAGGGAAAAGACTTTTGGAAGTATGAAATGTATGCTGTAATTTAGTGCTTAAGAATATGAAAGGAGTGGCAGATACTGCTACTGCCTTCCTTGTTGGACATGCAAAGGAAATTGTGACAACTAGTCAATTACAGAGACTGGGATTAAAACCAATATAAAAAATTGCAAAAATTGTGTTCGATGTCCCAAAATCTCATCACACCATATACTTATAGTCCAATGACTGGAATCAGATGGCCAAAGACAATGTTAATCATTGACAGGTTTAAGAATCATAGAGTTGATATTGTCAATACATATAAAATACAAATTTGTTGTCTAATCTGAATGATGCTCTAATATACATTCCCCATGACAAATGTCTTCAATACTTCAAAGGTACAATGTCCCAAAAGCTGTATTCATTTAAATAATTGTAACATGCTAAAAAATGTAGAAAAGGTGAAAGGAAACGCAAAATCCAAGTAAAATGGTTTATATAAAAATGTTCACCATCTGAAATCCTCTGAAGTGTCCTCCTTGAGGGATCCATTCTGTATCGAACTAAACCAATACGAAATATACGCTCTCCTGCACACAATCAACCACTACTTTCAAAGTCAGAGTAACTGACAAAGATAATTAATACGATGCATAAGTTTTAATATCACAAAAGAGAGTTGTCGGCATTATGATATGATACGACGAACACTCATGGAAAGAATGCTTCCTACTCTTTGACTTAGAACTGATGCAAACCGCATTTTTCTGCTCTCTCTTCTTCCTCTCTACTGCAGCAACAGCAAGTGTAGCTTCCTAGAATAATCATAAGTAATTGCATCAATCATAGCTAGGATCTATTTTATCACTTAATACAAATTATGCCTAACTTGAAAGGAAACTTCATAAAAAACACATTAATATAAAACATCAATCTAACCTCGTTAGCTTGCTTTGAGTTCTTCTCAATGGATTTGGACCATTTTAAACTACACCCACCAACGCCTAAAACTCTAGACTTCCAAAGCGAAAACCCATGTTTTGACCTAGTGTAAACAGTATCCCTCTTTCTCAACTGAAGCAATTTTTTGCTGAAAGACAAACAATATTTGATTACTGCAATTGAATAATGTTGAGGCATACAACCAAAACAAGGCTAAAAAGTAAACATACATAGAGGAAACAAATCAAATACACAAGTACCTGATTGCAGATAAGGAACCACTATTGAAATTTGAAGCAAATGTTGCTCTTTTCCATGGAAACAATTGAGGCAAAACCTTTTGATAATGACGTGAGTTCCTGTCATTTTCAGAAGAATTTTTGCTACAGAGTGTCCACACTAGTGAGGCTCTTGAACGTTTGCATGAACTCCTGGCAACTGCAAATGAAATCACTAATTGAGTCAAACAGAGCATATAATTGGAACAGCACTGGGGGTTCTGGATTCATCTGATAATGGTGAGTTAAAACACAATGATTGAGAACAATATGTAACATTAATAAAATCATTTTACTACCAGCTCAAAACACACATGTAATCTATTATTAAAAATAAAACAAAACAGAAAGGAAAGCCATATAAGAAAAGCTCAAGTCATTAAATAGCAATTTGCTTGGAAGAAAATGCCATTTCAAAATAAGCATATAGACTAACGTACCAATTCCAGGAGGCTCTTCACTGAGTAAAGGTATGGGGGAGGGTCAATGTAAGCAAACTTACCCTTGCATATGTAAAGAGGCTGTTTCCAAATTCAAACCCTTGACCAGTTGGTCACCAAAGCACAACTTTACCGTTGTGCCAAGGCTCTCGCTCAATAAACAAGCATATACGATTACAAAAAATAAATACATGAATATGAAACAACTACAGTAGAAGTATACATAGCAAGTAGCAACTAATAAGCACTGCAATTCTTAATAAATAACCCACAGTAATCAATCGAAAAAAATCTATTTGAACCTCAAACAAAAAAAACCATCACATCCTTTTTAAGTTGCATGCTGTCAAATTATGATAAAACTCAGCCATAGACTCATACAAGCATGGGTGACTAAAAAACATAGATAAATTAGGCAATATAATAAGTTCTTCACGCATACCCTTATGTAACCGCCTCTTACTAAACCTCCTATTGCAAAGAGCATTACTAGTTCCTTGTTCTTCAGAATTTGCCATGCTATTATTAGGTATTGCAACAGCCTGATTGGTATGGCTATCAAATGTAGTCCTAACCAACTGATTTTTTCTTCTCTTGTAGTAGCCGTCGGAAAAAGCAGTTTGGCCATTGTCATCAGTGGAGACAGAAACATCACAAGAATTTGATTTTGCAACCAATTGATTTGTTTTGGGCTTGATATAAACTATTCTCTTTGTATTCAAAGAAAAAGGATTCCCATTGTTTGCTTCAACTTGACTCTCCCCATTATCAGATGGACCAGGTTGGTTTTGTGGAGTTTCATAATGCTTCAGTGCATCTTCAGAAGAGTTCCGGGCATTATTATTAATTTCTACAAATGTCCTAGGATATGATGCATTTTCACTGGAACCACCAGAAGGAGGTTCTACCAATGAGGAAGATGTATTTTCATCTGATTTGGTGTCAATTGGTAGTGGAGGTGTTCTCTGCCTTTGCTGAGAATATGTTGCTCCTGTTCTCATGTACATTGGTTGATCTGTCACCTCAGCCCTGCTTTCAGATTTAGTGCTTTTTGATATTTCATCTAAGCCCGAAGAAGATGACTGATTAATAGAGAAGATTTTAGGTAGAGCAGGAACTGCAGTAGGTTTCCTTACAAGACTGTTACCTTTACGAACATAAGAGGTATTTTGAAAGTTCCCTTTCCTTTCTAGAATTGGCCTTTTGGGAGGAACTGTTCCTACTGAATAGATTCTAGGTAGAGAAGTGGGAGGATTATTACCTGCCCGATGCCATGTTCGAGGCTTTGATACATGAGCTGAAGAGGCAGATGTCTTTGTCTTTGACTTTGAAAAGGTGAAAGAATGACCTGGAAAAGTTTTGGGAATGACACTACCTGACTGATTTTTTGTCCCACTCAAGCCAAAACTATATGAATTTAGAGCTTGAGTTGTAACTTTGGAAGAAACTTGTGATGGCTCTGAAATTGTTTTCTTTGTCATCATATTTCTGTGTCCAATTGCACGATCTGACTTAATATTTTGTTTAGTCTGCTGCACTAATGAAGTATTTTCTTCAATCCCACAAATATTTTCATCATTGATTGCTGTAAATTCTAAAATCCTTCTATCCGGTACTTCAGATGCCATCTCTTGAGAAAAGATATCTGATAATGCACCAGGTGCATCCACAATCAATTCGTCATTTGAATTACTAGTGGTGACTTCATCACCACTTGCGGGGCAAGACACAAGGATCTGCTGAGCAAGCAAATCATTCTTCATATTGAGATCATTAGGTTCCATATCAGCTCTTGGTGACCTTTGCACAAAGTCCCTATATTGGTTATTTTCCTCAACGGCCTGAAAATTAGTCTTTTCTCCCATTATATTTCCAACACACAAAACATCAGTTTGAGTACAACTCACAGGCACAGCTGGAGTAATGTTTCCTTTGCACTCACCTTCCAATGGTGAGAACTGATCGTTTGAAAATGCCAAGTCGTGACTTGGTGAAAAAGAAACTTTATCTGAGTGTTGTAATTCCAAATGCTCGGAACTAGTGGTTTCCCTATTTGCATCAGTATATTCAAAAGATCCTCCACTCAAAATATTGTCAGACATTGTAGTAATATCCTCTGAATAAGGTATTGACTGAGCAGTAGACGGAATACACATACCGATGCTTGACAAAGCAACTTCTTTCTGATGTTCTTGGTTATGATTGAATCTGGCGGGAGCTTCACCATTACATGTGGTGGTAGGCACAATCACAGCACTGATTTTTGATTGACATTGAGTGAAATTTGGGTTAGCTGTGACTTTTTTCCTTTTAGAAGCTGGTGAAATCTCATTTGCATCATCATTGTTGTTATTTGCAGCATAAAACTGAGTCTTCAAAGAAAAACCTTTCCCATGTAAAGCAGAAACCCCATCCAGACCAGTTATTGAGTCAAAATCGTTTTGAACAGATTGATCTAAAACTTCAGAAGCAGATGGATCATTCAACAATAGACTTGAGCCTCCATCCACAATATTTGCAAGGCTAAATGGATTTAGATGATCTGGGTATAAGCACTCTATCTCTGAACTCAAAAAATTTAATTGCGTTCTAGGTTTTCTCTTCATCTTCTCTGTGTCCCCTTCACCAGATCCAGCTAAAATATTAGAATTTAGGAATGTTTCTCCTGTCTCACAATTCTCAGGGTGTATGGTGACATCACCACGGGACACCTGCTTTCCTGCATCATGGATGATACTAGAACAGTGAGCACTAATGTTATCTTCTAAATTAGATGATCCGTTATCAGAACTGTGCTTCAGTGCACTGGCATGTTGTAGGCAATCTAGACCATCTTGAATGCTAGTTTTTCTTGAACTTGAAAAGGTATCACTGCTTTTATATAGTTCATTCCCTACATCTACAAGATTGCTATTCCGTGGGGATTGTAAATTTGAATATTTCCCAAGTGACAGAGACACTTCATTCTGGAACAATTGCTTATTATCACAATCCATGTGATTGACTTCAGAAATAGTACGCTCACCTAAGGATTTAGTAACACTATATGCAACATAATTATTTGCATCTAAACAATCGGAAGAATTTGCATTATCATGGACAGAAATAATATTTCCATTATCAAGGACATTATTAGTTGCATCTAAACAATCTGAATCACTCTTCTTATCTTCACTACTAGAGGCACATGATGGAAAATTTGGAATGTTACCATCTCTTTCAATTTCAGACTTGCATACTTCTCTATTATCAGAATCTTTGTCAGTCTTACACCCTTGCGACCTGGAATCTGGCCTGAAACTCTGCTGCAGTAAACCTCCCTCTTTATCTTCTTTCAATACATTACCTTCCTTTGGCAAAGAGTGCAAACAGTCTGGCCCAGCTACCTCATTAACAATATTTCTTTTCTCATCTGAATTAGCTTCAATTTTCGCAGTAACAGAGGTATTTGACGAACTCAGTGCAGCACTCACCACTTTCACAGTTCCAGGAAGACTTTTTGTCGGTAGTGAATTTGATACAGATGCCTTAGAGTTTGCAGTAGCTTTCTTCACCACTCTCTTGACAATTTTCTTCTTCTTGACAACCCTCGTAGTCGATTTACCGGAACAAACATTGCCAACTTTAACCGAATTTGGCACCACATTTTTTCCACGAGAATCATCAACCTCCCTGGCGCGAGACCGAGAAGAACTATACTCAACATTCTTCTGCACACTAGCCTCCTTTCCCAAACCAGACTTATCATTCCCTTTGAAAGGAGACTTATTTAAATCCACAACAACAACCGAAGACATTCTAAACGGTTGCTGCAAACCAGAACAATAGCCATCAGAGCCCAAAACCCTTTTACTCTTCTCTCCAGAACCCAAATCCGAATCCAAAACCGGCGTCACATTCAAATCAGGAACAGACACTGAACTAGAAGGCGGCACCGCCTTAGCCACCAGAGAATTGGACTCAAAAGAGATATCAATCTCAACAGGACTCCCCTCTCTCTCTTCCTCCTTCACCCCATGACCCAAATATTGCTCCTTACCCCTGAAAAAGCCATTGCTACCCTCAGGACCATAACCGGGGTACCGTAACTGCTCAACTTCGCGGTTCCTATGATTAGGTTTAATAGTCTGAAGCCTGAGAAGAGCACTTTTTTTCTGCACCTGTTTCTTAGGAGGAGTGCGTGCAAATTCATGACCACACTCTCTACTATTCCCTCTACTATACCTAACCACACTATCAGGACCATGATAATACTTGTCACTGTTACTACCATTGTTCAGTAAATTAGGAGAAGACTCGTGCAACTCTCTTCCCCTCTCTCGTTCACTCATCACCCACCTTTTGCTCTCGACCCGGGAGCCTCTACCCGCCACGTCAGCATCGCATTCCACGCTGTACACGCGCACGTAGGGTGCTGACTCTTCGTCGCCCTGGCTAGGCCCGTGGTAGTTTCCGCCGCCCCTCGCAAGTGGCTCCATGGGGTTCTTTTCGTAGGGATCCACCATGAGGCGTTCACGGCGCCCAGGATCGTAGCGTAGGGTTTCGATCGAGGGAGCCGGCGGCGGAGGGCGGTGGTGGTGGAATTCGCGGTCAAAATCGTCATTTCTAGGGTTAGGGTTCCAGGGGTTGGTGGTGGTGCGGCGAGGGAGGAGGTCGTAGGAGATAGGACGTGAATCGTCTTCGAGGGAGCGATGTGGGAGAGGTGTGTGGTGGTTGAATGAGAATTGTTGTTGTTGCTGTTGTTGTTGGGGTTGGGGTGTGGGAGGAGTGTAAGGTTGCGGCGGTGTAGGCGTGTGGAGGGTCCGGTGGTAGGGGAGGGGCGGCGGGGGAGGCGGCGGTGGAGGGAGGTTGTTATGGTGGTGGTGATGGTGGTGCGATTGAGGGTTGAAAGAAGTGTAACGGGTGGTTCGGTGGTCCTGGGGGTGGTGGTAGTGGTGATGGAGGAAGTGACGCTGATCCATTGGATCACAGTGTGGATTCCAATGAATCAGAGATTTGATTGATTGATTGAATCAGTGAATCTGAATTGAGAAATTGGGATATGAGATAAGAGGTGCAGTGTGTGCGAATGAAAACACGGTTCGTTTGAAGAAGACCGGGTTTTATTCGATTCAATTATTTGTTATGCTGCGTGGGATTGCGTTATGCTTAGGTTCTGTCTTTTGGATTCTCGTGACCCTTTTCAACTTTGCACTCAATGAGGTCTTTTTTTCTTTCCCTTACCTCTTTTGGTCTAGAAAAATATATTATAATCATTTTGATAGATTTTCACATGGTATTATATCTATAGGGTAAGTGGATTTTTTTATATTATTAAAATTTATAATAAATAATTTTTGTCATATAAAATTATAATCTATAATTTAAATTATGATATAAGATTAATGTGGACTATAATTATATTTTTTTAAATAATATTATTATAATCAAAATCATATTTAAAGATATAGAAGAAAGATAACAAACGGAAAAGAACAAACAATTAAATATAAATGTATAGAGAAAGATAAAAATTAATAATTTGAAATTATTGAAATATAATTATTCACTAGTTAAATTAGGATAAAAAATATATTTGGTTAGATTATATTAAGTCATGAACAAATCAATTTCTTAAATAGTATATTTAAAATAAAAAATTATTTAGATAAAATATTTATAAGTTTAGCAAAAATTTAATAATAAAAAATAAATTTCTATGATATAATTATTTTCCTCTCTTTCTTTATTTATATTTTTAATTTTTTAATTATTGTTTGTTATTTTTTTCTCCGTCCCATGTTTGTTTTTCTTATTTTTTCTTCCACTCTTGTTATTTATCTTATTCTTTTAATTAAAAATACAAAATTAAAATTTGATAAAATTGATCTTTTATTATTTTTAACTAACATACAAATATTTAAATTATCTAAAAATACTATAATTTAATCTATTATATTTTAAAAAATATTATATTATAGATTTGACATACTATAAATTATTATGCTATAATTATTAAAAAAAATATTCATTTTAAAGTAATTTAAAAAAATTAAAATTATCTAATATAATTAATTTTCATAACTCAACTTAATTCTAACTAAATTAAATTATTAAATAAAAAATACATTTAACTTATAAATATATGATATTTCTTAATTAGAAGAGTAATTTATTTATTATGATAAAATAATTTAAAATTAATTTTCATCAGAATTTTAAATAATTAACTGATATTTCTTAGTTTCAATATTAATTTTAAAAAATTTATATTAACACATTTTTATTAAATTTCAATAAAATAGTTTTAATTATAGAGTAAATAGGAGAGAAGATAGAAAAATAAAAAAACTTGATATAATAAATAAAATCAAGAAGGATACGGGAAAATCTAAAAAATAAAAAAATTATGAAAAGAGAAAAAGCAATCATATCAATAATAAATAATTATATTTAAATAAATAAATTAATTAAAATTATAATTAAGTATTTTTATTTTTGAAATATATTATTTATAGAATTAGTTCTTTACGTAGTTAATCACCATCTAGGTTTTTATAAAATTTTATTTATTTAAAAAATTATATTTTATATAACTTACAATATGTTTCAAGTTTAACATGCTAAACATAAATTATAGGTTTTTTAGAATATTTATGTTAAATATATTTTTAAATATTTTATCAATTAATTAATAAATATTTTTATAATACTTTATTTTGATGTTAAGTGTGAATAAAAAACAATTAATTTGAATTTTAAATCTATATAAAAATAAAATTATTGACTCATCTTTTAAAAAATATAAATAAATAAGTTTATTTCTTAAAATTTAAATTTAATAAATAATTAATATATAATATAATTATTTTTATATAATAATTAATTTTATATATTATCTCTCATGTAAAATATTTTTTGTTATGTCTTTATATATATATATATATATATATATATATATATAATTTCATAATCAAAGACTTTCAAAATTGTAATAAATTTATATATTTAAACTTATATTTTAATAATTTCCTTGAACATTGGAGGGTCTTTTACACTTTATTTGATTCTCAGCATTAAATTTCTCATTTTTCCTGATTCGATTTATAAAGAAAGACAAAGATTACGTAATTAATGATAAAAAATATTTAGTGTTAGTGATATCTTTCTATAGGTAATAAATGATATTTTGTAAAAAATTATTTTGATATCATATTATATATTTTGATATTAATATATTATTAATATTATAATAAATATTATTGTAATATACTTTTAATATTATTTTAATATGATTAACATTATATATTTAATATTAATACATTTTTAAATTATTTTTTATATAATCAAATATGTATAAATATTTTGATATTAATATTCTTTTAATATTATTATCTTATGATCAAATAATATCTACATTTTTCATATTTATATTTTTCAATAATTTTCTTAATATATATATATATATAATACAAATATTTTAATATATTTTCAATATTGTGATGAAATAAATATTATGTAAATATTTTAATATTAAATATATATTTTTAATTACTTTGACATTATTAAACATGATATAAATATAGTATGATTAAACATCATATAAGTATTATTATATTTATATTTTTTCAATAATTATTTTATAAAATCATGATACAAATATTGTTTATATTATTAATATATTTTGATATTATGTGAGAAAAAGAAGATAAAAAATAGTTTGATACTGTTTACTATTAAATTTTTTTTTTGGTCTAAACAGACTATTTTAATAGAAAAAACAATATATTATAACAAATTTAGAATCTGTGATAATAAGGTAAGATGATAAAGCTGGTAGACCATCTATTTTAATTTTTATTTATTTTTTATTCCCGTTCTTTTATTGCATGTTTAGTCCCTAAAGGTGTTTCTCTTGTGTTAGTAATGTGGTTTGATTCTTAATGATCACTGATTCATTATTTGCAACACACTCCTTTGTAGGTGTACATATAAGAAACTAACTAATATTCAATTTGACTGTAGGATGAGGTATGTGGGACTAGTGGTGTTTTCCAAATGTCTCTTTTGAGCATAATTTTCTATTTCTGCTTAACATCTAAGTACTCTGCAATTCTTCTAACATTCATCATTTAATTCAATATTTGATTGCAGGAGGACCACAGGGCTACTCTAAATGTTTTATGACTTGGATCAGCCAAATTAATGGTGACACTCTGCATTTATCATGCATCAAACATTAGCAACTCCTTCATCAGCCAAATTAAGAGATAAAACTTTGCTATTACAATAAATCATGATGGTGCCATGTTGACATTGATTGCTATTACAAGCACCTCACACTGCTTCATCAATATTTCCCCACAAAGTGACACATTTTCTCTTTTTCATTAAGCACACCATATGGTTGATACAATATATCTATGCTTATAACACAATTACAACCAAATAATTCTGAACCTGTCAGGAAACACATTCGAGTTAAAGGTTTAAACATGGTAAAATTTTTTACCATGTTAGTATAAGAGAAAGGAAACATTCTAAACGTCACAGTACAAGAAATTGTCATTAACTTTATTAGATACAGGAGAACTGTAATCATTATCATTAAGTAGTTTGAAGATACAACTCTTACTTTTGCACCAGAACGACAAAGAGTAGTGCGTAAGGCATAGTTTCCTGGACAATAAGGGAAGGAGGAGGGCACACAAACAACCTCTCATCCAAAACCCATCTATAAACTTCCACAGCACATGCTAAAGATACAATGGAACATGCCACACGGAAAAATTATCTACAAAGGATTTATATTCAAAAACACAATCCTTGTTCTAGCAATTTGCTAGAAGTTTGCTTAATCAAAGCTTGATGAACGGCTCCACCTGCCTCTCAAATAGTCCTCCAATGAGACGTTTTGCTCAACGCTGCACATGGAGAGGGAGTCGTCCTCCACATCACGCAGTGCAAGATTAAGGTGTGACTGCAGATTAGAAGGTGGGCAAGCTTCATCATCAATCATTTCTGGTGCTTCCAAAGCATTAACTTCTAGTCTTGCCCACTTGATCACATCAGTATCACCTCCAAGGAGCTTAGAGATCTGTGGTCCAATGAAACAGATATCACATTAACAATATGACAATGAGATGTTCAAATATGAAGATAAAGTCAAGGATGTGGTATTTGAACTCATGTGCCACCAGGTACAGGATTTAGATAAATTTTTCCATAAACACTTATAGAAGAAGAAAGTAAGAAGCTAAAATAAATTAAGCATCTTTCAAATGTTAAACATAAAATCTTAACTTCTCCCAATACTGAAGTGAAAAAGCTGATTTTAGCTCGGAGAAGAAACTCACTTTTACCTTCTTACGATCAAATTTATCCATATATGATCATATAGTTGCTCTGCTTTTTTTTCAACGTTTTCATAAGCAAATTTTAGCTTATCAAGAAATAAAATTCATTTTTTTCTTATTTCTCTCCTGAAGGGCTTATGAATAAGCTGATCCAAACTGGCCATACTACATATATAACAAGTTATAGTCTATAGATATCTCACAAGGCTCATTTGGGGTCTTGCTCTTGGAGCACGTCTGATGCAGAGTGTAGCTGCCAGGACCATCCTTTCCATCTCTTCACGATCATAGTTATCACCCAAACTAGGATCTAACAATTGTAATACCTTTCCACTATTTAAAATTGGACTTGCCTGCAAAAAGTTATCCATCATTTTTCCTCCAACACAGTGAGTATGTAAGAAGTATCAGAGTACGTGATAGACAACAATATTACAGGGACATACCCACATGACAAGGCTTTCTTGACCTTTGGGATAATCACTACTTATGGGCTTTCTCCCTGAAAGAAGCTCAAGAAGCACAACACCAAATGCATAGACATCAATCTTGTCATTTACTTTACCATACATGAAGTACTCAGGAGCCATGTAACTGCATAAATGAGTGTAATACATAATTTAGAAATTTGAACTATTTAAATGCAATATCTATCTGCAGCATGTCTGAATATCCAGTTATGTGAGAATTGAAAGTACAAACCCAAATGTTCCAGCAACATCTGTGCAGATTATATGTGATGATGAGGTTGATGCCCATTTAGCAAGTCCAAAGTCAGAGAGCTGTGTTAAAAATCAACAAAGCAGCATGAGGCCTAAGCCTGACATCTACAAATGATTCAAAATATAAAATTCGACAAATAGAAGGATAGATTACCTGGGGTTCAAAATCCTCAGATAACAAAACATTTGATGATTTTACATCGCGATGGATCACCCATTGGCCTTCGGTATTATGGAGATACTCCAAAGCCTCGGCAACACCCATTGCCACCTTGTATCTCTCAGTCCAACCAAACACAAGTGGATTTTTCTTATTACCTATTTTGTAATGAAATAGAAAGAAGAAATTAGTGAGTTAACAAGGCCTCATGGGTTGAAAAAAATTAAAGGTGACAAAATAAAGTAGTGTACCATGGATGTTCTCTTCAAGGCTTCCTCTTGATAAGAAATCGTAGACCAGAAGAAGATTACCATCCTCAAAGCAGAAGCCAAGGAGGGAAATAATGTTTTTGTGATGCAAGGTAGTGATAATTTCTATCTCTAGAACAAACTCCTTCAAAACATCATCAGACGGCTTTAAGATCTTAACAGCCAGTTCCTTGCCATCAGGAAGCCAGCCTCTGTATACCTGACTACTTCCTCCCTTCCCAATCAAATTTTCTGAAATCACACAACATACCATGTTAAAAATAAACCCTCTTTTTTTGATACATTGATCTCAAAGTGTAAAAAAATGTAAAAAGATAAAATACACACCAGGCAAGAAATTTGATGTTGCCAAAACAAGTTCTTGGTACTTAAACAATCTGCAACTGGATGAGTATTTCTCGTGAAGGCCCTCAAATTCCTTAGGAATTCTTGAATTGTGTTTAGGCAAAGAGGCAGTGCCTATTTCAGCATCCACTGGAACAATAGCACCACTCTTGCTATCTAGAGCCAAAAACTGATCCTTATTTGGGCCATAATTGTTAGTATTTTGGTCAAGATGTGCAGCATATGACAGATTTCTAGAAGGTAACTGCATTGCCCATTGTACCACAGAGATCTGTCGAAACATCGATCTTTCAGAACATTTCTTGTCAGATATAATTGTCCTACGAAGCAGTGGCCAGCCTGGTTTAGAAGTAGAATCATTGGTCTGCACAGGCACTATTGCCAAAGGGTTCTCATCACAAGCATCAACACAAGACTCTTTTTCTGAATGGTTACAACATGAATCAAACACTGCTGCGGTTGAAGAACAAATTGAGCAACCCTTCTCCTCAATGAACTCTTTAGAATCCAGAAAAGCCTTAGCCAAACTGTGATCTGAAAATTTACCAATACCTTTTTCATGTATCCCGGTACCATCATCATCTAGCACTCTTGAACTCTTGCCGAGTGTCCTGTGAATCGAACAAAGCACCCTAGTTTTGCGGTTCTGATCAACTCCTGCAACAAACTCATCCACTCAGAACCCTACACATCAGGAGATTAACAATCTCACATCACTACACAGAATAAGGAAAATTCAATTAAAACCTTTCATGTCAGCACGAATTGCCGGTGAACCATCTCTGCTGAACACAATTTTCCCATTATTAACAGCAAGAACCCAACAATCCTTTGGTAGCTTCTTAGCACAGTACCTTGCCACAGATATACATGGACGAATCCTATGAAGACCTTGAGGACTTCCAACTATGACGTGCGTTGCAGAATAAGCATTGGCTTCTCGAACCAGGATTCTCCTCACTGCTGAACCCCGACATATTTTGAACTTAAGATCCACCTGAATAATAGTTTCCACAAAAAAAAAAAAAAAAAAAAAAACTCATACACATCACATACTCAAATCACCAATTTCCGTCACCCCTTTAGGCTAAAACATAATTTGTAATTTGAGTTACAATTTTTAACTGTGTCCCACATAACATAAAAATATGCAATGTTTTAAACAACAACCGCAATGTTAAGAAGGTTTCAGGAGCCATTGTCATCACTACCAAAAACCGTGACAAAACCACCGACACAATTTAAAACTCCGAGAACATGACTCAGAAATAGTTTGCGAGAGATGTCGAGAAACACAACCTGTTTCAAATTGCAGAACCCTTCGTAAACGGCAAGCACAGAGTCAAACGCTTTGACAAGCGAAAACAAAGAGGATTTCCCATCTCGATTCACAATTTCTGCACCAACCCATTTCCCCAGAAAGAGAACAAAAAAAATTGTCAAAATCCATAAAAAACAAAAAAGAAAGATCATGAGTTGGGATGGTTAAATACCATCATTCCCAAGAACATGAAGAGCAAGCACAACATCACCGGGCTGAGCCACTTTGAACAAAGCCCAAGTGAGCAATTCCGTGCTGTGGGAGTCCATCTTCACTCCCACGACCACCGTCCGGCCACCGTGGCCGGCCTCTTCAGCGACGGAAGGTGGCAGCATTTTCATGATTCAGTGCTTTACCGTTGTCCTTTTATTGTCGGTGATGCATGAGTCATGAACTAACACAAAAAGTTTGAAGGGGCTTTGGAGGTTGGAACAAAGTTTGGGTTGGTTTGGTTTTGAAGCTCGTGCGTGAGTGTGTGTGCGCACCGAAGTCGAAAACGAAAGGCGAAGAAATTATGAGTATTATTATTATTTAGTTATTTTATTGTGTTGTGCAAACTAATACCACTATAAAGGTGATGCTCTCGGATACGTATTTTTAAGCATGGGATTGGGAGTTACTATCTTTAAATGCGCGGGATTTTGACCGCTGGGTCCCACCAATAAATGACATCATTGGATCTAAATCTTTTCATTAAAAAAACGAAAGCGTTCGTATCGGGATTTGAAATCTACCATGAGGTTGTTCTTTTGGGGTCAACGTGGAAAACGATTGTTTTCACCAGATTTATGAAAACTCTTACTTTTGACTAGTATTACCATTAAAAAATTTTACTTACTCGTATTTTATTTTACCATTTTTTTAAACAGATTAAATAAATTAATGGGAAATATCTAGTTTCAAAAAAGAAAACTACTGTAAAAAAATTTATATCTACACGTATTTCACAAAAGTAATTTCATTTTTTTTTATAAAGAAAACCTTTTAACTTTTTCTTCCGCGAAATAAATGCATAATTACATATGCAAGCATATTAAGAGCACGGAACTTTCTTCTGTCAAATTGGTGCTGTTTTTGTTGGAATTACTTTTACTATGTTTTCCTTGTCATGTCAAGAAAGAAAGTCACACTTTAATTTGCTTTGTTTTCAATCATTTAAGTTAACATATACATTATATATATATATATATATATATATATATATATATATATATATATATATATATATATATATGTGTGTGTGTGTGTGTGATCAATCTATATCAAACATGCTTTTGAATAAATAGGGATAGGCATGATGTGCATGTTTTTGTCATAATGAAATTCTGAGTTGTAAAGGCACAAAAATTAGTGATAGTTTACCTTCTATTTATTCTACATTACCATAATTATTTCGATTTTTCCATGAATGAATGCGTGTATATAATTTGCAAAAAAAAAAATCAATTACATCAGAGTAAAAAAAAGGTTATCGTTGTGGCAAGAAACGTGTTATTGTTATTAAAAAGGATATTGATTAAATCCTTTATCTTTTTCTCTTCCAAAATAAGCATTTTTTTTTAAACATCAGCGAAATGGATTAGATTACTTCCTTTTGCAAATAAGCAATATAACAATTATGGAGACACGTGTTCATTCAAATGCATGCGTCAAGCGAAGAACACGAGTGGTTTTGTTATTATATACGAGTTCTGTTTATTATTTTAGTTGTTTTTTTGAGAGATTCATAACTTGATTATGTTTACTTGCAAAAGTTATGTGTTTGCAATTATAAGAATTTGATTGAAATTGCTTTAGCCGTCGGGCACTACTGAAAGTAATTGAGCATAGTACACTTTTTTTAGCATATAATATATATTTGCTGTTTCTATGTGCAGTGAACGTTGATTTATACCTTTCGATATGTTTATTCATATTGGATACAGATAATTAGCTCTTGGTTTGTTACAGAAGAAATGAAATTTCTACGCTTTCAATTTGCTGCAACAAGGCATGTAATTTCTTAGTTGACACTGTACATCTAAACAAAGAATTTAAGGAAATATATAGTATAATTACATGTTTAATTTTTTTATTTCTATGGATAATGGATTAAAAATAAATTCATTTCACTTAACCTACAAATTAAGTAAGTTCGAACCATGTTATAAAGGATTAATAGGTAATCTATAATTTATTTTAAATTTTAAAAATAATTATAATAATTTAGTCATCCTAATTAATGTTATATTGTCTTTCCACTTCTACTTAACCATATTTATAATTTAAACTTTTAGTCGAGTTTATTATTAATTGTTCACTATTGTTCGTCATTGTACTTAGGTCGTTTGTCTATCACATCACTACATCATTGTATTCGTTATATTTGTCACGTTTTATTTTTATCATAATGTTTATCGTATTCAATGTTATTGTATTTTAATCTTGTTATTCAATTTTGATTATATATATATATATTTCTATATATATGTGCTCAAAGCTAATGAGTAAACCGTATCTATCCTAGCTATGCATAGTCAGTTACAAATTACTTTTCTAATGGCTCACTAGTCTAACTGGATTCGAGCCATGGGTTGAGTTCGATTTTTTTTATTTCTACCGATTATGGATTAAAAATGAACTCGACTCACTTAACCCACGCGTTAAACGGGTTCGAGCCGGGTTATGGTGGGTTGACCCGCAATTCACCATTAATTTTAAAGTTTAAAAATAATTATAATAATATACTAACCTTAATTAATCATTTATTTTAAATTTTAAAAATAATTATAATATTTTAGTAATCCTAATTGATGTTATCCTGTCTTACCTCTACCCTACATTGTTGGTTGTCGCCACAAGTCAAACCTTCACTTAAATTTGTTATCAATTATTCCCTGCACCAATATATTTGTCGCTGCACTTGGGTCACTTGTCTTATTATCTGTCCACCGCATCACTACACCATCGTGTCCACTGTATTGCTTTCAAAGGTAAGAATTTGTTTCACAACCTAAACTATTGGATTGATGAATTTTTATTTGAAAATTGTAGCATCTATACATTATTTGTTGTTTGTTATTGATTTATACGTATATCTTTTTAATATATGAATTTTTGACTTCTTTTTTTTAAATTAATTTACAATATGGAATCTGAAACAATACATCAAAGTGTCAATGTAAATTGTATTAGTGATAATTTTATTATTAATGAAAAATTCAATGAGTTAATTTCAGTTAATAATGAAGATATTAATGTTGAGAAAAAAAAAAGAAAATATAAGTTTTTACATATGAAGTTTCTATATAATTTAAAAAATTAAAAAAATATATGGGTTAGTGAGTCAACCCACCTAACCCACCAACCCATGGTGGGTTAAGCCGGATTATAAAATTTCTGGCTCACTAAAAAATGAGCTGGGTTGAGCTCACCTATTTTCAGCTCAACCCGTGGTGAGCCAATCCATATGAGACGAGATGGCTCACTTTGACACCCTAGGTCACCCTATCACCTAGAGTGTATGTTAAAAATATTTTTTTTCCTCTAGCAAAACTAAAATAAGATGATAGTAGATTATTTTAGTTGTTAATTTATAAAGTTGTCACCTTAACACTTAAGGTTAATAAAAATATGTTTTTTTTTTCTTGAAAAAGTAAAAACCTGGAGTGATATTTTATATAAAACATTTTTTTTCTATAACAAAACCAAAATGGGATGATAAAAACATGTGTCTTTTTTTTCTTGAAAAAGTAAAAACCAGGAGTGACATTTTATATAAAACATTTTTTTTCTATAACAAAACTAAAATGAGATGATAGTCGATTATTTTAGTTGTTAATTTTCTAAACTTACCTCCTTAACTCCTAAGGTTAATAAAAACGTGTTTTTTTTTCTTGAAAAAGTGAAAACCAGAAGTGAGTGATATTTTATATAAAAGTATATGAAAAAGTTAAAATAACTTTGAGAGTTAAAGTAAACTTTTATTTTCCATATATATATATATATATATATATATATATATATATATATATATATATATATCTGTAAACTATAATAACTATTTTTGAAAACATATTTGAGAGTTATCATCCAATAAAGAGTGTTTTTAAGATTCTTTTTCTTCGATTGAACTCTCTTAAATTTTTATCTCGTTCCGTATATCTTTCTAATTTTTTTTATTAAATTTTAATGTTTAGTTAATGCCTCTCTTGAAAAAAATTTTAAAAAAGGTAATTAGTTAGCAGCTAACTCAGATTTGTTTTTTCTAAGCTATCATTTTTTTTACATCTTAATGATCTTTTAATGGTATATTTGAAACAAACGAAATAAAATAGAAAGAAATGGTGAAATTATTTTTATTCAATTGAAGAAAAAGTAAAAAAATAAAAATTGAGAGGGACAATGTTTCTTATTCAAAAAAAATTTTGTTTCTATATTTTTTTTCGCTTTCTCGCCTTATTGAGAACTTTAATATTTTATCAATCAAATAGATGAATCAAAAGTATACAGTATATTGATTATTCGTATTCGTATTCGTATTATTAGATTTTTGTAGAAAAAATAACAACAATAAAAAAAGTGATCAACTTATTTATATTTTTGAAAAATAGAGTATATAGATTTTTTTTACGTGAATAAAAACATTGACTGTAATAAATTTTATAAGATATAAGTATAACAAATTTTTAATTTAATAAGAATTTTTGAAAATATTTTTAAGTAAAAAGTTATTAAATTATGTAATAGTTAACGTAAATTTCATGTTAGTTATTATCTCCCTATATTTTTAAACTACTATAGCTCTCTAATTATTTATTTCTATAACATTTTTTAAATTATTTAGTTCTTTAAAAAAATATGGAGAAACCAACTGGATTTTTTCCGTAAAATATCTCGGGAAGTTGAAGTCTAAATTGAATTTAAAAGTAAAAGGTGGGGCTGGCATTTAAAAAGAGAGAGTGAAGTTGAAGAATCCAGTGGACGGTGAACTTTACTCGTGATGACCTTAATCGATGACCTAACTTTCAACACTTTCCAATTCTATCGCCGCCACGTTGCACTTTATACCCTCACCCAATCAAATGCTATCCACGTGGCAACTTACTTTTTTCTCTAAGCACATTTTTAACCAAAAACTCAAAATAATTTGTAATTCTATATTTTATAACTCACAAATTTTTTTTATTTTTAAGGTTGTGTTGTTTGTACAAATATTTAAAATTTTTTTAACAAAATTTCAATAAATTAAATAATAAAAATATTATTTAAATATATTTTATGTTTTATTTGAATTGTTTTTGTTTTTAATAAAATTTAAATATTATTTGATTTAAAATTTTGATGAGTAAGAGATAATAATATATATAAATTATATTAATTTTAATTCTAAATAATATATGAGTGTATCGTAGCCGCAATCAAAGACCATGAATAGAATAGGAATATATTGAAACTTTATCTTAAGTGTTTTACCACAAATTAAAAAAAAAACTCTTTGAACATAAAATGGAGAAAGTCTAGAAATTACTATTGTTATTATATTAAATTTATAAAATTTATAAAATATATATTATTTTTAATATGACTATTATGAATATCTAATATAAATAATTAATTTATAAGATATTTTATTTATATGTTTGAGTCTATTAAATAAGAATAATAGAATCTCGTGATATCTATATTACGTGGACAGCAATCAAAATCCTCACACGTGCACCCCAATATGTATTTACCTTACCCACTTTTTATTTATTTTTTATTATATAATAATATTTACCACTGTCTCGTGTAGGAGCGAGGATGTTCTGAAGTTGTGTATGTTACTATAATATTGTAAAAATAGTTTATATGTAATTTTTTTTCTTAATTTATCAATAAGAACTCTAAATTTACAATACCTTAAATGTAACAATGGTTCTTAATCATATTATAATAATGAACATGATATCGTTTTTAAATAGAATATTAATATTTATTGTGGAATTAAAAACTGAACTCTCTTTATTTTCATATCTTTTGGTTTTTAAGTAAAGTTTTATATTCGGGTATATTTATGAATCTTACTCACTTAATAATTTATATATATCTTTTTAATATGTTTTTTAAAAATAAAATTATAAGAAATAAGAAATCCAAAATAAACAATATTTTCAAGATAAGAAATAATCTTAACATATTTGTAACAATATTACTGGTTCCTTGGTCGAAACATAAACTATTCTACCTACCTCTAAATTCTACCTTGTAACAGTTGACTCCAGCAGACGCAGTGAGCTTGAATTTACAGAATTGACTAGAAAAGAGAAGCCAAAGCTTTCATGATGGTCATGTGATGTGTTATTTGTACACTTTTGGTGGTTTCCATTTTGTACAAGTTAGTCAAGGACAATACACAATTATAAGCGAGAGAAAATAAATACTACAATATGTGTTTGATGAAGGAAATAATGCAAGTAGAGTAAAACCACCGACGAAATAAAATACATATGAACTCTTTTTTACTCAATTATTTTTACTTTCACTTTTAATAAATTGTTTGGTCGTTTTGCAGTCTAATTTTGTCCGGCAGAATGTTTCGTGGACAGTTATGGTGTTGCTATTTTGGTCATTTCATGTCACCAAACATGAGGGTAGATATCTACAAAAATATTTTGATGGTTAAAAGACAAGTTTTTATGTATTCACTAGTGCAAAAAGAGGTTTTTACGTCAGTTATTTAGGAATTTTTACGTCGTATTTAATATTGACATTAAAACAGGAGACGTAAATTTACGTCGGACCCTTTAGCCCAACGTAAATTTATGTCAGTTATCAAGACTCGACGTAGTTTTGCGTTGCATATACCACTAAACAGACGTAAAAACTTTTGGAAATTAAAAAAAAAAAAAACAGAAAATTTACGTCGCATATGGTATAAGCAACGTAAATTTACGTTGTATATACCATATGCGACGTAAATTTTTTGTTTTTTTTTTTTAAATTGGGTTGATTACTGTTTTACAACTAAAACCTGCAAATATATATTACAACCAGGACAGTTTAGAGGTTCAATTTTCTTTAGCTAGTAAATTAAAAATATAATATTATATAATTCAAACTACATAATAAAACAATATAATACAAACATACAAACTAAAAAATCTATTACAAACTAAAAGTTAATACAAACTAAGACTTACACTAAACTACATAATACACACAATATAATATGAACAAGAACTTAAAAAATTATGTACTAGAATTGTTGAACAAAAAATTTTGCTCATTGTTCTCTAATTTGTGTAATATCATATTTTGGTAATGGAGATGAATCTTGAAATACCGAAACATTAATTTGACTCTTGTAAACATGCAATATGAATAAAGTTAAATAAACTTAACTAATGTTAAAAGCAATTACCTCCAGTCCAAGAATCAATTATACCCACACAAACTATGACTCTCATCCAATACATAACATAGTAACCACATTCAAACGAGTCAGTTTGCTTATTACACTCGAAATGATAAAAAAAACATAATGTTATTTTCAAAATTTAAATACAAACAATAATTATGGTATTCACTTATATAAATAAGTTTCTAACCTTAGGATAAATGAACTGCAAAGTCTTTGTTTTAGGTCTTCCACTTAGAACATTAGTTCCGGATCACGATTCTAAGTGAAAAAAAGTCATATATTATTTAATATGTATTTACAATTTAAAAACATAATTAATGAATAAAAGATAAAGTTACCCTTGTAATAAACTTTTCATTTCTTGACTCGGTTTCCGATGTAATGAACAAAACCACACCACAGTGTAATCCCGGGATATGATTACAATTAACTGCCAATGGGACCTACATTGTATGACATAAAAATTAGTTACAAAAATATAAATTAAAATACTAACCCTTCAATGTATGGAGCCAAATATATATGTCTTTTTGAGTCACTCATCCATGTTTGCATATATTGTTGGATTCCAACCTTTGTATTTCAGATTTTTGGATGGCTTGAGGCTCGATAAATCCGTATACTTCGGATTTTTCTTATTCCACACTCAATTTGTCAATGTACCTAAAACAATTAATTATAAGTTGAATATAATTATTATAATCTTAGAAACATAAATGAGAATGACTTACATAGCCCACAATTGTATGATGGAAATGTTTAACATGCAATTTCCCAGACAATTTCTAAAGCATCGGTCAAGGAAATGTATAATGGAACAACTGGAATTGTCAATTCCAAACACTCTAACATCCCATTGTATCCGACACGGTCTCTTCCTCAACTAGTGGTAATATGGTCAACAACATAGAGATGAGATCATCATCACATTCCGTCAAATCCTCATCAATAATAGGTTGTTTTTTATGCTTAGCACGACGCAAGTCCTCCTAAACAAATGATAACAATTAATTAAACATTTATATAATTATAATACTAGAAAAGAGAAAATAAACAATATATATATATATATATATATATATATATTACCTTGGTACTGTGTCGATAGTGGCATAACCAAACGTCTTGGCCAAGCCAAGAATGTCCCGCTTGCCGCCCCACTAATTGAATCTCTTCATTAAGAAAAGGCATCTGGAGCATTAGCATCATGAACTTCATCAACTACTACTCGTGTCCGGTCTGCTCGTAGAGGGACACCATGGATGGTTAAACCACCCTCAAAAACTCGACCAATAGCCACTAGACGCGGGGGTCATCTTCAACATATAACTCACACTTGGTGTGATGCATCGATCTGAGTATATTCTCTGAAGGATCAACGGCAGATAGCAGCACAACTCCCTTTAGTGTTGACTCGAACAACATCATGTTCAATTGTTTGAGGTGTTCCTTGAGTCCATTGTTGAGAGCGAGCGAGAGATTCAATTTTCTTATCAAACTCTTCGCTGCAAGGACTGCCTTATTTGATTTAACTTTTCTTCAAACTGCATCTCCATTTTATGCAAGGCCTCCTGGCCGCAAGAGTCGAGTAGTGGTCCTTCATGATGTTGGACCAAAGTAATCACGAAGGCCCCGGGATCCACCAGCACCACGCACACGTCCCGAGTAATCCGGTTTTCCTATGGCTGTCGCCAATATATCTTGTCGACCATGAGGAATAAATGATCCTTGGGTGCTCTGCTCAACTAAATCATCCTACAACACATTAACAATAATTAAGTCATACACTAAATTTCACATTAGAATCAATTCAAATTGACATTATAACTTACGATTTTCTCGAGCAATGATTCGTGCGGACTCGAAAGTCATTTGTCCATCGGATTTTGTCCGGCTGCCTTCCACATCTCATAGCGAGGGGTGGAGATGCAAGGTCGATAGACTCAACTCCCGCTTACTCTTCTCTGGCTTTCATGAGACGTTGCTCCAATAATGCATACCCTCCTCGTGACAATACATGGGGTGCATCATTCAACCTCCGACGTTGTTGGGCGGCACGTCTTTTATCCCGCCAAGAGGGGTCCATTCGGCTGGCACAAAGCCGTAACTAATCCTCCTCACTAATTTGATACTTTAGACAGGGAGATTCATCTTGAAACTTTCCAAATACATACTCCCGTGTCAAGAAAGTCTTAAAGTCTCTCCATCTAATGGCAATGGAGGATAAAATCTTCTTCCTCATCACCTCGAGTGTTAGGAACATCAAAATTTTGTCTGTGAAATGACCAATAAATGTTAAATTCAATTAATAATGATATATAAAGTATTCAACAAATATAGAAATACCTGAACATCCTGCCACATGAGGTTCTTCTTGGTTTCCTCTACATCATCCCAAGATGGAGTAGTAATCGGAACATGGTGTCGAGCTAGTAGTCCTAAATAGCTCTTAAACTTAGCAGCATTTGGGCCAGATGCCTTACCAGAACGTGGATCAACTTCAACTTGAGTTTTCTCTCTAGCTACCCTCCTTGCTGTCAACCCCTTTAACCGAGTGACAGATCTACCTTTACCTCCACTTCCGCTCCTACCACTGCCACTACCACTACCAGTACCAGATGTGGAATCCGACATATCCTGAAAAATAAAACAATATGAAGTCAACATACTTTATAAGTTTGAATAAAAAGAACTAGAAAATGTGAAGATAAACACCTATTATGTTGGTATGTTTTCCCATATCCCTTCATCATGATCACTTCGAATTGCATGTATGTCATCAACTTCATTGTCAACTATGTCATCAAATGGTCTACTTGAAAATGAAGGTGTTTCATGTATATCTAGAGACTCATCTTCATGAATTTCATGCATGCTTCTTCCTTCAAGGACAATTGACCATCTCTCATTACATGGATCCTTGACATAAAATATTTGTCTCGTTTGATATGCCAAAATAAAAGGTTCATCCTTATACCCAACTTTACTCAAATCAACCAAAGTAAATCCTAGGTCATCTGTTCGCACATCTGTATTCCCTTCAACCCATTTACACTTGAAGACAGGCACCCTAAAAGTAACATAATCAATTTCCCATATCTCTTGTATGACCCCAAAATAACTCATAGAAGCTGTGATAGGATTTTTGTCTTTAGAACTAGAAAAATGCATAGATTCAGCTTGAATTGTGACCCCACTATTTTGTACTCTACCTTTATCATCTTCTATTTTTGAGTAGAAACAATAATTATTAATGTCATACCCACCAAATGTAATGACATCACTATTAGGCCCACGAGCAAGTCTCAAAAGTGTTTCTGAAACATTAATCTCAACATATACCCTTTTTTTAAACCAAGAAAGGAAACTTTTGTTATGTTCATTCAATACTCATTTTTCATTCATTCGTGGATGTGTTGCCTTTATTTCAGTTATGTGTTGTGATATGTAAGAGATTACTTCATCAGTGTTGTTCAATATGTATAAATGTGTTTGGTCAACTTCTTTCCGACTAACATTTTTAATCTTTAAAATTCGAGTACCCTTACATTCACATCTTCCATCATGTCTCATCTTAGGAATACCTATTGGTTCTGATTTTGACATGTATCCTAAACAAAACTCAATGGCTTCTTCTGCAATGTACCTTTCCACAATCGAAGCTTCGGCTCGTACTCGATTCTTCACATATCCTTTTAAGATCTTCATGTATCTCTCAACAGGATACATCCATCTAAGAAAAATTGGACCACATAACCGAATTTCCCTTACCAAATGGACTATCAAATGCACCATGATATCAAAAAATGAAGGGGAAAATACATTTCTAACCGGCACACTATTACAATTGCTTCATTTTCTAATTCATCTAACTTTTTGGATCAATTACCTTTTTACAAATGGCGTTGAAAAACAAACATAACCGAAGTAATAGCAATTCTAACGAAGTTGGTAAGATGTTTCGAATAGCCACAGGTAAAAGTTGTTGCATCAACACATGACAATCATGAGACTTTAAACCAACTAATTTCAACTCTTGCATAGACACAAGACTCTTAACATTTGAGGAGTATCCTTGTGGCACTTTGACCTCACGTAAACACTCACAAAAGCTTCTCTTTTCTTTCTTTGATAGAGTATGACAAGCTGGAGGTAAGTAAGTGTGTTTTCCAACCTGATTGTGGATGTAATTCGAACGTATACCCATGTCTCGCCAAATCTTGTCTTGCTTTTATTCCATCTTTTGTCTTTCCTTTTATGTTAAGCAATGTCCCAATTATACTATCACAAACATTTTTTTCAACATGCATCACATCTATACAAGTGTCTAACTTCCAACTTACACCAATAAGGAAGATTGAAGAATATAGATTGTTTCTTCCAAATGTTTTTCTCATTGGATTTCTTTTGGGTCTTTCCAAACACAATATTAATATTTTTCACTTGCTCATATACTTGTTCACCATTGCGTGATACTGATGCAACTGCATTCTCCTGACATCCATTAAATGTTTTTTTTCATTTTACGATATGGATGATTAGCAACTAGAAACTTTCTATGCCTATTGTACGCAGTTTTTTGTCCATGTTTCAATTGGATATAACTTGTGTCTTCTTGACATAAAGGACACGCTAAATGACCTTTCACACTATAACCGTTCAAATTACCATATGCTGGAAAATCATTTATAGTACAAAATAACATTGCACGCAACCTGAAATTCACTTCGTGATATGAATCAAATACATCCACTCCTGTTTCCCACAACATCTTCAAATCATCAATTAAAGGACTAAGATATACATCTATGTCATTTCCTGGTTGTCGAGGTCCTGAAATCATCATAGATAACATCATATATTTTCTCTTCATGCATAACCAAGGAGGCAAATTGTAAATGATCAACAAAACTGGCCATGAACTATGTTTACTACTTAAATTTCCATAAGGATTCATCCCATCTGTAGCTAATCCAATTCTCAATTTTCTTGGCTTTGCACCAAATTTTGGAAAGGTTTCATCAATCCTTTTCCATTGTGGAGAATCAGCTGGATGTCGAAGAAGATTGTCACATTTTCTATCATTTGCATGCCATGTCAAGTTTCTTGCATCTTCTTTTATGGCAAATAATCTTTTAAACCTAGGTATAATTGGCAAATACCATAACACCTTAGCAGGGGGACCATCTAGTTCTTCCTCACCACTACTTTCCTCAACTTTGTTTTTGAACCTCGACAAACTCATGTCGGACACATCTTTAATTTAGCAAAATCATTTCTGTACAATATACAATCATTAGGACATGCATGTATCTTCTTGTACTCTAAATCCATTGGACATAATATTTTTTTTGCCTTATAGTTACGAATAGGTAATGTATTATCTTCAGGAAACATCTCCTTCAACAACTCCAATAATTCGGTGAAACTTTTATCAGTCCATCCATTTCTTGCTTTTAAAGTAAACAATTTTAAATTTGCTGATAATCTTGTAAAACTACATCCTATGTACAATTGTTGCGCAAAATCAGATTTCAAAGAATCATATAGATGTGCTTTCATAAAATTTTCTTCACCAATATCACGTATCATATCCTCTAGATTATCATCCATCCCTTCATCAAAATTGTCTGTAGTTGACACAGTTGGGATGTCTAATATTTCTCCATGCCATGTCCATATTGTATAACTCTTAATAATACCATAAACAAACAAGTGATCACGTATATCCTCAAGTTTATGACAAATTTGATTCAAACAACGAACACATGGACAATAATATGTCCCTTTCATAGCTTTTCCATTTTCACTAGCAAATTTCAAAAATTCCTCAACTCCCTTTTCGTACTCTTCACTAATACGACGAGCATTCATCCAACTTCAATTCATATTATGTTATAAAGTTTTGTCACTCCTAGAGATTTAAAAATTATATGTAAAAAGAAATTAATATACAAACAACAAAGCACGTTCCAACAACAATGGAGTGTGTAAACCGAAATGCACTCAAACAAATAAACAAATAATTACATTCCAATAACAATCCAGTGGAGACATTCATACTATAACGTGATTGAGATCCCAAAAAACAATCACGGATTCAATTTAGACATATAACAATGACATAGAACACTAACCTCGACTGTAGACGAAAAATGATTTCAAACTCGAATCCAATCGGAGAGAAATATCAAATTCGTAAAATGACACACAATGTTGATGTTTTTCACTGTCAAACTGATCGAAAATGGTGTGCAGATGTTGCTGTTGTCGTCGTTCTCAAAAACCCTGGCTGCGCGAGACGAGGGAGTGGGTCTGGGGGGAATAAAAGGGACTTTTTACGTCGCGTGTTGGGATGTGCGACGTAAAACTTTTGTCTCTTATTTACAAAATTGTCACCGCATTTTATTTACGTCGAATATTTTTACATACAACGACAATTGAGTGACGTAGAAGCCCTTTTTTTGCACTAGTGATTGTGATATTGGTGCAGAGTATTTACTAGTTTTTCAATACCTAATTTTATAGGAGATTAGATTGATACTTGAAAGGAGTCTCATTAGATAAGTGATCTTATGCAGTGATTTTCACTGGAAAGATAAGTACAATGTGCTATCTAAAACTTGATCTTACCAACATGAAAAATAATAAAATGGATGACTGTAATTGTCCTACCAGTACGAAAAAAAAACATTAATTTTGTGAAACTAGAAACAAAAGGAGATTCATTTGCCTAACACATTAATAAACACGAGAAGGATATGAATGTTGAAAGGTAGCTAAGGGAAATGGGTTACACATAACTCGTATAAGTTTCACCGTTCATCTTCTTATCAGAAGTCTATTTGATGAAACAAAAGTCATAGATATAGTTAAAGATGAGATAGTGATTGGATATCAAATTTCTCTGAATTAAAGTATGTTCGTACATACTTAAAATTAAATGGGAAAAAGTTGCACATTACCAAGAAATGTAGCTTTGATAAAATAATTAAGATAGGTGTAAACTTTAAAAATATGAACAAAATTCCAATATTATACGTCATGGCCAATTCTCAATATGGTGTACTTTGTTTTTATTACTTTTAAAATGAATAAGTTAAAAAAAATTTGGTTATGAATAAATCGTAAGTTGAAATATTTTTTTAAAATAATATATATATATATATATATATAAATACTTTTTTATAATTTTTTTATTATTAAAGTTATCAAATGATTAATGAATCTAATTTAATTTTTATGTATTGACGTTTTTAATTGATTAATGATTTTAGTTCATATATTTTTAAATTAATTAATTAATTAATTTATTAAAATTTTTATTAAAATAATAAAAATAATTATTTATTATTTAGATGATAATAATATTAAATAATTTTTAAATATATTAAATTATTAAAAAAATATTAATATGTTAAATAAACATAAATAAATACACATTAAAAAATACAATATATATTAAAAACTTAAACAAGTAAAAAAAAATAATGATGAGAATTTGTTCTACGTTATAATATTTTAATATTGTGTTTTTATATACTTGTGGTGATAAAAATAATCTCTTTCTTATTTATTATTAATATTAATAATAATAAAATTATTATTATTATCTTTATCTTTATCTTCTTCATCTTCATATTCATTATTGTATAATGTTTGTATAGTAAAGTAAGACGATAACAATTTATGAGAGGTGTTTAATTATGTTTTGATGGTGGTGTTATTGAAGTGATTCAAATATATTTGATGAAGATGAAAATACATTATATGTGGAAATAATTTGTCTAAATAAAAAATTGACCTGATATATTTTGGAGTTAACCCATGTATGCGTGAAGTGAAGGTAGTTGAAAAACAGATGAATCAATGCGTGGATATGTGAGATGTTGAAAAGTTTGTTGATCATGTTGTTGTATTTGATATCTTTGTTGTGCATCACACTAAAAAAACAAAAAACATGTAAAATTAGTATTAATAAAAATATTATGATATATTTAATATGTTATACTTACTTTATCATCTATATTACGTGACAACTCAGGGAAAATATATTGTATAATGTGTTGTAAATACTATTGTATGAATTGCGTGTTTTCACATAAATGACAGTTTATGTGGAATTTGATTAATTGAATTATGCAATTATTATGGTTGTTTCACATTATAATCCAATTACGATGATAATCTCACTAATATATATCGGTTTTTTCTCTCATATTTTCTTTATGTACTTAATATAGATTCATTGGATCTTAAGAGATATGTTGACTTAATGTACAAGCTAAAAACTATTTACATCACTCATGAAGTACAATTCATTCGATTTGAAATGAAGATTATTAGTCTCCTTATTTAGGTCCAAACTTTATTCCTAATCCAATTTTACATCGATAACAATCAGGAAGATCAACAACAAATCACATTTACAATGAGATGGATGAACATGTTTCAAATAAGAAAAAAAAGTTCATTTGTATCAATTGTCCATTTCAATAATGAAAATGTAAATTTTTAATTTCTTATATAATATATTCATATTTTTTTATTAATATATTAATATTTTATTCTTAATAATTTAATATATTTAAAAATTATCTAATATTTTAATTGTTGGCAAATTTTGGGTCATGTATATATATGATACATAATTTAAATGTGTTAGGGCCATTATTTATTAAGCCAAATAATAAAGTGATCTGACTAAATTAAAAAGTTTGGCTAAAGTCATATGTCATGAAAATAAAATTGTGTAAAGACCATAGAGCAATTTCTAATTTGATGAGGCACCAAATTAGAAATACTAAAACTTAAGTAATTAACCTAATTCTGGTTATTTTAAGGGGTTATGGTCCACTTATGGGAGCACATAGACAGAACGTAAGTTTCATTCCTGTTCCTTACTTTCTATCCCCATCAAGAGAGAAAATCAAGAGGGAAATACAGGTGGAAGACCATAAGATCAATACAATGCTCTACAAAGACATCATCATTATGGCTAATTCAGGTACGCTTTTGCATTCAGTTTACAACATGTTTATCAGTATGATATTACGTTTATGTTTGATCGTTAGAATCAAAATTAGGATTATTATTATTATTATTATTATTATTATTATTATTATTATTATTATTAATTTTCCAATAATTGGTATCGAGTCTGCTCATATTTGATTCATGTATGTTTAATTTATAGAATCCTAATTATGAAAATTAGGATTAATTTTGTTTTAAACAATTCAAATTATCCAATTTTATGAACCTAAGTGGAGAATAATCTCTAATTTTCGTGAACCCTAAAATTTAAATTTGGGGGTAACATCCCCAATCTGATTCTGCTTGCTGATGGAACCGTGGAGGAAGCTATGGATTCTTCTTCTTCTTCATTTTTTCCTTTTGTTTCAGTTTAAGTTTCAAGTTTTACTGAGAAAGAAATAGTGTTTCAAATTTCAATCTTTCTTGTATTGGGTTCTCTGTTCTCTTTGAATCTTTTGTTTTTGTTTTTATTTAATTTTATGGGTTTTGTTTTCGTTTTCTTTTCATGGTGGATATGGATAAGTTTGGAATTGGGGGTGGTGTTTGGGGAATTCCCAACACAGAAAATCTTAGATAAATGGTGAATGTTTCCACATGTGTAACTGTTCTTATTTTATTTCTTTTAGGAAAATTTGATGTTAAATTCCCCTGTTTAGGGTTTGAATGATTACTGTTTAATCCCCTTTTAGGGTTTAGAGCAGTATGCTAAAGAGACTCATAACTATCTTTGTTTCATCCCTAGTGTGATTTTAGGGAGATGTTCATCCTTTATGTATTGGTGGAAAATGAGGCTTTTTTTCATCCTTTGATTTGTTCAAATGAGATGTTCATCCCTAATGAGATTCTAGGGAGGTGTTCATCCTTAGTAGAATTTTAATGAGATGATTCTCTTTTGAATTAGTTTGCAAATATAAAATATTTGGTTTTGTTATATAAATAAAATATTCAATTTTTTGGTAGTTTAATATTTTTTGTGAGCAAATTGAGTCAAGAAGTCACCAAAGTAACCTCTCTTGAATTGGGCAGTTCATGAAAAATATTGAATGTTAGTGTTTGTGTATATTCATGCGAGTATTAGTCGGTCCAAAGGAAGATTAATATTTGGTCGAATTGCATACACACTTGTAATGATAAACATGTGATAATTATAAGAATTTGTTTTGTCGATGATAAATCAATCCAAAGACTGGTTTGTTGTTGGACGTGCTTTATTGTCAATGTTTGATTATTACAACAAGATACCTCTAGCAGTTAATATTACTGTCCAAAGACTTGATATTGATGGTGCATTGGGCGTCTTGAGATGGGTTAAACCACTATTTGAATATATATTATTTATTTTTTATATAATGTGAGCATAACTGGTTTATTTCTCATGTTCTAAATTCAGCTACAATTGTTTCTATATCTGCCAATTTAAATTCTGTTTTGATCCTCAATGGAATAAATTTTAAGGGCTGGAAAGAGAACATTGATATTATTCTTAGTTGCATGGATATGGATCTTGCGTTAAGGACTGAGCAACCCCCTACTCCTACGGATTCAAGTACCTCTGAACAGAAAAGAGATTATGAGAAGTGGGATCGCTCAAATCGCATGAGTCTAATGATCATTAAGCGCGACATCCCGGAGGTGTTTAGGGGCACTGTTTCTAAAAACATCACAAGTGCCAAAGAATTTCTTGCTGAAATTGAGCAGCGCTTTGCAAAAAGCGATAAGGCGAAGGCAAACACTCTTCTTCAGAACTTGATCTCCATGAAATATCAAGGCAAAGGAAATATTAGGGAGTACATTATGAGCATGTCTAATATTATTTTTAAACTCAAGGCACTAAAGCTTGAACTCTCAGAAGACTTGCTCATTCATTTGGTGTTGATTTCTCTTCCTGCAACGTTTAATCAATTTAAGGTATCTTACAACTGTCAGAAGGATAAATGGTCTCTTAATGAGTTCATTTCATATTGTGTACAAGAAGAGGAAAGACTAAAGTAAGACAAGACATAAAGTGCTCATTTTGCAAGCACCTCCAAGGCTAAGGGCAAAAGAAAGAGATAAGAGGATCTCGAGAAAGAAGCTGTTAAGGGTCCAGAACAAAAGAAACAAACTCAAGAAAACAAATGTTTCTTTTGCAATAAGACTGGACACGTAAAGAAGAAATGTGCTAAATATCATGCTTGGCGTGAAAAGAAAGGGTTGCCTAAACTACCGGAAACCAATTGATTCTGAAAGATGGATTTATGTTGGAGATGGCAAATCGGTAGAGGTGGAAGCTATAGGGCATTTTAAATTGTTATTGAGTACTGATTTTTTTATTTGGATTTAAAAGATACTTTTGTTGTGCCGTCATTTAGACGGAATTTGGTTTCAATTTTTTATTTGGACAAATTAGGTTATTTGTGTTCATTTGGAAACAATAAGTTCAGTTTGTCTTTTAATTCAGATATTGTTGGAACTGGTTCACTTTTGATTTATGATAATCAGTATTTACTTGATATTGTGGTCACCTATAATGAAACCCTTAATACAGAATCATGTGGTACTAAACGTAAAATTGAAAATACTCACTCAGGTGCATTATGGCACAAGTGCTCAGGTCACAATCAAATCGTGACGTTTGGGCTTGTGTTACACTCTTAAAGATATGGTAGAGAGTATGATTTGTCATTCCACCTTACTGGAATTACTTTGGGGAGAGATATTAAATACGACAGCTTATATTCTAAAAAGAGTACCAACTAAAGCAGTTACCAAAACACCTTATGAGCTTTGGATTGGGCGACAACTTAGTCTGAAGCATTTCCATCTGTGGGATTGTCCAGCTGAGGCAAGACCTTATAAGCCAAATGAGAAGAAATTGGACTCCCGAACAGTAAGTAGTTATTTTATTGGTTATGCTGAAAGATCCAAGGGATATAAATTTTATGATCCCACATTAAAGATAATTTTTTAGACGGGAACTACTACGTTCTTTGAGGATATTGAGTTTGGGGGGAAGAATAAGATTAAGAACTTCATCTTGGAGGAAGAATCGGTAACAATTTTAGAACCGATTCAAATAGTTACTTTTGATAAAGTAAGTTCGAAACCTCCACAAGGCATTGTTGATGAACCCCTTACTCAAGATGATTTGGTTGTTCATGAAGAACAAACTTGAGATCCTCAAGAATCTGTGCATCATGAGCTAATAACTTTGCAGAGATCCACTAGAGAAAGAAGAAGTGTTATTTCATATGATTATATGGTATTTCTTCAGGAACATGAGGAAAAATAATGATATAATGAAAGATGACCCAGTTAACTTCCGTCAAGCTATACAAGGTTCTAACTCTCAAAAGTGGATTGAAGTAATAGGAGAAGTATAAGTCCATGTAAGACAATAAGGTTTGGGAACTTGTCCCATTACCAGAAGGTATGAAACTCATTTGGCTTCAAGATGAATATTGTTGATGATTGTGTGTATCACAAGTTTAAAGGGAGACAAGTTTAGTCTCAATCAGTGCCCAAAGGGGAATTTGGAAATTAAGGAAATGCAAAAGATTCCCTATGCATCAGTTGTAGGGAGTTTGATCTATGCCCAGGTATATATGTACGCATCCAGACATAGCATATATAGTTGAGGTTTTAGGCAGATATTTAAACAATCTAGGAATAAACCATTGAAAAGCAGCAAAAAGAGTCATAAGATATTTAAAGAGAACAAAAGATTATATGCTCACATATAGGAGGTCAGACCAGTTGGAGATCGCTGGGTTTTCTGACTCAGATTTTGCAGGATGTTAAGAATTTGTAGCATGCTATGAGACATCAAATCAGGGAATATGGCTGAGAAATTTTGTCACAGGGCTGCAAATTATGAAAGGCATTGAAAGACCACTTAAGTTATATTGTGAAAATAAATCAGCTGTATTGTTAAGGAAAGAGTACAAAGTGGACAGATTTTCATAGAACACTTAAGGACAAACTCCATGATAGCATATCCTCTAACTAAAGGACTTCCGCCCAAGGTCTTTCATGAGCATGTTGCTCACATGGGTGTTTTACAGTTTGAGGAATTTGTGGTTTAGTAGGAGTTAGTCACTTTCATATATTTTATGTTCTATGTTTAATTTCATATATGTATACATTGATTTTTGGACATATTTGGTTATCTATAGATATGCGGTTTTTTCGTTCATTCATTACACTTTGTACATTAAGGATATTATATCGATCTCGATAACTTAAAGTTTGGACTAGTTGAAAATAGACGTATACAGATCACTTTCACGTAATTTTTCATGCTACACATTTCATGATGAATCCATGTCATTTGATTATGTTAGGATGAGTAATCATTGTTGGTTTTAGTTGGGATAATGCAATGAAAAGTTGGTTTGGTTCTATATCCTGATATGATTAATGGACAGGACTTTTGGAGTATGCTAAAGGAATATAATGACAATTTTGAGCTCATAAAGTCTAACACATTTGTAAGGTTGTAAGGACATATATATTTGTGACCAGTGGGAGATTGTTGACAAATTTTTGGTCATGTATATATATGATACATAATTTAAATGTGTTAGGGTCATTATTTATTAAGCCAAATAATAAAGTGATCTGACTAAATTAAAAAGTTTGACTAAAGGCATATGTCATGAAAATAAAATTGTGTAGAGACCATATAGCAATTTCTAATTTGATGAGGGGTCAAATTAGAAATACTAAAACTTAAGTAATTAATCTAATTCTGGTTATTTTAAGGGGTCATAGTCCCTTCTGGGAGCACATAGACAGAACGTAAGTTTCATTCCTGTTTCTTTCTTTCTATCCCCATCAAGAGAGAAAATCAAGAGGGAAATACAAGTGCTCTTCAGGTGGAAGACCATAAGATCAATACAGTGCTCTACAAAGACATCATCATTATGGTTAATTCAGGTACGCTTTCGCATTCAGCTTACAACATGTTTATCAAGTATGAGATTACGCTTATGTTTGATCGTTAGAATCAAAATTAAGATTATTATTATTAATTTCCAACATTAATATCTAAATGATAATTAATTATTTATTTTATTAATATTTTAAATATGAAATAAAACTTTTAATAATTAAAAATAAAAAGTTAATTTAAAAATATATAAACTTAAATCATCAATCAACTCATATTTAAAAAAATTAAATTAAAATAGTAAATTAACACATGATTTTAATATAAATCAATGGGTCACCTCAGTGTAAAAAAAATTAAATTAATAAATAAAATTAAACTAAATTCGTTAATTGAAACACCACTTAAAAAAAAATCACACGAAGAAGACTTACAATTTTTTTAAAATTTATTTATTTTAAAAATAAATAAAGTGAATTACACCCCTTTAATGAATTTGTCCATATCATATGATATGATGTGATACATATGTCAAAAGATACATTGAGTGGAGTGGAAAAAAATTCTATATAAAGCTATACGAGGGACAAGGTTATACTAGTAAAAATGTTCTTGATTTTCATGATTGATTTTTTTGGAACAAGTTGAAAATATCTTAATATTGTGAAACTATTTTTTTATATGCACTTTTTAACTGATTGAGAACTTTATTCTTTCTTTTTAACTTCTTATAATAATATTTTCATTCTTCTGTTTTGATTGATAATCAGAAATGAGACTATGCTTAAAGTAGCAAAAATATTGTTTGAGTTTAACAAACCCTATTATAATGTATACGTAATTTGTTATTATTCTATTACATCGATTTCCATACCCCTTCTTCTTAAAAATTATTATTATTATTATTATTATTATTAACAACTGATTCATAGGAAATAAAAAGTAGAATAACAAATTATATTATTTGATGTACATAAAACATTATATAAAAATAAATTTTATATTCTCATTTTTCTCTTTCCATATAATTTACTGTAGAAATTGTAATTGTATTTTTAATTGTAAGTATTGGATTGAATTGAGTAGAGTTTGAATAAACTCGTTATTTAATTTAATTTAAAAATATCAGATTAAGATTGAATTGAGTTTTTACAATTATTAGAAACAATTCAATCCCACTCATTATTAGATTGAGCCGGGCCCATGATCACAAAATTTATTTTTTATTAAATTTATAATTTTAAAAAGTTATATTTTCTTATAAAAATAGAATATATTTATTAATATTTAAATAATTTAATATTTTTTAAAAATATATTTAATTAATAAAATAGTTAAATAAATGAGATAATAATTATATTATCATTAATGCTAATATTATTTAATAATTTTAATTAGATTAAATGGTGTTAAATATCAAATTAAACATATAAAATTCAATAATTGAATGAGATAAAGTTGAATTAAGATTATAAAAAAAATCAAATCCATTTGTTTAAATTGATAAGATCAAGTTAAGTGGTTAGTTTATCCGATTTAATTAATACCTGTACATGACAATTAGTGAGTTATTTTTCTCTCGGTTTTTATTTTTTTAGTTCATCCAATACTTAAGTTATTAACTTATTCAAACTATATATATATATATATATATATATATATATATATATATATATATATATATATATTCTTGATGTCAGAAAATTAATAATTTTTATGCAATAGAGCAATACTTTATAAATAAACTAAGTCTATATAATTATATTTTTTTTGGCTGTCATAGATAACATTTGTTACATTTTTCAAATAAAATACTATATTTGTTCACTGCCCTATTATGTGTAGTTTATCACATTAACTATTTATGTTAAAAATAAAATAAAATAAAAATAAAATGTGATTGTAAACGAAAATAAATGAGAAACAGAGTCGAAATAACAAAAATAAATAAATTAAAATATCTAAAAAATATATATACATTTTTTAAGTCTAATTTTTAAGAACTGACTCACTGATTAGATTAATGCCGTGTTTGGTAGTTAACCGACCATATCAGTTTCTCAGAGGAAGGATTGTTTTTGGGACCTTAATGCCTGTGATGGGACTTTCTTTTTCTTAAACAAAAATAAGTGATTTCACTACAAAAGTCCAAACGCTGTCTTGTTTAAATTATATGGGTATTATCATCATGTAAAATAATTTTTATGCGTCTATAATTAAACTTTTCAATTTTCATTTATTTTATCGGTTAATTAAATTTTGAGCAAAATAATAGCGTGTTATAAGAAAACAGTGAAAAATATAAAATCAAAACGCGGTTTATATGACGGTGATAAAAATCGACGATAAAATATATATAAGAAAAATTCAATAAAAAATTTCGACAATGATAATAATTGAGTGATGAATTAAATCGAGATAAAAAGTTAGAGAAAAAAAGAGTAGATTTTAGTATATTTTATTAAGAATTTACTGACAAGATATTTTAGATTAAAAATAAAAGGATATATTTTTTTAGACAAAGATAAAGATGATAATTCCTAAAATATTTAGTTAGAAAAATAATAAAAAAGTAAAGAATAATATAATAAATCCTATTCTACTTTATTTTTATTGTTTCCATTTTGTCTTCTTCTGAATTTATCATGTCTCAAACATAAATTGCTGTGGGTGACTTTATTGCATTAAGAAATACTTCTGCCTGGGTATATAGAACACTCTAGAACTTCAACTTCACCAAATATGCAATAAATCTAGAAAAGGATCTTGCACCGCACTTTTTTTTTTTTGTTCGCTTCTTCTCTTGCTTATTTATTAATTTTATAAATTGTCACTGTACATAAATTATAAATTATGTTATAAATAAATTAAATTATTAATATTTATTTATGAAACTATTAATTAAATAAAATTTAGTCGTATTAAAATGTGTTTTAAAAATTAAGAGATTTGATTGAATTTTATAAATAATATGACTAAATTGAATAAAATAAATAATTAAGTTTTTATAATTGATAGTTTCCTTTCTGTTTCGATTGGGCCTTGTATTTGATGATATGAAGTTGGGTCCATCATCTCGATCCAAAACAGAGCACTACAATGTCATATACCTAAGTCATGAACACACCTCTCATCATCAACAACAACACTTCGAACTAAAAAACAACAAATATTTAATTTCTCAATAAAATAAGATTAGAAAATTATATTTTTTTCATGTATAAACGGTCTTTTAAAAAAATAACACCATAGGAAAACACGATTTATGCGAATAATTTTTAACTAAATTCCAACAAAAACATTTTGATGGTTCGGTGAAAAATTAAACCTTCCCAAATTAAATTATATTTTTATTCTAAAAATAATTTAATAAATAAAAATTAATAGTCTCATATTACTTTTACTAAATTATTTAATGAGATAATAAATTATAACTTTTAATAAAAACAACATTTTACTTTTTATTTTATTTTCACAAACTTTATATAATTATTCTTTGATAATAATTTCATCTATTAAATCAAATTTAATAATTTTTAAAAATAATAATATTTAATATTCATGATTTTATGAATTATAATTGTAGGATATAAATTTTTTTATTAAAATTACTGTTTTGAAACCAGACCGAATGTACTGTTTCAATAAGTTTAATTAAAAATAATATAAAAATTAATATGATATTTTTAAATAATCAAATATTAATTAAATCGAAACATTGAAATAAAACTATCTATTTTTCAAGTAAAAATTTATTTTTTTAATATAATTTTTTTATAAAAGTTATAATATATTTTAATTGTTATTATATTTTTATCTTATTTTAATAATTATTCTATCATAGTTTTACTATATTTTAATATATTTTATATCTATAATTTACATTAATCATATATTTTATTTTTATAAAAAAAGATTACTAATAAATTTACTATGTTATAAAAATATTATTTTATTAAATATACTAATAGCATCTTAAATTAGAGTTCAACCTTTAAATCGTAAACCTATCTTTACGGTCATTGATTATGCACACGTTATATTTTTCAACGTACATAGAATTTACCTGGAAAGTGTGTGGGGATTCCTGCATCACGTGACATGTTATTGTCCTTAATTTTTATTTTTTATTTAAATTCAGTGATTTTTGTTTTGGTAAATTAAACTGAATTGTTCTTTTCTTCTAAGCAGAATGGTCAATCGGGTCACTTAGGGAATATTCATTGTGGGAAAAGTGGACTCTGGTACAAACAAATAAACCAAAAGAATATATTCACTGTGTTGTGTTATATAACAATGAAAGCAATAAACAAAAATATCTTCTTCCACTCCTATGTTTTATATTTTAATAATATATAAAATGAAAAATGCAAAAGAATATTCATTTATATAATTATTATAAATATAAAAATGATTATAAAAATTAATTATTTTTCATACTTTTTTTTGTTTACAATTCTATATGGCTTCAAAATTTAAAAGTTTTAATGGAGTTCAGTGAAATAATATTTTTATATTATTTTTAATAATATAATGATCAAATTTATAATGTTTTTGATAAAATCGCATTAGCTAACACGTTTTATTTTATTTTAAACTCGTGTTATCTAATACAATTTGTCTTCTTTGGTAATTACTTTAAAAATTATCTATTTACATAATTTGAAGAATAAATTATACCATTTTAGTTAAAAAAAAGATATAATTGCACTTTTTCTCTTTTTTCAGCTACAAATATATTATTTTTAATTTACTTTTTATTTTTACATTTCTTTTTATTTTCAATTTTGATAAATATATATTTTTTCTTGTTTAGTTTGTAACAAAATGCCATTTTGACTTTTAATCTAAAATCTTATTTGATGACGTGATTATTACATACCAATCACTCAACTTTAGTTAAAAAAGACTTCTACTAATAATTGTTAATTTAATTATCATTTAGAAATTTCTCAACAATCATTATTATATGTAGAAGATCCATTCACATTTTTAATTTTCAACACACTGTTAACAATTATTATTATAATAACCATGTTAAAAGTTATATAAGATAAATATTGTTTCAATTTTATCAAAATTATATTAAACCTCATGTCACAAGCTCAATTCACATTTTAGAATTTATAAATAAACAGTATAACATTATTTTGCATCAATATATGATTAGTTTAAAATTTAATTAAAATTATTTATAAACTCGAAATGTTCCTATTGAGCACATTTTATAATAACTCTAATATTATATTATATATTGGTTATTATTTTTATTGTGTTTAATTGCTGATATTTAGATTACTTTAAGTTAGATTAAGTTGATTGTGAATAGCTTAATATTTGTCTTCAAAGTGGTGTCAATAACAATCATACCGAATGAAATCCAAAACGTAATAGACATCGTCCTTGTTGTGAAGCTGGACATCATTTTGAAGATTAAATTTTTCTTAACATTATTGTCAATAATTTTATTTTTCAATTTTTATTATCAATGATTATGTTATTTTTAATATTATACATTAAATTCTGTCAATTTGTATTATTTTTTATTTTTAAGTTTATTTTATATTAATAATAATAATTTTTAACTAATTAAATAATATTTTTACTTTATTATTTAAAAAAATTAATTTTAGCATGAATTTTTTAATATAATATTTATAATTTATCAAATAAAAACTATTACATAAATTTTTATAATATAATATTTAATTTTTTAATATATTACCTAAATTAAATTTTTATTTATTCTATTTTTTTCTAAAATTATAACTTAAATAATTCATATAATAAAAAAATATATAAATTTTAAATTTCCTATTAAAAAAATATAATAAAAAATTATTATTTAATCTTTTTAATAATTATTTAAATATATTTAAATAATTTAATATATATTTAAATAATATATTATTTTTATTATTTTTATATAAATATTATTTAAAATTTAAAATTAAAATTTTATTTTTAATATTATTTTTATTATTTTTAATTATATATTTTATTTAATTTTTTATTTTAAAAAAGATAATAAGTTTAAAGTTAAAATTCGGTTGACGGAAAACTAAATTTCAAGTACAACAATAAAAGATATTTAATTAAGTAAATAATTTCATGAGAGGTTTAATTAAGTAAATAGTTTCAGATAAGTTAAGTTACATATATATATATATATATATATATATATATATATATATATATATATATATATATATATAATATAATAATATTATTTTAGTAAAAAAATCCATTATACATTCCCTTTTCATTCCAAATGATAAAGTAACTAGCTAATCTAATTGTTCTCCAAATTCTTTTCATCCGTCTTCTCCAAGATTTCTCCCAAGAGTCAAAAACTAAAAAAATTGTAAAATGAAAAAGAAAGGACCTAACACTTATTTATATACTAATTAATAGAGTTTGGCTTTTAAAGATAAAACTCAATTTTCTTTTATGTTTCTACCTTTATCTTTTTTTACTTTATCTTTCTAACATTGTCTTTTTAATTTTATTTTTCTAACTTTATCTTTTTATCTTTATCTAATCATTCAACTTAATTTATTTTTTATAAAAAATATTTTTATTTTATTATTTAAGCTAATTAAATAATTTAATTAAGTTAAATAAATAATTATATTACATTATTTTTGTTTTTAAAAAATGGATATTACACAAATAAAATGTAATCTTAACGCAAAAAATTGAGATTTATTGAGATAAAACAACTACCATAAAAATAAATAAATTGAATGAACTTTACTTGATATTGTGAATGGAAAAGGAAAGCTAAAACAATTTTAGTATTTAATATTTTGAATTCTGAATCTTTTTCTCTATTAACAAATTTAAAAACATAATATACTAAAATATTATTATACATAATTATTTCATCCAAATTTTTAATAATATGATAAGTCATCAAATTCGTATATAAAACAAATTTAATGATGGATTAAAATAGAACAACATTTATAAGAGACTATTTATTTTTATTTATGATGGATCAAAAGTGGAAATACATTTAAATTTATAATTTTATTTATGAAACACATTTAAATTTATAATTAACAAAAATAATGAAAATCTTAATATAATATGATACTTTTAGTAATGTATTTTTTTATAAATTTAAACTTACTTTTTTTAGTTTAGTTTTTAAATTTTATGTATTATTATTGTTAATTGATATACTAGAATAAATTTATATAAAAATATTCTTTATCTTCAAAATTCACTTCTTCAAATACTATCTTTATATTTTTCTACTTGTTTCTTTATAGTTAAGAAGGTCAACATTTGTGCACACACTTAAATATAATATAAAGTAAGGAGTATTTATTTATTCTATTTTATTTCCAATCTATAATTTGATTTTTTTTAAATATATTTTGTCTTTTTAAAATTAATAATTTTAATGTAGTTATCTAAATTTTTTATGTGATGATTTTAATTAATTGATATTATCGAATCATTTAATTTGATTTATTATAGTAAAAATCATAAAAATAAATGTTAAAATAATATTAATTATTTTAAATTATAAGAAAATAAATAATAAAAATAGAAAATAAAGTATTCTATAAAATAAGACTAATTATTATAAAGATAAAATAGAATATGGGAGGAAATGAGGATGATAATATAGTAAAAATTATAGAGTTTAAAAATAATGTAGAATGTGAGAAGTTTAAAAAGAAAAAAAAATAGTTAAAAAAGGATATATATATATATATATATATATATATATATATATATATATAAATGTAATTGGATTAAATTTATTATCCCCTCATATATTATTATACATTATTAGCGTAATTTTAGTTTAATTAAAAATTAGAATACAAATATACTATACTAATATACCATTATATTATTTTCATTGTATATAAATTACAAAACTAATAATTTTTTAAAAATTTAATGATAATTTTTTTAACTTATATATTATAAAATATTTTTTAATACTTTAATAAATATAACTTTTTATAAATATTTTCATTAATTTAAAGTATAACTTTTAATATTTTTTAGTATTGTTTTAAACGTGGATATCTTTAATATTTTGGACATATAAATATAATTTATACATGTTTTTAAATATTTTTCTAATATTTTGTTTTTAAAAATATAATATCATTTTTAATATTTTATAGATTTTATATTTATATTTATAAAAGTAATTGGATTAGATTTATTATCCCCTCATATATTATTATACATTATTAGCGTAATTTTAGTTTAATTAAAAATTAGAATACAAATATACTATACTATACTAATATACCATTATATTATTTTCATTGTATATAAATTACAAAATTAATAATTTGTATACTATATTATACTAATATATTATTTGTATACTATACTAATAGTATAATATACTATATTATAATATTATTTGTATACAAAACTAATATCTTTATATCTTTATATATAAATATATAAATATGGAAATATATATATATATATGTAAAAATATAAAGATATAAATATATAAATATGTAAAGATATAAACATATATCTTTAATATTTTGTACACGTAAATATAATTTATATATATTTTTAAACCTTTCTCTAATATTTGTTTTTAAAAATAAAATATTATTTTAAAATTTAATTTTTTAATTTTTAATTTTTTCTTAAATATATAAATAGATAAAGATATAAATATATAAATATATTAATATATAAATATATAAATATGTAAATATATCAATATATAAATATATAAATATATAAATATATAAATATATAAATATATAAATATATAAAAATATAGATATGTAAATATATCAATATATCAATATATCAATATTTAAATATATATTAAAATATGTAAATATATTCGTATTTAAAGATTTTATAAATATATAAAGATATAAATATATATATAAAGATATAAATATATAAATATATGTAAAGATATAAATATATAAATATATGTAAAGATATAAAGATATAAAATATAAAGATATAAATATATAAATATATATCTTTAATATTTTGTACATGTAAATATAATTTATATATATTATTAAATCTTTTTCTAATATTTATTTTTAAAAATATAATATTATTTTTAAAATTTAATATTTATTTTTCTAAAAATATATAAATGTACACGGATATAAATAAATATATAAATATATCAATATATAAATATATAAATATATCAAAATATAAATATATAAATATATCAAAATATAAATATATCAATATATTAATATATCAATATATTAATATATCAATATATAAATATATAAATAAATATATATATATATATATATATAAATATATCAATATTATCCCCTCATATATTATTATACATTATTAGCGTAATTTTAGTTTAATTAAAAATTAGAATACAAATATTTTATATTATATTAATATATCATTATATTATAATATTTGTAATTTATTTTTATTGTATATAAATTACAAAACTAATAATTTTTAAAAAATTTAATGATAATTATTTTAACTTATATATTACTGAATATTTTTTAATACTTTAATAAATATATATTTTTTTAAATATTTTCATCAATTTAAAGTATAATTTTTAATATTTTTTTTATTTTTTTAAATGTGGATATCTTTAATATTTTGGACATATAAATATTATTTATATATGTTTTAATCCTTTTTCTAATATTTATTTTTAAAAATATAATATCATTTTTAATATTTTATAGATTTTATATTTATATATTTATAAAATTAATTGGATTAAATTTATTATCCCCTCATATATTATTATACATTATTAGCGTACTTTTAGTTTAATTAAAAATTAGAATACAAATACACTATACTATACTAATATACCATTATATTATTTTCATTGTATATAAATTACAAAATTAATAATTTTTATATTATACTATACTAATATATTATTTGTATACTATACTAATAATATAATATACTATATTATAATATTATTTGTAAACAAAACTAATATCTTTATATCTCTATATATAAATATGGAAAGATATAAATATATGTAAAAATATAAAGATATAAATATATGTAAAAATATAAAGATATAAATATATAAAGATATAAATATATAAATATGTAAAGATATAAATATATATCTTTAATATTTTGTACATGTAAATATAATTTATATATATTTTTAAACTTTTTCTAATATTATTTTTTAAAAATAAAATATTATTTTAAATTTTAAATTTTAAATATATAAATATATAAAGATATAAATATATAAAGATATAAATAAATAAATATATAAATAAATAAATATATAAATATGTAAATATATAAATATGTAAATATATAAATATGTAAATATATAAATATGTAAATATATAAATATATAAATATATAAATATATAAATATATAAATATGTAAATATATAAATATATCAATATATCAATATTAAAATATATATTAAAATATATAAATATATTTGTATTTATAAATTTTATAAATATATAAAGATAGAAATATATGTAAAGATACAAAGATATAAATATATGTAAAGATATAAAAATATAAAATATAAATATATAAATATGTAAAGATATAAATATATATCTTTAATATTTTGTACCTGTAAATATAATTTATATATATTTTTAAATATTTTTTTAATATTTATTTTTAAAAATATAATATTATTTTTAAAATATAATATTTAAAATTTTTTTCAAATATATAAATATATAAAGATATAAATGTATAAGGATATAAATAAATATATAAATATATCAAAATATAAATATATAAATATATAAATATATTAATATATCAATATATAAATATATATATATATATATATATATATATATATATATATATCAATATTATCCCCTCATATATTATTATACATTATTAGCGTAATTTTAGTTTAATTAAAAATTAGAATACAAATATATTATATTATATTAATATACCATTATGTTATAATATTTGTAATTTATTTTTATTGTGTGTAAATTACAGAACTAATAATTTTTAAAAAATTTAATGATAATTTTTTTAACTTATATATTACAAAATATTTTTTAATACTTTAATAAATATAACCTTTTTAAAATATTTTCATCAATTTAAAGCATAATTTTTAATATTTTTTTAGTATTTTTTAAATGTGGATATATTTAATATTTTGGACATATAAATATAATTTATATATGTTTTTAAACCTTTTTCTAATATTTGTTTTTAAAAATATAGTATCATTTTTAGTATTTTATAGATTTAATATTTATAAAAGTAATTGGATTAAATTTATTATCCCCTCATATATTATTATACATTATTAACATAATTTTAATTTAATTAAAAATTAGAATACAAATATACTATACTATACTAATATACCATTATATTATTTTCATTGTATATAAATTACAAAATTAATAATTTGTATACTATACTATACTAATATATAATTTTATACTATACTAATAATATAATATACTATATTATAATATTATTTGTATACAAAACTAATATCTTTATATCTTTATATATAAATATATAAATATGGAAAGATATAAATATATGTAAAAATATAAAGATATAAATATATTAATATATAAATATATCAATATTTAAATATATCAATATATAAATATATCAATATTTAAATATATATTAAAATATATAAATATATTTTTATTTATAGATTTTATATTTATATATTTATACGGATATACATTTATTTGTATATAAATATAATGTATTTGTAAGTTATTATTAAAAAATTCTAGTAGCTCAGTGGTTGGAGTTTCGACTCTCCAACTCTAAGTTACCTGTTCGAATCTCGACAATGACAATAAATCTAGTAATAAGTTAAACTTCTAAAAAATATAATATAATTAATAGTTAGGGAAATAAATGTAAATAAATAAAAATAATTAACTTTGTTATTGATTTAGCGACCGATTTAAATCGGTCACTATTTTTTTAACTTTGTCATTGATTTAGCGACTGATATAAATTGGTCGCTATTTTTTTAACTTTGTCACTTATTTAGCGACCAATTTGATATATTATTTTCGGTCACTATTTTGCGACCGAAATAAAATCGGTCACTATTTTGTGATCGAAATGAAAATCGGTCACTAACACATTAGCGACTTGGTTTTTTGCGACCGATTTTTTCGGTCGCTAAAATGATATTTTTCTTGTAGTGCGCGTGCGTGGGTGTGGGTGTGTGGGTGTGTGTGTGTGTGTGCGCATGTGTGTGCATGTGATCTTAGGTATGAACTAGTTATCTTCCAATCAAGTCATTCTGAATTGTGTAGAAAAGTTAATAATATTATCAAAGTCTGAGGATCTTTTAAATTTTTCTATTAACTGAGTAAGTTAGCTTTTGAAGAACAAAGTTTAAGAGTATTTGTTATTATCTTCTATTGGAGTAAATGAGGAAGTCAATTTGAAAAAAATAGCAGTTCAAATTTTTCTAAATTTTTTTCTAATGATATTCCTGGTTTACCACCTGACAAAGAGATTAAATTTTCAATATATTTGATACCTAGAACTTGACCAATTTCTATGGCACCATATAGGAGACTTATGAACTAACATAACTAAAGAAACAATTAGAAGAATTACTTGAGAAACAATTCATTCATCCTAGTGTATCACCTTGAGGAGCCCTTTTTTTATTAGTTAAAAAGAAATATGGAAGTTTTAGGTTGTGTGTATATTATCGTTAGTTAAATAAATTCACCATAAATAATAAATACCCTCTTCGTAGAATAAATGATTTGATAGATCAATTAAGAGGAACTTCTATATTTTCTAAAATAGATTCAAGATCAGGATATCACCAAATTAGAGTAAAGGCAGAAGATGTAAAAAAATGCATTTAGAACTATGTATGATCATTATGAATATCAAGTGATGTTTGGTGTGACCAATGCTCCTATAGTTTTTATGAATTATACGAATATGATTTATTTGACCCTTTTTAGACTATTTTGTACTTGTTTTTATAGATGAAATTCTTATTTATTCTAAATTTTTTGAAAACCATGAGGAACACCTTCAAATTGTTCTTCAAATTTTGAAAAATAATTAATTTTATTCTAAATTGTCTAAGTATATATTTTAGATGATAATTTTGAAAAATATATTTTATATATCATTATGAGATTGTATTATTTTAAATGCACTACAAGAAAAAAACACATTTAGCTACCGAAATTAGCGACCGATTTAATTTGGTCGCAATTAGCAACCAATTTAGCGACCACTTTAATTCGATCACAATTAGCGACCGATTTAGCGACCAAGTTAATTCGGTCGCAATTTAGCAACCGATTTAGCCACCAAAATATGATTTGGTTTCACTTTTTTATTTAGCGATCGAAATAGCGACCAATATTTTGCGTCGCAAAATTTCGATCGCTAAATCAGTGGCTATTCCATACTAAAATAAAAAAATCATTTAGCGATCGATTTAGCGACCGAATTACAAATTGAAATAGTGACCGAATTAAAATCGATCGCTAATGAGAAAATAGCGACCGAATTGAAATCGGTCGCTAATGAATATTATTTTTTTATTATATTTAAATTTATTTTTTTATAAATTTACTTTAATTGTTTTAGTATATTTTTTACAATTTATTTTTTAAAAGTAATTTATTTTTTAAAAATAATTTAATTTTTAAAATATACTTTAAAAATAAACTTTGGTCTCAATATTAACAAAATGAATTGTAATAAATCAAATTTATTAAAAATTTAAATTGTAATAAATAAAGACTAGAGTGATATTAACTATTCAATACATTGTTTAAGAAAAGTTTAATAACAAATATTCTTTAATTTATTTTTCAATTGAAAATTTCAATTGAAATTAAATTATATTTTAAAAATTTATATTAAAAAAATTAAACACATCAAATTATCACATTTTAATTCCTCATTAACTTAATTAATTAAAAAAATACAATTTTAATCAAATTATTACAATTTTATTTTATAATACTTTATTTTTAATCTAATTTTTAAATTTATTGCTTTATTATTATTAATTACCTAATCATGGTTGTTGTTATATAATTGATATACCAAAAAAAATTTATATCAATATACATTAGATAATAAATATATTATTTAATTAAACTATTTATAAAAATATATTTATCTTTAGTTAAAATATTTTTTAGTAAGTATACTAATTAATATTTTTTTATTTTTAACATAATTAATAAAAAAGATTAAAAATTTAAAATTAATCTATTTTATAAATACTAAAAATAAACCATATTTAAATAAATGAAAAATATATTTAATTTATATTCAACATAGTTAAGGTTGTGCCTTTTTAAAATTTAAATTCAACATATATTTAAATTTATATTAAAAATAGTTAATATAAATTAAGGTTGTGCCTTTTTAAAATTTTAACTTTTTTATATATTGGATTTTCATTAAAAAATTTCTAAAATTGCATAAGAAAATAGAAATTTAATTATACTTTTAATAAATTTAAGATAACACTAGTTTTTATTTTTATTTTTAAATATTTATTTTAATTTTTTAAAAGAGAGAAACTATAATTTTAGTTTCTAAATACTAAATTTAAAGAATTAAATTTATTATTATTTAATATTTTAATTTTAGTATTAAAATCTAAATTATATTTTATTAAATTAAAATAATTACAATATATTTTTCTACTTTGAGAATTAAAAATATAATTAAACTAAAACTGAAAATATTATAATACATTTTTGAACTCTTTTTGAATAAATTTTTTTCCTAATTTTTTATAAAGTCAATTTTAATATTTAAAAGTATTTAACATTTTGCTTTCGAAACGTTTTATGTATTACCAAATTTAAAAACATAATATTCAAAAAAATAGTTAATGTAAACTATATTTTAGATAGCGGTTCCACGTTAACCGCTATCTAAACTATATTTTAAATAGCGGTTAAGGTTTAACCGCTATTAGATGTTCGTTTTAAGAGCGGTTCGATGGAACCGCTATCATATACAATCATTATGATCGATTAAATTTTCAAATAACCGATCATATTGAATAATTTTTTCAAATAATTAATTATAATCGATTAGTTTTCTAAATAATTGATTAGAATTGATTAGTTTTTCAAATAATAGATTATAATTGATTAATTTCTCAAATATATATTAAAAAATTATAAATATAAATATAAATTATTTAAGAATATTAATTATTGTAAACAGAAAGTATAACATGGGAGGAGATGAGGATGATAATATAATGATGAAATTGACAAAAATGCAGAATTGAGAAGTTAAAAAAAGAAAAATTGAAGAAAATAGAGATTTAATTATACTTTTAATAAATTTAAGATAATACTAGTTTTGATTTTTATTTTTAAATATTTATTTTAATTTTTTAAAACAGAGAAACTATAATTTTAGTTTCTAAATACTAAATTTAAAGAATTAAATTTATTATTATTTAATCTTTTAATTTTAGTATTAAAAATTTAAATTATATTTTATTAAATTAAAATAATTACAATATATTTTTCTACTTTGAGAATGAAAAATATAATTAAACTAAAACTTAAAATATTATAATACATTTTTGAACTCTTTTTGATTAATTTTTTTCCTAATTTTTTATAAAGTCAATTTTAATATTTAAAAGTATTTAACATTTTGCTTTCGAAACGTTTTCAGTATTACCAAATTTAAAAACATAATATTCAAAAAAATAGTTAATGTAAACTTTATTTTAGATAATCGGTTCCACGTTAACCGCTATCTAAACTATATTTTAGATAGTAGTTAAGGTTTAACCGCTATTAGATGTTCTGTTTTAAGAGCGGTTCCACTGAAATCGCTATCATATACAACCATTATGATCGGTTAAATTTTCAAATAACCGATCATATTGAATAATTTTTTCAAATAATTAATTATAATCGATTAGTTTTCTAAATAATTGATTAGAATTGATTAGTTTTTCAAATAATAGATTATAATTGATTAATTTCTCAAATATATATTAAAAAATTATAAATAAAAATATTAATTATTTAAGAATATTAATTATTGTAAACATAAAGTAGAATTATATATAATATTTATATATAAAATTTACATAAATAAAAATAAAAATTATCAACTTAAAAAAAATTATATTTTAATATATATATATATATATATATATATATATATATATATATATAAAGATGTAAATATATAAAGATATAAAGATATAAATATATGTAAAGATATAAAGATATAAAATATAAATATATAAAGATATAAATATGTAAAGATATAAATATATATCTTTAATATTTTGTACATGTAAATATAATTTATATATATTTTTAAATCTTTTTCTAATATTTATTTTTAAAAATATAATATTATTTTTAAAATTTAATATTTAAATTTTTATTTTTTTTCAAATATATAGAGATATAAATGTATAAGGATATAAATAAATATATAAATATATCAATATATATATATATATATATATATATATCAAAATATAAATATATAAATATATCATTATATAAATATATAAATATATATATATATATATATATATATATATATATATTAATATATATATATATATATGTATATATATCAATATATCAATATTATCCCCTCATATATTATTATACTTTATTAGCGTAATTTTAGTTTAATTAAAAATTAGAATACAATTATGTTATAATATTTGTAATTTATTTTTATAGTGTATAAATTACAAAACTAATAATTTGTATACTATATTATACTAATATATAATTTGTATACTATACTAATAGTATAATATACTATATTATAATATTATTTGTATACAAAACTAATATTTTTATATCTTTATATATAAATATATAAATATGGAAAGATATAAATATATGTAAAAATATAAAGATATAAATATATAAAGATATAAATATATATAAATATATAAATATATAAATATATAAATATATCAATATATAAATATATAAATATATCAATATATAAATATATAAATATTTAAATATATCAATGTATTAATATTTAAATATATATATTAAAATATATAAATATATTTTTATTTATAGATTTTATATTTATATATTTATACAGATATACATTTTTTTGTATATAAATATAATTTATTTGTAAGTTATTATTAAAAAATTCTAGTAGCTCGAGTGGTTGGAGTTTCGACCTCCAACTCTAAGGTACCCGGTTCGAATCCTAACAATGACAATAAACCTAATAATAAGTTAAACTTCTAAAAAATATAATATAATTAAGAGTTAGGGAACATAAATATAAATAAAAACTTAAATAAGCAAAAATATAATATAAAAAGATTTAGCGACCAATTTGATATATTAATTTTGGTCGCTATTTTGCGACCGAAATAAAATCGGTCGCTAACACATTAGCGACTTGACTTTTTGCGACGACGCATTTCGGTCGCTAACTGATTAGCGACCGATTTTTTGCCATTAGCGACCAATTTTTTCGGTCGTTAAAATGTTTTTTTCTTGTAGTGATGATAATTGTTTTCACTCCATATTATAATCTCTTATGCATGTTATACTTAAATACAAACTTAAGTAGATGAATGCGTCAAACATTTGAAATTCCTTTTCCGCAAACATCGTGCCTTTTTTTCAGGTTACTTTTAGAGGGACATAACTATCAGGCTTGACATTTGTATCTGATCGATCTGGGAATTCTCATCATGTTAGACAGATGAATAGTAGTCACTTTCTGTATTTCTCCTACCATTCATCAAAATCCTTTAATCAACTTGTTCCCACCAACAATATAAATACTTGGATAATAGTAATAAGAATAGAAGGAATAAAAAATAAATAAAATTCTTTCTTCTTTTATATATCCTATATAAAAAAGTAATGTAAATTATAGTTATATAGATATAAATATTTTTATCTCAGATATTATCTTTTGTCAAAATTTATTATGAAAAAAAAAAAAATATATATATATATATATATATATATATATATATATATATATATATATATATATATATATATATATATATATATATAAACACACATAGCATACGACATGTGTGATTATAGGTATCAAATATTCATGCCTGTGAAAGCTTCAAATAGGTGCTCAGGCAAAAAGGTTTATCAAATACAACCTTTAAACCTTCAATGTCAAGCTCTAGAGGAAATTTACAAAAGAGAGAGATTCACATTATGCTTAGGTCAGTATTAATATGAGAAGAAAAATATTATAACAATGTGTAAACAATAAGAATGTAATTGTGTTAGTGTGAATATAATGATGTCTTAAGGCAACATTAGTGCATCTTCTTTTTACATAAATTTGATTTAAGCACCAATTAATAAAGTGGGTGAATGTTCATCCTCTTATTGTCAATTAAAACTTTTCTTAATCTATTTTATATGGGTGATAATTTTTAGAAAGATTTAATGTCAAATATATATTGTTTTTTTCTTTTTCTTTAAATGATGGTAAGAAACATCTTATACCTATAAGACATGCTTAATAAACTCTTCAAAATCTAATTTGACAGATTTCCATAGGTAGGAAGTTTATGCATAATAGAAAATAACGTATATACGAAAAGATTCATGGACAAAAACAATTTTTTTTTAATCTCTTAATCCAGAACAACCTCAAATATTCAATTAATGATAAGATATAAATCTATATCATTTCTTGTAGCAGGATGATGATGATAGACCAATCATATATTTATATCATGTAAATAAAAGAAGTCATGATTAACACTTAAAATGGCAAATAGATGCATTTCATCCACAGGCCATCTTTAGTGATAGATCTCATTTTGAGATCGTAAATTATTTTTTGGTCGATCACTTAGTGCCACATAGGAAGGGGATCCTATTCAATTTTTTGTTTAATGGTAGATCTCATTATGAGATCTTGACTAACTTTGAAAATTGGGATATGGAGTTTTAAAACTTTTTTTTTATATTATTATTATTATTATTATTATTGTTATTATTATTATTATTATTATTATTATTATTATTATTATTATTATTATTATTATTATAGTAGTAGTAGTAGTAATAGTAGTATTATTTTGTAGATATAGAGAGTTCTGAACTCAATCTCAATGCTATAAATCTTAACACTGCCTCTAATGCAAGATCTTGAGAATAATAGATATATGTTGAAGATCCAACAATAAAGTTGCTCTAGTCTATATCTAATATTTTCTGATCCATTTTTTAAATTGAAAAAAAAACTTATTTTAAAAAAATTTCCATTGCATTACATACAAAGTTATTTACAAGTAATTACTTAAAGTTATTTATTTATTATTTAATTGTTAGAGTTAGAGATACGATGTTTATTATTTTTTGACATATTAATCACTAATTACTAAATTATAATAATGCTAGATAAATCAATACTAAATATAATTAATACTAGGTAATGAAAAACACACATTCATTCACAATAATAAATTACATGTAAACATAAATAAAGAAAATTACATTCAAAACTTGTGGCTTAATAAAGTATTTGGATTTAGAGCAACACACTACGTAGTAAAACAGTCTCAACAGTGAGTCCAGGTCCAAAACCAAAGAGCACACCCCACTCAAAACCTTCTCCGGTTGTTGAAAGATCAATTGCTTTTGACGTCTTTCTCATTTCATCCATTATGAAAAATGGACAAGCACTCACTATATTACCATACTCACTGAGAACGTGTCTACTGGCTCGCAGTTTTTCCGGCTTCAAACCCAACTTTTCTTCAATTAGGTCTAGAATGGCTCGTCCACCAGGATGCACTACCCAAAACATGGAGTTATAATCAGATATGTTTAACGACTGAAGGGCCTCCACTAAAACATTCTCAATGTTGTTTGCAATAAGGTAAGGAACACCCTTGAGAATATGAAATGACAAACCATCTTCACCAAGGTGCAATTTTAGCGCCTCTTCAGTATTTGGCACTATGGTTTGTGAAGTCCACACTAATTGAAACAAAGGCTTCTCAATATTGGGTATTATGTCTGAACCAATAATAACAGCTGCAGCACCATCTCCAAAGAGGGATTGCCCCACAAGGTTATCAATATGATTTTCACTTGGACCACGAAAAGTGAATAACATGCTTTCTGAGCAAACTACTAACACACGAGCACCTTTATTGTTTTCAGCCAAGTCTTTGGCCAAACGAAGAACGGTTCCACCAGCATAACATCCTTGTTGGTATATCATATAACGCTTCACGTTAAGGTTAAGCCCTAAGAGTTTGGTGAGTTGGAAGTCAGCACCAGGCATGTCATTACCGCTTGATGTGCAGAATATGAGGTGAGTTATTTTAGACATGGGTTGACCCCATTCTTTCATGGCCTTTGCTGCTGCTTCTTTTCCTAGCTTTGGCACTTCCGTTACCAAGAACTCTTGCCTTGCATTCAATGAAGGTGCCATGTGTTCACCAATGTTGGGATGCTTCTTCAACATCTCTTCTGTCAGGATCATGTATCGCTTCTTAATATTTGAATTCTTGCCTAAAGAAAAATGCAATTTAGTCAAGTGTGTTATACATACAATCTATGATTAGAATATTAAACAGGGAGCAAATTAAAATAAATAAAATGAATATGTATGCATATTATGTTTCTTACATATGCGATCAAATTTTTGTTTGAGTTCTGTCTTATGTTCACTCTTTGTGACACGAAAATAATAATCAGAATAAGTGTTTTGTAGGAGACAATTGGGAGGAGTGGCAGTTCCTATTGCCAAGATTGTAGCTAGACCTTCTGTCCTTTGTGCCTTGTGAATCTTTTCAACACTTGCCATCTGCCTAAAAGAAGAAGATGAAAATGAGAGTGAAGAGTTACAAAGAAATGGAGTGATTGATATGCTTAACAAGTAGTGGCTAAGATATATATACAGCAAAGAAAAATTTAGTTGAGTGACATGAAATTAGATGGATATGTTAAGAAAAAAATAAAAATAAAAAAAAGGAGGGGAAGGGGGCCCTCGTTAATTGCATCTCAATCTTTGGACGCTTTTAATTTTGGCATCATATGGTCTTTTCGCAAATTACTCTAATTATGCCTAATATCTGTCAAAACCACAACCCTATAACCCACCACACTTATATTAATTAAAACAACCATGCTGCAGACTCATAGCTTCTTTTCCGATACTTATGGTTATTATGTGACTTTATAAGAGGAAATTTTGATGGTTAGTTTTTTCATATTACATTCACAAATTTATCTAAAAAATATTTCTAGGTTATTTTGGCTTAACAAAAGTTATAATACAATATAGAAATAAATTGAATGACAATATAAAAAATCATATTTCAGATTTTGTGGAATTGATTGAATTATGTGCTGTCAAATAAATTTTGTAATTCATATATTCAATTCTCATGGTGAATATCCGTATTCATTACTCACATTTAAAATACCACCAATTTAATCACATTAAACTGCCGGTGTCTTTGCAATACTTACCAACATGTATTGGTGTATAGCAACGGGGTGTTGGGCTTTTGCCTTTTCTTCTAATTTTTAATTATTATTGTTTTTGTTTCTCTGATTCTTTTAGGTTAGAAATTAGGATTTTATCTTTTGTTAGATTTCGTGTTTTCTCGTTTCCTATCCCTTTTACTTTATATTATTTTTAAATAATTATATTTATAATAAATTAGTTTTAATATTTTTATACATAAATAAATTTTTATAATTTTTAATTATTATTATTAATTAAGTATATACTTCAATTTATTATATTTATATTAAAATATATATATATATATAAAATATTTAATATTTTTTTCTTCGTATGGATATAGTATATATTATAACACTATTCAAATATTTAATTAATGTATAAGTTAATTATTTTTTTAAGGTTTTATTTTAAAATATTAATAAATATGAAATAGAAATTAATTTTTATTTAATTAGTTTAAAGTAATAAAATTTTTAATTATCAATTCTTTTTAATATTTTAAAATATAATTATTTTATTAAAATAAAATTTGATGTATGAGAAATAAAAATAATAAAATCCAAAAAATATGATAAAATGAAAGCTAATAAATATAAACTAGAAATAAAATAATACTAGTTATTACTAAGCTTGATATTAAATATTTATAAAAAGATAAATAATTATAAAAATTAATTTTGTATTTATCAAATTAGATGAAGAGATTGAAAAAACTAAATTGATTGAAGAGATTAAAGAAACATTAAATATTTATAAAAAAATAAATAATTATAAAAATTAATTTTGTATTTGTCAAATTAGATGAAAAGATTAAAAAACCTAAATTGATTGAAGAGATTAAAAAAAATACGAAAAGGTAAATGTAAGAGAAAGAAAATGATGTAATGAATTAATCAATTTAAGAGATTAAAAAAGACAAAAGAGTGAAAAGTAGGTAAAAAATATATAAAATATAAAATAAATGACTTTATAAATAATATGAAAAAGAAAAAAATAATTTTAAAAATTTAACATTTTATTATTTAAATTTAAATATAAAATTAAAAAGAGGATAAAAATGAAACTATAAATAGATATTACATTATCTATCCCATTTCACTTTGACTTTTTAAAACGGAAAATACCCAAATCTAATTCTACCTTTAATTAACTCGGATTTTACTATTAAACTGGGATAAGGAGAGATCTACTTCTACTATTACGTATTTAATTATAATTGATATGTCATATGTTTGGTGGCTTAATTAATGAGATGTCACCAATTTTACACACAAAATTTGTTGATAAAATATCTTGGCCAATAATAACTTTTTTTAAATATTTTTTGGCATATTATATAATTAACATATTATTTATTATATTATTTTTATAATTTAATTTATAAATTTAAAATAAAAAATAATAATAATTGCTTTTAAAAAATATGATAAATTTTAATGGTATATCTTTTTTTCAATCGATAAATTTAAATTTAAATTTCATATTTTTTTTAATATTTATTCGAATAAGCAAGTTGATTACACTATAATTTTTTTAATTATAATTAATTTTAAATCAAATTGAAGAAATAATTAAAATAAAATGTTATTATTAATAACGTAAAATTAATAAATAATAAAATATTAAAGAAATTTAAGTATTGAAAATAAATAAAAACATAGAAAAATCATAAATTAATTAAACTAGATAATACGAAAATTTATAAATAATTTATTAATTTACGATAGACTGGTTGGTCAGTTCATAAATAATATATTAATTTATGATGCACTTGTTGGTTAATTCATAAATAATTTATTAATAAATTAATGAATTTATTAATGCAGGATACGAATTATGATAGACTTGTTGGTTGAGTGGGACTTGCCCGCATTGCTGCCACCCGTGATTATTAATTACTACAAGAAAGGTCATGTGTTAACATTTAAATAATCTCTCAATAACTATTATATTAAATATTTTTATTATATTAATTTAATTGATTTTTAATGGATGTTTATAGAAAAAGGGATTTTCAAACAAAAATTTTCCATACCTGAAATAATTGTGTAACTCCTTTTCTCCCTTTTCTCTCAGCTATAAGTTCATTGAGAAATATCTTAGTATTTATATTTTCTTGAATATTGTTTGACTAAAAGATTCTCTGTGATTCTATTGGTTTTCTCTCCTTTATTCACTTACCTATTTTCACTCATTAAGTAAAAAATTGATATATATTTTTTTATATGAATAGATATTTATCAACCTCACCTTACCTGTGCCAACACAGATACATGTGATGTGCTTGTGAAGAAAAAGCCAAAAAGGACTTATACCTCAAACTGGTTAAAGTCTACCGACTCTCTTTCTTATTGGTGTCTGTGGTAGTTAGTTATGAAAAAAACATATATATTAAGATACATGTGATGTGCTTGTGAAGAAAATGCCAAAAAATGACTTATACCTCAAACTGCCTAAAGTCTACTGACTCTCTTTCTTATTGGTGTCTGTGGTAGTTAGTTATGAAAAAAATATATATTTATATATATATTTGACTAATGTATAGGCACGGTAACCCTCACCAATTCTCATCTCGACTTTTTTTAAATCATTTTTATTTCTGTTTCAATATCTGTACCTGATTTTTATTGGTTAAAAATTAAAATTTTGTCTTTATCTCTATTATATTTTAGATTCTTAGTCTCGTCCTGATTTATATTATTTTTAAAAAAATAATTATATTTATAATAAATTAATTTTATTATGTATTTTTAATATATAAATAAATATTTATAATTTTATAATTTATAATTATTATTAATTAAATATATATTTTAATTTAGTATATTTATATTAAAATATATATATAAAAGAAATAATTAATCATTTTATATATATATATATATATATATTGAATATGTATATATTATTATTATTATAACACTATATTTAAATATTTAAATACTTATAATAATAATAATAATAATAATAATATTATTATTATTATTATTATTATTATTATTATAATATTGTATTCAAACATTTGATTACATATATAAGTTAATTCATTTTTAAGTTGTCATTTTATATTTAAGAAAATATTTAATAAGTTATTTCTTATTTAATTAGTTCTAAGTAATAAAAGTTTAATTATTAATTTTTTTTAATCTTTTAAAATATAATTATTTTATTAAGATAAAATTTGATATATGATAAATAAGAATAATAAGATAAAAAAATGTCATAATAAAACCTAATAAATATAAATTATAAATAAAATAACATTAGTTACTAATAAGATTTATGTAAAATATCTAGAAAAAGATAAAGAAGAAAAAAATTAACTTTATGTTCATCAAATTGGTTGAAAAGATTGAAAAAATAAATAAATTGATGGGAGAGATTAAAGAAATGTAAAAAACTGGAAGGTAAGAGAGAATAATGTAATAAATTAATTGATATAAAAGATTATAAAAGATAAAAAATTAAAAATTTGGTAGAAGAAAAATAAAAATTGATTAAATATAAAAAAATGACATTATATGTAATAGAAAAAGAAGATAAAATACTTTTAAAATATTAATATTTTTAAATTTAAATTTAAATATAAAGTCAGAATGGAAACGAGGTCGGGGTGAGGATTACATTACCTATCCCACATTTGACTTTTTAAAGCGGGGAAAACTCGAACCCGTCCTTGCTTCCGGTCAACTCGATTTTTCCTGTCAAACTCGAGATGGGAATGGGTCGGTCCCCACATGTACAAGTTTAATTGTCATCCCAACTAATTTACATTAGAAATATATTATTTTAATTACTAGTGGATATAATAATATTATGGATCTATATTTGTTTATATGTACTCATTATATATATTAGTATTTTAATTAATTAATTAATTAATTGAAATAAAGTTATTAATAAAAATTAAAATAAATAACTATTTTTTATTCAATTTAATAATTTATAATTTTTATTTTGAATTAAATTAAAGTCTTTTGAAAAATTTCAAATAAAAAATAACAAATAAAGAAAAATAAATAAAAAGTAATATTTTTTATTATAAAAAAATAACAGAAAAATAAGTCATTTTTCAATCCAACACATAAGAGTACTTTCGTGTCTTAAAAAAAAGTCAAAATAAAATAAAAATATTATTTTACAAAATTATCCTCATATAACTATTATTTTTATATTTATAATTTTAAAATAAATATATATTTTTTATTTTAAAAAAATTATAATAAAATTATTTTATAAATTTTGCATTAAATTATATATTATTAAGTAACCTTCATTTTGACGGTGTGGATATCAAATCTAGGTATCCACTGGTAAAGGGTTTTGTTTCATTATTAGGAGTAGCAAATCCGACAAGGATCGTGCGACCTGCTCATAAATCTGATATAAAAAATGAGAGATATATTACATATTATATATTACACCTTATACGTCACTTGCCTCACATAATTTATATATTTTTAACAGTTAGTTAGGTTTGGGTAATGAAATGTGTTTGAATTAGTTTTTAGGTCTAACAAATTTGTGGAAGACTTTTGGGCTGGTACAAGTTGGATTAAACAAAAAAAAAAACATTATTTGAGGATGGAAATAACTAAAATAAGCTTTAAATAGTAAAACAAATCTAAAAGGATTTTGGTGGTGTGATTTATAATGTTTTTATTTTATTTTATTTTATTAAACATGAGGCAACGTGACAAAAACATATTATAAATAATAATGAATTTGAAAAATTATTTATTTATTTATTATCTTCAAATTCTAAATAAAAATGACTAAACTTCTTTTCTTAAAAAGGAGTTAAATTAGTATATCATTATTAGTATATTGACCATTTAAATTTTAATAATTATCATTTTCTCTCCTCAAATATTATTTTATGAAATTACTAAATATGCTATACTATTTTTATTAGAATTGTAATAAAATATTTTATAAAAAAAATTTAATAACTTTGGATTTATATCTAATTTGGTTGTCATAAAATTATAATAATAACTTCAAATATACTTTTGATTTGATTATATCAAAATACTTTTTAAACAAAAAAATTAAATCCAAATAAGAATTATAAATATAATAATTTAAATATTAATGATTACTTTGAATCCACTTTTGAATTAAGTATTACTTAAATTATAAAATGATATTCACTTTAAATGTATTTCTAATTTAATTATTATGTAATTATTCAATTTTAAAATAATTTCAAACATATTTCACACAAATAAATAAATTAAAATAAACTATTCACAAATATTTTTTACAAAGAACTATATTACTCCGATTCTCCATTATACCTGTGGATACGTAGGAGGAGAGAGACAATATCTATCGAGCCAAAAATATAGAAAAATTATAATTTTTTAAAACGATGTTGTAAGGTGTTAATATCTTTCTTATACGTAATCGACTATTGAATCTAACTTTTGTTTCACAAACCACTTTTTTTTTCTTTTAATTTTTTTTCAATATCTTCCTTAAAATAAATATTGGTGATGATTCCATTATTTTCTTTCATTTGAAAATCTATTTTTATCGTCCAATTACAATTTTGGTCGTGACGTTACAGACAAGTTTGTAGCATAGCCTCAGGTGGTTTATGCCTTATAAATCTCATCAAAACTCACATCTCTTACTCTAGAGCTTAGAATTTGTTAAGCAAATTTAAATCTGCTAAGCAGATTCGTGACAGTAGAGACTACAGAATCTACTCAATACCCCGTTTCTAATGTTCCAAATCAAATTAATTCTAAATCTTACCCTGCTTATGGTAAATCAATTCACTAATTTTAATCTAAGAACAATATATTCATACAAAAGACTATGTTTTTTAATCTCATATAAATCAATTATACATTCACATTCAATATAACCATCATCAATCAACACATACATAATCACACAATCCAACTTTCTGAAACTTAAACAATGTGATTAAGTCACCTTCACAATCCAAATCTTTCAGCCTAGAGTATTATGAAAATTGAAGATTTACTAACTTTCCTTATCGTCCAGTTAGTTTCAGTGCTCTCAAACTTGAAAGTTCTAAATCCCCAATTTCTTAGAGAGAGTCAGATCTTGCTCACAATCAACAAATCGAACTTACGACAATGTTCCTAAACTAGTCAATATTTGTTTTTACCCCACCAAGGTCACATGCAAGACTTGAATGCTCACATTCAAACCTTAGCTCAAAAATTGTAAAAATACTCTCAAATTAAACAAAAAAAAAACTTACTCAATTTAAGATTCTGATATGATGGAAATGTTCTCATTCTCGCTAGGAGCACAATGATGTACTTAAATCTAGAAAAAAAAGAAGAAGATAAGAATTAGGTAAGAAAGTTTTAGAAAGAAATAAGAGGATTTTGAGTTTAAAGAGATGATAGTTATTTAGAAATGAAGTTTAAAACATAAGGGTTTTCTATTTAAACAATTTTTATAATAAAGGTAAAAAATTCAAACTTTACTTCATTTAACCACTGTTTATGTTTAAATTGTTAAAGTCTTAGTCCTTACAAAACAAGCTCCTATCGGTCTAATTTCATTTGAGATGAAAGCAATTGGTTAGGTTTAGGCCATGAAATATGTTTTATTTAGTTTTTTAGCCCAACGAATTTATGGGATACTTTAGGGCTGATGATTCAAGTTGGATTCAACAAAGAATAGTCTATTTGTATGAGGGTGAAAATAACAAAAATTGGCTTCAAATAGTAAAGTAAATCTGAAAATTTTGTATTAATTTTATTAGTTATTAGGTTTTTTTTTTTGTTAAATTTGACACAGTATGACAAAAACATGTTACAAATAGTAATGAGTCTAAAAAGATTATTTATTTATTTGTTCAAATTTTAAGTAAAGATGACTTAACTTTTTTTCCTTAAAAAGGATTTAAATTACTATATCATTGTAAGTATATTCACAATTTAAATTTCAAATAATTATCGTTTACTCACCTCAAATATTATTTTATGGAATTACTAAATATGTAGTACTATTTTTATTATAGTTGTAACAAAATATTTCATAAAAAAGTTAACCACTTTGGATATACATCTAATTTGGCTGTTATGATATAATAATCATATCAAATGTAATTTTGATTTGATTATAATAAAATATTTCTCTTAAAAAAATCCTAATAGAAATTATAAATATAATATTTTAAATATTAATGATTACTTTAGATGCACTTTCAATTTAATTATTATTTAAATTATGAAATTATAACCACTTTAGATATACTACTAATTTGATTATTACATAATTATTCAATTTTAAAATAATTTCAAACACATTTTCAATTTAGTAACAAAAATAGATAAATTAAAATAAAATTATTCACAAATATTTTTTACAAAGAACTACATCACTCTTATTCTCCCTTACACCTAGGAATACGTACGAGCATAGAGATAATCTCTGTCGAGCTAAAAATATAAAAATATAATTTTTTTTATTTTTAGTAACAACATTTAATAAATATATAATTTTGAGGGATAAAATAAATAATTTTAAGATATTTAATTTTTCATATTTAATTTTTCATATTTAATTAAAGGTAATCGATTTTAGAACGAATGTTGTAAGGTGTTAATACCTTCCTACACATAATCATAATCGACTATTGAATCCAACTTTTGTTTTGTAGACCACTTTTTTTTTAAGGTATTTTTTAATACTTTCATTAAGATAACTATTGGTGACAACTCTATTGTTCTCTTTCATTTAGTACCCTATATTTTTGTCGTATAGTTTCGATAGATGGTGACTCCACTGAGATGCGAAAAGCTAAATTTATTATTATTATTATTTAAATTTTTTTCTAGCTTTATTTATGTATTTTATATACTTTTACCTTGTTTATTTCTATTTCACTTATTTATTATAAATATACTTGTTTCAATAAAATCCTAAGATAAAAGACATGTTCATATTGTGTATTCTTACGCTTGTTTTGCAGATAGTAATTTAGGACTAGTCCCTTCGTATAGTACACTCACATGTGTTTATACACTTATGAGTGAAGTTCTATATCTAGGCCCGAGTGCAACCTAGGGAGTGAAAGATAATTAATGGTGTCATTTTAGATGTACTTTCAATCTGATTATCGTGAAAGTCTTATCTAGAGCGTTACTCTTTAACAAGTGTTTACACCTTAGATGTACTTTCATTTTGTAGTCACATATCAAAATGAATACTAAACTCTAAAGATAAAAAATAATTTAAAATATTTGACTACCTTTTGATAAGACGTAGTTATTAAGAAAAATATCATTAGACTTACAATATAGATACCAATTCTTCTTAAGATACTATGAAACATGTTTATCCATATCCACTTTTTTTTTTTTTCATTACTTTTTCATATTACATATTTTACATTAAAATCATAATAATTTCTTAACAATTCTTTTTAATATCATATTTTCATTTATCAATTCATGGATTGATATGCTTAACCAGTGTAGCTAATTAATATATATATATATATATATATATATATATATATATATATATATATATATATATATATATTACTTGAGTGACATGAAATTAGATGGATATGTTATATAAAAAAAAAAGGGAAAGGGGGCCTCATTGCAGCTCAATCTTTGGACGCTTTTGCTTGGGAATATCCTAATTTTGCATTATATGGTCCTTTTCGCGGCTTATTCTAATTATGCCTAATGTCTGTCAAAACCACAGCACCATATTTAAACAACCATGCTGCATACCCATAGCTTCTTTTCCGACACTTGTGGTTTTTATGTGACTTTATAGAAGGAAATTTTGATGGTTAGTTTTTCCATTCAATGTATTACATTCACAAATTTCTTTTTAAAAAATTTCTAGCTTATTTTGACTTAACAAAAGTTAGATTATAATATAGAAATAATTAAATGATAATAATCATAAATCATACTAGATTTTGTGGATCATAAATCAATAGATCTAATAAATTTTATCTTTCAGATATTCAATACGTTGCCACCAGTCCTGTATTTGGGTTCCCTCAAAATAGGATAAACGGATTAGATACACAATATTTATTTGTTGAATATTTTAGTCTCACCAGTATAAAAATTAAAAAAAATTTAATATATTATGTAATAAATATTTTTTTATAATTTTAATTTATAAATTTTAAAATAAAATATAGTAATAATATTTTTAAATAAGAAAATTTAATTATATATTTTACTTATTTTTCTTTTTCTTAATTAATAAATTTAGTTTTTAATTTTATAATTTATCCTTATTTTTGTATTTTTTAATTGTGATATATTATAATTGTTTCTAATTGTTTCTAATTATAATTGCTTTCAAATTAATAAAAATCTTCTTATGGTAACATAAAATTAATAAATAATAATATATTAAATAAATTTAAAAATTAAAAATAAAAACAAAAAAAATTAAAATAAATAATTTGAGAATTTATTAGTTTAAATATTAAAAAACATATAAATTATGAGTCACAACAAATTAAAAATACTTAACTAACTATTGTTTATTTTGTATGCTTGCTGGCCAGCATTAATGGCTGACGTGAAATAAGAGGAATAATTGTGCAATTACTATGTCTCCTAAATCAATTGCAAGTTTGACTCTCCCTTCTCTCACCCATAAATTGATTTGGAAATATCTTAGTATTTATGGCTCATCTGAATATTTTTTGACTAAAAGATTCACTTTGATGCTATTGGTTTCCTCTCCTTTATTCGCTTAACTATTTTCATTTATTATATTTAATTTTCTCTACCCCATATATTTAAGACTCACTCTCACCTCCTTTTCATTTCACCCATTAATGGTAAGAGGACTACTGTTTATTTCTCTTCCCTATTCAAGCTATTTTTTTATGCATAATTTTTCATTGTCTATTTCTCCTCTTTATAAATATAACCCTCCCTATATTAACAAGGAATATATATTTACATTAAATGTAGAATAATATATTTAATATTTTCTAAACTAAATCTATCAACTTTTTTTTGTTTTTAAGTAAAAACTCGATTTTTTTTTTCATTTTTCATATGAATAGTGTGATGTGACTTTCTTTCCTTGTTGGTGTGTGTCAGAGTGATAATTTTTTTATGAATATGCATAAAAGGAATATATTATTTTAATTACTAGTGGATAGCATATTATGGATCTATATTTATTTACCTGTATTAATTACATATTAGTAATCTTATTTAATTAAATAATTTAAATAAAGTTATTAATAAAAAAATTAAAATAAATAATTTTTTATTACTTAATTTAATAAATTATATTTTTATTTAAATTTATAAAATTAAATCTTTTTAAACTTTGTTCCTCTACAGAAAAAAATTATATTAAAAAATATAAATAAAAAATGAATGAAAAAAATAATTTTATAATAAAAATATTTTTAATTATATATTAAAGTATATATTATTAAAAAAATAAAATATATAGTTTATTATTATATTAACACGTTAATAAAAAATATATTCTTAATTATTAATAATTTTGTAATTAAATAAATATTTAATTTTAATTTATTTATTTATTATTTTTTAAATTCAATCTTTTTATTTTATAATTTTAAACAAACAAAAATACTTTTTATTTTATTTCATCTCTTTTTTTCGTATTTTTTTATTATCAAACAAATTCTTAAACATATTAATTTTATTTAAATTTATATTTTATAATAAAAATTATTTATTCACTTACTTATTTTTCTCATTATATAACTTTTTTATTTTATTTTTAAAACTTTATATAAATATTCTCGATAGCACTCTTTCACCCATTAAAATAAAATTTAATCATTTTAAAAAATATATATTTTTAGTATTAACATTTTTAAGAATTATAATTATCAAAAGCTCAAGGTTACTTGTGTTTTTTTGAATAAAGAAAACAAAAGACGTTGAAAATGTTGTGTCATTTTAAAAAAATTTAAGATATTTTGTCCATGAAAAAAAATGACCCTTTAAAAAAAATTTGACTGAGTTAATTAAATCCAATAATTAGATTAATTTTACAAATTCTTTATCCATTCAATTACATGTGAATTTTAATAATTATGTTATTTGATATATATATATATATATATATATATATATATATATAATTTACTTATTTAATAAATAAAAGTTATTAAGAGTTAATACTTTATAATTTTAATAATCAATATTTTTAAAATGAGGTTTAAAAGTTCTTGGTTCAACCAAGGTCCTATTGCATTTAATAAAATAAATATATAATAAATTTATTAATAATAATATTTTGTATAAAAAATAATAAAGATTATTACTATAATTATTATAAATTATAATAAAAGTTACACATAAAATATATTAAAATAATATAAAATAAAATTATTAAAATAAGATAAAAATATTATAAAATAACTATTATTTAAATTGATATAATTAATATGAGATAAAAAAATTACGATATATTATAATTTTTATAAAAAAATATATTAAAAAATATCTTTAATTTTTGTTATCAAAATCAGTTTATTTAAAAATGTAATGGATATTTTATTTTATTTTTATTTTATATTAATTATTTTATTTTACTTTTAATTTGATTATTTAAAAATAATAGATCAATTAAATCCACTTGTCCAATTTAATTTTTAAAATAGTATTTTAAATTAGTTTGATTTTTAAAATAGTACTTTAAATTATAAAACTAAAAAATATGATAAAAATAGTGATATAATTTTAACTCAATTATAAATATTTATTAATTATAAAATCTTAGAAAAAAATAAGTTATATATATATTTATAATAAAAACTAATTTTTATATTTATGTCAAAATAAATAAGCAATCTTAATATATATATATATATATATATATATATATATATATATATATATATATATATATTTCTTGGATATAAAAAGCAACTCAAATTTAGTTGACATTGACCACGAATAGCTCAGATTGTCCGATCACAAATATCTAATATCGTCACGACGAGTGAGATGAATTATGATTGTTTCTAAGAACGAGAGGGAAATTTACTTGTAAAGACACTCTAATGCTTAAGTTAGTAACAAATGTAAGTATTTTTTTTTTATCAAAGTAACAAATGATCTAAAATAGGTGAACATGATATAATTTATAAACTTTTTTACTAAAGACATTTTAGGTAATAGAAATACCCATTTAGTGATACTAATTTGTTGTTATTGTAGTATTAACCATTAAATAATACGTTACCTTATTAATACTCATTAAAGATTCATTAATTCGGGAAAATATTTTAATTATTGAAACTGGATAGATACAAAAGCTCCTTGAGTTCAAAATCTTATTGCAATGAAGATGTGCAAACTATGAAGTCAACCAACCTTATCTACCAAGTTAACTTTTCTCGAACTTATTTCTACCAAGCTTATTCATTCCAAGTTTGAAAAGTCTTTTTGATTCCCGAAATAAACATGGGAATCGAGCTTTGAAACGAGTTCTTCACTTAAATGAATTTCAAGATCAAATTACTCCTCATCCTGAGTTGTCCTTGTTGAGAAGTTGTTTGATGAAGTCGGTAAACAAACTAAAACAATTGAGTTTAAATATTCCCAACTTCAAGAAGATGAGAAATAAACCATCAAGCTTCGAGTTATACCGAGGAATAATTAGTTAAAATGTACGAAGATCGGTATGATGGAAACAATTGAAGCTTGACCACCTAATCATAGATCGATGCAATTATAGATTGACATCTCATCTTATATCGATATAATTACATATCGGTATCATGGAAGCATTTGAAACTTTACCATCTTATCATAGATCGATGTAATTACATATCAACATCTCATCTTAGATTGATGTAATTACAGATCAATCATGAAAGCATTTGAAGCTTCACCATCTTATCATAGATCAATGTAATTACATATCAACATCTCATCTTAGATTAATATAATTATAGATCGACATCATGGAAGCATTTGAAACTTGACCATCTTATCATATATCGATGTAATTACATTTATGTTTTTATATTTTACATGGTTACATCTAAAGTTATAATCACAAATATTTATTTTGGTTTATTTTTGTTACTGAAATAAACTAATTTAATTTCTATATTTTGAGAAATAATGTAACGGACAAATATTTTGTTACATAATGCAATAGATGAAAATCATTGTCCAAGTAGAAATAGAAAGATGTTGGGATCAAGTAAGACAAATATTTCTTTAAAGATTATTATGCACCAAAACGCTAGTTATATTTATACTTATGAAAAATTATTTAAAATATTATAGTTTGTTATGGACACATCTTTCATGGGTATAGATATAGATATCATAGAGTATATTAGACACACATGGACAACGTACTTCATCAACTTGATTAATACATTAGGATAGCTATTTTTTGTTAAAATAACATTATGTATATGGTTATGACTTTATGGTTGAACATTAGGATAATTGACTAATTATTCTTGTACATTTAGGATAGTTGACTAATTATTCTTGTAGATGTTTATAATGACTTTGTAGGATTTTAGTAAAACTAATATTAGATTGGAATTATTATATACATTTATGATTGCTTATGTACTGTAAACTTGTTCAAAATATGTATTATATTGTACTGGGCTGATTGAATATGTAGGTAATGTGATAGAGGCATAAAACAAATTACTTATTAAAAAAACTCAAGCTACAACGACGGTTAAAATCATAATCATTGTCATAAACATGATTGACACAACGATTCAACGACAATTATGACCATAACCATTGTTAACCGTCGTTGTATGTGACATACAATGACAAATATTTATAATAATTGTCGTTGTATCTCGATATACAACAATAGGTAAAGACTCATCATTGTATATTTCACATACAATGACAACTCCATCAACAACAAGTCTATAAGTAGTGAGGTAGGTCAATTTTAACCATCATTAAAAGTCATTGCAATAATAATTGGATGTCACAATAGTACCACACTTTAGCGATTTAAAACAAAGCAATAGTTGGACTTATGCTAATTGCTTTAAGTGAATTCTAAGTCTCGCTCAAGCAGTTTTTATATAAGCAAAAAATTATGGTTTAAGGGGTCATTTATTTAGGTGAGGATAAAATCAAGCTTAAAAGTGATGGACACTAGAGTGATGAATGCTTAAATGAGTTGTTTCACTTATGTGTTCATCACTCCAAGTGTATATCAAGCAACATTTAAATGAATGTTTATTAAACGAAAACAATTTGATTTAAGTGTGAGTCACATTAAGTGATTATGTATTTGCACTTAAATGATTTTTTTTTAACTTCTTTAAATCAATTAATATAGTAGGACAAGGTTAGAATATTTTAGAAAACAATTTTACACAGTGTTTTGTATGAATTTTTTTTTCGTATGTCAAATTTAAGCGAGAGTTTGGTGAGTGAAAATCTTTATTTAAGCATTAGTTTTCTTCCAAAGTTCAAAACCAAATTATGACACCTTTTTACCTTAAAATTTTTTCCTTCAACAAATAATAAAATACAAAAAATAAAAGGTAAAAATATTTACATATATCACTTCTTCGTATAAAACTCATTAAAAAAAACGATTTCAAATAATATATTCATAGTCACTAGAGAGACCATTACAAATTCTTAATAAAATTTCAAAAGAATTCTTAAAACAAAATTATAATAAATGTATGATCTCTTTATCTCGATGTCATACCTAATCAAAACATCCTATAAATAAAGATAAAAGAAACACAAGCTTCATCATTCATCTTTTTCTCCTTATTCAAAATTGATTCACCTATAAAAGTGTTCAACCCAAACAAATAATATAATCAACAAAAATAGAGGAGTGATAAATGTATCTCACATATCTTATAGATACATATAAGAAATAAGGTAAAACTAAACACGCACAAATGTCACCTTACCAAAAGATACTTAATCATAAACTCACTCAATTAACTCAGTCGGATAAAACTAAAAATGCATAAACATCACCTTATCAGCACATACTCAATTAACTTAATGTAATGCTCTTATATCTGGATGTATGTGGTACCACATAATGCACATGCTTTTGAAGTGCTTTAGGAGTACATGACCTAGATTACATGACGTTATAGATCCACTGAACCAATCAGGATAGTATAATTGACTGTGATTGACCCTCATCTTACTCAAACAAGAGATCTCTTACTTTAAAATCCCTCATTCATATCGTATCCACCCCCAAGAAAGTATGAATGAATAAAGTATATACACATAAATATATTATACACAAATGCATAACCCGTCTCAAATGACCAAACATAACTTGGATTTTCACATTGCTAAACCATTGTTAGACTTTTTAAATGACCAAGCATAACTTAAATTTTCACCCTATTAAGTTGTTGCTTAGATTTCTCAAAACATACAAGTAACTTTCAAGTATATCACAATAATTCATCTTATTATAACTCAAAAGTTCTTTAAAGCAAAACACAAATCTTCATAGCATATAATCTCATTCATATTAATAATTCATGATCACACATCATAAAATATACATTTATACATATACACATAAGGTTTACATATAGAAAGTCCCCACTATGTCTATTAAGTTTTGGGTAATATCTCACTCATTTTCTCTAGTACTTTTTGTAAAGTTTTCTGTAGTTATCCTACGTTCTTAATTCATTATAGAAACTACTCTACAAGATCTTTAGATTATTGATTTTCACAACATAACATACATGAATCATAATAAGAGAACTAACCTTGATTTATGAAAATATATTCTTTAATCTTCTCGTTCTCCAATCTCCTTTTCCCAATCTATCTCTTTGTCTTTCTTTATCTTCTCACACTTTCTTGATGGTTTACCGTGAAAAACTTTATGACCAGAGACAGAACCCTTATTCCATTCAATTAACCAACGTCTATCAAGTTGGTTACCGTAAGTTAATATTTTTATTTTATCTTTATTTTATTCTAACTTCACATAATAACCAATAGGTCCTTATAATTTATTAAATCACATTTGGGCCCATTATTATATTTCACATGAGTCACATAATGGAATGAATTAATTAAATTAATTCTAACATTCTCCCACTACTCATGTGATGTCATACAGTTCTGTGATTTAATACTTAAATCATAATACACATTAAAGGACCTTACATAAATTGGTTCTATCATTATTCATAATTAAAGATATAGCTATAACAAGAGTCATGGCGGTTACATGTCATTCAATCGACAGGCTCCCTTCCATGTACCACTATATTATCTCTTTCTCCTTAATATGACTTTATAATGAGAAGTCCATAATGGGTTCAAACATAATATCATTTTAAAAATAATAACATAATTTGTTTTCTTCATCATAATTTGCATGCATATAAATAAAGAAGAAAACACAAATTTCAGAAACTTATACGTTAAAGATCTCAGAGTGTCACATAAACATTAATAATAACATTAACATTCAACATTCACTAGTGAACATAATGCCCACATTCATTATATGGCAAGCAAATAATTTGGGCGATAATCCCTTTGTTAAAGGATCAACAATCATAAGATTAATGCTAGTATGTTCTATTGACACTCTACGTTTCTGAACTTCTTCTTTAATGATAAAGTATTTCAATTTCATATGATTAGCACCTTTGGAATACTTATCGTTCTTAGAAAAGAAGACTGCTGCGGAATTGTCACAATAAATTTTCAGCGGCTTGACAATGCTGTCGACTACTCCAAGTCCTGAAATAAAATTCTGCAACCAATTAGCTTGAATTGTGGCCTCAAAGCATGCCACAAATTCAACTTCCATGGTGGATGTAGCAATGATAGACTGCTTCGCACTTTTCCATGAAATCGCTCCTCTGGCTAAAAGATACACATAACCAAATGTAGACTTTCGTGTATCCATATAACCAGCTAAATCTGAATCTGTATATCCAATCACCTCAAGGTGATCAACTTTCCTATAAGTAAGCATGTGATTCTTTGTTCCTTGTAAGTATCTTAAAACTTTCTTTGCAGTCTTCCAATGATCCGAGTCCGGGATTACTGCGGTATCTACCAAGCATACCAACTACAAAGCTAATATCCGGCCTCGTACATGTTTGAGCATACATCAAACTCCCAACAACGAGATGCATAAGGGATATTTTCCATTTGTTTCCGTTCCAAGTCATTCTTTGGACATTGCATGAGACTAAATTTGTCTCCTTTCTGTATTGGAACGGGAGATGCAGAATAATTCTCCATTCTGAATCTCTCTAAAACTTTATTAATATATGCTTTCTGAGACAAACCTAACGGTCCTTGTGATCTATCACGGAATATTTCTATTCCTATCACATAGTATGCCTCACCCATATCTTTCATTTCAAAGTTGATACAGAGAAACTTCTTAGTCTCACTTAATAGACCAAGATCATTAGTCGCAAGCAAGATATCATCAACATACAAAATCAGAAATATAAATTTGCTCCCATTGACCTTCAGATATATACACCGATCAACAGTGTTTTCCTTAAATCCAAAGGACAAAATAGTATCATTGAACTTAAGATACCATTGTCGAGAAGCTTGTTTAAGTCCATATATTGATTTCTTAAGTTTACACACCATATGTTCCTTTCCCTCTTCAATAAACCCCATTGGTTGATTCATATAAACATCCTCCTCTAAATCTTCATTCAGAAAAGCAGGTTTATCATCCATTTGATGCAACTCAAGATCATAATGAGCTACTAATGTCATGATAATTCTAAAAGAATCTTTCTTAGAAACAGGTGAAAATGTTTCCTTATAATCAATGCCGTCTTTCTGAGTAAAACCTTTGGTAACAAGTCGGGCCTTGTAACGTTCGATATTGCCATGAGAGTCACACTTAGTCTTAAAGACCTATTTACATCCAACACTCTTACATCCTTCTGGCAATTCCACAACATCCCATACACCATTATGTGTCATTGATTTAAGCTCATCTTTCATAGCATCTAACTATTTATCAGAATTATCACCATTAATGGCATTTGACAATGAAATTGGTTCATTATCAATACTTAGGTCATTTGCTGACTCTTGTAGATAAACCACGTAATCATTTGAAACAACAAACTTTCTTTCTCTATGAGATCCTCTAAATATTATTTCTTGTGGTTGTTCTATTATCGGTTCATTGTTAATTTCGGGATCATTAATTTATTGTTCTTCTTGATTGTCGTGTGGTTCTACAACATTTGGAACAACAACTCTTGAAGATATACTAGTTATTGGAACTTGTACTCTAACTTCCTTAATTTCCACATTTCGTGAAGCTTCACTGCCACTGGTTTCACCATTTTCAATGAACCGAGCATTTCCAGTTTCAACAATTCTTGTACCATGAGTAGGACAGTAAAACATATACCCCTTTGATTTTTCTGGATAACCAATGAAATATCCACTGATTGTTCTTGCATCCAGTTTCTTTTCTTACGGATTATAAATTCTTACTTCTGCCTGACAACCCCAAACATGTAGGTGTCTCATACTGGGTTTCCTACTTGTCCATAACTCAAAAGGAGTCTTTTGAACCGCTTTACTAGGAACCCCTGTTCAACAAATATATGGCAGTCTTCAAAGCATACATCCACAACGATACAGGTAAACATAAATTACTTAACATACTCCTAACCATATCAAATCATAGAAGTACGCTTAAACAAACTGAAACAACCATTCCCAAACTTAAAAGAGTATCCAACAACATCAAGCTTAGACAAAGAAACTAAATATCTAATGATACTAGGTACATAAAAAGTATCCATAAGGTCTAAGTGATATCCAGTGTCAAGGATTAAACGATAAGTCCCGACAGCTTCCACTGGAACCTTGACTTTATTTCCCATGAAGACGAACTTCTCATTTGGGTTTATGGTTCGGGTTGAAAGGAATCTCTGCATCACATTAGAAACATGAGTTGTACATCCAGAATCGATCCACCAAGTATTATGGGAAACTTTAGTTAAATTTGATTCAAAACATACGTAAGCACTATGCTCACCTTTCTTTTCGAACCAAGCTTTACGCTTTAAACAGTCCTTCTGAAAATATCCAGACTTCCTGCAGAAATGACATTTGTCATTTTTCTTCTGAATGTTAGTAGAGGACTCGTTAATCTTTAATGGTCCTTTACCCTTTCCATGTTTCTTAATAACTTTCTTTTTAGCTTCTTGATTTTTTCACGTAATGAATAGAATGGCTTCCTAGGTTCTTGAGTCTGGTCTCCTCCTGAACTAACATACTGTGCAATTCATGCACATTTCATTTGTCTTTCATGGTGTTATAATTTATCTGAAACAGACCATACTCAGGCGGTAACGAGTTCAAAATGAACTGCACAAGAAAATTTTCTTCCACTGCCATTCCAAGAGACTTGAGTCTTGCTGCGATATTTGTCATTTCGATTACGTGTTTATGCATACTACGAGAACCATCAAACTTCATGGTGGTCAACGTACTCATCAATGTCCCAGCGAGGGATTTGTCAGCAGTTTGAGAGCGCTCTTCCACAAATTTCATAAATTCTTTCACGTCCTTAGTTTTGGAAAAAGCATACTTAATATTGCTTGTAATACTCATTCGCATAAACATAAGACTAAGTCTTTTTGACCTTTTCCAAACTCTATAATGAGTTTTCTCTTTATTGCTACTAGCATTAGTGATAGCAGCCGGTTTTTCAACTTGGAAAGTCAAATCAAAATCCAACTCACCTAAGTGAAATTGGACTTTCTCACTCCAGTCAGGGAATTAAATCTATTAAAGACTGGAACAGACGAAGTAAGCGAATGTAGAAATACATAAACAAATACTTCAATTAACACATGTCTAACATTAACGCTTTGAGTCATAAAAACTAAATATAAATACAGATTCAAACATAAATAACCATTCTATGCATACTAATGTTCTCCTTTGGGAGATCCACTAATACACAAACATAATTACGCTAATCAATTTATAACTTTAATGATAATTAAAATATGCATCAACTAGAATCACCTAACACCTTTGGGTATATAAATAAAACTAGTGACGCACACAAAATTATCTACTTTCATGTTCATTAATTATAATAACAACTAATCAACCTTTGGGTGATCCTGAAATGCCTTATAATAATGAACTTCAATTAACTCATAAATCATTATTCATAATTTTAGCGTTCATATTATGGGTAATTGAAATAAAATCATTAATAATTTGAAATCAAAATAACCTTAAAATTTTGCCCACTTTGGTGACTAACAAAATTTATCATGCTTAATTTCAAATAAATAACATCTTTAATTGCTATTAGACATTCATAGCATTTTTTTTATTAATTTTAATAAATATGTATATTATTCACGTAATAAAATATTATGTGTCATAAATAAAATTGAAACTCATAATTTCAATTTTTATCCTAAGATTGATTTTCAATCCAAGACCTTTATTTGCATTTCACGTAAAAGTGAAATTGTCATCCATTCAAAACTTTTATGAGTAATTTAAACACAGCGACAGAAACAATATAATTCAGTTTGCAAAACAAAATTCATTCATTTATCAATGTTTACATTATAGGTACATTAACAAAGTTTTATAGAACATTAACAAAGTACCCTTAACAAAAAAGTACCCTTAACAAAGTACACTTGACAAAGCTTTACATTACACTTGACAAAGCTTTACATTACCCTTGACAAAGCTTTAAGGTACCCTTAACAAAACTTTACAGTACTCTTAACAAAGCTTTACATTACTCTTAGCAAAGCTTTACATTACTTTACAGTACTTTTAACAAAGCTTTACATTACTCTTAACAAAGCTTTACATTACTTTATAGTACTCTTAACAAAGCTTTACAGTACTCTTAACAAAGCTTTACAGTACTCTTAACAAAACTTTACATTACTCTTAACAAAGTTTTACATTACTTTATAGTACCCTTAACAAAACTTTACAGTACTCTTAACAAAGTTTTACAGTACTCTTAACAAAGCTTTACAGTACTCTTAACAAAGCTTTACATTACTCTTAACAAAGCTTTACATTACTTTACAGTACCCTTAACAAAACTTTACATTACTTTACATTACCCTTAACAAAGCTTTACATTACTTTACAGTACCCTTAACAAAGTTTTACAGTACCCTTAACAAAGAAATAACTCTTTAATTATCTTTCACTAAAAAAAATATGTACTTACAAAATAATATTATAAATAATATAATATAATATATGAAACCTGTGTTTAACACGTGCTCTCTACGCGCAAAGTTTATCAACTTTACAGTTTACCATTCTTCCATCATAATTATAACATTTCATCATAACATCTCATCATAATTATAATATACAATAAAACTAATTTCATACATGATTCACCCTAACCCTATCACGTCATTTGTCTTTTCAATTAAAATCAATTATGGGTTCATTCACGCATAGGGGCTATAAAATTGGTTTCAATTTGAACTTGAAAGCATAATTAGGTTTATTCCTTTATTTAATTTTTGAGAAAAATAAATTTGGGAATAAATTAGGCTTCATACTAATCTGATAGAGAAATCTCTAAATTCATAATTAGGGTTTATCTTAATTTGGGAAAAACATAATTTAGAAAAAACCTTTAGGGTTTATCTTAATTTGGGAAAAACATAAATTAGGAAAAACTTTCATAAAAGGAAAATCATATATCTAATAACCTGGCTCTGATACCACATGTAAAGTTTTCTGTAGTTATCCTACGTTCTTAATTCATTATAGAAACTACTCTACAGAATCTTTAGATTATTGATTTTCACAACATAACATACATGAATCATAATAAGAGAACTAGATTTATGAAAATATATTCTTTAATCTTCTCGTTCTCCAATCTCCTTTTCCCAATTTATCTCTTTGTCTTTCTTTCTCTTCTCACGCTTTCTTGATCGTTTACCGTGAAAAACTTTATGACCAGAGACAAAACCCTTATTCCATTCAATTAACCAACGTCCATCAAGTTGGTTACCGTAAATTAATATTTTTATTTTATCTTTATTTTATTCTAACTTCACATAATAACCAATAGGTCCTTATAATTTATTAAATCACATTTGGGCCCATTATTATATTTCACATGAGTCACATAATGGAATGAATTAATTAAATTAATTCTAACACTTTTATGACCTCGATTTGGTACCAAAGCTATACTTTTAATTAACCAATTATATGATATTGAGTTTTATCTTCTTTTAAAGCTAATATAATTATCTACTACTTATATGTTAATCTCAAAATACAGTTTAGTAATTTAATAGGCCTAAAATAAGGAAAAATGCAAATTTTTATTCTAGTCCTGACAACATGACTTTAAATTTCTAAAAATATCATATCTCTAGTTATACATAATATTTTTGCATGAAACCAATATCATTAGTTAGCCGAATGGCTACAACTTTGTTGAAAATCATATTTTTCAATTATGAAGAAAATCATCCCTAAATGTGTTTGTAATCTTTAAACGTTAAATAAGATCGCAAGATCCTAAAATAATACAAAAAAATAATTAAATTATAATTTATGAAATTTAAATTTAACTTAAGATGTTTTCAATTTTTCATTGAGGGTTAAGCGGTTTTTTTAAAACCTGAATCAATTTGCATAAATAGGATCCTAAAAGTAATACAAATCAATAATTAATTTATGATTTGTTATAATTAAGTTCAAAACCTTATTATCACAAAAATTGCACAAAACAAAATCCTATTAAGATTTATAGGTTGCCACTCTACCCTTAATTTTTATCAGCATTTATATACGAGACATTTTTCATTTCATCTCCTATCTCGAATAATGGTACACAACATTTTGAGATGTAACTTATTAATATAAGAATCACTTTCTAAACTCTTCCTATCCTGCCTTTCCCAGAAAAATAAACTCTTCCCCCACTTGCTAAATTTTATCTTTTTATATTTATTTTTGTCGAACAATTTAACTTAATTTATCTTTTATAAAAAATATTTTTATTTTATTATTTAACCTAATTAGATAATTATTTAAGTCAAATAAATAATTATATCACTTTTTTTAATGGGATATGTTATGAAAAAAAAATAAGATTTACTCAGACAAAACAACTATTATAAAAGCAAATAAATCATATCAACTTACTTGATATTGTGAATGGAAAAGGAAACACTAAAACAAATTTTAATGTAAGTAAGAGAAGAAAAGACAGGAGATAAGAGTTGGAAAATAAGTTTCAAGGAGATGGAAGTGGTAAAAATTGGTGGGGTTTTTATAATCAAAAACTGAAATTGTAATTTTTTTTACAATTCAATAAATACATGGTCGTTTAAGCATAACTTTTACTAGACTTCAACGATAAGTACATCCAACATTTTTTCTTAAACAACTATTAAGTTGTGCTTAAGAGCATATGATTGGGAAACATGTCATGTGACTTGACACTAATTGATCTAATGGTTTGATTTGGTTACTTAAGCGAAAGATTCACCTTACTTAAAAGTAGATTGAGTGAATTTTTAAAATTTTGCTTAGTCATAATTGCTTAAGCATGAGTTATAGGTTAATTAAGTGAAGTTCTCAGGAATAGTATATGCACTAAAAATAATATTTTAAAACAATTGCATTATAGCTTACGTGTGAGTACAGTCTATGTCTATACCCACTTAAATTTGAGCCATTAATCACATAAGTGAGTGTGTGATTCGCTTAACCGAGATGTATCTCTTGCTTAAGCGACCGTGTTTATTTTTTTTTTTTAATTGCTCACTATGTGTAAAAGAAGGATAGAATGTGTGCCCACAAAAGAAAAAAACAAAAGAAAATTAAATTGATGTATGATTCTTCCATTTGTTTTGAGATGTTCTAAAGAAAGAAATTTATATTGATATTGGATTTGTTCTAGCATTACTTTTCATGTTTTAATTTGTAGAGGAGGGTTAGAGTGAAATCTTACAATTTAGTTCTCACTTAAAACTTCCAGTACTAAATTTAAATAGATATCTCTTAAGTGTCCAAATATGTTCACTTAAACAAGAGTTACTTAAGTTATCACTAACCCATAATTAAGTGACTCACGCTTAAACGTCTAACCTCATACACAATCCAATATCAAGATGAAATAGATGACAACAATCATTGATTGATTATATGTTATTTGTGTTTATTTGAAATATTTGTTTATTTTTATTTTTATGTTTTCAGATAAAATACTTTGAAAATAAATATTTGTCATATGTTTATTACTTTGTTTGAACTTGAACTATTATATTTTATTTGCAATTAAAATTTAAAATATAAAATACATTCTATTCTTCCTTGTCATTGCATAAAATTTAAAATATTAGCATAAGCACATCTCACTTAAGTCACTCATATTTTCACTTAGAGAGTGTTCCATTAAAACTTAAAAAAAGTAACATAAACCAAGTGTCACTTGAGCATAGAACCATTTGCTCAAAGCAGAAGTCACTAAAGCGATATGATATTCGCTTAAGCAAGTCTCATTGAAACAAACATAATTAAAAATAAGTAACGTTATCTTAAATATTTTTCTTTATGTTTTAATGAGTATCACTTTAAAGTGATATATTTCTCACTTAATAAAAAACTATTTGTGATAAAATACTAGTCACCAAAATTTTGTGATACTATTAGCTTTGTCACTATTTGTGATAGTAATAAAAAACTAGTAACAAAAATTTGTGTCACCAAATTTTGTAACAACTTTAGTGTTTGTCACATATCTATTCACAAAACAGTGTTATGAGGGTTTAAGTTTCGTCATAAATTTGGTTAAATTTTTTTTTTGTCATGAACTTCTCATTGTATTCACAAAAAACAAAAATTGTATTGATATATTTATATATGTTTTAGGTACACTAAAAAAAATGATTAATTATCGACAAATTTAAAGTCATTGACAAATGAGTGATTACCGATGAAGATTACCGACGGATATATCCATCAATAATTTAACAATTAACTGTTGACGGTACTTAACTGTTGGAAATGTTCATAGGTTGACATGAAAATTATTGTGGTTTAAATTACTGATGAATATGTCTGTCGGTAAATTAGTCTGTCGGTATAATTTTATTTATCCATTAGTAATTTGGTTTGAGTATTAAATGAGCTTATTAGGTCTCCTTCCTAGTCATGCCTTATTTTCAACTACAACACCATCTCCCCCCTTTGTCCTCGTTTTGCCTCTCTAGTATTGATTTTGTTTGTTAATATGTCCAAATCTTCAGTGAAGCACAAAATTCATTCAAAATTCATCCTAAATCCACTTAATATATCCCCAAATCGAAGAAAATGAGTGTAAGAGAGTGATAGCATGAAGGAACAACACTGTCGAAGAAGTCTCCCAATCTTATCCTTACCTCTAAATATTCTCCCACCATTGTTTTCGCCTTTCCTTGTTCTCTCTTCCCTTCTCATCTCTTAACCCACCTAAATCAACATTAATCGGCAAAATCAGCGAATCTTAGTATGTGGTTTGTGCAACATGTAAGGTATTATTTTTCTCTATTTTTTTCTATTTGTATTTGAATTCTTTATTTTATTTAGGGTTCAATTCGTGTTAGACATTGGTAATGTTTGTTTTGTTTGTCAATGGATGAAAGGGGTCCAAGTAGCGTTGCCTGAAGCGTGAGCATAAAACATCAAGTGGAGGTGTTGTATCCTTGCAAGAGAGGAGCACACCAATAAAAGTCAAGTCCATCCGAACTATTCAAAAGGCATAGGTGTTTATATTTCATATTTTTTTATTTGAATGTATTTGTTCCCTATTCAAGTGTCTTTCCTAACTATGCATAGGCTTTTCAATGGATTTTATCTATAGTTTGTCTATATCTAATATTTTCTCGACACATTTTTATGTTGAAAAAAAAATCATTTTCAAATAGTTTCCATTGCATTACATACAAAGTTATTTACATCTAATTAATTTTAAGAAATATTAAATTTATTTATTTATTATTTAATTGTTAAAGGTATAATATTTATTATTTTGTGTGAGATAATAGTAACAAATAACTAAATTATTTATTATTTATTTATTAGTTTTTTAGATAAATCAATACTAAATATAATTAATACTAGGTAATGAAAAACACACAAAGATTCATTCATAGTAATAAAGAAAATTACATGCAAACATAAATTATGAAAATTAAATGTGAAACTTGTGTCTTAATAAAGTATTTGAATTTAGAGCAACACACTACGAAGCACAACAGTCTCAATAGTGAGTCCAGGCCCAAAACCAAAGAGCACACCCCACTCAAAACCTTCTCCAGTTGTTGAAAGTTTAGTTGCTTTCGACTTCTTCCTTATTTCATCCATTATGAAAAACGAACAAGCACTCACTGTATTACCATACTCGCTGAGAATGTGTCTACTGGCTCGCAGTTTTTCTGGCTTCAAACCCAACTTTTCTTCAATTAGATCCAGAATGGCTCGTCCACCAGGATGCACTACCCAAAACATGGAGTTATAATCAGATATGTTTAAGGACTGAAGGGCCTCAACTAAAACATCATCGAGGTTGTTTGCAATAAGGTGAGGAACATCCTTGAGAACATGAAATGACAAACCATCTTCACGAAGGTGTAATGCCACAGCCTCTTCAGTATTTGGCACTATGGTTTGTGAAGTCCACACTAATTGAAACAAAGGTTTCTCAATATTTGGTATTATGTCTGAACCAACAATAGCAGCTGCAGCACCATCTCCAAAGAGTGACTGTCCCACAAGGTTATCAATATGATTTTCACTTGGACCACGAAAAGCGATTGATATGTTTTCTGAGCAAACTACTAACACACGAGCACCTTTGTTATTTTCAGCCAAGTCTTTGGCCAAACGAAGGGCGGTTCCACCAGCATAACATCCTTGTTGATATATCATATAACGCTTCACGTTAAGGTTAAGCCCTAAGAGTTTAGTGAGTTGAAAGTCAGCACCAGGCATGTCATTACCACTTGATGTGCAGAATATGAGGTGAGTTATTTCAGACATGGGTTGACCCCATTCTTTGATGGCCTTGGTTGCTGCCTCTTTTCCTAGCCTCGGAACTTCCATCAGCACCAAGTCTTGCCTTGCATTCAATGAAGGTGCTGTGTGTTCACCAATGTTGGGATGCTCCTTCAGCATCTCTTCTGTCAAAGCCATGTATCGCTTCTTAATGTTTGAGTTTTTGCCTACAAAATATTAATGTGTGTTATACATATAAACTATGTATATAATATTAATCAATACACAAATTAAAATATATATATATATATATATATATATATATATATATATATATATAATATTTCTTACATATGCGATCAAACTTTTCTTTGAGCTCTGTTTTATGCTCACTCTTTGTGACACGAAAATAATAATCAGAAAAAGTACTTTGTTCGACACAATTGGGAGGAGTGGCTGTTCCTATTGCCAAGACTGTAGCTGGACCTTCTGCCCTTTGTGTCTTGTGGATCTTTTCAACACTTGCCATTTCTTTTAACGAGCTCAAAAGAAGAAGGAAAATGAAAAATGAGAGGGAAGAATTACAAGGCAATGGAGTGATTGATATGCTTAACCAGTGGTGGCTAAGATATATATATATATATATATATATATATATATATATATATATATATATATATATATATATATATATATATATATATATATAGCAAAGAAAAATTTACCTGCGTGACATGAAATTAGATGGATATGTTAAGAAAAAAATAAAAAAAGGAGGGAAAGGGGGCCCTCGTTGCATCGTATGGTCTTTTCACGAATTACTCTAACTTTAATATCTCTCCAAACCACAACCCTATAACCACCCATCACATTTATATTAAAACAACCATGCTGCTGACCCATAGCTTCTTTTCAGACACTTATGGTTTTTATGTGACTTTATAAAAGGAAATTTTTATGGTTAGTTTTTCCATTCAATGTATTAAATTCACAAATTTTTTTTGAGGACAAGAAAATTTCATATTTCCGATAAATTTTTATCGATGGATTTATAGTCATAAAAAGGAATCATTACCGATCGAATATAGAATTTGGTCTTACCTACAGATATATCCGATCGGTAAATTAACAATTAATTACTACGATAAATATATTAATCGGTAAATTAATAATTATTTACCGACGGATATATTCGTCAAGTAAAATTATATAATAAGTAATCCATTGATAAAATTATATAATAATTACTTAATATATTCTAATGAATTAATTATTCACCTAATTTAAAAATTAAATATGTTTTTATTTAATAATTTAATTTAATCATAATTAGATTAATTTATAATAATTTATTAAATTAAATAATTTAAAAAATAAATATTTAATTATATATAAATATATAAATATATCAAAAAATATAAATATATTTGTATATAAATATAATTTATTTGTAGTATTTAATTATTTGTATATAATTATTATCGAAAAATTCTAGTAATTTAATGGTTGAAGTATCGACCTCTAACTTTAAGATACTTGGATGATGGATTCTTGTCCATCGGTAATTTCAATATTTATTGTAGTGTTTAAAAAATATTTCTACCTTACTTAACAAAAGTTAGATTATAATATATAAATAAATTGAATGAAAATATAATAAATCATATTCGATTTGAGAAAATTGTTATCCTTCAACATATTCGCTTTATAACCCTTAACAATCTAACTTGACGAGTTTGCATAAACAAGAGTCATTAATATATGAAATAATATACATGTGAAAAGAAAGATTCATTGACAAACTTAACAAACACTTTAATCCCCTAAACCCATAACAATCTCAAATATTCAATCAATTATGAGCTACACAAAAGATCATCATAAACACATTATATATGTATATCTCATGCATAATAAGTTGTAAATTAGTAACAAGATCACTAATGAACTATGGATAGTAATTAAATTATTCAACATAATGACGTTTTTGTAACCCACCACACTTGTATTAAAAAAACTATGAAAAGACAATTAGCATGCACAACAAGCCAACAAACCCTTAGAGAATAAATATCAATTATAACAATAAATATTATTACTATATTAACCTGTGGAGTTGTTATTTGATTCTTCTTAAATAAAGATTTCTCTAAAATCCACGTGCACAAGATGAACCCAACAAAGACCCATAGCTTCTTTGCCGATTCTTCTGGTTACTAAGTGACTTTATGAAAGGAACTTGTTTTTTCATTCTCTGTATTACATTCACAAATTCATGTTATTAAAAGACATTTCTAGCTTATTTTGACCTAACAAATATAGATTATAATTAATATTGCAGTAAATTGAATGAAAATATAATAAATCTTACTAGATTTTGTGAAAACTGTTATCTTTTAACGTAATAATTGTTGAGTTGATCGAATTATCTCTCATCTAATAAATTTTATATTTCAGATATTCAATCTTCCTGATGAAAGTTATATACTTAATTGTAATTTTGTTCATTCCTATATTTTTTTAAATTTGTGATTTTGGTTTCTACTTGTTTTATTTTCTTAATATTTAGTTATCCGTATATTTTGGTTCTTGACAATTTTTTTAAGCAATTCTTGTCTTTTAATTTTTAATTATTCGTAATTTTATTTAATATTAAGTTCAACTACCATTTTTTCTTTTTTACTTTAAACATGATACAGTAAGATTTGAGAAAAAAAAAACATTATATTCTTACTGGATTTGTGAACAAGATGATGTAAAGTTGAATTGAGGATATCGGTAAATATTGAGTTGTGACTTCTAGACGATTAAAAATAACTTTCTCTAAATAGAACATTAGTTGTTAGTCAAAGTTTGTTGTTTAACGTGTTAACAAGTCTTTTGTAAATTATGCTGTTTTAGGGATAATTTCTCTATTCCTATTTAGTTGTCGTGCAGTACGTGGTTTTAGGAGCAATTTCTTTATTCCTGGTTTATCGTCATGCAGGACGGTTTTTTTTTTTTTGACTTTTCTATTATCTAAAGGCTTATATAAGCGGATATGTTTGATGATAATAAAAACATACCCTTTTAGTCTTTTCTTGAGTCAAAATTATTTTTAATTCTAATAATTGGTATCAGAATTTCTCAAAGGGTTTGATAAAGTAAGTGTGAGGAGAGAAACATAAAGAGAAAAACATCTAGAGATCCAAGTACATGTGAAGTGAATAAGAGAAGAAACAAACAATCAAAATGTTTACGTCTGAGAAGATTGTACAATCGAGCATTCTAAGGTTTGATGACCATTGGTTAACGACGATGGAAAATTTTATACAAAGTAAAGAAATGTGACATCTCCTAGAAGAAGGAAGGAATACCAATACTTGGAACTGTAATACTGAAGCGCAAAAAAGAGTGTGGAAGAGACTAAGCTTAAAGATTTGAAGGTCACAAACTTCCTATTTTAGGCTATTGATAGAGAGATTTTGGAAACGATTCTTGACAAAGGAACTTTGAAGGCTATATGGTGTTCTATGCAGCAAAAATATCAAGGGTCCACGAAGGTGGAAAATGCACAACTCCAAGCATTGAGAAGAGAAATTGAGTTACTGGCAATGAAAGAAGACGCGAAGGTAGGTAGTTACTTGGGAAGGATCCTTCATGTGGTAAATAAGATGAAGTCAAATGGTGAAACAATGGAGCAAAGTCTAGCATAGCGGTTAGTAAGATACTAAGATCTTTGACCTCTAAATTCAATTATATTATGTGCTCAATAGACGAATAAAATTATTTGGGTACCTTGAGTATTGATGAACTACGGCAGCCTCCTTGTTTATGAGTAAAGAATGTAGGGATTTCAGCCAGAAGAACAAGCATTAACGATAACCAATGATGATATACCATTCAGGGGTAGAAGAGGTAAAGGACATGGTACCCGTGGTAGAGGAAGAGGAAGGAGATTCCTTGTAGAACCCAAATCTTGTCCGACCTCTCAAACAAAGTCAGAAGACCTCCGTTCGAAGATGGATAAGGTCTCTTTAGGTCGCTAGGCATGTTTACTAGGCTTCATTGTAGGATAGGAAAGTCTTTTGTACACGAAAATAAGAGAAATCTCGCCAAGAGCCGGAGACAACCGTCTCGCCTGACAAGGGTCGAGACGGCCGTCTCGCCCTGACTTGCACAAAAACCTATAAATAGGACCTCGCTCCCCCTCATTTCACACAGGATTCACACAGTTTTCATCCCTTCTCTCATCCTAGAAGCTCTCTTAAGACTTTGGGATAACTCTAAGCACTTTCCAGAGTTCGAGAGCCTTCTAATTTCCGTTTAAAGTAGAGATCGGTTAAGGAGGTCTCCTTTTGAGACATCTAACACTCGGTAGAAGGGTAGTTTATTTTATTTTGAGAGAGGAGCGTACTTGTAGAGTGTGAGGACAGCAAAAAAGCGTCATCATTTCTTGAAGAGTTAATATAAAAGCTTGTTTCGGAGGTTCATTTTCTATTCTCTCTCCTTTATCGCTTTCTTTATCAATTTCCTTGTATGCATTAAATACTAGGATCATGTAAACATTTAAATTCTGGAAGTAAATAAAATAAATAGGGTAAAAGCATGATTTCTTAGTCTTTATTTTATAAACTAGTCCATCATAGGGAACCCGAAAGGGGCATTGTGGGGTGCTAATACTTTCTCCACACGTAACTAACTCTCTTACCCAACTCTGGTTATAATGGTCAAAGTTGGTTTTCTAAAAAACCAACACCTTTTTCTTCCTTTTTCGATGTTTACGGTAAAAACATTGGTGGCGACTCCATCGAACCTGTTCGAAAACCTCGCCTTTAGGTCCAACCCGGTTATCAGACAACCTAAAGGCGTTAAACATCTTCTTCTTTAAAAAACGCTAGTCAATCAAAATCATCGCGTCGCTCCGACCGCCTCTTTTGACGACAACGACATTCCTAAACAAAGAACTCATTGAATGCTTTAAGTGTCACAAGATGGGTCACTTTCAGTATGAGTGCCCCGACTGGGAGAAGGCCAATTATTTAGAACTTGAGGAAGAAGAAGAAAAAATCCTACTGGTGGCATATGAAGAAGCACATCATACCATACAAGAAGAGGTTTGGTTCCTAGACTTCGGCTATAGTAATCATACGACCGAAAAGAAGGTGTGATTTTCATATATGAAAGAAGGATTGTGCAAAACTGCAAAGCTTGTAAATGATACCATAATGACTGTAGTAGCAAAATGAAGTATTCGAGTGCAAATGAATGACGTTACTCAAGTAATATCAGACGTTTACTTTGTTCCTGAGCTTAAGACCAATCTACTAAGCTTAAGACAACTCTAAGAAAAAGGGTTAACAAATTTAATTTAAAATGACACTTGCAAAGTATTTCACCTTGATAAAGGATTAATTATGCACACCACTATGAGGGGGAAAATAGGATGTCTATTTGACAACTTTTACAACACCAAAAAATCTCAAGTGTTTGCAAGTTGAATTCATCTTAGAAAAAGAAACTCAATTGTGGCATTGCCGATTTGGGCACTGTAGACCCCAAATCTTGCCCGACCTCATAATAAAGACCAGAAGACCTCATTTTCGAAGATGGATGAAGCCTAAAAAGCCATTAGGAGAGACTATTAGGCCCCATACTAGGATAGGAGGGATTTTTGGCACGAAAATAAGGGTTTTCGCCTTTTGGGGTCGAGACCGCCGTCTCGCCTTGCGCAAGTGGCAAGACCGCCGTCTCGTTTGGCGAGACGACCGTCTCGCCATTCCTGCAAGGCAAGACGGCCGTCTCGCCATTCCTGCAAGGCAAGACGGCCATCTCGCCATTCCTGCAAGGCAAGACGGCCGTCTCGACCTTGTCAGACGAGACGACCCGTTTCGACCTGACAGACACGAATCCCTATAAATAGGAGCATCATTCCCCTCATTTTCAACAGTTCTTGCCTTCTCTCTCTAGACTTTTCTTCAAATTCTCTTTCTAGAACCCCTCCGAAGCATTTCCGGAGTTTCTGAGAGTTTCTGTAACGTTTTTTGAGAGTTTTTCGGCATTGTAAAGAGCGGAGGGCTGCCAAAAAGCACCATAATTCTCAAAGGATTTATAAAAAGCTTGCTTCGAAGGTTTCTACTTTCTCTCTCTACCTTTTACTGTCTTATTTTAATTATGCAATAGATATTAGGGTCATGTAGTCATAGTTTAAAATTCCGCAAATAAAAGGGTAAAAACGTATTTTCACGGGTTTAATTATTTAAAATAACTGGCCTATCATAGGGAACCCGAAAGGGGCGTCGTAAAGGAACTAACACTTCCTTTACACGTAACTACTCCCTTACCCAACTCTGGTTCTAATGACCAAAGTTGATTTTTCGAAAATCAACGCCTTTTAACCCCTTTTCCGATGTTTCCGGTAAAAACATCGGTGGTGACTCCAGATGAACCCTTCAAAAATTTAGTTCTTGGATTAGCCCGGTTATCGGACAATCCAAGAGAATCTTTTCGAAAACCTCGCCTCTAGGTTCAGCCCGATTATCGGACAACCTAAAGGCGTTGTAACCACACCAATAAAAACGCGAAAAATGGAAAGTCGGAAACCATCGCGTCGCTCCGACCGCCTCGTTTTGACGGCGGTGCCAGATGGCGACTCCGCTGGGGAAGCCTAGAGATTTGATCCCATTTAGTGATGGGCCAACTTAAAACAATAAACCAAGAAAATTACGCTTTTGCCCTACCTTGTATTATAACATGTTTTAATGTTTGACTTTAATAACTGTTGTTTGTTTATACTTACGCAATTTTTTGAAATACAAATTGTACACAAACCCTTGCACACTACAGTTCTCTCTATACCCGGGGGCAAGTGAGAAATCCATAGGGAGTGGGTGGCAGGTACGGTTCGCTGTAGTGATGGCCTTGTGCACACCAGTGTGATCGGAAACCACCACTCAAGGTGATAACCTTCCTCTTTTGGCACAAAGACTGACTATGACCTTAGTGCTAAGCATGGTCAGAAGGCTGGAGAGTGGGGAGCCTATAATGGGGGCACCTTGGGGGCCTTAGCCTTGGTGAGAACAGTTAGAACCTACCTTCGCCAATGCACTTTTCTGCAGGAAAACCCTACCTCGTGATTAAAAACGACTTCTCGCCTGTTCGTGGATGATCGAATTGTGTGTGCATATGTTTGTTGCATTTTTCTGTTGCATAGCATAACCAAACAACAGAAAGAAAAATCACAAAAAATATTTTCGCAATAAACACCCTTATCTCGGGCAGTCTGCCTTTTAGCTAGCCTGGTTTCAGGTTCTTTGTAAGCTAAGTAGCCACGCAGTCCGACAGAAGAGATAAGGAACGCTAACTATTCTTTCGCACAAAGCCATTTTTTATCTCGGACAATCTGCCTTTTAGCTAGCCTGGTTTCAGGTTCTTTGTAAGCTAAGTAGCCACGCAGTCCGACAGAAGAGATAAAAGGCTAAAATAAAAAATATATATATAATCCAAAAATGAATAAAATAAAACATTTATAATTCTGACAAATTTGAAACATGCATATTACATCATATCATGAGTAAAGAAAAACTAAGAGAGAAAATAGAAAGGGAGCACATTTAGCATCATCTAACACAGAATCTCTCATACATATCCATATAGTCCACTCAACATGCATTAATGAATTTCTTTCGGGCATTCTAGAAAGTGGTTGGTCCTCTCCCCATCCGAACTCGTGCACAAAAGGCCAGAGCGATGGAGAACCTAGAGGAACAAAATCGTAAGTTCACTGCAGAGGTTAACACCCCCAGTGAGCAAATGGCTCAACTGATGGAGGTTGTACGACAAGGGCAAAATAAGGGAGAAGCCCAGGCAGAAAACGCCTCTCGCCATGAAGAGGAGGAAGAAGAAGAGCACTTCTATGGTGAGACGGATGCTAAGACTGTACGCATCCTCACCCCAGAGGTTTCTAAGCAGCAGATATCCGCCTTAGAAGAAAGGCTGAAGGCGGTGGAGGGGCACAATTTTGACGTCAAGGAGGTGGCAGATATGTGTCTAGTGAAAAATATCCATTTTCCTCCCAAGTTTAAAGTCCCGGACTTCCCCAAATACGCCGGGTTAACCTGCCCAAAGAATCATCTTACGATGTATTGTCGTAAGATGGCCGCACACGCTGAGAATGAAAAACTCTTGATACACTGCTTCCAGGAGAGTCTGGTCGACACAGCTCTCAACTGGTACATGCAGTTAGAAAGAGGGCAGGTTCAAAACTGGAAGCAACTGGCCGACGCTTTCCTTCGTCGTTACCGATACAATATCGATCTGACCCCTGACAGGTCAGATCTCAGGACCCTGAGCAAAAGGGACGACGAATCCTTCAAGGCGTATGCCCAAAGGTGGAGGGAAATGGCCGCCCAAATAGAGCCTCCATTAACTGATAAAGAGACAGTGGCTATGTTCATAGATTCACTGACTGGAGCGTACTACGATAAGGCAATAGCCAGTACCTCCAATCTTTTTTCGGACATAGTCATTGTAGGAGAAAGAGTGGAGCAGGGGTTGAGGAGCGAGAAAATAGTACGACCTTCTTCTTCCAGCACTTCGTTCAAGAAACCCTTCAAAAAGAAGGAAGAGGACGTACATGCCATCAATTTTGCAACCCCTTCCTCCACTCCTCAGACGGAGAGGCAATTATGAAGAAAGGAGAGGAAGTTCACTCCTATCCCCACCTCGTACGCAAAGCTGTTGCCCCAGTTATTACTGGCCAACCATCTAGCCCGCGTTCCTCCAAAGAAAATGGAGTCTCCCTACCTCGAGTGGTACAAGCCCAACGAAAAATGTAGCTACCACTCGGACGCACCTGGGCATTCAACGGACAACTGTTTGACCTTAAAGTATAAGGTCCAAGAGCTAATTGATGCCGGTTGGATAACCTTCGATGCCTCTGCGTCTGATGTTGACGCCAAACCTCTGGCTAAGCTAGAATAGCAGAGAGGGAGGACTGGGAGGATTAGCCCCTAGGGTTTTCTTTTTTTAAGCTTTTTCGTATATCTCCTGCAGTCCCCGCCCGCGGCTGCAGGAATTCTGATTAAAAGGGCTTGTACATACATTTTTTAATACACGAGGCATTTTCTTGTCATATCCATTTCATTATTTTCCCTCTTTTATTTATTATTTCAAAGATAATTGAATAATAAAATCTATGACTAAAACAGAACCTAAAACACATCATGTCTGTGATCGATGAATCTCTGTGGACCCTAGAAGCCGAGAACAAATGGGTTGAGTCCGACAGTGAGCAGGAGACCATTTCTCTGGACATGCAAAGAATGCTTGAAAAAGAAGCACGCATTATGCAACCATATCAAGAAGAGACGAAAACTGTCAATTTGGGAGAAGGGGATGATGAGAAAAAGATAAACATCGGCACTCAAATAGAAGGTAGCATAAAGAAAGAATTGATACGGCTTCTAAAGGAATATATAGATGTGTTCGTTTGGTCTTATCATGACATGCCTGGGCTTGACATGAGTATAGTGGAGCATAGATTGCCATTGAAAGAAGGGTTTCGACCTGTGAAGAAAAAACTCAGGAGAATCAAACCCGACTGGTCCTTAATGATAAAAGAAGAGGTACAAAGACAACTGGACGCCAATTTCCTAGTAGTTTCCAAATACCCAGAATGGTTGGCCAACATAGTACCCGTCAGGGTATGCGTGGATTATAGAGACCTCAATCGAGCAAGTCCAAAAGATGACTTTCCCCTACCACATATAGACACGCTAGTGGACCATACCGCTACCAACACACTTTACTCCTTCATGGACGGGTATGCGGGGTACAACCAAATTAAGTTGGCCGTCGAGGATAGAGAAAAAACCTCCTTCATCACACCATGGGGCACATTTTGCTACCGTGTAATTCCTTTTGGACTCAAGAATGCAGAGGCTACTTACCAAAGGGCTATATGGTCACACTGTTCCATGACATGATCCACAAGGAAATAGAGGTATATGTGGATGACATGATTGCCAAATCCAGAAATGAGATGGACCACATCTAATACCTCAAAAAGCTTTTTGACCGACTTCGGAAGTATCAACTCAAATTAAACCCGGCAAAATGTACTTTCGGAGTACGATCAGGAAAACTCTTAGGGTTCATCATCAGCAAAAGGGGAATAGAAGTGAACCCTGACAAAACCAAGGCAATTTTGGAAATGCCTCCACCAAGCACGGAAAAGGAGGTTAGAGGTTTTCTAGGCCGGATTAACTACATTGCCCGTTTCATCGCATAGTTGACGGATAAGTGCATACCCATCTTTAAACTGTTGCGCAAAAATAAACCAACAGTGTGGAATGAGGAATGCCAACAAGCATTCGACAAGATCAAAACATGTTTAACCAATCTGCCAGTATTGGTACCACCCGTTGAAGGGAGACCTCTCATCCTGTACTTGTCAATACTTGAAGAGTCCATGGGATGTGTGCTCGGTCAACAGGATAAAATCGGGAAAAAGGAGCGAGCCATTTACTATCTCAACAAGAAATTCCTAAACTATGAAACCCGTTATACACCATTCGAAAAAACCTGTTGCGCATTGGTATGGGTCACTCAGCGTCTCCAGCAATATATGGCTCGGCATACAACATGGTTAGTCTCCAAAATGGACCCAATCAAGTATCTCTTCGAGAAACCCATCCTAACTGGAAGAATAGCTAGGTGACAAGTTCTCCTCTCAGAATTTGATATCATTCATGTCACCCAGAAAGCTATTAAGAGTAGCCCCCTAGCGGATTATCTAGCCCATGGGTCAACAAATGAGTATCAGTCTCTACAAGACGACTTTCCTGATGAGCATATCATGCACATCGAACACGAAGAGACCAAAGAAGAGGCATGGACCATGTTCTTCGATGGGGCCTCAAACATGCTTGGACACGGGATAGGAGCTATTTTGATATCCCCTGAAAAGAAACACATCCCTATAACGACCCGACTTAATTTTGACTGTACCAACAACATGGCCGAATACGAAGCATGTGCGCTAGGGATCCAAGCAGCTTTAGATCATGGGGTTACTAAGCTCAAAGTCTTTGGTGATTCATCCCTTGTCATCTACCAACTTAAAGGTGAATGGGAAACCCGCAACCCTAAACTAATCCCCTATCTAGAGTACATCCAAGAGTTAGTGTCAAGAATGGAAAGCATCACCTTCCAGTATATTCCCCAGGAAGACAATCAATGTGTTGATGCCCTCGCCACTCTATCATCCATGTTTTCTTTGGGTCAAGAACATGAGATGTCAATCATCCAAATTAAACTGCACAACAAACAAGCTTTTTGTATGGTAATAAATAGTGAGCGCGACCAAAATCCCGGGTATCATGACATCAAAGAATATTTCATGAGGAGCGAATACCCCGAGGGAATCAATGACAATGATAAACGAACCATTCGTAAAAGGGTCGTAGGGTTCACGTTGATTGAAGGAACCCTCTACAAAAAGAGTTTCGACTCCACTCTCTTAAGGTGTGTGGACCACGAGGAAGCTCAAACCTTGATAAGAGAAATCCACAAAGGAGCTTTCGGGACCCACGCACCCGGGCATGTCATGGCGAAGAAGATCTTGAGGGCAGGATATTTTTGGTCCACAATGGAAGCCGATTGTCACCAGTATGCTAAAAAGTGCCATAAATGTCAAATCTACGCCGATAATATCCATGTGCCGCCCGCACCTCTCAGTACCCTAGCTACACCATGGTCATTCTCTATGTGGGGCATGGACGTCATAGGACCCATTGAGCCTAAGGCATCCAATGGTCATCGTTTTATCTTAGTGGTCATTGACTATTTCACCAAATGGGTCGAGGCAGCATCATATGCGCACGTGACTCGGAATGTGGTGACCACCTTTATCAAGAAAAATATTCTATGTCGGTACGACATCCCTCATAGGCTCATTACTGATAATGGGACCAACCTCAATAATAAAATGATGGAGGAGCTGTGTCAAGACTTCAAAATTCAACACCACAATTCTTCTCCGTACCGACCAAAGATGAACGGTGCAGTAGAGACAGCCAATAAGAATATTAAGAAAATTATCCAGAAGATGGTAGTAACTTACAAAGATTGGCATGAAATGCTTCCCTTTGCCTTACACGGCTACCGAACGTCAGTACGAACCTCCACAGGGACTACTCCGTTTTCCCTCGTATACGGAATGGAGGTCGTGCTACCAGTAGAGGTTGAAATACCCTCCCTGCGAGTTGTTATGGAAGCAAAATTAACAGAAGCCGAATGGGTCCAAAGTCGGTACGATCAGCTGAACCTAATCGAAGAAAAACGGCTAGACGCCATATGTCGGGGGCAGGTCTACCAAAAGAAGATCAAGAAAGATTACGACAAGAAAGTCAAACCCCGCAGCTTCCAAGAAGGGGATCTAGTAATAAAGAAACTGCTTCCAGCTCAGAAGGACAAAATAGGGAAATGGACAGCAAACTACGAAGGACCATTTGTGGTCAAGCGAGCCTTCTCAGGTGGAGCCCTTATCCTCACTAACATGGACGGAGAAGAGCTTCGACATCCTGTTAACTCAGATGCGGTAAAGAAATACTACGCCTGAAAACATTGCTCATGCCCCGTCAGGATGAAAACTCGCAAAGAGCGTCCTGGGCAAAAGATAAGGTCTATATTCCTCGCTAGGATACGTCCTAGGCAAAAATTAGAGGTTTCTAAAAAAATATAACAAAAAAAAAAGAGAAAGAGCAATGATTACCTTAGTCGAAAACCACAAAGGCGACTAAGGTAATACCTCCACAGAAGCAAGCAGACTTCGCATAGTCTTCACTCCGAGCTCAAGCATCTCAATTGAAGCAACCAGGAAAAAACGGAGAAATAGAGATCACGGGCATGATTGTTGTATCCTATACAGTTTAGCCAACCTAGGCCAGCCCTGCTTATAAATTCCTTTGTAAATCCTCCTGTAAAAATAAATCATTCGTTCATATCAATAAAAATTGTCTTCTTTTCTCTTTACTTACTTGCGAGAATGCCTCTGTATTAACGAAATATGAGCATGCATAAAACAAACAATACAAGAAAGCATAAGAAAAATAAGACAAACAGCACCGACCAGGGCCGTCCCAAGCAAAAATATAGGGTAGCTTGCTAGATCAAAAACCGCAAAGGGCGGTCTAGGCAAAAGTTAAGGCCTTCATAAAAAAAAAAAAAAAGAGTCCATCAAAAGAAAGACAAAAAGAAAAAGAAAACAACAAAAATTTTAAGCCCGCTAGATCAAAAACCCGCAAAGGGCGGTCTAGGCAAAAGATATGGCCAAAAACAAAATTTCAAAAAGAATAATTACGGGAGAACGGAAAAGAAAGCACCAGTCACTTTCTAGATGCCTCCAAAAATAGATTGCATTAAGAACATCCACACACAAGTAGTTACACAAAAATGACTTTGTCAAAATAAAAAAATATATTCCAAACAAATAAAAATCAAAAAGCATTCAGCTTTATGCTTGCATCCGAAAAACAAAGCACTCAGAAGTATCTCGGTAAGACTTCACAAAAATGCATCAATCAAAGGTTTCTTCAACGACCAAAGCAAGAGTCGAACAACAAACAAAGATCACCCGACCAACCAGCAAGAGTTGGGTGATCACCACAAAAAAGATCAAAAACAAAGAATCCCCAGCAATCAACAAGTTGGATGAGCACCAACAAAATCCCCGGCGCAGACCGGACAAATATCAGAAGACGAGAGAACACGTCTCAACCCAGGCGCATGAGCTAGAGCAGTAAGCCGCCACCACAGCCAAAGGGTCAGCTACCGTAAGAAGGAGCATCCGGAGGCATAAACACCAGATGGGGGTGTATACTCATCAAGCCTTACAAAAGAGGGTTTACCGGACGGGGGTTCATACTCGTCAAACACCAGATGGGGGTATATACTCATCAGGCCTTACAAAAGGGGGCTTACCGGGTGAGGGTTCATACTCGTCAAACCAGATGGGGGTTCATACTCATCAGCCGAAAGGACAAGCTACCACCAGAAGGAGCATCCTGGAAGCACACTTTTTCCCAGAAGATCAACCGCCACAAGGACGAAGCATCTGAAGGACAACCGGGCAAGAGGGTCAACTCCTTTACCCTCTAGTCGATCTCCTTGGCACAACATGCCAGCAGTCGACTAGTCGGGTAAAGGGGGGCAGCTATAGACCCCAAATCTCGCCCGACCTCATAATAAAGACCAGAAGACCTCCTTTTCGAAGATGGATGAAGCCTAAAAAGCCATTAGGAGAGACTATTAGGCCCCATACTAGGATAGGAGAGATTTTTGGCACGAAAATAAGGATTTTCGCCTTTTGGGGTCGAGACCGCCGTCTCGACCTTGTCAGACGAGACAATCCGTCTCGACCTGACAGACGCGAATCCCTATAAATAGGAGCGTCATTCCCCTCATTTTCAACAGTTCTTGCCTTCTCTCTCTAGACTTTTCTTCAAATTCTCTTTCTAGAACCCCTCTGAAGCATTTCCGGAGTTTCTGAGAGTTTCTGTAACATTTTTTGAGAGTTTTTCGGCATTGTAAAGAGCGGAGGGCTGCCAAAAATCACCCTAATTCTTAAAGGATTTATAAAAAGCTTGCTTCGAAGGTTTCTACTTTCTCTCTCTACCTTTTATTGTATTATTTTAATTATGCAATAGATATTAGGACCATGTAGTCATAGTTTAAAATTCCGCAAATAAAAGGGTAAAAGCGTATTTTCATGGGTTTAATTATTTAAAATAGATGGCCTATCATAGGGAACCCGAAAGGGGCATCGTAAAGGAACTAACACTTCCTTTACACGTAACTAACTCCCTTACCCAACTCTGGTTCTAATGGCCAAAGTTGGTTTTTCGAAAACCAACGTCTTTTAACCCCTTTTCCGATGTTTCCGGTAAAAACATCGGTGGCGACTCCAGATGAACCCTTCAAAAATTTAGTTCTTGGATTAGCCCGGTTATCGGACAATCCAAGAGCGCCTTTTCGAAATCTCGCCTCTAGGTTCAACCCGGTTATCGAACAACCTAAAGATGTTGTAAGCACACCAATAAAAACGCAAAAAATGGAAAGTCGGAAACCATCGCGTCGCTCCGACCGCCTCGTTTTGACGGCGGCGCCAAGCACCTTAATTACAAGGTGTTCAACACACCCGCAAGCAAACAAATGGACGTTGGGTTGCCTTCCCTGAAGTCTCCAAAGAAGATTTGCACTACCTGTCTCATTGGAAAACAATAGAGAAAGTCAATACCGAAGCAAAGTTCAGGGAAGGCCTAAAGAAAACTTCAATTAATTCATGCTGACATTTGCGACCCCATCTCACATCTTCAAACAGTAATAAGAGGTACATCCTAAGTTTTATTAATGATTTTTCTTGTAAAATTTGGATTTACTTCTTACATAAAAAATCATAAGCATTTATTATGTTCAAAACTTTTAAAGCTTGTGTTGAAAAAGAAGTAGATGCATATATCACTTGCATAAGGACAAAGAGGTGGTGAATTTACCTCAAATGAGTTTGAAATTTTTTTTATGGATTAAGGAATAAATTTCCAGGCAATTGACGACTACTTATACTCCTCAACAAAATGGAGTCATCAAAAGGAAAAACAGGACGATCATAAATGTTGTAAGGACGGTACTGAACGAGAGGCATGTTCCAAAAGTATTTTGGCTTGAAGCAGTTGGATGGTTCATCCACGTATAAAACAAAAGTATGACTTCAACAGAAGATCAGAGAACCCAGAAGAAATATGGAGTGGTGCCAAGCTAAGAGTTGACTATTTTTGGATCTTTCAAGCAACTCAAGTGAGATCGAGCCACCATAAAATTGAAAAAAATGGTGATGAACAAGGATTTCCGATTGAAGGGAAGGTAGCAAGGATTATAACACAACCAATGTGGATGACAGATTATGAAACAAACTTATCTATAGAAGAAAGTGTAATGGTGACGATGATGATTGAAAATGAAACTGATCCTCACTCCTCCGAAGAAGCATAAAAAAATGTGAAGTGGAGACAGGCAATGAATATGGAGATGAAGGCGAAAAAAAAAACAAGAAGTGAGAACTAACTGATGCCCTGCAAGGACTTAAGGCTATTGGAGTTAAATACAAAACCAAACTCAACGAAAGTGGAAATATTGATAAGTATAAAACAAGATTGGTAGATATGTGCAACGATATGGAGTGGATTATATGGAAGTATTTGCACTAATAGCAAGACTTGATACCCTACAAGTACTATTAGCTTTAGCAACTCAAAGTGTATCATGAAGAAGTATTTGTGCACAAACTTGAAGGATTTGTCAAAGCAAGAAAAAGAAGATAAAGTATACAAGTTGAAGAAAATATTATACGATCTTAAACAAGCACCCAGAGCTTGGTAACAGCAAAATTGAGGCATTTTTTGCAAAAGAAAATTTCAAAAGGTGTTCTAGTGAACACACTTTGCTCACCAAGATGAATGAAGGTAACATTCTGGTAGTTAGTCTTTATGTTGATTATTTAATCTTTATTAAAAATAATAGCAGCATGCGTGAGACATTCAAAAAGTCAATGATGTAAGAGTGTGACATGTCTAATTTGAGAAGGATGAAATATTTTCTTGAAATAGAAGTGATACAAAGTGATGCAGGAATTTTCAACTATAAAAAACGATATGTTCAAGAAATTCTAACTATGTTCAACATGTTAGAAAGTAACCTAGTACAGAATTTCATTGTCTCATAAACCAAATTATCAAAAGATGCGGATGACACTAAAATAGATGCAATGAAATTCAACCAAACAATTGGAAGCCTCGTTTATTTAACTGTAAATCGACCTAAAATAAATTTAATCAATAAATTCATGACAAAACAAAAAAAGTCACCTTCGAATGCAACAAAAAGATATTTAAAAGTAACTATAGAACATAGAACATGAAATATTCTACTAATGATAGAAAAATAGGCTTTATAACTTACATCGACAATGCGCATAGTCATAAGTATGATTAAATATATCCTCTAAATAAAATAAATTTTATTCTAATAAAAATATTTACAGTACAGTATATCTAAATCAGTTGAGTCTCTTCAACAATTTTAAAAATCTAATTTTAAAATTAATTAATTTAGATACAAGGACATAACGTTGTAGATCGTCCAACTCATATAATGTCGCAAGTATCTTTTAAAATATATTTAAAAAACTCCCAATATCATGTATTCAATATATACATGTAAATCTTGTATTAAAAGTCGAATTCATAAAAGAAAATAACTGTAAAAATTGATCAAAATAAAAATTTATTACTTTTTAATATAATGATATTATTTAATTTAAATTTTAAATTAAAAATCAAAGTAATTCAATTAAATAATATATTATGTTTAAATATAATATTATATATTTAAAGTTAATTATAAACTAATAAATATATAATTATATATTTTGAAGATGATATTTAAAATTTAGTTGTGTTTTATTTATATTGATTAAAAATATAATAATAATTTTTATTGTAATTTTCAATTATAAAATTGCATAAAGTAGAGTAACTGATTCTATTTTTAAGATGATGTTTGAATTTATTATTATTATTTCTTCTTTTTTTTGGAAGAAAACACAAGTAGAAGAGAGATAAACACATATAATATTAATATAAAATATAAAAATCCAACTACAATTATATGAAACATTTAAAATAAAAGTTGTGGTTAATAATTTATATTGAACTTTAAAAAGAAAATTATAACCCACGTCTTACAAAAATATAACAACATAAAAGTACCATCAATAATGTACAAACATAAAAAGATAAGGATATCAATAAAATAACACAAATAATATATTTGAAAGGAGGAGGAGAATAAAGGTACCTTCACAAACAATCATGCCACACACATTATGTTAAGGATATCAATAAAATAACACAAATAATATATTTGAAAAGAGAGAAGAATAAAAAATACCATCACAAACAATCATGCCACACACAACAATGGCCGAAGACGGGACAAAATGTACAACAAAAATGAGACATTTCTGGTGGCAAGGAGAGAGACAGGAGGAGGGTGATGAATCGTGACAAACAGGACACGATGATAATGAACATAAGGTGAAGAGAAAGAAGGTTTGGTGGTGCAAATGAAAAGATAAATAACAAAATACCATGAAATGCAACATTAGTTTTAAATGAAATTGTCAGGTCTTATAATTGTATGTATAATATATATATATATATATAATTTTTAAAAATTAAAATTAATTTTAAAATTATTAATGTGTCTTTTTAATAATTATTTATATAATCATTGTTAAAAAATATTTTTTTATTTTATATTAATATATATCATTATTTTATAAATAAAATAAAAATAATAAAAGATATTATTTTACAAAATTATTTTTACTTAAATAAATAATTATTTATTTTTATGTTTATAATTTAAATATATATATATATATATATATAATTTTAATTATTATTTTAATAAAATATCATAAATATTAAATTAATTATAAAAAATAAATAAATAATTTAATATATATATATATATATATATATATTTAATGTGATATTATTTTATTAATATATGCTTAAATATTTTCTAAATATAATTTTATAATAAAATTTATTTTATAATTATATATCAAAATATATATTTATAGAAAAATAAAAAATTAATTTTAAAGAATTTTAATTAAAAAATTATTTTGTTCATAAAAAATTAAATAAAAATTATATGAATAATTTTGTAATTAAATAAATATTTAATTTTAATTTGTTAATTTATTATTTTTAAATTAATATTTTCTGATTCTTTTTTAAATCACTTTTTTTTATAACTGAAAAAGGTTACTTTTATTTAATCCTTTCCTTTTTTTGTTTTTCTTTCAAATTTCTTTTCACGTTTTCATTTCTTTATTAACAAATGAATTCTTATGGGAAAACTCCACTCACAATAAATTGTGAGATCAGTTATTGCGACCAACCAAATTATAATTAAAATAAAATGGGTGGAGTTAGAATGTCAGTGAAATGTAAAAAATGAAGAAAGGAGATATTTTTAGGCAGAGGCATATCAATCAAACAGTATCACATAATTAAGTGCATGTCTAACCAAAGGTTACAAACAAAATATTTAAAACATAAAAACAAATCATAGTTAAGGAAATTTAGCAGCATTCTAAAATCCACCAAATAACATGATTAAAGGAAACATAATCACAAAAACATAAAAGTGTAAAAAAATTGTCTACTTTTCCGTCACACTTTGATGTAGGAAATTTATTTATGTTATATACAGTGTGCATTGTTTGCGGTCCTTATAAAACCAATGTACATTTAAGATGTTTCTGTCTAAAAGAAGGGTGATTTTGTTTTGCTCTATAAATATGTTTTCATTTTATTGGCAACTGTCGGTGGCCTCTTACCTGTTATTAGAATATATTATTCGGTTATATAATCAGTTTAAAACGTGTATAATGGAATTCAGATAGTCTTATTTAAATCATATTTTTTTATTATGGTTTATACTCACTCTCTTTTATAATCTAATACACCCTCTTTTATTCAAAACAACAAATATCTCTTATATAATAATACATTCTAATCATACATAAAATTAAATAGTTTCGTTAGGGAATCATTATCAATCAATTACATTTAAATATAATATCCAAATAGAGATAATTTTAAAAGTAGGACATCAACGGAATAAATATTGATGCTCTCTGAATTATTTTCGATGGATTTTATTATATGATTTTCTTCCCATAACAACATCTTAATATCTAAAATAAAATAAAATTTTAGTCTCTAAATATTAAATGTTATCATTTTATTTCCGTTAAGTAGTTTGATAAAGTAAAAATTGATATTTTGCTAACCAAGTTAAAAAATTATGAATAATCAAAGGTTCATCTCTACAAAATTAATATATTTATTAAAAAAATTATTTTAAATTTTTACCTCTTTCTCATGCTTTATATATATTTATATATATATATATATATATATATATATATATATATATATATATATATATATATTATCAGAATTGAAAATAGATCAATTTTTTTTATCATTTAAAAACATTTTACATGTAAAGTATGCATTTTTGTCACTGGATCAAATATCACCTATAAATTTTATTGGATAAAAATAACTTTAAAATACAAACAGAGTTATTCTAATTTAAGTTGTTGCTACCTGCACCCAATAATTATATTAAATCATATTTTATCTTTATATTTATCTTTATTTTCATCTTTGAAATATATTTTAGATTGACTTTTTACATAAACACATTCTAGAATCTGGGATGCGTTTCCTGGAACACCCAATTTGAAATATATTTTTGAAAATGATTTTCTAAAAATGCATTCTGAAACACCCAATCTAAAAATGCATTTCTAGAAAAGTTTTTTCATAAATGTATTATGAAACACCTAATCTAAAATATGTTTATGGAAATGTCAATCCGGAAATGCATTCCAGATTTTGTGTTTTGGAATGCATTTTCGGATTAGTTGTTATAGAAGCACATTCCAGAACTAATGTAGAATGTATTTTCGAATTGTTCTTTTTGGAAACACACTTCAGAATACTCAATTTAGAATGTATTTTCGGATTGACTTTTCTGAAATTTAACTTTATTTTCGTGACATTGTTTTAGATCAAACAAATTTTGTTTGTTTGTGTAATTTGAATGCAGAAACATGTAATTTATACATAATATTAATTATTACTTACCTTTTGTTAGAAAAGGTCTTTAATGAAGGTGATAATACAAAAAAAAATAACCAAAGCATAAAGGTGCTTAAGGAAGTTGTACATAATAAAAGAAGAAGAAATTAGGATAAAAAACAAAATTATGAGAAGGGTATTTTAGATATTTAGGATATGAAAGTGTAAGAAGAAATTATAAAGGTCATGAAGCAAAAGCCTTTTATTTCTTCTCTATTTTAGCCCTTCAAAATTTCGAGGTTTGAGTCCATCACGTAGAAAATTGTCACGGGCCTAAATCTTTTTTTTTTCTCTTGACACCTCTTCATGATTTCTAACTTATTTTTAAAATTGAAAAGTCAATCTAAATCAAACTTTGTACTATAAATTGCCTTTTGAAAGAACCAGTTGCTAAGTGCAGGCCCAAAGGCCCATATTTCTGGGTGTTCTAACCCAAACTTGACTCAGGAATGACATCGAACGCTATTTTCTTCCAAACCCAAAATTTAGAAAATCTGTTTTTTTTTTTTTTTTTTTTTTTTTATATTCCTCACTTACTTCAACACTTCTAAAGAATTTTATTTAGGACTTGTATGATTAAATTTTATCTTTTATTTTTTATAAATAATTTTAGAGATATTTTAATTTTTTTAAAGATAAATTGAGAAAAAAATTGTTTAATAATTTTATTTGTAAAAGAAATTGTTTTCATAACAAAAGTTAGAAAATAATTTTAATAGTTTTATAGTGATGAAAATGAGTAGTCATTAATGAAAATATTAATAAAAATAGAATACACATTTTATCAATTTTTTAAAATTTTAAGTAAAAAAAATTAAAATTATTATAACAAAAAAAAAAAACTGTTTCTTAAATAAACCCTTAGTTTTTCAAGGGGTTTTATTTTCCTTCTCATACATTGGACTTGGGCTTATTCGAATTTACTTTCCCATGATTTTTTTAAAGAAATTATAAAAAAAATGTAATTAATTTCTTCATATAAAAATTTAAATAAGTTGTAAAAAAAATGTATAAACTCTTAGAAAGAAAATTGTAAAAAGAAAACACTTTATTCCCAAAAAAAAACAATATTATTGTTGGAAACAATGATAATAATATAGTATGCAATGATAGAGAATAGAAAAGGAGAAATGATGAAGCAATCACAAAATTTCCAATGAAGTTCCTTCAAGTGAGTGAGTGTTATTAAAGTTGAAGTGATACAAAACGGAGAAGTAATGAAACAATGAAAAAAAAAATATTAGCTGTTTTAATTTTAAACTTAACTTCGCATCATAGTTATACTTGTAACTAAATTAAAATATTAATTACCCAAATCACAAAACTAAATCTGTATAAAATTGCAATATACTTTGTCCAATCGTAAAACATACTGCAAAGGCAAGTAGTTGCTTAAAGCTTCTAAAAGTGTTCACTAGACTCATGAACAAACAAAACGTTTGCAACTATCTTCAATTTAATTCATCCTCTTCAGAAAAAATTAGTTACGCAAATCATTAAAATTTACTACATATTAAAAAATATAAAATATTTGAATGAACTAATAAATAAGTAAAGGGTTTTAAAATTATCATTTAGTTGCTAAAATTTAATTATAACGATTTATATACAGTTATATGATTTTTATATATTTTTTAAATTTTTACAAAATATATTAGCATATATTCATGTTTTTCTAATCGTTAATTCTACGAACATACACACACACACACTATATATATATATATATATATATATATATATATATATATAGTGTGTGTGTATAACCAGCGCAAAAGACTTCATCTACGTGTCGAAAACCGAACAAGAGATACGACCATGATTTTCAATAACCCAAAATTAATAATAATTATGTTCTAAATGGAGCATAAGTTATGGAAGTTTCGGACTTTGCATACTTCACTTTGTAGTTTAGTTTTAAGCCTTTTCAGCTTTTTATTCTTGTCTCCTGCAAAATTCTCCCAAAGCTCAACTCAACGCTAACTTGTTCCCTTCTTTATTCGTCTTCTCTGCTTCTGGGTATGTCATTCTCCTCAACTTTAATTTCTGGCAACATACCATGAAAAACCATTACCCTGTCAATTCCGTGGCTTCTTATGCTTATGTCGTCTCTGCACTTTCCATTTTTGTGAGATTGGTTGCGTTTGAGTTTGGATAATTCCAAGTCATTTATCTATTGTTAGCAATATTTATATTTCATTTCTATCTTCTTGAAGATTGTTTGGAGGGTTGGTTAGGAGTTTCGGTCATTATTGGTTTATTTACAACGAAGTTGATTGTTCTCTTTGGGAATTTGAGCTTTGGGTACATGTGTCTTGATTATTTGATTTGATTTAGTGCTTGCATTGCTGTTACTTAACCAATTAGCTAGTTATCAATCGTTAATTTTTTGTTGGCTTGCATATATTCCATCTACATTCGAATTAACCCACCTTTTTTTTGTCTGCCGATAACTAATCTTTGCCAGAAACCTGCCTAACCATGTTTAGTGGCCATCTCCTTTCAAATATTTTATCTATTCATAAGATTCAAACTCAAAACTTTGCTTAAAGGATACCCGAGACTTTGCTTAACGGGTACAAGTTTCGTTTCACTTGAGCCAGCTATTGTTTAAGAAGTTATATTAGTAGCTGTAAGGACCCAATCTGGTTCTGGTTGTATCAAATGGACATTGCATATAAGTGTGCTGCACTTTAGTGGTCAATTCATTGTGCCATGTGTGGCTTTAATTTTCTGTGCTATGCATTAATTATCATTCATGACATGAGGCTTCTATAACATGTTAGTAATAATTTGGGTGACCAAAGGACAATGGTGAATAGTTTACTAATAACTTATGATTGTTCTCAAGAAAATTTTGTTAACATTGTTTTTCAGCCCTGAATGCGCCTCAGTGGTTAATGTATGATTTTTGGTGTTAATACAACAATGCTTGACTATTAGCACACTACCTGCAAGAATCATTACAAGAACTGAGAAGAAGATGCAGCTATATCATCATCCGTTGGATTTAGACAGCCAGAGGGTGAGACTTGCATTGGAGGAGGAGGGTGTGGATTATACATCTCACCATGTCAATCCCATTACTGGCAAGAACTTAGATTCCTCTTTCTTCAAGGTGAATCGCCATGGAAGGGTCCCTGTTTTTCAAAATGGTTCTCACATAATTTACAATACCATTGATATAATCCAGTATGTCCTATTCTTCACACCCTTCTTGTACCATTCTATTTATTTCTACTTACATAGATGTGCATAAAAAGAATATATTTTTGTATGCTTATGTGGTGGCACTTGAAATTGTAATTACCAAAGAAAAAATAGTTGAAAAATTGATTGCTGACCAAGTCCTACCTTCTTATAAAGCAGCAAATTGTGTATGCATATAAAAGTGATTTGTATTGTTTCTTGATAAAGTTTAATAAATTACTGAGCCATTTGCACACTAAGAATGACGAGTATGTACAATTTTGAGTTTACTTTCAAACCTTTATGTTACAAACGGAAGTTATATATTTGGGTTGAATGCTCAGGTACATAGAAAGAATTGCTGTAGTTTCTTCAGGGGCTGAGAGTATCAGTGCCAGTAACAGGGAAGTGATTGAATGGATGCAGAAGATACAAGACTGGGAGCCCAAGTTTTTCACACTTTCACATATACCCGATAAATACCGCTTTTATGTTTCCAAGTTCATAAGGCAAGTGGTGATTGCTCGCATGTCTGAGTCACCTGAATTAGCAGGAGATTACCATAGGAAGTTGAGAGAAGCCTACGAGACTGAAGAAAAATTGAAAGAAGCAGATGTTTTGAGAAGGAGCAAGGAGCATTTGGTTAGAATTCTTGATGAGGTGGAGAGACAACTGTGTGAAACACCTTTTTTGGCAGGTCAAGATTTTACCATGGCTGATGTGATGCTCATTCCAGTATTAGCTCGTTTAAAACTCTTGGATTTAGAGAATGAGTACATAAATGGAAGGCCAAACATTGCTGAATACTGGCTTTTGGTTCAGCAAAGGCCTAGTTATAAAAGGGTGATTGGTAAGTACTTTAATGGTTGGAGAAAGCACAAAACACTCTTAAAAACATGGTTCTTAGTTCGTATTCGAAGTTTGCTGAAGAGGTACTAGTGCAACACTTGTATATCTGTCAGGATTTCCAGAAGGGGATTTGAATAAGTTGGATACAACTGCTGCATATGGAGGATTAGAGAACTTATGCTAGATATTGTTCTTTGTTTATTCTAGTTTTTGCTTTCAACACTTTTTTCTTGAGAGGAAAAGGGTGGGGGGGCTTGATGGTAGGTGGTGGTGAAAGATGAGTATTGAAACAGTTCATGCATGTCAAAGTGGCCAGCCTGAAAAGATCTTTTGGCTGAGTATTGAAACAATTCATGCATTGCAATCTTAATCCCTCAAAAGAATTAAGAAAAGGAAAAATTGCAAATACTGACATTTGGAATCACAGGGTTACTGCTGCTGGTATGTAAATTAATTCTGATACTTGTAAATTTGATCAAAGAAACATAGTCTAATGGTATACATTTTCTTGCTTTGTGAAGAGCATGTTGAACTACAAGTTGCAGTTTGAACAAAGGACCAGAGACAATATATCATCTACGCTCACAGACTATTCGTTTCTACGAAACATTGAATTGTAAAGTGAATTTATTTTAGTTATTGACTTAATCAAAATATTCAGTCTATGATTACTCTGTCAACCAACAAGTTATTGGTTATTTAAACTAATTAAACTAGCTATATTAAATAACTAAATACATAAGTATATATAAGACAGACTTTTTTGTTGTAGTTTACCTCGCATATATTTATATGCAATAAATTATTAGTTTATTTTTATTTTTTATTTTTTTACTTCATATTTTAAGATCAATGATATAAATATGAACATAATGTAATGTTAAACAAAAATATTATTTTTCAAGTCAAGAAGTTATATTATTGGATACGACATTGTTTAAATATTGTATATTTTTAAAGGAATATATAACATTAATTAGGTCATGTTAAGACAATCCATAATATAACTTAATTAGGTCGTGTTAGGATCATCCATAATAATATAACTGAATTTAGGTCACTCTAAGACAATCTATAATTTTCTTTTCTCACCTTTTCTGAGATTATCATTTTTTTTTTCTCTTTTTCCTTCTTTTCTCTCTCATCTTTTGACTGCACCAACGACCATACTGTCCTTTGCTGTTATCCATTATTTCCTCACTCCCCCACCCACATAATCTTATCCGTACAAAATTTTAATTGAAATTTTCCAATGGAATATGCATTGGTGTGTTAATCTTTGCATAAAGAAAATCATAAGAGAAAATTTTGAGAATGAAATCTTTTTCCTAAATCCTAACCCAGCACTACCAATTACAATGGTTAAAAAATTATACACACAACATTTTTTAAAAATATTCGGGCTAAAGTCACAGTTCAAATGGTTAGATTGCGTTTTTAGCAAATTTTTATTGTTTTCAAAATTACGCCATAGACGAGTATAATTAATTTTAAAAGAAGCAAAAATTAACGAATTTTCTGTTGATCTGAGTTGTTTCTAATTCCTACACGTAAACTTCACAAATTATATTTACATTTATGTTTAAAAATGATTATATTCTATCTTTCAAATAGTTGTCTTTAAAATATCATTCATTCATTATTTATTTAAACCTCAATATTTTTTACTATCTTTTTTAAATAAAAATATAACCTAAATTAACCAAAGCTATATTACAAGTTTTCAAATTGCAAACACAAATAATTTTATTTCAACTTTTAATCCATTGAGTTATATTTTTAGTTTCTCATATATAATGTTTTAAGTCTCCTAAATTTAAAATTAATTATTTTAGTTTTCCAATTTAAAAATATATTTTTTAATCTTTGCAAAAAAAAACATTTATAATATATTTGGTAGTAAAAAAAAAAGAGAAATATATGAAAAATAAAGTAAAAATAAATATTTGTTTAATATTATTTTATTATAGTATTTTATTTGATTTATTGTTATTATTATTGAAGTTTAATAATTTAATATGTATCTAAATCATATATTTTAATATGTTCGTTCCAAAAAAGTTTAAAAAGAAAAGTTTTTTTTTTTAATTCATAATAAAAGACAACTCTTGATTAAGACAAGAATTGACAAAAAAATTAAGTTTTTAATCCACACCAAAAGAATAACTCTTGACTCAATATAAGAAGTGAAAAAAAAAGTTAACTTTCATTTTGATATCAATTAAGATTCTACTGTAAAATCAATTTGCAATGTATTAAGTAACCTAACGTATATTTAAAGTATATCACATTACATAAAACAGACAATGTGTGAATTTTAACAATAATAATAATTATTATTTTATTCATTTAAGAGGTTAAAAATATATTGAAATATTTTTAATTTAACACAAACCTACTTTACAAAATTAAAACAATATATTGCAATCAACCACAGAAACACATTATAATTCAATGGATATATAGTGAATTCAAGAACCTTGTGTGTGAGAAATTTAATCCATGGCTTCCTTACGTGAATGTTGTCATTTCACAAATTTACAAATCTTTCAAATCAGAGACACTCGTCTCCGGGAATCATCACAGGTGCTTGATGAAACCAAGACATAGACCCTATCTTCCTCTTATTTCAACCATGACCTTGACTTAGACCAAATTGTGCACTTCCCTTTATGTTTGAAACACTTCCGTTTCCCTTTTAAGACTTTACTTTAAATATATGCTTTGTTTATCGTGGGAATCCGTGATTAATTAATTAACCTTCTTCTGATTTGATGGTCCATTCTCATTGTTATACTTTTGTTTGTTTGTTTGTTTGTTTCCCTACAATCATTTTATGTGGTTTGCCTTCCAAATAGAAAGATAGAGCTCAATTTATTTCACTTCCAAAGAAGAAAGTTTGCTTGTCTCGTGCATAGTTTCAAAGACATTTGTAAATAATAATTTTGAAGGAATAAAAAAAATATCAATTCACATCATATTATTTAATAATTATGCCATTACTAAAAAATATCTTTTCATTAAGTCCTTCTTCTTTCTAGCACTTATATATTAAAGTTACTTATGTTTCATCATTCAAAACAAATATTTTTAATTTTTTACGAATAATAATGTTAATCTCAATTTTTAAAAACTTTTTTTTTTTCAAAATCCGTATTCTATCAAGTAAACAAATCATAGGTTCACTACCATGGTACTCATGTATACCACAGAATTCAATACGAATTAATTACGTGTCGTCCAAAGCCAACACCAAACCCAATTCCACAAGTCACACAAGCACACCCTACCCTTTCCTACCCCAAGATCCTTAACCCTATATAATAAACCACTTAAATAACTAAATAAGAATGTCAAAAAATTTGCCACAAACCATAGCAATTAAATGACCATGAGAGTGTGAAAGGAGACCAATGGTTAAGAAAGTGCGACAACTAACAAAGCCAAATCAAACATCATGTAAAAGTTACTTCGGTTGGCTTTGTCACTGTCCACTGTGCCCCTAAGAAAGTTCCTTATCCTCAAACCCGTTATGGCATGTTGCTACCTCTTCTCTAACTTTTATCTTTGCAACCCTTTCATCTTCTCCATTTCACAAGCAAGAAGACCAGGGAACATAGAAGATAAAAGAGAGACAGAGAGAGAGAAAAAAAAAAAAGAGTGTGAGAAATGGGGAGGGGAAAGATTGAGATCAAGAGGATCGAGAACTCGAGCAACAGGCAAGTTACCTACTCTAAGAGAAAGAATGGGATCCTAAAGAAGGCTAAGGAAATCACTGTTCTATGTGATGCTCAAGTTTCTCTTATCATCTTTGCTGCATCTGGAAAGATGCATGACTACATCAGCCCTTCTACTACGTAAGGATCGATCTTGATGCTTGTGTTTAATTTCTTCTTGCTTGTATCTCTCTTGTCAAGTTTATTGTTTGTTTTCCTTTTAATTTCTGTTCTTGATTCATCAAGGGCAGTTTTACCAAGTGCATGGAAAAAGTACTATTTGATTGATCTACAAATTAAAACTCTCCTTACTTTGTGGTTTTTGTTTCTGGGGTTTGGATATTTTGGTTGATGAAGGTTGATTGACATATTGGAGAGGTACCACAAGACCTCAGGGAAGAGGCTTTGGGACGCCAAGCATGAGGTTGGTTGGTTAATATAGCTCCTATTTTGTGTATGTTTTCTATTTGTCCAAAGGAAAATATATGACCTACTTTTGCTAAAAATATGCTATGGAACATGAACTATGAATTCTCTGAGTAGATCTAAATTTGGGTTGTACCTTCTCCCTATATGAGTATTATATTGTTTTTTATTATTATTGAAAAAGAGAAGCAGGAGTTACAAGAAATGTAACATCTATGAACAGATCTGGCAATAAAACATTACTCACTTGCTTACTTTTCCTTGCAAAAAAATGAAACAACAACTGAACATAGGAATAAAGACTCTATATATAAATTAAGTCTTTCACAGTTGATGGATCTCTCTATTGTCTGACATTAGAACCAGCGTAGAGAGTCAGATCTACTCCAAATAGCCCTTTCTTTTGAGGATTTCTGGCTTTTTTTCAACATCGTACACTCCCTTCTATTTTCTCTGTGTATTTTTTTAAAAGAAAAGACAACTAAGTGTTTTAGGGTTTGTGGCATCTAATGTCGTTGAACTCAGAACCTAAACAGTGAAATTGAGAGACTCAAGAAAGAGAATGACAGCATGCAAATTGAGCTCAGGTATGTTATTAACATTTCACCTTTTAAAACCATGTTACATTCTTATTTTTCTCTCTCTCTCTCTCTCTCTCTCTCTCTCTCACCACCTTTCACCAACTTGTACATTACAGGCACTTGAAGGGGGAGGATATAAACTCTCTCAACTACAAGGAACTCATGGCCTTAGAAGATGCCTTAGAAACTGGTCTCGTAAGTGTCCGCGAGAAACAGGTAAAATTAATCTTCAAGATGCTAAATTTTTAAGTTTTTCAGGGTTGTGCTATATTTATAACTAAATATAGAGGATTTATTTGACTAAACTCCTCTATAAATACTTATGACATAAGGAAAACAAGAAGATAAAAAAAGAAGAAGAAGAAATAAACTAGTTTATAAGTAAATTTTTTTTATTTTGAAAAAGTTAATATGATCAAATTTTTAACATGATTTTTGTTTGTGGAAAATCTTGTTTTTTTTTTTTCTTCTTTTATAAGTATTCGTATAGTAGAGAAATTTATCACCATAGTATATAGCTTGTACTGATAAGGAGTGTGTTTAGTGGTAATAAAACCATATACGTTATCTGATAGAAAACTTGTGTTTTTCTCTGCAGATGGATGTGTACAGGATGTTCAGGAGAAATGTATGTTGAATTGAAATCTCTGATTTATGGTATTCTAATAGTATGCAAAACAAATTACTAACTTTTTATTTTTAATATGCACTGCTGTTCAGGACAAGATCTTGGAGGAAGAGAACAGGGAACTTAATTTTCTCTGGGTACGTAATACATTACACACACCTACTGTTTAATACATGGTTACTTCCAAACAGCACTTCCATGCCATCAAAATTTCCTTATTTCATGCTCTTTTCATTTATAGACTTATAAATTACAATTACAATTACAACCATGATTTATCTGTAATAATTACCTTGAAGCATAGTAGTATTAAAATAAAGGGAATTTATCTAAATGTAAAAACTCACCTAAAATATTTTGTTTCTGTTGTTATCTTGTTCAAAATCCCCACCCTCAATTAAACTGTGGTGACAATTTTTTTATTTTTTTTTTATGACAAAATTTGAGAAGTCTAATGTAATCTATACATAACATTGAAAAAAACTACATTAATTTGATCTTATTCTTATTTGATTTACCTATTGTTTAGAATCAAAAGATGTGATGGTTAGTTTGTAGAGGTTACATGTCACAAATGTATTTTAACTCTAGTAATCAGGAAGAATTTAATTTTGCTCTAGGTTTATTTCAATATTTTCAAAATAGTAAATTTTCATAGAAAATATTTATTACATTAATAAGTAAATAAATAGCTCTGCATCCCCCAACCCACACACTTAGTGGATGCCTACTTGTCTGTAAAATTTCTTTTAATTAGTGAATGACAAATAAATTGTTTAGGGTTTATGACTTACCAATCTTAAATGCTATAGATACTTCTAAAGTTAAAACTTCATTTTGTAAAGTAGTGCAATATATTTTTGCTGACTTGGTTAACTCTTTCACCCACAATTTATATGTTACGAATATTAAATTTTAGAAAATATTTATATAACTATCGTATAATATATCATAGCTTTTTAACTGTGGTCTATCTCAAAACAAATATTTTTGAAGTTTTTCCAGATATAAATATACAAGATGCATTTGCATATCACAATTTTTGAAATGATAAAAGAAAAAGAAAAATTATATTCAACTAGTAAAACTCTTGTCTGTTTCGAGTTTAAGCAACTGTTTATAATAGAAATTAAAAATATCACTAAAAATTAAGAATGTTGTGTTGTTGATCGATGAATATATATATATATATATATATATATATATATATATATATATATATATATATATATATATATATATATATATATATATAAGTTTTTTCTGTTTCCTTTTAGTTTTTTATGAGAAAAAAATAGTTGTGACTAAACAAAATAACATTGTAAATAGTTTATCCCTATTAGTGGTGATGACCATTGAACTCTTTTTCTTGTGTGGTGTGATTTGAACAGCAACAACGTTTGGCAGTGGAAGGTGCGAGAGAAGTGGAGAATGGATTCGATCAGAGCGTGAGGGATTACAATTCCCATATGCCATTTGCCTTTCGTGTGCAACCAATGCAGCCAAATCTTCAAGAAAGGATCTAACATAACATACTTCACTTTCTTGGTTATAACTCTTCAAATCAAAACTCCATCTTCGTGTTTTCATCTGCATGTCACAACTCTTTAAGTATGTTGGTATGTGTTTGTAACTAATAAACCACTCAACTTGGCTTTGTTATTCAATTCACAACATATCCCTGTGTGTCTCCTACCCTGTCACCTGTTTGTATGTTTGTCTCACTATTATATATATACTTTCACTCACTCTCATTCTCTTATCTGGTGTGCCTTTATATATATAATTTAATGTGAACGAAATCAGTTCGTAGCAAAGCACATATATTAGCCTCCATAGCATAATCTCTCTGTGACATCCACTTATAATGAATGGAAGTATAAGGTTTAATTTGTATGAATAAGAACAACAAATTTAATTTATCTGAAAAATATATATAATGTTAACTCAGTAGTTTTTGGAAAATTTTAATCTTTCAAATACTATTTTCCTACATTTTTAAATGTAATTTATGTCCATATATTACCTCAATATCTACTTTTTAATAAACATACTGATTTAATAGTAACATACTACCATTTACTTATTCATTGGAATGCCATGATGTTATCTGAATTCAACTTTTTGGAATTTATTCTTTCAAAAATATAATAACCTTGAGATGATTAATATCTTCTTTAACAAATCAAGATGTTATATTCTTTTAAATTTGATTTTTTTTTTCTTTCGTTAATTTTAAGTATATTAATTTTTTCGTGAACACTTCATTGACATAGAGTGTGTTTGTAAGAACTTTGATGTTTAGTGATACAGTAACTACATAATTAATGTATATTTTAAACTTGTTCTTATTTATATATTTTAATAAATTTATACATTAATTAAGCCAATTATTTATCTTAGTCAGTTCTTGACCAAAATCTTCTAATAATATGCATTTGTATATGCGAGATCTTCTCGTCGGCATATTATCCATACATAAGTCACGTCCCTTAAACACAAATTAGTGTTGTCTGTCTCAAATTAATTGTAGATCTATGCATAAGAAAAAATTAGATTCATAATCCAATTACGCTTAAGAAAGGTATTACTATTATACTACGTTATATGAAAAAAATTAAATAATTTTATTTCTTAGACTAAAACTTAAAACAAAATGCTAACATTTATTTAATATATTCATAATATACTATGTTGAAGAAGATTAAATTATAATATTTTATATATGTATCTCAAAAACAAAATAAAGTTTCAGAATTTGTATTTATTATGTTTATTAAAGTGCAATAATTCCAGCTTTCAACGCCATACTATACCCAAAAGTGTAAACAAACCTTTTGAAGTTGTGGCCAATAAAAAAAAAGTCACTAAAGTCTGTGCGATGATTTCCAACAATTTGACAAGAAACATCTCAGTCATTAAAATGGGGTTCGCTCATGCATATGCGTGGACCTTGACTCAAGTTTACTCGGAAATTTATATTTTTACAGTTGATTTTAGATAAACAATTAATAAATATTTATTAAATGATAAATAAGAGAAAAATTATAAATATAAATATTATTTATATTTTTAACTGATTCTATTTTTTAAAATAATCAGTTAATAACTAAATAATAATATTATTATATTTAACTTGTGAATTAGGTCAAGATCTACGCAAATGCATGTCCCAGGCACTGTCTTCTCAAGACAACCTTCTCAAATTCTGGGAAATTTAAATCTGCCCTAATTCCGACGCAGACTTTGAAGGTGTTGCGTGGAAATGCTTTCACATTGCCTTAAAAAATAAAATTTTATTTTTGATGTTGTAGTAGAAAGTTCTGACTAAATATGAACACGTTACAGGGACCCGAGGTTCTGAAGGCACGTTTTGTTAAACTTGTTTTTTCATGTTTATTTTAAAAACTAAAATAATAAGAGATCGTTTTGCGAGTACTAAAACTTCATTCATCATTTCAAAATACGAAATCTGTTTTTTCATCTATCTATACATAATTTAATTTAGATAAATTATATTATTATTATTATTATTATTATTATTATTATTATTATTATTATTATTATTATTATTATTATTACCTATCTTTAATTGTTTTCTTGACGTTTTTTAAGCAAATATTTTTACATGATTTTAACGTAGACAAATATTATCTTATATCAGATCATAATGTTCGAAAATATAGTTTATATTTTTTAAATTATATACTAAATTAGAAAGAATTGAAGCATGTACCTTTTCAAAAATTAAATTGGACATTAAATGGTTTCTTTTTCACATTCATTATACAACGACACACAACCATCTAGACACGTACAAGATTTAACGTTCATCAACCTGACACTGACACATGTACGAATACAGCTTCAATTATTTATTTATATATTTATGATTTCAATTTATATGTTTATATACTTATATACGTATATTAATTTTTAGTTATACTATTTTGGAGTAGTATGATCAATATAAAAATATTACAAAAATCACATGAATAATTTAATATATTTTATATTTTTTTTATTAATTTAAACTTAAATATCTTTAAAAAACATAATTTTAGACATCTATAATTATATATTAAAAATGCATAATTAAAAATTTAAGATCTTTGAAAATATTAATTAAAAAGTTATTTTATTAATACAAAAATAATTAATAATTTTATAATTATACAAATATTTAAAAATAAATAGAATAAAAAATAAAATCAAAATCAAAACTAAAATTAAAAAAAAAGTGATAATTAAACTCAATGATAATTATTAATTGCTGTTTTAAAAAATGAATTATAATTACTTATATGAATAATTTGAGTAAAAAAGTGGACGCATATGCGTAATAATGTAGAAGAAAAGCGAGTCAAAGAAGACTAATGAATATTACAAGTCACAATATAACTTTTTCCAAAATACGTGCATGACTTGTATTCACACAATAATATAGAAGTCTTTTGTATGTGCCAAGTATCTCACTATCATCCTGAGAAGACAGCCTGGGGCATGCATAATTCTATCTTATATTAATTACACCCGAAAAAAACATAATTACCCATTAACTATTTTTTATAAATAATCATCACTTTTTTCTTGAAATTTTTTTGTCAGTAACCAAATGAAAGAGATGTGTAATTTGACCATTTTTTGCATAAAATATTAATAAATAAATATTTGTAAGGATAATATCATATCTATCCTATATGAATGTGGTAGGACCATAAAATAACTTTAAATCAAATATAAATATAAATGAGAAATTAAAGAAAAATTATCTATAAATATTAACTTGAGTCAATGGATGATAATTTATTTATAATCTCCTATTTTAAATTATTATAATTTTTAAACGGAAATTTAATATTATGATTATAGTCTTGATCTTATATAATTTCTTAATTTTTATTTAAATGTTATATTTTCATAAATATTTAAGAGTTAAGATAAAAGATAATTTATATATATATATATATATATTTTAATTCATCACACATTATAAAATTAAAATTTTAAAATAAATAATATAACATTACGAAACATGCAGTGAAATAGTAGTTTTTACACGCATAGCACATAAAATGATAAAGTTTCTTTACAAAATGTTGATATATTGACATTTACAGGAAAAAAACGTACGATAACTTATTTTATTATTATAATAATCATAAATAAATTTTATAAAATTAAAATAAATGAAGTAGTTAGATAGATATTGATAACAAATAATTTTTAAAAACTAAATATTACTGATTTTCTGTTGTAGATATTTAAATACTGTAATTTTACTTTCTAAAACTCTAATATTAACTCAACAAAATTATAATAATAATTGTAACTACACAAAAAAAATATATATATATATATATATATATATATATAAAATATCAAAATCTTTCAACTAAAATTTAAATTTATTATTTTTCATTTAATTTATCTAATAAAACTCCCTTCTAAATTTAAATACTTTTTTTCAACTAATTGAGATAGGTCAAAGACAAATTTAACTATTTTCTTTAAATTAAGATGGACCATAAACCGATTTGACAGACCTAAAAGCTTCTTCCATCCTTGATTTTAAATTTGACTTGTTGTCAATTCTTCATCTATTTTCTTTTGTTTGAGTTTCGTCAACGGTGTTAGTATTATGGTGCTTGATTTAGTCCCACATCGATTAGGATTGTGAGATGAGGTTCTCTATTTTGTTATATAAGCAACCCTATGTAAAGTTTGAGATACACACAGAAATAAAAATACTTCCTAGTGTAGTCGTGGACGTAGGCATACATATTTTAGCCGAACCACGTTAAAATTCTTGTGTCGTTTATTTTCTCTCCTTCATTCTTTCCTTTATTATTGTCTTGTTCCTAACAATTGGTATCAAGAGCCAATTTTCTTAGTATGCTCTGTGGTTGCAGCTTTGTCTGATCTTCCACATCAGAAAAGATTTGGTCTTTTTTCTTGGGAATCTCAGTTTAGAGAAGCAGTGGGAGCTTTCTTCGAAAGCAGTGAGAGCAATGGCATTGGAAGAAGGAAAGGTGAGGATCGAGAAGTTCGATGGCAGTGACTTCGGGTTCTGGAAGATGCAGATGGAAGATTATCTGTATCAGAAGAAGTTGTATCTACCCTTGACAGGGCAGAAGCCAACCGACATGGAGCAGTCAGAATGGGAGTTGTTAGATCGGCAGACGCTTGGTGTGATCCGGCTGACATTAGCCAAGAATGTTGCGTTCAACATCATGAACGAAAAGACAACCGTAGATTTGATGCAGGCGTTGTCAAATATGTATGAGAAGCCCTCTACAGCCAATAAAGTGCATTTGATTCGCAGGCTAGTCAACCTCAAAATGGGTGAAGGTAACTCGGTTACTAATCATATTAGTGAATTTAATGCAATTATTGCGCAGTTGACATCAGTGCAGATAATATTTGATGATGAGGTGAAAGCATTAATTTTATTATCATCTCTACCGAGATAGAGATAAAGGTATTTTGAACTTATCTCAAGAAAAATATATAGAAAAATTGCTTAGCAGATTCAATGTTGGGAATGCTAAAACCAGGAATACACCTTTGGGAACTCACTTAAAGTTTTCAAAGAGGCAATCTTCTCAAACAGAAGAAGAAGAAAGTCACATGTCTAAAGTGCCATATGCATCTGCAGTAGGAAGCTTGATGTATGCTATGGTTTGCACCAGACCAGACATAGCACATGCAGTGGGAGTTGTGAGCAAATTTCTATCAAATCCCGGAAAGGAGCATTGGGAAGGAGTGAAGTGGATATTCAGATATTTGAAAGGCACTTCAAAGATGCATTTGTCTTTCAAGAGAAGTAATCTCATTTTACAGGGGTTTTCTGATGCAGACTTGGGAGGTGATCTTGACGGTAGAAAGAGCACAACAGGTTATATTTTTACATTGGGTGGTACAGCTATCAGTTGGAAGTCTAAACTTCAAGGAAGGGTCTCTCTCTCAACCACTGAAGCAGAGTATGTAGCTATCTCAGAAGCAGCGAAGGAGATGATATGGTTGAAGAACCTTCTAAAAGAATTAGGAAGAGAACAAGATGGTTCTCCGTTGTTTAGTGACAGTCAAAGTGTTATTTGTCTTGCTAAAAATCCAATCCTTCATTCCAGATGTAAGCACATTGAATTGAAGTATCATTTTATCAGAAACCTGATAAATGATGGAGACTTGAGTTTGTTGAAGATTCCAGGTGCAGAGAATCCCGCTGATATGTTGACCAAGACTGTTACAACAACTAAGTTGAGGCTTTGCATTGCCTCAACTGGCCTTCGAGCAAATTGATGATGAAGGCACTACACTAGGTGGTAACGTAAATCAAACTCCAAGTGGGAGAATTGTTAGTATTATGGTGCTTGATTTAGTCCCACATCGATTAGGATTGTGAGATGAGGTTCTCTATTTTGTTATATAAGCAACCCTATGTAAAGTTTGAGATACACACAGAAATAAAAATACTTCCTAGTGTAGTCATGGACGTAGGCATACATATTTTAGCCGAACCACGTTAAAATTCTTGTGTCGTTTATTTTTCTCTCCTTTATTCTTTCCTTTATTATTGTCTTGTTCCTAACAAACGGCCAATCTAAAAGTTTCTTATCTCTTTTTTTCTTGAATACTCGCTTCACATCAATAGGTCGAATATAGTTTGACAATTCGGTTATCATGCATGTGTAGTTACATTATAATTTGGGTCTTCTCGTCCATATAACAACTAGTCTCTTAATCTTTTTCCTACATTTTCAAATCCCAATATATTTCTAATTTTCTACACTCACCTTTGTACGCTTGTTTCTCAAAGCAATTTTATTCTTCAAAGAGTACAATGATAAATAAGCTCGGATAGGATCGCTTCAAAAGCTACCACTCGGACTTAGCTCGATCGAGTTGGCTTCATACTGGAAGGGTGGAAGATCTACAATCTACGGACTCTATTGTTTCTTCCTCTACTTTATTCATCATTAGATCATGGTTTTCATTACGATCAAAATCAACATCATGAATCAACTTGGTTAGACCACAAAAATGCAAGTAACGCAATTGGTGATCCCTCTTTAACAATGTGTCCTCTACATTAAGTTTTCGAACACCTCTCCCGAATGCTTTTTAAAGGAAACTTGTAAGTTATACTATTTCTCATCGGGTAATCAACCTTTCGAGTCTATCTTTCAATTGTAGTATTCGGTCTCTCATGAATACTGAGTACCTTTTCTCCATAAGTTGTCTCATACTTAAAAGGTTACTCTTGAGATCAAAATATAATACACATCTCGGATCGATCTAACTAGGTCATCTCTTTGTAAGAGATAAATAATACCTCGATCTTTTATCGAGATCTCTAAAGCATCTCCAAAAGACTCATGAATATCTTCAATTTTCTCCATTTCACTGAATAGGTATTTGTCCCCACACATATGGTTACTTGCATCCAATCCAGATACCATGTCAAGTTGTGATCAATATCTTCCTAAACTCCATTACTATTATTTTTCAAGTTAAGATTGATCATGAAAATTATTGTTTCTACCTCTACGAGATAGGTCTCTTAGTTCGACATTCTATCACCAAATGCCCTACCTTACCACAATTGTATTACTTTTTCGAGTTAAGATTGATCATGAAAACTATTGTTTCTATTTCTATGAGATAGGTCTCCTAGTTTGACATTCTATCACCAAATGTCCTACCTTACCATAATTATAATACTTGTCCGAGTAACAATCATTTGCATAATGGTCATATTTGTCACACTTAAAATACTCAATATTATAGGTCATTGACCAACCTCCTCTCCAACCATATCCTCTACCATGCTAATTTTGTTGGTTTCCTTTCTCCTCACGACCTTTACTATCTTGGTCTCGACTATTACATCCTTATTCTTTACCTCGAGTGTTATGAGAATAGAAAGCTTTCACTTATTTCACAATTTTCTAACTTTAGAGTGTTTGAATTGTTGTCTTCTCCTTCTTTTCTTCTTTCAAGATCTTCTATACAATATGATTTTTAGGAAGCGCCTCTCCATTTCAGTTAAGCTAGTTCACTACGGTTTGAATGTGTGTGATGCACTCAGTAACTCCTTATGACTTCTTTATTCTCATGCTCTCTATCTCGTCATGTAGTGTTTATAGCCGAACTTGTTTGACTCGATCATCACCCTTTTGTGTTCTCTCCAACACATCTTACACTTTTTTTGAAGTTTTAGCACTTGTTATCTTCTTAAAGATGGATTCATCAACAACTAGGTATAACATGTACATAGTTGTGCTATCCTTTATACGACCGGGCCACACTATTTACTAAACTGATCATCACTCTCTTCAAGCTCTCACACTTAAACACTCAAACCCTAACTCTTGATACCAATTTGATAACGAAAAATTTCTGACAACTATATATTATTGATTCTACAAATTACAACTACTTCTTTTCCCTTATAATAATAAAATACAACTACTTCTTTAATTTACACACTATGTTTTCCCTTTTTTGAAAACAAAACCTTTAGATTGATTCATATAAATTTCTTCCTCTATTGTCTATTGAGCACATAAAACCTAGACATTGTCCATTTTTATTGAATTTTCCATAAAATTCATTATAAATTATAATCTTAACTTTTCTATCTTATCAATGAACGTCTTTAAAATATCTATTAATTGAGATTTTTCATATAAAATATACAAATAAAATAACGTGAGAATCATCAATAAAAATAATAAAATAATTTTCATCACTTTAAACATAAAAAGGATTCACAAATGTATATTATTTTTAAAAGTTTATTGCTTCGTGTATTAATAATTAAATTTTGTATACATGCAAGAAGATATTAATAATCTAAATTAATATAAATAAACTAATTATTTATGTTAATCTATTTTTAGATCATGAAAAAAAAACACTATTATTTATTTAATATATTCCTATTGTACTATTTTGATGAAGATTAAATTATAATATTATGTGTATGTATGTAAAAAACAAAATAGTTATCAATTTCTGTTTTTTTTAAAGAACTACAAATAACTGTATTGTTTATTTGTACTGTAAATTTGAGTGAAGGTCCACGCATAAGCGTAAGCATCAGCACAAATAAAAATGACTAAAAGAATATTTTCCTCGATTGATCTTATTTACTCGACTTAGAATAAATATAATATACAAACCGTAATCTTAGGAAACTAATAATATCATACATATATTTAGGAAACTAATTATAAACTAAATATATGTTTACCTGAAATACAATAACAAAATATCACTACAAGAAAAATTGAAATTACCGACGGACAAAATATGTCGATAAATAAGAAAAATCCTTCGATAAATATATATTACCGACATATTCATGTCCAGTCGGTAAATATTTGTATTATTTATTAAATTTTTTATTTATTTATGACATCCCCTCCCTTTCTTAATATTATTTATTTATGTTTTTATATTTTTAGAAGTTTGAATTATAGTTTAGATTAAAAGAAATGTCACTTACAGGATTCAAACCTAGTACCTTAGAGTTGGAGACCGATACTCCAACCACTAAGCTACCAATTTTTTTCAATTATAGCTTACAACAAATTATATTTATATACAAATAAATGTATATCTAAATAAATATATAAATACAATATATTTATATATTTATATATTTATATATTTATATATTTATATATTTATATATAGTTAAATATTTATTTTTTAAAATTATTTAATTTAATAAATTATTATAAATTAATCTAATTATGATTAAATTAATTTATTAAATGGAAAAAGTATTTAATTTTTTAATTAGGTGAATAATTAATTTATTAGAATATATTTAAAATTAAGTAATTATTATATAATTTTACCAACGGATATATTCGTCGGTAAGTAATTGTTAATTTACCGATGGGTTTACCGATGGGTTTACCGACGGATATATCCGTCGATAATTATTGTTAATTTACCGATGAATTTACCGAGAGATATATCCGTCGGTAATTAACTATTAATTTATCGACAGATTTACCGACATATATATTCGTTGGTAACTAATTATTAATTTATCGACGGATATATTCGTCGGTAAGACCAAATTCTACAAATATTTTATATCCGTCAGTAATAACTAATTTTCCGACGGCTACAAATTCGTTGGTAAAAATCTATCGGAAATAAGCGATTTTCTTGTAGTGTATATTTACATATATCTTAACACACACCCCACAGTCAAAGTAGGAGTACGACGGACACTGAGACTATCCCTAAAATCATCAAACAACACATGTGGAAGTCCCTTAGTAAAGATGTTTGCAATCTGATATCATGAAGAACTCGAACCTGACCACGTGTAACCTTTTCCCGTACAAAATTTATGTCCATCTCAATATATTTGGTACATTGACGTTGCACCGGGTTGCCCGATAAATAGATAGCACTAATATTGTCACAATACACCAGAGTAACCTTGGTAATCGGACAATGCAATTTCAATAACAAATTTCGATGCCAACACAACTCAAAAACCACATTAGCAACACCCTTATACTCAACCTCTGCACTAGATCGAGAGAGTGTAGATTGACGCTTGGAGGACCATACACCAAGTTGTCACCCAAAAACACACAGTAACCCGAGGTAGAACGTCTCGTATCAGGGCACCCACCCTAATCAGCATCAATATAAGAAACAAGAGATGTGGTCGAAAATGAAATGAGATGAAGACCAAGATCAAGTGTGCCTTGTAAATACCGGATAACGAGTTTGAGAGCTTGCATATGGTCCACCCTCATATCGTGCATATATAAGCACACCTGTTACACCACATGAGAAATATCCGACCTGGTGAAAGTGAGATATTGTAGATCCCTAGCAAGACTCCTATAAAGAGTGAGATTTTTATAAGATGCACCAGAAGTAGTACCCACCTTAGCGTTAGTGTCAACCGGTGTTGGAGATGACTTGCAGGAAGACATACTAGTCGGTCAATAATTGCCTCAGCATATTGCGCTGTGAAAGGAACATACCACCCTTATGCTGGGTCACTACAATGCCAAGAAAATAGTTCAAAGGACCAAGATTCTTCATAGCAAATTCTGAGCTCAGAAGGTTCATAATATATAATCAGAGAGCATGAAACGAGACAGTAAGAATAATGTCATCAACATAGAGAAAATTTAAGTCATGTGCGAACCATTTCGATAAATAAATAATGAGTGATCACATTTGCTATTTGAGAAACCAAGATATATGACATAATCAACAAACCGTTTATACCAAGCACGAAGTGCTTGTTTAAGCCCATATAAAGACTTGCACAAACTGCACACATAATCCTGATGAGTACGGTCACAATACCCCAATGGTTGATGGTTATAAACTGTTTCTTGTAGCTCACCATGAAGAAAAACATCTTTAACATCCAACTGATGTATGGACCATGTCTTTGAAAGAGAAATAGAAAGAACGGTGCGAATCGTAGCCAGTTTCACTACCAAGCTAAAAATTTCACCAGAATCAATGCCAATTTGCTGAGTTTTCTCATTACCTACAAGATGGGCTTTATGCCTCTCAAACACACCATTAGATTTCTCTTTATGAGTAAAAATCTACATAGACTGAATAACATTAACATTAAGTGGACGGGGCACCAACTCCCACATCTTATTTTTAATAAGAGCATCATATTCATCATCCATGGTCATTTTTCAATTGGGATAACGAAGAGCCGCAACTGGATTACGAGGTAATGGGGACCGGGTAACGGAAGTGGTTAAGCCATATTCATCATCATATTTCTTGTTTGGCTTAAAAATGCCTATTTGGCTTCTTGTGACCATACGGGGTGGTGGGATGAGAATATGAGGGGAAGGTACAGTTTGGTCCGCTAGTGTGGAGATAGGAGAAGAGTTAGGGGAAGACAAGTAAGTATTCTCATATTCATGAATCGAGATAGTATGATCACTACCAACAATAATGCCAGAATGATTGCTTAAATTAAAATAAGACGAGAAATTACCATTAGAAGATGTCATGTGAGAGGTAGCTCCGGTGTCCATGTACCATGATGGACTAAGGGGACTAAGAGACATAGTATGCATCGCCGCTTCAATATTTGTAGGAATATTAGAAGTGGACTACCCATTCTGAGAGGCCATGTAAGCTTATTGTGGGCGTGACCCAAGAATGCTGGGTTGTTGTTGTCTCTGTGGCGCTGGACCCCATGGCCACCCCTGGTTTGGATATGGGCATGGAGGAGCCCATTGAGGCATCCAACCCCAAGGTGGGTAATTCGGCCAAGGTGAAGACCCCCACTGTGGTTGTGGACTCCCACTAAACTGCAGAGGTGAAGACCCCCATTGTAGCTGCTATTGTGGACTCTCGCCAAACTGCTACTGACCACCACTGTTGCCCCTTGTACGGCCGAATTTTCGACTGCCAGACCCGCGACCACCGCCACCGGATTTTTTTTTTTTTCAGAATTCTTGTGAGGAATTTGAGTCATAAACGGGTTGGGAAGCACCCACCATTGTCGACTCCAATCCTGTGGCAGCCTCCTTTACCAATCTGGCTTCCTCAAGTGTGAGTATCGATCGAGCCTAATAAAATGGAGGTAGGGGATCACTCTACCGAATTAACGTCCCTACACCGTGATATGCACTTGTGAGACCCGAAACAAGTTGAATGACGAGGTGACTCTCCAACACCAGTGTTCCAACATTTTTCAATTGATCAACAAGGGACTTGAGATGTTGACAATATACCGAAGCATTCAGAGAATTCACCATCTTAGTAGTGGAGAATTTGGCCTCAAGAGTTACCATACGAGAATGTTTGTTGTCTTAGAAAATATCTCTCAACCTATTCCAAACATCTATGGTCGTGGCATTAGGTTCAATAATTATGCAACAGGTCATTGGAGATGGTTGCATAAAGTCAAGAAAGAACCTTAACATCAAGAGTCCACCATAATTCCTTTTCATCCTCAGTCACATGTACATTCTCTTTACTATTGGTAGGAAGAATAATGTGATGAAGGATCTTACAAGAACCCACGATAATTTTAAAAAGTTATGCCCATATAAAGTATTAGACATTTTCTATTTCAAGAATGATGGAAATATGATTCCGTATATCAGAAATCATAAGAGCCAGATGGAAAGAACTCTTATTGTCTATCATGACGGTGAGAAAAAGAAGAAAAATATAAATGAAGGGAAACGAAGAAGAAGCGAAATTACCCTAAAAATATGATATCATAAACAAATATTTTTCTCTATTAATTCCAATCACTGACTTAAAATAAATATAATATACAAACCACTACAAAAAAAATGCTTATTATCTACGGGTAAAATCCGTAGGTAATGACAAAAATCCGTAGGTAATGTCACTTTACCTACGGATTTCTTTCCGTAGAAAATCCGTATGTAATTTGGTCGTAGGTAATTACCTACGGAATATAATCCGTAGGTAATGCACTCGCTGGCATTACCTACGGATTAATCCGTAGGTAATTCACTCACCTAAACAAAATATTTTTATTTATTACAACCCCCTCTCTTATTTTTTATTATTACCCCCTCCCCTTTATATTATATTTTTATTATTTATAATATTTTCGAAACATTGAATTATTATTAGATTAAGTGAATCATTATCAGCAGTGATTCGAACCCAGGACTCCTGAAGTCAGAAGCTGATACTCCAACCACTAAGCCTATTAGTGATATTTTGATACTAATTTACAAATAAATTATATTTATATTTATCCGTGTAAATATATAAATATAAAATATATAAATATAAAATATATAAATATAAAATATATAAATATAAAATATATATAAATATAAAATATATATAAATATAAAAAAAATATATAATTTATATAAAATATATAAATATAAAATATATAAATATAAAATATATATAAATATAAAACATATATAAATATAAAATATATATAAATATAAAATATATTTATATTTTGATATATTTATATATTTTATACATTTATATATTTATATATTTGTATTTATATATTTATATATTTATGTATTTATGTATTTATGTATTTATATATTTATGTATTTATATATTTATATATTTATATATTTATATCTTTATATATTTATCTATTTATCTATTTATGTATTTATATATTTATCTATTTATGTATTTATATATTTATCTATTTATGTATTTATATATTTATATATTTATATATTTATGTATTTATGTATTTGTTATGTATTTATGTATTTATGTATTTATGTATTTATGTATTTATATATTTATCTATTTATGTATTTATATATTTATGTATTTATATATTTATCTATTTATGTATTTATATATTTATATATTTATATATTTATATATTTATATATTTATATATTTATATATTTTATATTTATATATTTATATATTTATATATTTATATATTTATACGAATAAATATAAGTATAATTTAATTGTAAATTATTATTAGAATATCCTAATAGTTTAGTGGTTAAGTATCAGCTTTCAATTTAAAGGTACTGGTTCGATTCTTGTTAGTGACAATTCTTTTAATTTAATATAATTTACCTACTGAATTACCCACGTAATGATATTACCTACTGATATCCGTAAGTAATGGATAATTACTCACTGATAGAATTCTGTAGGTAATATCCGTAGATAATGTACACTTTACCTACTGATAGTAATTACGTAGGTAATTACCTACTGAATTATCCACTTGATTACATTACCTACAGTATAATATCCGTAGGTAATGGATAATTACCTACGATAGAATTCCATAGGTAATATCCGTAGGTAATGTACACTTTACCTACTGATAGTAATTACGTAGGTAATTACCTACTGAATTATCCACGGATTATATTACCTACGAATAATATACGTAGGTAATGGATAATTACCTACTGGATAGAATTCGTAGGTAATATCCGTAGGTAATGTACAATTTACCTACGGATTTTCATCCGTGGGTAATATCCGTAGGTAATGTACAATTTACCTACGGATTTTTATTCGTGGGTAATATTCGTAGGTAATGTAAAATTTACCTACGAATTTTTATCCATAGGTAATATTCCGTAAGTAATAAGCTTTTTTTTTTTAGTGAACATTAATCTTAAAAAACTAATTAGATACCTAATAATATCATACATATATTTAGAAAACTAATTATAAATTAAATATATAAAATATAATAACAAAATATACGTTAATAATGACTGAGATGGTTCTTGGCAGATATACAAAAGAGAACGCTGTCAAATTATTCGAAATTAAAACCTGCATTATGCTTCACGGCAAGGACTTTAGTCATTTTTTTCTATGCCACAAATCAAGAGCTTATCTATAGTTTACGTGTAATTCCTTCACATTATCTACACCTTTTACGCGTAATAATGCAGAAGAAAAGCCAGCCAAAGACCAATGAATATTACATGTGACAATAACTTGTTCCAATAAATACGTGCATGACTTGTATGTTTACCTTTTCACTATAAAGTCTGTGTTGTATGTGTTAAGTATCATCTCGCTGTCAATATTGTCGTGGGGATACAGTGTTTGGGACATGCATATGCGTAGACCTTGACCTTAAATTTGCTTTTGAATGTTTTGTGAATGTACAATTTTGGTTCGTATACAATTTTAGTTATATATTTAGTCCTTAATTTTTTAAAATTGAATAATTTGATCTACCATATAACTATTAATATAAAATGAAATAAATTATTTTAAAATCACCTTTCACCCAGCATATCCAAACTGTTTTAACAAATTACTTATTTTCATATAAATAATTCAAACACAACAAAATACATTTATAGACTAGGGATGGGTTTTTTTTAATACTACTTACACACTAAAAAACTTAATTACCCTGAAATATTTTTCATATGTTTGTTTTTATAGATAACTATCATTTTTTTATGAAAATATTTTGTGGGTAACCAATGGTTATGAGTAATTTGACATTTTTTTGCAGAAACATAAATTAGTGGAAAAAAAATTTGTAGGTAATAATAATATAAATGTGATAGGAACATAAGATAAGTTAAAATGGATGTAGATAAAATATATGTGAGAATTTCAAAAAAGAAAAATGTGTACTACCTACAAATATTATTTATGAGAAATAATATTCTTTCTTGTAATAGGAAAGTACAGCTACTTCTTTTTCTACAAATTAAAACATTAAATTTCTCCCACTGTAAATCATTCTTGAATCACTTCCAATTCCAAAGGTCGTCTTGAAGTAGGTCCCTTAACAGTGGTTGAAGTCGTTGAGTGAAATGGATTAGGAGGAACAGCTAACTTGTTTTCTTCTTCAGTTTCTAGCATGTGTATCACAGATTTTATGGATGGACGGTTCACTGGTTGCCACTGAATGCACCAAAGCCCAATAATTGCTAGTTTCTTTGCAATCTTAACACCACCTTCATCCTCAACATGGATATGTACATCTCCATCAACCAGGTTATGGATCCAATCCGGGTATAGAACATTGAAATTCTGTGTAGAAGACATGTCTACATTCTTCCTTCCACCAACCATTTCTAGCAACAGCATTCCATAACTGTAAATATCAGACTTATAAGACACATTCCCAAAGTTTCTGGAGAAGACTTCAGGTGCAATGTATCCCAAGGTTCCCCTAGCAGCTGTCATGGACACCAAACTAGGATTCTTGGAACACAATTTGGCCAAGCCAAAATCAGAAATTTTTGGAGTGAAGTTGTCTTCGAGTAACACGTTGTGAGGATTGATGTCAAAGTGAATAATGGGATGATTACAACCTTGGTGAAGATACTCAATCCCTTTAGCTATACCAAGAGCAATGTGTTGAAGCTTCTCCCAGCCAAGGAAATGGTCCCTGTCTTCTGGTGGAAATATGAAGGTTTGTAGGGAACCTTTAGGAAAGAAATTGTAGACAAGAGCACGATGGAGTCCTTCTGCACAGAAGCCAAGCAAACGAACCACGTTGATGTGGTGGATTTTGCCCATAATTCCGACTTCATTGATGAACTCATTCCCTTCTCCCTCTGTATTGTTGAGGATCTTCACAGCCACGAGAATCTCATTTGAAAGCTTTCCTCTGAATACAGCCCCATGAGCTCCTTCTCCTAACATTTCCTTAAAGCCATTCGTGATTCTTTTCAGATCAGCGTAGGTGAATCTTGCAGGCTTTTCTGCCCTGTAATCCTCTAAAAACTTGTCCACTCTTGCTTGGTCTTCTTCCTTCTTTCTAAAGTAGAGGATGATCTTAAAGGCAACAATTACCACCACTCCCAAAATAATCGAGCCTACAATAACAGTTGGAGACTTAATTAAAAACGGAGAGAAAATAAATTAATAACTTTTTTCTGATTACGTACTTTTAGTGGGATTCAATTGCTGAGGAAGAAAATATATTAAAAAAAGTGAACGAGTAGGAAGTATGACAAATTTATATATATATTTACAGGGACAGTGGCTGGAACATAAAATTTATAAAAATAGTGTGAAGTTAAAATTAATAAATGAAATAGTGTGAAGAAGTCTCAAATCTCACCTGTACTAGCAAACCTTAAAGATTTAGGAAGGTGAATTCTTTTCCCTTTGCAGTCAAAACATTCGATTTCTCCTTCTGTGTTGTTGTCGTTCTTCCATTTACATCTCTTGCCTTTGGCTTCGCACTCAGCACAAATTGCTTTGGACCATCTCAAATACATATAATTGTGCATCAGGCTGGATGCATCGACTGGCGCAATGATGTCGAACATCTTGGTACAAGATATTAAATCCCATGCGGTGACACTTTGTAAAGAACTAATAATGTAAATCGGACAGGAGATCCTATCTTGTGAAGAACAGTTGAAGAAGCTCAAGTTATAATTGTGTGATCCATAATATGATTCAAACTGGTAACTCTGAATAAAATCGTTGAGTTGTCTAAACTTGTTCGAAAAGCAGTTTTCCGGGTCAGTTAACGTAATTTCCTGCGATTCGTAGCCTATGTCAATGACTTGGAGTTTGATGGTAGGAAGGACAAGCATGGTTTGATTTTGATGAGTGCAAGAGAGGCAAAGACGGGGATAACCACATCCCTCGTGCATCCCCTTGACGAGTTGGAAGGGAAATCGGATGAGCGGTTGGTTCGGCCCACAAGACAATTCCTCCTCGCACTTTTTATGAGCGGTGCCAGTTTTGATAAGAAGCAGCATTAGCAGTAGCAATGGCAACAGTTTTGATAAGATCGCCATCCCGCAATGCAGGGGCTTCTTTTCTTTTTCCGAAAATAGCAAACCAACCTCTTTTAGTTTATGCTTACAGTTTTAATTTATATATATAAATTTAAGGAGACACACTTGGTTTATTATTTAATTATTAAATAAATATTATTATATTAAAGTAATATAAAAATAAAGTAAGTAATAAATATTGTCACGGATCAACTTTAAATTATATAATTTAAAAATAAAGAAAGTAATATAATAATAAATATTATTATTATATTAAAATAAGAATTTGTAGTAAAAGAATTATCAACTAATTATTTCTCTTCAATTTATATTTTTCTTTTTCAGTTAAAATTTTTCATTTTTAAGATGAGCCGCAGAAAACAAAAGTTGGCGGAACAAAACAAAACAAAATTTTAATTTATTTTATTTATGTACCATTGGATTTCATATTTTATTTATATTTATTTATTTTAAATTATATAGGAGTGTTGTTTATATTTTATATTTATTTATTTATTTTAATTATGTATATATTTATTTATTTTATATTTATTTATTTTTCTTTTGTTACATATTAATTTAATTTTATATTTTATATTTATTTATTTTTAATTATGTACTAATTTTTATAATTATTTATTTATTTTTATTTATTTATTTTATCTAATGATTTTATTATTATTTTATATTTATATGATTTAATTTTTTAAAATTTTATTAAAGAATAATATTTTATTTTTATTTGTTCATATATATTATTTATTTTATCTCAAATTATATCCTGATTCTTTTTTATTAATTTATATTTTTATTATTTAATTGTTTTTTTTTCAAATTTTATTAAAAAATAATATTTTATTTATGAATATTTGATAATATTGTAATTGGAAGTTAGATATTGTGAATTGAAATAAGTAAATATCACTAAAGAGTGTTTAATTTTAGGTTAATATTATTTTGACTAACCACCGTAAAAAATCAATTCAAATTTTCATAATAACTGGAAGATGATGATGAAATTGAAAACTTGATTTTGTATATTATTTGTTCTCACTTCTCAATTTTACCTTTTGTGCTTATACAACTCAAAATATCAGTTTAAATAGATATAGGTGTCAAGTCATAAGACAAATAACATTCATAAATCAACCATTTTTAGAGAGAAAAATGCTTGTAAACTTTAACAGTGGTTTAATATGGAAGCAATAGAAACTTATAAATTTCATATATAAATATTTTATCTCATGTTTTACTTTTTGTCAAGATTTAATAGAAAATAATCACCTTTTAAAATATAATAAAATTAACAACTTAAAAAAACATCACATTTGATGATATGATAGCAATGTTTTATAAAAGACTTGTGAAATGAGTCAATTATGAGATTTTATGAATAATAACTTATATAAATCCAGATTATAAATAATAAGAGAAACAATTAGAATTGTCAAAATAAGTGATCTAGTTTAACCTTACTTGGCCCCACAGACCAAGAAAAAAAATTGATAACTCAACCTAACTTATATTTTTTTAAACGAACTTTTTAGCTTAATTTGACTGTATGTTAAACATACTAACAAACCATTTTTTTCGATTAAAAATAAAAAAAATCTTAACATATCTATACTAAAATAATTAATTAAAAATAAAAAAATCAAAGATATTTATAAAATTAAAATTATATTAATAAAATTATTTTTTATTTAAATATAAATGTTTTAATATATAAATTATAAAAGAATGGATTGATCCCATAATAAATTAAGAGTTCAAAATTATTCTTCATTATCATCATATATTTTTTATTAATTTACTAATATAAAATAATAATTAATCTTAACCCTTATATATATTAAAAATAAGTGGTTGTCATATACTTACTCATATATTTCTTATTAGAATAAGTAAATCTCTTATCAAATTAAATTTATAATACATATATATTTTTTAATAAAATAATAATTATTCTATAAAATGGACTAACTAATCCGATTAGTCCCACTCTAAGTTCATGTAGATTATGACTTAAACAGATCTGAATTAAAATAGATCTGATTCAATTTAAACTACAAATTTTTTTTTCTAATTTGATTTATTTCTTGGACCTTTCAAATCGGCTCATCAAATTAAGCCTATTTTAATATTCTTAGTAACATTGAGTTGAGGAAAGGAATATGATGAACACATTTTATCAATAATTGTATTAACGTATTTTATATATATTTAGCATATTTATTTAATTAATTATTAGTACTTAATATAGTTTTTTTAAAATGAAAAAAATATATGTATGAATCTAATTTATTGCTAAATATTTTAACTAATTTTTATTTTTTTAGATGAATGATAAATTAAAAAAATTATAAAAACTTTAAACTAAGGAAACTGCTCAACACTATAGAATTTACTTAGCAAAATTTATCTAGAGATCTCATTTCTAAAATTATTGAGCAAATGAGTAGAATCTTAAATAATAATTTTCATTTTTTGATTTTCAAGTTTTAGATGTCAATTTCTCAATAGATTTTCTTCTCTTTATGATGTTTAATTTTCAAATATATTTACAGAGTTTATTATACGAATAATATTTTAAAAATAATCGATTCAAATTATTTTTTATTATATTTGTTTATTTTTATTTTATTTTTTCACTTTAATATTCGTTCTCATCTTCCTCTTTTCTTTTTTATTATTAATTTTGGTTTTCCACTCCTAAGTTATAATTGAACACCCAATTAAGTTGACAAAGGTTGTCTTTTATATATGTCAAGAAACATATCACTCATTATTATTTGGGGAGAAAAATATGCGTCCACTTGACTCAAATTTTTTAAGGAAAATTTATATTTTTACAGTTGATTTTGGATAAAATATTAATAAATAATGATTAAATAAAAAAAGAAAAATTATAATTATAAATATTATTTATATTTTTAATTAATTTTACTTTTTTAAATAATTAGTTAATAACTGATAATTTTAATAATATTTTTATATTGAACTTGTAAATTGTGTGGAAATGCTTTCAGATTGTCTAAAAAATATTTTTTTATTTTTTTATGTTATAGTAAAGAGTTCTGACTAAATATGAACACCTTTTTAAACTGTTTTGTCATATTTATTTTGAAAACTAAAATAATAAGATATTGTTTTTTTCGAGTACTAAAACTAAAACTTATTTTTAAAAATCATTATTTAGATATTTACAAGGAGACATTCATTTCAAAATACGAAATAATATGCATAATTTAATTTAGATTAATAATAATAATATTATTAAATTTCAATTCTTAACCCATCTTTAATTGTTTTTTTGCGTTTGTTAAGCATATATAATTTAATGTAGACAAATATTATATTCAAAAATAAATTTTATATTTTTTAAAATTATGCACTGAATTAGAGAAAAATTGAAGTATGTACCGTTTCAAAAATTAAATTGGACATTTAATGGTTTCTTTTTCACATTCATTATATAACAACACACAACCATATAGAAATGTACAATATTTAAAGTTTATAAAAAATAAATGTCTAAATTTTATATTTAATTAAATGAATTATATGTATATATTTATTTATTTATTTTGACAATCACTTTTATAAAAAAAAAAATCATCCTAAAAATCATATTATTATATATTTGTAGTTGTTTCTTTCCTCTTCGTCACTCAGTTACCTGGAAAGATGGTGGAAGTTCGTTCTTTTAAATGTGTCTGCAGTTAAAGTTGGAACAGAAAGAGATTGGGCGTAAGATGTGGAAAGAGAGAGCATTATTGGTGACGTTGGTGTTTCTAATATACCAAAGTTGTGGTAGCAACAAGGAGCAAGAGCATAGATGCCCCCCTTCTTCCTGTGGCAAAATCCACAACATATCTTATCCATTCCGATTGAGAGGAGACCCAAAAGGGTGTGGCGACCATAGGTACGAGCTAGCTTGTGAGAATAATGTAACCGTGTTATATTTGTACTCGGGAAAATATGATGTGCAGGCAATCAACTACAATAATTTCACAATCCGACTGACGGATCCTGGACTGCAGCAGCCAAACTGCTCCTCCCTTCCTCGCTATTTTTTGTCTCAATCCAATTTCACTTTTAGTACTTACTACAGCCGCATCTCGGATCCCTACCAAGCATATGAAGATTTTTCTGGCCCGATGCTTTTCCAGTATATAGTTTGGTTGAATTGTAGCCATCCTGTTAGCAGGAACAGAAAGTATGTGGATACTGGTGGGTGCGTGAATGGGTACATATACGCCATGGCTGGTCACTTAAGTGCCGGGGACTTAGAAGTTGGTTGTGAGGTAAAGCTGGTTGCTCGTACATCCTGGTGGGGTTTGGACACAAATAAGTATTCCTATTCCTATGCCATCATCCACAGAGCGCTACTCTATGGATTCCAGCTTTCATGGATTCCTGTAGCCTGTGAGGATCACTGTAATAAAAGATATTGCGATTTCAACTCTTCCACCGACACTCTTCGATGCTTGGAAGAAGGTCGTACAGGTTTTTAAAATTTTCCAAAAATGAAAAAAATTATTTTCATAAAATTGTTTTTTTTTTGTGATGTATAGAGTAAAGAGAAAATATAAAATAAATTACTATTTCATTATATAAAGAGAAAGCATATTATATATTATGCATTTGGAGGAGAGTGAGGTGAAAAATATATGAAATATTATTATTATTATTATTATTATTATTATTATTATTATTATTATTATATTGTGAGGAAAGAATAAAGGGAAAATTTTTGTTATGATAAAAAGGGAATTAATAAATGATATGTTCATATAACATCACTCTTTTAAAAAAAAATTGATATGTTCTTTTTGTATTTTAGCTATTTGTATGAACACATGGATTAAGAAAAATGGTTTAAAAGAAGAATGGATTAAGAAAAATGATTGGTAATGAGTATTAATTTGTGAAATTATGTAAGTAGTATTCTTTGTTCCCTTGTCCTTGATAATCTCATGTTCATATTTTCTTCCCTTTTTTGTTATTTTGAATAGGGTGGGGGCGGCAGCTGCTATCTTTTGTAGGAGGTAAGGATTTTACTTATTTGCTTTACCTGTGTTTCAATTAGCATGTCATACCAACATTTTAATAACTATCATATTAACTGATGTACAACATTTGAAACTTTCTAAAGTTTAATATGCTTTTAATTTTTACAAATTCAAAACTATAAAATCATTCTAAAGAAAATTTAATAAATTGAATATTTAAATCCCTCAACCCAAATTTGAAGCTGAATTCCCTCAATATTTTTTTTAATTCTGTATATATATTTAATTCACAATCCATTCATATTAATTAAATTGGTAGTCTACTGAATCTATATTTTACATTCAATTGTTAATCTATATATTTTTTTAACTGTTATCAACTCTAGTTTTTTTTTCTTTTGCAGCCACTTTTCTTATATTCTGTTGTTAATCACTATTCTTTTGCTGTTATTAACTCCAGTTTTTTTGTTTTTTTTGCTTTTGCAGTCATTTTTGTTTACTATAGTAGAAGGTGAGTTCCTCTATTTCTATATAATTTTTTAATTAAACGCGAAAGAATACAGTTCACTTTGTTTCTATCTCATGAGGTTCCATATTTCTGTATTTTATAAATCATAAATTTTGTTTATATTATATCTTGATCATATTTGTCATATTAATTTACAGGAGTGTTTGAAATAACTGGATCAGACTACCATTATTCTGATACTACCATTTATGAATCAGCGTCATTAACCTTCGGACACTACGTTGTACCATACTTAATAGTCAGATATTTAGTTGGAATGATATTGTTTATTGTTCTTTTGATATACAAGTGGAGAAAAAGACATTTGTCGATATATGAAAATATTGAAACTTATTTGGAGCAAAATAACTTCATGCCCATTCGATACACATACAAGGAAATCAAGAAGATGACTACAAGTTTTAAAGAAAAATTGGGAGAAGGAGGTTATGGCTCTGTGTTTAAGGGAAAGTTGCGTAGTGGACCTTACGTCGCAATAAAAATGTTGGCTAAATCAAAGGGTAATGGACAGGATTTTATCAATGAAGTTGCAACAATTGGAAGAACGCATCATCAAAATGTAGTGGAATTAATTGGGTATTGTGTGGAGGGTTCAAAACGTGCCCTTGTATATAAATTCATGTCCAATGGATCTCTTGACAAATTCATATTTTCCAAGGATGAAAGTGTACATTTGAGCTATGACACAATATACAATATAGCAATTGGGGTAGCACGTGGGATTTCTTATCTCCACCATGGGTGTGAGATGCAGATTTTGCATTTTGATATCAAACCCCATAACATTCTGCTCGATGAAAAGTTCACCCCAAAGATCTCTGACTTCGGATTGGCAAAACTATATCCAATAGACAACAGCATTGTGACTATGACAGCAGCAAGAGGAACAATTGGGTACATGGCTCCAGAATTGTTTTACCAAAATATTGGGAGGATATCGCATAAGTCTGATGTTTATAGCTTTGGAATGCTTCTGATGGAGATGACAAGCAAGAGAAAAAACCTAAACCCCCATGCAGATCATTCTAGCCAACTTTACTTTCCCTTTTGGATTTATGATCAACTTGACAAAGAGAATGATATAGAAATGGAAGATGTCACAGAGGAGGAGAACAAATTAGCAAAAAAGATGATCATAGTTTCACTTTGGTGTATCCAATTGAAACCAAATGATCGTCCCTCAATCAATAAAGTAGTCGAAATGCTTGAAGGAGACATTGAAAACTTACAAATACCTCCAAAGCCGTCTCTATATCCACATGAAACAGTGGAAGATAACCAAAGAATTGATTATTCCATGCAGATTGCCACCAGTGGTAGCTATGCTAGATGATGAATAATTATTTATTTGTTTACGTTATCTAAGTTTTCTGTTGTTCTGTATTCTAAAGTTTGTGTTTATGACAATATCAGTAAGTATTTGATTTAATTTTCAATCAATTTGTCAGAAAGATAACTATAAAAATTCAAGTACTTTAAATAATTTGCTATGCCTTAATTAAATCCAAAATATTTCCAATATTGACTATAAAAACCTTTTATTTTAACATAACAACAAATGATTATTAGAATGAAGTGGTCTCATTATGTAAAGGTAATATGATCCAAAATTGTTCGAAAAATAAGTTGGGCCTAAACTTGATCATAACATTGGAATACAAAAATTCTAATTAAAAAGTAACATTATAAACATCTATAAACCGAGGTGTTTTCCATAAATAAAAATATCTCTTGGCATATTATGGGGACATTGCCAAAAATGAAAAAATGAAAGAAATAATACTAAAAATCATTATATTATTATGCGTCCATGTTAGGAATCTAAATTTGGATTGAAACGTTTAAAATCGGACATTGATTAGAAATTTGATAAAATTTTATAGTAATTCACATTCAAATAATCCTACATGCTAATTAGATATGCATTTCCAAATATCAGATTTCTAAAAGATTTAGAATGGAGTTTATAAAGCATCAAGTATCAAGCTTTTTGTTGCAGTAAAAACATATGCTCATGAAAGATCATACAATGCTTGTAACCGACCCGCTTTTGAAACAATCAGATTAGGAATTTTTGTTCAAAACAGTTTCAGAACGACTCAAATATAATAAAACAACAAAAACTTTAAGAATTAAAGAAAGGGCAAAATCAAACATTTAGAATTACCCCAATATTCATGCTTAAACCACTCTAGAAATTCACAAAACAAACAAGTTATCAAAAGACAAGCTCACAATTTTATGATCTAATTTGGCTAATTCAAGTTGAACAATCAGAAGTTGTGAATAAGATTTTATCGGTAAAGGGACTTCTCTTTCCACCACTTAATTTTCAACTTTCTTTTTCGTAGTTGTTCTCGGCTTTTTTTCTAAAATCGTTGCTCGTGACAAATTTTGATTTCCCATTCTTAAAATCAAATCCATACTGTGTTTTCAATGTGAGAATCCAGAATATGGATAGGTTAGTAATGGATGGGTGATGAATGATTTTTTTTTTCTTCATGTGTTTAATGTTAAGAATGATGACATTTACGGAAAGAAATAACAAATCACAAACACTGAGCTTTGTACTATTTTATTATTATTGGTGTAGTAGGTCTTCTAGTTCCTCAAAAATAAATGGATCCTAAAACTATGAAATAGTTTATGTTTCTTCTATGAATTCTTGGTTCAGGGGTAAATTCCTTTATTGAAAAAAGTGTTTTATTTTTATTTATTTATTTTTTCGAAAATAAAAGAAAGTAGGTGAATGGGGACCAAAACTAAAGAACCCACAACCAAGTGACCCAAATCTAACTAACGTCATGAGTTGCATGATGGAATAAGAAGCTCAAAATGTTAAATTCAGGTTAGACGGGATTGCTGGAGTTGGGCCGAACCGGACCATAGTTGAGCCCTACATTCAACACATGATGATGCTGCTCATTGAATGCCAATACCCGCCCCAAATAATCCCCTTTCCCTCAAAACTTTCTCGGAAAAGAAAAGCACTGCAAAATTTTTACGACAGAGTCGAAATTGCAGTTAAACTTAAAACCCATCCACAATCCCTTTTCTTTTATTCTTTTCATATTATTTTCTTTTATTTTTATCTTTCTTTTCTTTCTCATATTTTGAATCCCGCGCAATCCCAATTCGCTTCTTCTTCTCGTTCTTTGTTTTTGTCCTTCTGTCCAGTTTTTAGGGCTTATCATTCTGTTTCCGCATGTTTCTCGCGCCCTAATAATTCTCTCAGAAATCTCGCACCGACGCCCGAGAAACTCGCCAATTAGGAACCACTTCGATGGCGGAGGATACGATTCCTGTAGGCGGCGGCGATTCGTCGTCGGCAGCGAGGGCTCCTTCGTCATTCGTGAAGAAAGGCGACCGGCAAATGTTCACGGTGGAGCTCCGCCCAGGAGAGACTACCATAGTGTCGTGGAAGAAGCTGATGAAAGACGCCAATAAGTTTAACAACAAGGGACTCGCTGCCGCACTAGAGCACCTTCCCAATGTGAACCCTGCGCTCGAGTCCAGAATCGCTCCGGTGAGCCTCTTTTTTCAATTTTCATTAAGGTTCCGAATTGTTACGACTATGTTTTGGCGTGTTTCTGAAATTTATATGTATGAATATTGTGATTCGAGAGAAGGTAAAAATGTGTGCGAGTGTTAATAGTTAATGGATGATATTTTGAATTGTAATCTGTAAGAGTGGCTTTCTACTGAGCTGTGGCTTTTTTTAGTTTGGCACTGAAATAAGGGTCTGGATAATGCTAGGTTCTGAGAACATGTTCCGCCAAAACATTCATGACTGACCTGACATTGTTTCTGTCTATAACAATTTAGTTTCCTCTTTTGGGAAGTGCATGTTTCTTGCTGGTTTTTGAAAACGGTGTGTGCTGTCTGGCGCTGCTCTTATGGAAAATGATCTGAAAGGGTTTCGTCCTGGCAATGTGAAACTGCTTCTTTCTGGAAGTACTTGTATTTGACTTCAAATTTATTAGTTTTAATGCATAATTACATTTGTTTGTGCCGGCCTACTCATGGAAAATTACCTGAAAGGGTTTCATTATGGCAAAGTTGAATTGCTCCTGGAAGTACTTGTATTAGAGTTCAAATTTATTAGTTTGAATGCATAACAACAACGGTTTGTGCCACATGGTGCTGCTCTCATGGAAAATCATTTAAAGTGTTTTGTCGTGGCAAAGTGAAATTGCTCAGATAAGTACTTGTATTTGATTTTTTTAGTTTGAATTCATAGCAGCTTGTTTGCGTGGTGCTGTCCTTATAAGAAAATGATTTGAAAGGGTTTTGCCGTAGCAAAGTCGAATTGCACCTGGAAGTACTTGTGTTTGACTTAAAGTTCATTAGTTAGAATGCATATCAACAATGGTTTGCGCAAATTGGTGCTGCTCTTATGTAATTTATCTAAGAGGGTTCGTTATGGCAAAGTCAAATTGCATCTGGAATTACTTGTATTTGATGACAAATTTATTAGTTTGACTACATAACGAGAATGGTTTGTGTTGCATGGTGCTTCTCTTATGGAAAATCATTTGAATGGCAAAGTCGAATAGCTCATGGAAGTGCTTGTATTTGACATCAAAATTATTAGGTTGACTGCATTATGCATATTGATTTAATTCTGTTTGCCATTTTGTTTTGGCACAGTATAATTGTGTCAATGCTAAGGCAAGAAATTGTTGCTTTTACATTGATTAGCTCATTTGTCATGAAACGTGTATCTCGGATCCAAACACATACATTAATTTATTTGTAACATGAAGTTATATGAAATTATTGTACTCAAGGTAATCATACCTTTAATTGTCTCTTTCTCGTTTTATGCCACAATATAATTATTTTTCATCTGGGTATTTGTAAACCAGCAGAAATCAGCATATTGTATTTTTGGAATTGTATGTTGTTTTGTGCTTCACTATTTTAATAAAACTTGTAACTTTTAGGGACAACCTAAGGAGACTGAAGAACAGGTTGCTCCTCAGACGAACCGTTTCAGTGCTGTAATAGAGAAGATTGAGCGCCTTTACATGGTATGTGTGTATTGCTTCCCAATAGTGTTACCCAATGCTCTATACAAAAATGAATTGATTTCTGCTGTAAATTCATATCATAGATGCTTATTTAAGTATTTTATTAATTTTTTCAATCCATTTTCCATGTTGGGTATAATGGGCGGCTGATTAATTTTTAGGGTAAGGATAGTAGTGATGAGGAGGATCTAGTTGATGTTCCTGATGATCAGTATGATACACAAGACTCTTTCATTGATGATACTGAATTGGTTAGTAGTATCTTTTACCATTTTGATTTGTTATGACATTATGATTATTTGACCTTTGATTGATGATGACAGGAATTTCATGGTCCTATATAGTGACCATTTCACCTTGCATATTTTTTTTTATGTAGTTTAACTGTTCTTTCTGCAGGATGAGTATTTTGAGGTTGATAACTCTGCAATCAAACATGACGGATTCTTTGTAAATCGGGGGAAATTGGAACGAATGTAAGTGTTTCTTGTTTGAATATTTTCTTTCACTATGTCAATTTCTTTTCTTTATGAGCGCTAGCCTTGGTGTAAACTAAGGCTGCTGTCTTGTGGCCTGGAGTTCATCAGTTCAAATCCTAGAAATAGCCTCTTAACTTGCGGGGCCAATTCTGTGTACATCTTCCCTTCTCTAATCTCTCTAGGTGGTATATATGTCTGTGCGGGTGTATTTGTTAGGTTTTATGCAAAACCATTTAAAAGGTAGACCTTCATCCCTCTTCTGTATGTGCAGATTGAACATCGATTAATTGCTTTCTTGTCATAGAAGTTTATACAATTTGTAGAAGAATTTGTACGATATGATCTTTATGCTGTGTTTGGTAGAGGATAGTAATAAAGGGAAAATAGATGAGGGGAACAGAAAAGAAGAGAAATAGAATGGAAATAGAAATTGTTTGGTTAAAGCTATGTTATCAATAGCTCCTGGAGCTGCCTCTATTAGGGTGGAGTGGCTGTCAGACACAATGCAGACTTTGTCACATTGAGTTTTTTAGTTTTTTATGGAGAGGCCGTGATAGTGGTGTGTGCCCTTAGTCGTGCTTTTAGGGCATTTTAGCACTGTGGCTGTGAAGCCCTACTGATAACTGCTGCTCTGGACAGTCTTTAACCTCTATTATGCTGCCGTGGACTTCCATTCATTATGTCACAGGACGGTTCACTTTGAGGGGACGACGGTAGCTAGCAGAAAGAGGAGGAAGTGTCCGCCCACAAGGAGGGGGGTTTTGTGCAAGATGGGAGGGCAGTTTAATATTAACAGAAAGGAAGAAAGACAGACTGCCTTAATCGATTATACAAATTGCTTGATCGATTATGGTAGTGACAAGGTCTATTTCCGTATATTTCTGCGTAGTTGAGTGTGGAAATTTTTATCTGTGGACAGACAATTTTTTTTAATATTTCCACTCTTCCAACAACCTCTATTCCTTCATTTCCATACTTTTCTTTTCTTTTCAGCTTTATTTACATTCAATGAAACTAAGGGTTAGTTATGGAAGCTGAATGGACCTTAAATTTAGAGTTTTGGGGTTCTTTACACTGTCTAAATTTCCTTAAAGTGATTGCTGTAATCTTTGAAGACAACGATCTTACAACTGGATCATTAATTGAATCGATTAAAACACTAGTTTATTTAGATTTAGATTGGAGCTGAATTAGTAATAATTGCATATATTTTTAATATATTAAATGATAAAGTTATGTAGAACTATAAGAAAATTAAGTTAACCAACATTTTAAATTTGGATAAAATGATTGATCATATTGCATGTCCTACAAGATAAACAAATTTGTAATAAATAGCTAAATAAATTTATGTCTAGACCTCATATATGAGTGTATTTATTTTAAAAAATATATTAGAACACAATAATTAAAAAACTCATTTCTTTCTTGGAAGATCCGGTTCAAATCTATTTCTTGTCCTAGTTTTGGCTGGTTTTGGCACATCTGTTCTTCCCTTTAAGTTCTTTTGTTCTGTCTGACTTTTGATTATTAATGATAAATTATAAATACATCTTTAATTTTGGCTAACTGTTTCCTTCGAGTGTTAATATATGTGCTGTATAAATTATTTAATTTGTTTCTCAGAATTAGTAGGTGTCTATCCCACTATAGCAGTTTTATTGTTGATTGCTACGTACTGCTATGTAAGATTGATAACTATGAAATGAAATAACATGACATTATTTTAATGGCTTATGGTTGGATATTTTTTCCTGTTACACTTGTCTACATATGCTGTGCCAACATTTTGAATCTATTAAATTGTAGACTTGAGTAGATAAATTATTCATACAAATTCCTGATTTTATTGATTTTCTGATTCTTTCCGTATTACAAGAAATGAACCTCCAGTATTACCCATCCAGCAAGCAAAGAAAAGGTGCCGAAAAGATATACCGAAGAATCCTGGAGAAAATATTGATGGTCATGTATCAAATAAACATAAAGTGGGCAAGACTGCTGCTGGAAAAACTGCATCATTGCCTGTGAAAAATATGCTCAGTTCATCACATAATTTGGGCATACCTGGTGATCATTATGAAGACACGAATTTTCAGAGGCAATTGGATGTCTCTGGAATTAGTTTGAAAAAGAAAACTGATGCTAGATCAATGTCAGATCCCCCTGTGTGTTCAAAAGTATCAACTAATGATCCTCCTGCTGCAGAAGATGCTGATAAACAGAAGACTGGAGTACTTCAATCTAAGAACACAAGTGATAAATATAAAGATGCAAATGGATTGCCTGATTCTTCTCATCACAAGTACCACGAAAAAAATTTATCTGGACATTCAAAATCCCAACCTGGAAAATCCTCAAGTAGTGCTGACAAATTAGAAAACACTGGTCGGTCAAAAGATAAAAATGGCATCCGTGAATTGCCGGATCTTAACTTGTCTGTGGGAAAATCTGCTATACAAGCATCAGTAAGTTTAGTATCTGCTTTTCTGGTGTCTTTATTTTTATTTCCAGTATGATAAATATAATTTAATGGAACATTTAGTACCAATAATACGGTTCTCTGCCGCACTTATGGCAATTCATTTTTTCTATTCAGCTTTAAATTAAAGGCTTCTCCATCCTAATGAGCTGTATTTACCATATGAAGCACGGCACTTCCCACCAAATAAGCACTTGTATGTAGATCAACTTTCATTGCAATTAACAGATTAAATTTAATCTTGATATGCTTGTGTGCCAGGAAAAGTGTGACAAGAACCTTGGGCGAATCATACCATGAAAACTAGCAGTTGTAGTTAGGAAGCTCAAAGCCATATAAATGCCAAACTAGAATCCCATACTTCCGTCATGGGACTCAAGTCCCATACCTTGCATTTGGATCCAAACATCAGACTACACTCTGCAGCCTGATGCCATGCAGGTTGGCTATGCACTAGTCTTGAGCAAACACTGCATTGTTTTAATGATTATCCAAATCACTCATTTACTACTAAGATACGTGGTGAAAATCTTTGATATAAATTTATTTGAGACCTGAGGGAACCAAACCACAAGACTCGGCTATAGTAATACCCGGGGTTTCTCAACTTTTGGTTTTTTGGGTGAGATTGGGTGTTGGATCTGCACCCGGTATTGGACCACTCTCAACCCCAAATAGTCTGATAATTGAGGAAGCTACTTTTGCTGTTCCTTTTATGTTTAATCATCATTATACTATTACTAAAACTATAGAGGATTCATAATGTTTAAGAATATTTAAAAACATAGAAAAATGTTTATAGATTAATTAATAATAAGAAATAATAATAATAATAATAATAATAATAGAAAAGGATATAAAATATTATTAAATAAAGTATATTGTTGTAATAGAAACTACATATACAAAAAATTAGAATACACACATTTGGGATAGCCCTGGGAAGCATTCAGCTATGGACTATTATTGTGGGATTCAAGTCTCACACCTGGCAATCAGATCTAAACAGTGTGCCACATTTCACAGCATGTGCGAATTAATAAGTAGAAATGCATTGCCGATTCCCCTCCTTTTTTTGCATGACGTGAGTTCAACACTCATTATTTTTTAGTCGTGCAGCATTATTGCTTCAATAGTACCCTCGACAGGTTACCTTGGCTATTGGGGGGCATCCTTTTTTCATTTAAAACAATTTCTATTTAAGGGATATTGGTATACACGGGTTGGTTTATCTTTAAGAGAGATCTAAATGGAAACTTTGACAAATTATACTTTCCTTGTAGCATCCACTTGGTGAGATAACATTGTTCTTATTACTATGACTTCTGAATAAAAAAATTGTGAAAGTGGCCTGTTATGTGTGTAACGTATACTGTATTAGTTATGAGCTTGATTGAAGCTTTTGTGCAGAAATCTGAACATGTGCTTAAGAAAGATGGTTCTAGTGCTAGGCCAAAGATTACAACTCTTGAGAAAGCTATTCGAGAGTTGGAGAAGATAGTTGCAGAATGTAAGTTTGGAAAAAATTTTAAGCTTACATTTCTCATATTGGCAATGTGGGAAGTTTGTTTCTAATGCTAAGTTTTTATTTTAAATATTATTACAGCAAGGCCACCAACCATGGAAAACCTGGATGGTGATAACACACCTCAGGCTGTCAAACGAAGATTGCCTATAGAAATAAAGCTGAAACTTGCTAAAGTGGCTAGATTAGCGGTATTGGCAAATTTATTTTCATGTTGTTATCCTTAATACTTCTAGATATATGCACAATTTTGTACTTTTTATTTCTCGAAGTCTTCTCAGTCTTAACTTTGTATTAGAATAGAGATAGAGGGAGGGAGAGAACTAAAAAAATGTTTTCAACTTCACTGAATCTGATATATACAGAGAATAGCATTATCATATCGTAATATTGACTGTTTGTTTTTGATGCAGCAGGCAAGCCAAGGGAAAGTATCAAAGGATTTAATTAACCGGCTTATGAGTATTCTAGGGCATCTGATTCAGCTTAGAACACTAAAGGTATTTCAGCTTGATGAATATGACAGATAATTCTTTAGAGTAAATTGTTTTGGTTTCTGGTCATAATCCCCCCCAATGCGTAGCTGGCTGGCTTCTTTTTCACTGATGGTTGTTGAACCCCTATCTTAGATTAATACGGAAATTGATACTAAAGATTGTATCTCCCAAATCACTATCTTGTTGTCCAGTCCACTATATCTGTAACTTCTGTACAATTGTACTTCGTTTATTGATTAGGATAAGATTTTACAATACCATATTTAGGCTTGGAATACATTCATGACCTCTCACATTGTGAATTTGTGACCTTCTGAAAGATTGATTCTTTTCTTGAACTTCCATGGCATATGTCCGAGTCTGTCATTCTTATTTCTGATTGATAGTCTGCCAACTCTCATTTTAATAAATCTGGTTTTCCTTCAGGGATGAAGGACATGTTATTTCTTGACTTTTTTGCTTTCTCCAGAGGGACAGAAAAAGAGATTCTAAGTCTAAGATTGGCCTAGATTGTTTTTGGAGAAATACTAGCGTATGTCTTAAAAATTCTCATGAATTGGGCAAAAATTTGTAATTATTCCTTCAAAATAAATTTGACTGAACGCACACTAATTGCTATTGATTTTTTTTTTTTGAAGTTTTTCAAGCTCTCATTTTTTATGCTGTAGAATCAAGTTTAGGAAGAGTAAAGTTGTGTTGCCTCAGTGAAAAGAACTGATTCTAGCCATAGAAAAAATGTGTAGAATGTGCTGTTTGTTCTGACCTTTACGTGATCTTTCTTCATAATCTCATAGAATAAGTCAAACATCAATACAAAAAAAAAAAAAAAAAAAAAAAAACTCAAGCTAAATCTTTAATTTCTGGTAAAAGATGTTCCTTTTAAACCAGTAGGAGCTGAGTTGTTGATTTTCTAAAAGAAAATATCTGTTCCCAGCACTACAAAATTAAATTTTTAGCAATTGTGGACTCTAATTCTCAAGTGCATTCCTATAACTACTTTACAAGAGTTATCATTCAGTATTAAACAAACTCAACTTTGAACTCTATTTTTTTAACTATCCTATCCAAATAATAGTGATTTTCGGCCTATTATTATGTGTATGTCATTGTGGTCATCACAGAAATGTTGCATCTATTATTCTCTTAGTTTATATTTTATATTTCTATTCATCATTATATAGGTGTTTTGAGTTACCATTAATGCTTGAATTGAAACTCATTCTCATGCAATGTCTTCCTGCTACAGAGAAACTTAAAAATCATGATCAGTATGGATTTGTCTGCGAAGCAGGAGAAAGATGATAGGTTTCGACAGATAAAGAAGGAAGTTGTTGAGATGATTAAGATGCAGATCCCATCCATGGAGCCCAAGGTTTAATAGTTACCATTGCTATTTCTTGCTTGCTTAGCTGGTTCATTTAGCTCCTTTTAGGTTCCCCCCTATTACAATAATAATTCATACTAAACTTATTTTCACTCTTCTGGATTCTTCCCTATATGGGTTTATTTCAATTTGAGTTTTATATGCAAATCTTTATTTTGCAATAATGTCCGACAGAAATGTCCAACAATAATGTCCAAACAGAAAATTTCCCCCTCCAAATACCCCATCTATCTCCTCAAATTGTGAGCTTCCTCTGTCCTTCACTTCACTCCTCTCCCCCTGCTGCTTGGTGTTCATTCTGTTACTCTTTCTCATTCCTATGTCCTTCTTCCAATGATGCCAGCTATCCCTCTTTTCCCCATTCCGCCTCGGGCTTGGTCTTTCAAGCCCACTACACATCCTCACTTTTCACACCCGTTCTTTTTTTATACACTTGATGTATGGGCCTATCATGTTTGCATTGTATCTTGATCCAAATTTTCAGGAAATAGTGTACTTTTGATTGATAAATAGATATTTTGGTTATTTAATATGGGATGCTTTTCATGTTTTCCCTATTTTTCAGCTACAGCAGCAAGCTGGAGCACCAGGGGAACAAGAATTATGTCCTGATGGAAAAGAAACAACTAAAAGGACTTTTAGTATGGATACTGCATTGGAAGACAAGATTTGTGATCTCTATGACCTTTTCGTTGATGTACAGAAGTTTTAACCTTGAATATTTAATTTGTAGACCCTGTTTACTTTTTTTATTATGGTTACAAGAGGAAAAGATACTATTTGATTTATATGAGTCTGTTCTTAATGAATCTTATTTGCTGTTTCAGGGGTTAGATGAAAATGCTGGTCAGCAAATCAGAAAGTTGTATGCTGAGGTGGTTCAAATTTTCTGTCTTCCTCTCAATATTGATGTAGCAGAGTTAATGAATTGCTAGTGCTATCGCTAAGTTTATCATTAGTTGAATGATGAATTTATACTGCAGAGGATCTCAAACTTAATTTGTTTTTTTAATCTCAGAACTTACTCTCTCTAGGTTGATTTCGTTTATATTGTTTTCAATATCTACTTGTTTATGCTAAAATTACTACATTAGTACTATTTAAAATATTTTCTATCCCTTCATTTCAAGATCATATTTATCAATTGTGCACAGTAGTGCAATTGAAAATTGTGGAGATGCAGGAAAAGCAGGTTTTCACTGCACAACGGCACTACTGTAGTCTGCAGTGAAGCCAGTGGAGTTCCCTTTTTGCCCTAAAAGCTACACTGTTTTTAGGGTTTTTTTAACCGTTTTCAGAAAAAAAAAATATAACCATAACCCTGATTTTTTCTATGATTCCATAATACTTTTTGGAAACTCCTTTCTTCTCTCGTCTTTTTTCTGCTGTGCAACCAAACCGGTGAAACATTCCATCTCTGGCACTTTTTTCAGCAAGACCTATCTCTGTCCTTGACGGAAATTTTTCTTCCTTCTTTTTTTTCTCATTTACTTGTCTGTTTTTCTTAAGACTATTGATTGTTTATTGATAGTTGTGAATATGCCGCCAAGAAATATGAACTATAAACATTTGTTTAGCATTGTTTAAGTAATTATGTACATAAGTATGAATAATATATTTGTCTGATAAATTTAAAATAGCAATCATCTTGCTATGCACTATCCTGCTATAAATTGAGGTTTTACTGACAAGCATCACTATGAAGATTGATAATTATGTTCTAGACGTTGAAAAGGACAGGATTATCAATTGTATTTTCATGCAACGAAATTTTCTTGATTGCTATTTTTTCCATTCATCCGAGTAATAAATGATTCTCTTATTTCTGAAGCTTGTGTTACTTTGTGTGTGACTGTATTGTATATGCATTGCAGTTTGTGTCCAAGTTAATATCTTTGTATTTTATAAACTTTTTTTTTTTCCTCACTGTCGAGTGCATTGTCTTCTTCAGCTTGCAGAATTATGGCCAACTGGTTACATGGATAACCATGGGATCAAGCGTGCAATTTGCAGATCAAAAGAGAGGCGCCGTGCACTGCACAGTAGACATAAGGTATGCCTATGCAGTGAATTACTTCTAACATTGTGTAGTAATATTCTAAAGTGTCTGTAGAAATGAAGAACCTTTTCCTTATGCTCAGTTTTGAAAATTTAAGAGAAGAGTTTTTTTCATGACCATAATTTACCGTCTAGTCTGCAGATACCTTTTGTAGCTTAACTATATTGGAACAGTAGTCTTTCGATTTTTCTTCTTATCTTTACCATAATTATGGTTATAAATAGATAACTACGAATTATGAACCGCTGAAAGTATTGTTAAAATATCAAGTTATTGAACTTTTATATCCTGGATTGCGTCAAATGTTTACCATGACCAACAATGGAAATTCATATTTCTCAATTTATTGATTCTTAGTCAGACATGGCTGTGTTTTCAACAAGAACAAGAGTAAAGAATGTGAGATGATTTTCATGGTTTAAATGCTATGAATGTTATCTGTTCTTTGTATGTACAGATGACAATCGCAATTTGATATTTTGTGAGGATGATGTTTTTAGATTATTTCTATCTCACTGGTTGGTCATATTGTTAGGATAGGGAGAAAATTAAGAAGAAAAAGTTATTTGAATATCGACAAGACGAGAATGTTCAATTTGATGCTAATCCAATATCTTCACAACAAGCCATGAGAGAGAGATTAGCTACAGACTCCAGTAGTCTTAATCATGCTTCAGTAAACAGGGCAGTTTCTAATACAGGTGCCGCTCCACGGGTTTTCAATCCTTCTGTGAATGGCCCAAAACAAGAAAAACCAAAGGGAAGTTCTAGTGGTTCTCTTGATGATGTGAGGGGTGCAGCGGGTGTTTTAATAAAGAAAAAAGTAAAGAGAAAGGCTGAACAGAGTTTAGAAGGAACTCATTTTCGCCCTGATAAGATGGCGGCTTTTTCGCAAGGAGGGGAAAAGCCTCGGTCCCTAAAGCAGTCTGCAGGTCTTGTCCCCAAATCAAACCTTGAGCCAAGTTCTCTCCATGGCCTTGAGCAGTCAAGCTAACATGATATCAACTAGGATGTTTTCTCAACGGATTGTCTGCATAACAGTTTTTCCCTTATATATTTTTGGCGCAATCCTCCTCCAATAATCAGTTAATATCCTATTTACTGTTACCATTTGTAATTAATTTCTTTGCCAGGTTCCTTGATATATAGGTAGATATTTTGGTTGTTGAGCCATATTGGCAACTCAATGCTGTCTCACTATTCTTCTCGCAGGTAGTGCTGCTTCTGCAGTGACCGTCCAATGATTTGGTTCGTGTTGAACAAACGTGATAGTCGGTCATAATATGGTCTTCCAAAGTTCTATGCATTAAGGTCCTTTAAAAAATTTCTTCTCTAAAACTTCAAAAAGGTCATATTTTCATCGTGCACTGTAAATTGTCAATACATTAACATCTTTGTTAATAGAGAATTTAAACTTATTTATAATAAAATATATTATTTTGATAGTAAATTTTGAAAGAAATTAAAATTTAAGTGATTTATGATAATAATTTAAGTAACATTTTCATATATTTATTTTTCAAATCTGTATTTTTTGTTTGGTTTTAGTTGGGATGTTGTTTTAACATAATTTTTTTACTTTTTTTTATAAAGTTTGTTAATTTAAATAAAATTATCATAATTACTTTTTGGTTTCTATTGACCAAGTTATTTGATGACATTGGTTTTTGTTATTTTTTCAATTGATGATAGTAGAATGTCATTTTTTGGTTGAGATTTCTTTCCTAGATTATTGTTTAATTAATATAAAGCGGTAGTTCCATGACCTACATTGGTAGAATATTTGAGTTTAACAACTTTTTTTTTATTAGTATCAATGAGAATATTTTGGGTGAAATAAGTCAAGATTATTTTGTCAATGTTAATAAAAAATATTTTTCAATTAATATCACTAAAATTATTTATATATTAATGTATGTCGTATTTATTTTCGATTGACTTTTGTTTTTTATCAATGTTGGTGGGGTTATTTTTAAAATGTTAATTAGATTTTTTTGGTTAAGTTTTGTAGTGGTTATTTTCTACTATGTTTGCAATAATCACTTACTATGTTGTGGTAAGTTTTATATTTAATAAATAGTCTATTGAAATAAGATTAAAATAAAATAAAAATTGATTTGTCTTATTAAAATAAAATATTTAAAAAAATTATTATATATGAGAGTTATTAAAATTTATGTATTTTAATTTTCTAAAAATTGTAAAATTTCCATCTATCCGAACAAAAGATAAGTCCTCAAGCGAATTTTTTTAAATATGAACATATTTTGATTAGTGGAAGGGTGAAGTGGAATAGAAGAGTGATGTGGTTGTATATAAGTTTGTAAAATTTGTGATAGGCCTTTGTGTATTATAGAACATGTATGCTCATTTCTATTAAAATTGACAGACCAATTTTATCTTATTCTCAAAAAAGTGAGTATTTATCTTACCTGTTTGTGGATATTTTTGCAAGTACTTGTAGGATTACATACATTTTATCATTTCTATCGACAGTTTAACCATATGGATAAATCCTATGTTTTTTTTTTCATTGCAGCATTTTTTTAGTAAATTGTAATTTGATATGTAAATGTAGACCAAATCGGAGTTGTTTAATGACAAATTATTTTTGAAAGATTTCTTAGATTAAGAGTTTTAATTCCTACCCGGGTTGACATAGGATCAATAACATTTTAATTTACATCAAAGCATAAATTTTGACAAATCGATTATCTGTATAACACATTTTCATTCAGAGCCATAAAAATATTATATAAGGGTCGAAATAATTGAAGATTTTAAAACACGTAACAAACAAAACAAGTTCAAGGTGTTGGTCATCTCCTGATTTCTTTAACAACATTAGCTTGATAGATGTAGTAACCCTGTTGTTTAAGTAAATAATTGAGGTCAGTCTTTCAGCATCACTCCTCATGCAATGTTTCAACTTAACTATTCAATTTCTATTTGAGGAGGGATTTTCAAGTTTCAATTTTGTCATATGGGACATCCTAGTTGGTTGAAAGGTTAGAAATTAAAACATCCTATACTTGTAACCACCCTGATTTGTTGGGTTTAAAGTTAATTTGATGTTTCATTTTATCTTTAGAGTTGTAGTTTTGTGGTTATTCTTGTCTAAATGAGTCTATTGATGTAGAACATGCAAAGAATACGTAGAGGAATAAATTTGAATTGCTCTTTTAGATGGAAAATGGGGGCATAATGTTTATAATAGTAAAGAAACTGTTTAATAAATTTAAACGTTCTTCCAAAAATTTTAAAAGTGAAAATAACTTTTAATGAATTAAAATCGTGTTTTAATATGTTAGTTCGGCTTAAAGTTACTTTAACTTTTACATGGTCTCACAATTAATTAATTTAAACTACTGTAATGCAATAAAAACACTTAAAGGCACTTCCTTTAATGATGTTAATATTAAAAATGTAAATTAATCTATTAAAATGTTCTTCTTATATGAGAGAACATGAATGGAGGAATATATATAAAAGATAAATAAATTTGAAAAATGAATGAGTATAAAGAAATATGAAAAGATATTTTCATATCATAGTATTGATTATTTATCATGAATTAAATGTATAATGTTTATATATTAATTTTTCTATAAATTTTAACTATGTCATTTTTATTTAAAATAATTTATTTATGATAAATTATAGAAAATAATATCTATGATGCATAATGTACTTACTAAAATATCAATAGTCTATAAAAATAAAAAATTGAATACATTTTAATAAATTTTATACCACATATCAATAAAAAAATATTATTGCTATTTAATTATTATAAAATTAATACATTTTTAACAAATTATACTTAGACAGTAACATAAAAAAAGATAAAATTCTCACGCATCTTTACTTTGAAGTTACTAAATACATTTTTGAAGAAAAAATAATCACTTGTATGAATTCGTCCCCCTATGACCTGGGTTAATTCCACCGAGTCTTACAAAAAATCGGTGACTCGTCGGGCTGACAAAAAAGTAATGTTTCTTTTATAATTTTTAAAAATATATATTATTTGAAATTGTTTATAAATTTCTATTATTTATTTTACGAACTTGAGTTATTATTTAAAATATAATTTATTCTATAATATTTTTAAAAAAATTTGAATTGTAAAATTAAATTGTATTCAACTTTATTTATTATTTTAATATTTTATTATGATAGATATTTTAAAATTGTTAAATTATGTTATAATATATAACATATAATATATTTAATATTTTTTTAAAGATTACACTAATCAAATATGTCCAACCATCTGACCATGATAAGTGTTTTAATTAGGTTAATAATCACATCTTTTTAATATCATTATATCACTGTTTAATTTTTCGTGTTAAAAAAAGTAATTATTAGAAAATGATTTATTTTTAAACTATTTTTATATGCTTTTTTCATTATTTTATTGAAATTTCTCTCTTCTACATTTACGATTGAGTTATGATATTCAGACAGTCATTAATTACCAAATATCCTCCTAATAATTATTAAAAAACAAATATTATTATCTATCTATTTTATTTTATTTTTTTCTATTAATTAAAAAAATATTATTATTTTAAGATTATTATGTTTGATAAAGGAGGGATGTTAATGCTTCTTTTTCCTCTATGAATATTTGGGAAACAACTTCAAATTATTTCTAAAAGCAAAAGAAGCCCGTCAAGTCACTTACAGACACTTTTCTCTATGGAATGGAAGCACATCACTAATCCAGTCTGAATTCACTTTCCCGCGTTTTTATCTCCTCACACTTTCCCATTCTTCTCCCTCTAAACTCATTCCACAAATCAAATTTCTCACCCTAACAACTTTTTCTTCTTCTTCTTCTTCTTCTTCTTCCTCTTTCTCTTAGTTTTTTCACTTCCACTCAATTTCAACCTTACTTATTTTCCAATGGTAACAACAACTTCCAAAGCTTAGTTAGACTCAGAATCCATAATCTAAGACGAAGGCGAAGACGACGAAGATGCTGAATACGAAGGCGAAGTCGACGAAGATGTCGAAGACGAAGGCATTCCAAGGCGTGAACGTGTTCATGTCGCGAAACCTCGTGCCGCCAGAAGTCTTCGACGCGCTGCACGACGCCGTCAAAGATAACGGCGCCCAACTCCACCTCTGCTGCGACCCCTCCCGTAACGGCCCCAACGATTACCACATCATTGCTTCCAGCAAACACGTAATCAGTTCCTCACTCCCGCTCTCGTTTTTTCGCCCTCTTTTTTTTTTTTTTTTTTCTGATTCCTCTTTTTGTTTCGCAGGAGAAGTTCGATGACCTCAAATCCAAGGGCTGCAAATTGCTCGGTAATTTTCCGTTTCTGCTTTGCGATAACGATTATGTGTTTGAATTTGCGTTCTATTGTTGATTGAATCTGTCTTGATTCTATTGTATGTGTTAGACAATTCCAGTTTTAGGTTTCAGTAGTGGTATAAGAGAAATTCTACCATAGTATTTGTTAATCTTCACGTGGCACATAATCAAGTGTTATTAATTCCTTTCCTTTTTGTAAATTTTAAAAATTTAAATGAGTTATAAGCATTAGTTCGGACCATGTGGTACAAAACCACCTAATATTTTCTCCACATCTCTATAAGTGTGCCTTTGTGTTGGTTTCTGTAGTTGAAATTGAAATTGGTGTTGTTCGTGACTTTTGTTTCTTCGTTATTATCGAACAGGTCCTAGATGTGTTCTTTCGTGTGCCAAAGGAGGAAGGTCTCTGCCTAAACAGGGCTTCACTTGTTGCCTTGCCATGGACGGCGTCAAAGTACTTGCATCTGGCTTTGATATGGAGGAGAAGGTATTTTCGTTGTTGCACACGTTTGTATGTTCCTATTTTAATTAGTAGTAAATCTTTAGTTTGGTTATGATTGTGAGCACTATTTATTTACCCCGAGTTTAATAAAGTTTCGATTCAATTCCATCCCTGAATTTGAGAAATGTTTCAAAATTTTGTACTATTTTCTTCTTCACTAGTTTTTTTTCCCCCACTGGCAATAGGGGTTAAGATGCTTTACTACATTTTGTACAGTTTAGGACTAGTGGGAAAATTGTGTAAAGTGAAGGACTAAAGTGCACAACACTTACAATCTCAACAACCAAAGTCAGAGGTTGCCTCAATTGGATACCGGCAGTAGATTGTGATTATATATTCAATTTTGACAACAGTCTTTTTGGCTCATTTTCTCTGTCAGCATTACCCAGAGCTGCAACATGTCTCTCTTTGGATTAAATACTTTCTTAAAAGAATCAAAATTATGAGAAAATTTATTGAATATAAGCAACTTTTGACTTAAATATTGTCACTATTTGTGGCTAAGTTCCATTCATAGTTTCCATCTTGCCTCCCCTTTTTTTTTCATTAACTTGTCAAATTTTGTTGTGTTCATTCTCTATGTTGTTTATGGCTTTTGTAGTCTTCATTAAAATGTTATCATTGTGCTTCAGCTGCATCTGTTGTCAATTATTTTGATCATGGATGTTCGTATCAAGAGCCCGGAAATTCAACAAGTAACTAATCTAAGAGCCAAGTAGTGATTTCTCAAGGGATATAAATATGACTTTCAAGAAAATATATATAAGGAAGATAATTAAAAATTACAATGTAGTGCTAATTTCATTTTATCTGGATATTGGAACAAAGAATTGAGAACGTAAGATGTATAAGCTTGTTAAAAATAAACTAAGGAAAACAGTAGATTTGTATGAACTAATGAAGTTCCCTTTTGTATTAAAGATAGAATAAAGAACCTGATTGTTTAGAACCAATAAGGGCATGCAGTTAGTCAGACGACATGCAATAAGAATAACATCTTCCAAAAAATGTTGTGGGACATTACAATGAAGAAGAGTATCTTAGAAAGTTGACTTTAACTCTAAACCAACCTCACAAATCGGTTTGCAAGGTGAAGTGTCATCCACTTAGATATTATAGTTTAGCCATATTTATAGTCCATGTGAGTTTTCCAACATCCTCTTATTACGAGGTTTAACTCAACCTCACAAAACCGACTTTGTGAAGTGAGGTTTCCACTCGTTTATATGCTATGTTGTGGTATATAGGCACATGATGTCTAATGAAGAGTCTCCTGTGAGTTTAGAAAATACGGAAATTGGGAGGATCAATATACTTTTGCATTGTCAATTTGTAAAATTCTAATTAACAAGCCAAATATGATTTTTCATTAGAACAATTCAAACAAGAAAATTCATCTATAAATGTAACAAAATATAAATATCCCAATGTTGAACAAGGTCAATTGGGGCCCATAACTAAAACTAAAGCAAAAGTTGTTCGAAAATGAATATTAACACAAGGACCATAACTAGTATGAGTGTGTTTACCTAATTGATGAGTCACATTGAAATGACTTAAAACTGGAAAAATGAAGAAGTAAATGCAATTTCGCCACACTGACGCTTGGTTGCTCAAGATGTTGATGTTCAAGAGCAAGGTAGAGGTGACATAGGCAACTCTAGCTGTGAGTTGATATGATCCTCGAAACTCATGTTCTACTCCAATCATCTATCCAATGTGTACAAAGTTACTAGCAAACAAGATAGGTATATTAAGTTAAGAGTGCAAGTGAGTTTACTAATGGACATTGAATTAAATGAACAATTACAAACAAATAAGACAAAATGTTAGGGAAAAGTGTCCAACAAAGTCAAGGAAGAGAAAAGAGTTTGGTTACCAGTCATATCCAAGGTCTAGGAGAGTGGGACTAAGAAATGAAGGCTACAAAATTACTAGACCATGTCACAATGGTAATGAGTATGGGAGCTTTATAAGTTGCACCATGTTGGAGAAGCTCGTTATATTTAACAACAAAGATAGTAATATTAGAGGCTGGAGTCGTGAATTGGGGCCACATTGACTAATTTGGATTGCTCCCTTAGTTTGCTTCACCACTCTTCTTCAATATGTTTCCAATTCTTACAGAAGTTGCAATGAAGACCATGTCCATGACCACTATGTACCCCCAACATGTTCTCCATAATGAGACAATGACAAAGGAATCCCGGTAGATTTGAAGAGGATTCAAAAGTATGTGTAGAGGAGAGACGCAACAAGTGCTCTTGTACTATGTCATCGGTAGGAGTAATGGGTCCTGATAAAATCTGAGTTCAATAAGATCAGGTGGTAGTCTAGCAAAAGCAACAACCGTGAAGAATAGTCCTTGTTGGTTCTGAAATGTCCCTGCATCATTAGCAATGGGCAAAAAAGTGTAATATTATGCAATGAGGCGATCAAGTTTACCAATGTATGTTTGCATGTGCATGTTTTCCAATTTAGTGTTCATTAAATTATTGAGGACATTGTAAGACGAAGAACATCATTGAATAAAATTTCTTGCCCTTTGTCCCCACATCAACACAAGCATTAAAAGCTTGGCATTGTGCTTGGATGTTGGGAGAAAGGGAAAACCAGAGAACACTACATAGAGAGGTGTCAATCTACTTCCAACCTTCATGATTTTGGTGGTCAAGGGGATAGCATCATTCCAAGTGTAGGTGGCAGTTGCTATGAGTTTTTCACATGGAATAAGGGAAACATCTAGAGAGGATTGCTTGTGATTGTCTGATTTCTACTCACCCATACTCTTTATTTATAATGAAGAAGAGATACAATTCCTTATCCAATCATATCATATCTCCATATTTAAATCAATTCATATAATCAACACTAAGTTTAATTATATGGGATCAAAATTACAAAAAAATGATGAGGAAAATAACAAAATTGAAACACAAGTAGTACAAGTTAAATGGTTAAAGGGGAAAGAGACATCAATGATTATTTTGTGATTGTAAAGTACCAACCAAATTCAAAGGAAAGTTTTATTGTCCTATTGTATGTTTAGTTATATTCTATGGTGGTGAGTATTGTGTTTTAAAGGGACAAGAGAGAAGAGTGGGAATAAAGAAATGAGAATGTGAAGATGGATCTGTCGTGACACAATGAAAGGCATGGTACTAAGTTATTATATATGGGAGGGTATTGGTATGATAAGTAACAATTAAAGAAAAGATGGCAATAATTTTAAAGTAGATTAGACATGTGCAAAGAAGGTTACTTTAGTGAGTAGAGTAGATTGTATAGTTTTTAATCATGTGAAAATGGGGAGAGGGCAACACCAAGGTCATAGGATAATTTTTTGAAGATGGGTCTCATGGTGAATAAAATTTCTAGGAATTTGTTCTTTAATTTAGCTTTGTGACATCATGTGATCCATGCAGCTGATATCACCTAGTGGGATAAAACTTTTTTGTTGTTTGTTGTCGTCTCCTTTACTCCTCCTTTCCTTTTGTTTTTTTTTTTTAATCTCAATTTCCACTACTTAATGTATGTGATCTTGCAGGTTAAGATAGAAGAGTTAGTGGCTGAAATGGGAGGAGTCCTACACACTAAAACATCATTGGATTTGAACTTTGTCATTGTGAAAAATGTATTAGCTGCAAAGTACAAGGTCTGGTACAACAAGTTTTTATCCCATATTTCTAATTTATTTTTAATTATTTGAACGCACAAACACATGTTATTGTGTAAATTTTGTTGCAAGCTAGCAAATTTTTCTTTTTGTCTTATTACATAGTGTTTTATTCAGGTTCCTTATCAGCTTATGCATTCTATTCTATCTTCCATCTTGTTGTCATCCCCTCCCTACATGGATAAATGTTCCACACAAGCAAAACGGGGAATTGTATACAGTTGTGCATGTTAAAGTTAACTGAAAGAGCTACGTCAATACTTGACATTTGTTGAAGAGGGTATTTAATAGCTAGCAATTTGGACATATTTGGTGATCATTAGCTTTGATAATAGCTTACTTAGAAAGTACTATTTATTCTGTTCAAGCTCAATATCAGGTCTATATTTAGGACTGTCAACAACCTCATTTTATTACTTCTTTATTTAGAAAATTACAATTAAAGAATGGAAATATCCCTGATTTATAGGGATCCAATTATTTAAGTGTTGTTATTGTATTTCCTAATTTAGCTTTCCAATCTTGTATACATGACTAATGTATTTTAGCAATAAAATCATTCAATTCTACCCTAATATTTGAGATGGTATCTGAGCTCTCAAAATTCTAGAAGCCACCTTTGACTGCACAAACCAAAATCCTAGACGACAACCTTCATTGTTGTTGCTCATCTTAAAACCCTAATTGATAACCTTCATTATTGTCGATCATCACTTTAAAGGTAACCTTCATTATTGTCGTAATTTAACTTGTTATTCCTTGCACCTTGTTTTACTGCTGCCATGGTGGATTCAATTGATACAACAACTGAACTTCAAAATCTCAACACTGCCTATAGATTGAATGGGCAAAATTACTTGAAATGGTCTCAGCTTGTTTGTACTACTTTGAAAGGTAAAGGGAAAGCCAACCACTTGACTTATGATGCCCCTAAAGAGGAAGATCCCAAATTTACAAAATAGGAAGAAGAAGACTCTATGATTATGGTTTGACTGTGGAACTCAATGATTCCAAGAATCAGTGATACTTGCATGTTTCTTAATTCTACAAAGGTATGGAATGCTATAGAGCAGACTTACTCCAAAGCTAAAGGTGTTGACCAAATATATGATGTGAAAACTGTGGCTGCAAAACATGGAAACAAGATTGTTATAGAGTATGCCAATAAACTAAAATCATTGTCGATGGAGTTAGACCATTATAGGGTCATAAAAGGCAAGTGTTCAGCAGATTCAACAATGCTCAAATAATATATTGAGTTGGATAGAGTCTATGATTTTCTGGTAGGGCTTAACTCTGATTTTGATCAGGTGAGAGTTCAAATCCTTGGAAAAGAAAAAGTTCATGGAATTAATGAAGTAGTGGTTATGGTCAGAAGTGAAGAAAGTAGAAAGGGATTAATGCTAGAAACTCCAGTTGTGGAGAACTCAGCCATGGTAGCCAGTGGTGCCTCAACCAAGATAAAAAACTAGAAAAAAGGGTAAACAATCAACATTGAGAACAAAGGCGAAGGAGTGTGGTGTACCTATTGCAACAAGCCTCGTCACATTCATGAAAAATATTGAAATTTGCGTGGAAAGCCACCTAGTAAAGATTGAGCCCCCAAAACCGAGACAAGAAGGTGGGAAAAAAAGGAGACAACATAAGAAAGGGAAGACAAACGCACATAGCTACTGGAACCAGTGAAGAAAACAAAGGAGAATTTATTTAACTCAATCAAGATGAAATAGAGAAGATGAGATCATTTCTCAACAAATTGGATAAGTCAACAGGTCCATGTTCTTTAGCATTAGATAGTGTGGAAAGTTTCCTTTTGTTTTTGGATTCGATGTCTCAAATAGATTCTATAACCAATATTGGATACTAGATTCAGGTGCCACTGACCACATGACACCCCCTTGCCTTAGCAAAAAGAAAATAATCACAATAGATGACACTCTTATCACTGTAGCAGGATAAGGAGAAGTTCAAATAAACTCGTCCATAACCTTTAAAAATGTCCTTTATATTCCCAAACTGTCCATTAATCTGATTTCCATTATAAAGCTCATAAAAGACCTATCATGTAATGTTGTAGTTTGTGATAATGTTTGTATGCTGCAAGACAAGCACACTGGGAAGATGATTAGACATGCTAGAGAATGAAATGATCGCTCTTATTTGAACAACTCAAATCTGCTCCCAAACTTACACAACAACAACAATTTTTCCTCTTTTGATTTAATGAAGACCAACAGGGAGAAGGTCCTTCTACACCATTGTCGTCTTGTTCATCCTTCCTTTAGAGTCATAAAATTGTTATTTCCTTCCCTCTTTAATAAATTAGATGTGGAGAGTTTTCATTATGATGTGTGTGAACTTGCTAAACACAAATGTGTACCTTTTCTAGTTAGTTATGAAATGAGCAGTTCTTCTTTCTATTTAATTCATAATGATGTGTGGGGACCTTCAAACATCCTAAATGTATTTGGTTCGTTGGTTCCTTACCTTCATAGATGATTGTACTAGGGTTACATGGATTTTCCTACTAGAAACAAATCCGAAGTCAACTCTGTTGTTCAATATTTTTTCACAATGGTAAAAAACCAGTTTGGAATTAGCATTAAGAGGATTAGATCCAATAATGCCAGAGATTACTTTAAGAATGAACTCAATTTCTTTTGTCGTAAGGAGGGTATCATTCATGAGTCGTCTTGTGTGAAAACACCCCAACAAAATGGAATTGCTAAAGGGAAAAATGGCACTTACTTGACCAAACTTGGACTCTTCTTTTTCAGCATAAGGTTCCTATATCCTTTTGGAGAGAAGTTATTCTAACATCATGTTCTCTAATTAATAGATTACCTTCTAGTGTTCTAGCCTTAGAAAGCCCTATGGAGGTTCTTTCCTCTTTCTATCCCAATGTGGCACATCAAATAATCTTGTTCCAAGAATATTTGGGTGTGTATCATTTGTCCATGTTTGTAATGGTGCTAGAGGAAAACTTGATCTTAGAGCCTTAAAATGTGTCTTTGTAGGATACTCATCCACATAAAAGGGCTATAAATGTTATCACCCACCATCCAAAAAATTCTTTATATCTAGAGATGTCACTATTCTTCATCAACAAAGTTACTTTCACATTGGTCATCTTCAAGGGGAGAGTATAAGAAAGGAAGATGATCTTCCGCTAATGCCTTTTGACTTCACTCTTGGACCAGAAGTAGGGACTGAAAATGAAACAAAATTAGAGAAAGAGGTTCAAGCCACTGAACCACTAAATGCACTCAAGATGAGGATGATGTAAGATTTGGAAAAAATCTTGTTTATACAAGGAGACAAAGGCCATTCTAGAATCTATCCATGTCCATGAATCCAATCCAACATTACATGAGGTAACTATTTTTCCTAATCCTGTAAACTCTAGTGAATCTATCTCTGATTTCTCAACTGCACAGAAACCTGAGTCCAATTCACCAACTTATGAGGATCTAGACATTCCAATTGCTCTTAGGAAAGAGACTAGAAAATGTACCACCAAGCCATGATACACTCTAGCCAATTACCTATCTTTTAAACACTTGTCACCTACTCATAAAACCTTCACTTGAAATAGAAAAAAGAAAATAAAGAACTGATTTTGAGAGCCTAAAATCATCTTCTTGTGTTCTCTTATTTATAGGAGATAAAAATACAGATTCAGAGATACAATTAATAGAGAGACATGATTAATCCTAGAGAAGATAAACAGATGCATTCTAGGAACTAGATCTACAACTAATCTCATAAATGTCCAACAAGATACATTTAATCTAATAAATACTTCAACACTCCCCCTCAAGCTGGAGCATACAAATTGAATGTACCAAGCTTGGAACAAATGAATTCCATTCGAGGTCCTCTCAAAGATTTTGTTAATGCATCTGCAAGCTGCTCATTGGAACCAACAAACTCAGTACAAATTTCTTTAGTCAACAATTTCTCCCGAATAAAATGACAGTCAATCTCAATATGCTTGGTCCTCTCATGAAATACTGGGTTGGAAGCAATGTGAAGAGCAGCTTGATTATCACAATACATCTTCATAGATTGAATCTCACAGAAGTTCAATTCTTGCAAGAATTGTTTTACCCAAACAAGTTCACAAGTAAGAGACGCCATTGCCCTATATTCAGCTTCAGCAGAGGATCGGGCAACAACGTTTTGCTTTTTGCTTTTCCATGAAATGATATTTCCTCCAATGAAAACACAATAGCCTGTAGTGGAACGCCTATCCATAGGAGATCCAGCCCAGTCAGCATCACAGTACCCAAAAATTTGGGTATTTCCCTTGTCTTCATATAATAATCCTTGTCCTGGAGCTTTTTTAATGTATCTTAAGATTCGAATGATAGCATTCCAATGATCCACACAAGGAGCTTGCATAAATTGGCTGACAACACCAACTGCAAAAGACAAATCAGGTCTAGTAATCGTCAAATAAATAAGTTTCCCAACCAGTCTTCTATATCTTTCTGGGTCAGAGAAAACTTCACCCTGTCCTGCCATTAACTTCAAATTTGGATCCATAGGACTGTCCACAGGTTTGCAATCAATCATACCTGTCTCTTTTAGAATATCTAGAGCATACTTCCTTTGAGAGATGACAATACCTTCTCTTGATTGAGCTACTTCAATACCCAAGAAATATTTTAGATTTCCAAGATCCTTGGTCTGAAAATGACTACTCAAGTGCTCTTTTAACTGAGATATTTTAGCAGCATCATTCCCTGTGATGACAATATCATCAACGTACACAATTAAATAAACATGTTTGCCAGGGGCAGTGTGACAATAAAACACTGAATGATCTGCTTCACTGCGTTTTAATCCAAAAGCTTGAACAATAGAGCTGAATTTTCCAAACCAAGCCCGTGGAGATTGTTTTAGGCCATAGAGGGATCGACGTAATTTACAAACCAAACCAGACTCCCCCTGAGCAACAAATCCAGGAGGTTGCTCCATGTAAACTTCTTCTTCTAAGTCACCGTGCAAAAAAGCATTTTTAATATCCAATTGATGAAGAGGCCAATGACGAATGGCGGCCATGGCAAGGAACAGGCGGACAGTGGTCATTTTGGCTACTGGAGAAAAAGTATCACAATAATCAAGTCCATATATTTGAGAATACCCTTTAGCCACTAACCTTGCTTTAAGACGATCAACCTGACCATTGGGCCCAACTTTAATAGCATAGATCCAACGACAACCAACTGTTTTCTTTCCCGAAGGGAGAGGAACAAGCTCCCAAGTTTTGCTGTGATCAAGAGCCTGCATTTCAGAAATCATGGCTTGTCGCCATCCAGGATGATCAAGCGCTTCGACCACATTTTTGGGAATTGTAATAGAGGAGACAGAGGAAATAAAAGAACAATAGGAAGGAGACAATCTATGATAACTAAGAAAATTGTAAATGGGATGAGGATTACGAGTAGAACGAGTACCTTTGCGAATGGCAATGGGCCAACTGGAATCATCGTTATCAGGAGCCGTGGTATTAGAGGATGATGGTGAAGGACCTGTTATGGATGGCTCATCTTGGGGAATGGGATTGTTCACCTGGTTCCTGCGTTGATAGGTGATGATAGGCTGTGATGCTGATTCTAGAGTATTTTGGTCAGAAATAGGAGGTACAACTGATTCAACTAAGGGAACAGGAAGCACATTTTGGACAGAATCAATATCCTGCATAGAATAAGGGAAGAAGGATGATGATTCAAAAAAGGTGACATTAGCAGACATGTAGTACCTCTTGGTTTCAGGAGAATAACACCGATATCCTTTTTGAAGACGAGAATACCCCAAGAAGACACATTTGATAGCTCTAGGTAAGAGTTTATCTAAGCCAGGAGACATGTCATGAACAAAACATATACATCCAAATACCCTAGGAGAAACATGAAAAATTGGTTCCTTTGGAAATAAAATAGAGTGTGGAACTTTATTATCAAGAGAAGAAGATGGCATTCTATTAATGAGAAAGCATGCAGTTAGAATAGCATCTCTCCAATGATGAATAGGCATATTGGCACCCAGCAATAAGGTACGAGCAGTTTCAACCAAATGTCTATTTTTTCGTTCTGCTTTACCATTTTGCTGTGGTGTGTGAGGACACGTGGACTGGTGTAAAATGCCTTGAGAATTTAGGACATTAGAAAAATCATTAGAAAAGTACTCTTTGGCATTATCACTTCGTAAAACTTTGATTACTTTTCCAAATTGAGTTTTGATTTCATTAAGGAAAGACTTAAAGATAAGCAATAGTTCAAAACGATCTTTCATAAGATAAACCCAAGTACATCTAAAAAACCCATCAATAAAAGTAACAAAATATCTAAAACCAAAAGATGAAACACGACTAGGTCCCCATATATCTGAATGAACAATACTAAAAGCAGAATCACATCTAGATTCAGAATGATTTGGAAAGGATGACCTGGTATGTTTCCCTAGTTGACAGGATTCACATTCAAGAGTTTGAAGGTTCTGAAGTTCAGGAACCATTTTTTTCAATTTTGCTAAATGAGGATGCCCTAATCGCTCATGTAACAGTTTTGGGGATAAAGACGCAACACAAGATACAGATGACTTAGTCCTAAGGTAGTATAAGCCTCCAGATTCATGTCCTTCTCCAATCAGTCGACCCGTACCACGTTCCTGGATAACAAAACAATTGGCATTAAAGGTTACTGAGCAATTCAATGATTTGGTTAATTGGCTTACAGAAACAAGACTGAATGGAAAAGAAGGAACACAAAGAACATTTTGAAGGTTTAAAGAAGAAGAGATGGATACTTGACCAATTCCTTTAGAGGCTACTTTAGATCCATTAGCTAAAGATATGAGATGGGATGTTTTAGGAAATGAAAGAGAGGAAAATAAAGAGGTATTACCAGACATGTGGTCAGAAGCACCTGAGTCAATAATCCATGGATTTTGACTTTCCACAGATTGTGAAATGCAAGCGGTTGACGAATTTGGTGTTGTAGATGCTTGAGCCAAATTGGTTGATTTCATCCTTAAATATTCTTGATACTCTTCATGAGAGAACTTGGGCTCATCAACTTCAGATTTTGAGGTATTAGCTGCCTTATCAGGAAAGCCGTGAAGAGCAAAGCAATTTTCCTTAGTATGTCCCATTCTTTTGCATTGAGAGCACTGAGGACGTCCTTTCCCACCACGTCCTCTAGAGCTGTGATTACCTCTTCCACGAGCAGAAATCATGGCGGAAGAATCAACAAGTTCCTGACTGTTTTTGCTTTTGATAGAAGGAACACGAAGTAGCCTTGTGATTAAACTCTCCGTAGAAGGAACTTCTTCTCCAGTTAGAATCTGGTCTCTAACATGATTAAACTCTGGATTCATAGCCCTAAGAATCATTACCATATAGAATTTATCCAGCTTCGTCTTCCTTTCTTCTAATGATTCTGCCTCCAGGAACATTTTTAATTCTTCAACAGCTGACTGAGCTTCAGCAACAAAGGACATCATGGAATTATCCTCTTGCTTAAGGAAGGCTAGTCTATTAGCAGAATCATAAAGTCGTTGAATATCGTTAGCAAAGATATTTTGAGCCTTTTTCCAAAAAGAATTACATGTCTTAAAGGCTCGAAGAGTGCTCAAAATATGTGGTTCAACAGATTGCCATAATAGTGCACAAAGTTGATAATCCAGTTTCTTCCATTGAGGAGCCTGATCTGCTGGTATAGTACTTCCATCTTCTTCTAGATGATCATGAACTCCTTGACCTAGAAACCAGAGTTCAACAGAGGAAGCCCAAGATAAATAATTTTTCCCATTTAATTTTTCTATGGTTATAGTCGGAGTCCCAGAAAAAGATACAGACACAGATCCTGACATTTTCCAGGAAACGAGAAGGGACCAGCGTGCTGTCAGAGAGAGGACCGAGAGAGGCAGAGAGAAAAACGCAGACCCACCACGTTTTGTGACCGAGAACACAAAACAAAGTGTAGATCTGGCACCAGGGCGACGAGGTGAGCCGGATAGAGGTGGCCTGGAACAAAACAGCCACCGAGAGGGCGACGCGTGAGGCCCACGCGCGGAGGAAGCCGCGGACGAGGGTGGCGCGTGGCGGCGCGTGAGGCAGAGATAGAGGAAGTGAACACTGGGGTTGGGTCGCGCTCCTCGAGGCGAGCCAAACCCAAGTATCAGAGAGGAAAAAGGCGCCGGAGAAGACAACACTGGCGGCGGACGGCGGTGAACGGCGATTAATGCCAGAAAAAAAACAGAGACAGGCAGAGCAGGATGAACCCGCTCTGATACCAACTTGAAATAGAAAAAAGAAAATAAAGAACTGATTTTGAGAGCCTAAAATCATCTTCTTGTGTTCTCTTATTTATAGGAGATAAAAATACAGATTCAGAGATACAATTAATAGAGAGACATGATTAATCCTAGAGAAGATAAACAGATGCATTCTAGGAACTAGATCTACAACTAATCTCATAAATGTCCAACAAGATACATTTAATCTAATAAATACTTCAACACCTTCTCTCATAAAATTGTGTTTGAAAACACAACATAGGTCTATTACATTAATTATACATAAATAGAGAATATCAAATTAGAGATTACGTGCCTATAAACTTCTATTATTACAATAAACATAGATTATACTGTTCTGTTTTTTAACAATGCATCATGTTAGAGCATATAAATCATATGCATCCAACTAATTAAATACATGGGCAATTCTCAGTCCCCTCAAGGACTTGATGAAGACATGGTCAATTGAGTTGACGAAGCTTGTGACAATATTTCTATACTTGATCTTTATCTTGATCAATGGCAATTAACCTCTATTTGTTTGGTCCTCTCATGAAAAAACTAGATTAGAGAAACTATGTAAATCTGCTTTATTATTACAACTCAATGTCATTTGTGTTGTTTCTTCAAACTTAAGCAGTATGAGATGTTGTTTTAGGCATATGACTAAAGTCCCTATCCTTTATTTTGCTTCAACACTAGATCTTGACACAAATTTTGTGTTTTACTTTTTCAAGATACCAAATTTCCTCGATTCGCACATATTACCTAGAAGTAGCTTGTCTATCATTAGGTGAATCAACCTAGTTGGCATCGAAGTAGCTAACTCTTTGAGCATGCTCCCTATCTTCATTAGTGCAACCTTTACCTAGAGAACTTTTAATGTACTTTGATATCTGAATTATCACATCCTAATGATCTAAGTAAGGAGAGTTCAAGTAGAGTTGACCGTAGGCAGGTTTAATCAATCACAAGCCTAGAAATACCAATTCAAACTAATCAATAGGTTTTTCTTTGTGATCTCCTAGAAGCATTTCGGGTTGGGTTGGGTTTAGTTTAAGCTGTTGGGGTGGGGTGGGGTGGGATTCTCCCCTCTCTCCTAGCAAACAAGGCCAATATCAACTATGGTGAGGGTAGTTTAATAAACAAATCGAGTGCCTTTTTTATGTTGGGACAGATGTCACAAAAACCATGATTGAAGGGCTTTCCCTAGCAGAGTAGAACCATGGCCTTCTACACTGGCCATAACACCTCAAACCATGTGCAACACACCAACAATGTAATTTTTGGTAGCCCCTCGAAGGGGAGAGTTGAGAAGTAGTTGCGAAAAGAATGGTAGAAGGCACACAGAGTGGTCAAAATGTGTGGTGGAGAACTCAGGAATGGTTGATAGAGAAAGGAAGGGAGGAGAAAAGGAGGTGTGAGGCCATGTTTATTGCATCATCTGGTGCAATGGTGGGTGTATGAGAGATACAAAAGTTAAAAGAAACTGTTGCGTTCTTATTTCTAAAGTTGCAATTTCTTGGGGTCGTTCTTGCTTCTAACATCTACTAGGGTAAGGGTGATTCTAACTTAGGAATTAGGGTTAATGAACAAACGTTGGACCCTTCTCATATGTAATCAAAGGCCATATTCCTTAGGATATTTTGTCTGTGTGAGGGAGTTGGGCTTTCTCCCTTCAACCAAACAAAAATGAGCCTAAGGCCGTACCTTTTGTCAATGCAACTGAGTCAGGAAGGCTTGGTTACCAACAATGCAAATAAGCCAAACTAAACTTGATAGTTCCAAACTGTGTGAAACTGTTATTAAAACTCATTTAACTTGTTAACTTGCTCTAACCCACCCAAAATAAATTTGGTTTATCAATTCTAGGTTGGGTTGGGTTTGCTTTCTCATCCCTAAGTTCAAGAATTATTCATCATAGTCACAACAAAGGCAATATCTAGATGGGTGTATATAATTCAAATTTTTCAATCAGCCTCTTATATTTCCTATGATTTGATAAGGACTTCCCTTGATTTTGAGGAATAAAGGATGCATCATTGTTGCTTTATTGTTGCACAAGATCAAATGAATAAATCCTCAATTGCATAAACCCTTGTTCAATGTCATAGTCATGGTTATCAAACTCGCGAGTTAACTCGCTAACTCGTATGAGTTAACGAGTCAAATAACCAGGTACGAGTCAACTCGTGAGTAGACTTGTTTTAGAGTAGACTCGAAGTCAAACTCGGTGGACTCTGAGTAAAGTCGCGAATTAGAGGTGAGTCAGCAAGTTTGAAGAAAAAGAAAAACTTGAATTTTTTTCGACTCCTCATTTCTTCTCACAAGTTTAGATCTCGTTCCTTCCTGTTGTTCGTCGTTGCTTATCGTCGGTGGTCACGCGATGCTTGTTTGGATCGTGCACATTCACTTGGGTTGCGTGATGGTTGCACGGTGGTTGCGCGATGTTCACCTAGATCGAACAGTGGTTGCGCTCCTTGCAGTTGCTCACCGCCCTCTAGGTTAGATTGAGGAATGAATGGATTTGAGATTTTAGGATTTTCGAATAAATAGGATAGGTTAGATTCAAGGATTGAAGGATTTGGGATTTTAGGATTTTGAATATATGAAAAGATTTTAGACATTCAAGATTTTTTTTTTTTTATTTTGATTATACTGTTGTATAAATTCAATTATTTTTTTATTATTTTAATAATGAAGAATTAATATTATTAATTCTATGAGTCTACGAGTCGAGTTTACCGATCTCTCACGAGTCTACGTAGACTCTCGAGTCTAATAACCTAGCTGAATGACACTTCAGTTCTCTCAGTTGTCCTTTTCTTTGTTTTAAAGAAACTCAAAGACCAAGTCTTTCCAAATTCAAGAAGTAGTTATTACGAGCCACTAAATTACAATGCCACATCATCTGTTTCCTTTATACTTGAAAATATTGGGGACTATTTTGAATTTTTTAAAACATAAAGACCCAAACTGAACATAGCCCAGAACATAAAGGACCAAATGTATATTTTAGCCTTTCCATTATGAATGTAATTTGGTCTTCAGCAACTAGCTTGGAATTGAAAATAGCATGCTTGACTAAGTATAGATTTTTTTTTCATTCGTTAATCTTCCAGGATCAGTATGTTCCAGCTACAGGAACAACATCGTAGAAAACATTACTATCCTTAAAGAATTTGCTGTCTCTGGCTATCCAAGGAAGACAAATAGGATAGTTCAGATTGACTAGAAACCAACTCCTTGGTGCTAGATTAAATTCACCCAGTTGGAGCTGCAATAGGATTTCCTGATCTAGCTGCTTGTGGAGTTGGTATAGAGATGGTTTGGCTACTTTGTTGGGAAGTTTTGTTGCTCCTCCTGGGTTTCAAAGTGCCTTATTATATGCAGAATTGATGGGATCGATATTCCTATATAAGTAGCTTATGCTAAGGGGTGAATTTATTTTTTTGGCTTGAATGTGATTCTTTGTGGCAGAGTGGCCAATGATGAGTAACCATGGAGAATAGTAGTCAAACAAAAGTCATTTTGGCCATGGGAGAGAGTACTATTGTAATGAGATGGAAATCTAATACCAACTTAGAATTAGGGTTTAGGTTTACTTTAACCCCACAAAATCAGTTTGTAAAGTGAGGGCCCACTTATAATCTTTTAATTTGGCTATAATTGATGTGGAATCTCTAACACCCTCCTCATCCAGATTAGACATCTTGGGCATCTGCATGTGGTACGATAATGACAAAATTGTGATTGGTCCACTAGACCTAACAACAATAATTACATGCAACATAGACATGTTAGAAGTGAGAGAGAGAAACATATACTTGGTTAAGCTGAAATTGTATGTTTGAATACACAACAGATGCAAATTTCTATAGGCTTATTATTACACTATCTATGCCTAAATTAAGGAGATTGTTTCCTCTAAATTAGAAATATATTCTAGTTTTCAACAAATTCAACTAATGCTCTTTTCCATATTCAAGACTCAGTCTTCAAGGAATTTTGATATATTGTTTCAATGTAGAATAAAATATAAATTATTGTTTGGTACTCATTCCTTGTTTTGAGCATGATTTAGCTTCCAAACTGTTGGTGGCATCAGTGGTTCCTAATAGAGCTCCTGTTCTGTTTGTTGTTGTATCTGATTGATTGGATCATGAATATATGCTGATTTTAAAAATTCACCATCCTTTTCTAAATATTCAACTTGTATTCTGAATGGGTTATAATTCAGAAAACCAGTTAGACTGTCTTATTCAATCTTGTGGTGGTTTAATTGCCGTATTGAACTTATGTTCATGTTATACTATCTAATTCGTTGCTTTATGTTTGACAGTGGGCTTTGAATGAATTGAAGAAACCAATAGTCACGTATGAATGGTTAAAACAATGCTCAGAGGAGCATCGTGTTGTTCCTCAAGAGTCATACAAGGTCCTTCCTTTCTCTGGGTTAAAGATTTGTGTTACGGGAATTCCAGCAGGTTGTAACTTAGCTATCTGCTAATGTTGGTCATAATAGAATGCTTTTTTGTTGGATGCTAATGTGCTTGGAATTTTTCAGATGTCCGTAAAGAGATGGAGAAGCTTATTTTACAAAATGGTGGAAAATACTCCGCAGAATTGACAAAGAATTGCACACATTTGATTTCTGACATATCCTTCTTATAGTTCTTGTAAATGATTGTATATATTTTGGATATGCAAATATTCATCTGTTATGTGAGTAGAGAATACATCTTACACTGTTTTCTTAGTAATTCTTCAGCCAACAAGTGTTTTTCATAAAGACTTGGATATTATGGGATGCCTAAATCTCACATCGAATATCATGGATATTTGATGAAATATTTAAATATTTGTTTCACCCCCCTCAGTAGCTGGCTTTTAAGGTGAGTTCCGCAAGTGCTTGCGTGCTTTCTAATGATATCAAGTTAGTTGTCGATGTCTTGGAAAGTCCTATATGTGGAGGGTTGTGACCATAAAAAAAAATTAAGTGAAGCATCACCAATTAAAGTGCCCTAAACTATGAGTTGGGTCGGGCGGAACGACCCACTTACTCACAAAATAATGGTAGGCTACTATCAGCCAACCATTGCCTAGCCCGCCAAAGGTTCTTGTTTAAATGAAAAATGTAAAAATTAAGTTCTTACAATGTATTTTTTAAAGATTTTATTGTACTTAAAAAATCAAAATATCAGTTTGGTATTATTGTGAGTTTATTTAAAAGGTCAATTTCTCTAATAATGATAATGAATATCCAAAAAAAAAAAAAGACTAAACTAAATTATTAATATATCTGGAAAAATAGATTAACTGAAATATGATTTATTTTATTATCTCAATACAAAGAGATGATATAAGATATATACAAGAGACCTAAACTATTTTAGGAAATATAATAACTCTATTTTATGCTAGGATCCCTTGATTTATGGGATTGTTCCTAATTATTCAAATCAGTACAGATTACAAGGAAATATACAAATTTCCTTATTTATTCTTTCCTAAAATACTATTTGATTTCTCACACTCCCCCTCAAGCTGGTGAATAGATGTTTTCCATTCCCAGCTTGGATACAATCTTCTCAAAATTATGGCAGCCCAGTCCCTTGGTAAGAATGTCTGCAATTTGGTCTTGAGAGGACACATATGGAGTGCATATCAAGCCACTATCAAGCTTTTCTTTGATGAAGTGTCTGTCTACTTCAATATGCTTTGTTCTATCATGCTGCACTGGGTTGTGGGCTATACTGATTGCTGACTTATTATCACAATAGAGCTTCATAGGTTCTTCCCACTTTATCCTCAAGTCTTCTAAGATGATTTTAAGCCATAGCAACTCACATATACCTTGTGCCATGGCTCGGAATTCTGCTTCAACGACTGGATCGAGCCACTACACCTCGCTTTTGCTTCTCCAAGTCACAAGATTTCCTCCAAGAAAGGTGCAATATCCCGTAGTTGACCTCCTATCCACAATTGACCCTGCATAATCAGCATCAGTATAGGCTTCAAGTTTCACATTACCATTCCTTTTGAATAGAATCCCTTTTCCTGGAGTTCCTTTAAGGTACTGTAAAATTTTGTGGGCAGCTTGTAAATGGGTCTCCTTTAGGCTATGCATAAATTGGCTAATTAAACTCACTGCATAGGCAATATCTGGCCTGGTATGTGACAAATATATAAGTCTGCCCACTAATCTTTGGTACATATCTTTTTTAACAGCAACATCTTCTTCTGTATTTCCAAGCTTTAGGTTTGGTTCTAATGGGGTACTAGCAGGTTTGCAAGCTGCCTTGCCAGTTTCCTTGAGCAAATCAGTGATGTATTTCTGCTAAGATATAAATATCCCTTTCTCGGAGTGGGCAACTTCAATTCCCAAAAAATATTTTAGTTTTCCCAAAGTCTTGATCTCAAATTCCTTGCCTAAGCATTGACTCAATAATTGTTGCTCTTCTTTATTATCTCCAGTTAATATTATGTCATCCACATATACCAATAATATTGTTACTCCTCCTGACTTGGAATGTTTAAAAAACAAAGTATGGTCCCCTTGGCTTTGTTTGTAACCCAGACCTGTCATAACTTTAGTAAACCTGCCAAACCATGCACGGGGGGACTGTTTTAACCCATATAATGCCTTTTTCAACTTGCAAACAGTGTTGGTAGCAACATCTTTACCATATCCCGGAGGTATCTCCATATAGATTTCTTCTTCAAGGTCTCCATGTAGGAAAGCATTCTTAACATCAAATTGTTCCAAGTTCCAACCATAATTGGCAGCAAGGGACAATATCACCCTAACTGTGTTCATTTTGGCAACCGGAGCAAAGGTCTCCAAATAATCAACTCCATAGGTTTGGGTGAACCCTTTGGCAACTAGTCTTGCCTTATATCTCTCAATTGATCCATCAACCTTGTATTTCACTGTATAGACCCATTTACATCCAACTGGCCTCTTTCCTATTGGTAAGGTGACTAACTCCTAAGTGTTGTTTTTCTCCAATGCCTCCATCTCTTCATCCATGGCTTGCCTCCATTTTCTGTCAGACAATGCCTCAGATAGGGTATTAGGTAGAAGTACAGTGTTTAGGTTTACTAGGAAGGTTTTATGGGTAGGAGAGAAATTTTTAAAGGACAGGTAATTTGAGAGAGGGTAGAGTGGCTGTTTGGTGCATTTTCTTGTTCCTTTTCTAATGGCAATTGGGAGGTCAGGATCATTTTGGGTTTCAATTTCAACCTGCACAGCTGGAGAAAAAATTGTTACCTCTTTTTGTGGAGTCGAGTTGGATTCTTGAACATGGCTTGATCCTGGAATGGCCTTAGTCTTCCTTGAGTACACCAACTTACCAAATTTTCCAGTTTCAACATCTTCTTGATCAGCTTCACAATTAATTTCACTTTCTTGACCAACTTCCTTTGCTTGACCAATTCCTTGACTTGTTTCATTTGTTACAACTTCAATTTGATCTTCAATTTGATCTTGTTTAGGTTCAAATATCAAGTCTGGAAGAATGGGAAAACCAGAATTACTACTTTCAATATGATTTCGTTTAGGTTCAAATGTCAAGTCTGGAAGAATGGGAAAACCAGAATCACTACTTTCCTTATCTTCCCTGAAACTCTCCCCTTGAAGATAAGGTTGATGGAAATAGCCCTCTTGTTCATTGAAGGTAACATCCCTAGACATAAAGAATTTTTTGGATGGGGGCTGGTAGCATTTATACCCTTCTTGAGTGGGTGAGTAACCAACAAAGACACACTTTAAGGCTCTAGGATCAAGTTTTCCCTTGTCTGTACTATGAATATGGACATATGAGATGCACCCAAAAACTCTTGGTTTAAGATTATTTGTAGTAGACAAGTTTGGATAGAAAGACGACAAAACTTCCATAGGGCTTTTTGATCCTAAGACTCTAGAGGGTAGTCTATTGATAAGGTATGTTGTTGTAAGGACAGCTTCCCCCCAGAAATTTTTTGGGACACTTTTTTGGAACAACAATGCCCGAGTCTGATTTAATAGATGTCCATTTTTCCTCTCTGCGACCCCATTCTGTTGTGGTGTTTTGACACAAGAGGACTCATGAATTATACCTTCTTTTTGACAAAAAGAATTAAGGACATGATTGAAGTAATCTTTGGCATTATCTGACCTAAGCCTCTTAATATTAACACCAAACTGATTTTTTATCATGGAGTGGAAGTTTAGGAAGACAGAACTGACTTTTGATTTTTGTTTAAGTAGGAAAACCCAAGTGACCCTTGTACAGTCATCTATAAAGGTGACAAATCATCGAGTACCAGACACATTTGGAATATTAGAAGGTCCCCATACATCAGTATGAACAAGATAAAAAGGGAAATTGCTAATTCTATTACTTATTGGAAAAGATATACGTTTGTGCTTAGCAAGTTCACACACCTCACAATGAAGACTCTCAACATCTAACTTGGTAAACAGAGAGGGAAATATAATTTTGATCACTCCAAAAGAGGGATGTCCCAACCGACAATGATAAAACATGATTTTTTCTCTGTTGGTCATCAAGGATTCAGATATGAAGGAGTGAGAGATTCTATTCTTGCTGGGCAGACTTGGATCTTCGAGATAATAAAGGTCATTCCATTCTCTAGCATGTCCAATCATCCTCCCCGAATCCTTATCCTGAAATACACAATGATCATTGGAAAAAACAACTTTACATGACAAATCCTTTATAAGTTTTTGTATAGACACTAGGTTCGTGGACAACTTTGGGACATGGAGAACGTCTTTTAAGGTTATTAAAGGATTGATTTGGATATTTCCTTGACCAGCTGCAGTTATAAGGGTTTCATCTGCTGTGGCAATTTTCTTGTTGCTGGGACATGGGGAATATGTGGAGAAGTGTTTGGCTAATGGTGTCATGTGACCTGTGGCTCCAGAGTCCAATATCCAATAATGGTTAAAAGGCGTATCTGAGACATTTAATCCAAAAGAAGGTGGAAACTTACCTGAGTATGCCAAAGAACACATACCTGTAGGTTTTTCCAGCTTACTAAGAATGGTTTTCACCCTTTCTATCTCCTCTTCCCTTGACATTATAGCAAAAATGTGCGATGCAACAACAATGCAGGTCGTCGTCTTAGGATTATGAAAAATGCAGCGAAGCAATGTAGGCTGCCGTCTTAGGGTTAAGAAAAATGCAGCAGCAATGCAGCTGCCGTCTTAGGGTTACAAAATATGCAGCAGCAATGCAGGCTGCCGTCTTAGGGTTTATCGAGCGCAGACAGAGCTTCCTAGATCGGAAGCTCTGATACCATCTGGAAAAATAGATTAACTGAAATATGATTTATTTTAGTATCTCAATACAAAGAGATGATATAAGATATATACAAGAGACCTAAACTATTTTAGGAAATATAATAACTCTATTTTATGCTAGGATCCCTTGATTTATGGGATTGTTCCTAATTATTCAAATCTGTACAGATTACAAGGAAATATACAAATTTCCTTATTTATTCTTTTCTAAAATACTATTTGATTTCTCACAATATATATTACATACTTTAACTAAATTTGTCTATTTAAATTAAATTTATAAAATACATAATTTAAACTTTTTTCTTTTTTTCTTGTTTATCCTTTTTGTTTTCTTTGGCATACTTCCTTACCAGCCCACCAATCACCCTTACATAGGATAGGTCAAGATATTCAACCTAGTCTAACCTGTTTTCAACATATCCAAATGGGTTAAGCTGACCCCTTTTTTCATCCTGTAGTAAATTGAGAGTCATTGAAACGTTGACTCTTGGGGATGATATTATGGTGTGGAGTCTTAAATCTTAATTAATATTTTCCTTATCCTGGGCTAGTGACTATATGCTACCTATACTATTATTGCTTATTGATAATCAGTTTACAAGGTTGAACTACTGCCCACATTGTTCCTATCATTAACTTCAATCCATAGATCATATTTAGTCATGCCTCTCCTTGTGTTGACAAATTTCTATAGACAGTTTGGTTTAACAGATAAGAGGTGAGATTCTTTTAGACAAGAATTCAGTTTAATCAGCTTTGATGCTTGATATGTGCTAATCTGCTGTTTTGTGTTTTGTTATTCTTAATCTGTTTGAATGTATGACATTTTTTTTTTCCTAACAATCTACGAGAATTGTCAGATTGTTTTTTTCAACACCGGCTGGCTAGGGGAAATTTTGTTTCACCTGCATTAGCGAACCTTTTGATAACAGAAGTTCATGTATCTGAAATATTTTTAGGTTTTATTCTAAATTTTCTTGTTTCGGTGTCTCTTATTGCATTTGCTTAGAGGCTTAAATGCTCCACTTTACTAGCAAGTTGTGTAAAAGTTTGAAAAGTTGTTCTTGTCTTTTTCTGTGCGATCATCTATGCCTGAATTATTCAGTACTTGAACTCAAGGATATGTTGTTATGGTTTGAACATGATGCATATTTGTGTTCTTGACTGTTCTTACGCTCCTGAAGGTGACAAATATAAGGTAGCAAAACGATGGGGCCACATTAATATTGTGATGAGGAAATGGTTTGATCAATCTATTGCTCGAAGAGGTAGCTTCTATTTTCTTAATAATGTTTGTTTGTTACACTACTTTTCAGGTTAGAGACTAAATAGTAGAATGCCACATGTTAATATCTAATGTTATTTGAGTTAATAGTCTCAAAATTTGGGTTTAGGCTAACTCAACTTCAAAATGATGTATTGAGGGTTACCCCCTCCCATTTATACACTATTTTGTCCATGTCATTAATATGATATTTTCAACACTTTGTTATTCTGAGAATTGGACTTCTGCATGTGATCCGGTTTGTGGTCCAATAATACATGTTTTGGAGAGTATTTTTATCTAGTTATATATGGAGGCCAATGTAATGTCACCAATATCATAGGAGGATCAAATGAATATTTACTCGGCTGGTAGGAATTTGAAGCTAGAGTTTGTATCTGTATACAATTATTCACAGTCCTGTGAAATATACTGTCTCCTTTTTCCTTTTCATCTCATCTCTAAACTTTCAATGCCACTCATTGTATTCGACCTTCAGCATTTATTTATTTGTATTTCCTTTTCGTGGATAGCATGTCTTAATGAGGAGTTCTTCCCTGTTCAGCATGGATCTATATCTTCACATAAAGTGACTAGGGACTTAACAATACAACATAGCCAAGAAAAGAATATTGGGAAATTGCAATCTGCGGCATCCTCAGGTGCTACAGATTCAAATGTGCAAGTTTCCTGCGCTGAGTTTATGGATAGAGATCTAGAAGCTACACAGTCAGAACATATGTCCTCTGCTTTACAAACTCTTATATTTTCTAAGGAGGCAGATGCTGAACCTCCATTGCAGACCTGTGGTGGATTGAACTTTGATGGTGTTGTTGCTGATGATTCTGAATCTGATGATAATGACTTGTACTTATCAGAGTGCAGAATACTCCTAGTTGGTTTTGATGCTATAGAAATGCGGAAGCTAGTTAATATTGTGCGTAGAGGTGGAGGCTCCCGTTATATGTCTTTTAATGACAAATTGACACACATAGTAGTTGGGAATCCTACTGAAATGTAAGTCAATTCTGATATTAAGAAGAATCTTTATGGGTGCGTTTCATGTTTATGTTTCTCGATAGTTTCTTGAATATATGTTTTAGACTGTTATCGGTATCAATCTTAAATGTTTAGGAAACCTTATTCTTCTTTTCGTTTTGCTATCTATCTTCACGTGCATTTGTGTTTGTCCAGGGAAAAGAAGGATGTGAGGAGTCTTGCTGCTTTAGGTGTAATTTATGTTGTTAAAACCACATGGCTTGAAGATTGTGACCATAAGAAGAAAGAAGTCCCTATTCTTAGGAGACATATTGCATATGATCTACTTCATCCAAAAGGTTTGTTATCATGATGTGCATATTCACATTTGTAGTCTGTGTCTATTATCTCTTAATCATGTTCAAGCTGGAGAACACTTTTTAGTTAGTTTATTAGATTTTTCTTAAGTAATTTATAAGCTTGATTTTATTGAATTCATGCTTCATTTGTTCTCTGCTTTCTTAAACTCAGCAAGCTTGGTAAAAGGAGCAGTAACAGGGAACACATCTATGGATCACTGTAAAAGCTCCAGCTATCATCAAAGCTCGCATCAGGTGGACTTCGAAATTGTGAAACCAGAATCTTTGGAGAATAGAAAAGAAGAGATAAAAGATTTGGAAATAAATGGTCACACACTCCGTAAAGCAATTGGTAAAACTATGTTGCAAAATCAACCTCCTGATAATAAATTGGGTGCCAAGAGAATGAGCCAACATGACTCCAGTCTTCAATATGCAAAGTCAGCAAACGTTTTTAGAGGGAAACTGTTTTGTTTCTCAAATTTGTTTCCAGAAGAAAAGGTAATTTATTATGTTCTTAATAGGCATAAACTCTTCCTAAAGAGTTTATTTGGTTAATTGAAATCAACACCGGCATAATTCATGGACAATATGTATATACATTTTTTTAAACATTAAAAGGCCACAGCTTTATTCTAGCAAAACCTGGAACTTTATCAGTATTAAATGTACTATAAAAATCATTCGTCTGCCTTCTCAGGACAACTTAAGCTTTTGGGATAGTTATTTCATGACATGATATCAATTATAAGAGGATTAATGACCAAAAATAGTTGAGCTCAATCCTTGTTGTTGAGTATTTGTAGATTAGTTGTATCTAACTATTGACCTAGTTCTTAGAATGTATCTGTTTATCTTCTCTAGGTTTAATCATTTTTCCCTATTTATTGTATCTCAGAATCTGTATCTTTATCTCCTATAAATAAGAGAACACAAGAGAAAAGAATTAAGCTCTCAAAAAATATATTTTTATTTTCCTATTATCTATTTCAAGTTGGTATCAGAGCGGGTTCGTTCCGCTCTACCTGTCTCTCCATTTTCTCTGACGTCCACCGTCGTCTGCCGGCATCGTTTCACCCTTTCGTACTTGGGTTAGGATTGCCTCGAGGAGCGCGACCCAACCTCGGTGGTCGCTTCAGCTATCTCTGTTGGACGCGCTACCATGGGGTGCCTTCGTCCGCTGCTTCCTCTGCGGGTGTGGTTCACGCACCGCCTTCCCGGTGGCCGTTTTGCTCCAGACCACCGCCATTTGGCTCACCTCGTCGTCTTGAAGCCGGATCTACCCTTTGTTTTTATGTTCCAAAAGTTTGGTAAACCCTTTCGTATACATTGTTTCTTGGTACTCTCTCATTGCTCTCGGTCTTCTCTCTCCAAACATCCTACTGGATATTTTTTTTTTCTTAAGAGTCCTCTCGTTTCCTGAATAAAAATATCAGGACCTGCACCATCTGTATCTTTTTCTGGGACTCCTACTATAACAACAGAAAAATTAAATAGAAAAAATTACTTGTCTTAGGCCTCCTCTGTTGAATTCTGGTTTCTAGGACAAAGGGTTCATGATCATCTAGAAGACGACGGAAGTACAAAACCAGCAGATCAGGCTTCTCAATGGAAGAAACTTGATTATCAGCTTTGTGCTCTATTATGACAATCAGTTGAACTAAATATTTTGAGCACTCTCCGATCCTTCAAGTTATGTAATTCCTTCTAGAAAAAGGCCCAAAATATCTTTGCTAATGATATTCAACGACTCTATGATTCTACTAATAGACTAGCCTCCCTTAAGCAAGAGGATAATAATATGATGTCCTTTGTTGCTGAAGCTCAATCAGTAGTTGAAGAATTAAAAATGTTCCTTGAGGTAGATTCATTAGAGGAGAAAAAGATGAAGCTAGATAAATTCTATATGGTTATGATTCTTAGGACTATGAATCTAGAATTTAATCATGATAGAGATCAAATTTTAACTGGACAAGAAGTTCTTTCTATGGAGAGTTTAATCACAAGGCTACTTCGTGTTCCATCTATTGAAGGTAAAAATAGTCAAGAACTTGTTGAATCTTCCGTCATGATTTCTGCTCGTGGAAGAGGTAATCACGGCAATAGAGGACGTCCTCAGTGCACTCATTGCAAAAGAATGGGTCATACTAAGGAAAATTGCTTTGCTCTGCATGACTCTCCTGATAAGACAACCAATACTTCAAAATCTGAAGTTGTTGAACCCAAGTTCTCTCATGAAGAGTATAAAGAATATTTAAGGATGAAATCAACCAGTCTGGCTCAAGTATCTACAACTCCAAATTCGTCAACCGTTTACATTTCGCAATCTGTGGAAAGTCAACATTTGTGGGTTATTGACTCAGGTGCTTCTGACCACATATCTGGTAATACCTCTTTATTCTCCTCTCTATCATTTCTTAAAACCTCCCATCTCATATCTTTAGCCAATGGATCTAAAGTAGTCTCTAAAGGGATTAGTCAAGTATCTATCTCTCCTTTAAACTTACAAAATGTTCTTTGTGTTCCTTCTTTTCTATTTAGTCTTATTTCTGTAAGCCAATTAACCAAATAATTGAATTGCTCAGTAACCTTTAATGCCAATTATTTTGTTATATAGGAACATGGTACGGGTCGACTGATTGGAGAAGGACATGAATCTGGAGGCTTATACTACCTTGGGACTAATTCATCTATATCTTGTGTTGTATCCTTATCCCCAAAACTTTTACATGAGCGATTAGGGCATCCTCATTTAGCAAAACTAAAAAAAATGGTTCTTGAACTTCAGAACCTTCAAACTTTTGAATGTGAATCATGTCAACTAGGAAAACATACCAGGTCATCTTTTCTAAATCATTCTGAATCTAGATGTGATTCTGCTTTTAGTATTATTTATTCAAATATTTGGGGACCTAGTCGTGTTTCATCTTTTGACTTTAGATATTTTGTTACTTTTATTGATGGGTTTTCTAGATGTACTTGGGTTTATCTAATGAAAGATCGCTTAGAACTATTGCCTAACTTTAAATCTTTCCTTAATGAAATCAAAACTCAATTTGAAAAAGTAATCAAAGTTTTACGAAGTGATAATGCCAAAGAATATTTTTCTAATGATTTCTCTAACATCCTAAGTTCTCAAGGCATTTTACACCAGTCCACTTGTGCTCACACACCACAGCAAAATGCTATAGTAGAACGGAAAAATACACATGGTTGAAACTGCTCGTACCTTATATCTTGGTGCCAATATGCCTATTCATCATTGAGGAGATGTTATTCTAACTGCATGCTTTCTCATTAATAGAATGTCATCGTCTTCTCTTGACAAAAAAGTTCCACACTCTATTTTATTCCCAAAGGAACCACTCTTTCATGTTTCTCTTCGGGTATTTGGATGTATTTGTTTTGTTCATGATATGTCTCCAGGCTTAGATAAACTCTCAGCTAGAGCTATCAAATGTGTCTTGGGATATTCTCGTCTTCAAAAAGGATATCAGTGTTATTCTCCTGAAACCAAGAGATACTACATGCATGCTAATGTTACATTTTTTGAATCATCCCCCTTTTTCCCTTCTTCTGTGCAGGATACTGATTCTGTCCAACATGTTCTTCCTATCCCCTTAGTTGAGTCATTTGTATCTCCTATTTCTGACACCCCAAATCCCAACCAAAATACTTCAAAATCATCATCACAGCCTTTCATCACCTATCAACGCAGGAACCAGGTGAATAAGCCCATTCCCTAAGATGAATCGCCCATAACAGGTCCTTTTCAATCATCTTCTAATACCACGGCTCCTGATAACGATGACTCCAGTTGGCCCATTGCCATTCGCAAAAGTACTCGTTCTACTCGTAATCTTCATCCCCTTTACAATTTTCTTAGCTATTATAGATTGTCTCCTTCCTATTTTTCTTTTTATTTCTTTTGTATCCTCTATTACGATCTCAAAAATGTGGCAGAAGCACTTGACCATCCTAGATGACGACAAACTATGATTTCTGAAATGCAAGCTCTTGATCACAGCAAAACATGGGAGTTGTTTCCTTTCCCTTTGGGGAAGAAAACAGTTGGTTGTCGTTGAATCTATGCTATTAAAGTTGGGCCTAATGGTCAAATTGATCGTCTCAAAACCAGATTAGTGGCTAAATGGTACACTCAGATATATGGACTTGATTATTTTGATACTTTTTCTCCTATAGCCAAAATGACCATTGTCTGCCTGTTTCTTGCCATGGCCGCCATTCGTCATTGGCCTTTTCATCAATTGGATATTAAAAATGTGTTTTTTTGCATGGTGACTTAGAAGAAGTTTACATGGAGCAACCTCCTGGATTTGTTGCTCAGGGGGAGTCTGGTTTGGTCTGTAAATTACGTCGATCTCTCTATGGCCTAAAACAATCTTCACGTGCTTGGTTTGGAAAATCCAGCTCTATTGTGCAAGTTTTTGGATTAAAACAAAGTGAAGCAGATCATTCAGTGTTTTATTGTCACACTACCCCTGGCAAACATGTTTATTTAATTGTGTATGTTGATGATATTGTCATCACAGGGAATGATGCTGCTAGAATATATCAGCTAAAAGAGCACTTGTGTAGTCATTTTCAGACCAAGGATCTTGGAAATCTAAAATATTTCTTAGGTATTGAAGTGGCTCAATCAAGAGAAGGTGTTGTCATTTCTCAAAGGAAATATGCTCTAGATATTCTAAAAGAGACAGGTATGATTGATTGCAAACCTGTGGACAGCCTTATAGATCCAAATTTAAAATTAATGGCAGGACAAGGTGAAACTTTCTTTGACCCAGAAAGATATAGAAGACTGGTTATGAAACTTATTTATCTGACTATTACTAGACCTGATTTATCGTTTGTAGTTGGTGTTGTCAGCCAATTTATGCAAGCCCCTTGTGTTGATCATTGGAATGTTATCATTCGAATCCTAAGATACATTAAAAGAGCTCTAGGACAAGGTTTGTTATATGAAGATAAGGGAAATATCGAAATTTTTGGGTACTGTGATGCTGACTGGCCTAGATCTCCTATGGACAGGCGATCCACTACAGGCTACTGTGTTTTCCTTGGAGGTAATATCATTTCATGGAAAAACAAATAGCAAAATGTAGTTGCCCGATCCTTTGCTGAAGCTGAATATAGGGCAATAACGTCTCTCACTTGTGAACATGTATGGGTAAAACAATTCTTGCAAGAACTAAACTTCTGTGAGATTCAACCTATGAAGATGTATTGTGATAATCAAGCAGCTTTCCACATTGCTTCCAACCCAGAATTTCATGAGAGGACTAAGCATATTGAGATTGTCTGTCACTTTGTTCGGAAGAAGTTGTTGTCTAAAGAAATTTGTACTAAATTTGTTGGTTCCAACGATCAGTTTGCAAATGCATTAACAAAATCTTTGAGAAGGCCTCGAATGGAATTCATTTTGTTCCAAGCTTGGTACATACAATTTGTATACTCCAGCTTGAGGGGGAGTGTTAAGTATTTATTAGATTAGTTGTATCTAACTATTGACTTAGTTCCTAGAATGTATTTGTTTATTTTTTCTAGGTTTAATCATTTTTTCTTATTTATTGTATCTCAGAATCTATATCTTTATCCCCTATAAATAAGAGAATGCAAGAGAAAAAAATTAAGCTCTCAAAAAAACATTTTTTTATTTTCCTATTATCTATTTCAAGTCTTGCTATCCCTATTCTTCTAATAAAATGTTGAAGCACAGGGTAGGTGGGCCTGTGTATTGGGCATATGCTTTAAGCCCAAATGGTTCATGAAAATTAGAAACAAATGCAACATTCCAATTAACCAAATAAACCATTCAGTTTCTTACATATCATTCCAAAGAAAGCTCATTTTCCTGCAAACCTCAAGCATAGTTGAGGTTACTTAAGGCCATGTCAATTAATTAGTTATCAAATTGAGTTTCCTGATGTACCACAATTCTTTGTTAATAGTTAATTTGGAATCATAATAAGTTGATTGGTGAAGGAGCTTGATTGGTTTTATATTAAACAAACGCTAGATTACATGCTAATAGGAAATTTATTAGATGCTTTGTAGGCAAATTTTTGAATAATTACTAAGATAGTCGATACCATAGTAACTATTTCAACTGCAGCTTTTTGGTGCTTGGACTCTTCATTTTTTTATATGCCTGCCGAATCATCTATTTTGATATGGTATAACTATTTAGTGTTTTGTATGCTTTTTGTTTTTTCAGTTTCTATAATTAACAGTTGCTATAAATGTAATTATATGTTCTGTTTCACCTAAAATATGCACATATATGCTCGCGGATGTTGTTTAATTCTAGTTTCGATAGCTATTTTTCAGAGAGGTGAGATTGTTCAATGGATAAGTCAAGGGGGAGGAGAGATAATAAGTAGGCAAACAATACAGATCGCCCACTATACTATTGAGTGTCATGGTGTAACACCCATTTTGACAGGTGATTCCAAGAGTTTGTGTATTTCCAGTCATTGGATACGATCTTCTTTGGAGGTAAGCCTTATTATTAGTTACAAATATAGATTTCGCTTCTCCGCCCTATTTTTCAAGGTTTTTTTCTTGGTTTTCCAGGTGCTTGTTGGGCTATTATATATTGTGGGAAACTAATGAAAGTTGGATCCATTTTTACATGTCTACAAAAATTTAAAACTTCAATCATATGTGATGGATGTATTCTTTTCCTTATAGTTTTTGAATTTGAAATCTGAAATTCTGGTTATGCCTTTCCTTTTCTAATCTCTAGTATCATTTATTGTCACAAACGAAAGAAGCATATCTTAAATGTTTCAAAACATATTTTACCCCCCTGATAAGCTCCTTGGGAGCACCACACAACAAAAGCTAGCATTGTAGGTTGAGCACCTAAGAATTCATCAACCCTACTCAGAGTCCCATACTTCCAGTGTGTGGGATTCAAATCTCGTACCTAGTAATTGGATCCTAACATACCACCACACTCCACAGTTTCATCATGGCATCACCCACATGGGCTGGCTGTGCGCTATTCCTTTTACCAATCTTGATTAAACACTACAAGGCCAATGTTATCACCACCTGTGCTGCTCGTTTGAATCTAAGAGACATGGTGGAAGACTTTGAGAATTAGAATAAATCTGTATTTATTGTTTAGAAGATTACACACAAGCATTATTTGATTTAGAGGAAAGGAAAATCCTTTAACTTTTTATTTTCAATGTAATCAGTTTATATAGTTCTATTATCATTGTGTATGATGATTCCTTTTTCTGTTGAAAAACGGGATTCTTTGTGAATATATGTTTGTTTACATACTTGTGATTATTTTTCTTGAAGGCTGGATCCTTGCTGGATGTTGACAGTCACATTCTTTTTTCTCCGCTTCCCTGCCGTGTTCCCTTGCCTGGATTTGAAAGATTCCGATTTTGTGTTTCACAGTATGAGGAGAAAGACAGAAATCTCCTAAGAAATTTGTGTTTTGTTCTAGGAGCTAAATTTGGGGAGAAGTTGACTAAGAAGGTTACGCATTTGTTGTGTAAATTCACCAATGGGCCCAAGTATGAGGGTGCTAAAAAATGGGGGATTCAGTCAGTTACATCGGAATGGATATTTGAATGCGTAAAACAGGTAATATTATTTATGATGACCGTGTACAGGGTAGTGTAGTGATAGCTTCCAAATACGTCTATGCATTGAGATTTTGTTTTGCATGAAAGTCTACATGCATTTTCTATGTATGTATTTTTTACTATGAAAGTCCTTGTCAATATGCAACTTTCTTTTTTTTTCAGAATGGAATTGTTGCCATTGATCAATTTTTACCTAAAGAAGTAAGTGGTCAAGACCTAGAGGCAGGAATTTGCACTGTGAGTCAATTTCCTACCCAAGCTGCTCAAATGATAAGTGAAATGCCCTCACAGTTGTCAAGTCAATCACAAACTTTGACAGGGATCCCGAATAAAAATGTCGGTTGTGGAGTTGATAATCATGAGACCAATTTTAAGAAATCAAATATTTATAGCAAAAGGGCAAGGCTTGTGGAAGAACCTTGCCAATCTAACAAAATACCTTCAGCATCAATTTCGGGTAGTCATGCCAATGGAGAGAATTTTTCTCGAGACAATATGCTAATGGACGCTGGGGAGGTTTGTCTTGCTGTTCCTGATGTTGCTGCTGCAATTGAGGACTTGTTAGAGCAGACGAGTAAGGTACAAGAGCTGATTTTTTGTTAGTTAATATTTTATTAAATGTTTTACTCCACTTATGGCCAACTTTCTCTTTATCTTCTCACAAAGATGCATGATCAGAGGTCCCCAGCACAGAAAGGGTGTGAAAGAAGTGTATCCTTAAAGTGTGATCAATTTCATTGAGGTTGTGTTTTATTTTATGATTTTCTTAATTTATTTTTGGGAGTAGTTGTGATCCTTGATGGTAGAATAGATTTACCCATCTGATCATTCAGTCCATGGTGAAGATAATTCCAATCCTCATACTGTCTTTGGGTTATCTAAACACTGGTTAAACAGGTTAGCTCTGTAGTTCCGTGTTTAAAATTTATCAAAATTTTCTCATATCGCCACGTAATCTTTCTTTGTCAAAATTAGATTGTTTTATGTCAGTGCCCTTTGAAAGACCTATTCGATCACTTTAATGATTAGAATTTATTGAACACTACAAAATTAAGAGAGATGTTTATTAAATTAGATATGGGATTCACAAAATTTTATGATTTCCAATAAATTTCAACCAATGACAGAGGTGTTTAAAAGAGTTTATTTGAGAGTTTGTTAATATCGTTTTTCTTTTAAAATTTTCGTGGAAATGTCATATAGTACTTCATCGTTATGCAGATTGGAAGTTAAGCTAAATATGGATGAGATTATAAAAAATTGGTAAAAAATAAAAGAATAATTACAAATATCCTAGTTTCTTGATAATTGTGGTCAAGGATAGAAATCCAACTAGTTGCAGAAGGCTCTTTAATTTGATATACCGTGGGTGGTACCTGCTTTGAATTGGCTCCTCATCCGTTCTTACATTGTCCTGTGTCTCGTTAGAATTTTTTGTTCTGCCTTTTGGAATAAGCTGGATGTACCCTTCTGATTGTTGGCTTTGATGATTAAAATTGAAGTAGGAAAGAGTAATCTTTGGTTAATGTGCAATAACTTGTGCATTTGATTGGAGCATAGCATAACCTGAAAATCTTCAATATGTCATTTGCGCAACTATTATTTTTGGATAATATGTGGATTCTATCTTTTTATTTAGTGTAAAATTATGATAATAAAGTTCGAACTCTTATCTATTCAAAGCTAACAATTCATCCTGATAACAGTGTGAATTATACCAGAATGCATATCATTTTTTCACCTTTTTTTAATCAGTACTGTACATACATTCTCTTAGAAGTGGCAGAAAAGATGAAGATGATGATGATGGGGAGGCTTCACAAGGAAGAGGAACACGAACATACGATGGTTTTAGTGAAACACAGACAGAATCTCAGGTTATATTTGGACATTGCCTACTGCTTTTACAGTTCAAATTTTCCAAGTACTTTGTCTTGTTTGCGACTTGTTTTTTTGTTTAACATTTATTGTTAGATACCTATCTCTCCCTGGAACAAGAATTAGCTACCTTTTGCTGTGGCTGTTGACTAATGACTATTTCTGAGTATATTTGGTGAATGTCTTTTGTCACAATGCAGGTTGTTAGTTATGAAGATGATTTATCAGGAAGGCAAAGGCTTATAGATAGAGTCCGAACTAGAAGTAGCATGCAGTGAATAGGAACAAGAATCTGTCTTGTCCTGATTTCCATAACGAAAGATAAAAGAAAAAACTCAACCTTGGTCGAAGGGAACATCATCAGCAGCAGCTTAGTAAAGGTCAAAGAATTATATCTGTACCTTCGTGAGTTTGCTTGAGAAATAACACCCTTAATTCCATAGAATTAGGTTGGAAAGTTATAACGAAAATGACAAGGGTGTTCTAATAAAATTTTTTATCTACAATTAAGAAAGAAATTAAGCCTAAGAAGAAAAATTTAGTTACAGAATCATGCGTGTCTAGTACCAGTCTGCCAGATTGTCTTCTAACGCAAAGTGGCCAGGGGCGTAAGTAAAGGGAATAAACATGTGCTAGGTTGTGTAAATGAGGCATTTCTGATGGCATGTTCGGATCGGGTAAGCAAAATGCTTTTCTCGAATCTGAAATCACGTGACATTTCTAGCGACACATTACCGCATGTTTGTTGCTTCAGCGTTCCTGATGCCCCTCCCTACTTATTTCCGCGACACAGAAAAAGACAACAGCATTTGATTCCTTCAAGTGGACGTGGACTAACGAATGCCAAAATTTAAACCAAACATGCAACTTAATAGTGTTTCTCACCAATAGTGTTTCTCTTATTGCTACTTTTATTGACATTCAGGTTGTCAAGAATCTGGAGAGTTTAAAGCCTGCATGTAGTAGCTCACAAACAATAGAATTTTATTAATGATCGATTAAAATAAGTTTTTGTGATTTTTCTAAGTGGTCATACAGCTAGTAAATAATTTTTAATCTTAATTATTCATGTATACTTATATGATCTATTTGTTTTGAGAGAGTTGTTATTCAAACAATTCTCCGTACATTTCTTCTATAAACTCAAATTATGATTGATTGATATTGGACGTTATTATTTGGCCAATTGTATTTTAATTTTATAGTTGGTCAAATGTATAGATCAAATATTCGAATTGACCACATTATAAAAGATTTTCTAGATGCAGATACCCCTTCACGGATAGATTGGAGCGTGAACAATAGAATTTTTATGTTAATATTCAATTCATTTTCGGTTAAGACTTGTTTGAATATAAATTTATTAGTTTATTCATTTTAAATTATTTAGTTTCTTAAATGTTTTGTTTGGATAAGATAATATAAATTTGTTGAACTTTTAATTATATATTTAAATAAAACGTTACAATTATCATCAAATACAAAATTAAATTTAATATTAAAAAATATTAACGATTCACAAATATTTGTTAATAATTCATCTCAATTGACTTTTTTCGGTTATTCTTCTATTAAGGTCTGATACGGATTTTTTTAATTAACGTTTATCTTCTTCATGGCTGATATCATTGAATTTATTTTTAATTGTTGTGAATTACAATTATTTGAGTAGAAGTTTATCATCTAAAATTTGATAAATATGATCTCACTAAAATCTATATAAATATTTGTATGACATTAATTATTTATATTTTACAAACTAAATAATTTATTATAAAATATTAAATATTTCAAATATTTAATAAATAATTATAAAATAATTAAAAGTGAAGTAGAGTCAAAATAGTTAATAATTTATTGCATAATTTAAATTATAAAGAAATAGATGATAATAAGTTAACAATGAGAATAAGAAAATATTTATACGAATTTCTCTATGATAATTTCATAGAGATAAAAATATGAAGAATTTTATTTTTCATAAGTTAATTTAATATATGTGTATATTAAATGTAAAAAAAATTATATAAAATAATTTTTAATGTAAAATGATTTTAATTTATAATTTTTTCATACTTTTATATTAAACGTTATAAAAAAGTGAACGTGACATACTCTAAAATGATTCTATTTTTTAAATGTATGGAGCAAGTTCAAACCATTAAAACTACGAGACAAAAACTATCTACAGTTTAAATTAAATAAATAAAAACTATAAAAATCAATCCCAAGGAGAAAAAAATGCAGTTAGTTCTATAATTTATACAATGAATGAAGGGTGAGATCAAGTAGATTTTGGTCCATGACATGGCCCAATGAAATATGAGAGAGGAAAATGGATAAGAAAAAAGGTAAAATCCACGTAATAACCATCACATCACATGCACAAAAGACATCATGCCTCCTCCACCAAAATTATTATTATCCTTCGCCATTTTCCAGCCACAATTTTTTTCATTTTCGTTCTCATTTTCTCTTCTCCACATCCAAATATCGAAAAAAAAAATAAAAATAAAAAACAAGGTACAGTTTTATTTTAATTTTAATTACTATAAATAAATAAATATTCTTATTTTGGAAGATCGTCGCGAACTCAGATGGTAGCATGCATCGACATGGCATTCTCCGCGGATATAGCCGTGGCCCTGTCACCCTCGTATCAGTGTTTCTTCAAGCCTCCTCCGTCGTTCTTGGGCCTGGAGTTTCAGAGGAAGGGAAGAAGGCTCCGTCGACACTTCAACTTGGTCATCAGCGCCCAACTTTCTGACTCCTTTTCTTTAAGTTTCGGTCTCGACTCTCCAGTTCGTAACTTCCCCTTTGTTCAGTTTATGATGTACTAGTTTCAAATTCTTGCAACTTTCTTTTAAGTGTATATAGTAATTTGATAATGGTTATAAAAAAATAATTAAAATAATGATGATGAGAATAGAAAGGTTCTTCTGAAATTATTTTAATATAGTTTTGAATTTTTTATTAGTTGTACCTGGTAGACACAATATTTCGTCGGACAAGTTTTTTTATTTGGATTAAGATGCCCAATGGCTTAGATTTTATTATAAAAGAAATAGTGTTTTTATGTGCGAGTGTATTTGATGGTAGATGATATATGCTACTTGTTGGGGAGTTTAAATAATACTATTTTTTTTTATCAAGTTTTGATTGGTGTTATATTATCTAAGAAATCCATCTGGTTTGTATGTACGTGTTTTGAAATGTAAGATTTGGGAAATGAAAAAAATTATATGTAATCTCTTTGGTGTTTTTGGTGCTGTTTTCAATGTGTAACTTCAATTATGATAACAACACTAAAACCAGTTAAGGAACTGTATCTGAGTTTTGTTCTTTAAATTAGTTTTCATATGTTTAAGAAGCTTTGGTATGGAGCCCGTTCTTACTTGGATATTGGCTCACGCGTAATCAAGAGTGTGTTTGTTATAATTTTTATAGAATTTAATTTTGAAAGAATTGATGTTATAAGAATTGGTGTTGAAATAAATTTTTTTTTCTTGGGAAATGATATTATAAAAGTGAGTTGGGGAGGGAGGAGGGAGGGAGGGGAAGGGAAGGAATATGAAGGACGGAGAGAGATATTGATTAGATATCCTGTTTGGTTAGGAGGAGAGGACGGATTTTGATGAAGGGGAGGGATTTTAATGGATGGGAGGGAAATTAACTTTTCTCTTGTTTGATTCACAAGAGTTTAGGATTTCAAAATATAATATGTGAAGTAATATCACGGAATATCATCGTGTTATTGCAATGTGGTTTCATTTTCATCCAATATCGCAACACAAGGAACTTTTAACTCATTATACTGTGAAGTAAGGAATGCACATAAGTAAATCATCCTTTCTCCTCTCTGAATTTTGCACACGCGTTGCATGTTTCATCTCTGTGCAATTTAGTTGCTTTTGATATTCTTTTATTAACTTTGTTTTTGATTGTGCACTTGACCAATCCTTATACTCGCTAGTAGTGGAACCATTTGCTTTATTTTCTTAGTTACTTTGCAATTGCAATATGAACAAATGGGGGTTCCTAAGTACATCTAAAGCCTGGAATATCAAATTCATCTTCAGTAAATTCATTTTCCTAATTTTGAATGTGTGCTTTAGCATACTGTTGTTAGTGTCTTTGTCTTCCTGTTCTTCGTTTTTCTTTTGTTTAATATTTCAGTTTACATGCATTAATGATTTAATTCCTGTTATTCATGTCATGGACTGACATCCATCTTTCAAATTTGTTTTGATACTTTTCTTTTTAGAATTTGAATTCCTTCCAATCCAATGATTCATCACGGTTGTCTTGGATGGGTCCAGTTCCAGGTGACATTGCTGAAGTTGAGGCGTTTTGTAGGATCTTTAGGAATTCAGAAAGGCTTCATTCTGCATTAATGGATACATTATGTAACCCATTGACTGGTGAATGTAGTGTTTCATATGAGGTTCCATCAGATGAGAAACCTCAACTAGAAGATAAAATAGTTTCTGTCCTTGGATGCATGGTATCCCTTGTGAACAAAGGCAGGGAGGATATTCTTTCCGGAAGATCCTCAATTATGAATTCCTTTCGTGCTGCAGATGTTACTACATCAGAGGATAACCTCCCCCCACTTGCCCTTTTTAGGAGTGAGATGAAAAGGTGTTCCGAGAGCTTGCATGTAGCTCTCGAGAACTATTTAATACCTGATGATGATCGAAGTTTAAATGTATGGCGGAAACTTCAAAGACTGAAGAATGTCTGCTATGATTCTGGTTTTCCTCGTGGGGAGGGTTTTCCTTGTCATACACTATTTGCAAATTGGAATCCTGTACATTTATCTGCCTCTAAAGAGGACATGGAAACCAAAGACACGGAAGCAGCCTTTTGGACAGGTGGTCAGGTAACAGAAGAAGGCCTAAAGTGGTTACTGGATAAAGGATTTAAAACCATTATAGATCTCAGAGCAGAGATTGTGAAAGATAACTTCTATCAAGCGGCTTTGCATGATACTATTTCATCTGGAAGAATTGAATTGGTGAAAATCCCAGTTGAAGTTAGGACTGCACCTACGATGGAACAGGTTGTGAGCTTTGCATCTTATGTTTCAAATTGCAGCAAAAGGCCTATCTATCTGCACAGCAAGGAAGGCATTTTGAGAACATCTGCCATGATCTCCCGATGGAAGCAGTACATGACTCGATCTTCATCAAAGATTGTTTCTAATTCACCAGTTAAACCCTCTGACATGTTATCACGTTATAGAAATGGATCTGCAAAACTTCAGAATTCTTCAGTTATTGCAGAGAAATCCTCCCTGGAAAAGGATATCAATTCATTGCCAGAGAATTTGGACTCAACACATAGTTCTGTTGGAACATTTGACAGAAGTACCTCTCAAAAGAAGTATAATGGTAAAGCACAAGTTACTACAGGCTTGAGTGAAGTTTCTACTGATAACAGGGAATTATCAGAAGCCACTGCTGCTAATGAGGAAGGATCTTTTCCAAGTGACTTCAGCAAAATTAACCCTTTAAAATCTCAAGTTCCTCCTTGTGATATCTTTTCAAAAAGAGAGATGTCAAAATTTTTGGGAAACCGGAGGATCTCACCACCCTCTTATGTCAATTATCAGAGTAGAAGGTTGGAATGCATTCGGCAATCAAGGAACATGAATATCACAAGACTACGGGGAGGTGTGGATGTCAGCAGTAGTGATAATCCCATACCTAAAGTAGTAGGTCCAGAAAGTTTAAATAGATCTGCCCATGTGGATCATCCATCTAGCGAGTCCCAACTTACAGTCAGCAATAGGAATTTAGTGAACAGGAGTACTTCTAGTTCTATTAGGACGACAGTAAATGGATTTTTTGAACAGGAATACATCACTAATGCCAATGGTTCCAACATTGCGGAGGTTGATTTTGACAATGTGACAACTAACTCTCAAAGGATTGAAGATCAAATGGTTAAGGATAGGTTAGCCTTAAATGATGACGACTTGGGATCCATTGAAGGAAATATGTGTGCTTCTTCAACAGGAGTTGTAAGAGTGCAATCAAGAAAGAAGGCTGAGATGTTCCTAGTTCGAACAGATGGATTTTCTTGTACCAGAGAAAAAGTTACTGAATCTTCTTTGGCTTTCACTCATCCTAGCACCCAGCAGCAGATGCTTATGTGGAAGTCTATGCCGAAGAATGTGTTATTGTTGAAAAAACTCGGGGATGAACTAATGGAAGAAGCAAAATTGGTAATGATTTTCTTAGACTCCAAAAAGCATGAAAGTGGTTCAAAGAAATTGTCTATGCTAGAGTGTTTAGGAACAATATATTTGCAATAAGATTTAGCATTGAACATGACATGCATTGGCATTGTTTTCCATCTTCTATGACTATAGGTGTATCTTTAATAAACCTTATATACCATTTCCCCCATTAACCTAAAGAACCATAGTTGTTGGATTCTGGTTGTGCTGAGCTATTAGTAAGAGGCTTAGGTTTGGTTTGTCTCGTGTTGTAAATAAATTGATTAGAGATAAGGATGAAACATATTTAGAAAACAATGCTAGCTTGAGAATTACTCCCCAGCTTGACTATTTAATAGTAGCGGTGTCAATATGGGTTTTAATCCGTGAGCAAACCTGGCTCACCACAGGTTCCAGCCGGGTTAGGTTCGATTGTTTTTATTTCTCCCGATAATAGGTTAAAAATGAACCCGGCTCACTTAACCCACGGGTTATGCGGGTTCGAGCCGAGTTATGGTGGGTTGACCCGCAACTCACCATTCATTTTAAATTTTAAAAATAATTAATAATAATTTAGTAATTTTAATTGATTTTTTTTTTCTCTATCTCTATTCCATGTCGTCACTACAACTCAAACTCTCACTCAAGGTTATCATCAATTATGTTATAATCGCATCATAACTTTTGTCATGCCAACACCACAGTGTTTCAGTCTCGCATTTCAATCGTGCCACAACATTTGTCACACCACCGCATTCGTCACACCAGTGCATTCGTCGCGTCACCACATTATCGTGTTTCAGTTGTATCATAGCGTTTGTCGCATTTCAGTTGCATTAGAGAGTTTGTTGTGCCACCGCGTCATTACGTTCAGTCCCACTATTACATCGTGCTTGTTAGAAAACAAAAAACAAGAAAAAAATGTTGGTTAGTGAGCTAACCCACCAACCCGTAGTGGGTTCAACTGGGTTGTGAAATTTCGACTCGCCATAAAGTGAGCCGGGTTGAGCTCACCTATTTTCAACTCAGCCAGTGGTGAGTCAACCCATGTGAGTCGGATTGGCTCATTTTGACACCCCTATTTAATAGTTCGTATTATAAAAGTATAAAAATATTTGATATTTATATGTTATAGTGTTTTTATTTTAAAAATAATTTTATATCATTATATAAATATTTTTCATATTATTTGTAACTATATAATTATGTAACAGATATGTATAAATTTTTGTATGGGTTCTCATCAAAAGCTTGTTTGTATAAGATTTCATTTAATAAGATTTGGACTCAAGGTTGACTTTATTTATATGTGCTTTCTCATTATGATTGCCAATTATTTAAGATTGATAGATTTTTATTATTTATTTGATCGTTCAAGCTTCAGATAGTTTGAATTCCATGATAATGATTAAAGATATTTGTAAAACCCAAAGCTATAACATTTTGTTTGTCCCTTTCTTCCGTTCAATTTCTAAGGATTTTCCAAATGCGCAAAATTGAAGAGATGAAAAATATTGGCTAAGTAAAGGTGTTGCATTAACAACATTTAGATGTAAAATATACAAATAGGTTACTGAAATTTTTGCTCAGCAATGCTTTTGGGGTGACATGATCTAGATTTCCATAATAAAGAATGGGCCAAAAGGGAGATTAATTCTACTTCCTTATCTAATAAAGACTTGGAGGAGTTTAGGAATAAATCTGTTAGAGAACATGAGGCTGGAGTATTTTTGAGCTTTGAATGGCATCAAGAGCAGTTGTGTGTTTTAATTCATACGGTAATTGTGAGTGTTTATTATGACAGTTTGTAAATAATTTCATCACATCCGTTCTCAATAGTTTCTATATCTAATCTGCAGGTTGCTTCTTTTCTTCATCGCCAAGAGAAAATGAATGTTCTTGTGGAACCTGATGTGCATGACATATTTGCTAGAATTCCAGGCTTTGGATTTGTTCATACCTTCTATAGTCAAGATACCAGGTACTGGCGTTTTTAAATTTATGTGAATAGCTTCAGAGCAGTTTTTTCTGTTCCTAAAAGGCCTAGCTTTCATTCTGTTTGTTTAACAAATCAAGTGTCTTTGACTCAGCGATCTACATGAAAAAGTAGATTTTGTGGCATGCTTGGGCGGAGATGGCGTTATACTGCATGCTTCAAATCTATTCAGAGACGCTGTTCCCCCTATTGTGTCATTTAACCTAGGCTCCCTTGGTTTTCTGACTTCTCATAAGGTAAGCTTTCAAAACTCAACATATTTTACTATAAAACAATATGTATAGCTTTATTTCCTTTGTTTGACTTCTGTACTGCTCTGTCTGCAGTTTGAAGATTACAAGCAAGACTTACGACAAGTCATTCATGGAAATAATACACGAGATGGTGTGTATATTACTCTTAGAATGCGTCTCCGATGTGAAATTTTTCATAAAGGTAAAGCGATACCAGGGAAAGTATTTGACATCCTCAATGAGGTTGTTGTTGATCGGGGCTCTAATCCATACCTTTCAAAGATTGAATGTTATGAACATGATCGACTTATAACCAAGGTGAGCTTTCTTGTGTCTTTATAATATGCCCTCCAGACATCTTTGCATCTTTTTATATTCTATGATGAGAATAGTAAATATTTAAAATCTCATATCTCTACACTTTTATGAAGCAGTGGCGTACCCTGTATGACGAGTGTCATGTATTTCAGGTGCAAGGTGATGGAGTAATCGTGGCCACCCCTACAGGAAGTACTGCCTATTCTACAGCTGCTGGAGGTTCCATGGTAAGTTTGTGACAGTTTTACACCTTTACTCACAATGGAATTATTAGATATGTTGACTTGATATTCTTGCCTTTGTCCTAAGCTTTTCTGCCATTCTTTCTCTGCACAAGAGGTAGATGTTGAACATGGTGTTGTGTTCCATATTTTACACCATTGCACTATAGGTGGAAACTTAGAAGATAGGCTAAATTGCAATTTTCATCCCATTTAATTTCTGACTGGCAATCTTGGTTTTCCTATTTTATTTCTTGCAAATTTGTCCCCAGATTTTAGAAAGCCTAGAATTTTCGTCTAATCTTCAATTTGACATACATTTAGTACTTTTATTTTTTATGTTTTAATTAATCAAATTATCTTTTAGGTATCTTAAATTAAATGTTAGGTCCATGGATTGATAAAAATTGCAGATTTTTAAAATGTGGAGGAGGCCAAAATCTGGGATTAGGAGTTTAAAGGGGACTAAAATTACAATTTAACTTAAAAGATAAATGCATGAGATTCTTCATAATGTAACAAGGCGGCAGTAGTATTATTCCGGTTGAAATTCTCTTTTTCCTATTTTGCAAATGCAGATGGACAATAGTGAATGAGTTGGCAGCGCACAAATGTCTAAACAATGTTACGTATATTTTATTTTCTTCGGTCACCTTTTTCCCTTTTGTGAAATAAATACGTAATCAGTGTTTTCCTTTTATTCCTTGCTTCCCTAAAATTAAGGTTCCATGTGATGCCCATCAGTACTTACATTTACCTTATTTTAGACTTCCAATTTTAGCTTATAGCACATGTAAACTAAAAATAGTGAATTCATGTAGAAAGACTAAATCACTCCTTAGATGTCATGAAGTAAACACTTGTTCCTCTTCAAGACAGCGGATAAAGAATTATTGACAAGTTTGGATTAGTATAGAAACATAGAAGTCATCTTGTATGATTTTGTCATAGAACTTCTCAAAGATGATATATGGTGCATCTTCCAATGGTATGGTATACCCGTGTTACTGCAATATATGGACCAGCTTTATAGTTTATACTGGAATTCAGAATTGTTTTCCTTGATGTTTGTATCTAACGTCAGAAGAATACTTGCAGGTCCATCCAAATGTTCCTTGCATACTGTTTACCCCAATCTGTCCACATTCACTCTCATTTAGGCCAGTTATACTTCCAGATTCTGCTCAATTAGAACTAAAGGTGAAGTTAATCTCTCTCTCCCTCCTAATAGAATCAAATTGGATGTTATTATTTCATGGCTTATGATGTGTCTCCCTTGTCAAATATTTTCCATTTTTGTGCCAAGTGAAGTTGCATCTACGGCTTATCTAAAAGGATCATGATGAATTATGATCTGAGACTTATGCCTACATTTGTATTTAAGGTTTAGTAAATGCATGTGAGTTGCATACTTAAATAGGGTTTGTTAATAACAGATTCCGGATGATGCAAGAAGTAATGCCTGGGTTTCATTTGATGGGAAGAGAAGGCAGCAACTCTCGAGAGGTGATTCTGTCCGAATATCTATGAGTCAACATCCCCTTCCAACTGTTAACAAATTTGACCAAACGGGTGATTGGTTCCATAGCTTGATTCGCTGCCTAAATTGGAATGAGAGACTTGATCAAAAGGCTCTGTAATGCATGTGAAAGTGAAGAACAAATATGCATTACTCTAATATGAGCAAAAGAGCTTGTATAATTGCTGTACAGCTTGTTCATTGAGATTACATAACATAGATATATAGCAGTTCATTACATTGGCTACCATTGTGAAGATAGGGTTTGCCAATGGTTTTTCAACATGTTATAATGAATGGCAAGATGCTGTTGTATATACATTTTATAAGAAGTAGTGAATTTTTTTCATTGTTTGCTAGGCTCCTTTAAATCCTTTTGTGCAAATATGAATTCATTCTTTTTTACCTGTAACTATATTTTCATGCAACAATTTGGGAATTAGAAACTGCGTCTCTTTCACAGTTTACTTAATTATAGAATTTAGTCAAATAAATTGCCCTTTTGCTTTAAGGAGTTTAAAATTTATTAACAATATCTGCTAAACAAACATTTTTCACCAGTTTGTAGCCTTTTGTAGAGATGTTAGCTTTTCTTTACATTGTTAACTTCTAGATTTTATCTTTTTTATAATTATTCACTTTTTATTTTTCAACAATTTATGTGAATATGGTACAGTATACTCTTTCATTAACATTTTTTATTCATATAAACACGTTTGATTTATATAATATTTTAAAAGTAAATTTTGTAATATTTGTTGTTTATTTAAGAACGAGTTTTAAAAAAAATACATTTTAGAATAAAAAAGTTGTAAAAATAATCATTATATATTTTAATTTCAATTCCCAATTATAATATTTTCTAAAAATTTATACTTTTGATTTATTTCTATTTTTATATCAGATTTACGCTCTTAAATTAAGGAATATTTCCATTTTATTTCAAGATATATATATATATATATATATATATATATATATATATAATAGGGTGGTAAAATTATTTTTTCAAATATTTTGAAGCAGTTATTCTTATATTGTGCTTCATATCAATTATGAGATATTAATTTGTATTATTTTATTTTATATTTCAATTATTCTATGTTTGAATTTTTTTTATAAATATGTATGAATGTAATATTGACTTATGGACGTCAAATATATTAATTTATCCTGAAACTTATATGGATTCAAAATTAAATCTAATTATATTTAGTAATAACTATTTTGTTATTTATATTTTGTTTTATACCATAAACGAAGAACACTAACATCAATAAAATAAAGCCGTAATCAAATTATAATACTTGAATAAATTATTGATGCTTAAATATATTTTTTATTCTTTTTAGTTGATCATATGAATAGTAGTTATTTATTATGAATATCATTTAAAAATTTTAGGATATATCATTCTGTAATATCTTGTTGCAAAATAATATCCATAGTATACATATTATTATTTTTTATTAAAACATTTATTTTAATCCTTGATATTATCAATATCATTATTATTATATTAGATAATTTAATTTGACTAAATACATCATTAATCATAATAGAAGATGTTTTAATATATATATATATATATATATATATATATATATATATATATATATATATATATATAATAGAGGGTGTCCATATGATTTTTTTCTATATAAAAAATAATTTTTGTAAGCATTGTAATTAATTTCATAGTGATATTTTCAAAACGAATTATATTGATTTTCAACATAATTTTAAATATAATGAGGATAAAATTATGAGTATGCATCATCTTAAAATTTATATATATTTATGCTGTTTATAGGGTTTGAATTTTTAAATGTTAATTATACACTATAAAGTAAAAAAAATAAAATATAAAAAGTCAAATACATTTTTGAATTTATTTATAAGATTAAAATTCAATTATAGTCTTTTTTTTTGTATTTATAGTCTCTCTAATTTTGAAATGTATAATCTCGTAAGTAGTTAAGATAACACTTTACAAATGAACGATAATTTGAATAACATTTATAAATGGATAAGAAAAGATAACATTTTATAAAAGAAATATACTTAAATAACATTTAGTGGATAAAGACTGATGCATTTAAAATTAAAGGATAAAAAATACATAAAATTTTAAGGATCAAAACTGAATTTTATATAGTTTAGAGGGAAAAAAATATTATATCTTTAAAAAACAATTTTATATATTTTAGAGGAATAAAATAATATTTTATATACGAACAAGAAAAGGAGTTTAAGATGTTATTGCATGTTCCAATCAGAAAAAAAAGGGGGAAAAAACGAAAAAGAAAATTAGAGGCGTTGGACACCGCATTATTGTATAGTGTCACAGACACCACCGAGCCCTAAAAGCTTTCACCAACAATACACCACACTCTCGCATTCAAAAAACCAGATTAAAGAGGCGTGCACATTTTAGGGTTAATAAGAGGATAAACCAGTCCCTCCCTGAATTTTGAATTGTTGCAACCCTTGCTTGATTACTGTTTCAAAGTGCAATCGCGTCATGTAAGTGAACGCTTGCTACTAATTCATATTCTATCTTAAATAATAAACTAAAATCCACACTGAATGAAAACCAATGCACGCGCCATTATGATTGTTTGTGCAGGTCGAGGATTTGCGTGAAGAATCTCCCGAAACATGTTGCGGAGGATGAACTACGGGAATTCTTTTCTGAGAAAGGAATAATCACTGACGTTAAGCTCATGCGTACCAAGTATTATACTACTCTTGCTCTTTCTCTCCTTGAATCGTAGTATCCCTATGGAAATTGAATTTGTAACTGCTTTACTTGGTTTTGACTTGCTTTTCAATTCAGAGATGGCAAGAGTCGGCAATTTGCGTTTATAGGATATCGAACTGAAAAAGAAGCCCAGGAAGCCATTCGATATTTCAATAATTCTTTCCTTCGCACATCTAAAATTACTTGTGAGGTCTGTTATACATGCTAATTTTTTCTATTATTTATATATTTTACTGCTATGTGTTTTATTCAAATTTAAAAAAAAATTGTGTTGTTGAAACTGGAAGCCATGGAACGTGTTTTTCAACGTTCTTCTCGATAACCATGCAGGTGGCTCGAAAACTTGGGGATGAAAATCTTCCTCGTCCATGGAGTCGGCATTCGAAGAAGAAAGATGAGAAAGCGGCTGCCCCGGATGTGGGGAAACCTGCTAAAGTTAAGGGACCAGGAGAAAATTTGAAGGGCAGTGTGGATGTTGATGACCCGCAGCTTCAGGATTTTCTTGAGGTCATGCAGCCTCGGGTTAAGTCTAAGATGTGGGCAAATGATACGTCCGTTGTCACCAGTGTTGGCAACAACCAAGCAGTGTCAAATAAGGATAATGAAGTTGCTTCAGTTTCAACTGATGAAAGTGGCTCATTAGAAGATGGGTTTCCAGATATTTCTGAACCTAGCAGTAAGTCACGTGAGCCTGAACCAGATGAAGTCATTTCGGATATGGATTATTTCAAGAGTAGGGTGACAAAAGAGTGGTCTGATTCTGAAAGTAGTGATAAAGATGACGAGGATGGTAATGACAATGATGACAACGATGATAATAGTGGTGTTAGTCAAAATGAAGAAATTTGTGATCCAAGAAATGGTGCTCGTGAGGTAGACCTAGAGGGGAAAGAAGCTACTAGTGGAGATGTCACCCATGGAAAGTCTCAAGTAAATGTGACCCTGGAAGGGGGTCAATTATTGAAAACAGAAGACGAGAAAGGAGCTTTTGAGTCCTGTCGGTTGTTTGTCCGTAATCTGCCATACACGACCACGTACTATACACATATGTCTTCTCTTTTTTCTGGAATTCTATTTTGGATGCATGTGTGATATTACTTTGACACAGTTTCAAATTGCATTCTTTTCCAAAGAAAGACTGTCTTAATTAAGCAAGTTGAATCATTACCAATATCTGTCCGTGGGTTTTATGGTTTCACTTGAACTTAGTACTGTTTTTATTTCTAGTTGGTTTGAATCATTGTATTGTTTTTTTTACAGTGAGGAGGAACTGGAAGAACATTTCAGTCACATTGGTAGTGTCTCACAGGTTCATCTAGTTGTTGATAAAGATACAAAACGATCCAAAGGAATAGCATATATTCTGTATACAGCTCCAGAATTTGCAACCAGGTAAGAATTGGGGGCCTAGAAATCGTTGTCTTTCATTTTCTTATTAATTTTTATATTATACCAACTGTTGTTTTGTTGCAAGTCATATTCTTTTAGTTCATGCTTGGCCATTTAATGTTATAGGGATATTCTTTTAAAGTGTTAAGTTAAGCCAATTTCATTTTAGAATGAATCTCCAGGTTGAGAATGATCTTTGAATCATTTTACTTCTTTGAGTTCCTATTGTGACTTCCTTCTAGAGTTGGTTCTTTGATGGTTTGGTTTATCTTAGGTTTGTCTTTTCATTTTGTAACAATTTCTTCTGATTGATGTTAGAGAATTTGGTAGAACCGAGGAGGGAAAGATGTTATTATCCTGTGTCTCTGAGACTATGCTTCTTCTTTCTTCTATTTGGCCCTGAATGGAATGCTATTACCTTTAAGTTTTCTTCTCAGTGCTTAGTTCTAAAGTCTGTTCTTGGACAGGATAATTTTTATGACCCTTAGTGTTCACCCCATTGTCCATTCAAGGTTGTCTTTTCTATGTTTCTCTGCATATGTAAGGAGAATGTTTAATCCATAATTTTTTTATGTGCTGTTAGGACTGAACTCAGCAGTTAAGAACAAAAAATATGTTTGCTATATTGAACTAACGGAGGAGAGGAGCTATCAGCTATCCCCTTCCAATCTTCCTGAATAAAGAAAATCAACAGTGAAAGGAAAGGGAACTGAAAGATACCCAAAGAGAAGGACCAGCCCTTACTGTCCACACCCAATATGTGCCAAAAGCCCCTCTTATGGTTGGTCCTCACGATTCACCCAGATCCCCCATATTCTCCCCCTCAAACATCTGATTTCCAGTGTCCCCTGTCTGTTATTACTCTTCTCTTTCCATTCCCCCTTTCGTCGCACCATTCCTCCCTTTCATGTTTGCTCGCATGATTCTTTGGGCCCATTCCTTTTAATTCTGTCTCTCTTTTTTCCACCCCTCCTTCTATAAACGTGTGTAATATGCCTATCACGTGCCTTTGTTTCTTTTACACAACACTTCTTTCAACTAAAATTCTATTATTTTATATTTTAATGCTCAAAATCTGGATTTTGGGTTGAGATTGTGAAGTGAAAATAATATTAATACATGCTTCTTTGGTCAGTTTAGTTTTGAGATGGTCTGAAAGATTCTTAGAACCTGTTGGAATTTGATTAAGAGGTTTTCTGCAATAAATTTATGTAGGTTGGTAGAATGTATTCCCTGCCATCTGAAATTTAGTTACAACAATTGACTTCAGAAAGTTGCTACCACTTCTTATAGCTGTTAATGTGTTAGTTAAATTGTTTTTGCTGATAATTTACACGACAGTATGACAATTGCTTATTAGGGCTCTAAAAGAGTTAGACAATTCAATCTTTCAAGGAAGATTGTTGCATATATTGCCAGCCTTACAAAGACATTCAGAGAATCAAGAGTAAGTAAAACATAAATGTTGCACTATGAACTGTTTAAATTTTGATGTCATTTTTTTCATGCTAACAAACGAGTTTACTGTTTGCAATTTGCTTGTAGGAACAATATTTTGAAGGACCAAAGCTCTAAAACCCTCAAAAAACAGAGAGAGGAAAAAAGGAAAGCAAATGAAGCTAGTGGAGATACTAGAGCATGGAATAGTCTGTTCATGCGCCCTGATACAGTATGGTTCTTGAAACTTAGTAAATTGCAAATCATGATTCTACTATTTCAGCTTTTGCTGAATAGCTGAGTAGGTAACAATAAATTAAAAATCTGAATTATGCTTGCCATTATCTTTATTTTGAGAAAATAACAACCTTTTCTGATTAGTTTTCAAATTTTCACCATTATTGTGTTGTCTCTTGTGTGGCTGTGTGCTCTAGCTCTGAAGTACTGTTAGTAATTATTTTCTCATGGGATAAATGTTTTGGATGGTTCTTGGTGAGCGTTTTGTTTCTCCTGGTACTCTGAAGTAGTTTCCGCTTATTAGGTATCAAGGATTTGACAATTAACATTGTAACAACAGGCAATCTACCAATGCACTGATTGGAGGACATTTCTCTTATTTTCAGGATTGCCCCCCTACCCCTTAACTTGGGGGTGGGTTGTTATTATGGCCTCACATTAGTGTTCAGCTAATGGTTATTTCAATGGAATTGCTATTTCTAGCATCCATCCATAGGGTTTGGGGTTTTAGAATAACTTTTTGTCGAGTGGTGATACTTTGTTTGAAAATTTACTTTTCCTTTGTATGGTTGTATTCATTTTCTCTTCGTAATAAGTTCCATTTTTATAAAATATCATACAGGGTTACATAAGTATAGTTTCTTATTTTGGAGGCATGGGATGCTTGAGAAATTGCAATGCCAATGTTTCTCATTCTATGATGCATTGTTATATTTTCGTGATGATAGAATCTTTATTCCCAAGTGGTGATACTTTGTTTGAAACTTTACTTTTCCTGTGTATGGTTGTATACATTTTCTCTTTGTAAAAAGTTCCAATTTTATTAAATATCATATGCGGTTATATAAATATCATCTCTTTTTTTGGAAGCAATAGGATGCTTGTGACATTGCAATGCCTACATTTCTCATTCTCTTGTGCATTATTATATTTTCGTTACAATAGAATCTTTATTCCCATATCATTTTCTTTATTTTCTACCTGTAATGAGTGCAAAGAAGATAGTTTTCTTGTAATGGAATTAACATTACATTTGTTGAGTTTCCTTCCTAATAATATTTCTGGGTATGCCATTGTCTTTCTGGTCTTGAGTTTCTTTATATATATTTCTAATGGTGTTGTGATGTATAATAGATCGTGGAAAACATTGCAAGAAAATATGGTGTTAATAAAAGTGATTTACTTGACCGAGAAGCTGATGATCTTGCTGTACGGATTGCTCTGGGAGAGACCCAAGTGATTTCAGAAACAAAAAAGGCATTTAAAAATGCTGGTGTTAATGTGGAGGCCTTGGAGGAACTTGCTAATAATAAAGTAGATGGCTTAAAAAGAAGCAATCATGTGCTTCTAGTGAAGAACTTGCCATATGGTTCTACAGAAAATGAACTTGCAAAGATGTTTGGGAAATTTGGCAGTTTGGATAAAATAATCCTCCCTCCAACAAAGACATTAGCGCTGGTATAATTTTCCCCCTTTCTGAAATTTTTTTGATGTTTATGATGTGCCTCCTTTCTAATACATTTGCTACTTATTATCCTGTTTTATATAGCCTAGCTCTGTCCTTGTTTCTAATACATTTTTAATTATTTTATTTTAGTTTTAATTTTAAAAGTATTTCTTGTTTTAGAGTATGTGGGTATGGAACAGTCTTATATGCTAAATTCAAAAGATAAAAGCAAATAACAATCTTTTGCTTGCAAAATATATACCTTTTACTCTTACAATTTAAAAACAATAATTTTACTAGCTAAGGGGGAAAAAGTTTTATAATTTTTCATTTTATGGACCTTTGGATCACACAATCAGTTTTTGGCCATGTGCTGTGTAGATTGAATTTGAATGTACGGTTGGTATGTTGCTTACTTTTCTAGTTTAGTTGATTTGTGAACTTTGCCTTCAGGAGTTATGTATTGGGGGAACTATTGCTGTCACCATTACCTGTTCATTGTTTAATGACATCTGTGTCTAGCTTTGAATTATTTGGAGATGATATTTCAGGTTGTTTTCCTCGAACCAGCAGAAGCTCGGGCAGCCTTTAGAGGTTTAGCCTACAAGCGCTACAAGTAAGAATTTATTTTTCTTCTGATCTTAAGTTTCACCCAGTAGTGTTCAGTAATATTTTAATTTTTTATTTTACTTATCTGCCCTTAAAGGCTATCTTCTTTGAATGAATTTATTGTTTCCTTCGCACTTGAATATACATGTAAATTTTCATAAAAAAGAAGAAATTAAACTTATTGCTATTGTGCCAGCAGTATGTTTTAGGTAGGTCTGAAGTTTACAAGCTGTAGCGCTACTGCTCTATCTTTCTTGTGGTGTTTGGAAAATGGAAAGCATTAAATGAGATTGGCTTTTGTCAGAACTCATTCTTTGTTAAACACTAAGGGAGGAGTGTAGGAGGCATAGAGCATAAGAGAAAAAGAAATATATAACTGAAAGTGTAAGCTGTGTCAATGAAAATCCCTGGTCTGTATCAAAGTGATCACAGGTTCTGATTCTGTATCAAAGGCAATTTTTCTAGTCTCCTAAATCATCTACCTCTTGCAATCCACCATTATATATTCTCCTCTGCCCCTCTTTCCCCCGCGGACAAAATTTCCGAAACCAGAATTCTCAAAATAATGTTGCATCCTCTCTATTTGCTATGATTTCTTAATTCCCCCTTTTACCCTTTCCTACGTACACCTTAGTTACTCTTGGGGTCCTATTGCAAAGATTAATAAAAAACTTAACTCTGTAATGTGGCTTTTGTTTTTTTTTTTACTTGAATTTACTGGTCTAAAATCTGTTGGTTGGGACTGAAAAGTAACCCCAAGATGCCACATACAGCCACAGTTTTGCTTTTTTCTCTTGGATGGATTAGTAATCTAGGTTAAAGCAGCCTCTCCTCCATTTTCCAAAAAAAGGGAGAATTCACTAGGTGTTGTGTCCCATCGCCTATTAAATAAATTTTCTGCCATGCTAATTGAAGGCTATTTAATTGTGTTCCATATACAATTCAATGTAGGGATGCTCCATTATACTTGGAGTGGGCTCCTTCCAATATTCTTAGCCAAAGTTCAACATCTAAAAATAATGACATGACTGGTGCAATTGGTGAAAATGATGCCAAGAGGCAGATATTGGAGCAACATGTGGAAAGATTAACAGATGTGGATATTGATCCAGACAGAGTAGAGGTCTGTCCTATTAAATCCTTTTCTTTTGTTATTCTTTTCCTCTAATTGTGCTCTATTTTCTTATCTGATACATTAGTCTTTTGGGAATAAGAGAAGGAAAGATAATGTCAGGATAAGCATAAGCAGGGAGATGTTTTAGGTCTTTTTATATGAAAGTGCCAACAAAATAGGATAAAAATGAAACCCATTCAACATTTTACTACCCATGAAAGTCCAATATGCGGGAAAATTGTTTAATACTAGAAAAATACATCAGTCTTATGGTCAACAGTCAAGGCTAAAAAAGTTGAAAAGAACTGACATTGGAATAAGAATATTTAGCCCCCTTAATTTTACAAATGAAGATTTTTCTTTTCTTTTTTTCTATTTTTTGTTTTAACATAAGTATTTATCCCATAAGCATTTGTAACTTTTCTTGAAGGTCCCTTACCTTTTCTTATTAAATTTTTTGGCCCATTTCTACACTTTATAGTTTATAAAATTCGATGAACAGTATCAAAAATTTCATTTTCTTTGTTGATTATAAATCTTGAGGAATATGTATTCCCTTAAGGAGAGGTATGTGCTTGCCTTATATTATGTATGTTCCAGGGTTCTATTTGAATACATAAATAGTTGCTGACATGTCAAGTCTCTACTCAGCCTGTATCATATGATTAAAATTATCCTTTAGATGGACTGTCTAGTAAATATGATGCCGAGAATTTTTATCTTCAAAAAGATAATGCTGTCCTGCTTTTTAAAATGGTAGTGAAGTGATCTGGGAATTTGGGCTATTGAGTCCATGCCAAAAGAAATTTGTCATCTCTGTCTTTATTTATGAATCATGGTGCTACTATGTAGAAATATGCTATATTTTTTTTAAATTAGTTGCTTCTAACTAATATGTTATGCTTTAGGCTCGGTCCCTATTTGTCAAGAACCTAAATTTCAAGACTACAGATGAGAGTCTGAGGAAACATTTTAGTGAACTCCTGAAAGAGGGAAGAATTTTGAGTGTGAAGGTATATTTCTAATTGCTGTTTCTTTATGACTTAGCTGTATTTCATAATTTTGTTTTGTTGCTTTTCATATTTTGGTTTTTGTTGGTCACAAATAGGTGAAGAAGCATTTGAAAAGTGGGAAAAATGTTTCTATGGGGTTTGGATTTGTTGAGTTTGACTCCCCTGAAACTGCTACAAATGTTTGCAGAGATTTGCAGGTATTTTACATGTTATTTGCACTTTCAGATCCTAATTCTACTTCTGATTTTTTTTAATTCTACTTTTTGTGTTTCGGATCTAGGGGACAGTTTTGGACAGCCATGCTCTTATTTTACAACCTTGTCATGTCAAGAATGATGGGCAAAAACCAAGGACAACTGAGAAGGATAAGAGTTCAACAAAATTGCTCGTAAAAAATGTTGCTTTTGAGGCAACAGAGAAGGATCTTAGACGATTGTTTCGCCCATTTGGCCAGGTGATTAATTACTATTTAAAGAGTTAATTTGAGATAGGGATGGCATTCAGATCCAAACCCAATGAATACTCTTAAAAATTACGTGCAATGTCTACGGTATTTATCCATCTTATCCATCAACAAATCTGGGTTGGGGTAGAAGTAGTTTGTTTACCTACTAAATTTTGTTGGTAGGAGTGCAATTATGGGGGCTATATAACCAACTGTACTCATTCCGGCATAAAATATCCACATTTTTAAAAATTAAAGATTGGAATATCTTTGAATCTGTCCTTAAATTAAGTTACGTATTTGTTTTTAATCAATGCTCTTTCTATTGATTTTTCATCATTAATAAATATTAGTATTATGATGGCATTTGTTAAGGTTCCAACATAAAACCAATTGGCAATATGTGGAGTAGCCTAACATGTATTTAAATCATACCAAATTATATGAGGTAGGCGATGTGGGACTTTCAACACACCCCTCCAACGAAGCCTGCGGACCGGGCAAAGGGCAACTTTTGGCCCATGACAATAACCTAGGAAAGATGTTAGGCTTTGGCTACGATACCATGTTAAGGTTCCAACATAAAACCAATTGGCAATATGTGGAGTAGCCTAACATGTATTTAAATCATACCAAATTATATGAGGTAGGCGATGTGGGACTTTCAACAGCATTCATGCTTTATTGATTTGTCAAGCAAATGCCTAATGAAAGTGATAGAAACTGGATTAGAATCACACAAAAATTGCCCTTACTAGAAAGAATAGGAGAGAAATCCCCAATTTATAGAAAAGATATCGCAGTGCAGAACATCCAGGGTTTCTTCTTCCAGTGCCCAAAGGCCCAATCCTCTCACAAAAGCAAGCTTGATCTGCCTCTCCCCCTCCAACTAATATATAGGCAATGCCGTGTTCAGTCTATCTAACTCACCAATCTAACTAACTAATGGGGTAACTAACCTGTCATGGCTAACTGCTGATAGAGATTACCTTTCAGAGAGGCCATAGCCATCAGGTAAGGGTACGGCTAGTGAAGTAGCTACCCATGTGAATATGGGTAAGGGTACATGTATGTATTTTTAAATGTTGATATGGGGACGTATTATAGTATCCTACTTAAGCACTACATGTTGCCATCCGTAATTTGTTCCAATTGCTAGTAAATATTCATTCTTCCTCACCAAATTATTTCCAATGTAAATGTTTTGAATTTTAGTCAAGCAGATCAAAATTTGAATACATATTATGCCAGTTGGTTGATGATGAACCACACTGCAGATTAAAATGATAATGTCCAATTATGTTAATAGTGGGTCTAGAATAATGAACCTGGACTTGCACATGATTTTAGTACAGTACCTTGTATTCCAATCCAAATTATCTAAGTTTCATATTATATCATTGAAATGAGATTTATGCCTAACTGAGGCACATGTAACAGATCTGATATCTTAGCTATTACTATAGGAGTTATTTTATGACTATTTTATTCAATCATGTTTTAGCTTACTTTTAGCTGATATCTAGAAGGGAAGCCTTATGCGTGAGATTCACGTGGATTTTGTCTAAATATGTTTATTTATCTCAGCCAAAACACGTATATTAAGTTTTCTGTTGCATTTTATTGCTTTCTTTTCACTCATGTTTGATCGCTCCAAACTGTGCAGATTAAAAGCCTAAGGTTGCCAATGAAGTTTGGAAGCCATAGAGGCTTTGCTTTTGTAGAGTATGTTACTCAGCAGGAGGCACAATATGCCCTCAAAGCACTTTCAAGCACCCACCTCTACGGGAGGCATCTGGTATGTGAAACTAAATCTTGGATTTGAGAAATTTGTTGAATCCCCGACAGTGCCCCTCCACTCCTTGTCTTTATTGGGTATCAAGAAAGTCTGTTGAGATTTCAAGTATTTGAGAACTAATAGTCATTATTTTCAGGTGATAGAGAGAGCGAAAGAAGGTGAGAGTTTGGAAGAACTGCGAGCTCGAACAGCTGCTCAATTTAGTGACGATCACAATGGATCTCGAGGTGCTATTAATTTATCCAAGAAAAGAAAGGACGTTGACATCATAGAGGAAGGCAAGATGAAGTTTGGAAGGTTTGCTGACTAGTACGGGTCCAAATATCTAAACAGTTTATGTGCATAAGTCCTGAAAATTCAGGGATCACAATTTTGTTGTAGATTCTAAGATAGATATAACATACCATGGTGCCCCCTTATGAACCCGAGTGTCAAACAACTTCTAATATTAGTTTTCGATTCTGTATCCATAATTCCATCTCCTGTAAAATTTTGTTCACTGATTTACTCTAAACTATTATATTCCCATAATTTATTATTCCATTTTCGAATTTAATTTTCTTTGCTGTCGGTGGATTAGAACATTGAATTAATCAAGTTTCAAAAGTAATTAATTAAATCTGTGCGTTAGAAGTTAAAGGCACCGTTGATCTCTGCCACTGCGCTAGAGAAGCAGTGTTGGACTTTGATAGCTGAAAGGAAAGTTGGTTTGGGTGGCGCGAAGAACGTTTGGTTAGTCTTGGACTTTGGTCAATGAATCCTTCATTCTTTGTTCTGGACTCTCAAATCTAACAGTCAAATCCCAATGCAAGCATCTAACTTGCCATAGCCATAGATTTTCTGTTACTCCACCTGCTCTGACCTAACATGTCACCACACAAATTTACATAACTCTAGCAACCCACCACTTCTCAACTTTCCCTGTTCCCCTTCCTGACTGGTTGATCCAAAGTTTAGATTTTTAAAGGAAAAATCCAATTTTAGTTAGCTGGGAGGAGAGTAATGAAGATGGGGCATTCTCGAATGCAAGAAAATGTGTGTTGCTCAACTTGTTCTTTTCCGAGTAAGCAGTTCTCCAAGTTACAAGTTTCCCGGTGAGTCCTTGCCATTCAACTATGTTATGAACCATGAATTAAATGCTGTTTGCATGTGCTTCTGCGTTCTAATTTCCAGCTCTACTTGTACCTCTGCCATTCCTTCATTTTAGTCTGGATTACTATTTATCCTCATCATTATTTGTTTCCTCTTCCCCACATGAATATAATAAGAATATGCCTAGCGATTCACACTTTTTTGGTTGTTTTTCATTTTTATGAAGTTAAACACAGAATTAGAACTTCAATTGTACAGTAGAAACTAAACAATATACAAAATTTCAAATTCATTTTCATTCTTCAAACAATATCTCGAGTCACTCACTAGGTCAGGTATGTGGTGAAGGTGTTTGGATAGTCTGCACAATATCGTGAGTTCAACTTTCGTTGCCACACCTGAAGTTGATCAAAGCTTGTTTCTGGGATAGAATACTGAACATTATTCGTTTGGATATCCCTTTTATTGTTTAATGGCTAAATATACATAATCATCTCTAATTTTTAAAACGACTTAATGCATCAGTTTCTGGTGGATAAAGTACGCCAAAACTCATTTTTGAGCAGCAAGCTCCCCGCCCCAAAAATTTCGCCTAGACTTCTGGCCAAAGGTTCATGAGAGGTGAGAGAAAGATACAAAAGAGACTCACTTAAATGTAAAAATATACATCGTTGCTATATTAAGTTAATCAAATATGAACATATTATTTTTATAACATAAATGTTTATATAATTATTTGTAATATAAATTGCTTTCTAATTCTGTACTATGCATGGAATGTTGCCCCTTAACAAGTTGTACAAGCCATCAATTACTCCGTGTAAAGAAAAATATTTGGTTATAGAATTTTCCCACAGTTTTTTTCATCAAGAAAAAATCATTTTTTGTTCTTTTCAAGATATGTATGTGCGAAAAAAAGTAATGCCGGTAATAAGATTTTGTTCCCAAAGAAAGGAAATTTTTTTGCGGTGGGAGAGTGCAGTATGAAATAAACATTTAAAGTACAAAAATAATCATCGTACCAAAATAAAGGTTTTCTTTCTGCCATAGAAAAAGTCTTGTACTATGGTAATGTTTATACTACATATTTTCTCAAACATGAACTGTATTGTGATAGTACAATTTGCCTGTATAAAAGTGAATTAAAAACCATCAATCAAACGGTCAAAACAGTTTACAAAGCTGAAGTCAATATGAGTTGCAAAGACTGGTAGATTTAGACTCTGAGTTGAGTTGAAAATCATTATTTTGTAAAACTTTTGTCTCCTTCCATATTTGGAAAATTGTCAGACTTTAATAATTGTTCTAAGGAAGGTAAGTGAATCAATTTTATTAAGAGATGTTAAATATATATAATGTTTCTGACACGCATTCAATCGCTGCTAATGATTTATCCTCTTACTTTTGTTTATTGAATTCTTTTATTTTTATTAATCCTTAATCTTTCAATTACTGATCCACATCAAAGAGACTTTTGTATTTTGATTGCATAATAAAACATTTAAGATAATTTTTTTTTATGAATTTTAACATCAGCTAGTTTTAAAGGAATGATTCAAATTAGATACACTAATTATTTGTTAAATAAGTTAGCATAGTAAAAATTACATTATTAAGTTGTTTAATTCTTACACGTACGAGCATATTAGTTCTCATCTAATAAGCTTCACTTCTATATTTGATCTTTTCTTCTCATGATCCAAACTAAAAAATGGTGCTTTTTTTTTTCCTTATTTGTAGTAGATACACAATAGATAATCAAATACTAATTTAAAAAATTGCTAAAATGGATTTTGCTTTTCTCTTATGATGCTTGAAAAATTACAATTTTGCACGTACTGTGTTAGAACCTTGTGGTGGATGGTGACACTTTTCATAAAAAAAAATTAGATGGGTTCTAATTTCTATCCTTCCAAGAATATGCCACACTCTCTTGATTATAAAAGAAGCCATCTTCTTTCTACAAACCTCTAATATCACCCTACACCCTCTTTCTCTTAATATTTTCAAAAGGGTTAAATAAAGATACTAATTTTATCATGGATCAACTTTGAAGATATGAAAATTCATTTAATCATTGTTACAACTTCAATATGTGCAATTCAGTGTGTTCCGGAACATGTAATATGGAGTAATACCATCATCCTTAGTGTTCTGGAATAGTGTTATTTTTTAGTGTATTTGTTTTAAAATTAGTTTTATTAATTATGTCATGAAGATACTCGTTCGAGAATACTTTTCGAGAACAATATATTGGAACACATCAAAACGACTATGCATAATATGATCCATTCTTATTCTTAAAAATGTAGTTTTATGTTAATTTAATTCTATAAGATTTATTATGAAGATGAAATTTATATTCTATTAATATACTCTATTTTTAGCTTTATTTATAATTAAAGTGAGATCCATTTCATGCTACAGATTAAATATTTTAAGTGCAGAACTGAATAATTTTTGTTAAGATAAAATCTGATATTACCTTAAAATATTAATTTAATTTAACTTAATTAATTTTACAAAATTGACTTTTGTAAAACATAATTAGATATATATTATATAGAACTTTTTATTTATGGTTATAACTTTTCTTTGGTAAAATATGTTTTTGTCTCTTCTAAAAGTTTTTAAGCTAGATTTTAATAATTTCAATTTTCTTGCTTTTTTTTATCATTTCAATTTAAAATGTAACATTTTTAATCCAAAAGGGGTTTCTTAACCATTTTGAAAACTAAAAGTAGTGTATTTGAAAATTTAAAAGATGAAAAACGAACAAATTATTTTAGAAGGTCTAAATATTGAATTTTGAAAAATTTAAAGTGATCAAAAACATTTTTTAAAAAAGTTTAAAATATTATATAGCTTAAAATATAGTATATTAATAATACAACTTTAAAAATCTCCGAAATCGCGTTGGATCGTCTTACATTTCTTCAAGAAAAGAATAAATTATGATTAATAATTTTAAAATCGAACACATTATTGAAGTGAAAATAATAATTTACAGTTTGATTAAATATGAGCTGAATGATGGTAACTTATAGCCAATAACTTAGAATTAAACCAATGAAAACATCAATTCATATAATATAAAATACAATTAATAATTTACCATGCACGATTATATAAGAAATCAGGTCAAGCTAAATTTTAAATTAACCTTTAAGAAGCATATCATATATATATGTTATAAAATAAATAGAAAATATTATCAATAATAATTTTCTATTTCAAGTTAGAAAGCATTTTGGTAATCAATACTTATCTCTATCAATTAACTAAGTGTTGAGATATTTATAGTTTTCTTGAAGACTCAAACTGGGCTCTTTTCTTTGCATCTATTTGATGATATTGATTTCTCCTCTAACTTTTAGACTTGCTTTAATTATTGTAGCAAATCAATGGAAGATATCTGAGAAATTTCACTATCCTTCATTAGCAACCTATTTATAGGTAATCCAACACAACCTATAATTTCTCTACATTCTTATGTCATATACAACACTTCATTTAACTCTGAATAACATGCATAGATTATATATACATATATATATATATATATATATATATTGTGGAATTTCTTATACTTCAAGTTTTGATCCATGTGTGACATTTTGTGTGTGTTGACCTTTATTATATAAGCATTAAGTAGGCAGTTTTTTTCTCTACAGATCTGAGTGATGAATAGTTGAAGTCAGAAGAACAATTCATTAAATTTAACTGTATACATTTTAAATTTCTTTTAGTTTTATTTTTCAAACCAAGATAGAAGAAATACAAAACTATTGAACTGTATATTTCCCCTTCAACGCTGGTTTTGTCACTGCATGGCATTCCAACTATATTTGTTAGAAGAGATGTGGTTTTATCTGTGAATCAAACTCTGTATGTGTTTATTTAAGCCACTATCAATGCATTCCATTTGTTTTTCTTAGTATTTATATGTGAGTTGAAAGCTCAAATAGAAATGGTGAAGTTGAATAGCATGTATATATAACTAAAAAAATACTACAAAATCTACTGTATTAAAGTTTTTAGGCCTAAAAATCCAAATACTTTTCAGGTTTGGCAAGGGTTGCATTCATATTGTGTTAGTATAAGTCTCATTTTATCAGAATAGAGATTTGGTCTTAAGAATATGCATGCTTCAATGGTTTTAGCCATTAATTACTCTATTTGAACAAAATGAATGCTGAGATTGTCTTAACGCATGAGAGCTTTAATAACATTATTCGTTTATTGTTTGCCCTTGTCAAAGTTAGATGATGAAGCATTATTTTTTAAGTTTCTGCCTCCTATGGATGGTGTTTTGGGGTATTCCTGAACATTGATTTATATCATATATTTGCATAGAAGATGTTGTTTGATTAAATACAAACAAAAGGTAATATGAGAAAGAAAAATTTCATACAAAAGACGTTGCATGTCCATTTTAAAAGGATGGGACCTTTTTTTTTGTCACAAAGTTGTTTGTGATTCTAGTGATCATCATAGGCATAACTTTTTGTAACATATTTATCTTCTCACCAGAAAATAAAAAGGCTTTTTCTCGACTCTCTGACATCATTTATTATTTTTAAGATCTTATATTAAAAGAAATATCAAGATATTTATTAAAAAATTCCCAAGATCAAAATAAAAAAAAGTTATATATATTGTTTCAGTTTATAAAAGTTATTTAGAATCTTAAAATGAAATTTATTATTAAAATAAAAATTAATGACATAGTAAAAGATCTCTTTTATATATATATATATATATATATATATATATATATATATATTCTTAAATAATTTTTTTTAATGACCAATAGATTGTATACTAAACATAGAAGTGATGCAATAAATATGTCGTTTATATAAACTTGTGTTATTTTTGCTGATACAAAAATAATGAACTTACTCGTTCCAAATACATTCAATTGTTCTTGCTGTAAAAAAGGGTAAGTTCTTAACTAATGGTTTGTAGTTCTTCAACTTTGTGCAGCTGCACCCAATGTAGTTCTCACCAAGCAACACACAATATATGGAGAATGAATGACTCAAGGTATGTTAAGAATTTTTTATAAGAATTTTAAAAAAATATGAAATTAGTTTTTTCACAACTTAAATTAAGAACTTATATAAATTAGTTTACGTATGAAAACTATTTTTAATCTTTCTTTTTACTTCTTTCTTGAAATCTTGGAGAAATTTGTGACCTAAAGTATATATGTGCGCTGTCAAATATATCTTGAAGGTTATTTCATATTTTCAGCATAGAGAAAGTGATAAAAGTGCATGTGTGAACTTGCATTTAATTCAAATAATATTGAAACTGAGACTGATTGTAGTAATCTTAAGTGCAAGGTCTCAAGCTTTTTATAGCTCTAGTATAAACCAATTATGTTGTTTATTGTTTGGATTAATATTAATTTACAGGTGTCCATTCTATATATGCTTTTAATTTTTCATTTGATATTTGATTTATTCTCCAACATTTAGATTCAGTTTTCAACCATGGATAATTTCATGATGCATGTTAAATTTATTGCATTATTTACAGAGTAGATATCTTAAAACTCATTGTTATAACAAAACAAACATCTTTTGCTCGCACTATGAACATCAAAATTGAACATGAAGAAAATTATATTATAAGTGATGTAGAATGAAGTTTAGTTTAATCAAGTGAAGTAAAATAGTACTATAATTTAAAACACAAATCATAGTACATTAATAAATCTGTTATGTTTTGCATACAGCTAGACCATGTCATGCAATTAACACGCCAAACTCAACAATTCCATGACTAAAAGTATCATACAACACAAGCAACTACGCATGCATATATGGAACCATGACAATAACACAATTACATCAACAATAAAATCTTATCTCACTATGTAAGATCTGTTATCTGGATCATTAGACGTCATTCTGCTCCATTAAAAGCCATAGCTTCAAAGATATTGTTCAATGTGAGATCTTTCTTCATGACTTCTCTAATGTCTTTCTCTTCATCTTTTCACAGGGTAGACAACAACACATGTATGCATAAAAAATCCCAGTATTCTTGGAAACTTGATACTTGAAGAAACAGTTAACCAATAAGAACAGTGCTACACATACTATTGATTGTGGTGGTGATGGTGATCATGAGCCATGTTGGTGATGGAGTCGTTACCGTGTTGGCTGAAAGTAGCAGCAGGTACGAGAGGCGATTCCCACAGAACACCAAGGTCATCATCATAATCCTGCGACGCAGAAGCAGTGGTGATTGAAACCAGAGGATCATCCACACGATCATCACATGGCAGTGAAATGCAACGCTCACTGGGGAGCTCTGTTTGCACGTGCTGCTGTTGCTGCGCGGTAAAAGCATCATCGTTGATCAAGGAGTTGAGGAAGGAAAAGACATCGTCTGAGTAATAATTGATGTTGATATCATCGTTGCAATCCTCATTGTCCATGAACCCCATTGCAGAAACATCATCTGTCACAGCAGCTACATGATTGTTAATGTTGTTATCATAGGGATTTGAAACCGGAGGTTGGTGACCCAAATGATGAATCGCATGAACTCCTTGATTAACAATAGCAAGATCGTGACAAGGGTTGTGGCTGGCTATAATCATTGGAGGAGGAGGAGGTATAGAAGGTGGATGAATAGTGAAAGTAGTAGTAGTAGAAGAAGGAATATTAATGGATGGTGGGTTGAGAGGCTTGTGAGTTCTGGGATCAATCCCTTGACTAATGAGCTTTTTACTTAGATGGGTATTCCAGTAGTTCTTTATTTCATTATCTGTTCGTCCAGGAATCCTCCCAGCAATCAAAGACCACCTGATACATGTTACAATAAATTAAACCCTAGTTATAGAAGAAAGAACAGGAACCCTAATTCTGGGATTGATGAGACGATATTCCTAAACCTGAATCTTAAACAAAGATATTACCGATTGCCAAGGAGGCGGTGGAGGCGGAGGATGAGATCTTCCTCGTCAGGGGCGATGTGGCCGCGTTTGACGGAGGGGCGAAGGTAGTTCATCCAGCGGAGACGGCAGCTTTTACCGCACCGGAGAAGGCCAGCACGCTTGGGGAGAGTTCTCCAACGCCCTTCTCCTTCTTTCTTGATGTAATTGGCTAAGACCTCATCTTCTTCAGGTGTCCATGGTCCTCTCTTCAATCCAACCTTGCTGCAGCATGGAGTGTTGTTGTTGGAGTTGGTGTTGGTACTGTTATCATTGCTGCTGTTACCAATGTTGCTGTTGTTGCTGGTGATGGTGGCAATAGTACTACTAGCACCACTCTTCTTGTTCTTGCTTGTTGATGTTGATGAAGGGTTTCTCATCTTCTTCTGGATTGAGGGAATTGAAGTGGAATGAAAAAATATACAGTGATGGTGAGTGGGTTTGTGTTTGGGTTTAGGAAGGAAATGATAACGGAAGTGGTGCCTATATAAGTGTCTCTCCAGGCTATCTATCCTCTTTCCAAATTTTGAACAAAACCAACGAACACGCGCCTCACCTGGGCACTGAGATCCACGAATGGATGGAGATCTCTCTCCCCTTGACAACTAAACCTTTTTGTCTTTTACTGTTGCCTTTAATAATTCTGTTTCTCTGTCTCTCTCTCCTTTTTGTTTCTTAAAAAATATATTTAAATCTCTGTGTCGGAACCAACACTATGCAAGGATTAACTGCTAGTGATCTTATTTTTCTTCAATTATACCTCACAATCTTACCTTATTTAGTTTCTTTCTTCATTTCTGTTAAAAAAAAAAACAATTTGCTAATTGAACACGTGCATGTAAAAAAAGTATGAGCACGCTTAATTCACTAACTTTTTCAATTATTGATCCATGATTGATAAACCAAAAAAAGAAGGTTTAAATTCATAGTATCTAATTATTTCTTCTATTTACTTTATTTTTTTATCCATTTTGTTTGATAGTAACATTTTATTATGATTTATCTTAATTTAATTATTTATTTATTTTAATCAATTCCATTTCATTATTATTAAAAATATAATATCTAATAAATAAATAATAATGATTTTAATTTATGTTTAATATAATATATAATCAACACATAATAATAATTTATATTATTTTGTATTTTTAGAATTAAAAGAGTTGATTAAGTATTTTATTAATAAAGAGATCAAATTGAACAAAATAAATAAATAAAAAAGTTACGTCTTTTATCTTATACTTCTTTTTTCTCTTTTCCTTACTAGAGCTTCCAAACCATGTTGGAAATCATCTTTGTTAACTCATGTTATATATTTTACAATTATTAGTTTCTTTTTATTCTTGTTCATTATTTTATATTCCCGTTGTGTGTTGGGTACTTTGATATTTTATTAAAATATATAAATATATAGTCGATTATTTAGAAATTATTCTGACAATAGTTTTAAAATAATTATTGTATAATACAATTCTATCTATGGTAAGTACATTTGAATTAAAATTTTGTTTAGATAATAACCTCTTTTGTTATACTATCGCGTGAGTTAACTCGTTCGACTGTAGTGAATATCATTGTCGAAGACGAATATTTCGACCATTGGATCGAATCCTAGCAGTTTCTTAGCAACGAAGCATATATGTTGAAAATGACAACATGGTAAAACTATACTATTTAGTTTAACCACACGTTTTACATAGAAAAAAAAGTTTACTTATATATTTAATTTCTAAAACATAGAGTAAATTCCGTTTTTAATTTCTAAACAATAAATTTGAGTAATAATAGCAGTATTTTTTTTTTAAATTTGAAACCCTAAAATATTCTGTTTTAAAATTGGGAAATTCAAAATAAATAAATAAATATAAAAGGATTTTGGAGTACCGTGATCATTATAGACGTTGATAATTAACAACGGTAGACGATATTGAAATAATAACATAATTTTTATTTTTTCTATAAACATATAAATTAGCATGGAAAGTCCTCAAAACATTATTAGTGGATATTAAAAACAAAATTAAAATAGTTAATTTAGTTATTAATTTATGTGAAGTTATGGATAATTTAGAACTCTTGGACCACTGCTTTTAAAGAAACAAAAGAGGTTTTGGACCATTCTTGAATATTTCTTCAAATATACCCATAATATCCTCTGGGATAGTCCTAGAATGAAAAGGTTATGTTCCAAGTCATCCCTAACAGGTGTCCTTAGGCAACCACCACTGTTCACAATCTCTAGCAGATAAATTGGAAGGTTACGGACCAGAATTAATGTGATAAATGAAAAAGAGAAAAAAAAAAAAAACAATTTTTTGTTTTTATTTTTTGGATTGGTTTACTTATTAGATCGGATTGGAGTGAAAAGAAAAATCTAAACCCAATCAATTCACTTGGGACCTCAATTTTGTTTTTAAGAACTCAAAATTGATTCTGTCTCCTCAATTATATAATATATTTTTATTAACCTTTAGAATTTAAGATTTTAGCTTTTTGACTTTAATTAGCCTTATTTAATTTTTTTCCATCTTTTCCCATAAATCCTTTACACTTCACATGTTTTTTTTTCAAACAGGAAAATAAATAATTTATAAATGTAATAATAGTTGAACGTGATTAAGTAATAATAATAATAATAATAAATAAATAAAAACTGTCTCCTTAATTTTACGAGGGGAATAACAAATTTTTATTATCACTAATATTTTTAGTTTCTATATTACTACAACAACCAAACACTATAATATTAGTGTGTACAAGTTTAATGTTGATTATTTAATCACAAACAAATATATTATGAATGATTTTCTCTGTGAAGGTATATGAGTCAAGTAATCTATATGACGGGTCTATAAATATCAATATTTTTCAAATTGAACTGAGTGATACCTTGGAGACCATGCATGGTTATCATGGCATAACCTGGTTACATTAATATTTTTTATATAATAAGACGAAAAAGGAACCTAAATATTATTTTTCACGTTAGTTTTTTTATCATATATATTGTTAATAACAATGAATTTGAGATGATTTGTTAAATACAATTTAATTATGATAGATTTCAATAATCTAGTGAGAAAGTCAAGTTATATTTTTTCATTTCCAAACCTATTAAAAATTTGTCAATATTTAAGATTATTTCTATCAAATAAAATACTACCCAGAACTATGTGGTTAGTTTTTTTTTTCTCTCTCTCTATATATATATATATCATCAACAGATAAATTCCGTCGCTAATAATAAAATATGTCAATAGACAAATTCTTTTTAAATATTAACCTCATTCAACTTTTCTTACTAATCATTTCTTATCATGATTATGGTGACATAGGAAAGCTTATTTGTGGGGCTTTATTATAATATTTTTTTGAATTTATATGACTTGTCCATTTTATATAATAGTATATTGATTGTTTGTTTATCTTGTTGGTTGCTTTTCAAATTTTCTTTTTCTAATTTTATTTTTTCTTTCTTAAAATAAATAATTGAAATTTCATTTGAGTATTTAACAATTGACATTAGTTGGATTTATAAAGATTCGTTTAATGATAACCTCCCAGAGGTTATGATGCATTATCAAATAATAAACTACTCTTTGAAGAACAAATCTTATTTTAGCATTTTGATAGTTTGTTATCATTAAAATATTTTCTTGTAAAAGTTTTAACCTCAACACTACATGTCTCTCCAAGTTGAAAGATGTAACAAAAATGAATAACAATATAATTTTTCTTACTTCAAAACCAAGGTTATGTGTTTTTATTTACTTATTTTAAATTTTGATAGTTTTGCGTTAGCCTATTTACATGTTATTAAATTTGATGGATGGCTGGATTGTTCATATCAGCTTAACCAATAATTGAACACTAAAAAGGGTTCGTTTGATAGTAAAAGTCCCTTTACAATTGGGTATACTTATTTTAGACTATTTTATTAAAAAAAAAATTTTGTTTAATAAAAAATATCAACATTCAATGATTGATATTAATTATATTTATTTAGTTTCAATCATAACAGTTAATGGATATTATTATATGTAGCTGTGTAACTTGAGAAGAAAATTGGATGGATCAAAATAATTAAGATTAGTATATATATAAACTAATTTATGGGTGATTTTATGCATTTAGTAATATTATTTAACATTGAGTATTTTTTTTAGTTGTGTCTTTCGATATTAATTTTTTTTCCTACTAGGTTTGTATATTTTTAGGCTCTCATCACGTTTGGTTTGTGTACATAATGTGCAATAGGTGCTTTAGGGGCGCCCTATAGATATGTTTTAAGAAAATGGTCATAGTTTTTATAGCGTAATTTATATAAAAAAAAAACACAAAATTAACAAGAAATTTTTGTAGGTTCAAGTCATATATAGAAATGATAGAAAAGTTTAAATTGATATTTATATTATAAAAAGTAAATATTTTAAAAAAGTTTATGAAAATAAATAAATCGTAAGGGTTATGTTATCAAAAGCAAAAACTAAAAAAAAAGGTATAATATAAAAGTTTATATAAAATTAATAATTATATATAATAAAATGACTAAAGAGGACATTTGTAAGCTCTTTTAGTGACCAAATTTTCTATGCTCTTTCAATGATTTAAATTATTAATAATTAAGAAATAAAAAGTTAAAAAATATTATAAATTTATTAGTGAAATTAAAAATATAAAAAGTTTGTAGTATATGTATATAATACTTTTTGTAAAGCTTTAGGGATATCGCCTCCCCCTTGGTAACAACAAACATTTTTGGTTATTACATGTCGTTGAACTTACATTTTATGACACGTTTAATAGAACATTCTATATACTGAGTTCTAGAATTTAATTTTTAATATTATAAATATAGCTATTAATTTGTCTTTATTTACTATTTTAAAATTAAAAAATACGATTAATGAGTATTATTAGTCCGTTGATGATGCACAATCATTAACCTGTGCAGTTTTAAAAAGCTCGCTTATTTAGACTTGAGACTAAGGAAACTAGAAAGAACCCGCAAATGTCTTTATCAGACACCAAAACCAAAAACATGATGTTCAAAATGGTAGTAACAATTTGACCACGGTCAACATAAAAAAATACCAAACCCCGTTTGTTTCTTGATTTCTAAAACAACTTCTAAATCAATTTTTTATTTTACTTTTACCATGCATCCCATACTAAACGTGCCTTTCGACTACCGCAAGCCAGGGTTGACTAGTAAAACTTGCAAGTTTTCTGAGAGTGGTTATGTTATAAGAGACCAATGGTCCCAAATTCAATGTTTCAAGTTTGTGTGGCCACCACAAAATGGATAAGCAAGTGATTTCCCTTTCTCTTCTAATTTTCCTCTTCACTGTTTCCATAGCTGGTGCTGCATCTACCACATGCCCCATGGATCTCAGCTACGTTGAAACCTTTCCCTGGGACACTTCATCCTGCAGAGACCCTGTTGATAGGGAGCACTGTTGCCAAGCTTTGCTCAGTGTAATTGGCATAGGGCTATCCCAACACCTCAAAGACACTTCCTGGTTTCAACTTCCTGATGAAAACACTTCCTCCATTTGCCTATCCAATTTCCAAACCAAACTCTCAGCCTTGTCAATGAACTCATCTTTGGTCCCTTCTTGTTTTCCTAGCGCCTCCCAGTTTGTTACAAACTCTTCCACTTGTGCAGGTATCATAACCATCGATGACTGGAAGCAAAAAGTGGGTATGATTAGCCCTTTAGACACTTCTTGCAATGGGGATCTCAGTGATCAAACTCGTTGCAGCATTTGTTCTGATGCTGGTCTCAAAGTGACTTCCCAACTCAACAGTTTGGACCCAAATGCCACGAAGTGCTTTTACTTCACAGTTTTGTATGCCACAGCTATTGTTAATCAGTTTGGTCCGACAAATTTGGGCACGGCTGGTTGCATTCTAGGTATGCCACTGTCTGTAAAAGATTCATCGAATAAGAAACAAGAGCTGAAACTTATTATTGGGTTGGTGGGTGCTGTTGTTGGTCTTGTGCTTGGTTTTGTGTTGATTGTGATATACAGGAACTGGGATAAGAGAAGGAAGGAAGATATGTATCACAGGTCGGTTGAAAATGGTGTCAGGAACAGTGTTTTGCCTAATACTGGTGCCAAATGGTTTCACATATCGGAGCTTGAGCGAGCCACAAATAAATTTTCTCAGAGGAATATGGTTGGCCAAGGTGGTGATGGGGTTGTGTACAAAGGGACTCTTTCGGATGGTACTGTGGTTGCGGTTAAGGAAATATTTGATTTAGAGACAAAAGGGGATGAAGATTTCTGCTATGAAGTGGAGATCATAAGCAAAATAAAGCACAGGAATCTTCTTCCTCTTCGGGGCTGTTGCATTTCAAGTGATAATCTGAAAGGTAAGAGGAGGTTTCTGGTTTATGATTTCATGCCTAATGGCAGCCTCAGTTACCAATTGTCAGTTGCTGGGGCTAATAGTCTAACATGGCCACAAAGAAAGAACATAATCCTTGATGTGGCCAAGGGGCTTGCTTATTTGCATTATGAGATCAAACCCCCAATTTATCACCGTGACATAAAGGCTACCAACATACTTTTGGATTCCAAAATGAAAGCAAAAGTGTCAGATTTTGGGTTGGCCAAGCAAGGGAATGATGGCCAGTCTCATCTCACCACAAGGGTTGCTGGCACATATGGTTATTTAGCACCAGAGTACGCTCTTTATGGGCAACTAACTGAGAAGAGTGATGTGTACAGTTTTGGCATTGTGATTCTTGAGATCATGAGTGGAAGAAAAGTGCTTGATACCATGAGTTCATCAGTTGTTTTGATCACGGATTGGGCATGGACACTTGCAAAATCAGGGAACATGGAGGATATTTTCGACCAGTCAATAAGAACAGAGGGGCCAGAGAAGATCATGGAAAGGTTTGTCCTGGTGGGAATACTCTGTGCTCATGCAATGGTGGCACTAAGGCCAACTATTGCTGAGGCCCTTAAGATGTTAGAGGGTGACATTGACATACCCCAATTACCAGACAGGCCAGTGCCACTGGGTCACGAGGCCTTCCAATCTTCTTTGTTGCATGGTTTGCAAAGTGGAAGATCAAACTCATACTTTTCATCGTATCTTTCAACAAGTACAAGGGCAACATAGATTGCAAGTTTAGAGTAGTTTGGTTGTGCTAAAGGAAGTATTTGGATAAGAATTAGGTAATAGTCAGCAATTCACGGCCACCACTTGGCATTTGAAGATTCATATTGACCTTCAAAACCGTGCCGTAAATATCTTGGATTCTTTTTATTTTGTATATGTAATTTGATCACATTTGATATTGAGATTAAATTTGATTTTTGACATATGTATAGCGTCCTTGGAAAGACTTATAAATATCCTAATATACTTTCATCCTTTTTACATCAACTTGTAAAGTCAAAGCCCTACTTTGGTCATTTTGCTTTTTGTTTATGGTGATTTTAAATGCACCCCAACCATGAACATGCTTTGTGGTGGTTGGTCGAAGTCAATAAGTGTACATTTTAAGTAGTAAAGTAAGCCAAGTGGTCCAAAATTTTCAATTATGTCCAGCTAAGATTGGAATTCCAAATCATTATCGTTATTAGTAGTAGACAAGTATACCAATTCTTTATTTCATCTATAAGAATTCAGTCTAATAAAAGGAATTACGCTATAAAAAAAATATTAATTAAGTTTGAATTTTGCAAAAAAAGATAATATAGTTTATGTATCATACTTTAATTATGATATGTCTCCAACAGTATTTTTTCTTTCTAAATGTAAGTTATTTATTTCACTTAGTCAGGGCACTGACATAACCTCTTGAACTTGAAGATAGAGCCATTAAAATCCGCTTAGCTATCATTTAATAATGACAAGGATAAGTATTTCTTTTAATATATTTTTAATCTTTATATTTTTCAAATAATTTAATTTCTCAAATTTTAAAAATATTTTTTAACTAAATATAATATTTAGTACTGATATTTTTTAGCCCTATAAAAACTTATAATGTAACTAAATTCATATATATATATATATATATATATATATATATATATATATATAAATATATATATTACTACTACACAATATATTTTTAACGTAGTCATTTAACGTCAGTTAAAAGCTGAATCAACGTTGAATACATTTTCAACGTCGGTTGGTTAAAAAATGACATTGAAAGTTAAATATTAAACATATTCTAACTGACAAGTACTTTCACGTCAAATGAACCGACGTGAAAATCTTTTCGCACATTCAACGCTTCTAGATGAACCAACGTGAAAGTATTTTCACCAAAAATTTACTTAAATTAGAGAATTATCACTGACATGATTCAAACCTAATATTTTATAATTAAAAATTGATACTTCAACCACTAAATACATAGATCACATTTTGAAACTTTATCATTGAAATAACTTCAAAATTATTAACTTTATTTTTGCAAAGCCTAGTTTTTCTTGTGAGTTCAAAAAAAAAACACAGTTAACGTAAGTTAAAGCATGTATCTTTTTAAAATTTCAACTTTTTATATATTGGATTTTTATTAAAAAATTTCTATAATTGGATAAGAAAATGGAGATTTAATTATACTTTTAATAAATTTAAGATAATATTAGTTTTTATTTTTATTTTTAAATATTTATTTTAATTTTTAAAATAGAGAAACTATAATTTTAGTTTCTAAATAATAAATTTAATTAATTAAACTTTTTATTATTTAATCTCTTAATTTAGTTATTAAAAATTTAAAATTATATTTTATTAAATTAAAATAATTTCAATATATTTTTCTACTTTGAGAATTAAAAATATAATTAAACTAAAACTAAAAATATTATAATATATTTTTGAACTCTTTTTTATAATATTTTTATCACTATTATATTTTTGGATTAATTGTTTTTTTCCTAATTTTTTATAAAGTCAATTTTAATATTTAAAAATATTTAACATTTTGAATTCGAAACTTTTTCTCTATTAACAAACTTAAAAACATAATATACTAAAAACGTATTATACATAATTATTTCATCCAAATTTTTAATAATATGATAAGTCATCAAATTTGTTTTTTCTTCTTTCATGTCTTTTCTTTTCGATGTGAGTGTTTGAATTTATAAAAAAAATTATCTACAAAATTCACTTTCTCTAATTTTTATCTTCACATCTCTTAACTATTTTTTTTATAGTTATGAAGATCAAGATTGATACACACTTAAATATATTATAAATAAAGAATATTTGTTCATTCTAGTTTTTTTCTTCTCAACCTATAATTTTATTATTTTTATTTTAAATATATTTATATTTTTTAAAATTAATAATTTTAATCTAGTCATCTAAATATTTTATCTGATTATTCTAATTAAATAATATTATTAAATAAATTTATTTGATTTGTTATAGTAAAAATCATCAAAGTAAATGTTAAAATAATATTAATGACTTCAAATTATAAGAAAATAAATAATAAAAATAAAAAATAAATTTGAAGTTAAAAATACATAAAAATAAAATAAAAAAATTTAAATATTTGTCTTAAATAATATAAAACAAAATTTAATGATGGATTAAAATAGAACAACATTTATAAGAGACTATTTTTTTATTTATGATGGATCAAAAGTGTAAATATTTTTAAATTTATAATTTTATTTATGAAACACATTTAAATTTATAATTAACGAAAATAATGAAAATCTTAACATAATATGATAGTTTTAGTAATGTATTTTTTTATAAATTTAAACTTACTTTTTTTTAGTTTAGTTTTTAAATTTGATGTATTATTATTGTTAATTGATATACTAGAATAAATTTATATAAAAATAGTCTTTATCTTCAAAATTCACTTCTTCAAATTTTATCTTTATATTTTTCTACTATTTCTTTATAGTTAAGAAGATCAACATTTGTGCATACACTTAAATATAATATAAAGTAAAGAGTATTTGTTTATTCTATTTTCTTTCCAATCTATAATTTTAGTATTTTTTAAAATATATTTATATTTTAAAAATTAATAATTTTAATGTAGTTATCTAAGCTTTTGATGTGATGATTTTAATTAATTGATATTATCGAACCATTTTATTTGATTTATTATAGTAAAAATCATAAAAATAAATGTTAAAATAATATTAATTATTTAAATTATAAGAAAATAAATAATAAAAATAGAAAATAAAGTATCATATAAAAGAAGACTAATTATTGTAAAGATAAAGTAGAATATGGAAAGACATGAGGATGATAATGTAGTAGAAATGATAGAGTTTTCATAAAAATGTAGAATGTGAAAAGTTTAAAAGAAAAAAAAAGTTAAAAAAGGATATATACATAAGTAATTGGATTAAATTTATTATCCCCTCATATATATATTATTATACATTATTAGCGTAATTTTAGTTTAATTAAAAATTAGAATACAAATATACTATACTATACAAATATACTAATATATTATAATATTTGTAATTTATTTTCATTGTGTATAAATTACAAAACTAATAATTTTTAAAAATTTTAATGATAATTTTTTTAACTTATATATTACAAAATATTTTTAATACTTTAATAAATATAACTTTTTTAAATATATTTTATCAATTTAAAGTATAATTTTTTTGTATTTTTTAAATGTGGATATCTTTAATATTTTGTACATGTAAATATAATTTATATATGTTTTTAAACCTTTTTTTAAATTTGTTTTTAAAAATATAATATTATTTTTAATATTTAATATTTATATTTTATTTTTTTCTTAAATGATGAACAAATAATATTAATATTTTTTAATTAATTAAATTTATAAATAATGAATTAAAAACATTTATTATCTTTTGAAAAATATAATATTATATTTAATATTTTAATGTTTATATTATAAATTCTTTATTAAAATATTAGGGTTCTTATCTTTTTCTTTTCTTTCATCTCTATTTCAAGCTATTAAGAATTTTTTTTCCATTTTATAAATTAAATTTTAAATATATAAATATATAAATATATTTGTATTTATAGATTTTATATTTATATATTTATACCAATATACATTTATTTGTATATAAATATAATTTATTTGTAAGTTATTATCGGAAAATCCACTGTAAGCTTAGTGGTTGGAGTATCGATCTCAAACTTTAAGGCATCAAGTTCAAATAAAAATGTAATATAAAGGCTTAGGAGCTTAGATAATAGAGGGGTTGTAAATAATAAAAATGTAAATAAATTAACTTAGGGAGCATCTAGATAATAGAGGGGTTGTAAATAAATGAAAACGTAAATAAATTAACTTTGTTATCGATATAAATCGATCGCTATTTTTTAACTTTGTCACCAATTTAGCGATCGATTTAATAATATTAATTTCGGTCGTTATTTAGGTATTTAAGGAATAAGCGACCACATTATCGATCGCTATTTTTACTAGAAATGAAAATCGATCGCTAATACATTAGCGACTTAGCCTTTTACGATAACACATTTTGGTCGTTAATTGATTAGTGACCGATTTTTACATTAGCGATCGAATTTTTCGATCGCTAAAACTTTTTCTTGTAATGTTTTTAATAATATATGAAAATGAATGATATTTTAAAAGATTAAATATTTTTTTCAATATAAAAATTAGTTTTCATCTTTATATTTTAAAACTTAAGAAATCAGTCTTTAAAATTAAAAATATATATAAATTTAATTATTTTATTAATTTTATTATAGAAAAATTATTATCAAATATAAAATTAAGATATAAAGGATGATTATCTATTTATTTATCAATACTATTAAGAATAAAAGTTGCAATGCAATTTAAGTATAAAAGAACTAAAGTTCATATATTTTCAAAATTTAAATGATCGAATTGATAATTTTGAAAGCAAAAAGATTAAAAAGAATTTTTTTAATAATCATAAGAAAGAAAATCATATTTTTTTCTATTTAAAATTACAATATCCCATTAAATCAAATGCTAATATGCTTGTGATCCTGTTATTGTTGCTAGTCCAATAGTTTCTTGCACAACGTTCCCACAATATGTGAAAATCATTCAATAATACCTTACAAAAAAATGAAAGGAATTTATTTAATAATTTTTTTTATGAAAAATCAATTTCTATATTTTTATAATTTTAATTTTCAATTTTTCATTTAAATTTTATGAATATGTTACTTTTAATTAAAATAAAATAAGAGTTTATTAAATGAAAAAAGAGTGTTAATATAATAAAGACGAATATCTATTCTAAAAATGAGATAATATTTTATTATTTTATTAAAATAGAAGGAATACGTGTGTTTACTTTATAACTAAAAGGAATGTGAGTATTTAATGGTTAAATGTTTTTAGTCTTTGTATTTTCTGTCAATTTTAATTTCAGTTTTTTTTTGTTTAAAAATTGATTAATTAGTTCTTCAATTTAAAAAATATATAATTTCTATCATTTTATTTAATTTATTTTATAGTTTAACAAAGTTTAAAAAAAATATTATTTTAATTTTTCTTTATACTTTAATAATTTTTTATTATCATAAAATTGATAAAAAAGATTATTTTTTTTAATTTAAAGATTAGTTAATTAATTTTTAACTATAAAAATTAAAACTAAATTTGGTGAAAAATACAAAGATAGTAATTGTTATATAAATAGTTGATAAATGTATTAATGACAATTTAGTAAGAGTTGCTATAAAGCACACTTTTTATTGTTGGAAAAGTTTTTTTTTATTGATTACTATTATTTTTTGGCAGTTTTATCTATGATTAATTTCTATCAAACAACTTAGATAATTATCTTATCTTTAGTAAAATTTTCCCTTCCAACCACTAGAGACCATTAATTTAAATGGTCATATTAATTGAAGCATATCCTAATAATTGGTTTCCTTCTCTTTTATTACGTATCATTCCACAAAACTTGTATAATAGAACAACAATAATATATAAAATAACAATAATTAAGGATGCTGTGGATAAAAGCTCTATAAAATATGGGCAATATATATATACTTCCTTCTGTTTCACATTTACAATAAATCATATCTCTACTTGCACTTATATTCAAGTGATACAAATTTAAGTTTTCATGTCTCAAATTGAAATGTTGTATATATATATATATAAAACTCTCACTAAAAGGGTTAATTAATCCTACACCTAAGAAATGTGATGATTATAAACCGAAGTTGCCACACAAACAAGCGCAGAGGTTGAATCAATATTCTTCTCATGAATAGGATGAAACATGTTGCATAGATCTTCCACTTCTTTGCAAACCATGCAACAGAGAAGATTGAAAGGACGCATGACCCAAAGGAACTGGCCTATCTGGTAGTTTGGGAACGTCAGTGTCACCCTCTAACATCTTAAGGACCTCAGCAATAGTAGGCCTTAACGCCACCATTGCGTGAGCACATAGCATTCCAACATGAACAAACCTTTCCATAATTTTCCATGGCCCTTCTCTTATTGACTCATCAAATATTTCCCGCATCTTTCCCGATTCTGCAAGTGTCCATACCCAATCCGTGATTGCATCTGCAGATGAATTCAAAGTATCAATAACTTTTCTTCCACTCATGATTTCCAGAATCACAATACCGAAACTGTAAACATCACTTTTCTCAGTTAGTTGCCCATATAAAGCATACTCGGGTGCCACATAACCATATGTGCCAGCAACCCTTGTGGTGAGAGAAGACTGGTCCTCACTACCTTGCGTGGCCAACCCAAAATCTGCCAATTTTGCATTCATTTTGGAGTCCAAAAGTATGTTGGTAGCCTTTATGTCACGATGATAAATTGGAGGTTTGATTTCATAATGCAAATAAGCAAGCCCCTTTGCCACATCAAGGATTATGTTCTTCCTTTGTGGCCATGTTAACCTATTATCCCCAGTAAGTGACAGTTGGTAATTGAGGTTGCCATTAGCCATGAAATCATAAACCAGAAACCTCCTCTTACCTTTCAAACTATCACTTGATATGCAACAACCCCGAAGAGCAAGAAGATTCATGTGCTTTATTTTGCTTATGATATCCACTTCATAGCAGAACTCTTCATCCCCTTTACTTTCCAAATTTAAATTCTCCTTAACAGCAATCAAAGTGCCATCCCCGAGCTTCCCTTTGTACACAACCCCATCACCACCTTGACCAACCTTATTCCTCTGCGAAAATCTATCAGTGGCACGTGCAAGCTCCGATATGTGAAACCATTTCGCACCAGTGTTCGTCAAAACACTGTTCCTGACACCGTTTTCAATCTCCCTGTGATAAACATTTTCCTTCCTTCTCTTGTCCCAGTTCCTGTACATAACCACCATCAGCACAAAAACAATCACAACCCCCACAATAGCTCCCAATAATGCAAAAACCACCTTCATAACTTTTCGTCTCTTATTCGATGACCCTTTTGCCACTTCACTAGAAAGTGGCACGCTCAATATGCAACCAATCGTGTTCACATCAGTTGTACCTTCTGGATTAACAACCGCTGCAGCATACAGCGATGCGAATGAAAAGCAATCCGAGTCACTAGCATTTGGGTCAGAACTAGTAAGCTGAAGAGCCACTTTCAAGCTAGCTGCAATGCAATTGTTACAGCTAGTTTGGTCATGAAGATCTCCTTTGCAGAAAGTGTGTACCGGGCTAAGTCTAATCGAGTCCACCTTTTGTTCCCAATCTTGACTAGTTTCAACACCTGCACAAGTGGAAGAGTTTGTAACAAACTGAGAGGGGTTGGGAAAGCAAGAAGGTACATAGATGGGTGAACTGACATGGTTGTGAGCTTGTCTTGGAAATCTGATAAGCAAATAGAGGAAATGTTTTCATTGGGAAGTTGAAAAAAAGAGGTTAGTTTGAGGTGTTTGGAGAGGCCTATGTGGAAGATGGTGTTGAGGGTTGAGCAACAGGATTGTTTGTTGAGTGGGTTTGTGCAAGTTGAAGTGTTCCAAGGGAAGGTTTGAACGTAGGTGAAGTTGATTGGGCATGATGAAGGAGCAGCACCGGGTATGAGAATGGTGATGAAGAGGGACACGAAGAGGGGAAGGAATAATATGATGTGGCTTTCCATTTGGAGATTTGTGACGGCGAAACAATGGTTTTTGAAACCTTAGATTTGAAGCATTTTAACGTTGGATATCAGAGGAATAATGTTGCCAGTCAAACTTAGATTGCTTTGGTCAGTTCAGTGGGTCTAAAGGCACTTCGGAAACGTACGTTTTGATTTAGAAGTCGCTTCTGGCGGTTAATTGAACGGTGGTTTTTGTCGGTCGCATTTGACATTTTTTATTTATTTGGGTAAAAGTATATCGCAACGGTAGTGAGTCTTTTTCGCTGCTAAATATTTTTTAAATGTACGTATGTATATTGAAAAAAATTAAAATTAAAATTCAAAATTATATATATAAATCAATTCATTCTAAAAATAAATATAAGAAAAGTAGGTCTGATCAAAGAATTTTAAGTTTGGAAAGGTTTGTTTGCACGTTTTTATTACGACGTGTGTGTGATTTTAATGTTTTATTTAACTTTTTTTTTGCTTAAATTCAATCTTTTTAAAAAATATTTGTTAAAGTTGAGTTTGTTTGTCAATTTTTTCCTCTGCAAACTCAAATAACTACACAAATTTGGAACATGAAATCGTGTGAACAATTTAAAAGGTAGAAATTGATGATGTTTAAAAGATATGCAAAGTTTGACTAGAGTTTTATAAAAGATAGGTTTTGAAAATATCTTATTTTGTATGAATCTGATATTTTAGTTGGTGAATTTTGAATTTATGAGTATTAGCTGTATACTCGAACTCCAACAAAATACTACTTAAAAACAAAAACAAAAAACTCAAAACGAGATCATAGATTAGCTAAGAATTTATAAATTGGATAATAGCTTATAAAATTAGAAGTTAAAAGATAAAAAATGAAGCTATTACAAATTATCTAATTAATTGAAAATCAAAGGAATTTACATATTTAATAAAATTATCTAATAAGCTATCTGATAAACATAAAACAACGGAAGATAATATATTTAATTAATTATTTAAAACTTATATATATATATATATATATATATATATATATATATATATATATATATATATATATATATATAATTATGACGTTCAATGTCAAACTCAAGTATTCAAACTTGTATATTATCAATAAACAAAGGGAAAATATATTTTGGATGATAAAGTAGTCAAATTTACTTTGTCTTTAACAAATAAGATAATATTATCGTATGTAACACCAAATCTTACGTAACATTGAATAATGTCCAATATTTAATTTTCAAAGTCTTATAGTACAATCAGACGTTATACACTATCGAATGTTATCCTTATGAGACATTATTGTATCACGTGTAACAAATTGGTCCCTAGTTTATACAAATCTTCTTTTTCACTTGTAGGAACAAGTAAAGTCTCGTTTGAAGTTTCATGTGTTTCTTAAAGTGATAATGAAATCTTTAAAACGTTGGAACACAAGGAATGAAATTAAAAATAAATAATTAAAAAAGTAAAAGCAATTCGCTTTTAAATAAAATCTAAAATAATTATGTTTCGTATTAAACTATATTTTAATGAAAAATAATAAATATTATCCTTTCTTGCATCTAATATTTTACTTTTAAAGAGAAACTTAGAATAAAATTATCGTATGGAACTAACTTTTAGTTTTGAATAAAATAGATGGTATATTTTTTTTTTTAAAATATCTTTATAATATTGTTAGAATTTAAGTGTTAGTTGGAATTTTATATTAAATAAAAATTAAATTTTTTTGGAAAAAAAAATAGATGAACGAAAATTGTAATATTATTATATATTTTTTTATATAGTTAATTTTTGGTGCATTAGTGATTTTTGTAGTGTTTGTCCCCGTAATTCTCCAACAAATAATATCATAATGGATGATGTTACCGGTTGGGACAAAATACAATGTAAAGTAGGGTTTGAACTTAGATTTTGAGTTACAATGTCAAATATTTGATAAAATTCTGCATGATGTTTCTCTCCACTAATTTATTTTCATTTGAAGTTTTGCCTAACCACTCTACGTTATGACAAAATTATGTGGAAATGGAATGGCATTGAACAGAGTTATGTCAACATCTACATTTGTTAATGCATAGGGAGAAGATAAGGCAGAACACAACGAAGTTGTTGAAATAAAAATTATTAGGCATGAAGACAAAATGGGGCACACTGTCTCTCTTTTGTATTCAAAATTTTTTAATTCCACTAAACTTTTGACTCGATTTTAATATGCATACTAGATGCTTTAGTTGTAAAAAATGTACATGATTCAATATTATAAATTATTTATTGAAATGACTCATGCCTATACTTGAATAAGATGAAAAAGTGGATTACATCTTCAACCACTCCTGTGTAAACCATGCAACAGAGAAGATTGGAATGACTCATGACCCAGTGGCATTGGTCTGTTAGGTAATGGGGGAATGCCAATGTCACCCTCTAACATCTTGAGGGCCTCAGCAATAGTAGGCCTTAAAGCTACCACAGCATGAGCACATAGCATGCCAACAATAGCAAACCTTTTCATAATTTTTTGGGGCCCTTTTCTTATTGACTCATCAAATATTTCCATCATATTTCCTGATTCCACAAGTGTCCATATCCAATCTGTCAGTGAATCTGCAGATGAATTCAAAGTATCAATCACTTTTCTTCCACTCATGATTTCCAGAATCACAATACCATAACTGTACACATCACTCTTCTCTGTTAGTTGTCCATACAGAGCATACTCTGGTGCCAAATAACCATATGTGCCCGCAACCCTTGTGGTGAGATGAGACTGTCTCTCACTACCTTGTTTGGCCAAGCTAAAATCTGCCAATTTCGCATTCATTCTGGAATCCAAAAGTATGTTGGTTGCCTTTATGTCACGGTGATATATGGGGGGTTTGATTTCATAATGCAAATAAGCAAGCCCTTTAGCCACATCAATGATTATGTTCTTTCTTTGTAGCCATGTTAACCTTTCAGCCCCAGTAAGAGACAAATGGTAATCGAGGTTGCCATTAGGCATGTAATCATAAACCCAAAACCTCCTCTTACCTATCAAATTATCACTCGTAACGCAACAACCTTGAAGAGCAAGAAGATTCTTGTGCTTTATTTTGCTTATGATCTTCAGTTCATAACAGAACTCTTCATCCCCTTCAGTTTCCAAATAAAAAATTTCCTTAATTGCAACTTCAGTTCCATCTAAAAGAGTTCCCTTGTATACAACCCCATCACCACCTTGGCCAATCATATTGCTCTGAGAAAATTTACTCGTGGCATGTTCAAGCTCTGATATGTGAAACCATTTGGCACCAGTTATTGGTAAAACACTGGCCCTGACCTCGTTTTCAATTTCCCTGTGATGAACATTCTCCTTCCTTCTCTTATTCCACTTCCTGTACACGACCATCAGTACAAAAGCAAGCACAACACCAATAACAGCAGCCAATAACGAAAAAACTAGCTTGATCACTTTTCCTCTCTTATTTGATGACCCTCTTATTACTGCATTAGATGGTTGTGGCAAGCCAAGTATGCATCCAGTAGCGCTTAGATCTGTTGTGCCAAACGGATTAGCAACAGCTGCAGCAAACAAAACTACGTAGTAAAAGCATTTGCTGGCATTAGCATTGGGGTCAATACGGGTCAGATTGGTAATCAATTCCAAAGCAGCGTCAGAGCAGATACTGCAGAGATTTTGGTCTTTTAGGTCCCCTTTGCATGATGTATTCACTGGACTATCCATGCCCACCTTTTGGTTCCAATCTTGTAGGGTTCTAATCCCTGCACAAGCTGAAGAGTTAGTAACAAACTGGGTTGGGTCAGGGAAGCAAAGAGGGACTATGTTTGGTTTTATTGAGATGGCTGCGAGTTGGTGTTTGAAATCAGATAAGCAAGTGGAGGAAGTGTTAACATCAGGAAGGTAAAATATGGATGTTTCTTTGAGACGTTCAGCAAGGCCTATGCCGAAGATGCTGGAGAGTGTTTGGCAGCAGGGACCTTCATCAATAGGGTCTTTGCAGATTGAAGTGTTCCAGGGAATGGTCTGAACATAGGTGAGATCCATGGGGCATGAAGCAGATGCAACATCAGCTATGAGAATGGTGAAGAGGGTCGCGAGGAGGGGAAGGAGCATCACTTGGTTCTCCATTTCCAAGTTTGTGATGGAGAAAACCTGATTTTATGAGCTATTCCAGCATTAGTATAATAGATTATACCAATTTCAGAGAACTCAGGTTTTACTGGTCAACTTTAGTTGGCTTTGGCCCATATACACGTTTTGCAGAACGGACGTGAAAAAATATACGTGTATGTTTTGACTTAAAATGTGTTTGGTAACACATAAGATATATTGAGAAATGGATCAGACAGACAGAGAAAAATTCAAGAGTTACTTCCACGTCATTTTCTTGCTTTTGACACGGTTTGAAAATTAGTGTCAATAAAAAATGTCACTACAAACATAACAAGCTATTTAATGTTACCCAAGGCTATTAAAACTTCATATTCTCCCATCAAATAGTCTAGTATTTTCTATCGTGTAATGTAAAATACGATATTTGTAATTTTTATTATATCATATAATTAAGAACAAATAAATATCAAATAGTCTACTTGGGAAGTGCTTACCGGTAGAACAGATGGCAAAAGTACTGAATTCTTTGCCAATCTGCAGCACCTTTCTTCAACTTCACCCAGTTCTAACATAACATGGCTGGTAAAAACTTGCACGACCAAGTTGTATTATTAGGTACACTTATAAACTAATCCTATAGTTGTATTGATCAGTACTAATTGCAATCATGGATCAACGAAATTAGCACAATTAAAACAAATTATATTAGCCTATAAGCTCTGTATATATAATAGGAGGACACAATCGGGATAGATCATGGCACCTAGTTCAGAAGTAGGCTTTTCAGTTTCAGTAGGAAAGATTATTAAGATCCTTCTTTGAATCCTACCAACACCTCACACACATGAAATCAAAAGTGCTGTCTGCCATTACTAGTTCTTTGTCAACTATTAAATACACCTTTTTCATGTAAAAAACATTTTGGTCTGAACTCTCAAACCATTTATAAATTAGTAATAAAGGAAAGAAAGCAAACTTGCAGAGTAATGTGCTCTGTAAAGGAGGGCATGAGTGATGGAAAGCAAGGAAATTCACATACAGAGTAATTTAATTTCATAGGGAAATTTTTTATTTCATATAAAATCGTTGAATATGGTTCGCTTTCTAATTCTCAGGAATGCATAGAGCTAGTGTATGAAATAAATTTACTAAACTAATCATCAATACCAGAATGCTAAATCGTGTTGCGGTGAAAAGTTATAGATTTCTGGTTCCAATTGAAAAAGTCTACTCGGCTTTAATGTCCCTTAAGTATCAAATTATGACAGATAAAAATATACCTATAACAGTGAGAATTTCAGTTCATTTATCGTGATTTTCTTGTTCGTTTTAAATGGGCAGAGTGAAACAACCATAAGGCTAAGAGGGGAACCATCCCTCAAAAGTTAGCTCAAGAGGTTGGAGAACCTCCTACCTTATAAGGCCTCCTGGTAAGGAGATCTCCCCAATGTGGGACTTGTTACAATACCACCCCGTTCGAAAGCCAGCGTCCTCGATGACTGCACTCCATGACACTTCACTCACCGGCACTTCACTCGGCCTTCTTACCGGTCAGAACTCTCCGTGGGTAGCCCTTCTCGAGGAGGCTGGCTCTCAATGAAAGCACCATTGAAACAACCATAAGGCTAAGAGGGGAACCATCCCTCAAAAGCTAGTTCAAGAGGTTGGAGAACCTCCTACCTTATAAGGCCTCTCTGGTAAGGAGACCTCCCCGTTTGAAAGCCAGCGTCCTCGATGGCTGCACTCCACGACACTTCACTCACCGGCACTTCACTCGGCCTTCTTACCGGTCAGAACCCTCCGTGGGTAGCCCTTCTCGAGGAGGCTGGCTCTCAATGAAAGCACCATTGAAACAACCATAAGGCTAAGAGGGGAACCATCCCTCAAAAGCTAGGTCAAGAGGTTGGAGAACCTCCTACCTTATAAGGCCTCTCTGGTAAGGAGACCTCCCCGTTCAAAAGTCAGCGTCCTCGATGGCTGCACTCCACGACACTTCACTCACCGGCACTTCACTCGGCCTTCTTACCGGTCAGAAGACTCCGTGGGTAGCCCTTCTCGAGGAGGCTGACTCTCAATGAAAGCACCATTGAAACAACCATAAGGCTAAGAGGGGAACCATCCCTCAAAAGCTAGCTCAAGAGGTTGGAGAACCTCCTACCTTATAAGGCCTCTCTGGTAAGGAGACCTCCCCAATGTAGGACTTGTTACAATACCTGGCTAGCTCTCAATGAAAGCATCATTGAAACAACCATAAGGCTAAGAGGGGAACCATCCCTCAAAAGCTAGCTCAAGAGGTTGGAGAACCTCCTACCTTATAAGGCCTCCCTGGTAAGAAAACCTCCCCATCGTGGGACTTGTTACACTGAGGTTCAAGTTTAAGCCAAAGATTGCGAGGTTCAAATACTAAGAGATAAGTGTGAATTTATATTTATGGTATTTCAATTTTGGAAGAATCATTTTTGGTTTCTATTTATTTATTCTCGCGGTTTCAAATCGCAAAAGAGTCATATTGACAATTTAAGTTATGAAACCAGATTTTGATGTTAAAAAACCATCACATAATGTATACCATAAGCAAGCTTTCTATGAATTTGAAAGAGAATAACAGTAATGTTTTCAAAATTTGATAAATAAAACATGCAAATAAAAAAAAAAAAAATTTCTTTGAACTTTACTAGTGTCAGGGCCATCTATCTAGTTCCTAAACTAACAAACCAGTATTTATATTTTGCTCATTCTCAAATAAGATGAAACAAATGCCTTACATCTTCAACCACTTCTGTGTAAACTATGCAATAAAGAAGATGGGAAGTGTTCCAATTAACATTGGAACGTGGTGAAGGTTGGTGGAGCCAAGTCACAATCGATCATTTTCCAAACTTCTTCTCTAGCACTTGACACTTGTGCCAACACACTATGCTCCAGGCCCACTATGCAAGACGTGATGCTTACATCGGTTGTACCAAACTGGTTAACAACAGCTGCAGCATACAACACTATGTAGTAAAATCATCATAAACTCCCACCATTTTTTATCCGTCGGAACTAATTCATTTTATTATATTATCCCTAACTACAAAAAAAATGTATTAAAAAAGAAAATATAAGTTTAACTTAATTATAAATTTTGTTTAAATATACATATTAATTTGATCATATATTTATAAAAACAAAAAAATAATATCTTTATGGACTAAAAATAAAATTAAAACTGAGTACAAAATATATATTATACCTATTCTTAAACCATCACATTTGTATGTAAAAATAAAATAAAATTAAAGTTTATTTATTATTTTTTATAAGTTGAAATACTTGAGTTTAGTGTTAAATCATCATCTAGGTTGGATATAGTCGATTTAAAATACGTTCTTAATGCTTTTGCTTCATGCACCCCAATACATCCTTTTTCACCACCCCAACTCCCTGTAAAAATTAGTCAACAAACCTCCCAAATATCATTCTGAAACACAAACAACAACCCTGAATAAACCAATATGAAAAAAAAAAACCCTCACCAATATGAAAGAATTGTAGATAAAAACTTGGTAGAAATTTGTGGGTGAAAAAGTAAAAGCGCACAGTTATTAGTTTGGCAAAAACTCGGAGTTACAATCAATACATGAAAATAAAAGTAAAACATGACTCTTTTTTTTTTTTTTTTATCATGTTTTATTTTCTTAAATCTCTACTTCAAATAAAGTAATAATTTATTATTTTTGTCAAATATAAAACACTTTGTGAGGAAGTCACAATGTTCATACCATATAGTCAAAGTGAAAGGTATTCTAGTGAGAAACTTCCTATTTGTATCCGTTCACTAACCCACTATCATTACTTAGATTTGGGGAAAAGAAAAACAACGTAAAAGAGAATCTCAAGGAGATTTTTCAAGGCTACTACTTTTCCGCAATGTCATTGTTTCACTATCTTTAATCATTACAATATATATTGTTTGATAAGTATTAGAATATGTTTGAAGAAGGACGATAAAACAATAAAATATAACGTATCTAAATAGAAATGGAGAAAAAAAAAATATTGACAAATATTAGGTAGGTCATGTGAAGTTAATACGTGTTTATATCATTTTCTTTTGAAATGATTGTTTACAGTTTTTTAATTCAATTCGCCTGCTCTGTAATGGAGGTAAATTAGATAGACGTTGACTTGTGTGACAGAATTGAAGTGCAACTATGACTCATTTTGATGCAAGTGTTTTGGAATCACAAATTCACTGAATGAGAGATATAGTTGGTGTAATAATCACTGCATTTTATCTTTTTTAAAATGGTCGAAAAAGGAGTTATCTGTTAAAAAAATACAAAAATACATATAAAGACAAATTTTCCACTGAGATTAGATTTCACTAAATTTAGTAAAGAATTAGTTATTAGAGATAATATAAGATTAGTTTATTATTTTGATTTATGATGATTGAGATATTATTATAATTTGATATTTTGTCATATTTTAAATCTATATATAAATAGAGGATATGAATAAAATATACTCATATTTTTATATATCAAAAATACATATACATAAAACTCTAAAAATTTTCATAAATGATATCGGAACTTTGTTCTTACAAGAAAATGAAAGGAGAACAAGGTTTTTAGAATTCGTTATTCTAATTTTTTATGACGAAAGTTATGACTTATAGGCTGTAAGAATGCAATCCTATTTTGAAAGATTGAATTTATGGGAAGTTGTGGAAGAGGATTACATAGTTGATCCGCTGCTTCAAAAACCTATCATAGTTCAAATGAAATTTCACAAAAAAAGAAAAAATGAGGAAAACAAAAGTTAATCATATATGTTTGTTGGTGTTTCACAACAAAATTTGGGATAATTTGAAAGATCAATACGAAAGAGACGAGAAAATTTGAGGTATGAAAGTTCTAAACTTAATAAGAAAATTTGAGATACAGAGGTAGCAAAAGTATGAGATAATTAATGAATACTCAAACAAATTATTGGATATTGCTAGCTAAGAAGATAAAATTGTTAGGTAAAGAATATTCTCATTCCAGAATAATTGAGAAATTTCTAGTAAATATGTCAGAGAAATATGAAGCATTTATTATCTCATTGGGAAATACGAATGATTTGTCTAAAAGATTTATTTAATATTACTTTGGCATAAGTGTTACATGTTTTATAAGCACAAAAACAATGAAATTGATGAGAGAAGATCATGTCGTTGTTTAAGTTTCTTTACTATATAATTGAAGTGCAACTATGACTCATTTTGATGCAAGTGTTTTGGAATCACAAATTCACTGAATGAGAGATATAGTTGGTGTAATAATCACTGCATTTTATCTTTTTTAAAATGGTCGAAAAAGGAGTTATCTGTTAAAAAAAATACAAAAATACATATAAAGACAAATTTTCCACTGAGATTAGATTTCACTAAATTTAGTAAAGAATTAGTTATTAGAGATAATATAAGATTAGTTTATTATTTTGATTTATGATGATTGAGATATTATTATAATTTGATATTTTGTCATATTTTAAATCTATATATAAATAGAGGATATGAATAAAATATACTCATATTTTTATATATCAAAAATACATATACATAAAACTCTAAAAATTTTCATAAATGATATCAGAACTTTGTTCTTACAAGAAAATGAAAGGAGAACAAGGTTTTTAGAATTCGTTATTCTAATTTTTTATGACGAAAGTTATGACTTATAGGTTGTAAGAATGCAATCCTATTTTGAAAGATTGAATTTATGGGAAGTTGTGGAAGAGGATTACATAGTTGATCCGCTGCTTCAAAAACCTATCATAGTTCAAATGAAATTTCACAAAAAAAGAAAAAATGAGGAAAACAAAAGTTAATCATATATGTTTGTTGGTGTTTCACAACAAAATTTGGGATAATTTGAAAGATCAATACGAAAGAGACGAGAAAATTTGAGGTATGAAAGTTCTAAACTTAATAAGAAAATTTGAGATACAGAGGTAGCAAAAGTATGAGATAATTAATGAATACTCAAACAAATTATTGGATATTGCTAGCTAAGAAGATAAAATTGTTAGGTAAAGAATATTCTCATTCCAGAATAATTGAGAAATTTCTAGTAAATATGTCAGAGAAATATGAAGCATTTATTATCTCATTGGGAAATACGAATGATTTGTCTAAAAGATTTATTTAATATTACTTTGGCATAAGTGTTACATGTTTTATAAGCACAAAAACAATGAAATTGATGAGAGAAGATCATGTCGTTGTTTAAGTTTCTTTACTATATGCTGGTGAAGTTTCTCTTCAAGTCAAGAATAACAAAATACCAAATTACGTGTCTTTTATTCTGTCTTTATTGTAAGAAAAATAATCACCCATACAACAAGTGTTGGTAGAGGTTTGATGTAAAATGTCACAAATGTGATCAAATGGGACATATAGAAAAGATATGCAATCACAACCAAAAGAAGTCGTCAATGTTATAGAGGATGGAGTAGAAGGGGAATTTCTCCTTGCATCAACATGTTCTATAATCAACAAATCCACAGGTTGGCTTATAGACAGTGGTTGTTCAAAGAGCTCAATGAATCTATTATTTCTAAAGTGAGAATTGGTAATGGAGAACAAATGGATGCGGAAGGTACGAGAACAATTGCAATTAAAAATCATTCGGTATCAAATTAATTTTTGATGTTTTATATGCTCATAATATTAATCATAATTTGTTGTGTTGCTCAATTATTCGATAAAAGTTACAAGGTGTCTTTTGAACACAAACTTTGTGCGATTAAAAATACAAATAACTTAAAAATATTCAAAGTTCACATGAAAGAAAAAAATTCAACTTTAGATTTGATAAAAGAAGAATTGATTACAAACGAGGTGTAAAATAAAAATCAAAGAAAAATCATGATGAATACTTTTTTCCTTCACTTCTTCCAACGTCCATCAAAGAGTCAACAATACTATCATAAAGTTTGAAGGAAAAAAGAAAATGAATTTTGATAAAGAAAAAAATACTTTGATGAAAGAAGTGAAGTTGAATGAAGATACGATCTCGTACAAGAAGAAAAATGACAAGATGTACAAAAAAGAAAATAAAACATGGAGAAAAATTCTAAACAAAATAAAAGAAAGAATATTAAATTTAAATAAATGGATATGAAAATAAGGAAAAATATTAAAAATATTATTTTATTATCTTTTATTTAAATTAAATATTAAAAGATTTTATTATTTTTTAAAGAAAAAATTAAAAGATATTAAGTTATTATTTTGATTTAGATTGTTATAATTAAAATATTTAAAATTATCATATTTTTATTTTATATATAAATAGAGTTTATGAATAAAATTTATACTTGTATGAGATATATTTTGACATGTTAAAAATTCAGATACACAAAACTCTTCTAAAAAATTTACACCAACGCTATGATATACATATACATAAGAGATTTACAACGCTATGATAGACGGAACAACTTTTATCATTTGAAATCTTATGCTTCATGTACTCCATTTGTCATTGGAAATTAGGAAACAGAGCTATTTACAGAATAAGATCACACCAAGCAATAAACAAGACCATCTGTCCATAGATTTCAAATTAGCAAGAATTTACATGTTTTGTTTGTAATTGGTAATGAAATCTTTGACAACGGTCTTAAGCAAGTAAGACTTAGTAACTGGTGTAGAATGGCTTGTAAACTTTAAGATCATCAAGAATTCCAGCAATGGAACCAACTGCAGCTACTAGAGTAATTACACAGCATGCAGCACTAAGTATTTGGAGGCATATCCATTTTGTGCTCCACTTGGGTATTTTAGTTTGAACTATGTACATCTCCACTGGGAAATACACAGTGAGGGGCCAAAATCCAATGGCTCCAATAAGCCCCACAATGTCATTGAAGAATGGTAGGAGCATAGCTATCACGGTACATAAGATCACAAAAGTTGTCCTCCAGACCAACCTAAAGAGGTTGAGCTTGAAGGGTTTGCAGCCAGGGATTGGTACTTCAAATTCTTTGCTTATAAAATCGTTGTTTGGGAATTTTTGTGCTGTGTTTTTTTCGATAAATTGGAAAAGAGGTTGGCAGTAAACTTGGTATGCACCAACAAGGTGAACAACAATGGCAACATTGGCTATGTCAAGGAGCCAATATGGGTTATAGAAGCCAAAACCAGTGAGCAGATTTCCCGGGCTTGCATCTCCAAAAGCAGCATAGCCAAAGCTACCACATAGCAAATAGAAAAGGCTTGTGACTAGAACACTGACTAAAGTAGCCTTGGACATTGTCTTTGACTCTTCAGGAGGGGATTTCACTGTGTCCTGTTTCATAACAACCCCCATTTTAGTTTAGACTTCAACTTAAAATATACACAAAAACGTTGATACAAAGCTTTAGATACTATTTGAGTTATCTTTTTTTAGCAGAACAAGAGGTTCATTTTATAATCCATATAGTACGTGTATACATTAAACATTACACAGATTGTTAATGTACAGTTTCAATTCTGATTAGAAAACCATACAAATAACACCTGAGAAACTACATACAAAATTTTGTCTTTTGAACGGTGAAGGTCATTTGAGTGTCACAAAATTCGGCAAAACTAAATGTACCTGAATTTCTATAAGGATCATTGAGTAGGAGTAGGCAAAGGCTATGTTACCAAGAGCTTGGAAACTTCTCCAAACTTTTTGGCTTTCTGTCACAGTACCAATAGTTACACCAGTTAGGCTTCCTTTGATTCTTCCGTTTCCTGTTACATGCGAAATTCAAGTCAAATTTCTACCCAGTAGACGTATAATCCTCAACTCAAAATCATAATAACAATTACGTAACACGAATGGAATCATACCTATAACTTTACCAATCCCAAGACCGAGTCCAATAAGTGAGTATGTGAAGGACATGACAGCAGCCAAAATAGAGAGCCACGATAACTCGTGGAAATCTGGAATTTGCGAGAAAATAATTTCCACAATTCCAAATGAAATCATGTAAAAATTGCTGTTCATTTTGCATGGATCTTTCCCCCCGCTATAATGATAACAGTTAGACCTTTTGACTGCCCTGTTTGATCAACAACCCAAAATACCCAATTAGCAAATTTGTTCATACATTTTGATACATACATCAATTGCATCTTTCAAAACTCACATCATGCTTATGGAAGCTGCTATGGTGTACCCAATTGATACTCCAAAAAGGTTCAGATACTGAACCCACCCACAAAACTTGACATTCATACCACCTGCAAAACCCAATATTGATTTGTTTAAAGAAAAACATGAAGCACTCACAGTTCTTTTCTTGATGACAAAGACTTTGGTTTTGATTTAAGGGTCTGTTTCGGACAAATTTTTACATAAATAGTTATAGGAAAAAAAAAAGGGTTCATAAATAAATTAATTCATAAAACATTTTAAGTAACTTTCCTTGTTTTTTAAACTTGCAGATAAAGTTAAGTAAACTGTTATGGAAAAACTTTCCAAAAAATAGCACAAAGATAGCCAAATTAAGTTAGGTAGCAGGCATACCTAGGTAGGAATTAACAGCTTGCATGTAAGTGTAGTTTCTCTTGCCAGTGAGTTGGTCGCCAGTGCGGTAACAAGCAGCTAGAAGAACTGAGGTGTAATAAGTCACCACAGAGAAGAGAACCATCACAGCAGGACCAGCAACCCAACCAAGCTGAGCAATAGCCCAAGCCAAAGATAGCACCCCAGAACCAATAACTGCAGTTATTATGTGGGCACTTGAAGTCCAAACAGTTCCTGTTTTGTGAAACACCAAAGTGAGCGCGTTTGTAATGACTAGTTACTCATAACCAACGCAATTGGTTCAGCTTGTTTTAGAAGAAAATAATGAGTGACAATTCCATGACACGAAGTGAAATTGTCTGAACTTCAAAGTACTTGGATTTTGGAGGTTATTTGATTACCTGTTCTTTTGGGACGGCCATCATCATCAAAAAACTTGGAACCTGTAGGTTGAAGCATGTCGTCATTGGCGACTTCAAATGTCTGTTGATTACTTCTGCTTCCACCGTTTTCAAACATCTTGCTAAAGAGTTTGTGCAGACTGTTCAGTATAGGACTATCAGTTATGTACGATTATGATCAATCAATTATCAGTCAACACAAAGAAAATAAAAATGGGAAGATGGGTGTCTCTTAAACATGGATTTAAGGATTGTTAGAAGGTGCTGGTTTTTGTGAAAGTTTAACAAATTTCAAGTATTTCACACACACATGCACACCCATAGCTCACAAGAGTTTCAGAAAGGAAAAAATGGTGCGTTTGGGAGTGAAAGCTAGGAATTATCTGTGCTTGTGTGGTGATTTTCAAAATCCAGACAATGTTCCAAGTTCTGAAGAAAATTGGTTTAGAGGGTTGTACTTGTGCATGGAACAAGAGGTGGCTGGGGGGTATATATATGTATACAAGTGTTTGGGGGAAGAGAGTGTTTGAGTTAAAACTTGGAGGAACTAGTTTGGCAATGAGTGCTTACAGCCCCACATGCCACTATGAGTTCAAAAAGTCTTAAATAAGTAAGTAAATACGAGAGTCCAATTTGACCATTTTCAACACATGTTTATATGGATGTGCGTTTACTAGCTAACTTGATTGAGCCGTCGAACGCACCTCTTTGACTGAATATGTGGGGGTTAGCGGCAACCCCCACCACTCCACTGTACTATTAATTTATATGTGAAAATATCCCCACTTTCTCACCTCGGTTTCCTTCACATTTCGTTTCTCTTTTCTTTTTCCCTTCAATCTTCAGGAGTTTTCTTTTAAGAAAACATTCATTAATCATCTGCATCTTCTAAATTCAACATGATTTGGCCATTCGTAGCTAATTGCCAAACACAATTTGTTAACGACATGCCTAATCTTGCATGTGTTGTTCTGTGTGATTTATTTAGGTGTTCACAACCTCTATTTTTAGGATTAGGTATTCACAATATGAACACAAGAGTTCTATACAAATTAAACATTCTGTGTTACAAGTCATAATTGTACTTGTGGCTAATAACATGCTAAATATAACTGGTTATAAAATTAATTAGTATTGTCACATATTAAGAAAATTTCCATAACCTTCTGTGAGTTAAAATACAAACTACTAAACAATACCAAGATTTCATCCATAGGAAACCAAGGCATTTAACTGTTTTCAAATAATTAGCACCCTTTTTCTTTTTCTGAAATGCTTGGTTCAAATGTTTCAAACACAACAGTTCTAAATTAATTGAAATGACAACTCAACAACAATAGAATTTCTTAACAAATTTATTGAAAGTATAATTGTCGTACCTTCAGCCACAACTTGTCTCTTTTTGTATGTTCCTTCTCTTTTCTCAGTACCACTTTACTTTATCACATGCAATGTAAATAGCAACTACAGCAGCAATATACATAAAACCAAAATAACAATGATAATATCAGAAAGTGAGGTTACTGTATGGTGTAGAATAGAAGAAGCTACAGTTTATGCCTCTCTTGAACTACTCTATGAACCTTATATAGTGGAACAAAATGCACTACTGACCTAACAAATATCATTATAATTTCACTTTAAAGGACCACTTGACAGAAAAATTCTCTGGTGTGGAGCTACCATTCATTCTTACTGAATGAGAATAGGGTTCCTTTTATGATTTTCATTCTGAATTGAATGAATTGCCCAACAAGTAGTGCTACACGGAAAGCATATTTATCAATTGTTTGAGTCAAATTGTTTTCTTTTTGTGGTTGTGATCCTAAAATAATTCCTAATACTGGCTAATGGTTCTTTTTCACTTGGAAAATGCATGATGCAATTCCCATAATTGGTGGACACGGAGCATCTAATTCGTTAGCTTTAGTTCCCAATAACTGAGGAAAAGAGGGTTATCAGAGAAAGTCTTTAAAGATCTTTATTATTTCATTTGACTAATGTCAGTGTTAGTTTAATTTTATATTACGAACTAATCATGTTTTCTTTTTAATTGGCGGGATTAAGAGAGTATATATCAATCCACGACCTCTTTGAATTTCAAATGTACTACTTGCTAATATATTTAAATAGGGTTTTCATTTTGGTGATTAATGCAAACCTTAATTAGTAACAAGCACTTAAGATGATTCTTTGAAGTTAATAATTTTCTAAAAATGTTAATAAATTTAAAAACAATTTCTAAAAAAAAAATCATTTTTTCACATTATATCTTTTATTTCATAGAAGTTTCTACCTATTATCATTAAAATATAATTTAATTCTTATATATATATGGCCTAAATTTAATTTTCAAAGTGAATTGCTTTGGAAGATCCCCATCAAGGAGCAGAAAACGTTTAAACGTTTTACCTGACACAATTCTATTCCAGTTGAAAGTTTATTCAGTCAAACTTTCTCTTTATTTTAAAGGAGTAATTCATGTATGTTCTTGGCAAAAAATTTCTCCCCATAGATATCATATAATTTCAATAATATATACAAGATAAATATTCAGACACAAAATACTAATTATTAGGACTATGGGGGGAGGAAAATCACCTGGATAAGAGAGGGAGACCCCTCTCTTTCTTATATGGATTTTCGATTGGTTTGAAGTTTGTGCTCTTTGTGACCCAATTATTGATTTTCTTCCACAATAATTAAGCCTTAAGAGATTGCAAACAACTTTTCCAAAGTTTGGTTCTTTCTCGAAAAATCAAGCATTCACCTCCTCTTTTTTGGGTAAGAGGAGGAGCTGCAACAAGTTGCGTGCTCTTCAGCAATGGTGGAAATTTTGAGAACAGCATAATTTTGTAGGATATATATCAAAGGATAAAAAATAGATTGTGGTAAAAATATAGACATAAATTTTAGCCACAAAAGACTGAAAGATTAAGTGTTTGTTGTTAAGATTTGTTTACTTTTAGCTTCCTCAAAAAAAGGGTATCAAATTTTAGTTTAGAGATTGATTATCTAACTTGGATATGGCTAGTGCTTTCTTCTCTCCTAGATTAAATTTTCTGCACCAAATACTAGATTTGATACGAAACGATGGTCAAAGGAGGTTTGGTTCTGTTCACTCTTTTACTCAACTGATAAAAATGCTACTGGTAAGTGACACACAATATCTTAACACTTAACAGAGAGTGAGATAAGCATAAATTATTCTGACTTTTTCAAAATACATAAAATGCAAAGAGAAGATATATCGTAACTTTCTCTACCACCACCTTGCAAAATTCTTCATATACACATACATGTTCAAACATTTCTGCTACGTAATAAGAACTTTAGACTAATCTTGCATGCTTCTTCTCCGAACTGATAAAGAAACTTCTCTCTGGTGTGCTAACTTGCTGCATATTGTCATCTTTACAAACTTAGCTTTTAATTTTCAAAACTTATTTCTCGTCATCACTTATATCATCTTACGTACACATCCTCTCTACAGCAACTTTGAACATTATTATCTTCTGGGATACGTGGGAAACAGAAGCTTCATGAACTACTAAATTATAATAATATTTTGAGATATTTTTCTTCATAAACACTTTTAAAAATAAAAAACATCATGAAAAATATATTATAAACCATATGTGTAAATAATTGATAAAAAAACTCTTATAAAAGCAAAACTCTTTGACTTTTTTTATTCAATGAAGTCAAACCTGAAATCTTATTTAAAACCTTAAAAGAAAATTAGGCTTCATACCACTTTGACACCAAGAAATGTTGATTATAGTAATTGTGTAATTACTTTGACAATGGAAATCAAGGATAACAAAAAACATTAGTCTAATCGTGGCAAGTTAAAAGCGTTTAAAGGTGGAGAAAAAAAAAACCGTAAAGTGACTATTTACTCTATAAAGTTCAAACCTCCATATCTAAGATATTGAATTGGAGATATAAATATAAATTGTTATAAATTCGAGATCTTGACTCTATAAGGTTCAAACCTCCATATTTAAATATAATAAATTGTTAATAAAAAAATGTTTTTGAAAATATGTGACAACTAACTGAGCCCATTTAATCTGAAGAAGGATGACTTGAGTTAGATTATGATTTGAAAAAATTCTAAAACCCAATCAAATTTATACACTCTTATCGAAAAATGTTTGTTTTGTCTCTAAATATCGAAATAGATTAATTAGAAGCATAACAACAAAAACTAAAAGTAGGAAAAATAAAGATGTTCAAAGAGGTTAATAAAGTGGATACCGCTGCAAAGCATTAATTAGGGAAACGGATTGGGAGAAGAGAAAGCCAAGACAACAAGGTTCTGTCAATGTTAGGATTGCTGAACAAATTCACGTTCCTTGCCAAATAAAATAAACGAAACGTATGAGAATAAATTTAAGCTAAAAAAGGAAGCTAAACAAATTCATGTCCTATATTAACATTTTGAAAAACCTCTACCCATGGGAAGTTTAACTTAGCCGAGGGGCAGAACAAAAAAGGGAGAACTAAATTTTCCAAAAATTTAAAACACCAAAATATCATGCAGAGACAATTGAAGAAGGAATCACATGAAATGGTACGAGACAATAGCAGTGTTGTACAGTGAGATAATGCTCAGCCACCACCCATGGACCTTCAAAAGAGCAAACCTACAATCCTCACTAAAGAAAAAAAAAAAAAAAAACACTTTCTAATAGTAATTATACACTCTACATAACAACTATTTATCCTTTAAACTGAATCACCGTGATGCATTTCAAAAAGCTTCTTCAAGCCCCGTGAAATCGAATCAAATCGGCTTCTCTGTCCATTTTACTAAGGGGTGGTGATATTTTGATACCACTATTCATTTCATACATTAATCTACAATTCACTATAATAATATAATAATAAGAATAAGAATAAATATATAAATTTAAAAGATTTATCAATATTATATTATTAAAATTGGGTTGTATAATGAATATTTGTAGGCTGAGTGTGAAATTATCATTTTCTTTACTAAATAATAAAACATAACTGAGAATGGAATGATTGGAAACCATGTTTTTTTACTAGAATTGGTTAAAAATATTTAGATTTTATTAATATGGGTCAAATTTTAAAAAAATCACCAAAAATTGTAGATATCGTGTTACCTATTTTAAATAAAGAAATCATATAACGGAAAATGGTTTTGTGATAAAAAAAATTAAAATTATGTTTGTTTAACGAATTAAATGTTTTATTTAATACGTAGTATGACTATAGTTATATTCATATATAATTAAATCGTGTTTTGTATTAATAAATAAATTATTTTTATTAAATAAATATATTATTTTAAAATTAATAATTTATTTATTACTATATATTTATATTATAAAATATTATATTAATCATTTATTTTATTTATATTAGTTATTATTTTATATAAATTTTTGTAAATAATAGAAATAAAATAAATATTTTGAATATAAAATAAATATATTAATAAATTTATTTTGAAATTTAAATTATGTAATTAATAAATAGTTATTTAAAAAATTTATATAAAATAAACAATTAATATAATATTTTAAATAAATATATTATTTGATTTTATAATATATATATATATATATATTAGAAGTTATAAAATATTATATTAATTAATTATTTATTTATATTAATTATTATTTATATAAATTTTGTATTAGTAGTATACAAATAATATTAGAAGTTATAAAATATTATATTAATTATTTATTTATTTATATTAATTATTATTTATATAAATTTTGTATTAGTAGTATACAAATAATAAAGGTAATATATATATTACCTTTATTATTTATATAAAAAATAACTTATAATTTTTTAAATAATATATTTATCTCAAAAACTTAATTTAATTATAAAAAATTGTAAAAATATATATTATTAATTTTGAAACAAATAATACAACATAATTTAAATTTTAAAATAAATTTATTAATATATTTTATTTTGTTTAAAATATATTTTTCTATTTTTATTATTTATACAAAATTTATATAAAATAATAATTAATATAGTGTTTTATAATATATAAATATATATATAATAAATAAATTATTAATTTTAAAATCATATATTTATTTAATAAAATTAATTTAATTATTTAAAAATATAAAACTCAAATCATATATTATATAACAGAACTTTAATTATATATGAATATAATTAAAGTCCGTAATACGTCTTTGATTTTATAATAAAAAAAATTACGTTCAATTCGTTAGAAAAATCAAAATTTCAGTTCTTTTATCACAAAATAGTTTTACGATTTCTTAACATAATTTAACCCCTTTTAGTAATTTTTTTAAAATTTAACCCATATAAGTAAAATCCAAATATTTTTAACCTATTTTGGTGGAAAAGCCCACAAGTTTCTTTCATCCTCTCTTTTGTTAATAAAGATAATAAAGAGAACTAATTTGCAACTGAGCATATTTTGAATATAGAAGAAAAAAATACCTGCAATTTATACACTAAGAATAGAGGGAACTTGTCACACGAAATTCTAGGAATACTCGAGGAGGGAATTCCTAGAATGAACCATTACTGTGTTTTGTGTATACATGAAATTTTAATGGCATGTATGTCACTAGCTTCAGCAACACATCCTCAAGATATTCTATATCTCACACGTTTGATCCGTGTCACATGTCATAGGACAAGATATGTCTTTCAAGTTCTAACTAAGCTTTTAACAGGATATGGTCTTTGCATCATTGAGACTGAAGCCTTGTCAAAACTTGGCCTGTGTCGTAATAGTTATTTCAACATGAATTTCCTTTTCTTAATTCTGAAAAACTTCATGTGGTATTGAGAGAGGGATGAACTTCTTGGCCACACATTTGTACTGTTACACAGATGAAGTAAGCAACCTATTTAATTTAAAAGGGTAAACAAGTCATAGAAATTATGTTTTTGCTAAGGTAAATTACCTTATGCTGACTGTATTTCTCTCGGATAGCAGGTAAATTAGAAGTATCGCTGCTGCTGCTGCAACAAAGGCGATGAAGATCTTTCACACAAGCACACAAATCAGAAGCCCGGTAGAGTGCGTAATGCTGCAATATGGAATTCTGTTTCAAAATACAGAAATAGTGAGCCATCAAATCATACAAAACTGTCCCTCAATGCACACGTGGTTAAGAAAACCGTGACAAGCAGCATACCCATGGTTTCTTTGAAGGGAAAAGTATGAATATGGCAAGGAAAACTGCTGAAGCAGCTATCAGTGATGGAGGATAACACAACATGCTGTACTCCAAGAGAGACAATTCCGCAATATAGTTGGTTAGGCACTCCAGCTGAAGTGAAGGTAGCTGAGAAATGGACACGTAAAACCACCAAAAAGACCAATATTTTAGAAATGGAATCTACAACAATAACATTGAACAATATTATTCTTTAATGCACATGTAAAAGAGCAGTTAAAGAGAGAGAAATACCTCCTGGACATCATAAGCAGCTGCTCGAACAAATCGTCTGAAATTATATCACAATATAGAAAGAGTGAATGTTAAAACAGTGCAACTTCAAAAGTTTTTCCAATCTTATTTCTCAATTACAGTTGTCGGTAAACTACCTATTTACCTTAAGAAACATTTAATTGTTGGGGCTGTCATTTCGAACTTAAGATATTTCAAAATAGCAGATTCCATTCGTAAGAGCTGCATTAAAATGATTTTGATGAGATTTTCTCACTTCAAGTAATAGAAGGAAACTTCAAAACTGTAAAATTTGGCCAAAGAAATCCAAACCTCTTCTTTTAAGTACGTATTATCAGTTATATAGCAAAATTCCTCCACCTGTGGTGCACAAATCTCCTCATATTTACTGTCAAAAAGAACCAAAACCCAAATTAATGTTCTATATGTTAAAGCTAGAGCTTAGAGGGCCCAAAAGAAATAGAAAACGCATCTATTTAGAAAGCAAGAAAGGGATATATTATGCTTTCTTACGAGGCAATCATCATGCAGGAAACACCGAGTAATTGTAATCTTTGTCTATTCATAACATTCCCTGAAAGATACCGATCAATGTAGTTCACTGTCAAATACAATGTTTCAGGTACAAGGCGATACTCCTCAGACACCTGCAGTTGAAAAGTTGAAGTTTAGCATAATAACAGGGATTTTAAAACGAGATCTAACTTGAGCAAAGACATTTCAAAGAATAAATTATCCCAAACCCCTTTTGTTTGCATCATAACCACATCAATATTTTTTCTATCGCTCTACAAATCACAAATTTCAAGACTCATGTTTATTATGAACAAAATTTACCTCAACAAGCCAGTCAATCAATATTGCGCGCATGCTAACATTTATGTCGTTCTGAATTCTCTCCATGAAGTCAGTGGAAGGCCTTTTCTTTTCCTGAGTTTCCAGAAAACACTCGAGATCAGAATACTTAATATAAATTACCATTTGACCAGTTAGCAGTGATGAAAGCAAGAATAAGTCATTATATTCAATGTAGGATGTAAGACACACAAATCATTATTTTAACAGTGAAAAACAAAGTGCAACCTCAGATTCACGTAGGTGCTTGTAGATATCATAAGCATAGGTTGCACAAAGCTGCGGATCAGAGTAAATGTTATCAATATTGACAACCTTGTCCCCTCTATCCTGCTCAACAATTATTTCCCCAGTAGATATCTTACCTGCAAAGAAATAAACAACACTAACTTAGAAAGAGTGAAAAATGAAATACTATAAATACTTAAATACAAATAAGCAAAAAATATCATGATCCAAATTTTGATCGACCATACATTTACACTTAAATGTGATTTAGAGCAAAGAAAAATTGCAGTGTACACAACCTTCTGCCTTTGTGGTGTCAGAAATGATCAAATTGCTAGTCTTTCTCTGAATTGAATCAACAGCTGCGACATCCCTGTTGTCCAGATATTCAACTTCATCAGGACTCTTGATAGAATAACAAGAAGACAATGTCTCATCCATAGAAACGGACCTCGCATCTGATTTACTAGGAGACACGTCAATGCTACTCTGAACTGGCACAGAGACTTTGGCAACTGTGGGAGCAGCATCCTTCCTTTGTGACAAAGAATTAGCCCTAGGAATAACAGTTGTGCTTGAGTTAGTAGTCTTTAACTCAGGTAATTTGTTCCCAGAAATTGTTGATCTTGTGATGCTCCTGCTTCTTGCGGGGGCCTCTTTCTTGGTCTTGGCAGCTTTACTTGAACTTGACACCTTGCATTAAGAAATCCAGCTAATTTACAGCCATAGATAAAACAAAACTTTAGAAAACAACATATCTAAGCACCAAAGTTAAGCAGGTTTTTGAGATAGCAATTGAACAGTAAGCAATAAAAAACGAAGAGTTTAGAATAGTTAACGAATTAAGCGTGTACTCTAAATCATTAAATTTGTACCTTGTTTAGCATAGGAAAGAAAAAAGGGCAGAGAAAATTTTAAATTGTTTTCATTTTTACTATGAAGATAACGAAGTTAGAATCCAGATTCCAGAATCTGACCTAGTAGTATAAACTCTCAAAACCTCTCACACAATGACTTGAAAATTTTCAAATTTCGGAGAAAAGAAGTGTTTTACTTCAAATTTTGACTTATAAAAATGAGCTTTTCAGTCTCTCTACTTTTCGTTTATTCCTCAAACAAAATAATGATTCTTATCTGTGGTTATCACCTCTTTATTTCCTTTCCACAATTGAAAACAATTTTAAATTTTTCAAAAAAGGCTCTGGCGACAAATCGCAAACTCTGAGCTGAAAAACCACACCGATCATAGAATTCTCATCACCAAAGCCTCCAAAACTAAAATACAAATCTTCTTTTAAGCACACTGACAGAGACATAACACAAATTGAAACACAAGAAGGGTTAAAAACCTAGTGTACCACGCTCAACATCATTCATGAAACATTTCCACAAACCTTTCCACACAAAATAACACTCTCCTTTAGCATAGATTATCCAATTTACAATGTATAACACAGTGTACTATTCCAGAATCAAGTGATTCAAATAAAGCGAAACATATTTCAGCAAATCCTAATAATATTTCCCACTGTGAATGATTCTTTTTCACAGATAAATTAACGAAAAAGTTAAACAGCGAAACGATCATTACCAGAGAAGAGGAAGACGCGTTCCTCTGGTTGGTAACATTGGCGAGCGGCGCTCTCGTCGCAGGCTTCCCCGACGGCACGACGGACGATTGTCGTTTCGCCAAAGACGACGCCGTTGAAGAGGAAAATGACGAGCGACGATTCTGCGTCGACATTTCGAGTGCGTATGTATTCAGAGAAATGAATTCTACGATTTTATGTATTTATTATGAATGAAACTGTGAACAATGCAGACTGCATAATTCTTCTACTGTTATGCTTTCGAGGAGGGGAATGGGTTGGTTCAAAATCAGAAAAAATCTGGACCGTGCTTTAGGCTCGGTATTCGTTGGGAGCGGGTACGGTCCCACGTGATTCCAACGATTTCAAATTTGGTTCTCAGATGTCCCAACGGTTCTCAAATTGTAAATATTTTTTTAATTTATTACCATTTTTTTTAGTTACATGGAAACATAAATATCTTTCTTTTTCTTTTTCCTTTTTTTTTTCCCTCTAATTATAATGCACCATTAGCGCGAATGAGTTCCCTGGTAAAATACAAAATTCATTCAACTATTAATGATACATTTTTCACTTTAATTTATTTATAGGTTTATAATATATTTTTAGTCTCTAAAAAAATATTTTTAGTCCTTTTTTTAGTTCTACTTTCAATTTCTAAAATAAATTGTCGATCTTATTCTCTATTTTGTTATGTTAATATTTTAATTTTATTATTTTCAATTAAATATCATTATTAAATAAAAACATAATAACTAAATCATCAATCAATAATTTGTTTCACAAATTGACGGGATATTCACGTAAATTTTTATAATAGATATTTTTAGTCAAAAAATATTTTTAATCCCACTATAATTCATTAACTAATCTTATTTAATTTATAATCTTTTATAAAATTATTTTTTAGTTTATTAGCAAATTTTTTTATCAGTATTAGTTTTTTTTTATTGCTTTTAATCTTTGTCATAACTATTGATGATGTGAACGTTTATTGACTTTCCACATAATTAATTATTTAATTTCACATTAAATTTATGTGACAAAATATTGTTGGTTCGAGATATTTTATAGTAATATTAAGGTATTAATTTTTTTCCAATTTAACACTGTAGAAAATAATTTAAAATTTTGAAAAAAAGAAATACTGACTGATATAAGAAATTGTTTCTCAAAATATCAAATAAAAAATTGTTCATGATTGCGGAAATGGTGATAGAGTTAGCCTTTTCAGGAGTCGAATTCTGATTCTTTTTAAAAATAAAAATAAAAACTTTTACTAATTATAATTTGAGAAAAAAAATAGTTTTTTTCTAAATGGAACATTATTTAAGATATTCATTTAATTAGTTCAAAATTTTAAGTAATTATTTATTATATCCAATTAATAATACTATTAATTAAAACAATACTTTATAATTAATATTATTAGTAATTTAAAATAATTTATTAGAGAAATTAGTAAATGTCAAATTTTATTTATTATTATTAATTTAATAATTTTATTAACTATTAATTAAACAAACGTTGTTGTTTATTTATTTATTTATTTATTATTATTATTATGAATTTAAAGTTATCGTTATTGATAAATTACTTATATAACGTAATATATTACATCTAGAAAGAAAAAATTAAATATACTTTTAAATATATGTAATAAAAAAATATATCAATAATATTTAGTAAATAAATAATATGTAGAATTTATTACTGTTCATTATTATTTTAAATTTGTATTAATATTAAACTAATAATGCAAAATAGTTAAATAAAATTTCTAAATTAAAAACTTTAATTATTAATAACAATTTTATTGTTATACTGAAATTACTAGATTTGTCAAATTATTATGATTAATTAACAAAAGTATTTGTAATGTATAATTATTAATAAATTTAAATTTATTTAACAAATTTGACTTGTTATATATATATATATAATAAAAAAAGTAAATATTTAATATTTTTTATTAAAGCTTTAAATTAAAAATAATTTAATTTTACAACTCAATTAAATTATGTTTGACATATAAAACTCAAACGTTGATACTTAATATTAATATTAAGATGAAACACCTTAAAAAGGAAATGAAATCAAATGCATCAAATGTAGGAATTGTATGAGAAGTTTCTCCACTCAAATCATATTTATAGCCCCATTCTCTCTCTCTCTCTCTCTCTCTCTCTCTCTCTATATATATATATATATATATATATATATATATATATATATATATATATATATATATATATATATATATATATATATATATATATATATATATATACTCAAAATCATGAGACAAAATGATGTTCTCTAATTTTTTAGCTAGATCTCAAAATAAGATTAATTTAATGCATTGGAATAGAATAGATTAGATAAAAAATTTGTCCTAAATTAAATCAAGTTTATTTTGATTCTTAGTTTATGATTTACCTCATAAAATAATTATTATTTTTTAAATAAAAAAATAATATTATTTTATATATATATATATATATATATTATAAATTAATTTGACAAAAAATTTATTTATTCTAAAAGTAAATATTAGAATTTTTTTTATAATCACTTATTTAAATATTTAATAATTAAAATTAATTTTTATTTTAAATTAATAAATTATTAATAAATAATAATAATAATAATGAATAATTTTTTAATTCTTATTTTAAGATTAAAGGAACGTATTTGTATATAATTTATATATTAAATAATTACATTTTAAATAAAAATTAATTTTATAAATAAAATTTAAATTTTAAAATATTTTTTATTTTTATTTAAATATTTTTTAATTAATGTATTGGGTATAGACATATTAATATTTTAAAAAAATCAATCATACCAAAATTCACACGTTATTTTATTTTATTGGTTTAATATAAAGAGAAATTAGATTAAAAGTTTTAACTCAGTAGAACCATAAAATAAGTTCAAACTGAACTGAGTTAAATATTTCGTGTTTGCAAAAATATTTAGTTTTGTTCAAACTTTTTTAATGAGTTTTCATTTTGACTGAATTTTGTATATTACTGATGTGTAGTAAAAAATTAATGGAGATACTAATTTAGTTAAAATGTCTATTAGGTTAACAAGGATTTTGATTTGACAATATGATTTTGATTTCATCATATACCTGATTACTATTTTAGGGCTAACATAATTCTTTCTACTAAAATAACAACTTAATTCATTTTTAGTGTATTACTTACAGTTATAATTGAAACATCATATAATTTGCATGCAAACATAACGAATATATTAAACGATAACCATACGTTTTATCACATTTTATCAACGCAAATTAATTTATAAGTTATCAAAACTGATGCAAGTAAATGTTACTGAGTTTCGAGTATAAATATAGTCCAAACCATTTCAAAGCCATCAATAAATTTTGCAAGTCATCATCAAAAGCCTCGACCATATTGAAACAATGGCTACATTCCAGAGCTTTTGTCTCATGGTGGTGGTTATGATCAGTGTTAGTCTGATGCTGAAAACGGGGCTTTCATACGAGGTTCCTGCTGAACCATCACCTAGTCCTTCCGATGAAACAGATTATGCGCCAAGGCCCCTGTCATCATATGAAGTGTATTTACAGCACTGTGCTGCGAAGCTATACCCAGATTGTGGTGACCAGGTTTTCTCAGCTATATTTTTTGGCAACGACACCGTTAGCAGCACTTGTTGTGAGAAACTCGTTAACGAAGTGGGAAAACGTTGCCATGATGATATGACTAAGTACTCTTTGCAATCCCCAAATCTCAGGAAAAACCAGTTTCAGATCTTACAGAGGAGTGAAAGTGTTTGGAATTATTGTCTTTATCTGGATTACCCTGCCCTTCAACCTGTTCATGCACCCTCAATTGAACCTGTTGGTGCTGATACCGACTTATTTCTATGACAAATTGTAGTATCTCAAATCAAATTTAATACTATTAATTTATAATTTATTCCCTTAATCGTCTTCTTATCACAATATCATAGTTATTATTAATATATATATATATATATATATATATATATATATATATATATATCTTATGACAATTCATAATTATTATAATTTATATCTTATGATAAATCCTAAAATTTGCCAAGAAAGTTCATTTGAAAGTGATTTTATGTAAGATTATAAGATGTAAAGCTTCTTTTGTAACACCCTTTCTACAACATCCACTTCCTTGTATAAGAAAAAAAAACTATCAATTGACAATCCCATTTTAAATATTTCATAATTTGATTGTATTATTATAACTTGATTTTAAAATAGAGTACAAAGTATTAAAAAAAAAAAGAGTGAAGTCGATTTTTTAAATGACATAAAATTATCGAAGGATAACTATATGATTCTTCTTTTAAATTACTCTTGTAGGCAAATCTATCTGTAAGCATTTTTCTAATAAAAGTAATAATAGCCTTTGACATGCTTTTATTTTCCATATCAAATATTAGCAACAAATAATGTGATAGTAAATCGAAAAATATTAAACAATTGCAGATATTATATTCAAAATGACATAATTTAGGGGTAAAGCCATAGACAGAAAGAAAAAAAATATAGTCTTATCTTTAGTTTAAATTTACTTTTAGTCCTTTATAATTTCGATAACACACAATGTTCTAACTCTATGTTGGTTGATTACTTCAATATAACTTACAGTTATCTTAATAATTTAGACATGCAAATCAATTAATTACCAATATGATGAATGCTGATATGTATGAATTCCTTGAATTTTAAATCAATAAAATCTCACAAAATAAGAAATGAAATGTCAAACATTTTTTAATATACATATACATACATATATATATATATATATATATATATATATATTATTAAATATGATCCTTCATCTAAAATTTCTATTCTAGATAATATAATCTTCAAAGTTTTAACAACTTCTCTGCATTCCTCGCTCATTCCACGTGTTAGGAAATTAAACAAAGACTTTTCAGTAAAGTACTTTCGTAAATATATATTTGAATCAATGACTTTCATTTATCTATTGCTGTTAGATTTTGAAGGAGTAGGGAGGCAAATTAGTATGTTGGTTAACGAAAGTTGGATTTAGAACAAATATTGAAGGCAATAAATTCCTTGCAAGTCAGTTAATATATTTAAGTATTTACATCTTCGTAAAGTTTTATTTCTTTTATTATTGTAACTTTTACTTTCATCAGGCTTTCTCCATCTGCAACTACAACAGTCTAAAAATTTATACCAATTTCAACCAGTGATTGCTTCCAATGGAGAACTCGAATTAGTTATTCAGTTCCAGGAGGAATACACAATTACTCTACAATTCATGGATTGCATAAAAATATCAACATTCAGCAGGAACAGGTTGAATCCCAGAGTAGGCAGAGAAAACACAATCATTCCAAACCTTCTGACCCCTCTTCAACATCTCAACTTTACTGTTCCGGAATTTTGGCAATGTCAAAACACATCTTGTCATGTCATCATGACACACTTTTCCAACATCACCCATAAGTTCGTCACAACAACCGTCTCTGACTGTTGTGTTGCCGAAAAATACAGCCAAAAATATCTCTTCACCACAAATTCGGTCTAAATTTGATCCACAGTTGGTCAAATACTTCTTGCACGATGACATTGGCCCTGCTGCATTTGATGGTGCCGGAACAACGTTAGAAAGCCCGACATTGAACGACGATGAGAAACCAATCATAAAGCATATCAGCATTAGAGAAAACTTGTTGCTGAATGTGGCATCTTTTTTTATGATCCAAAAAGGCTTTGATTTTGGTAACTAAGATGTTTTGATGATGGCACTGAAATGGCTGGTGCAAAGTTGTATTTATATACTTCAGAAGTATAACTTCTATCGTGAATCATTTTGTCTAAATTTTAACGAAGAAATAGAAACCTGTGCTAATTAATTAACCAATAACAAGAAACTGAGAAAATGTAAACCTTCAGTTAATTCACGCATTAACGTTTCCACCGTATGTGATTTTAACCTAAGAAGACAATGTAGTTGTGGTTAGTTATTTAAGAAACCTGTTTGGATATAAACTTCATAATTTCAAATAAATTAAAGTAAATATTAAATTTAAATTATTTTTCTATTTTCGAAAGCTATATAAAACTCTGTTTTTTTTTCTCTATTTTCATTTTTATAAAAGATTTTTGAAACACTAGTCTCTAGACAATGAGTTTTCAAGTAAAAAGAATTGTAAAATCACAATTCAACTTTTCTTGTGTATACACTAGCAGACATTTTACATCGAATAACTAGGTATGTGTAAAATGTGTTATTTCTTGTGTAAGTTATACTTACACAATAATTTAAAAAGTAACGTAAACATTTTTTTTTATTCATGAGTATATGTATATTAAAATTAATTATCATATAAAAACAAATATATTATATAAAATTATTAAAAATTATAAATTATTTGCATATATTTAACATCAACCTAAAATAAATATTTATAAAATTAAATACATTTTAACTGTATTTAATGATATTTTATATTCTAAAAATCATGATAAGTTGTTTAACAATATTTTCAATATTACTTATTAAATTTAAATTTGATAAGTTAAAGTTTATTTAATTATTATTTTTTGAAAAATATAATTATAATTTTTAAATATTTTTAAAATTCAATTTAATATTTTTTTCATATTTTAACATTAAATTTAAGTATCATAAAATATTAAATTAATTAATTAATTGATAATAAATAATATACATGTTAATATATTATAATAGTGAATAAAAAAAATACTTATATTAAGAAAAATGTAAAAATTGAAAAGAAAAACTTATAAATTTTTATGTTATAAGATGAAAATAAAAAAGTAAAAAGTATGCAAGAAAGAAGAATGATAACGAAAAAAAATAGAAATATGAAAATAAAATTATGAATATTTAAAGTTAAAATGGAAAAAGGGTAAAGTGAGAGAGAAAAAAATAAAAGATATGAAAATAAAATAATAAGAAAGAAAAAAATAAAAATAAAAAATTGTATAAAAATTAAAAATAATATTTATTATAATTATTTTTATTTTTATTTTATAAAATATAATACTAATTTTTTATTATTTAGTTTTTAATTTTTATTTTGGTACTTGGACCATGCGGCGGTGTGGGGTCCCCTAGCTCCGCCCTTGATGGAATGCTGCATGAAAAACTGAAAATGTCATTTTCGTATTAGCTCAAATATGTAATTGTTGATTAAATTGGATGAGACTTACTATGTACGAGAAAAGAAAAGAAAGAGAAACACTTTATATCTCATGCAAATAAAAAAGATAAAAGAAAAAACATAACCTATTCAAAACAAAAGCAAGCTTTTGTTGATATAGGACTTGCCAAAATATAGACAAACTAAAAATAGAAAACAATGGAACCACCAATCTAACCAACATCCTCACCCCTTTTATGTTGTGCTATGAATATATAAAAAATATCAAGTTTGTGAATAATATTGTGAAAGTTTATTGGTTTAAGGGATTTAGTAAGAATATTAATTAGTTTTAGATGTAATATCACAATAAAGCACAAAACAGGAATGTTATTATGCAAATCAAAATATCTTAGTAAATACGTTAATCATTAAATTTCACAGGCAATATTAATGTTAACAATTTGTTTTCTACTTTAAAGGATGCAATACTCTATATTGTCGATATGAATCTTGACAGGTAGCTCAGCTAGAGTAGATGAAGCCTTTGAGTTCATGAGTAATGTCTTTCAAGCAAAATAAACCTTACGTGGAAGCTCTTTTAATATATCTAAGAATGTATTGTGTACCTTTGTCATGATGTATGATAAAAACTTCAAGAATTGAGTGAAAAACTAAATGACATAAGTGATATCAGGTCTTATGTTAGAAAGATAGATGAGTCTCCCAATTATTTTTTGATTCTTTAGTATGAAAGGCTACCATATGGAGGAGTTTCTTTGTCATAAAGAACCTTGGTATTTTTTTTATCATGTCAAGCTTAGCAACAAGTAACACAGTGTCATTGAAAATGTTTAGAGCAACAAGCAACACAGTGTCATTGATAATATTCAGAGCAACAAGCAACAAGCATATTTTCTCATACTATCGTGATACTACTTTTAGATCTTTTTGTCTCGAAACCCAAAAAATACTTGAAGTTTTCCAAATCTTTGACCTTGAACTAGGGATGACAATTAAACTCGTATTTGTGAATACCGATCCATCCTTGCCTAGAGTTTGACGGAGGAAAATCGAGTTGATCGAGGGCGTGGGCGATGGCAGGTTCGGGTTTTACCCGCTTTAAAAAGTCGAGGACGAGAGCGGGAATGAGTAATGCAATCTCTACCTCAACATCGTCCTTGTCCCCATCCCCGTCTTGGTCCCGACTTTATATTTAAATTTAATTATTTTTTATTTTCATCATTTTTATTTTTCTTCTACCCATTTTTTAAGTCTTTTATCTTTTTTAATCTTTTATATCAATTATTTTATTACATTAATCTCTTTCTCTTACCTTTCAATTTCTCACATTTTCTTAATCTCTTCAATCAAATTTTTTTTTCAATCAATTCAACCAATTTGATGAACACAAAGTTAATTTTTTTTCTTATCTTTCTCTAAATATTTTACATAAATCTTAGTAGTAACTAATATTATTTTATTTATAATTTATATTTATTAGATTTTATTATATCATATTTTTTGGATCTTATAATTCTTATTTGTCACATATCAAATTTTATCTTAATAAAATAATTTGTATTTTAAAGGATTAAAAAGAATTGATAATTTAAACTTTTATTACTTCGAACTAACTTAAAAATGAATTAACTTATATATGTAATCAAATGTTTAAATACAGTATTATAATAATAATAATAATAATAATAATATTATTATTATTATTATTATTATTATTATTATAAGTATTCAAATGTTTGAGTACATATTATAATAATAATATTATCATTATTATTATAAATATTTTATATATGTATAAATAAAAATGATTAAATATTTATTTTACATATATATTTTAATATAAATATAATAAATTAAAATATATATTTAATTACAAATTCTAAAATTATAAATATTTACTTAAGTATAAAAAATACATAAAAATAGTAAAATTAATTTATTATATATATAATTTTAAAAAATATATAAATCGGGACGGGGTCAGGGCGGAAACCCGAAACCTAATGGGGACGAGGATGAAGATTTAATTTCTAACCCTGTTGGGAACGGGATGGTTAAAAAGTCGAGACGAGATCGGAGGCAAAATCTCGTCTCGGCCCATTGTCATGCCTACCTTGAACCTTGAACCTTTAATCGAGATATGAAATTATTCTTTGGGTTTCATGAACCAAATCTCTTACAAGAATGATGTCATCAATGTAAACAAATAAAATCATAAAATTGGAGGAGTTACCTTTAGTAAACAAAGAATGATCAACACTCAATTGAGTGAGACCAATATTTTGCAAACTTTGTTATTATCACGATCATTCATACTAGGTGCAATCATGTAGACATCTTCTTCTAAATATCCATGGAAAAATGTATTATTCACATCAAGTTGTCTGAAGTGTGAATTCTTCATAGCAGCAATGGCAAGAAGCATTTTGACAATCACCAATAGGTGAGAAGGTTTCAAAGTAATTGATTCCCTCAAATTGAGTATATCGCTTTGTTACCAAGCAAGATTTGCACCGTTCAATAATGTGTTATGTTATGTATTTCACTTTATAGGCTCAATTACAACTAATATTTTTTTTTACCTGGATGAAGATTTGTCATAATCCAAGCATAATTTTGCTCAACAGCTTTTATCTCCACTTCCATAGTTTCATGTCATTTAAGAATTTTGATTGTTTCATTATAAGTTAGTGAATCATGATTAGCAGATAAAACAAAATTGTATTTACGCTAATTTGAAGAAAGTTTTTTAGAATTCAAAATAGAGGATATATGATATTTTATCCTTTTTGAATTAGCAATATTAGAAATTTTATGATAGTAATCTTTAAGAAAGGTAGGAGTCTTATGGTTTCTATTGAATCTTCATGTGTTACTGGTCAAATCATTTTCAACATTATAATTTTGTTCATTTTGATCAATATTGTTTACTTAGTCACTTTATTAATGAAAATTGTCATTTTGAGTAATAAGTATATCAATAGAAAAATATAAAAGATTCTCAAGTTGAGTGTTGTTAGTCTAAAAGATTCTCTATTTTTAATGTCAAGAATCATATATCTTTTTGTTCCGCTCTTATATCCTAAAAAAATTGCATTTTCTTACCTTGGGATCAAGCTTAGTTTTGTTTCTTTCAAGGGTAGAAATAAAACATAAAGATCGGAAAGCTCTTGAATTCCAAAGATCAAGTAATTGATTATAAATAATTTCATGAGAAGTTTTATTATTTATAACAATAGAGCGAAGCCTATTTATTAAGTGAATAGCATGAGACAAAATAAAAGACAAAAAATAAGTCAGAACATTATAATGAAATAAAAAACTCTTAATAACATTTATGATGTGTTAATGTTTCCTTTCCACTAAAGCATTTTGTTACAGTGTTTCAACATAATTTGTTTGATGTATAATTTCAAGATTATTATACAAATCATATTCCAAATAAATTATTGTCTATATCATATTTAAGAATTTTAACTTTCTTATCAGTAAAAAAAATCAAAGTATATATACTAAAACCATTAACAATGGTAAGGAAAAATCTATATATCCTTGTATGGAAGACATACCAATGGGCCCTAGATGTAGATACCAACATGGATTAAATAAAAGATATGGATGACTTTATTATTACTTTGAGTAAAAGGGAGTCTATGCTAATTGGCTAGATGATAGAATCATAAAGAACTTTTATTAAATCGTAGGTAAGAAAATATATTGCAAATATAACCAAGAACTTTGTTTGAAGGGTGTCTGTGATCTAAATCACGATGAACATTATTATCAGAATTAACAAAATTAATGAGACACATATGTTTTTTTTCTTACAAGTAATAAAGGTCATTATACAATTCAACTTTCCCAATTGAGAAATGGCATCCTATATCTAACAAATCTCATGCAAGAATATTAGTTTATAATTTAAATCATGTGTTGTACAAAGATTAAATTAAAAACGAACTTTGGTATGTAAAGAACATTACAAAATGCTTTTAGAAATAAATAGTTTCAAAATAATGAGTACTAACTTGTGATCCATTAGGTAAGTAAATTAAATGAATACAATTTAGATTCTTACCTTTACCAAAAGAAATAGTTGTTAATTCAATCACTACAAAAAAAAAACATTAATTACCGATGGAACTATAATCATTGAAAAATAAGTGATTATCGATCAACATTACCAAAGGATAAAAGTATTTGTGGAATTTGGTCTTACCAACGAATATATCCATCGGTAAATTAATAATTAGTTATCAACAAATCTATAGCTGTCAAAAAATAATTGATTATCAATAGACATAGAAATTTAAAATATTTGTGGAATTTACTCTTAGTAATCATTTGTTATCAATTGTTAGTTACCGAGAAATATATCTTTCCATATTTGTGGACTTTTTTTTTTTAACTCACCCTTTGACCTAATTTCCTCTGCACCTTCACCTCTCTAGAACCTCCATAGTGCAGCAACAACCCCTAGCCTCCCTGCCTACACCTTGTGTCTCAGTTTCCACCATCCAACTCTCCTATTGTCACCTACATCTAATTGCAGTGCACCACCCTCCGCGACCACCGTGAATCGCCATACGTGGCCTCGGCAGGTCGCGCCACCCCTAAACCCCCATCACAGTCCAAACCTCCGCGAGCCACCATCATTCTCCTTTATCAAATCCACCATCACTAAACCAGCTTCCAAGCCCACATCCTTAGCTTTTCTCCTCAAAACTCGGTCTCCCGATACGGCCAGGCAAGTCTTTCACTTATGAAGTAATCCCTGTACTTTGACCCAATTGAATTTTATGTTATGCTCTATCATTTGGTTCAGGTGGGTGGGTGGTGACCTCGGTTGCCTGCAGTCACTTCTTCCACTACACTCGGCAGTGCCATCGGCGCGCCTCACTTCTTCTTGTCTAGGCATCGATAAGTAGGTTGAGGACATTGTCTCAGGGTATGCTCTGCAGTGCCAACCCCGAAATTTGATTTCTCCAATTCTTTTTTACCCTTTCTTCTCTGTAAGCTTCATTGCAACTTCCCCTCTTTTCTTTATGCCATCTTCCCAATCAAAATAAGGCATCCAAAGTTTTACTTAACCTAACCGCATTATCATTGTGGACTTCCAAATCCCTATCTATTATGCATCGTAGAGTCTCAATACTTGTTTCATTTTTTTCATGCTTAGGCAACTTGCATTGTCTATATTTTAGCAACACAAGGTAGTTGCTATCAAGTTGTCTTTAAACTATACATGCTTACAATTTTTGTTTTGAGAGTGGCTTGTGAGCTTTTGTCAATATAGTGTCATTGTGAATACCTGTTAATTAGAGGAGAATAAAAAAGAAAAGAAATATGACGTACTCTTGTGTTAGAGGCTCTTTGCAATGTGAAGGAATTGAGGAGTGTCCTTATACATAACCTTGCATAGGCAGGGTCATCAGCTTGTATAAGATTGTAGTTTTGCTTATGGAGTGACCTCATAATATTGTTGTTCATATTTGTTATGAAGAACTGATTGGAGAATAAATGAAGTGAAATTTAGTGGCATGTAAAATATTAGGAGCAATGAAATTTATATTTGGAGGAGAGTATCGACATTGTGATGGTTAATTTTGTGTCCATTTTTTCCTTTTAAGTTCCTAATATTTTGTGATTTTCTTTTATTATTTTCTCACTGGTTCACACTAAACATTAAGATTGGGTTTGAGTGACCTTGCAAAACTGGTTTGAAGTGAAGGTGATTTATGTTTGAAACTTTTCATTGTAAAAGCTAGTCAGTAGTACACTAATTCCTTTTTTATTGTTAGGTTAGCTTAGTAGTTTTATTGTACGAATATGTGCACATTACAAGCTTACTAATTGTAATAACTATAATTTCAATTCATCTTTATATGTAAATATGTTTTAGTACACTGATTTCATTTTTATTCAAGCCTAATTGCTTGAAAGTTCAATGTTAAATTGGATTTGACAACATAAAGTAGCTTAATATTATTATGTTGGGAGATTAGTGTTTGTTGATGAAATCTTCCAACAAACCCATATAAGAAAAAATACAAGTCAATTTGTTGATGAAAGGTCTAAGAAAACACATGTAAGTTCCTTCACTTTTGATTTATTTTATGATATGTAAAATTTATCATATCATCACAACATTTCTTTGTTTGTACTAATAGGAGGAATTTCATACTAGACTTTCACAAGCTAGGTCATCTGTTGGTCCTGTGTTGGCGAAACAGAGTCTACTCCTACAGACTCTGCAGAGGATGATCTTATTAGGTATCGTTGTTGGGTGGACACTGTTGGAAGAAAAAATAAGTGAAGATTATATGGAGCTGGACAGCTTGCTCATGGTTACAAGGTGGGTTTGATACTCTCAAGCATCAGACTCAAGCATCCAGCTCCTCTGTTGATTTTGAAGAGATGAATCAACTGAGGGAATGATTATCTACACAAGAAGAAGATATTCATCGAACAAGGGAGCATAATGAGCAACTAGAGCACCAGTTTCGGGAGTTTCAATCACTTATAGGTGCAGTCGTTCAATTCCTACCTCCTGGTGCATAATCCCTCATTCAGTAGCGCCAACACAACCAACAAGATAGTCAGCAACAACAACCTCAACAACAAGAAGACAATCAAGAACAATAGGACAACCCAGAACAACAAGACAATACACAACGAGGGCAACAATCTCCTAATTATTCTCATTATTAGATATTTTTTCAAATAATATTGTATTTCATATTATTCTACTTTATAACCATTGTTACTCTTACAAATTAAGTTTCATTATAGATAGTTTGAACTATATGTCATTTGTTTAAATTGAGATTATTTTAATTATGTTTGATTTCAATTGAGGTTATTTGTCTTATATTTAAGTTGAATTTAATTTGAAATAGTTGAACTGGATTTGGTGTTGTTGTGGTATAAAATGTGTGTTATTATGCAGGAAAAATGGTTTACTGGAAAATGAAATGAAACCTGAAAGAAATTTGGATATTACCGACGGATATATCCATAAATAACAACTATGTTGAACACAATAATCGAATCCTTTAACCGACGAAAAATTTTGTTGGTAATTACCTATAATACTTTTTTATGGATATATCTATCGGTAATCTACAACATTTTTCGATGAATATATTTATCGTTAATTACTGACAAATTATTCAAATTCGTTGATAATATTTACTGATAATGAAATTTTCAATAAATTTTTTTCCGTCGATGATATATATTTATCGACGGATTTTTATAGTTATTGATGGATTTTGTTTATCGATAAATCCATTATTTCTTGTAGTGAATTATGAAATTATTAGCTTTTTAGGTGGATTCATTTTTTGTTCTTGCCTAATCTTCAAGAGCTACTGTATTTAATTTTGAGTGAACTGCATGTTGATTCTTTCTTCTGTTATTTGCTTATTATTTGTGACCCTTTCTCCACCTTATTTTTGTTGTTGTCAAAAACATTATTAGAGAAAAAAATTTATTAGAAGTATGTTGTTCAATTCATGATTCTTAAAGAATAATAATCACAAAAATTGTAAGAAAAAAAAAGAAAGGGAAAGATTTGAAAATTAGATGGAGATCATGTGTAGTTATGCGGATGGAGTGATGAACTCGCTTCGATGCCGTATTGCATGATACGTCACATGAAAGCTGATTACATCACTTCCGTATTGCAAGTCTTCCATAGAACTTACCAAAACAAATACAAACTAAAAACAGAAAATAGCTGAACCAATATAACCAACATATTCCACTCTCAAACATTGTGACCACCACATATTGGAGAAGGTGCATGAAAACGTTATGATTATGAAAGAAGGTCTTGCAGAAGTACACATAAAATGGATACTGAGCGTAAAATATGATCTCATTGAACAGGAATTTAAAGCTCAAAAAGATATGAATGAAGGTCTTTTATACGAGGAACTGTTTTGAAAATAAAAAACACGCTTAACATGGTTTTCATATGGTGATCGTAATATGAAATACTTCTATGTATTGGCATCACTAGGGGAGTGCTAAACAGAATATATATCCTCATAAGCAACAACGGAGAACGAGTTATGAGGAACATGTTATAAGTCTCTGTCTGCCCTTAAAAGCTACACACCGCTGATTTCATAACAATTGTTATTGCTCAAGAGCTCAATAAAATTAAGAGATGGAGAGTGTATATGATATAGGCTTTTAACCCTAATAAACCCTCTAGTCCAGAATTAAGGATTTATGCGTTTAAGATTCTGTCTACTTTAAAATTCTGTATTAATTATAGTTATAATGATTTTGAAGTAAATACGTTACATATGTCTAATTATTTGTTGATGTGGTTAATATTTCTAACTTTGAAATATTAAAAGAACGGCAAGATTCAATTAAGAAAAATAATATAATAATAATAAATTATATAATAAATAAAATAATTCTTTTTTCAATAATTTCTTATCTATTCTTTTAGTTTTCTTTAGGAGTTCGTTTCTATTCATCATTATAATGATGTAATGATGTTGTAAATTCATATAAAATGTGTCATTGTACCATGGTGTATCAAGCCAAATAATTAAATACAATGACAATATTATAAGTATTTAGATTAATTTCTTTTAAACAACTTTTGAAGAAACAAAAATAAATAAATAAATTGAAATAAACTTCTATGTTAGAATTATTTTATAAATAAGCTATTATAATATTTATATTATTTTAAAATTATTTTTTTAATTTATTATTAAGAAGATTATTTTACCCTTTCTTCTTATTTCTTATGTCTAAGAAGAATGTTCATGAACAAGTTTACTTAAAGGTATCATAAATAGATAGATGTTTGAATATGATTTCATGATGATACCCTAGTTACTTATCTACTGCTAGATTTATTCTTTCCGCTAAAGTAACAACTTCATTAATTTTGCAGGGTGTTACGTACAGTTGAAACATCATATTGCAATATGCAGGGAAAACTTGGTTTTCATTAATTAAATGGCAACCATACGTTGTATGATTTTATTAACGCAAAGCAAATTTATTTTAAACTTATCGAAAACCGACGCAAGTAAATGTTATGGAAATTCTAGTATAAATATAGTGTTCCAAACCATTTCAAAGCAATCATAAAATTTTGCAAGTCATCATCAAAAGCCTCGACCATTGAAACAATGGCTACATTCCACAGCTTTTGTCTTATGGTGGTGCTTATGATCAGTTTTAGTCTGATGCTGAAAATGGGGCTTTCAGACGAGGTTCCTGCTGAACCATCACCTAGTCCTTCCGATGAAACAGATTATGCGCCAAGGCCATTGTCATCATATGAAGTGTATTTACAGCACTGTGCTGCGAAGCTATACCCAGATTGTGGTGACCAGGTTTTCTCAGCTATATTTTTTGGCAACGACACCGTTAGCAGCACTTGTTGTGAGAAACTCGTTAACGAAGTGGGAAAACGGTGCCATGATGATATGACTAAGTACTCTTTGCAATCCCCAAATCTCAGGAAAAACCAGTTTCAGATCTTACAGAGGAGTGAAAGTGTTTGGAATTATTGTCTTTATCTGGATCACCCTGCCCTTCAACCTGTTCATGCACCCTCTATTGAACCTGTTGGTGCTGAATCAGAGTTATTCCTATGACTGATTGTAAAATCTCACATCAAATTTAATACTATTAATTTATAATTTATTGCCTGAATTGTCTTCTTATGATAAATCATAGTACTAGTTATTATTAATTTATATCTTATAACAAACCATAATTATTTTTATTGTGCCAAAAATAATATAGTTTTTTCTAATTATTATGAGAAAATGATTTTATGAGAACTTCAGAGTTTAAATTTTCCTCTCTAAATTTTATCATCTGACACTTTTTTTAAGGGGTTCCACTTTATCAAAAAAAGGATTATAGATACTATGTCATCACATTCTACCACCTAGACATTTTTCTCTTCTTGAATGGTGGCAAGAAAATGAAAAATGTGTTCAACTAATATTTATTTTTTATTTTTATTTTTACATTATCTATTTGAAGTTATTTTTGTTGAGTTTGGAATATCTCTCTTTTTTTCTTAAGATGCATATGTCTATAACTGAAAAATGGCTTTGTTATGACATCAGATAGATTTTTTAATTAGTATGGATAGTTTGTATGTTAATGTACGAAATAATTAAGCATTTTATTATAGAATGAACACTTAATTCTTTGTGTTATGTACACTCTGATGATCTTAATCTACATAATATGCTGAATCTTCATATTTATATGTTCAAGATCTTTTAATAACCTTTTAAATACAAACTCCCCCCTTCCATATGGGTGTATTCAATTATTTTTTTTAATAGATAAGCCTATAACTATCTTTTATAGCCAATTAACTACTCCTCTTATATGAGTGTGAAAAGTGTAAAATATGTTTTTTATCTTCGTTTTTTCTTGTTATATTAGTTATTATTTAACGTAATAAAAATTGTCCTAATCTTTTTAAAATTAAAACCAATTATTTTTATGTTGCATCTCATGATATAAAATTTGTTTTATATCTCTTTTAATAATTTGTCTTTTTTATGTATGTAAGAGTTTCATTTTTTAATGATTGTGACCGTATTTTTTTTGTTGTATTTTACAATTTCAACGAAGGTAATGCGTAAATATTTTTATTAGATTGTTGTTTAATGTCTACAGGAATCTAGGCAGAAGAAGAGAAACAACCAAAGAAATTCTAAAAAACAAAAGAAGAAGGAAGAAACATTGGAAAAATTAATAAAAGGAATAAATCAAAAGAGGATAAAAAAAAAAAGAAGTCATTCCTCCATCACAACCCATATCCTATCATTATCACATTCGAAAAAAAAAAACTAGAAGATATGATCATCAATTACAAATCTCATCTTAAAAAGGATAAAACGGATCTTTTGATGAAAATTTATGTTGGTTATTATAATAATAATTGACATAAATATTTTTAGGTTTTTACGTAAAATAATTACTCCAATATATATTTATGTCTCTCGCATTTATATATAAGAGTTTAGCATGGCATAAAAAAATTAAAATAGCACTGTAGAAAGAAAAAATAAATATATATATATATATATATATATATATATATATAATAGTTTTTACTTTATTAAAATCACTTCAGAATCTAAATCATGATAATGAACTCTAATCCTGCAGAACATATGTAGCCCTAAATTCCATTAATATATCTTTAGGACTTTCATAAAATGACTAATATTCTCTATTATTTTTGTAACATCTAGTCTTGTATAGATATTGTATATAATAGGTTCCCTACAACAGATACAAGATATTAACATCCTCTTTCTTCCATCGCTAGAACATATACTAGACTATCACTACAAAAAAAAAGTCTATTACCTACGGAATATTACCTACGGACACTACCAGAAATTTCTGATTTACCGAGGGATATTTACCGAGGGATCCAGAGCCGTCGGAAATTGAGTAATTATTGACGGACATTACCGACGGATTTAAGATAGTTGTGAAATTTGGTTTTACCGACGGATATATCAGTCGGTAAATAAAATATTCATTATCGAGGGATATATCCGTCGTAAATAAAATATTCATTATCGAGGGATATATCCGGTCGGTAAATACCTATGAGGAAGTGGTTCCCTCCAAGCAGCCTCGAAAATATAACTTATAATTATATATATATATATATATATATATTATAGAAATTAAAATAAATTATATTTAGAATATATATATTTTAAATATAAATTATTTTCAAATTCATAATTATTATTCTAATGTATGCAAAATATATATATATATATATATATATATATATAAATAATTAATTTAAAGATTTTAATTTAAGTAATATAATATATATAATTTATTTAACATTAATTTGATAGTTATAATTTTTTTTAAAGTTATAATTATAAATATGATTTTTTTAAATATATATATAATATTTATAATATATAATTGATAAATGATTTTTTTATTTTAATTTAATATATATGTGTCACTTTTAAGAGCGGTTAATATTAACCGCTCTTAAAAGGAAACATGTAATAGCGGTTAAAGATTAACCGCTCTTAAAAGTGACCTATAATAGCGGTTGCACTTAAACCGCTATTGTATATACCCGATTATGATCGATTAATTTTTAACATAATCGATTATATTTTCAGATTTGGTTTTACCGACGGATATCCGTCGGTAAATTTGGAAGCAGACCTCCAAAATATAGCTTATTCTAATTTATTTTAATTTCTATATATATATATATATATATATATATATATTATAGAAATTAAAATAAATTAGAATTTAGAATATATATATATATATATTTAAATATAAATTATTTTCAAATTGATAATTATTCTTCTAATTTATGCAAAATATATATATATATATATATATATATATAATTAATTTAAAGATTTTAATTTAAGTAATATAATATATATAATTTATTTAACATTAATTTGATGGTTATAATTTTTTTTAAAGTTATAATTATAAATATGATTTTTTAAATATATATATATATATATATATATATAATTTTTATAATATATAATTGATAAATGATTTTTTTTATTTTAATTTAATATATATGTGTCACTTTTAAGAGCGGTTAACATTTGAACCGCTCTTAAAAGGAAACATGTAATAGCGGTTAAAAATTAACCGCTCTTAAAAGTGACCTATAATAGCGGTTGCACTTAAACCGCTATTGTATATACCCAGATTATGATCGATTAATTTTTAACATAATCGATTATATTTTCAGATTTGGTTTTACAGACGGATATCCGTCGGTAAATTTGGAGGCGACCTCCAAAATATAGCTTATTCTAATTTATTTTAATTTCTATAATATATATATATATATTATAGAAATTAAAATAAATTAAAATTTAGAATATATATATATATATATATATTTTAAATATAAATTATTTTCAAATTCATAATTATTCTTCTAATTTATGCAAAATATATATATATATATATATATATATATATATAATTAATTTAAAGATTTTAATTTAAGTAATATAATATATATAATTTATTTAACATTAATTTGATGGTTATAATTTTTGTAAAGTTATAATTATAAATATGCTTTTTTATAATATATATATATATATATATATATATATAATTTTTATAATATATAATTGATAAATGATTTTTTTAATATTAATTGAATATATATGTGGCACTTTTAAGAGCGGTTATCATTTGAACCGCTCTTAAAAGGAAAGATGTAATAGCGGTTAAAGTTTAACCGCTCTTAAAATTTACATATAATAGCGGTTAAACTTTAACCGCTATTTTAAATACCATGTTATGATCGATCATACTTTCAAATAATCGATTATATTTTCAAATTATCTAGTTTTTAGATAGCGGTTGACCTGAAACCGCTATTATATGTTCATTTATAAGAGCGGTTCAATTGGTAACCGCTCTTAAAAGTTACACTTACTACCCCTGGCTCGCGGCATCACCTCCCACCTCTCATAATCTCCTTCATTTCTTCTCCTTCACCAACCTCACTTACTCTCGCCCCACCTTCACCGAAAATCATCGTATTCCGGGTCGCCTCCCTAGCTTGGGTCGCCTCCACCACTAACCGTGAATCGCCTCCCTACCCATCCACTCACCACGGATTGAAGCGGCGGCCGATCACTTGTCGAAGGTGAGGGCATGACCTAGCTCCCTGTCGAGGTTAAAGTCGAGGTCGGGATCCGTATTCCGGGTTTATTTTTGCTTTATGTTTGTACCTTATTCTGATTTAGCATTGTAGGGTTTTGCTTCTCATCCGCCATTCGAAGAAGAGTAATGGCAATTTCTAATACAGAGTGTAAAATGCTTTTAAATCATGGAAAAAAATACTCTAAAACAAATGAAGATGTTGTTTTACTCATTATAGAAAACTTGTTTCCTTCAAATAAATGTCAAGATTGCACAATGTGGAAAAGTATATGCGAGTGAGAGAGAGAGAGAGAAGGGTTCGAGTGATGGTGTTTAGTTATGTATTTTGTTATGAAGATTAATCAACAATAAAGCTGGTAGCACATACCTCATACCAATTAACATAGTTATGTAAACAAGGGTCATGTGTTGTCTTTCAATATTAATAATTGTTTTTGGTACACGATACTTCTTGCGAGGTTAAGTGTTGGAAAATCAAACGCCAAACAAAGGCTCCTCAAGCTGCAGGGGACTATCCATACTTGATTTTGAAAGGGGATTTATTTGTCTTGAGGTGAGTTGAGTTCATGAATATTGACATTTCTTGATTTAACCTGGTTGATTCTTCCTGTTATATATTTGCAAATATGTTTTAGTACTACTGATTCCTTTTTTATTCAAGCTTAATTGCTTGAAAGTCCAATGTTAAATTCGATTTGACAATATAAAAGTAGCTTAGTATGTTGAATCTAATGTTTAATCAATGTTCGATTTACTTGGACTATAGTTTAATCAAAATCCAATGGTCAATTTCTTTTGCACAATTCATTCAATTGATCTTATTCTTTTCAATACTACGGAACATGGATGGTATTTCTTTCAGTCGTGGTTGGATGTATGATAGATGTTATAGTGGTAGAAGAGGTTTGAAAGAGTCTTTTGTTATAGGGGTTGAAGAGTTTGTCGATTTGCTCGACAATATGAGTATTACGAACGTGATGGGGGAATTCGATGTCCATGCACCAAATGCGATTGTACAAGAATTTTAAAGGATGAAATGGTCAAAGTTCACCTTTACAAGCAAGGGTTCAAACCAAATTATTGGATTTGGACAGATCACGGAGAACGTGTGCCTGAAGTTGAAAATAATGTTGATGATAATTGTGTTAGCGATTCATGTATTGATGTACACATGATTGAACAAGACCAATTTATGTCAATGCAAGAGATGATGTACAATTCTCTCGGCAACATCAATCATTTGAAGGACCCAATTGTCTTAACATAGAAGAGTCACCAAATGAAGCAATTCAAAGGTTTTATAATTTGTTGGTAGAGACAAATCAACCATTATTTGAGGGGGCAACAGATTCAAAATTGTCAATATGTGTTAGACTTTTAGCGTGCAAATCAAATTGGAATATTCCTGATCAATGCTTAGACTTTATGACACGCATGTTGTTGGATGTCACACCTATAAAAGACAATTTACCAAAAACTTATTATGAGGCCAAGAGATTAGTATCAAAGTTGGGATTAGAAGTGAAGAAGATTGATTGTTGTGTGAGTGGGTGTATGCTTTTTTATGACAATGACAATGGCAAAAAAGATGCTACATTACTTCAATGTAAATTTTGTCAAAAGCCAAGATATCATGAGAAAAGTTGTGGAACAACCCATAAAAAGCCAGTTCCAGTAAAGTCCATGTTTTACTTGCCTATAATTCCTAGATTACAAAGAATATTTGCATCAATGCAAACTGCTGGGCAAATGACTTGGCACCATGACAATAAAACTTCCGATGTATTACGCCATCCATCAGATGGTGAAGCTTGGAAACACTTTGATCGAAAACATCCAACTTTTGCTGCTGATCCACACAATGTCAGACTTGGGTTATGTTCTGATGGATTTAATCCATATATTCAGGCTTCATCTTCACCTTATTCTTGTTGGCCTATCATTGTTACTCCATACAATCTTCCTCCTGAAATGTGCATGACCAAGCCATACATGTTTCTAACTTGCCTAATTCCGGGTCCATCCAATCCGAAGGCCTCTATTGATGTTTACTTAGAGCCTTTAATTGATGATTTGAAAAAATTGTGGAATGGTGTTCTCACATACGATATTTCAAAGAAACAAAATTTTATGATGAGGGCAGCTTTAATGTGGACAATTAATGATTTTCCCGCTTATGGGATGTTATCTGGTTGGGGGACTCATGGTAGATTGGCTTGCCCACATTGCATGGAGCATAAAAAATCATTTACATTAAATAATGGTCGTAAAAGTTGTTGGTTTGATTCGCATCGAAGGTTCTTACCAAATGATCATCCATTTAGAAGAAATATTAAAGCCTTTCGAAAGGGAGAAGTTGAAGTAGAAGGGTCACCTCCTCGACTAACACCTACACAAGTTTGGAGAAGAGTAAAAGATTTACCAAAAGTAACTGAGTGTGGTATCACAAGGATAGAAGGATACGGAGAGTGGCATAATTGGACAAAACGAAGCATATTTTGGGATCTCCCGTATTGGAAAGATAATTTGTTGAGACACAATCTTGATGTAATGCATATAGAGAAGAATTTTTTTGATAACATATTCAACACTGTGATGAATGTAAAAGGAAAGACAAAAGATAATGAGAAGGCGAGGAAGGATATTGCTTTGTATTGTAACCGTCCAGACTTGGAGTTAAAGGCACAAGCTAACGACAAAATGTTAAAGCCTAAAGCAAATTACACGTATACTATTGAACAAGCAAAGGTAGTTTGTCATTGGTTAAAACAACTTAGGATGCCCGATGGTTATTCTTCCAACTTGGCAAGATGTGCTTGATGCTTGAAAAGGGGAGGATTCATGGCATGAAAAGTCATGATTGTCATGTATTCATGGAATGTTTACTTCCTATTGCATTTAGTGCGTTACCGAGTACATATTTTGAATCCTCTTATTGAAATTAGTCATTTCTTCAAAGATTTGTGTTCTACAACGTTAAAGAGGGAAATGCTTATTAGGATGGAAGAAAATATTCCAATCATTCTTTGCAAGTTGGAGAGAATATTTCCTCCTGCATTCTTTGATTCAATGGAACATCTCCCTATTCATCTTGCATATGAAGCTTGGCTCGGTGGACCAGTGCAATATAGGTGGATGTATCCATTTGAAAGGTGATGAAATGATTGTCCTATATGTGTTTTATATGTTATTTTGATTAGTTTGATCAATCATAATCTTGCTTCTTAAATTGTATAGATTCATGGGGGAGTCTAAATGATCGGTAAAAAATAAGGCTAAAGTTGAAGGATCAATTTGTGCGACTTACTTGCATCGTGAGACGACATATTTTTGTTCTCATTATTTCAATAACTTCATGTTGTCACCACGACAACCTAGAAATGAAATATATTTCCAAAGTCAAACAAAATTGTCGGTGTTATCGGTATTCGACAAGTTGGTCGTCCATCCGGGCGGGAGTTGACTCATTGGTTAGCTGATGCTTGAATTCAAGTCGACTCATGTTCATGTATTAATCAATTGTCAAGAAGTTAAACCGTACCTTGAGTACATTCAAAACACATATCTTTTCAATTTCATTATTAAATTCTTTGTCACATTCTTAAAGTAACCTTTTAGCATTTTCTATTTGGACAACTCATTCTTGCAATCGGAGCAAATAAGTGAATCGAAGCATCTGCTAGGATTCATGCAGAATTTCCTACATGGTTTAGGCAACAAGTATGTATGTTACCATTCTCTTTTAAATATGGTATATAGGTATTAATGTAACATTTGATTCATTTTATATTTATAGATCCATAATGAGCCATTTAGTGTGAAGAATGAAGACCTAAGGGATTTATCCAATCACCCAATGCGATGCGTTAAAGAATGGCACACATATTTTGTGAATGGATACAAATTTCATACAAATGCATGGAGCAAGGGAAAAAAGACAATAAACAGCGGTGTTTATGTTAAGGGTTTGACAGAAAGTGGTGAAGATGATTTTTATGGAGTAATTATGAAAATATATGAGTTGGAGTACAATACTTCAAATTCTCCCAAAAAAGTTGTGGTTTTTTATTGTGAATGGTTTGATCCATCAAGAAGAGGTACAAAAGTGGATCCTAAATATAATATTGTAGATATTCGAATGGGTTTAAGATATGAACCATTTGATCCATTTATCCTTGCACATAATGTAAGACAAGTGTATTATGTTCCATATCCATCATTTCGAATAGACAAGCGTGGTTGGTGTGTTGCAATCAAAACAAAACCAAGAGGTCGTATTGATTACGATGGTGTGGAAGAGGATGCCCCTTACCAAGTAGATGAAATGTTACATGGCAATGAAGTCATTGAAGTGGAAAGCATATTTGGATTACATGACTATGAAGCTAATCCTGAAGAATTGGAAGAGGAAAGAGGAAGAGGAAGAGGAAGAGGAAGAGGAAGAGGAAGAGGAAGAAGAAGAGGATGACGATGACGATGATGAGGATGAAGCCTAATGTTTCAAGAAAATTAGAAACATAAATGTTTTGATTTTGTAAAAAAAACATATTGTTCCCGTATTTGTTATGAATTATGTTATTAATTGAGTGTCCCTTAATTTATATGAGTTTTTACATCATAAGTTATTCATAATCTTATTTTTTTATGTAAAGATATGTCCACAGGAGGTTCCGACCCACCTCGACCCCCACCCTCCGGTAGTGATAAAGGGAAGGGGAAGGCGATATCAAAGAAAAAGAGACCACGTTACGTTTTGAAAGTGGTTTCCACAGATATACCTTCTACATACACTACACCTAGACCATCCACTACACCTACACCATCCATTACACCTATATCATCCACACCCATTGCACCCATACCATCACCATCTTCTGTTGTAGGACCTACCCCTTCTCCAGTTGTGGCACCCGCCTCCTCTCCAGTTGTGGCAGTCACTCCTTCTCCATCTTCATTCCCTGTTGTCGCGTCAGCACCTTCCTCCTCTCCAGTTGTGGCGTCAGCACCTTCCTCCTCTCCAGTTGTGGCACCCACCCCTTCTCCATCTCCTATTGTGGGCTCGGGACCTTCCTCCTCTCAAGGTCACTCACCTACTGTAGATGTTGAGTCGAGGTTGAAGAAGATGTTCCTGCTATACATGATCGACCGATGATTGAACCTTATGGTCGAGGGTAATATTTCATTTAAATTCTCCAATTTATTTATTATAAATAAGTTTTAGTCATTTTCAGCACATATGTAACTTGTATTAATTTTTCTTTGTAATTAGGTTTCTTCAGTCTAGAGTTGCATCACAAGCTATAACAAAGAGTATTAAACGACAATTTATTCAACCTTGGGCCACATGGGGAGTGATACCGATACGAGAAGGAGTCATTTTTTCAACGTTTTAAGGTAACTTAATCTTGTCTACATACTTAATTATTAATGTTACTATTGATTTCCATTAATGTATATATTTATAGTTATTCAATATATGTTTTGTAGTCAATTTTCTATAATGTGTATAACAATTTATACTTTTATAGATGAAGGTTCGAGTGGAGACCGGAGCATGAACATCAAATAAAGAAGAATTTTCATTCCAAAGCATCTCACAGACTTAGTGAGATGTTTAGGGATGCAAGAATTGCTGGTCAAAGACCAGACTGGATTGGAGATCACGTTTGGACCAGTTTGCTAGCACATTGGAACTCACCAATGTATCGGTCCAAATCTGCACAAGCCCAAAAAAATAGGGCATCAGAAAAGGGTGGGAGCCTTCACACAGGTGGCTCTATCAGCACACATGAGCATGCCATACGTATGGTAAGTCTTTATATCATACATTTACGATTTATTCAATATTTATTGGGTTTTATATCTCAAATTGTTTATGTAATGTAGGCAAAGGAGCTTGGAAGATCAGTTTTTATTGATGAGATCTTCCAACAAACTCATATTAGGAGGAAGACGGGTCATTTTGTTGATGAAAGATCTAGGAAGACACACGTGAGAACCTTCATGTTAAATTTTGTATATTATGTAAATTTAATAATCATGTTAATAATTGATTTGTTTCTACTAATAGGAGGAATTTGAAAGTAGACTTTCACAAGCTAGGTCATCTGCTTGGATCTTGTGGTGGCGAACCCGAGTCTACTCTCGCTGATTCCGCACATGATGAAGTTATAAGGTCCCGTTGTTGGGTGGATACGAGTTGGAGGTAAGAATAAAGGAAGATTGTATGGGGCTGGACAACTTGCTCATGCCTATCGGGGTGGTTCGAGATAGCTTGAAGAATCAAATGCCGAGCATCCGGCTCCTCGGTTGACTTAGAGGAGATTAATCAGTTGAGACAATGATTATCCGTACAAGAAGAAGAAATACGTCGAACAAGGGAGCGAGAATGAACGACTAGAGCACCAATTCGGAGAGTTTCAATCCCTTGTTGGTCATCTTCTACCCCCGTTGCACAATCTGTTGTTCAACGAGCGTCCACATAGTGAAACACATGATGAACAACAACCCCAACTCCAAGCTGAATGAAGCACAACAGGATAACCCACCACAGGATAACCCACCACATGATGAACATCATTCTCCCGATTACTCTAATTATTAAATGTTATACAAATATCTATAGAATAATATTTCAATTCTATTTGTATGTTGATCCTATTTTTAGGATTGTACATTATGTTTCATTATGCATAAATTACAGCACATTTGAATTTACTTATGATTATGATTAACGTGAGTTAGATTTATGTTTAATTGAATTGTTTAATATATTATTGAATTGTACTTGGGTTGAATATTGTTGAATTGGACTGTTGGATTGAATATTATTTGACAGGTTATATGGGATGAGAAAAAATAAACTGCTTCTGGAACTAGAGATGGTTTTATCAGTCGGATTTACCGACGGATTATCCGTTCGGTAAGTTTGGCGCATAATTGGTACTTACCGACGGAATATCAAATCCGTCGGTAAGTGTCATGGGTATTACCGACGGAATATCCGTCGGTAAATACCCATGAAACTTACGACAGATTTGCTATTCCGTCGGTAAGTGTCATGGGTATTTTACCGACGGATATTCAGTCGGTAATACCCATGACACTTATCGACGGAATAGCAAATCCGTCGGTAAAATTTACCGATAGCACTATTACCGACGGATTTAGGCCCGTCGATAATCCGTCGGTAATATCTATTTACCGACGGATTTTATTACTTACCGACGGATTTTGTTCGTCGGAAATTTCGTTTTTTCTTGTAGTGGGATACAAATCCGTAGGTAAATTTTACATTACCTACGGATATTACCCACGGATAAAAATCCGTAGGTAAATTTTACATTACCTACGGATATTACCCACGAATAAAAATCCGTAGGTAAATTGTACATTACCTACGGAATTCTATCCGTAGGTAATTATCCATTACCTACGGATAATATCCGTTGGTAATCCGTAGGTAATTATCCATTACCAACGGATATTATCCGTAGGTAATATCATCCGTGGGTAATTCCATAGGTAATTACCTACGTAATTACTATGCGTAGGTAAAGTGTACATTACCTACGGATATTACCAACGGAATTCTATCCGTGAGTAATTATCCATTACCTACGGATATTATCCGTAGGTAATTACCTACGGAATTACTATCCATAGGTAAATTATATTAAACTAAAAGAATTGTCACTAGCAAGAATCGAACCCAAGTACCTAAAAGTTGAAAACTGATACTTCAACCACTAAACTATTAGGATATTCTAATAATAATTTACAACAAAATTATACTTATATTAATTCGTGTAAATATATAAATATATAAATATATAAATATAAAATATATAAATATATAAATATAAAATATAAAATATATAAATATATAAATATACAAATATATAAATACATAAATACATAAATACATAAATACATAAATAAATATATAAATATATAAATATATAAATATATAAATATTTAAATATATAAATATTTAAATATATAAATATATAAATATATAAATATTTAAATATTTAAATATTTAAATATTTAAATATTTAAATATATAAATATATAAATATTTAAATATATAAATATATAAATATTTAAATATATAAATATTTAAATATATAAATATTTAAATATATAAATATATAAATATATAAATATATAAATATATAAATATATAAATATATAAATATATAACTACATAAGTATATAACTACATAAGTATATAAATACATAAATACATAAATATATAAATACATAAATACATAAATACATAAATACATAAATTTATAAATAGATAAATATATAAATATATAAATACATAAATATATAAATACATAAATATATAAATACATAAATATATAAATATAAATATATAAATATATAAATATAAATATATAAATACAAATATATAAATGTATAAATATATAAATATATCAAAATATAAATATATTTTATATTTATATATTTTATATTTATATATTTTATATTTATATATTTTATATTTATATATTTTCACGGATAAATATAAATATAATTTATTTGTAATTTATTTTCAAAATATCCTAATAGCTTAGTGGTTGGAGTATCAGCCTCCAACTCGAGGTACTGGGTTTGAATCTTGTCAATGACAATTCCCTTAATCTAATAATAATTCAAAGTTTCGAAAATATAATAAATATTATAAAAATATAATATAAAGGGGAGGGGGTTGTAATAAATAAAAATATTTTGTTAAGGTGAGTGCATTACCTAAGGATTTTCTACTGAAAGAAATCCGTAGGTAAAGTGACATTACCTACGGATTTTACCCGTAGATAATAAGCGTTTTGTTTGTAATGTATGTTTTATAATTGATTGCAAGAAATCTTACATGTTTTTGCAACAAGACTTTTCTTAAATAATTCTTTTAAAAAAAAGTTAATTTTTTATATCTTCCATGTTTATAATAACATGAATTATATTATTCATTCTACATTACTTATTTTAAATATAAGGGTGACAATTTTTATAAATAGAATCATTCTAATATATATATATATATATATATATATATATATATATATATATATATATATATATATATATATATATATTGTTTAATATTTTTCGATTTACTATCACATTATTTGTTGCTAATATTTGATATGGAAAATAAAAGCATGTCAAAGGCTATTATTACTTTTATTAGAAAAATGCTTACAGATAGATTTGCCTACAAGAGTAATTTAAAAGAAGAATCATATAGTTATCCTTCGATAATTTTATGTCATTTAAAAAATCGACTTCACTCTTTTTTTTTAATACTTTGTACTCTATTTTAAAATCAAGTTATAATAATACAATCAAATTATGAAATATTTAAAATGGGATTGTCAATTGATAGTTTTTTTTTCTTATACAAGGAAGTGGATGTTGTAGAAAGGGTGTTACAAAAGAAGCTTTACATCTTATAATCTTACATAAAATCACTTTCAAATGAACTTTCTTGGCAAATTTTAGGATTTATCATAAGATATAAATTATAATAATTATGAATTGTCATAAGATATATATATATATATATATATATATATATATATATATATATTAATAATAACTATGATATTGTGATAAGAAGACGATTAAGGGAATAAATTATAAATTAATAGTATTAAATTTGATTTGAGATACTACAATTTGTCATAGAAATAAGTCGGTATCAGCACCAACAGGTTCAATTGAGGGTGCATGAACAGGTTGAAGGGCAGGGTAATCCAGATAAAGACAATAATTCCAAACACTTTCACTCCTCTGTAAGATCTGAAACTGGTTTTTCCTGAGATTTGGGGATTGCAAAGAGTACTTAGTCATATCATCATGGCAACGTTTTCCCACTTCGTTAACGAGTTTCTCACAACAAGTGCTGCTAACGGTGTCGTTGCCAAAAAATATAGCTGAGAAAACCTGGTCACCACAATCTGGGTATAGCTTCGCAGCACAGTGCTGTAAATACACTTCATATGATGACAGGGGCCTTGGCGCATAATCTGTTTCATCGGAAGGACTAGGTGATGGTTCAGCAGGAACCTCGTATGAAAGCCCCGTTTTCAGCATCAGACTAACACTGATCATAACCACCACCATGAGACAAAAGCTCTGGAATGTAGCCATTGTTTCAATATGGTCGAGGCTTTTGATGATGACTTGCAAAATTTATTGATGGCTTTGAAATGGTTTGGACTATATTTATACTCGAAACTCAGTAACATTTACTTGCATCAGTTTTGATAACTTATAAATTAATTTGCGTTGATAAAATGTGATAAAACGTATGGTTATCACTTAATTCATGAACCAAGTTTTGGTTACGTGTGCATGCAAATTACAATATAATCAACAGAGTACGTAACACCCTGAAAATAGAGCTAAGCTGTTACTTTAGCAGAAAGAATAAAGCTAGCACCAGATGAGTTACAAGGCTATTATATCATATTCAAACATCCAAATCCTTGTTCACCTACTAGTCATCCAATACGTGTTTCTTGTATCTTCATGTAAACCTATCCCAAACCCTTAAGTTAAAAAGAAAAAGATAAAATAAACTTCTTAATACGTTAAAATAAATTTACATATAAATTAAAAATTAATATTGAAAAATAATACAAAAGATCTTTTACCATAACTCATTCATATACTAATTTTAATATAAGAGAATACAAAGTTTAGTTGTCTGATTTTGCTCTCTAAATTTATATATCAATAGAAAAATTGTCAAATAAATATAAAAACGACTAACGTAATTCGAGATGTAAAATGAAAAATATTATTTAAATTTTCAAATAGTTATTTAAAGAAAAATTATCAATAAATATTTATTTCTTTCTAAAAAAGCATTATATTTTTTCAGAAAAAAAAATTAATAATGCCGTCCGTTGCGCACGGCTACTAACTAGTTTACCTGTGCATATAAATTTTTTTATAATTCTATTTTATATGTTTAAAAGAGATATATATATATATATATATATATATATATATATATATTATTTGATAGGTTTTTAAAACAATACTTAAGGTTTGACACTAATATATATATTTTAAAGTAGTGAAAATGAGAAATTAAAACATGCTTAAATTTTATTTAGTCAATTTTTTTTAAGATTTAATTATGTTTTTGGTCGTAAAAATTAAGATAATTTTGATTTTGATCTAAAAAATTAAAAAAGAAACATTGTAATCCCTAAATATTAAAAAAATGTGTTTTTAATTCCTACACATTAAATTTAAGAGATTAAAATATGTTTTTGATCCTTCAAATTTAGATTAGGATCTAAAACAATATTTGACTAAAGTTGAAGAGTTGGAATATTTTTTTAAAATTAGAAAGGACTAAAAAAAGATTTAGTCCAAATTTTCAGGACTAAAAATTAATTAAATACTTTTTGACAATTACATAAAAGAACTTATTTATTTATATTTTCCTATATAGAAGAGTTATGCTATATCATTATTGTTCCGCATAATTAAAGCTAACCATATAATTGATTAAATATATTTGTGTTTTATAGCCATAAATAATATGAAATAGAGTTACATAAATGTTTGTGTGAAAAAATTAATTACGAATCAGATTACAAAATTGATGGCAGATTATATTAGAGAAATTATTTGCTTTAATTTGTCATATAAAAAGCATATTTTGTAGAAAAAAGTATTGAACGTGTAATCTCAGCGAGAAGACAGAGGAACCCTACTTCAAATCAATAACCAATTCAACGATCCAACCCTTCTCTCCTCGTGGAAATAACATATTTTCTCAATTTTATTGTTGCATTATTTACCGATACGGAATACATGAATTATTATTTTTAAGATTCTACATTTCTTATAAAAATAATATAACAAAAATAATATAAATATTTCAAGTGAATCAGTCTTTATAAGAAGACTTTAGTTTGAGTTTTATTGATTTTGTCTGAAATTTGTTAGAATGAGAAAAATAGAGAGATTCTCTTATAAAGGCACTCCAATAAATCCATATATGAGTATTTATGAAGATATATATTTATTATATGAAATAACATTATTTATAAACTTCTTTTCATATTTTAAGTAATAAATAATATTCATTAATCTATTTAATATAATATTGAATGAAAATTAAGGATGAAAAAACGGGTTAGTTCGTCCGATTTGACCTGCCTCATCTTTAGTCTTTGGTCCGCCAAAAGCGGGTAGTAGGCGTATAGTCATGACGGGTGGTAGACCTTGACTTGTCCCGTTAAGGGACGAGTTGACCCGCCATAATTTAAAAAAATAATTTATTTTTTAAAATTAAAATTTTTAATAAATTTAATAATAAGATTATTATTTGTTTATCAATAATTCAATATATATATATATATATATATTTTAATTTAATAATATAAATCAACACATTGTTTTAAGAAATTATAATTTAGAACAATAATAAAATGTATATAATAATAAATAATAACAAATAAATAAATATATATATATATATAGTTAAAATTTATATTTTTTATATTGAAAAATTCAAATACCTATATCTTTTTTATTTGATAAAATTTCACATTATTCTCGCTTGAGTAATTCTTACATCTTTAATAAGTTATAAGGATAAGAATAATCAGTGTTTAGGATGAACAAAGAGAACATGAGAGAGAAGCTAGTGTTTTAGTAAGGAGAATATTTTATGTGAGAGTGAAACTTTTTTAATTCTCTTTTTAAAAATTTTAACTTTATATATTATCTTTATAATTAATTTTATTATAATAAAAAATTATTTTTTTATTAATTAGGCAGGCCGAGAGTCGACCCGCCCGTCTCGTGGGTTTGTCCGGCAGGTTTGCAGGGCGGGCTAGAGCGGGCTGAAAGGCTAAAAACACCAACCTGGCAGGCTGGTCTGCCGGGCCTACCCCGTTTTGTCATCCCTAATGAAAATATTCTTTGTATATCATAATGAGTATTTCATCAACATTCAATACAATTAGTTGGATGGAATATTTTGGTTAAGATAATAATTTTCACAGGTAGATAAGCCCCCAAACTTATGATCTTGAATGAGTTTAATTCTTGAACTGAGTTTTATAATGATTGAGTTGTTTGTCAAAAAATTTGAGAGATTAAGTATGGGAAATCAAGTTTATACATAAATTGAATCAACTCATAGATTCTCAGGTTTGGTCTTTTCACCTTCTTAATAGGACTTCTACCATGCATTAACGAGGAATTTTAGTAATGATGTTGTGTTGTCTTGCGCTTTCTTTTCTTGATCATTGTACTTAATGGGTGGATATCTCATTCATTCAATTTCAATTCTTCATCTTTGACTCTCTTCGTCTTCCTTCATCATTTCACACTCAAGCATTTCTCAACAAATTTGTTTCTTTCAAATCAAATTTCCTCTAGGTATGTTTCTTTTATCGTACTTTCTACTAGTTTTTCTAGCAGTTCTAGCGGTATGTCTTCCAATAATCTTAAAATTGGTTTTAATGCTCTCAAAAGGACAAATTTCCCCCATTTTTCACCCTAAATATTATTGGGTTCTTGGAGAAGTAGGACATTATGTCTCTATTTTTACTTTTTTATCCTTAGTAGAAGATGTTTGCAAAGTTTATGGCAATTGTTATGACTGTGATGTTCATTCATTCTTTTTTAAGTTTGTTCTTCTACTAATCGTTTGTACATAAAACTTGTTTTAAACAATGAGGATTTCACTTTTGTGTATGAATATTTATTTAAAGATTTGAATATCCTTCTACCTTTTACTAACTTTGAATGTGATATATTGTCTATTCTTTTTGTCGCATCTAGCCAACTTCATCCTAATAATTGAAATTTTCTAAAAGCTTTTCAAATTTTGTGAGATGTTTTAGATTTGTCACCTACTGTAAATAAATTTTTGTATTGTTATCAGTTAGAACATGGTTCTGAAGTTGGTTGGATATCCCTAAATGGCTCTCAATATAATGATCTATTTATCGTACTCTTCTTTTAAAAAATTTAAAAGCCATTTTTTTAAAGTCAAATGTGCTCACAAAGATGTTTCTCAACATCTTTTCTTCTATCTTGACCATAGTTCTCATTTCCTTTATATTGGAGAGTTCCTCATAAATTTAAATTTTGTGTTGAGCATTTACTTATTCTTGAGGATAAGGAAGATATAAAAATTTTATCAAGTCTTTCTCGCCCAATTAATTGTGAAGACTTGTTTGTCTATTTGATTTGTCAAGGACCCTAAAGCTAGGTAAGATATAACTTATTTTTAATGTATTGAAGTTTTATAATTTCTAATTCTGCTATCTTCTTGCATAAATATGGCTTCTAAATTTGACTATAAGAAGATCTAGGCTAAAGTAAGTAATGCTCAGGTCTTCCTAAAGGATTTGAACAAACTCCTACAAAATTGAAATTGTAAATGTCAAAGAAGCTTTGACCTCCAAAATCAATGATGAAGTTAATACATCTAAGCTTATCGTTGTTGTTGTTGTTGATATAGAATCCACTCATAATTCTTAACTGATATCTCATTGATCATGGATTCCTCAAGAAGCTCCACCTTGTCTCTTGACTAACGTGTTCCATGGAACACTAGGTCCTTTCAATCGTCTTGACCATGTTTCAATTAATAATCTAGACATGGATTCTATTTGGCATATTAATCTTACCACTGATGTATGAAATCTGGTAATGTTTTCCCTTATCCTCATGATGTAGGTATGTTTAGAACTGTTATTCCTAGGAGACTCTCTTGATTTTGTCAAAGACATGATGGATCGTAACATGCCAATTGTTCATTATTGAAAAAAGCATCGTTACTGACATATATCGGGGAGAAGCTCAATGGACTTCGACTATAATTGTTAAAATGAATGGGCTTCCTAGTTTCATCCAGGATTTCCCTTGAACATGATGAGTCTCTACCCTTTTCATACTTGGCCCTAGTTGAGCTTCATTTCGAATACCATGCCTTTTAGATTTTCCTTCAGTCTGATCATCATCTTCACAAGTAGGCGATTGGCGCCACAATTAGGATTAATATCTAGACGAGTGAAGATGTCTCGAGGAAGATTGAACTAAGACTCACAATTATTTCTCCACTTCTGCAATCTGATTTTTGAAAGTCTTCATTTCTTCATGATGTCTTTATTCTATTATATTGAATTTCTCTTCGTTTTTCTTCTACATTTCCTCCATGTAGAGCTTCAAATAACGGAGGATATCTTTTATGTACATCTTAACGAATTGAGAAAATCAATGCACAAGGTGACCTGACTTGTATTTCACTGAACCCTAGGAGTTAAATGTTCTTACAAAAAAGAAATATAACAAAAACAATATATGAGTATATATATTGAATGAGAAAAATGGGATATCCGTCTACAAAGACATTACGATAGTTAAGTGAATATATAAGTATTTCTGAAAAAAAAAAAATATATATATATATATATATATATATATATTCTATAAAAAATCATAATTTTTAAATTTCTTATCAATATTATTTTAAATAATAAAGAATATTTATTATTACATTTAATATAATATTGAATAAAAACATTTTTTATATATTATTATCATAATAAATATCTAACCAGCATTTAATATAATTATTTGGGTGAAATATAGATTTTCAATAAGAAAAGTTCGTATAAAAAAAATCAATATCTATGAAATAATAATAAAAATACTTTTTAAAACTCTTTGACTTAGCTTACAAAAATTTATTGAGACATGTAAATGAGCTTTATTACTAAAACAATTTTTTTTCTTATGTAATATTCATAAAGAAAAAAAAATAATTCAAAATCTTATAACGAGATGTATAGCTAATTCATATTTTATATTTCTTTTTCTTTTTCTTAGTATAAATTAAATGTTGTATATATTTGTTACGGGTATATGTTTTAAATTAAAAATCACTAGTTAATACTAATTTTTTCGTATAAAAATTAATTAATTAGAAGTGCAAAGTATATTAATATAAAAATATCATTTTAAAGAAAGAAAAAAGAAGAAGAAGAAGAAAAAGAAAAAGAAACACGTTTTATCTTTTGTCCATCAGATTCATAAAAACTCAAAACTTATTTTCATATATTCTATCCGGTTGTAGCTAGCCACCAATCTACAGTCTCCTCTTGCTATAGTCACCACCCTACAACCATCTCTACCGTCCATCCTTTTACAACTCACCCACCAACAGTCTTAATTAATAGATAAAGAAGAACTGCCATGACTTAAGAACGAGGTTTGAATAGAAGGAATTCATATAAGAAAAATTTCTCTATGATCAGAAAGCAATCACAAAAAACAATACATACATCATGTTCTACGCAGATTACATTAAAAAACTTGTAGATTTGTTTGTTAAAACTATTATATCTTAACTTCTAGATTAAAGAGCTCTATTGGATGGACGATAGCCTAATTCGTAATTTTGTTTTCTTTTCAATATTTGATAATTTAATTCATGTTATGTATTAGTATGAATATACGAAGAAAACAATATTTAATGAAATAATTTATCTAATTATTTTATTAATTTTAAAAAATATATATTTAAATAATTTTATATCTATTCGGATATAGTAATCCAAAAAATATTTAATTTCAACCGAAGGCTTACTCACACAACTCCATTAGTCTTCCACGTCTGCGTCAAGGTGATAACAAATTCAATCTACGAACAAATCAAATTAAATGAGTCTTTGATGAACCTTGACAATGGCATGTGTGGTCACTATTCAGAAACGAGCAAGTGGCATTTTTTCATCAAATTTGAATGAAATGTCTACTGTGGCTTTTATGTATTTTGTACTAGTCAATAATGATGACATCAAATTAGTTATTCTCATCCAAACACGTTGTAAACATTGATGAGTGGTGTCCACAAATCCCTCACCCCACTCCAACAAAATATCCACCTCCAACTAATATATCTCCTTCTTATTCTAATGACAAAAAAAAAACTAAAACTGAAAATATGGATTATTTGTTCGGTGTTGGGTTCTAAGCGGTGAACCAATTGTTCATCACGGTTAGAGCCGAGTTGGTTTAATTGTTTTTTTTGTCGATATAGGATAAAGATGAACCTAATTTATTTAAATCACATATTGACCGGGTTCAAACCAGGTGGATCGACTCATAACTTATCATTTATTTTAAATTTTAAAAATAATTAATAATAATTTAGTAATTTTAATTGATTTTTTTCACCTCTATTTCATATCGTCATTATAAGTCAAACTCTTACTCAAGATTATCATCAATTACGTTATAATATTTGTTGTATTTCAGTTTCGCATTTCAATCATATCGTAACTTTTGTCATGTCAACGTCACAGTATTTCAGTCTCATATTTCAATCGTGTTACAACATTTATCACGTCACCACACTCGTCGCACCAGTGCATTCATCATGTCACCATGTTACTGTATTTCAATTGTATCATAGCGTTTTCAACATATTAGTTGCATTACAGAGTTTGTTATGTCTCTGCGTCATTACGTTAAGTCTTAATGTTCAGTCGTGCTTATTAAAAAAAATATGGGTTAGTGAGTCAACCCATCTAATTCACCAACTCGTGATGTGTTGAACCGAACTGTAACATTTCTGTCTAACCATAAAGTGAACCAAGTTGAACTCGCTATTTTCAACTTAGTCGTAGTAAGCCAAGCCATGTGAGCGGGTTGGCTCATTTGACACCCCTATCATGACATTACCAACAAAGCTTTCACTAATAATAACTACAAAAATAAAGCCTACACGACAGAAAAATTTAAATATGCTTTTTTTTTTCTCTAACTTCATTAGTTTGTTTTTTTTTTTAAAATATAATATTAGCACAATTTCTTTCTAAAACTTTTAAAATAAATATTTTTAAAAAATTATGTAAATGAATAAATACAATTTCAAAATATAAAATTTTTAAAATAAATATTTTAAAAAATATGTAAATGAATAAATCATATTTTAAATAAAAAATAAAATAAAAATTTTAAAAAATAAATTATATTTCACAACACGACTAATACAAAGATTGTTTTTCATACAAATTATATTTTAAAACATGATCATTTAAGTAACTTTCTTATTTAACGTTTTACAACTTTTTTTGTCTTTTAGGAATTGTATTTCAATTTGTATTCTACTTTTCTCTTTTTCTCTTTTAGTTTATTAAATTTTTATATAATAATATATTTTTTATTATTAATTATTATAAATAATTATTATTATTACAATAATATTGTTAATAGTTATTATTATAATAATAAATAATATTTATAATCATTAATATTATTAGTTTTATTATTTATTATTTATTATTATAATTACAATTACAATTATATATTTTATTTTTATTATTATTAAATTATTAATTTATTACTGTTATTAATAATTGTTATTATTATGATTATTATTGTATTTATTATTTTTATTATTAGTAGTAGTATATTTATTATTTTATTATATTTATTACAATAATAAGTATAATAATAATAAATTTATAACTGTCTAATAAAAATAAAAAATTATAATTATAACTAATAATAACAATATTTATAATGATTAATAATAAAAATATATTATTATATAAACATATGAAAATATAAAATATAAAAAAAATTAAAATCATTTATTAAAGTACAATTTCGTTGAAAGATAAAAAGTTTTCAAGCGTAAAAAATAAAAATAAATAAATTAAAGTTGTATATTAAAATATGAGTTAAGAAAAATAAGTTGTAATTTAAAATATAATTTATTTTTTTTAGAATTTAGGGTTTAGGGTTTTTTATTTTTTATTTTAAATAATGTTTAGATTTGCTGTTTAAATTTAAAATAATATATATTAGGAATTTTGGAAAGAAATTGCAATCTGTTTTTTCTTCGCCACTCAAAATTCATTGAAAATAAGATAAGTTTGGTAATATTTGGGTATAAATAGTGATAGAAGAGAGTGTGAAGAGAAGGGGATAAAGAAAAGAGAAATGGCAACTGTAACTTCCGGTGGCATTACCGATGTGCCTGGAGCTGCCAACAGTGTCGAGATTGAAAATCTCGCTCGCTTTGCCGTCGATGACCACAACAAAAAACAGGTTCTTAGTTTAAGTCAATTTATATTTTCATAAATATTAATTTGTCTCTTAAAACGTACATATCGTTCAAACATGCATGAAATGAAATATATAATTTTGAATACGTTGCGGATTTTATGAAACCTAATTTGATTTTGATATACTCTTAGTTAGTTTTCAGTAGTGCGATGCAAGAAATGTATCAATGACTCAAAATTGAATTTAGGAATAACTCAGATATTTATAAATTATCCTCAAGATCATTGTCTCTACTTTAATTGCAATTACAATGTCTTTTTTTTTTTACATGTATAATGATTTGGAGTTGGAAACACAGAATTCAGCTCTGGAGTTTGTGAGGGTGATCAGTGCAAGGCAACAGGTGGTTGCAGGGACCTTGTACTACATAATATTGGAGGCAAAAGATGGTGAAACCAAAAATGCGTATGAAACCAAAGTGTGGGTGAAGGAATGGTTGAAATCCAAGGAGGTGCAAGAATTTAAGCTCGTTACTAATGCTACAACAGAAACCAGAGTTGGTGGAATTAGCGATGTTCCTGCTAACAGCATCGAAATTGAAAATCTCGCTCGTTTTGCCGTTGACCAATACAACAAAGATCAGGTTCTCTTTTATTCTTGCTCCTTTTCTTCATCTCAGCAGTGATCTGTTATTCCATGATGAATTTCTGGAACGTGATTTTGTTAATGACACAGAATGCAAATCTGGTGTTTGTGAGGGTGATTCATGCAAAGCAACAGGTGGTGGAAGGATTCTTATTCTACATAACTTTGGAAGCAAAAGATGGTGACGAAAAAAAAGTGTATGAAGCAAAGGTGTGGGAGAGGTCATGGTTGAACTCCACGGAGTTGCTGGAATTCAAGCCTGTTACAGTTACTCTTAATCCTCTTTCGGTCTCACTATAGCACTTAGCCAGGTAGTGTGTACTACTATTTTCCTAAGCTTTCCGGATTTCAAAATATTATTGGCCTTCACATATTCATGGTCTTGTTTTCTGTTGGGATTATTAAATGTGTCTTTATTGCTTTTTCAGGTTAGTGGCTTGGCCGAAAGGTGAAAGTTTCAGTGGATGGGTATAAATAAATGTAGTTAACGCTACATACGCTGTAGGTGGTGTCACATTTGGCGTTTATTTCAACCTAAATAGATCAATGTTATCATAGAATTATTACAAATGGGGATGATTATGTATCTGTATGGATAACTTTAAGCTTTATTGAGCAAATCTTAATTGTGTGATTAATTAGTTTGAATCATACTAATCGCATTGTAATGGCAATTATAGAAAACACGGTATTTAAGTCACTTGTTAATTATAAATTTTCCGGTTATATATATATATATATATATATATATATATATATATATATATATATATAAACTTGTTTTCTTGAATAATTATAATGAATAACTAATATTAATTATTAAATCTTCAGGAAAGAGAGGATATAGATTTAACACACTTTTATAAATTAATAATAACTATAATTTATCATAAGAAGAAAATTAAGGCAATAAATTATAAATTTATAGTATTAAATTTGATGTGAGATTTTACAATCAGTCATAGGAATAACTCTGATTCAGCACCAACAGGTTCAATAGAGGGTGCATGAACAGGTTGAAGGGCAGGGTGATCCAGATAAAGACAATAATTCCAAACACTTTCACTCCTCTGTAAGATCTGAAACTGGTTTTTCCTGAGATTTGGGGATTGCAAAGAGTACTTAGTCATATCATCATGGCACCGTTTTCCCACTTCGTTAACGAGTTTCTCACAACAAGTGCTGCTAACGGTGTCGTTGCCAAAAAATATAGCTGAGAAAACCTGGTCACCACAATCTGGGTATAGCTTCGCAGCACAGTGCTGTAAATACACTTCATATGATGACAGTGGCCTTGGCGCATAATCTGTTTCATCGGAAGGACTAGGTGATGGTTCAGCAGGAACCTCGTATGAAAGCCCCGTTTTCAGCATCAGACTAACACTGATCATAACCACCACCATGAGACAAAAGCTGTGGAATGTAGCCATTGTTTCAATGGTCGAGGCTTTTGATGATGACTTGCAAAATTTATTGATGGCTTTGAAATGGTTTGGAACACTATATTTATACTACAAACTCATTAACATTTACTTGCATCGGTTTTGATAACTTATTAATTAATTTGCGTTGATAAAATATGATAAAACGCATGGTTTTCATTTAATTCATGAACCATGTTTTGGCTACGTGTGCATGCAAATTATAAGATGATGTTTCAACAGTACGTAACACCCGGAAAAAAGAATGAAGTTGTTACTAGTCGCAGAAAGAATAATGCTAGTACCAGATGAGTTATGATATCATATCATATTCAAACATAGATCTATTTATGATAGATTTTAACGTTCTTCTTATATATAAGAATAAGAAGCAAAGGTAATATATAAGCTTCTTGATAATATATTAAAATAAATTTATACATAAAATAATATAAAACAATTTTATAACTCGTTTTTAAATTAATTCTCATATAGAAGTTTATTTCAATTTTTTTCCAAAAAATTGTTAAAAATAAATTAATCTAAATATTTCATCACAATTGTACTTATAAATTATTTGGCTTGATACACCGTGGTGCAATGTCACAGTTTATGAATCAATGGTTTGGTAGAGAGGAGAGAAACAGATAATTTTAAAGAGAAAATAAAAAGAGATAGAAAAAAAAGGTAATTAGTGAAAAAAAATATTTTATTTATTGTTATTATTAATACTATTTCTTTAATTGGATCTTAATGTTCTTTTAATATGTCAAAAGTTTGAAATAGGGAGAGCCAGATTGAAAATAAAGGGCACAGTACATTTTTTAAAGAAAAAAGCTATAAGATTTATGCATATATAATTTTAAAAGTAAAATAAAAATTATGAAAATGATGATTACATTCCCATGTCATCCTTGGTTTCACCACCGTAAATCGCAATATTAAAGTATTAGACATCAATAACATATTTTAAATCATTATTTTACACCTGAATGAATATGAAATTCATCTTTAAAATAGAATATGAATTTTTAATATTCGGAGTTTGTTTCTTGTGTTAATCCATTAAAATGTTTTTTTTGTACCAATAAAATCATTACGAGTAGAATCTAAATTCAAAAACAGATAATAATAGCTTAAATATAATGATTAATTATAATATGTTATCTTTTAATATCGTATATAATAGTTCTTGACGGAGGATTTATTTTTGTATACACCCATATCCTTCTTAATAGTTAATATCGGCACATTCAAAATTTGGGAAAAATATAGAGAAATGATACACATTCTTTCCAATATATACTCTCCTGTTAAGTGAAATTTATTTAGGTAATGAAATCGCATTCACTATTTACTAGTCTTAAAATCAAAATTAGTGGGACTTGCTTACAATTCACTAAAATTAATATAATATGATGTCTACACTAGTTTTTTCTTCTTCTTCTTTTTTTTTTTTTCGGATTTATTTATTTTTTAAGGGTTTATAAGAATTCTTTTCTAACAATCGATATTGTTATTCTCTTTTTGCAATTTATTAATTTTAAACAGTTTTTACCTGCTTTTCTTAATGTTTTCTAATCATCATGTATACTCCATCACGCTGCGTTGCACAATATTAATTATTTAGTTTTCTTTGTATTTACGTGGGAATGGCATATTCATCGGATGAATCCATGCTTCTCTGTTCGACGGGAAAAATCAACTTAATCAAAGATAAAGATTGATTTTCAAGTTTTTTTTCTTTAAAAAATCAGAATAATCTTCACTTCCATTTCATCCAAACCCCGCTTTTGTATTTAAATTTAAATTTTAAATTTTAATATTTGAAAAGTATTATCATTTTGGTATATTTCACATTTTTTACTTTTCTTCTACTATTTTTTACATTTTTGTCATTTCAATTTTTTTTAGATCAATAAGTTCATTATATTATTCATATTTTTCTATCTTTGATTTCTTCGTATTTTCTTAATCTCTTAATTAATTTTTTTTTTTCAATAAATTTCACAAACACAAAGTTAATTTTTCTTCTTCTCTATTTTTTTCTAAATATTATACATCAATTTTATTAGTAACTTCTATTATTTAATTTTTAGTTTATCTTTATCATGTTTTACTATGTTTTTTTTTTATTTTATTTTTTCTATTTGTTATATATCAAATTTTCTTAATAAAATAATTATATTTAAAAAAATAAAATAAAAAACTGATTCTTAACATTTTTATCATTTTGAACTAATTAAATAAGAATTAACTTATTAAATATATTTTAATAAACTATATATTTCATATTTATAAAAATTTTAAAATAAAAATTTTAAAAATAATTAATTTATATATAATTAAATATTTAAATACAGTATTATAATATATAATAATAATAATAATAATAATAATAATAATGGTGTAAGTGTTTTATATTTATAAAAAAATAATAATTAAACATTTTTTTACATATATATTTTAATATAAATATAATAAATTAAATTATATACTTCCTTAGAATAATAATAATAATAATAATAATAATAATAAATATATATATATATATATATATTTATATAAAAATACATTAAAAATATTAAAAATATTTTTTATTTGTATAATTATTTTTTAGAAATAATACGAAACAAGATGAATTGAAGGTGGTACTTAATTTCTAACCCGTGAAAATTAGGGGTGAGACCTGTTTAAAAAACTCAAGAACAGGAGAGGAAAATAGAAGAGCATATGCGTTAAACTCAATGGTCTTGAACTTTGTAGACAAACATTGAACGGAGGCAAGAATATATAAACAGTTTGCACCCTCTGCCCGTGACAGATACGACATAATCCAAGTAACATGGATTTAGTTTGTTCAACGGCAAAGACTGTGTAGACAAAAAGTCACTGAAGACCATAGCATGATATTCTTCGATGTTAATTGCTCGTGTAAACTAACTGGACATTTGTTTACTTTGACGACAATAAACTTCACATGTTACCTAAAGCGCAAAGCAATTGGATATAACTTCAGGAAAATCAAATGCTACTTATTCCCTTTTAAGCAACACTTTCACAGTCTAGTGAACCAATTACAGGGCCTAAAACTAAACAAATTTCATGGCACTACTCGTAACTGCTGAAAACAATGATCAAATACAATAATTGTATTGGAGATATTTCAAAACTACCATTGAGTCCCTAATTAACCTAAACCAGAGTTAGTTCTTGACACAGACCTCGACATCGAATGATTGGGAGTAGGCTGCACATTACTGGGGCCATTGAACATCGGATTTGAAGCTGACTGTGATTGTTGTATCATAGAAAGGGGCAACCTTTGTCCTAATCCAAACATTGAAGGCCGTGGGACAAAGGACATGTGAGGATGAACCGGTTGGCTGTTGCCATAACCTGAGATGCTAGGCTGTGAGGAAGAAGCAGAAACCATTTGCTGCCTACTGTTGCTATTATTGTTAACCATGGAAGGACCAACACCAGATACATTCAGAGGAGTGGTTCCACCATTTCCTAGACGTGCTGATACAACTTGGGACCGTTCAGAAGCAAACCTCTGCCTCAGCTTCTCAACTTGTTCACATTCTTTCATCAACTGGGTTTCAATTTCTGCAAACTGCTTCAGCTTCAGTTCCAATCTTTTCAGCTGCCAAAACACATAACACGTTATACACACCAAAACACTGGCACAGACCGCTTTTAAATTTTCCCAAATTGTTTGTTTACCTATTCTGCAAGAAAACATTTAACTAGTGCGAACACAGATATATATGCACCCAGATCGAAAACGGCAGGCCGCAGGGATGAAGTATAGAGCCAGTTAGACTGAAGCAATTACGAAATAAAACAAAAACAAAAAAGAAAGCAGTTGTACCTTAGTATTAACAATATTAGCACATAGCCTCTGAATTTCTCGCTCTTCATGATCAGCAAACAATTTAGCTTTCATTGCTGCAGCAGAGAGACCTGCTTTAGCAGCATCTTTGACTTTCTCAAAGGAGAGCAGGGTCGACCCAGCCTCATTTTGAGCACGAGAACCAGGTACTTTTGACTTGTCTTCTAAATTCAAAGGAGGCATTTGTTAACGAGAACTGGGTATTACCACTTTACCAGATAATGGGGTATAATTTACACATCAACAACTGAAAAATGCAGGAACCATAAAACTTACCATTTTTCTGATTTGAATTTGCAACCACTCCATGATGGCCATCATCTCTATTATTTATGTTTTCTGAATTTGTCCTTCATAGATGCAAATAAAAAATCCTAATTATATGAACAATAAAATAAGGCTGGCTGTCGATGCAGAGGGAAAATAAAATTATGGACAAAGAGAAAGTGAAAAGCACAATAGAAAACAAGATATCCTTGTACAAGTTAAAAATGAAAAAGGGAATAACTAGGAGAAAACACTTCAACCAAGAAATGAGAGTCATACTGACACTCACCTGTTATCATTTTCTAGTGCTTCTATATTTGGCATGCTCCCTGAATTATTCTCTGACAGTGAAGCTAATGCTGCATGAGCACATGTTGCAGCTACTCTTGGTCCAACAGCAGACGCTAAAAAGGCAACCTTTAGAATGCACCCACCAAAATCAAATGCGTAAGAATCCAAGCAAAAGAACCCAGAATATAATAGACAGACTGATTTAATGTGAAACTGACACTATCGTCACTAATACATGTTTGGCAGAGCTTTTCTGGAGGATTTTTATTTTTTTTTCCAAAAACACTCAAAGCTCTCGAAGACTGATTTCACCAAAATAAACTAATCAAACACACATCAAGACTTGCTCCTTCAAACAGGAGAAATGCAACTAGGAACAAGTTAAAAGGACTTAGATGCAGCACTGATAGCCACCTACTTGTCTTCTGATTAAGCATAACTCATGTGTATCCATTAATAAATGACAAAAGATTATCATTACCAGTCACCTACCAGTGCCATAACTGGATTTCCAGAATTTGCGAAGGGAAGCCTGCCATCAGAATCTTGGTTCGTATGAACGGGTCCTGTGAGAACAGGGATATGAAATCAAAACCATATCACAAGCAGAGGTTTCAAAAGTTTTAGTTTAGCAAGACAGACCTGCGGAATCCCCATTTGAGTGACAATGCAATCTTCTATTACCCTCTTGATTCTTCAGATTGGATGACAAGGATAAACTTGAAACATTGATGTTTTCCAACTTCCCATCTTCTACAGGTAGACGGAGAAAATGAAGAATGCATTGTGCTTTCGTCTTGGTACCAACATGCTCAGCAATTTCATTCCAATTCTCATTGTAAATCTCCACTGCTTCAAGCAGCAATAAAGTCTCTTGATCAGTCCAACTGTCTCCATCTGGATCACCATAATCGGTAGTTGAATCCACCCTTATAAAATCTATACTAGAATGACCAGTGACAAATCTCCCATCATGAAAGCAATCAGTGCAGAGTAAAGTATCAACCTGTAACATGGGAGAGCAACTACAAATAATGACAAATGTTTCTAAAGGCATTCTAGAGCTTAGTTTTAGACTAGGGTCATCATAATGTACCCATATTTGTAAACTTCTACATATATTAATCAGAGAAATGCTTACTTACAGTGGAATGCCAACTTATAAAATAATAAATTAGTATTGCATTAATAACCTCAACTAAGCTGTATTAATCACGCACTGTCTATCTTACAGACTAGCAATCACTTGCCAGCTGTCAGACTTTGTTATAGTTAAATGGAAGATTGCCCATTCAAATCTGAATTTTCAAGACATGAGCACAAACTGCAGTGAAGTGCAGTTTTGGCGTCAAATTAGCATGTTAAAGTATAGTTGAGATGGAAAAATATGTTTACATCGTATGTATTAGAAGAATCGGATTGAAGCCACGATGAGGAGAAACACAAAAGGAAGAAAACAGCAAAACATGAATATTATTCCAATTGGTTCCCTTCAGTGGAGTACATTAGAATTGAAGACAATAATAATCCTGTAACCAGGAGTGGGCTGGTACTCTAATTATGCAGACAAGGTTAGCAGAAGGTATCTTGAGTAGATTCTTGGAGTCAATAACAAAGCCAAAGTTCTTTCAGTTTCTAGCCTTTTTGTATTTTATACTTGCTTGCATTTTGTTTGTTCCACTCCTATAGCCTACAGGGCCCTTGTATACTATGATTGCATGAGTAATGACATAAGGAAAAAACGCTTATACAATGCTCCATATTAAATTAATACCAAAACTAATCAAATATTTCTTCATTGAGGCCTACAAATATCTGTTTTCCTAAATTTATTCTTACTTCCTTGAACTCTAAGACGCTTGAGCAACAGAAACAATACAATATTAATAAGACTTTAGGTCAATATACTAATCTAAAAAAACACATTAAATACAGAAGCCTGAGAAAAAGCCAGTGACATGTGCCTATTTCGATGTTCCCAACCAGTTTTATATATAAATATGATGTTCCCAACATATAGAATAAACCAATATTTGTTTGTATGGTGTAATCTGTTAACTAGCATTTTAAATTTGATTTGTTTTTCAATCTATGTTAAAAGCAAGGAAAATGTGTTGCTAATAATAGAAAAGGTATATAGCACATGATGAATAATCTCTGAACTAAAGGAGGCTTGTCTCCAGCAATCATATGTACAGTAAACTCAATAGTATTTCACACTCCATACTTATGCACTGCCATGTGTTAATAAAAAATATTACAGCATATTACCCAAAAGGACAAAAGTAATTGACAGCAGCGGGGTTATTCATTATAGAGCAATGAATGAGTTGAATTTAAAACACAATGCGGGTGTACCTCTTTTTGCGATTGGTAGTATACAACAGGCAGAGAACGTGAACAATAATGGCAATGGTTTTCCGTTAGATGCTCTCTTATCGTGTCATCCAAATCGGAAATATCAGAATTGTGCATTGTTCGGGATGAATAAATTTCGTCTGCTTTGAATTTACACTTGGGTTTGTCAAACTCAATCAAACTATCTATGGATCTCAAAGCCACTGATGGCACACATAATGCACCACTTGTGTCCTCCTTCAGGTAAGTCTCACTGTTCAAATACTGATGACTTGGGCCCTGAGCACAGTAATTGATAATTCCCCATTGATCAAGAAACCTGACAATTCGAGTTAAATCTTCATTACCAACACCAACGGACAACATCTGGCAACTAGGGACTGTAATCTTCGTCCCTGGGTCCTCCATGTATCTTGCAACAATATAATTCCTACATTCCATGTACTTTTCTGGTGTATGATCTGGCGACTTTCCAGAGAAGAAATGTGGCACTGCTTGTCTCTCAAGTCGATGCACTGAGGCTGGAGAAAACCAATCTGCTCATACACATATTCCAAATTTATCATGTAACTCAACATATTCAATAAATCAAAAATTATTCTTCACATCAGATGTAATCTCCCACAAGCAACGCATGTTTGGAGCTTAACAACTTACATATAATTCCATTAAAGGGAAAAAGAAAAAAAAAAAATATATATATATATATATATATATATATATATAAATGATATTTTAAACTCGGCAAAACAGAAATATGTCATATACTTTCAAAGTAAAGTTTAATTTTAGTACATGGTCATTGTTAAGATTTTTACTCTGCCACCCAATCAGAGATCATCCTATATATGACTTTAAAAAAATTAATACAAAATTCTTCACTTATGTATCAATTTATAATTAGATAAAAATTAAATAAACTAAAATAAAACAGAAAGTCTGTCCTATATAAGTACATTGTAATTAAATTGCTTATAAAAAAATCTCACTCAAACTTAGAAAGATATACCACAACCTGCACAAAAACACAAGAACTCAAACTGCGGAGAAAAGTTTAATACATACAAAGGAGTCACATTCCTATTTTGCATCAGCAATGAACACCCCTAGCAACCAAATGCAGACATTCCTCAAAAAACAGAAAAAAAAAATTAAAAAAATAAAAGTTCAAATCCGAGAGAGCAAAGAACCTGAATGCATAGGGACCACAAGAACCCTATTCCCGAACCGCTTAACAACGCCAGAGCCTTTCAAAACCGACGGTGGAGCAGCCACGAAGCTCGAGCCCCCGCCGAGACAATCCGCGGACACCACAGAGGAAGCCTGAAGCTGACCCTGCGACACATTCTCGAGAACAGGAACGCCGTGCTGTGAGTGTCCCCTGCCGGACTCCAGCGCCGCAATCGCCGCCACGGCAGCATGAGGGCGAGTGACAGCGCGCCTGATCGCTGGTGGGAAGCGCGAAATCTGGACTCCGTCGCGCGAGACGACCTCGATCTCGACGCGCGGGTTGGGGTTGGGCGGAGCATTAGGGCTGCGGAACTGGTCATCGGAGTCGTTGTCGTCACGGTCGTCATCAGAATCATTGTCATCCTCGTCTTCGTCGTGGCGCTTGGGGTGACGCTTGTGGGATTCTCGCCTGCGCTTCTTCCGCCATTTAGTTCGGTTCTCTGTAAAAAAATAATAATAAAAGAAAAGATATTTGTAAAGAGAGATAAATGAAAAATGAAATTGAAATGAGGTTGACTTGAGAGTTGAGAGAGGAAAAAAAAAAAAGGAAGAAAGAAAGGAATTTTTAGGTTACTGTGGATACCTGATGGGAAGGAAGGGGAAGGTGGCATGAGAAGTTAAAGAGAGAGTGAGTTGGGGGGAGTGGGGAGAAAATTAGAGTGTGGGGTCGTTGATTGGCGCAAAGGGTGGTGTGGAATTTTGATTTGGAGGATGGTTGTGTTTGTGTCAGGTCTGTGTGTGAGAGAGAGAGAGAGTGAAGAGAGGAAATGAAAGGTGGTATGGTATGATTTAGGGTGTTGCTTTTGGATGGGGCACGGAGGAAAAAATTCCAAAATTGTATGTAGGTTTTGTGTGTTTTGATGTGGTTTTGCTTCTGGGTGGGTTCACTGACACATCATTTTAACGCCGTTTTCTGAGGAGTGTGATTCACACGCGACCATTCACGATGGATGTTTTGTTTTGTGTAATTAATTGGTTGTCTTCCACCCTAGGCTACCCTGTTAAAAAGCCTTTAATTTTCTTTGGGCTCTTTTCTTTTCAGCTACCTATATCTGCAATGGTTCTTCCTTTGGTCCAAAGCCTTTAACCAAAAATCATGATTACAAAAAAGAGAATAGTTAAATCTCTTTTATTACTTATGCAATTCTTATTATCTTGCATTTCTCAAATTGAAATATGTGCTTTACAACAGTAATGATGATTAATACTACATATTAAGTCCCTTCTTTTAATGATTAAAAAATATTTTGGTTGTTAGGATTAAAAAAAAAAGTGTCAGATCGAAAAAGAAATCAATGTAATATGCACAAATATGAATAAATATTTTTTTAATCTTAATCAAAATTAATTTATTGCGTACTTAATATTATCTCAAATTATAAAATATAATGTTGTTATTTACCGTATTTAAAATGTTATTTTATTCAAAATTTAATATTTTTATCCTAATTTTTTTAAAATGAATAAAATTATATTTGACTTTTATACATTAATTTTATATTTTATAGAATTTATTATTTTTTAACACATTTTGTATTTTTTGTTTAGTAGATGTTATGTTTAGTAAGTCTTTGAACTCATGAAAATCATATTATTAGTATATATGAATATGTAGATTTTTTATAATAACAAATGTATTTGATTTTTTTATTTTTTTTAAATGTTTATTGTAAAACAAAAGATAAAAATAATGATTTTGCACCAAATGTTTCAAGTTCAAAAAGTATCTCAAATAAAAAAGTCTCTCACACGAAAGAAAAATATGTATTTTATAAAAGGAATTACTAATAAATACTTTGATGGAATTACTAATAAATACTTTGATGAACATGTTGTATTAACACCGTTTACTTTTTTTAGTGACAAAAGTTGAATAAAATAATATGAGTAACTCAAACCTCTAGTCAATATTTTTCTAAAAAAAAAATAATTAGTCACAATCTCTAAAAAAACAAATGTAATAATTATGATCATGTATCTTCTTAATCTCGCATTATTACATTACATAACTCGAACTCATTATCACCAAATTACTCACATCAATAGTCTTATATTCTTGCATAAAACGATGATTATTAAAAATAACTCAGTGTCACAAGTTCATACCAATCTTATGATTATCTTGGAGGTATTAATTTTGATCATCCATCAATTTTGAGGAATACCTCCTCAACCACAACATTTTCTTACATTATTAGTATTTATGGATACAAAAGAAGAAATTTGGTAAGAAAGCTATGTATTTTTTTAATTTCATGGACTTATAATTTTTAGGAATTTTTGACTTTCTTTCGATTATATTTTCTTTGAATTATAAAATTTGTTTAAAACTAAAAATTAATCTTATTTGAATACTTCAATCAATACTCAAGTTCAATATTATGTATTAAATCTTTAATTAAAGGAGGGTGTGGAGACTGTTAAAGGAAAAGAGAAGTGTGTCATTCTCATTAGGAGAATGTCTCATATTCTTGAATTTTAAAATAAAGAGTAAAATGTTAAATCTGATATATTTTTTTTGCAAACAAATGAAAAAAAAAACTAAGTTTAAGTATATAGTCTAATAAGATTATCATCTACAAGTTTGAAATCCTTATAAATATTTTTGCAAAACCTGAATGTATAAGATAAACATAGAAGAAAAGTTAAATAAAACAATTCAAAAAGTAAAAAACTTAGAAAACTTGTTATTATAGTAGTTTTCTCAACCTAATTTGCATCTAGTCTGATTTTAAGTAACTCTTAAATAATTATACTATTAATAATAAAATGATTACAAGCAAAACAGGTTATGTTACATGCCACTTTGCATTAAGGGAGATCTTTTTTGCCAAAACATTTATTTGTTGAAAAGAAACTATCTCAATTCAAAGCTGTTGATGTTTATGGTGATTAATAATTCAGTCAAATTAAACTTATTATCATTTTTATTTTTGTCTTACATAAATATAATAGGTCATTCACACCCTTTAATTTACCACTAAAATTAAGATACTAAGTATTATTTTATATTAATTTATTCCTTACTTCCACATATAAAAAAATATGTTTAAAATTTTATAAGATAATTGTCAAAAAGGATATATAATGATTTATACGTAGAGAATTTCATTTCACCAAGTAAAATATATTACAAATATTTTCACTAAAGACTAAAAGGTCAACTAAATTGTTATTTATATATGCTATTTTCTCATATCTACATGTACTGTGAAAATCTCTTTTAATATCTTAATTTATTCACTTCATATATATATATATATATATATATATATATATATATATATATATATATATATATATATATATATATATATATATATTATTTATATTGTTATCTACAAGTTAACATTATAGAATTTTGTTTGAAAATCTTGTTTTGATTTATAATTATCTATCATAGTCATATGTCTATAATAATAATACATTTCAAAATTTAATTTATAATTATTTATCATTATACATCTCCATTGTAATTAGATAATAAAACAGGTTTATACAGTCCTGCTTTTATCCACCAAAAAACGGGACAGGACGGACTCTTCCATCATAGATAAGACAGATTACGGTCTACTAATAAATTTTTGTTTTATATAAAGAATTTTACGTGTTTTTTTTATATATCTTTAATTATATGTATAATTTTAAATTTTTATTTATTAATTAATATTTTTATTAGATAAATTAAAAAAAATATTATATTTAATTATAATCAATAATTTAAATTTAATTAATTAATTTTAATAATTTAAATTATAATATTATAATATATTTACATATTTTAATAATATGATAAAAAATATAATATTTTTTTATGTTTATTATAATATATAAATATTTTTTAAAAATAGACTAGTGGATCAACTCACCCCACACTGTCCTTGACCTATCGAGTTAGTGCTAGACGGATAAGATTAACAAGTTAAAATCACCAATCCATCTATAATTTTTTTAAATGAATTAATGGATCAATCAGTTAAACTTAACTCATTTTATCATCTTAATTATCACATGTACAGTCATTTTATGACAACATTCAATATAAGACTTTACCAATTTTAGTAAAAAATTAAAAAAAATAAACACTACATCTTATTATTTTATTAACATCATGAGATATTTATTGTGTTCATAAAAATGGTAAATAATATTTTAACTCTCGAACGAATTTTTATAAAATATTTCATAACTTAAATGTATTTTTATAAAATATTACTACTTTAAAATTTAAAATTATTTATTATTATTAAAATATATAATATAAAGATTATCATTATCATCATATTTGTTGATGTTTTTATATAGCATGATAGGTATTTAGTTTTTTCATATCTTTTAATCTTATTTCTATTATGATTTTGCCTAAATCTTAGAAACATTAGATTAGAAACATTAGATGTTTTATTAAGTCCTTATAATATTATATTTTTAAACTTATTTTTACTAAAATACCTAATATCAATGTGAAATTCTCACTACTGCTTCTTTATAATAATCACAGAAAAACAATACATTAATATTAGAATATCCATGTTAATATTTATAAAATCTTTATTTTAAAATTATTTTAAGTTTACTTTTTTATATTTTTTTAAATCACTTAAAACTTGATTATTTACTAGTAATTGAACAAATTTTAGACGATACTATATAATATTACAATTTATTTTCAAAAATTCATTAAAAACGCAATTAAATAATTTTCTTATGTTCTAATTTTACTAATTATAATTATTTTGCTGCATTATCCAGACAAAAGCTCTTATATTAATTTGTCATTTTTTTCATTTTTATTATTAATTGTTTTTCACTTATTTTACTTTTAAAATTTTGGATAATAATACATTTGAGTCTCAAATCACCAATTTATAGCATCACTTCATAAATTAAATTATCACACCATGAATGAATTAACAACCTTAATGACTGGGTAAATTATGCCAAATGTTAATTTGGGTGGTAAAATTTATAAAACAACAATACTAAAAGATTGTCTAATTAAATAAAACTATTTTTATTATTTATTATTATTATTATTTATTTTATTTGGTGGCTTAACCCCAAAGAAAACGCGATGCTCCCCTCCTTCTTCAAATAACATTATTAATTTATTTTACGACTTAATCGCAACAAAAAATTCATCTTCCTCGCCGGATCAATTTCAAAGCATGTCGATCTTCGAGTACAACGGAAGCGCCGTCGTGGCCATGGTCGGCAAGAACTGCTTCGCCATTGCCAGCGACCGAAGGCTCGGGGTTCAGCTCCAAACCATAGCCACCGATTTCCAACGCATTTCCAAGATTCACGATAAGCTCTTCATCGCTCTCTCTGGCCTTGCCACTGATGCTCAGACTCTGTACCCTTTACTCTCCCTTCTCTATTTCCCTATTATTTATTTTCCTTAAAAAAAATATGTATATATATATATATATATATATATATATATATATATATATTTAACTGTTTTTTTGTTCTTATTATTTACTTTAAGGTATCAGCGTCTCGTTTTCCGGCACAAACTGTATCAGCTTCGTGAAGAGAGGGATATGAAGCCGGAGACCTTTGCCAGCTTGGTCTCTGCCTTGCTCTATGAGAAAAGGTAATGCCATTTAGATCTACGAAAAAAAAAAACTATTCTGGATATCTCTTGAAGGGATATCTGTTGAAAGTTTTGATTTTTTGGTGTTGTTATAATTGGGGTTTTCCTAGTGGTGTCTTACAATTGAAAATTGATTGCGGGTTGTTATTAGTGAGTTTTGAATGAGTTAATTGATACCCTTGTGTATTGAGTAGTTTTTTTGTATATGATTCACGGTTTGCTTTCAAGTTGGAAGTGGGGTTTTAGATTATTATTTCAATTAACGTTCAGGGATATTAAGTGTGTGAATGTGTTTGTATGTCTATTCCTTATCTCCTATGGCCTCGCCATAGCAGTGAGTAGCCCTAACAAGACACTTTCTAACACTCCTGGTAATTGACTTTTGTCAAATAGGAAGTTGAACACATACAATTTTTTTATTTCTAAAAATATTTTAATTAATTATAGAAAATGTTTAAAAGAATGTGTTAAGTGTGTATTGCTAGTATTTCTCTGATAAATATTCCTTTCTGAAATTTCTGAGACTGGAGTTTCTTTTGCGAAATTGCATGTAGAAATGCCTAATTGTCTCTAGGGACCTAAATATTCCCTTTTATTTTGTTTAATTCAATTTGTTGCACACCTTCCTGTTTTATATGTACCCTTAAAAAACAGAGCGTATTATTAGGATATCTGTTATCCTTGTTTTGGACATAAAACATACATATATTATTCTGGGGTTGGTTACTTTTCATGTTTTTCCATTTTTCCTTCATCTTTCCCATTTAAATTTTTACCGCTGAAACAGATTATTTATAAATTTGTTGAAATCTAGTTGTTCCTTGGGTACTTGGAACACGTTTTACATATATGAGCTTACTAAGTTAGCTTTTAGCGCAGTTTTTTTTTGGCTTTTCTTCGTAAAAAGAAAAGCTGGGTACTCACGCATGGTAATCTTTTGGAAGTTTGTTGATACTCACCATTCTAATGGTGGAGGGCTATTAATATCAAGAGACTTGTGATTTCATTGAGACTTATGATTTAATTGTTTTCTCAATTTCTTGTTTAAAAAGAATGCACTGAGCATATGTATGTACATTCATATATGTGTGTGTGTGTGTGTGTATGTTTACATTTTTATGTATATGTGTATTTGTATGTATCTTAATATTTGATTTGATACGTATAGTTTCCAATCCACAATTCAAAAATTAACTTAGTAATTCATAGTTTGAATGTTGACCAATATCACATATTAGGTTGAAGTTGAAGCCTATTTTAATTTTTATTTATTTTTGTCTCCTTGTTACATGTTTGCACTGCAGAACTGGTTACAACAAATTGCAGTAGACTATAAGATTCATAATTCTCTTGTTATGTTTTAAATTTTTGATAAACTCTCATTTATAACTGTTTATATCTTTTGTTTTTTAGGTTTGGTCCATATTTTTGCCAACCTGTAATTGCTGGATTAGGTGATGAAGACAAACCATTCATTTGCACAATGGACTGTATTGGAGCAAAGTAAGTGAAATAATTCTACACTACTGTGCATATTTTTTTGTAGAGGGACGTTGCTGGTTTGTGTAAATGCTTACAAATGTTAGTAATATGTAGTATAAATGTATAATGCTATTTCAGTGATAAGTATGTACCATTTACAGTTATGAGAAATGGTTTACATTTTTTTGTGCATTTGGCTGAAGGTCTGCTGTGAGACAAGCATCATCTGCATATTTGAACAATTTTGCTGACCTTTATTAGTTTCAGCTATACCTCCAGCTAAGCTACATGGAAATTGGACATATGAACTAATTTTAAAAATGTTTTGTTCTTCCAAGTTTCAATTGCCTAAAAATTGGTGATTTTCTATGCTATGATACAAAACAATTAAAAAAAATAAATGAGCAATTAGGGGCTTGTTTACTTCTGTTTCCATATTCTAGTTTTAATTACAAAACTATCATCTTGCTTTCAATCCATTTTCTAAGATTTGTAGCAGATAAAACAAAACACAAATTTATTTTCAGTGGTATTTGAAGACAGGAATGGATTGAAAACAAGATGACAATTTTGTAAATGAAAAGGGAAAACAGGAAACGAAAATAGAAGTAACGGGGCCCTATTAAAAGATAAAAGCAAGGTGTAGTTGGCAAAACAGCATGGCTTAAAAAATAAATGGAGATGGATCAAATTTGTGAAACTAGAAGCTAAAATTGTATACTCATCAATATGTATTATATGTTGCTACATTTTTTTAACAGAAATTCTCTTGTATTTGGTAGGTATGTTTCACGTAACACTTCCTTTGGATAAGATTAAGGGTTGGCTTATATTAAGTGAAAAGAACATTGCCTTTTTTTACACTAACAACTTTTTAAATAGAAGCTTTGCTCCATTTTTATTTTCTTTACTGTTATCTGTTTTAGTTTGCCCCAACGGATTCTTTATCCTCCATTAGTCTCTCTCTCTCTCTCTCTCTATCAGATGCCTACATCTTCTGTATCCTATAATCTGAATGTTATGGATTGTATGTTGTTTTGATGGTGCCTTTTATGCAATTCCTCTCTTGATTAAATATCCTTTTAAGTTGTATATTGGCATATGTACTATTTTTCTTGTGTGCAGGGAGCTTGCAAAAGATTTTGTTGTTTCTGGCACTGCATCTGAGTCTCTGTATGGTGCTTGTGAGGCGATGTTTAAGCCTGACATGGTTGGTCACTAAGATTAACTTGCTGTCTTTCTTGCCACTCTTTAATGTGATTATCAAATCAATGTAGTAATATTTTACTCTACTTTAACATGGATAATTTATTTCAATTGGCCCAGAGTACAATCCATTTATGGTACTCTTGTAGACAACATGATTCATATTAGGGTTGTTCTTGTCAGTTTAAGGAGAAAATCAGTTTGAGCCAATCAATTTTCATTGGTTTCAATTGGTTTGGGTTTTTCAAAAGAATAAAACAATACAATTTTGAGCCAAACCAACCCAATCAAGAACGAGTTGATTCGGTTTTGGTCAATTGGATCCAATTATATACAAATAATTTTGTCCTAAAATTTGTGCATAGTTTTATCATTAAAAGTGATAAACAATATTTTTGCATTGTAATTGGCTTAGACCAATAAAATAATAGCAAAATTAATAAAATTTTTGTGTAGTAATCTGCAAGACTGCATTGTGAAAGTATAGATGAAGAATCAAATCATCATAGGTTTTAAAGCTTAATAAGCTTGACTAATTATTGTGCAAGTAATTTTATGAGATATTTGTTTGGGACGGGAGGAAGTTTGTAGAAATACATAATAAGATAATTGCAAATGCAGAGATATATACTGGGTTACAAAACTTCAGCATTAGTGAAATGTCTAATAACTGTGGGGACAAAATTATTTGATGGAGCAAGATGTTTTATGGTGTGTTAGCCTGGGATTCAAATAGAAGTGACAAGGAATGCTTTGATAGTGCCTTGATTTTGCCATTTGGTTTCAGCATCAAAGTTTTCCACTGTCATACTTATGATTTAACATACAGGTTTTATAATATTCTCTCAATGTTTGTTAAAGAGACCCCAGCTTAATTTTCTTCTTGGTTTGTGATCATGACACAGGAACCGGAGGATTTGTTTGAGACCATCTCCCAAGCACTGCTAGCGTCCGTAGACCGTGATTGTTTAAGTGGTTGGGGAGGACATGTCTATCTTGTGTAAGCTTACAAACTCAAATTTTCTTAGAAATTTAGTATAAAGAACTTTATATGCTGTTGCAATTTCCTTGCCAGTGCTAGCACATTCCCATCGTACAAGCCACTGGCAGGGATTTGTGACTTTTGCATCTGCATGAAATAGTTTTGGCAAGAAGGCAAGATTAAACAAATCCTGAGTAGGGAACTTCCACAGGCTATTAGTTATCTGTTCATTTTTCTGAACTGTGTGATTAGAACCTTGGGAGAATCAAATTACAAAAAGGTATTTGTTGCAGTTGAAGAATCCCGAGCTATGTAAATCCCCTACTAAAATCTCATACTTCCAATGTTGGACTTAAGCCCCAATACCCATGCAGCTTGGCTGTGCTCTAGTTCTTGTTTAGTTCTGCCTCCAGGCAAAACACTACAATGGTCGGCCTCACCACCCATGCATCCTGTCTGCAGGTGAGAGGAGACATGGTGGAAGGTGCGGATACCATTTTAATAGGCACAAACGGAGTTGATGCAGAATATAGATTTGAACTTGAATTTCTGATAAAACTCGAGAAGTATCCTTGGTACCAAGGCTACAATGATTGGAGAGTGTTTAGAAAGTGGGTTTAAGCCTAACCCAATCTTATAAAGCTAACTTGTAAGAGGTTTGAATCCAGTTATATATCATCATTTGATGATATCTATACTTGACAGAGATTTTGACAGAGTTTTCTTGTAGAAATAGAGTAAAATACCTCTCTCTTTCCTTCTATGATTCCCACATCTCCCTCCTCCACTCCCCCCTATTGCCAGTCATTTATGTTATTTCTTCCTCCGCATCTTTTACCACCTGTTTATTTTTCTCACATACTCAGCCTTGCACCATAGACCCAATAGTCACATTTCCCTTTCTTTCTACCTTTCCTTCTCTTCAGATTGCTATAATTACTTCGAAAGAAAAACTTGCAACACTTTATTTGTTACCCAAAATATGTCTTACATCCTCTTTTTATTTTACATCTATAGTTTTATTCTTCCTTGAAATTAGGACATTTAAGTTTGATTTTATGCCTGCTCATTTATTCCAAAGGCTTATTGGTATGTTGTTTTGTGTTATGCAGTACACCAACTGAAGTAAAGGAAAGGATTTTGAAGGGAAGGATGGATTAACTTATAACCCAACTGGGTTTCTGGTTAGTTTGGAGCTGAATGCAATGGCATTTACCATCCTTTGTTAAAGAGTACTTTGTTATTGTGGCATTAGTTAAAATGTACCCTGAATTTTTTTTTTATAGAGTTTTCATTCGTTCTATATTTAGATTACGAGTGAAAGGAGGTTCTTGAATTGGGCATATTGTGAATTCTATTGGAATGTGTTTCAGTGCAGACAGGCTCGAATGGTACAAGAATTGCCTCATCTATTTCCCTCCCGTTTATTTTCTATTTTGCAGTTCTCCGATAATTGATTTCGAGAAATGATTGTCTTTTTCAAAAAAAATTCTCCATAACGCTAATTGGGAGCAATGATTATTTTTAAACTTTATTTTAATGCATTATCTGGTGAAGCCTTGACAAACCACGTTTTACCTCCTTGACTCCCTCATGGCTTTTTTGACTTTTTTTAAATTGGTTTCGTTGTCCTTAAGATGAAATTAGAAATTAAGCCTTTATTTCTTATTATTGGATTTCAGGTTTTTCTATTTTGACTTGTTTTTATTTTATTTTATTTTTTAAAAATAATTATAATTATAAATTAATTTTAATAATTTTATATAAATAAATATTTATAATTTATTAATTATTATTAAGTATATATTTTAATTTATTATATTTATATTAAAATATGCATATAAAAAATGTTTCATATTTTTTATATGAATATAAAGTTATTATTATTATATATTATAATATTATATTTAAATATTTGTTATAAATTAATTATTTTTTAAGTTGTTATTTTAAAGTGTTAATAAATATATAATTTATAAGAAGATATTTAATAAGTTAATTTTTATTTAATTAATATAAAGTAATAAAAGTTTTAATTATTATTTTTTAATATTTTAAAATATAATTATTTTATTAATATAAAATTTAATATATGATCAATATAAATAATAAAATAATATTAATATTTTTAAAATTGATGTATAATATCTTAAAAAAACATTGTGTTTATTAAAATAAAAAAATGATAAAATTAAATTGATTAAAAAGATTAAAAAAGTGTAAATAATAAAAGATGAGAAAAAAATTAATGTAATCAATTTATTGATGGAAGAGATTGAAAATAATAAAAGAATAAAAAAATTAAAAATAAAAATTATAAAATATAAAAAAATAATTTTATATATAATATAAAAATAAAAATAAAAATTTTAAAAAAATTAATAATTCAAATATAAAGTTAAAGTTGAGAAAATTTCGGAATTTAACTCGTAAGATATTTTAGGGGTAGGTAGCATAGTTTCCTAGCTGCCATATTCGGATAGCTTTATGGAGTGTTTTTGATAAACAAGTTTGGAAGGGGTCTACAACATATCACTTAATCAACTTAAGACACAGTGTTTTAGAAACTCAAAAAAACACAATTATCAGAACATAAATTTCCAAAAAAAAAATGATTAGCCATATAAAAAAGATTAAATAATTTGTTTGGGTAATAAGAGAGTGATAATAAGAATGTTTGTTTCTAAACATAAATTATGGAAGTATTTGAATACAACATCCAAGTACAAATTTTCTTATAGTAGTTTAGGATTTTCGGTCAACCTCTCTTAAAATATACCATTTCTCTCATTATAAATACACAATATTGAAAAAAAATCAAAACAAATAAAATTATATTGTCATTAATCTCTTAGTGTTAAATTTTATTCGTATTTATCGTCTATAATTTTTTTTTCTTTAGTTAATTTTTCTACAATGACCATAGAGTCTTGAAACCAAGAAAATTAATTTCATACCAATTTTTTTCATAAAATTTGATAATGAGTTCTTGTGGTTTCTTGCTTTATTTTGTGTTTGTCTTTTAATTAAATTGAATATATATGATCATTCAATTATATATTCTACTTTTTTTAATTTTATGTTTTGTTTAAAATGAGTTTCATACTCATTTAGTAATTGGTCGTAAATTTTTGTGATGTAAATAGTTCACTCCTATTCTTATATTATTATAAAATTACATATATAAAGATTATATTTTCATGATTATTTTGATACTTTTCAGAATTTCAAACTCAATTTATAAAACTATATTTATTATGACGTGATTAAAAGGATGATCTGGTATAATGTAACTAAATGGTCCAAATGTAATTAAAAGAAATTAATGATTCAGTTTTTTAAATTATTTATAATTTTTTTAATATTTTAATATGATTTATAATTTTTTTTCTAATGAAGGTCTCTGTTAAACAATAAATTAATGAGTCAATTTTAATTTAATTGAAAAAATTATATTAATCTATCAATATCAAAATAATTAATTATAAAAATATTTACATAAAAAATATTTTAAATTTAAGATATATTAATAAAATTATTTATTATTTTAAATATAATAATTTAATATATAAATTATACGAGAATAAATTTATTTATTATTAAAATAAAAAATAAAATTTACTTTTTTTATTATCATTCATTTTTTTAATATAATAATCTAAAAATTTATCTCAAGTCAATATTATAAACTTATTATTATATTTATTTATTTTAAATAATTATTTATCAAATTTATTTATAATATATGTATATTTAATAAAATAATATTTTTTTATTTTTTATTTTAAAAATATTATTATTTTATAAAATCAACTTATATATATTTATATAAAAAATCTATTTAAATCATAAGTCCAATTAAAATTAATTTAATTCGATTTATATTATTTAATATAATTTATTTTTCAAACATTTTGAATCACCACCAACTAAAACTATACGGATATAGGGGCACTCCAAACAACATCCATTGGAATTTGCAGCAACATGACAAGGGAACATTGTTTCTATGCTAGTCACAAATCACAACGTTGTCGAAGTTTTTATATATATATTAGTCTCAATAATTATTATAAATATCAATAGTTTTGAACTATATAATAATTTATAATTAAAGAACAATATAATATATTTTAATTAAATTTAAATATGGAAGCAAACAAGAACCAAATTACTTCAATAATTTAACTTGCTATATATATAGAATCACAAGTTGAGGTAATTAATTACCTGTAATTGGTAGATGATAACTTGAATTTTAGAATAAGGTATATTGCAACTTATGGATAATGTTTTGCTATATTGCTTTGCACTGAAGCTGCATATCCAAAAGAAGAAAAGTTAATGGAGATATCAGAAAGGAATAGTTAAGAATCTGGAATATGCATGAAAACGGTTTCCTATTGCTTGACATGTAAGTTTTGTTCATCTTCAAACAAATTTTCCAAATATCTGATGCTTTCATTCATCTCCTCAAATACCTCTATCATATTCTTCTCTTCCCAAATCCCAACTCATCAATTCTTTACGCTAATCATCCCTTCTTCACCTTCCATGGATCAACGTGATCAAGAAGGCAAACAACCATCCCAGAAAACCCCATCACAGAATCACCTTGACCCAGTTGATAGTTCTGACATTTTTGCTCCACAAAATGGCTTTCAAGAGCAAAGTGACACATTCACAACGTTTGCATCGTTTGAAAGTGGAACTGAGAGCGAGTCCTCTTTTGATGACCACGACGACAGTTCTGACTTTTTCCTGAGCCAAGAGTTTGAATCCGAACTTCAGTTTCCTGAGAGTGAAGGAAGCAATGATGATGATGACAGTGATAGTGATGAGGAAATGGAAGAGGATGAGATCGATGTGGATGAGTTGACCTACGAGGAGTTGATTGAGTTGGGAGATTTCATAGGACAAGAGAAGAGAGGGTTATCAGCAAATGAAATTTGTTCATGCTTGCATTCTCACACCTTCCATTCTGCTGAAAGCAAAAGTGGAATCGATCTTTGTGTGATTTGCCAGGTTGAATATGAAGAGGGTGAAGCATTGGTGGCAATTCAGTGTGAGCACCCTTATCATTCAGATTGCATAAGCAAGTGGCTTCAAATTAAGAAGGTTTGTCCTATATGTAACACTGAAATTTCTGCTCCAAAGATGGTTAATTAAGAATACTTGCATTTTAGATAGCCTTAATTTGTTTCATCTGAATTTGAATGAAAATAGTTGGAGAAATAAAAGCTGCACTGAAGCTTTGTAACATTGTACATTGCAAAAGTTGATGTTAACATATAAAAATGATTGAAGATCAAATCATGCTTTGTAATTTCATTTGCTTACGCAAATAAATCAGGTGGTAGATAAAAAAACAGTGCAACAAACACATTGAAACAAGATTAATTTTGCTTGAGAAATTATATATTTAATTAATTATTTAATGTGGGGCTAGAGTTCAGTTGTCTTTTACATTTTGAAAAACAGTTTAATTATTCATATAAAATTCTTCAAATAATTTTTTTAGTTTTATACTTATATTATTTTATTTATACATGGCATTTTATTTTTTTATGTAACGCTTTTAGTTTCTTTTATTTTCTACATATTATTTTAACATTATAATTTCTATAAACATGATTAAAGAAAATTAAGAAAGTAATTATTTTTAAATATAAAAATTTTAAAATAATTTATCACCTATAAATAAGTAATTATAACTTTAAAAATGTTCCAAATGTTCTCACATATTACTCCACCCACTTCAAATATAAAATTATGATAGCAAAACAAATAATACTCTTCAAAAGAGACTAGTGATGTGTATGTGTTTGACATGATAGTTATAAATATCCTAATCTTCATGTTTCAAAATAAAGTTTCAATTTGGTGTGACTTGTAATGAATATATTGTTAAGAGTATCCGTACATCTTAATTCCAAGTTAAAAACAATCACATTAATTACACACTTTAATAAAATCAATACCCACTTAACATAACATTAATTTGTATTTTTTTTATTATTATTATTAAATATGATACATCATGTCACCTTTATTACTAAAATCCAAATTGTTGGATACACATTGCTTTCACATTTTTATAGTGATTTTTGGTGGCATGAATAATGGAGGTTAGAAGAAGTTTCATCATTGTTGGGGCATGTCATGCTGCAACTTGTCAATATAATATTAATTTGAAAAAAAATTATATATATATATATATATATATATATGTAAGGACACAAAGAGACAAAAAAAGAAAATAGGATGCTGTTAGAAGCCTCTTTCCACATTATGTTTTTAAAATCTTATTTAAATAAGAAAAATAAAATATTTTTAAACATAAATTATTTTTTAATATATTTATATATATTAACAAAATTAAAAGAAGTATTTATAATATTAATACATATATTTTCATTTATAAAAATTAATTTCATTTATTTTAAAAATATTTTTTACATAAATATGCCATAATTGAAAATATAAAATAATATTAATTCAATGATTGCGCCTGGTGCAACGTGCATTAGGGTAAATTGTGGCAGTTAACAAGTTAACATGCGTCAATTCCAACTGTTTGACCTTTTCCTAGTGGCTAAAACAAGACAAGTTATTAGGCTTAGGGTTTATATGGGAAAATATTAATCATATATTTTTATTAATTTGTGTAGCATCATGTAATAAATTTCGCGCCAAATAGAATAATTTGTGAGACTATCAAAATTTTATTTCAGTTAATCTTTTATTTATACAAATTATTGTTTTTTTTAAGAAAAAACACATTCTGATATAAAATTAAGTATTATATATGAAAAAAATATTCATTTTAAAATATTTATTTATTGTGATTTTATTTTAAAAATATTTTTTATTAACAAAATTATAACGAGTTATAATATCAAAACAAATAAAAGTATAACATTATTTACTTTAACAATATTTTTATAATATAATTAATATTAAAGTATTTTTTTTATAAATAATACTTTGTTCGAAATGATAATTTATCCTATCTTAATTTTTAGGAAATGGATAACTAATGATCTTATTTTGTTAATTTTTTTTTCTTTCTTTCAAGAAATATTTCTAAAACATTTTCATTAAAAATAAAAAAATTGTATAAAATATTCTTATATTTTGTAAGATCAACAAATATTAGAAACATATAATCTATTTGTAAGTTCTTATAATATTTTGAAAAGACAAAAATTTATCATAAGTTGCTTTCTAGATTCATCTTCACTCAAATAATCAATAAAAAATAATATTTTTTGAACTTAAAATAACTCTTTCATTATTTCAAAACGTTATGACAAAAATTTGAGTTTATATTAAACAAAATTATCATTTATATAAATGATATTCTTTATAGAATGATGGATTAATTATCATTTAAATCAAAATAATTATATTTTTAAAAATATTTTTAAATTTTAAATTATATTCAATAATTGATTTGTTAAAACATTTTTTTAAACATTTTGTGGGTTGGGTTGGGATTGAAGAATGAAATTGAAGTGTAGAAAAAAATGAAAAATAAGATTGTTTTGATTAAGGAAAAAAATAGAAAGGAAAAAAAAATAAAAACATTGTAATCGATAAAATTAATTTGATTAATTAAAATATTATTTTATTAATTTTAAATAAATTTATTAATTATTTTAATATTTATATTTAATTATTTATTATTATAATAATTAAAAAATTAAAAGAAAATATTTTTTTTGAATGACGCATGATGATGCAAAGAAATATAATCCATTATATCTCATGTTGTACACTTTCCTCGCTTATAAGAGAAGAAAAAAATAGTAATTTCTTTTACTGTTCAACGTTTTTCTTATTTTCTTTGTAAATCAGTTCGTGTTGTCTGTTTCCGCCATATCCAAACTTACACATAAATTTATAGTTATTAAATAAGTAATTTTTTAACTACTTTTTAAAAATAATTCCTTAAAATTATTTTTTAAGAATAAAAACAAAAATAAATAAATAAATAATTTAAAAATATTTGAAACACCATAATCGAATGATTTAATTCTAAAATTATGTAAAGACGGTAATTTATTTATTTTAACTTGGTGAAAAAAATAAAAGAATTATAAATATATAAAATCTTCATTTATATATATATATATATATATATATATATATATATATATAAAAGATTCTGATGACAAATATATAATATCTTCCATAGGTCACTTTTAAAAAGAAAGTATTCTTTTTCTAAAAGCATACCAAATTTTTAGTTCTTAAGTCTAAAGTACTTTTCAGCTTAAAAAAAAATCCCTTGAAAAATAAAATCAATTATGACATAGGAATCAATTAAATTAAAACTATAATATATGTTATTAAAATTAAAATATAAAATAACATTTCTTATTTGAATAATATTTATAAATTAGATATGTATGATTATTTTTAAAGTTAAACGTAAAAACAAATAAAAAAATAAATTAAATTATGAACATCATAATTAATTATACATAATAGTTTTGTAATATTTTTTATTGAATAATTATTTTATTATAATATATTTTAATAAATTTATAATAAAATTATTCAAATTAGATTATAAAAATATTAATTTTGTTTGGTTAAATTTGTAAAATAAAAATCGAACCAAAAATTTTAAATTTATATTTGATTATATAATTTTTTTAAATTTTCTAAATAAAAAAATTAAAATATTTAGAGTATATCTATAAAATTATGCTGCTACTCTTATATATATATATATATATATATATATATATATATATATATATTATAGGTCTTGGGATTAGTTATTGGTAATGATTAAATAAAAAATGATTTATAGACAGTGATAAATTATAAAGAGATAGATGGGTGAGAAGGCTCAGCTTTTGTGACGGCTAGCACCCATTTTGATTCATTATCCTTTGAAAAGTTATGTGTTGTTTTCTGAAGTGGATTGTTTGTGGACAGACAATTCCTATTCTTGTCTTGCCCAATCCCCTTTCGCGTGACTCACTTTTCATCAAGTTTCACGTTCCATAGCACAACTTGAACCAATCAAACCAAACATGTTCAATTCATTTGGACATTATCCAACAAAAATAAATAAAGTGAGAATTAAAGAAACTTACTATCAAAGATCAAACCAAACCACTATAGTTATTAGCTATTATGGGAAGTTGAGTGGAGTTATTAGTGCTTGCGTTCTTCCTCTTAAACTTTATTAATATACTGTCTTATTTTTTTCCTCCAATCATACCTTTCCTTCAATCAAGTTACTTACTCATTTGGTTAAAGGTGTTTTCCACTATTTTAACATGAAATTAAAATAGTTTATTGGGAAGGTTTTTTTCTCAACAGGAATTCAAAAGAGGAAGGGCTTATTAACTTTGTGTCTCATGAAAGTTTACATTGAAGACGGTTGAATTCTTAATTAGTTTTTTAAAAAATATAAAGAAAAAAATTACATTTATTCCAATATTTTGGTTTTGGTATGTAAAAATATTAAATTTTTGTAATTTCTTTAAGATTCTAATATAAAATCAATTTACAGTATATAAAGTAGTCTAATAGGTATTTAAATCATATAAAATGACATGAGACAGACGACGTGAGACTTTCAATATGTCCTATCTAACGAAGCCTCTTAAACTAGACCTTGAATTACAAAAAAAGGAAAACTTTTGACCCAAAACAACAATCAGAAAGAAGTTAGACTTTAGTTCGATACTATGTTAAGGTGTCAACATAAGAATAATAGACAATATTTAGAGTAACCTAATAGGTATTTAAACTATACCAAATAATATGAGGTAAACGACGTGAGACTTCCAACATATCTACTTTCAAATTTATTAAAAACAATTTTATTTATTTAATTATCTTATTATATATTATTTTATTAATTATCTTTTATTATTTTATATAAAATCTTATATAAGTAATTATCTTTTGGACTATTATTATCTTTTAGGTCTTATATAAGGAGATACACTCACGGAATAAATCTCACCTTATCACTTATTCTCAAATATACTACTCTTTTGTCTGAATGTTGACTTGAGCGTCACAATGCTGCAAGTAAGTATCTACTTTTCAAAGGTAGTTATTTTTAATTTTCTTCAAGTTGCAACTCAAAATCTAATTTATCGATTTCTTTGTTGAGAAATTCAAGTATGAGTCTAAGTCTCACATTGAATAAGAATAAGAAAGTTGAACAACATATAAGGAAATAAAACCCATAACTCAATGCCTTAAGATTTTGTGTTGAGAATGGAATCAATCCCTTATGTTGGTTGAACTCATGTCTTATTGGTGTTTCCTCTCCCCGGTGAATCCCACCTCGAAAGACCCAACAACCAGATTGAGAGTGGTGTCAATCCCTTACGTGGGTTGAAGAGAGTGGTCTTTGTATCGAAATTCTTTGTATTCGAAAGTCTTTCTAACGATACATGGAAGAACCACTAGTGAGCTTGAGGGGAGATTGTTGGGTAATCCAAGTGTGAGTCTAAGTTCCACATTGAGTAAAAATGAGAAGGTTGGGCAACATATAAGGAAGTATGATCTATAACTCAATACCTTAAGATTTTAGGTTGAGAATGATATTAATCTCTTATGTGGGTTAAGCTCATGTCTTATTGGTGTTGTCTCTCACTGGTAAATCTCCCTTGAAAGACCCAACACTCTTCACACCCTCTTGCCGATTCACTAGTCCGGTAAGAATATTTCAAACCTCCTAAGCTCGAAGATTGTGTTCCTTTAGGTATAGTGGTCAAACGAGTTTAAGGTTAAGTTGATTATTTTATTATGTAGACGAGTAACATTCATTTTGAACATATTTATCCTATAAACCATTAATCGGTTAGACCGAGATATATTTGTGAGATTTACTCAATAAAATCTATTTATTTTTCACACAAAAATAACGGATCGAAAACTTTAGTAAAAGGAGAGAGAAACTCAATAGGACTCCTATTAGCCTCCGAGCTCAAGAAAATTATCTTGTGACAAAACAACCTCAAGTGATACTTCGAGAGGAGACTCCCCCTTCCCTTGAGCCAAAATAAAACTTCATTGATATGAAAAATGATTTACACTTATCATGTACATGTACTATAATTATAAAACTACAAATCATCTCATCCATAAATTGTGCAATTGTTAGTAAACTATACAAATGTTAGACTTGTGACTACGATTACAATCTTTAAGATGGAAATATTTATAACTTGTACACCTGAATAAGGTATGTATACTCGTGTGACCCCGAATAAGGTAGATATAGGTTTAATAACTCAAACACCTAGGTAAGGTATGTATAACTCTTGTAATCCTAAGTAAGGTAGATGCAGATTTTGATAACTTGTATACTTAAGTAAGATATGTATAATTCGTATAACTTCGTAAGTTAGATATAGGCTTTGATAACTTGTATACTTGAATAAGGTATGTATAACTCGTGTGACCTGAGTAAGATATGTATAACTCATGTAACCCCGAGTAAGGTAGATACAAGTTTTGATAGCTCGTATACTTGAGTAAGATATGTATAACTCATGTGACCCTATATAAGGTATAACTTTCATAATTTGTGTGATCCCGAGTAAGATATAACTTTTATAAGTCGTGTGAATCAAGTAAGATACAATTTTTTATACTCGTGTGACCTCGACTAAGATATAACTTTTATACTAGTGTGATTCCAAGTAAGGTACAACTTTTATATTCGTGTGATCCTGAGTAAGGTACAACTTTTATACTTGTGTAATCCTAAGTAAGGTATAATTTTTATACTAGTATGACCCCAAGTGTGGTACAACTTTTATATTCGTGTGATCTTGAGTAAGGTACAATTTTTATACTCGTGTAACCCTAAGTAAGGTACAATTTTTATACTTGTGTAATTCCGAGTAAGGTATAATGTATGTAATTTTTACAACTCTGAGTCGCTGCGAACGAAGTATGTAAGAGAAACAGATCGGATGACTTCGTTGATTATATCTTTGACTCATTATCACTGGTCGGTTGTTTACTTATAATTCTGATTAAAATGACAAAACTTGGTGGTATCAGAAGAGGCCAAAGATGGTATATGTTGTGGTGCACAAACTAATTTCAGTTTGAAAGCCTCTTGTAATATGTGTTCTTTACTAGCATGTAGAGGAGTGTATTTTTCAAACTTGGCTACCCTAGGTTTTTTAGAGACTTGGGCAAAAAATGACCAACTTTTGGTAACTTTTTTATCTTTATACCTGACATTATTATCCTTCATGTAGATATAATTAGCCGCTTGGGCATTAAGCTCGTCAAAGGATCTCAATAGAAAGGTGAAACTGAAAGCAATGAGGGGGAGATTGATGGAAATGTCCCTACATTTTCAAGAGATGATTTTGATGATGATTCAAGTTAACTACATTCAAGTCAACACCATTCAAGATGAATTGAATTAAGGACATCAAGATGAATTAATGATAAGCTGAATTAAAGACGTTGGTGACAATGTGAAACATTTCCTTACATGCCCAAGATATAATTTTGATAAAGATGATGATTCAAGCAAGCACAAGATGATTCCTGAAGACTAGATAGAATCTTAGAATAATGGATATGGAGTTACAAGTTGATGAAATGATATTATGCATAAACCTCCAAAGTACAAGTGTGATAAAATTTTATAACATGATATTTTTCACTGTCATAATTAATTATGATGCATCAAAAATAGAAAAATGATTTTATCTATCATAATTGATTATACTGGTAACATAATCAATTATGGCAATTCAAATTTGAAAAATATATCCGTTTTGAAGAATAAATATTTTTGGATACATCCTGATTTTCTCTATGATATTATTAATGACCAACGACTATTTTCTGATACTATTTTTCTATTTAATTAAGTTTTGATGGAAAATAAAATATACACAATTACAGAATTCGAAAAAATAATTTACATTCAAACAGTTTTGAGAAAAGAATTTTGAACAAGGCAACAGAGATATTTTACATGTTTTGAGTAAACCCCCTTCACCATTGCCACAAAGATATTTTACCAAAACTCTCTTCTCCATTGCCTATTGTGCTTTCATTGTTAATCACACTTGTTCTTGGAGGCTGACATTCTACAGGTTTCTACAATTTCTTGTCTCCATTACCCAGGTGTGACTGTTTTTATTTTATTATCTTCATCCTTTGTGAGCTTAAGTGCTTAATTGTTAAATTCACTATTTAGGGTTTAAGTAGTCATTGTCATTCTGTTGTATTTTTTTTTTTGGGTTTCGTGTATGGAAACTATTCATTCCTTTGATTTGTTCAGGAAGATTTTTTCATCCTTTGATTTGTTCAGAGGAGGTGTTCATCCCTAGTGGGTTTCTAGGGAGATGTTAATCCTTAGTGGGATTCTAAGGAGCTGTGTTCATCCTTTGATTTGTTCAGAGGAGGTGTTCATCCCTAGTGAGATTCTAGGGAGGTGTTCATCCTTAGTGAGTTTTTATGGAGGTGATTGTCTTTTAAATTAATTTACTTTTTGTTGAGTTGATTGTAATTTGTGAACTGAATTTAAAAGATAGTGAATTGGGGTCACTCTTGTGTTAAGAGTTGACTGGGAACTGGATGTAGGATTTACTATACCCGAACCAGTATAAACTGTTTGCTTTTCTTTTTCCCTTATCCATTTTTTACTGTATTACTCTCCTTACACCTTTTATTTTCATCTCTATCTTTCTCTATCTTGTTGATATTTATCTCTCTGATTATATCGCTTCCATTTTATCTTTGTTCAATTTGATAATTAAAATTGAATTAATAAATATTGGACATCTTAAAATAAATTTTTAATTTGACATCTATTTTAATTTGTACATCTATTCACCCCCTCTAGATATCATTTGTCTAACAGAAACAACTATCTATCAAAGGTATCATCTGTAGAACAACTTGTATTGCGTGAAAGGTAACGATCGAGTGTAAATTCAGTATAAAATTTGATACTTTCACAAATCACTCCTTGAAACTGTGAATGGATTCACCCTTGTCTTGTTTCACATTTTCTAAAGCCACAAATGTGGCTTTGTACATATTACTACTTGTGAACCTAACTCGAAACCTCTATGCTAACATGTATTATGAATCAATGAGTTATAGTGGTAAAGTTGTACATTGTAAGACCGATCCTTGTAACATAGTGGAAAATATTCGGCATAAGATTGCTCCATTATTGTTATACAAATTTATCTATGCTTTGTACATTGTTAAATGGACATCTAGATCTGTCAAGCCATCATACTTTTCCAGCATGAATGGTTCCCTATTAGTTGGAATGAGAGTTTCCATGATTCTTGGAATGAATGAATGAAGGTTATTCTCTTTGCATATTTCAATTCTTCATGTATGCTTTTAAGAGTGCGTAGGATGATGTTGAGGTGAGACTTCACCTGTAAGTTATTAACGAGAACTCCAAGGTGGGAGTTCAACCATTGCTTTATTAGTGTGTTCTCGTCAAGTATTCTCCCTTGACTAGTTCCTTACTACTTGACTTGGTAGCTTAACATTGTATCTGAAAAGATTTTCCAATCTGTGTTTAGGTTGACTTTTTGTTTTTTCTTATTTTGGATTATCATGTGTGTTTTGATGGTCGACACCAATGATGGTTAGGTTCACGCTTAACCCGATGTAGTATCTTCTAATTGTAAATTCGACTTGCTTGATCGAGATAATTTAATGAGGATGTTTATTTCATTTTGTAAAGTTTTGAGGTTGACTCGATATTATTTTAAACTAATTTCAAATCTTTTATTATTTTTTATTAAATTTGCATAGTTTAACATTGCAATACTTTTGCATATTTTTTATCTCTTTATGATTTCTTTATTGACATTCATCTATATGTTTCTCGAGATCATTTGATATTATCGTTTGAATATGATATCGTTTACCTCCAAATTAGGATCATGGAAAAGATCTCGGGGTCATTTTACCGACCCACATCGATTAATAAAGATCGGTAAAAATGTGTGAAGAAATTGGTGGATCAAATATCAAGTTGTGACTTTAAAAATGTTGAAAATAGTTTCATTTAAAAATACCTATAAAAAAATACGCTCATATGGTTAAGTCAATTTTTAAACAAGAGACTAATGTATTTAAGAATAAGTAAGGAGATGAAATTTATTCTCCGATTAAATTTTTTTATATAGAATTAAAAAATAAGTAAAAAAATAATTGATATAAATATTATATAAAATAATATATATATATATATATATATATATATAATAATAATTAATAAGATAATATTAAATAAATAAAATTATTTTAATTGATACGACCGAGTAGATACAATTATAAAATTATTTTTTTGTTAAATTGGAGATCAATGCTTTCCTATCTTTTTTTCATATGTAGATATAAAAATATCAAACATATAATCACATGTAGGTTTAAGAGACAAGATTATGAAACACAACAACCTAAAATATGAAAACACAGCTGAAGTCGCTTTCCTCACACATTTATCGATCATGGACTTTGCATAGGTCTTGCCTAACATCACTTAATGTGTGGACTATAATAATTGGTGATGGGAGATTTAAAAGGCTTGACGAGAAATTTATTTTAAGACTAAGACCTACCCTTAATATTTTAAGGGTCACATTAATTACTCACTTTCTAATTAAATTTTATATTTTAAAACCTTTAACATTTTATATTTAAGGTCATCTTCAAGTTAATTCGAAAATTACAAAAAAAAAGAAGAATTAAATAATTTTTATCTCTCCCTCTCTCTCTCTCTATATATATATAAATATACAAGCTTTAAACATTTATAAAAAAATATTAAATTCATCATTTTAATAAACTAACATTAACTTATAGATAAGTTATTTCTTATTCTTAAACTACTTACATAAAATTTCATTAAAAAAATTATATTTTTATTTAACACATCAAACTAATAATATATTTTTGTACTCAGTCACTATATTATTTATATGAAATAAAACAAACACTATGTTTTTATACGTATTAAACTTAATCAGGAAATCCAATGAATTTGATGATTATATATTAACAAAAAAATTATAAATATATAATCTTGTGTAAAACGTCAAGTTTTGGGTGAGTGAACTTATTAAGTGATTATGGTTAGAGATTTATATAATCAGTCTTGGATATGATTATTTGGATAGTAGTTTAAGGTGAAGAAATTAAATTTAATATATTTCGAGAATGAATTTGTGTTATATTTTTAAAACATAATATTTTTTTATATAATGTCATATATTATGACATAATATTATACTTGTATGATTAAATAAATGATTTCACCGAAATCTCGAATTAAATGAAAAAAGTTGTGACAACCCATTACACAATAAAATCCGTACAGGAGAAAATGAAGAATAACAAGACAGAAGGACACTTGTAGGATAACCACTGCCACGTAAGGGTGTACGTGTCTCTATCGCAGGTCAATGCTTATCTTATTATATTATTATTACAAATGTAAACATCTATTTATTATAATAAAATATTTATACTTGAAGTTCAGTAAAATGAACAAAAAAAAGAAAAAAATATAATTTAGGTGTTGACCATCAAAATATATTGTACTACAAAGAACTGTGTAGAACAGTATGTAAGTAAGGAGTGCACAAATTAGAAATGACACGTCAGAATGACGTGCCTATCTTATCTATGGTTCAATTTTCACCAACCATTTGTAAGTAATAAAATCTTCATCACCTTTCTCGAATTATGTTTTTAAAAGATTTGAAACTATTACAAACTTTCTATTTTTCCACGTATCAATACTACGGGCTAAATATCAAGTTCATTTAAATATGTAAGGATGATTTAGTCTTTTGAATATACTTTATATTTATATTTAGTAAGCATTTTAAAACATTAAAAAAATAAAAATTTTACCTATGCATTGATGATATAATACGATAAAATTACAATCGTGCCCGGAGACAATGCGCATCCCTAGGAAAAACAAAGGGGTAGGTCTGAACCGACAACAGACACGGCGCCCCATTCCAAACAATGTCGTAAGCAGTGACTAAACCCTTTCCTGTGACTTCTCGACACGCACGCACCACACTTACATGCTCGACACGTGTCCTTCCTCTCACCACCCCAACCCCAAACCCTACCCTTTCCTCACCTTATAAATGCCCCTCTCTCCCTCTCGCTCCAACTTTCAAACGCCGCCACCATAGTTTCCCAATTCTCTCCCTCCACAACAACAACAATGGCCGCCGCACCTCAGCTTCACTTTCCCCCAGGATTCAGATTCCACCCCACAGACGAAGAACTCATCGTTCATTACCTCTGTCGCAAGTGCATCAACCAACAAATCGCCGTTCCCATCATCGCCGAAATCGACCTCTACAAATACGACCCTTGGGACCTTCCAGGTCATTTTTATATTCAAATTACTTATTTAATTAGTATTTTATTTGTGAAATGGTTAATAATTCTTTTTTTTTTTACACAGGAATGGCGTTGTACGGAGAGAAAGAGTGGTATTTTTTCTCGCCGAGGGACCGGAAGTACCCCAACGGTTCCCGGCCGAACCGGTCCGCCGGAACCGGGTATTGGAAAGCAACCGGAGCGGATAAACCGATTGGTAAACCGAAGCCGGTTGGGATCAAGAAAGCGTTGGTGTTTTACGCTGGAAAAGCGCCCAAGGGAGAGAAAACAAACTGGATCATGCACGAGTATCGACTCGCCGACGTGGATCGTTCCGTTCGCAAAAAAAACAGCTTGAGGGTGGGTATATACCAATATACCCTTTTTATCCCTCTTCACTATGAAGGGCATAATAGCCATTTCTTAGAAAGAAATTACCTTTTATCCTTCGATAAATGGTACTGGTCCATTGGTTCGCACACCGAGAAGCTTCGGATAAAGATAACTCGATAAAGACGAATCACAAGAAAAGTAAAAAAAAAAATTAGGCCAACAAATTATTGGGATCTATTTATGGAAATTATTCGTTCTTATCTAGATAAAGTTGGGATATTAAAAATTAGTGAAAGTAATAAATAAATAATTAGATGAAAAATATGTGCACATGATTGATGAGGTAATTGGATGGTTGTGATTTTGCAGCTGGATGACTGGGTGCTCTGTCGCATATACAACAAGAAAGGCGCAATTGAGAAGCAGCCACCGCTCAAAATTGAGTGTTCCGAACTAGAGGACGAGAAACCGGCGATTGCGCCGCCGCTGGCGTCGACAGTGGCAGACTGCGTGTACTTCGAGGCGTCGGACTCAGTGCCACGGCTGCACATGACGGACTCGAGCTCCTCCGAGCAGGTGGTGTCGGCGGAGCTGGCGAGCGAGGTGCAGAGCGAGCCAAAGAGGAGCAACAACGAGTTGGCGTATTTCGTGGATGCCACTCTAGCGTCTCAGCTCGAGAGCGCGAATCAGATGTCGCCGCTGCAGGATATCTTCATGTACCTCTCGAAGCCATTCTGAACATAAAATTAGGCGCCCAGACGACGTCGTAAAACGCATGCATTGATTTTTGCAGTGGCTGCATCGAACGGAAGCATGATACCGAGTAATGGAAGCTCCATGCTCGTACGTGATATTATCGAAAAACGGGAAAAAAAATCTCATATGAACAATTGAACATGATGAATTATGAGTGTATTAAATTAATGAAATATTAATACATCATTAGCATTAATGTGGAGTTATTTAATGATACTTAGTTAATGATGTGTTAATAATTTATTGATTTAATACACTTAAATTGATGCATTGTTTTGTTGATATGAGGATTGGTATTTTGAGTGGGGAAGAATTGTAGAATTGAAAGGTTATGGGCACTTCAATGTTGTGCACCCACTATTGACCCAGTGACTGATGTAAATCCAACGGTGAATGTAGGGAAAGTAAATTCTATATATTATGCGTATATGATGTAGATGTGGTTATTGTGATATGCAACAAGGTATTTAAACTTGACTCTTCTACTAAACTTTTCCAGTGATCCATGACTCAAATAATAAGGGAGAAAGGAGTGCTGAAAGTAGATGGTGGGGTGTAAGAAGAAGGAAAAGTGTAGGGGGTGAGAAGAATTTTAAAATGGCGAGGTACGGGTAATAGTGTTATGAGAAAAAAAAAAAAAAGTTAATGGCCCAAATAGTTATGAGTTTCGCAAGGAAAACGATTTGTTTTTACGAAAGAGACAAATAACATGTCAAAATCTAAGCATGAATGATGGCAGTGTTCTGGGACTTGAATTGCTTTGAAAGAAAATTGTGTTTATACATTTTAAGAAAAATTTCAACATAGTAAAAAATACATTTCGTAGAACGACAATGAAATTAATCAAAAGGGGTTAACTGTTTGCATTTACTAATCAATTGTGAGTGATAATTAGTGTTCGATCGTCTGAAAATATACATAATATATATATCTATAAAAAAGAAGAACAGTGATTATATGTTTTGATTCATGATCTGATAAGACATTAAGATTGATGATCTCTCTAAACATATATACTATAAAACATGCATTCATGGGTGGTAATTAATAACAAGGGTCAAAATAGGTGCCCTGAGGCACATGCAGATGGAGCAATGGTAGATTCTGATGGATCCATTGAAACAGACCTGTGCTATAAACAATAATAATTCTCACTCTCTCACTCACTCACTTGTGAGTCCAAGCAAAGCATGTGTCATTTTCTTCACAACCATCCAAATTCAATCAATTCCTCGTCCCATCCTTTTAATATTAACCACGGTTCACACACACACACAACACCTCATGCATTCTCATCAACTCTCTCTCTCTCCTACATTTCTATTGTGTAGGCTCCACTTAACCCTGCTTCTCCAAATAATAGATCCACTCCACTAATAATACTGTAATTATTTCATTGTTAATTCAATCTTCTGTTAACTCTCTTTCTGGACTGTCTATATATAAGATTTCAAGTGGTATAAGAAGGATGATTTCTAATACAAGATACATATCCACTGATCTCATACAAAATGAGTAACAATTAACATTGTTAAGTCATTCACAACTGAGGTAATAAAAGGTACCATGCATGTGCAGCAATGAATTTGACAGTAACAGTTGAAAGTAAAAAGGAAAATATATAATTGGCATGTAGTTAGTTAGTTCCCACCAGAACAAGTACTCTCTTTCCTTTTGTCAGAGATAAATAGTTGTTGGAATGCCGATAGCATGCTGTCATAATAATGGTGGAATGAAAGTTTGACCGAAAAGGGTGCAGCTTGCATAGGATTTCAGACAAACAGAGGAAAGTTTGAACCCACCATGCTTCTGGGTACAATTCAAGTATAATAGTTTTGTGACTTTTGTTTTGCATGTTTCAATTCACTGCCATTGTTCCCAAGTACCCTTCAATGTCTTCCAATGTATTGCTGCGAATGTCCAATTTATGTGATTACAAATTAATGAGTTTTATATATTTTTATTTTTTTTACATAATTAATTGTTATAGCAAAATATTGGAATAAACTCGAAATTAGAGTACCAAATCTATTACATTAATAAAATCTTAATCATTTAATTATTATTAATTTATTGAAAATATAATATATTAAAAAAAACAGTACATAAACCCCTGTGAGAGATCTCTTATTATGAGAAGAGTTAGAAGTAATATGAGTACACAAGTAAATAGAGAAAAGTGAAAGTTTTTGAGTTTTTAAAAATTAAAAATAAACTAAAAAAAATTAAAAATTAGGTTTTTCAACAAATGAGTTTTTCAATTTTTAAAATTGTTTAAAAAAAACAGTAAACAAATAAGTCTTAATTTTGTTAACTTTGAAATTCTTTTAGTGACATGTGTAGTGGTAATAACGTAACTCAACAACGTTGTAATTATATAAATATTTTTTTATAGTTTATAAACTTAAAAAATAATCTTATAAATAACATGTAAGATAATTACTATAAAAATTAATAAACTTACATTATAAGATGTTTGATATTAATTATAAATAATTTTAATACAATCATTCAACACATTAAAAACATAAAACTATTTTATTTTATAAATTCATAATCATTACACTATTTTAACTCGTGCTTGACATTATTAGAAAACAATATTCTAAACAAAATATCTATACATAAAACCAATCCCTAAATACAAATTTGTAACAAATTATAATATAAAAATGGTATAGTTATAGTTTATAGAAAACCTATTATTTCCTAACTTGTTTTAAAATTAATTTTAGTTTATGAAAAAATATTTTATTTTTTTAATATTTTTCTTTCTTATAAATGTTTTGGAAAAATTTTATCAAAACGTACTCTTAATGTTTTAAAATTAAAAAAAAATATTTTATCTATAAAATTAAGCATGAGAACGGGGTGGCAGGTTTTGAAATAATTAAATACTAATAGTAAAAGCCAGAAAATGCACAAATCCCAAGCAAGAAAAAAAAATGGTTAAAATTGGACTGATAGTCATAGATGCAAGCAATAATAAGAAGGGCGACCCAACTGTCACTCACTCAGTCTTCAGTACAACCGGATTCTGCCACGTATTTTACCTCCTCAAATGCTACGTGCCGTCAAAACTCAAATCTAAACTATATTATTATTATTAAGAAAGTAAAATATGTTTTTTCATTTAATAAAAATAATAAATATTTATATTTAATATAACTAAATTATTTTATTTAGTTTTTATAAAATTTTAATTACTTTATTAAGATTTTAATAGTGACAATTGAAAAAAATATTAAGTAATATATAATTTTAATATTTTAAAAACTTGATTTTATGAAAAAATATAACTAATTGTAGATGTATAATATTAAAGTCATTATATTAATGAATTTTTTTTTCATAAATATTATTAAATAATATTTAAATCTACATATACAAAATAATGATTTATATAATATAAAATTAATAAATTTTAAATTATAGTAATTAAAAATTTAATAACATAATTAATAATTTAAAAATTAACTATTTTTTTTAATTTTATTAAACATAAGTATATTTAATAATTATTGTAAGAAAAACACTTATTGTTATTATTATTATTATTACAATAAATAAACAAATAATTCACTTATTAGTGAAAAACATTCACAAACAAGAAGAAGAAGAAAGAAAACCATGGAAAGTAAAGGAAAATACTGAGAAACATACGTACACACTCACTCTCTCACACACTCTCTCAGTTACTCTCTGTTCACGTTGTGCCTCCATTCCCATTGTTCTCGTTCAGCTTGTCCGCGTTTTTGTTTTCTGAATTTCGAGGTATAAATATGTGTGAGTAGTTAATTTTCTTGATTTTGAATTTTTGATTCGATTCGCTTCTTTCCTTGACACACTGTGCCCTAGCTTCTGTGGACGATCTGTGCTAGTTGGATCTGATTTTCTTCAATTGTTCCTTGTGAAGATCTGAGTTCCATTCAGCTTTTGATTTGTTCTTTTCTTTCGTGGGAATTTGAAGGGAATTGAGGATGTGGTGGGGTCGGATGTAGTGGAAGGAGGGAGGAGTTCTGCGGCATTTGCATTTCAGCAAGGTTACTTCTTTTGACTTTAACCGATCTTTTTTTTTTTTTGGCAGTGTATTTTTGATGTGTACGTTGTTTGCTCTGTAGTGTGCTGCGTTCTGAAATGTTTTGTGTAATATGTTTTCCAATAGCTATCTTGTTGCATTTGAGATTGCGGGAATTCCGGACAATTGCGACCGATGCGGCAACTGCGGTCACTCAAAACATCATGAAGTTGCAGCCAAAATCATAGCTGCGAATCCTTTTTTTGAAAACCTTGATTTCAATGTAAAATGTGGAACATTGGAACTGAAATAATGATTGGATGCTTTTGGATTTTGGATCACTTAGCCTTAATGTAAAATTTTGTTGATTGCATTTGGATTTGGTCTAGCTAGGGTGATATTGTTGATATTGCTGATGCAATTGGCACTGGGTTATTTGTTTTAAGGTAGATTTCTCCCTGGTAAGAATGTTTGTTTACGTGGATTGGTATTTTGGAATTTTTGGTTTTAATTTATAGAATGATTAAATTTTCAGGCAACAAGCAAGGAGAGTAAACTGGCGAATTGGTGCAAATGTCAAAGTCTCCCTCTCATGAACAGCGACAGTCCGTTTATTCTGCCTCTCTGCCTGGGTCAGTAATTTTGGTTTTTGTTCATCAGGAATTTATTGTCGACGAAAGTCTGATATAAAAACTACAAATAACATTAGTGATGAATTGGTGCTAAAAGTACTTTATGATCTGTTTTGGAAAGGAAAAATAAAAGTACAAGGACATGAAGAGAAAATAATAAGAAGGAAAAATAAAATATGTTTCTCTTGTAAAGCTAAAATTAGAATGTGCATAAGTCAAAATAAACTGTTGGAGAAACTAATACGAGTGAGTTTCTAGAAAGTAGCTTATGTATTCGCTAGTTTTAATTTACAAAAGAATTTTGTTTCATTTTTTTCTTATTATAAGTGCTGATGGTGAAATTTATCCAATAGAGCATTAATGTTCAACTGATGATTGGTTATGACTTATCTGAGGTTGGCATTACATCATACACTTGCTAATGTGAAAATAGATACTAACAAGTGGCCAATAAATATATATGCAGGGAACTTGAAGAGGCAATGGGAATGGATGATCCAGAATCTACAATGGCAACAGTTGCTAATTTTGTGGAGCAACTGCATGCCAACTTGTCATCACCAGTTGAGAAAGAAACTATTACAGCACGTTTGCTCTGTATTGCAAGGAGAAGAAAGGAGGCTAGAACACTCATTGGTTCTCATGCCCAAGCCATGCCATTGTTCATAAACATTCTGAGAAATGGAACCCCGCTTGCAAAAGTCAATGTTGCTTCCACTCTAAGTGTCCTGTGCAAAGATGAAGACCTGAGATTAAAAGTGCTACTTGGTGGTTGTATCCCACCATTATTGTCACTTTTAAATTATGAATCCACGGACACCAGGAAGGCAGCAGCTGAAGCAATATATGAAGTTTCCTCGGGTGGTCTTTCTGATGATCATGTTGGTATGAAAATTTTTGTTACAGAGGGTGTAGTTCCAACCTTATGGAATCAACTAAATCCAAAGAACAAGGAAGATAAAATTGTGGAGGGTTTCATTACTGGAGCATTAAGAAATCTTTGTGGTGACAAAGACGGCTACTGGAAAGCAACATTAGAAGCTGGAGGTGTGGATATCATAGTAGGGCTCTTGTCCTCCGATAATGCTGTTTCTCAGTCAAATGCAGCTTCTCTATTGGCACGTTTAATGCTGGCATTCAGTGATAGTATCCCCAAAGTAATAGATTCTGGAGCAGTCAAAGCTTTACTACAGCTTGTTGGTCCGGAAAATGACATTTCTGTTAGAGCTAGTGCTGCAGATGCCTTAGAGGCCCTCTCTTCAAAATCTACCAAGGCTAAAAAGGTCATCGTTAATGCAGATGGTATTCCAATCCTTATTGGAGCAATAGTTGCTCCTTCTAATGAGTGTATGCAAGGCGATGGTGGCCAGGCTCTACAAGAGCATGCAACTCAAGCTTTAGCCAATATTTGTGGTGGCATGTCTGCTTTAATACTATATCTTGGAGAACTTTCGCGCTCTCCTCACCTTGAAGCACCAGTCAGTGATATAATTGGGGCCCTTGCTTATACGCTAATGGTCTTTGAGGAAAAAATTGGTGTTGATGAGAAACATTTTGATGCAACTCAGGTAGAGGATATTCTAGTAGCTCTTTTAAAGCCTCGAGACAACAAATTGATTCAAGAGCGTGTTCTTGAGGCTATGGCTAGCCTTTACGGAAATATCTGTCTCTCAAAGTGGCTCATTCAGGCAGATTCAAAGAAGGTTCTTATTGGACTTATAACCATGGCTGCCACTGATGTGCAACAGTATCTGATACTTTCATTGACAACCTTGTGTTGTGATAAGATTGGAGTATGGGAGGCTATAAAAAAGAGAGAAGGTATCCAATTATTAATATCATTGCTTGGATTATCAAGTGAGCAGCATCAAGAGTACTCAGTTCAGCTGCTAGCAATCTTAACTGACCAGGTTGATGACAGCAAGTGGGCAATCACTGCTGCTGGAGGGATTCCTCCACTGGTGCAGTTGTTGGAAACAGGATCACAGAAAGCAAGAGAGGAAGCAGCAAATGTTCTTTGGAGTTTGTGCTGTCACAGTGAAGATATTCGTGCTTGTGTTGAAAGTGCTGGAGCCATCCCGGCATTTTTGTGGCTTCTGAAGAGTGGTGGACCAAAAGGGCAGAAAGCTTCTGCTATGGCGCTCACAAAGCTTGTCCGAATAGCTGATTCAGCCACAATTAATCAGCTATTAGCATTGCTCCTAGGTGATTCTCCAAGCTCGAAGGGCCACATAATCCGAGTTTTAGGTCATGTTCTTACTATGGCTTCACAGAATGATCTCCTTCAAAAGGGTTCTGCAGCTAATAAAGGCTTGAGATCTCTAGTTCAGGTCCTCAATTCATCGAATGAGGAAACCCAAGAATATGCAGCTTCGGTTCTAGCTGATTTGTTTATCACAAGACAAGACATCTGTGATAGTATTGCAACTGATGAGATTGTGCTTCCTTGCATGAAGCTTCTGACTAGCAAGACTCAAGTTGTTGCTACTCAATCAGCTCGAGCATTAAGTGCTCTGTCCCGTCCAACAAAGAACAAGGCTTCAAATAAAATGTCTTATATAGTTGAGGGTGATGTTGAGCCACTAATCAAGTTAGCTAAAACATCATCCGTTGATGCTGCTGAAACTGCTGTTGCTGCATTGGCCAATCTTCTCTTTGATCCTTTCATTGCTGCTGAGGCTCTAGCTGAAGATGTTGTTTCGGCTTTAACTAGAGTTCTAGCAGAAGGGACATTGGAAGGCAAACAAAATGCATCTCGTGCACTTCATCAATTATTGAAGCATTTTCCTGCAGGTGATGTTCTCAAGGGGAGTGCTCAATGTCGTTTCACTGTGCTTGCACTTGTTGATTCCTTAAGAGCTATGGATATGGATGGAACTGATGCTTCAGATGCTTTAGAAGTAATTGCACTGCTAGCGAGGACAAAACAGGGTGTCAGCTTCAATTACTCTCCATGGTCAGCTCTGGCTGAAATACCGCCAAGCTTAGAACTTCTTGTCTGCTGCCTGGCTGAGGGGTCTTCCCTTGTGCAAGAGAAGGCAATTAAAATTCTATCAAGACTTTGTGGCGATCAGCCAGTTGTTCTTGGTGATTTGTTATCGGCTAGTTCCAGATCCATTGGTTCATTGGCCAATAGAATAATGAACTCCTCATGTCTTGAAGTAAAAATTGGAGGGGCTGCCCTACTAATTTGTGCTGCAAAGGAGAAGAAACAGTTTGCAATGGATTCACTTGATGTATCTGGGTGTTTGAAACCATTAATATATTCTTTAGTTGAAATGATAAAGCAGAGTTGTAGTTATTCTTCGTTAGAAATTGAAATTCTCACTTCTAAAGGTTTTATGGAGAGAAGTGCTTTTCAAGAAGTTGATGAGTTTGATATTCCTGATCCTGCCACTGCCTTGGGAAGCACTATTGCCATGTGGTTGCTCTCAGTTATTGCTTCTTTCCATATAAAGAGCAAGCTCACAATTCTGGAAGCTGGTGGACTTGAAACTCTCTCTGACAAACTTGGAAGATATACTTCAAATCCACAGGTTATGTTACAGTTACGCTTTTTATTAAAGTTGCCTTTATCAGTTCCCTTTGTCTTCTATAGCTCGTCTCTTCAGATTTTGTGCTGATATAGCAAATACTGAAATGTGCCATCTCATCTGTGTGATGGCATTGCTTTAAGCTTTCTGGAAAATATCTATTTGCAATTGGAAAAGCAACAAAAACTTTAAGGGCATCTGAATTGGCATTTTAGAACTCATTATAAGTGGACCAAATTTTGGATAGAGTGCGGTGAAAGAAGCAGATTGGGAAGAAAGAAGTGAACAATGAAGAAAAATAATTGTGGAAAAGATTCCAAGCTTTGGGTAGCCTAACATGTATAAAAAAAAAAATATACTGACTTATCATTTTATAATATGAATTTATGTTTTAAAATATAAGTTAGTTATCTCATAATTTTAACATGTATGCTTTCTAAACTATGTTTTTTCTTCAACAGCTTCTTCGAGAATTCTTTTCCCTCCCTTTTGAATTTCATTATTAATAATTTTATTTTAATTGGAGTTCAGGCCCTCTTATTTCTATTAAGCTTGAGATTAAGACTGAATTATAAACATAAGTAAAAAGTGAAAAGATTAAAGTCTCAATTAATGTACATAATACATTCTGTTTTTCTCCAAATAATAGATTTAGGTCTTACGATTGTTATTGTATTGCTAATCTACATATCTTGATTGCACATTTGCTTTTGTCTGTTTGTGCATGGCATGGGTTCAGTTGCTGAATTAAATAGATTTTTTGCCTACAACTTTTGACAGGCAGAATATGAGGATACAGAAGGAATATGGATCAATGCCTTGCTCTTGGCCATTTTATTTCAGGATGCAAATGTTGTTCTATCTCCTGTGACAATGCGCATTATACCTTCTATCACGCTTCTGCTAAGATCTGATGAAGTCATTGATAAATATTTTGCTGCCCAGGCTATGGCCAGTCTTGTTTGTAATGGCAATAAGGGAATAGATCTTGCCATTGCAAATTCTGGTGCTGTTGCTGGATTGATAACTATTATAGGGCATGTTGAGTCAGATATGCCTAATCTCATGGCTTTATCAGAAGAATTTTCTTTGGTACAAAACCCTGATCAAGTTGTTCTGGATCACCTTTTTGAAATTGACGATGTAAAAGTGGGGTCTACTGCCAGGAAATCTATACCGCTCTTAGTGGATCTCCTGAGGCCAATACCAGAAAGGCCTAGTGCTCCACCTGTTGCTGTTAGACTCTTGATATCTATTGCAGATGGAAGTGATAGCAATAAATTAATCCTAGCTGAAGCTGGAGCTCTTGAAGCTTTGAACAAATACCTGTCGTTGAGTCCTCAAGATTCAACTGAGGCTGCAATTTCTGAGCTACTGAGAATATTGTTTTGCAACTCTGATCTTATTAAACACGAAGCATCAATTAATTCATTGAATCAACTCATAGCCGTTTTGCGTCTTGGCTCAAGAAATGCTAGATACAGTGCAGCAAGAGCACTTCATGAACTTTTTGATGCTGACAACATTAGAGACTCAGAATTAGCAAAACAGGCCATTCAGCCATTGGTTGACATGCTTAACACAACATCAGGGAATGAGCAGGAGGCAGCTCTCATGTCCTTGATCAAGTTAACTTCAGGGAATTCTTCAAAAGTATCTCTTCTTACTGATATGGAAGGAAACCCTCTTAAATGTTTATACAAGATACTGTCTTCTGCTTCATCATTGGAACTGAAGAGCCATGCTGCCCAACTCTGCTTTGTTCTTTTTGGGAATAGCAAGATCAGAGCAGATCCAGTTGCTTCAGAATGCCTAGAACCCCTTATATTACTGTTGCAGTCTGGTTCTGAGACAGCAATAGAGTCTGGGGTTTGTGCTTTTGAGAGATTGTTGGACGATGAACAACAGGTAGAGCTTGCAGCAGCCTACAATGTTGTTGATCTCCTTGTGAGCTTGGTTTCTGGTACAAACTATCAGCTTATCGAGGCTACCATATCTACTCTTATCAAATTGGGCAAAGATAGGACTCCAAGTAAACTAGACATGGTGAAAGCTGGCATTATTGATAATTGTCTCAAGCTACTACAATTAGCACCTAGCTCTTTATGCTCCACGATAGCTGAGCTCTTTCGCATTTTAACTAATAGTAGTGCAATTGCAAGAAGTTCAGATGCCGCAGAAATTGTAGAACCTCTTTTCCATGTTTTGCTCCGTCGAGATTTCAACTTATGGGGACAGCATAGTGCGTTACAAGCACTTGTAAATATATTGGAGAAACCACAAAGTCTTGCAACCTTGAAACTTACTCCAAGCCAAGTTATTGAACCCTTGATTTCTTTTCTGGAATCCCCATCCCAAGCTATTCAGCAGCTTGGCACAGAACTGTTATCTCATCTTCTTGCACAGGAACATTTTCAGCAAGATATTACAACTAAGAATGCAGTCGTGCCCCTCGTACAGCTTGCAGGAATTGGAATATTAAACTTACAGCAAACAGCTATTAAAGCATTGGAAAAAATTTCCACAAGTTGGCCAAAGGCAGTTGCTGATGCAGGAGGTATTTTTGAGCTTGCAAAGGTTATTATTCAAGAAGACCCTCAGCCACCACATGCACTATGGGAATCAGCTGCTTTAGTTCTCTCTAATGTATTACATTCCAATGCCGATTACTATTTTAAAGTTCCTGTGGTAGTTCTTGTAAAACTTCTGCACTCAACACTAGAGAGTACAATTAGCATAGCCCTTAATGCTTTAATAGTTCATGACAGAAGTGATGCTTCAAGTGCTGAGCAGATGATGGAAGCTGGGGTTATTGAGGCTCTGTTGGACCTTTTAAGATCTCATCATTGTGAAGAAGCATCTGGTAGATTACTAGAAGCTTTATTTAACAATGTGAGAGTACGAGAGATGAAGGTATCTAAGTATGCTATAGCGCCTTTGTCCCAGTATCTATTGGATCCCCAAACCAGATCCCAGTCTGGTAAGCTTCTTGCTGCTTTAGCTTTGGGAGATCTTTCCCAGCTTGAAGGACATGCTAGATCTAGTGCCTCTGTTTCTGCATGCCGTGCACTGATAAGTTTACTTGAAGATCAGCCAACTGAAGAAATGAAGGTGGTAGCTATATGTGCATTGCAAAACTTTGTCATGAACAGCAGGACAAACAGACGAGCTGTTGCAGAAGCTGGGGGCATACTGGTGATTCAGGAATTGCTGCTGTCTCCAAACACAGAAGTTGCTGCACAAGCCGCTTTACTGATCAAATTTTTGTTTTCTACACATACATTGCAAGAATATGTATCAAATGAGTTGATCAGGTCTTTGACAGGTACATCATGATCGTCCCTATTGACAATGTTCCTTGTTTCAGACTGACGCATACTTTTAGCAACTACTTTTGGCATATGTCTCATAGCTCTAGTCATGACTGTTTTACATTATCTATTTTGGTTTAACGGATTAATGTGGAATTCATTTTCTGCATGTTTTTCATGGATCAAGCTCATTCTTGTATGACAGCTTCATGTTAACGATTACATAAATTTACCAGGATCAGGTTTTCAGAAATAGCTGTAGTAGTTAATGGGAAATGCTTCTTTTATTAAATGTTTCTTTTATTAACCAATATAATTTGAATAACAGATGTTGTCGGCCTGTGATTTACTGTTTCATGTTGGACTAATCAGGACTAGAAAAACAAATTTGATTTGATTTGTTGAGTTTTTCAGAAGCATTGCCAAGTTACACTTCATATGCATGCTTTCTAGAGTAATTGGAAATTGTCAACATGGACAAATAAATTAGTCTCCTTTCTTTTAATTGTATTAAGAATGCTACGTTGTAATGCTAACTTGGTTAGGATTACAACTTGTTTAGTAATGCAATAACATTCTTTCCTTTTGATTAAAAAAAAAAAACTAGACTCCATTCTCTTTTCTTTTCTGTAGTAGTATAAATCTTTTGCTCAATGTATATTTCTATTTTTTAGTTTCATTTTAGAGAAATGGAGGATGAGTAAAGATTTTCCCGTTTGAGAGCTAGTGAAATATTTCTTTTCGTCTGTGTCAATCTCATTTATATTAATGAGAAAAAAAATTTAATTTCACCAATTTTGTTATGCAGCTGCACTGGAAAGAGAGTTATGGTCAACTGCCACAATCAATGAAGCGGTTTTGAAAACTCTGCATGTGATATTCATGAACTTTCCTAAGCTACACACATCTGAAGCAGCAACTCTTTGCATTCCTCATTTGGTAGGGGCACTTAAATCTGGTGGTGAAGCGGCTCAGGACTCTGTACTTGACACGTTTTGTTTGCTAAGACAATCTTGGTCAACTATGCCAATAGATATAGCAAAGTCACAAGCTATGATTGCTGCTGAAGCCATCCCCATTTTGCAAATGCTGATGAAAACCTGCCCACCTAGTTTCCATGAGAGGGCAGATACTCTTCTGCACTGCTTACCAGGTTGTTTGACTGTCACCATTAAGCGTGGAAACAACCTCAGGCAAACTATGGGAAGCACTAACGCATTCTGCCGGTTAACAATAGGGAATGGTCCTCCAAAACAAACCAAGGTATTATCATGGTTAATTTGAAAATCTGCTAAAGCACTAATATTATGTCTTAGCCAATGTATAAGGTTGAAGTTCTTTAATAATTTTTTAACTGAAACTGTTAGTCTTTTGTTCTATGCAGTTCTTTTCGTTAATTTTAATCTTTTCTTCTTTTAGTTATTACAAGTTTCATTTCTTATTATTCCCAGTTTTCATTTAAGTACCGTGCTGATGAGCAATTGCAGTAATTTTGAAATCATTGTATTTAAAATATTCATAGATCAAGGAGTACCCTACATTTAGCATGCCTGTCATTATTTTCAACTTCTCAAATCTCCAACGACTTAAAAATGATTGAGTTGTTTATTATAGAATTCCACCTCACTGAAATCATATTGGGTATGATTTAACTATGAATCACTCCAGTTTTACATAGGGAAAACAGCAGATATACTTTTCATTGTCCAAAATTTATTTATGCTGTTATTAATTGACTTGTGTGCTGTCTCTTTTGAGAATTAAATTTATTGTAGAAGATTACTGACACCGTTTATGGTTTTTGGTTCTGTTAGGTAGTGAATCATAGTACTTCTCCCGAATGGAAAGAAGGGTTCACTTGGGCATTTGATGTACCTCCAAAGGGCCAAAAGCTGCATATAATATGCAAAAGCAAGAATACTTTTGGGAAGGTAACTAGATATTCATCCCGTAAGTGATTTACTCATTCTCTATTTTTATGCGTAGTAAGTGCATGCCTATTCCTCTTCTGAAAGGATGAATGGCTACCTTTCGTTTTATGATGGATATTAGTGTTATTTTGTTGATAACTGGAAGGATACCTGCGTATTTCTGTCATAGATGTACTTCACTCTTGGGTGAAAACAATCACCATGCCCCTTTTTCACCTTCCCCCTTTCTCAACCAAGCACAATCTAACACTGTAGTGCTTTAGTTATTGACTGCAAATATTGTGCTTTTTTTCCAGACAACTCTTGGAAGAGTAACCATCCAAATTGATAAAGTTGTATCAGAGGGGGTTTATAGTGGATTATTCAGTCTTAATCATGACGGTAACAAAGATGGTTCTTCCCGAACACTTGAAATTGAGATTATATGGTCCAACAGGATCTCCAATGATGACATTTGAAAATGATAATACATGTCGGGTGGAAGCATAGAAAGTAATGCTAGAAATGGTTTTGCTGGTAATTGTCAGCATATTTGGATCCAATTTTGTAGTCTGGCAGATTAAGTTGCTTCAGTTGTAACTGTAAATTATATTATAAATGTCTACAGGCAAGGGTTTGAAAAGGATGCTCCCACGGTAAAGAAAAAAATGTTTACAATTGTACAGGTCAGTCAACAGGTATTAGAAACTTGAATCATAGGAAAAAAATGACATTTGAATTAAATCTGTCAAAAGTTTTTTTTTTTTTTTCATTTTTTCTTTTGTATCAGTCGCTCATGTTTGGATGTAACTAGCTTCTGCTGTAAAGTGGCTTTGTTTTATGTTTGTAAGCCACAAGAAATGCTACGTTGACAATGTCAATGTCCATTTGTGTCGGGAACATGCTATTTTTTCATCACCTTGCCCCACCCAATAAACAATTCCCTTTTTCTAATTGATTCATGGACACTGTTGTAGGATTTAAATACCATTTAAATATTCATTCTTAAACGTAACCATAACTGTTCTTTTATCTTTTATTCTTCGTTTTCTTAAATCGATGGTTTGGATTCTTCTGCATTTCGCTCTTAATTTACCACATCTGCATGCAGGAAAGATGGTCTGGTTGTTGAGATTTTTAAATGTTTTAATAATTTTTTTAAATGTGATATGATAAGTTATTTTATTAAATTATTTAAAAAATAAAATATAATAAATAAGAAGAAAGAATGAGTTTTTAAAATTTTAAGAATAAAAGTAAAGATGAATTACTTAAAAATAATTTATCACAAAATAAAAAGTAATTTATATGAATTATTTTCTTTAGAGATCTATAATATTTTTGCACCGATAAAGTTACCCAAAAAATAAGGACATGCATGTAGCAGTTATTTAGTGCACACCTGTTTAGGCGTAGTGTTACTCTTTCATTAAAGCGGAGTAAACATGTTAGCAGTGAAATCATGTGAATCTCAAATTTCATTCTACACATTTATTTACAAATCACTCCGCATAAACCATCCATATAATATATATGTATCATGATTATGTAAAAGGGACTCACTATTACAAGTAACCAATAGTTATTTTCATAACCTAACAATTGGATTTTTATATATTTGAAAATTGAAAAGAATAGCTAGATACGAGTGGTTAAAAGAAGTGCAGAATTCGAAGTATTGAACCATAATGTTGTCCTGGAAGAAAAAGATAACTTAATTGTGAATGAAATAGTTTGAGGGTACGAAACTTGAAGGCAAGATGAAACAAAAGGGGAAACAGCATCTGGAGGGGGCCAAGGCATTGTCACAGATACCTTCCAGCATGAAAATGACAAAGCATCAGTAGGTAGAGGAGACACATCAGTGATATTCTTTATTAATCATTCATACACAAAGAGAAAATAAAGAACTACATGAATTCCTTTAGCATTGCCAACACTTAACTATCATCATCATGCATGGGAAGCAAATCTAACTACATCTTCTCACTTCCTTAATCATTCACAAGGAGAAAATAAAGAACTGCATGAATTCATCATTTTGGCTTGTATCATATGCTTCTCCACCATCAACTTCTTCATCTTCTTCATTCACAAGGGGCTGCATTTTTGTAATTTTTTTTCTTCTTCATGTGTATTTCTCTAGCTAAAACGATACTTTGACAACCGGAAAACACAACTGGGGTAAAAAATAAATTAATTAAAAATAACGGTTTGATTAGTAAAATTGTAGGGGGTCAGAGATGTAATATTGTAAAAATGGGGGATGTTATGGTAAAAAACGAAATATATGTTTGAAGAAGGTACAGTATTTTTCGCTTGACACATTCTCGTTCGACTTAGGATAAATTTTTGCTTGTCTTCTCCGTCTCGCTCTTCACGGCGCTCGACTTCCTGTCGCTTGTCTTCCTCCGTGTCGTTGGAGCTAAACATCACTGTCTGTCGCTTGAGCGACCCTGCGGTGAGTGTTCATTTAACATCATTTGCTTGATTTTGTATGTATTTTTTATTGGGTTTCCATTGTTATTTTCTTTTCTGTTTATCTTTGATTGTGTTTGTAATGAATGTGTTTTTCACGGTTTAGGGTTAATTGAGTTGTGATGCTATATTAATGTCGAACAAGTGTTTGATGAAATGCTATAACGAAGAATTGTATTTGCGCATTCTTGCTTTGTTTTCTGTTTATCGTTGATTGGGTTTGTAATGAAAGTATTATGTAGGGTTTAGGGTTAATTGAGTTGTGATGCTATATTAATGTCCAACAAGTGTTTGATGAAATGCTACAATGAAGAATTGTATTTGCATGACAAACATTTTGTATAATATTGGTGGTGTTATGTGCATGACAAACATTTTACATTTTGTAAAATTCAATTAACCAGAGTTTTTTCTATTTCAGATCTTTGCTCCCACTGTGCACAATGGTCATTGGTGGTGTTATGTGCTGAAATGTAAGGATGGAGAACTGTTTATATTAGATTCATTGGGCCATGATAATAGATCACGAAAACCAATTGATAGAGCTATAGTAAATATTTGTTTTAAGTTGTTTACGTAGGTAATATAGTTAATTCAGAGCTATGTTTATTTGGCAAATAATGTAATATTGTGAACAGTTGCAATGTTTTGAACATCTATTGTCGCGGTTGGAAACAAAGTCATCGAGGACCACTGGAGAACTTAAGGTTACAAAGGAGGACTTGCCAATTCAACCAAACATGTTAGTATGTTATTATAGTTGAAATTTTGTTTGCAAAATGTTGTATGTAATGTGTGTAATAACTACATTCAATTGTGCAGGTATGATTGTGGATTGTTTGTTTTAAAATATATGGAGTTGTGGGATGATGTGAGCAAAGTGAATGGGAAAAGCATGCCTCATTACATATCGGTAAACATTAAAGTCATTGTATTATTGTTTTGTTTTTTATTACTATGAATATAATTTATTATGACATTCTTCATATTGTACAGGAGCAAGTTCAGAAATTTCGAGAAGAATATGTATGCAGATAGGTACTTCATCCTCAAAATCTTCATCGACAAGTCATGGTTATTGAATCAGGAGTTAACATCCTCATCTAGGAATAGAAATGTAGATATTGTATTTGATTATTTGTTCATCTTCATTGATGAATGTTGTATAGTTTATTCATATGTAATATAACTGTTAAGTTGGTTATGGACAAGTGACTGATTTTTGGACCATGGTTACTATTTTTTGTATCATTTTTTTTATTTTGACAATTACATTATTGATTGGGTTTTACCGTCCCAGCTTGCACAATATCCCTATTCAGATGATGCAGACTATCTCCATGTAACAGAGAGTGTATATTGAGAACCACAGTTGTACAAAATACATTTAATTACTACCAGATTTATATTTTACGAACATATGAAGATGAAGATAACAAATAACTTCATGCTTAATAGTTGTAAAGAATGCGCTTAACAAAAAACAGATAACTTCATGCTTAATATTTGTATATAACAGATAACTTCATGCTTAATATTTGTACATAACAGATAACTTCTGTCCTTTTTTGCTGAAAAGGCAGAATGGACTGCTTTTAATAAAACCCTGACCTTGATCATATTTGGAACAATCTTGTTTCCCTTCCACATCGACACAGTAGATCAAGCCATCATAGACGCCTTCTTCGCTTGGAACATGAACTCGAAGAGTCCCTTGCTTGCAATTCTTGCCGAAACCTTGCTCTCGGTGGAATTTTTCCGCCAGAAGCAAGGAAAAACACTTCGATGTTGCTCTTCACTACTTTTTGTGTGGGGGATCACACATTTCTACGCTTCTAGTCACATGGGGATGTTCCCCGACCCTTTGAGAATCTTCTCCAAAATCCCTCTCCACCGACGCCTGACCTCAGAGTGGAAGGTCGAGTTGGAACAATGGGACGCCAACCAATTATCCTGGGTTTGCCCTTGGTTCCGACCCAGCCCAGTCCTCATCAGATGTGGGGATTACCTGAGCATACCATTGATAGGACTCAGGGGTTTCATAGCCTACTCACCAAGAGTAGCTATGAGACAACTCATGAGAACTCAAACTACAATATCCCTAGGGGAGCTCGGAGGACTGTGTTTCTTCGGAGACCCATGCACGATCGCCAATTCACTAGCTGTGAGAAGAGCATGGGAGAAACCAGTCTTTATGGGAGATAGAGAGCTAGGAAAAGCTCTAGTAGCTGTCTCCAGTGACTACGAGGAGTGGAGAAGGAAAAGAGGGATGTCTCAACCATCCACCTGACTCGCTACATGTTCAAACAGTGAAGAGCTTCAAACTCAAGTCGACGCCTTGACCCGGAGGATAGAAATCATGGGAGCCCAGATGAGGGCCCTTGAAGAAAGAGAACAAGAATCTATCCTCACCATAGACGGTCTACAGAGGCAATGCAAGAAAAAGGATCATGAAATAGAGCGCCTCAAGGATCAATGTACTGACTCTAACGAGCAAGCTATCCGAGCATCCAAAGCTGCTAGAACCAGCTCGGATAGCCAACTTCAAGAAATAACCGCCCAATCAGCATGCCTTGAGGCCAAATCAGCAAAACAGGCTCAAACGATCAAGGACTTGCTACAAGATCTCACAAGGACTCGGTCAGAAATACGGCAAGAGCGAGAGGCCAACCGAAGATTCAACAGAAGTCTCACTGAGCTATGCTGCAAAGAAAGAGACAGGCTAGCTCAGTACGGTCAAGTACTACGATAAAAAGACCAAGCCCTTGCAAAGCTCGACGAGCTGTAAGCCTTAATCGTCCATCAAGAGGCGAAGATCAAAGAGGCTCAAAAGTACAGTGAAAATATGAGTCAGGCGGTCCAGAAGCAAAGCGAAGCACTCGCTCGTCATGTCCGGGAAGCCGAAAGGGAATTACATAGAGATCAAGACCCGCCTGTGGGTTTCTTTAGGCTTTTCCGTTTCTGTCAAAAGTTGTTTCGTAGTATGGAATAGGGGAATGTACACCTTCTACGGATAAATGATTTTTTTTTTAATCAACAATTGTCTACTTGCATGCATATCATTCATTTGCATAGTTAATTTCCCCTCCTTCACTTTTAATAAACAAGATAATAAAAAGGAAGGATTAACTGACACGTCTTCCAAATCAAAAGAATGAAGAGAAAGCCACTTTTAATAAAGCTTTCCCCAACGGTTGATCCACCCCAAGAGGACAATAAACCTCGACCGTTGGTCCTCAAAACCAATAAGGATGAGGGGGCAAGGAAACCCGTGCGACTATTTATGCCACATCCTTTCCCCTACGAGTCAAAACAAAGTTGTACCGTGGAGATATGGGGAATCTTCACCAATAAAGGAGGATATCTCCAATATAGCCAGCATTGGGGGTATGACTAGAAGTGGAAGGATCTACTCCCCCAAGGACTTACAAGAAGATGCCCCCAAGAATAAAGAAAAAAATAAACAGACCGAAGAAAAAGAAAATAAAGAATCCAAGGAGGAGACTGAGGAATTACTCCAATTTATAAGGCAAAACGAGTATTCCATTATTGACCAGCTCAATCATACACCTGCAAAGATAACCCTGTTATCTTTAATGATGAGCTCGGAACCGCATAGAAATGCCCTGATGAAGGTCTTGAGCGAAGCGCATGTACCTCACACCATATCCCAAGAAAAGGACGAGAGGATCGTCGATCACATTACGGCAAGCGATCACCTCACCTTTACAGAGGAAGAACTCCCCCTCGAAGGGTCAAACCACAACAAGCCCTTACACATTTCCATCAAGTGCAAGGAGTACCTCGTCGCCAAAGTTCTTATGGATAACGGGTCATCCTTGAACGTGATGCCCAAGTGCACACTCGACAAGCTAATTATTCAAGGAACCCGTATGCGCCCAAGCAGAACTATCGTTCGAGCCTTCGACGGATCCAAACGGGAGGTAGTGGGGGAAATCAACCTGTCAATCCAAGTTGGACCCACTATCTTCAATGTTGATTTCCATGTAATGGATATTACTCCGGCATATAGTTGTCTCCTCGACAAACCTTGGATTTACGACGCTAAGGCAATACCTTCAACGCTCCACCAAAAAGTCAAGTTCATAGTGGATGACAAGTTGGTCACGGTCCAAGCAGAAGACGATATCCTGATCAGTGGATCGTCCACCCCACCTTATGTGGATGCGGCTGAAGAGGCCCTTGAAACATCTTTTCAAGCGCTCAAAATTGCTAGTGTAGAGAGACTTCCCAAAAACACAAAGGTAGCTCGTATGATGATGAAGCATGGTTACCATCCTGGCCAAGGATTGGGGGCAGATTCCCAAGGGATGAGGGAACCCCCAAAATTCAAAGATAATCCTTTTAAGTGTGGCCTCGAATATGACCTTACTAAGGGCCGAGCAGAAGGAAGAAAAGGGAAGTCTCCCCTCCGCACACTCAAACAGATATTCCGAAGCGGAGGGATGCAAGCGTCAAGAGCTACCCTAGTCATTAGGAGATCTTTTTCTTTGCTTAAGGGATGTAAACCCAATGATTGTTAGAGATTATCCCCCGGGGCTAGCCCGACCCCCGGGCATTTCAGGGCACATATTCCCTTATTAATTAATAAAGAATATACTTCTTACTATCTGATTCTCTTCTTGCTATTTCATGACTAGACCTCACAATAACCTTGTCTAAGCAAACAAAAAAAGAAAAAGAAGAATAAAAAGTGTGTCCAAATAATCAAAATGTACCATTGCTATAACAATCAAGCTGGTCAATTAGAAGCACAAAATAAGGCTTTACCTCACCATAAATAAAGTCGTGTTTCGCCAATATTGTGAAAAAAAAAAGTGCATAAAAGCTAAAGGGAAAAATACCCGGTAGGAAACCCACTAAGGGGGCTACGTAAAAGATAGGGTCAACCCGGTAGGACACTCGAACAAAAATAAAGGGTAACCTAGGCAAAAGTTAGGGTTACAAAATAAGGTCTGCTAGGATTCCCTAAACAAAAACAAAAAAGGAACTTAGACAAAAGATAGGACCAAAACACAATATCCTAGTTCGAAAACCCAAAGGACGATCTAAGGAAATAAACCAGCCATAAAAAGCAATGGAAATAGGCTAAGGCGCAAATCCAAAAAAAAAAGAGAAGAAAATGTTTGCTTAGACAAAAGCTTAAACACCTAGGCCTAACCTTAGCCAACCATTCTTACAAAATCCTTTCTAATAAAATCAACCTTCTAAAACACAAGTCGTTGAATTTACCCTTTACTTCGTTTCTTTTGACCCTCACAATATTATTCTAATAATTAATTTGGGAATATGGAGGCATATAGTCAACAAGAGGATTGAAACCCCTAAAGTGAAGAAAAAGGGACACCAACATGGCAAAGCGTACTCTTCAAAAAAAAGAAGAAGAAAAAAAAAGAAAGAAAGAAGAAGGGAAAATTATCCTTCGGTCACGTTAAGTCCGGAACAACACAACCAAGTACAGCAGAAAAACAAAGATCAGAGGACACCCGTCTTTACAAGACACACCAGTTAATACATAGTTTAAACATCCTAAGAATCTTTGTAATTGCAGTTTATCTTTTATTTCATCAGGAAATTTTTCTGAAAATTCAATACTTCTTTTAATGTGGGTTATAGTTCCTTGATTTATTTCATGACCTAAAAATCTAATTTGGGTTTGTGCTAGTTTTATTTTCTTTTGTGATATTACCATTCCATTTGTTTTTATGATATTTTTAAATATTCTTAGATGTTTTTTATGTTGTTCTATTGATTTAGAAAATATTAATACATCATCAATATAGATAATGACAAATTTTGAATAAGGGTTTAATATGTCATTCATTAATTTTGAAATTCGAAGGCGCGTTTTTTAGACCCATAGGCATTACATTCCATTCATATTGTCCAAATGGTACTATAAAAACAGTTTTATATTTGTCTTGTTCTTTTAATTTAATTTGATAGTGTCCACTTTTCATATCAAACTTAGAAAATATATTGGCATTGTAAATTCTACTTATTAATTCAGTTTTATTAGACAGGGGATACCTAATCCATTTTAAGACCTTATTTAAAGGTTTATAATTTATTACCATTCTTGATTCTCCTCTTTCTATTTCGGATGCATTCTGGACGTAAAAGGTTGCACAACTCCAAGGAGATTTGCTAGGTCTAATAAGTTTTTTTATCTAAAAAAGATTTTATTTCTTTTCTACAATATTCTAATGTTTCTTTATTTAATTGTACTGGTTTAGCTTTGGTAGGAATATTTTTTTCTAAAAATCTTTCTTCATAGGATAATTCTATTTCAAAAGTGCTTCTATTCCAAAAAGTTGTAGGTACTTCTGCACATACTTCTTTTTTAATTTCTTGTTCTATCTTTTTAAAGGTTGTTATTATTTTAAGATTTTTTAATTGTTCTTCGATTCTTTTGTATACTATTTCTTGTTTTAAGTATTTTATGTGGCTATTTTTAGCTTCTAATTTTAATAGAAAGTTTTCCTCATTTACTTCAGTAACTATTTGTATTTCTTTATTTTTTATTGGTTTAATGAATTCGAATAAAATATTTTTATGTTTTATTCCATTTTCGAGATACTTCAAATGGGTATATTAATGTTAGAAATGAGGTTCCTAATATCATTTCTTCACTAATATCATATACTCGGCGTTTGACAATTTATATTTTACCTTTAGTTTTTCAGAATTCGCGGTTCTTATGGTTTGTAAAGTTTTTTCATAAAATTTAGTAGGTATTAATCCTTCTCTTATGCAATTTATGTCAGCTCCAGAGTCCACTAAAGCTGTAAATTGTTTATGAAAATTATTTCCAATTTTTAATGTAGCTTTTATATGCCATTTTTGTTGTAAAATTTTTAGTTGATTAACCTTTTCGGATGTTGATTCATCATTTAAGATAGTTTGTTTATTTATAATATTCATTTTTTCTTCTTGTATTTCATTTTTTATTTTTAATTCTACTAATTGAATTTTAATTTCTTTCATTTCTTCTTTTAGAAGACTTATTTCTTTTTGTAAGTCTTGTAAATTTACAGGTTTCTCTTTATTTATTGCCTTTCGTAATATGTTTGAAAAATCATAACCACTTACTTTTGTTGATACAGTTTCTGCTTCTTTTTCGCTTAATATTAAAGTTTAATTTAGTTAAATATTTTAACTTATCTTCTTCATTTGGAAGTTTATCTACCATTTCTAAAACTATTTTAGTTTCTGTAGTTAAAACATTAGTATTAAATATATAATCACAATTTTCTTCATTCTCATTTTCACTTAGATTAGTGGCATGTTCATCTTCACTATTACTCGTTTCTATTAAATTATTAATGTCTTCTTCTGATTCATATAACAATATTTTTGCTATTTGGTTTTTTGTTTCTTCACTCATGTCTAGGTTTTGTATTCTTTCTCGTACTCTACAGTCTTTTTTCATGTGTCCGTATCTTCCACATTTATAACAAACTATTCCTTTCTTTGCATTAGGTTGATTATTACTTATAGAGGGGTTTGTTCTTATTTTTCTTTTAAAGTTTCTAGGAATGTTTCTATTATTATTCTGAGAGAATTTTCTTTTAATTATTTGTTTTTTCTTATTTTTTCTAGAAGGGGGATCTAATCTTTCATACCCGTATTGTAAGCAGAAGTTTCCTAATTCTTTTGTACCACTTTCTTGTTGTCTTTTAATCTGTTATTCTAACTTTAGATTATTACATATTTCTAAGGCAGTGTTTTTAATAGTTGAAATTATTTTTCCATATGTTATATCTTGCAAAGGTTCAGGGTATTTTTGGGTTCATTTTTCTCGTACTTTTGTTGCAAATACTGAGGTAGTCCAGCAATAAATCTTTCTTTCCAAAAGGTTTCTTTGCAGTCTGTTCTAGTCATTACCATGATTATAAAATTGTCTACATACCATCTGAAATCTCCTAGAGTGAGACATCTTAGATTATGTAGCAGGGTACTAGTTTTTTCTTCAAAGGTGTTAGAGTCTCCCATAAAATTATGGATAATTGATATTAATAATGTTTCTACTATCAGGGGTATTTGATTATTTCCGTCTTGTTTTACTGCTGTTAAAATAAATCGTCTTTGATCTATAGATAGATAATTTTCCCATCATCCTTTTAAGGATCCGGTAAATCCTATGATTAGTAATTGTATTGTTTGTTCTTCTGAGTTTTTTGCCCTATATGCTGAGGCAGCCATGGCCATTTCATTAGTTTTTCTTAATAATTGATAATCAGTTAGTCCATCTATGTTCCATTCAGTTATTTTTGTTCCATTAAAGGCGGATGGACTTTCTAAATTCCATTCTTCGAATTGTATATCTGGTAATATTGGTCTTCTATAGTAATTTCTAGTAGTTGGCATATTATGGGTAATTGGATTTGCATTAAATTTACTTCCTATTCTATTTATCTTTTCTTCATAATCTATATTTTCTAGGTCTCCTAGTTCTTCCTCGGGAATGTCTATTACATTAATTTTCTTACATTTAATTGTTCTAATTTTATATTTATTTCCTCTAATATTCTATCTGATTGATTTCTTATTTTGAATTCTTTATATTCTTTGTCAGATAGTCTTATAGGGTTTATTAAAGATTTTTGTAGGTCAGTTATTCCTAATGAATTTTTATTATTTTGTGAACTTTCTTCTTCAATAGTTTTTTGAGCTATTTGGTGTAATATTTGATTTGTAAAGTTTAGCTGACTATGCAGATTTTGAATATCATTTATGTTAGAAGTATCACTGATATTTCTTTTTCTCTTATCATTTTGAAGGGTGATGCAATTACTTCTTTATTTTCAATGTTAGGAAATCTTACTTCTTCGAAAGGAGGTATTTTACTTATTATTTCTTTACCTTTTTTGTTTTCCATATTTTACAAACATAATGCATAATATCAGGTCTACTTGCAGTTAAGTATAATAGTGAACCTATCATACCTCTATACATAGATTGATTTATCAGTTGATCCAAAAATGATATCATCAACATATACTTGAACTAATAAGATATGTTCTTTTACTTTCTTAATAAGATATTGCAGAATTTATACCTAATATTCGAATATTATGTAAACCCCTCTTTAATATATTAAGAAAAAATCACAAACCATGGACTCCAGAAATGACTAAAATAATAATAGAGGTTAAAAAATTAGTTAAGACCTTACCATGTCTAGGAATACCAAATCCAAAAGCAAAAATAATTATAGAAGCTGATGCTTCGATATAGGATACGGGGTATACTAAAACAAAAGTTACAAAATAATCCCGAACAAATAGTAAGATATCACTCAGGAATATGGAATGATGCCCAAAGGAATTATAACACTATTAAAAAGGAAGTTTAAAGCATAGTTTTAAATATACAAAAATTTCAACATGATTTAATAAATAATTTTTTTATTAAGAATTGATTATAAATCTGCAAAAGAAGTTTTAGGAAAAGATGTAAAAAATATAGTTTCAAAGCAAATATTTGTCGGATGACAAAGTTTATTATCTTATTTTGAATTCGAAATAGAATATATCAAAGGAAAAGAAAATTCGATACCGGATTTTCTAACTAGAGAATTTTTGCGGGGTCACACCCATGACAACCCCTCTAAAACCCCAGTTACAAGCTGAAAAGAGTAAAACCGAAAAGGGTCAAAAGTTCGACATTATCCTTAGATGACTTTGCCCCCTCATACTCGAAAACAATGACCACTCGAAAACTTCCCACCTCAATAACTACTCAACCTAATATATTTACCCCCCTAACACCACAAATTCCTTAACATTCTCCCCCTGAAAAAACCCCTTAAAAAAGAATTTCATATTAAAGAAGGATGCCAGAAGATTATTACTTTAGAAGAAGATTGAAATCCTGAAGATGTTTATGGAATACTTAGAAAACTAGCTCCTCCAGGATGGAGTTGGATCCCTAAATTAGAAAATTTGAATAAAACAAATTTTTTTTACCAATTTATCCTGATAGATACAGGATCTGCAGAAATAACCCTCATTCCTAATGATAGAGATCACTCTATTATTAGTTATTCAAAACTACACATTCTTAAAATTATTTCCTACCCAGAGTGGAACCAACATCCTTTGACCGATAAGAGCTTTTCGAGGTCCTTTGACCCCCCTTCATATAATTATTTCGAATACTAAGAAGTCTGAAACAAGATATTATTTGATACCAACCCTAGGCATTCATGGTACATATGTTTTAAAAAGGAAGTACCTAATACCCTACCAAATTGGTTTATTGATTGGTTTCATCAAATATGTCCGGTCCAATCTATAATCCCAGAAAAAATAATGAAAATGTATCAAAAATATAAAAGCCTCACTCCTTAATACCCTCCACATCTTAGAATTATAAAATTTTGTTCAACCATGGGAATAAGATAGCTTTTGGCCCACATTCCTGAAATCCATCAACATGAGGAAGAAACCTATCTGAAAACCCTCTGCTTAAAAACCAAAGTTTTTTGGTGGAAAAAATTTGAAACCCAATCTATAGAAGAAAAATTTGAAAATTGGAAGAAAATGGGTCTTATCACAAAAAAAAGCCCAATCCAAAGAGAAACACTATCCATAAAAGAAAAAGGAAAAGTCATTATCGACTTATCAAACCTCCCTTCCTCAAAAACAGAAAAAGCCCAATTAAGACAAAAAATGATTGAAGCCTTATCCTCATTGGGCTCTGATGAAGAAGGAGAAGAAACAGAAGCCATTATTAATTTACAAGATGCTCAGGATCCGTATGAAGATGAAGAAAATCCTGATTTTGACCAATTCTAGCAATCAATCCCATCAGAATTAACAAAGATGATTAATAACATTATGAAAAGAAGATCAACCAAAAAAGAGTTACAAAGAAGAGTTCATCACATTATGAGAAAATTGGAAGACGAAGACTTTCAAGAATTCCCCCTCTAAGAGAAAGCATCTTAGTAAGAAGCTGGGCTTAGCTGGCCCATCGCCCAACAGATGCTATGGTCCCACCCCTCAGAATAGAAACAGTTGGTTCTTCAAGCAAAGAAAATTAGGGCCCACATAGTGGAAAACAAAGTCCTTGTAATTATACTATTTTGTTTTTAGCGTCGACCGCCGAAAGTAAAGACGTGTCAATTGTAATTATATCTTTTGTTTTTAGCATAAGTGTCAATTGTAATTATATCCTTTGTCGGCAACTTGTTATTATAGTGTGTCAGTTGTATTATTGAATAGGAGATTCTTTAGGCCTATAAAAGAGTCAGTTGTTGAAGTAGCATTTACAGCTCTCCTCGAACCTTAAACTCTATCTTCCTCAGCCAATTCCTTCATAACCTAAGTTCTCAGCCTTCCCTTCTCCTCGAATAAATTTGAATATTATAAGCGTTTTACGAATTTTGTAATAATATTTTCATAATTCTATACTCTTCTCTTCTCTTCCGCTTGCGCTTATATATATATATATATATATATATATATATATATATATATATATATATATATATATATATATTTATTTATTTATTTATTTTAGAGGCGCGTAATGATCATGGCCTTTCTTGTGAAGAACAAAATGGGTTTATGGATCTACCCACAATACCTTCTCTCTTTCATTTTCATGCAATCAAAGATATATCCAGTAATTGAGATTAAGATCTGATCCAACCTTGTTAACTTAAGCTGTCACCAAACAACATAGTTAAGAGTAATGTCAGCATTTTAGTTAGTGTTCTGTATAGGTTGCATTGCATCATATTCTGCACTATTAAAAACAACAACTTGTACTCTTGTTAGAGATAATTAAAATAATAATCACTCTTTCACAACCCCTCAACCTTATTTTTAACCTATCCATTAAAACAAACATACCCCTAATGTTTAAAAATTGTAAGCATATTAATTTATCAACAGTAGCCATGTCAAATTGTAGGTAAGGTAAGGGCATTCACAAAGTGAATCATGACATGAGTCATGGAAAGCCTCATAATGCAATCATAAATTACTTTGAAAAACATAATGTTACATTAAAGATCATAAAAGAGTACATTTTTAGAAGTCTTAACAGGAAAAAGTTTTATTTTTCAATTTTTAGCATCTGTGAAATGACAAAGTAATGCGACAGAGGGTGATGTCCTTTTGTAAAAGGGTACAAGGAAATGAATTAATTAGTTTTTGAAAAAATAGTTTATTGGTAGGGTTGAAGGGGCCATTTTTGTCTATTAAGGACAGACAAATGGCCTTTCTGGTGTAGCAGAATTTTAAATCTGTTTTGGCAGAGAAGCTCGCGTACCATCGTTACTAACCAACAACACTCGCACACACTTTCTAAACAAACATTACCGCCATGACCATACCACAATGCGCCACTAACACCACACAAACACACCATAAAATAATTCAACTTTTCTTGTAATCTAAAGTGAATCAAATTTATAAATAGTTCTATTCTCTGTTCCTACCATTATGAATGTCTGATTAATAATAGCTCATGAGAAAAAGGTTTACTGGTTTAAGATTTGCAAAAACCATTTTCTGTTTTTATAAATTTGTTTGCTTTTATAAACACATTAGAAAATGTTTATTGCTCCAACACATTTATATTTTTTAAAACTTTGTTCTTTTGGACTTGAAGAACATAAAGAAGAAGATGTGAAAACGGCTCTGAACTTATCTGGTTTGTGTTCTTCTTGTGCGAGAATTAACATGCACTGGCCAAAAGTTCGTTAGGAAATTATGAAGAGAAAAACAAATGAAGATGATAGTTGTTAATGTTAATGTTGAACTAATATATTTATTTAGAGTTTAATATTAATACATCAATTATTCCTTAAAATAAGTTTTTTAAAAATAAATAAATTTATTATACACGATAATTATATAATAAATAACATTAGAATTTTGTTACATTTTTTTTTACATTATTAATAGATATATTTCATATTCAACTTTTTTATTTCATTTTTTAATCTACTTTTTATTTAATTATTTTCATTTTTTACTCAAATAATAATTAAAATATTTTATAATAATTTAAAATTAATCGTACATGAAAATTAACTTTAGGTTTAAAGTTTCACTTTTATTTAAATTTAAAAGAAAGGCAAAAGTAATAGAAAAATCAAAATAAATTGGCCCTTTTTGGAGGGAGAAGACACAGTCCAAACTCCAAAGTCTCTGCACTTCCATGGCCGGCACGTGACCCATTCTCTCTCTCTCTCAAAGTTACTCTTTCTTTCTATCACCTTCTTCCACTTCTCTTTCTCCGTCAATGTCTTCCGCCGCAGGCTATGCCCGCTCTTCCCAACGAGCCTCCGTCTCGCCGCTTCGCTCGCGGAAGTCGCCGGCGGGACCCGTCAAACCAGCCGGACGAACTACCACACCTTCCGCTTCCTCCACCTCGTCGAGGCAGTCGACCAAGGCCTCCGTCTCCCCGGTGTCCACCACAACTGTGGCCGATGTGAGCAAGGCGAAGGAGAATGTCACTGTCACCGTCCGGTTCCGACCCCTCAGGTTCGTCCGTTTCGCTTATCCTCTAGTTAGTTAGTATGTGTCTTTTCAATTCAAATTTTGTAAATTGTAATTATTATTATTAATTAATTATGTTGTTGTTGTTGTTGTGTTATGGGTAGTGGGAGAGAAATTAATAAAGGGGACGAGGTGGCGTGGTATGCGGATGGGGATCATATAGTGAGGAATGAGTACAATCCTTCCATTGGTTATGGCTTTGGTTAGTATTCTTATTCTCTGATTACTTTTCTCATACACACATATTAAAGTAACTTTTACTAATTATGTTCCATTTTTTCGTAATTCGATATGTGCATTCCTTCATTAAAATGCTGACTTTATTGGTTACATATATATATATATATATACATATATATATATATATATATATATATATATATATATATATATATATATATATAAAACTTATTTTTCCGTTAACTAATTAGAAATCACGGCAATTATGACTTTTAAGGTAGTTATGGTAAAAATCAATTTACTTATTTATAATTGAATGACATTGTTGAAATCATTTATGTCATAAGTGCACATACTATTTATGTTACGTATGCACAATCTACTTCATAAACACTTTTAGAAAGAAAAAATGAAATTAGCTTTTGCATAGGTTACTTTGTACCTAGCATAGCTAAGGTGGTTGGGGGAATTTATGTTGGGAAAATGGCTATTTGGTGTTAACATGTAGATTAGGATTATCGAACATTACCAAAAATGTTATTAGACGTAACCTAGTATCAGAATGTTTGTTGGTTATGGATTAAGTGTGTGTTTAAAAGAGTTTATTTAAATTTATTAGAAAGACTTGTATCTTTCTTATAAGTTTTTTTGTTTTAACATATTTGGGTAATAAGTGCTTTATATTTCAGTAAATTTCAGTGTTAACCTGTGATTAAGCTCTTGCATAATAAAATATAGATAAATCAGTTTGATGCTTACTTAATATACAAATTGAAATTCATTTTCCGTTTATGTACGTACTTAAAGAGTCCAACATACACTGTTTAAATTAGATTATCTCAAGATAATGATTTTTTTTTTGTGTGCTTGTTAAAGTTAACTTATTTGAAAAAATAATTATTTACCCATTTTATTGAAATTAGCTTATTAAAAGAAAACAGTTTTTTTTTTTTTTTTTTTGTGAGTGTGTGTGTGTTGATATTAACTTACTTTAAGAAAATAATATTTTTGGAAGTTTTTTAAAAAAGTTATGAAAAATGATTATTTACTCAGAATTGTTATTACACCAGCATTAACGTTATTACTTTTTGTGGCTTCAGAATTGTTTCACACCAGCATTCTCAATTGAAGAATGCAGAGTACATTACTGGTTGATTTTGTGCTTTCTTTCTGTGATGTTGCTTATTGCATATTTTCCTGTGGCAGATAAGGTATTTGGGCCTGCAACAACAACTCGGCATGTTTATGATGTGGCTGCTCAGCATGTTGTCAGTGGTGCTATGGAAGGGATTAACGGTAATGATTTGCTTCTATTTATGCATGTGTATGTTAAATTGTCTTTTTGAAATAGGAAGAAATTAATGGATTGAGGACTTATAGTAAGTTAATGATTTATCAATGGCCTGTAAGAAGGCTGCAGGAGCAATTGAATACTAATAATCCCAATTGATGTTAGTAACTTAGTTGGGGTATATAATTGAACTAAATAAAACTCCTGTTCCACTTGCGCATGAATACTGTGCAGAGTATGCTTATAGAAGAAGTAGGCCAATTATTGATACGTAAAGTGAGAATGGTTGAAGAATATTATAGCTAACTTCCAATTTTACTAGTGCTCAATTTTTTAGACTGGGCGTAAAGAGGTCCGATGGAAATTAAATTAAACAGTTGAAGGACTTTATTGGATGTGGTTAAAAAATTGGAATATTGGGATAGTATTTATACTGTTGTTTAATTTATTTTAATTTCCTTAGATGATGATATTTGTAGAGTCATTGTTCAGTTCATGACATCTTTTAGGTTATATATAACTGTGTTCCTCTTTACCTATTATTATCGATGGTAAATATGAATATTTTATTTATTTTCTTTATAGATTTATGGTAATCTTATAGGGAATTTACAGTAGGTAGATATTTCTTCTATCAGCAATTGTTTCCAAAAGTGTAGTTTATCACTTGTGAGACAACTACATATTTATGGTAAAGGAACAAGACTATGTTTCCTTGCCCAATTCATTTACCATTTTGGTTCTTGAGTACATTAAAAGAGATGAGGTCAACATGCTACACAATCTTTTTCTCCTTGGTACTCTTTTGGAATCAATAAATAAGGTTGTACTTCATATAGCCATGGAATAATAGCCTACCTACAGTTCATATTCATAATTAGCTTTTGTGAGAAGGGATGATGGTTGCTCCCAAACATGGCATTCCTTTGGTCTTATAAAATTTTTTATATTGTGACTGAGGTGGAATCATATTTTTTTCTAGCAAAACATATTTGTAATCTTCTCACTCTCTCCCTCTTACGCAAACCAAACATAGCACCAAACACAATACTGGCTAAATTTGCTTTGCTGATCTGCAGGTACTGTTTTTGCATATGGTGTTACTAGTAGTGGAAAGACTCATACCATGCACGTAAGTTAACTGTTTAATCATCTATCTAGAAGTGTCATCATATAAGGAACAAAACTTTGTTATTATTTTATGATCCCACAGTGATTGACAGTGGACAGTCAGACTGCTGCAAGACAAATCTTGTGGAATGGGATATATGGTTCTTGTTTTAGTTTTAATTTTTATTGTAGTTAGCTGTAGGAATAGGCTTGTGAGTATCCTTGTTATTTGCATTCTTCATAATATTTTTATATTCCCTAAAATCTTCTGATTTGTTTGAGATAAATTTTAAAGAAACAAGTTTGGCAGAAAGAATAGAACTTTTTTACTTTGTGGGGGTGTGCTATACTTAAATTTACAGGAAGGAATTATTAGGTTAATAATTTTAACTCTATTTGCTACTTTCAATAAATGTAGGCAACTTGGGAACGTGGAAGGTGTATATATATTATTATGTTGTTTCCAACAATTATAAATCTAGTCCCATAATGAGAATCACAATATTGGAGAGTGATATGTAAATGCCATGTAACTAAATGAAGTTATAACTTGTATTGGCTAATCATCTGCATCATCATGACTAGGAGTCTGGGAGCTTAAGAAATAATAAGTCATAAAATGAACACTATATCAACAAGTGACAAAACACTTATAAACAAGGCAAAAAATTCAAATTATAATATTCATCAAAATATTCCTCATCAAGCAAAATGACTTCGACAGATAAACAAATTTTGCTGAACCATCTATTTTGGGGAAATGATATTGTTCAAAGCATATCTGAGTAGATGTAAGAAATAGAAATGTTAAGGATGAAAGATAAACAGATCAGGTCATACATATGAAAATATAGTGGTAAATGTTGATCAAGGCTGCATTCCTATGTATGATGAGGCTTATCATAATTATCTTGTTTCAGAAGCACTTAACCATTTTCAAAATGTTTTAAACACTGAACAAGAACATAATAATTGATTGTGATAAATCTAATCTAATATCTTGAGAAAAAAAATCTATTATCTTGAGATAGCCAATTTGACATGATCTTGCAAATAAGTCATATTGAGTCCTAATCGATTATCTTATGTAAGATAGTATATCATATTGTTTAGGGTTGTGTTCAGACACATGGTTGCGCAGGTAAACAATTATTACAAGAATAATTGATTATATTGTTTTTGGTCAATTTCCAGATTTACTCAAGAGCAAAATAGTTGATTATCACATAATAATTGATTAATTCTCTTTCAAAAAGCTTTTCAAAGGAGTTGTAACAAAGTTGTCAGAACACTAATGTGTGGGTTTCTTTCTTGATAGGTTTTCCTGAGAGGGTGCATTTCTTGAGTGTTTCAATAGTGCATGTGTAGTGTGTATATAACTTTTCAAGAATTTTAGTGAAACAATCTAATTAAGGTTGTTTGGATTGAACTTGATGTAGGTTCTAGTACAATCGAACTCAGAAATTTTTTTTGGTGTAATCTTTCCAATCTCTTATCGTTTCTTTTGACTACTTGGCATTATTGATCTTTAAAGGCGTCCTTTTAAAGACAAATTGTTTACATGATTCAAGAAACATCTTTAGATGTTTATCAATCAGACGGAAAAGTTTTTCAACTAATTCACCCCATCTTAGCTGTATACAACCTTATTTTCTACAGTAAATCTCTAGTTATTTAATCTTGTTCCTTACTCTATTAAAAAAGAAAGTTTTGATATAATTTTCTTCTAGAATTTTAGCATGAAGCTGTTTCCCTAGCAAAAATAAAATAGTGCTTTCATTCTGCATATCAACAGTCCTGCTTTGTCTTTAAGGACATTTTTGTTGGTTGACTATAGAGTTGATGGCGCATCACATCAAAATTTTTACTTTTTCTTTTTTGTTTCCAAAGTTGTACGCTTTCTGAATCTGCTATATATTTTTCCCAGGGGGAGCAAAAATCACCTGGAATTATCCCACTAGCAGTGAAGGATGTCTTCAGTATTATACAAGAGGTAGAGTCAAGTTTTCCAAATTATACATTAAATCAGTTCATATCCTTGACAGGCTGTGTTTCTCATTTCAGACTCCTGGATGCGAATTCTTATTACGTGTCTCGTATCTTGAGATTTACAATGAGGTTAGCATCATGTACTAATGCTATGTTATATTGACCTCTCTCTTTATCAAGCTTCTTATACCTGTATAAGGGGAATTCATTTTTTAATTAGCAAGAATGGTGTCCAGATTAACTCCATTGTTGTTTGAGAATAACCCTGCAAATTATGAGGACACAATCTTGATTTTAGTTATGACATCAAAATGAAAAAAAAAAAAAAAAAAAGAAAAAAGATCAAGTTTGTTTAAATGCAAATGTGACATTAACTCTGAATGATTGCAAGTGAGATAGGATGGCACCGGTACCATTATGTGAGAGTGATCCTATTATACAAGTAGATGCATGGAAGTTTGAAACAGTATGAATGGTAGTCATGTAGTATTTGTTTAACAAAAAATGGAAGTTACATGTTTTCAAGCCCATAAAACTGTGTTGGTAAAAAAATAAAAAGCCTTTCCACAAACTCTGTTGGCTGCTGCAAAAAAGGCATACTTAGTAATCCTTGTCTTCTTGCAGTGGACTTACAATAATAATTTTGTCTTAAAGGCTTATCTTGGTTGCATCAGTCGTTACTTGTTAGGGAATGTAAGCATAAGGAGCTATGCTTTAAAAAAAAAAAAAAAAAAAAAATTCAAATATCTTTTGGCTCAATGTTGTATACCACTTGACTAGCAAGTGCAAGTCTAATTATTGGAATTATTTATTTTATTTTTGGCTTTCATCCCAGCAAATTTCTATGTAGACAACGCCTACCACAGGCATGGATCTATCATCTATCCTTGGTCATATATATTTATATCTTAACGAGTATCATTGTTCTTCAATTTTATCTGCTCTTGTTGTAGGTCATTAACGACTTGCTGGATCCAACTGGGCAGAATCTAAGAATACGAGAGGATGCTCAGGTATGTGTATTTATAATTAATGAGCTTGTCATTACTTATTTTCTGTTTCTCATCTCACCAAAAGCTTATCCAAGAGTCTTTTGGCTTTCCTTTTTTAGGGCGCACTATGTTGTTAGCTTTGTGTTCTCATTGTAAAAAGTTTCACTTGGTGAATTTTGAAAGGGCCAGTTTATCTTCAACTTCCGAATGTCTGATGTTTGCTTGTTGAAATAATAAGGCTTGAAAAGGGGGAAAGAGAGATTTCAGATTCTGAATAATAGGATATCAGATCATTATGGTGTATTCTAATATGATTTTGACTACCTTAGTTCTAGAAGTTTTAAGTTCCATCACTTCTAATTCTAGTATGAACAGGATTGATCCTAATTCTACCCTAAGAGATCCTGATTCGATTTACTATCAACCATAATTTACGTAAAACCTAATTCTTACTCTCATTACTTAATAGCTCGAAGCTAGCCAAATTTGGTATTTGTTGCTAGCAGTCTTCTTTGTTACACACAAACAGCTATTGATTCTTATTTTTTTATTTTACAAATTGCATAAAGAAGGCATGATATACATTTTAATTGAATCATATAATGACTACAAGGTATATATAATGGTGACAGGGTACTTATGTTGAAGGAATCAAAGAGGAAGTTGTGCTGTCTCCTGCTCATGCCCTTTCTTTGATTGCTACTGGAGAAGGTATAATAAACTTTTTGTGTTTTTCTTTGGCTTTCTTATTATTTGAAATCACTGGTAGCATTCGTTTCTTAGTTTTTCCTTTACAATGCCTTACATTGTGCTCTAACTGAAGCATGACCATCTATTTTACTTAAAATTTCCTTCCTCCTACAAATTTTATGAGATTTTGAGAGTTATTTAAGGTTGATATATTTCCTTTGGTCATGTATTGTTAGATTCTTATTGCTTCTAATTCATGCATTTAATGTCTAGTTTCCAAAATAATGCAGAGCATAGACACGTGGGCTCAAACAATTTCAATCTTGTTAGCAGCCGAAGCCACACTATTTTCACCTTGGTATGTCAAGACAATCTTCATATGCTTAAGATTTAAATGCACGCTTCCTTGTCATTTAACACTCCAAAAAACTTTCTATGATCTTAGATTTAAATTGTGTTCAACATTTTGATATTTGCTAATAATTTTCTATTTTTTGACGAAAGTCATTATTAAAATACCTGTCTTGATTGATACATTAGTATCATTGTAGTCTAGCAGCAGCAAAGCAACTGAACATAGGTGAATGTTGTTGCATTCTTAGTAATCATCTGCCTCTTATCTATGTTGCAGCCTCTGGACTCAATGTTGCATAATCCAATTATTAGAGTATTTCCATGGGTAATATTATTAAATCTTAAAGCTGTAGAATGCAGACATGGGTATTTAAGTGTCAATATATTATTTGACACTGGCATGGTGACTATTTTGAGGTGCCCATGCTTCTTATGGAGAAAAAAGACTGAAGTTCTGGATGTTAGAGAGCGCATCTATGGCAAGGAACAAGATTAAAAAAAAAATGTACTTTTTTTCAGGATTTATATTTTGGGAACATCTCACAAGAACTGTGAGAGGATCAGGTTATGGAGGATTCTAATCCTCCATTATAATCTTAAAATAAGGTTTTCTTGAGAGAAAATTGTTTCTCTTAATTCATGATACAATCCTTCTTATTAATACTATTTGTGCATTGAGTACATGAAGAGATAATTATAGAGCTAGTTAGCAGCTATTAAGCAGAGTCATAATAAAAATCTAAATTAGCATTCCCACGGTCCCAACTATTTAATGTTTGCTTTAATGGCCGTTCAGAAGCTACACAAAGAAACAACTCCTGACAGATGTAAGATACTACAATCATAAGAGGCATATATTTTAGTTTTTATTAAGAGATTACATTACATATTTATCTTTTGAACCTTTGGTAAAACCCTGATAGGACTTTAGCACAAGATGACAGTCTAACCCTTATTATTGGGTTATTTATGTTAGGTCTGCACTAGTTACTTTACAGGTCAATTACACGATCGAAGTGAAAGATATTATCATATAGCTCTTTTTCTTTCGTTTCCTTGTTTACACTCTTCCAAGTTTTAAACTACTTTTTGTGACTTCAGAGTTATATTCTTTCATGGATTGCTTTAATTTCATGTGAAGCTAGCTATATAACAATTTATTATGAATGTGTTTTCATCAATCATAATTGGGATTCTACTTTGTTGTTGGTTCTACTTCTTTATGTGGCTCTTAATGCTTTAATGAATACATTATTTCTATCAGACTGTTGAAAGCAGTTCACGAGGGGAAAATATAGGGGAAGAGGATATAGCATTGTCCCACCTGGTAACACTCATAAGACCAGGATTCTTATTACTATATTGCTCTAGTAAATGGTTCCATCATTTGTTTATTACCACTTCTAAGAGCTCCTTCTCCTCCCCGCCCCCCTTCCTCCTTTTCCAGCACTTAATTGATCTTGCAGGGTCAGAAAGTTCTAAAACCGAAACAACTGGTTTGCGAAGGAAAGAAGGTTCCTATATAAATAAAAGCTTGCTTACTCTTGGAACGGTAAATTATACTAATGTTTTAAATCTCAGTTTTTCTCTTCCCCTATTTTATACATGATATTGTAGTTGTTTCAAAGGATAGTTACTGTACATATTTCTTGTGTTTGCTTGAGTTTAGTCGTGTATTGAATATGACAATATTTTTCTCTTCAGTAATAGCTTTTGTAATAACTTGTTCTTGAGCTTTATGTTTCATTTTCTTCCTCTCTTAATTGCCTGGAGTGCATCTGTGTCTGCAGTAAGTCTATATTATACGGCTAAAAGTAACAAATCTTGGTTGCATTTCTAGTATTATGCTGTGCTGCCAGCTTGTAGTTTGCTCTACATGTGTAGGTAAGGTAAAAAAACTTAACTCACTAGAAGATAAAGGAATGCAGTACTTTTCATTGAATAATTATCTGTTTAAATACAGATTTTTTGTAAGGGAAAGAAATTCTAATAATAATATGTTGAAATACAGATTTTGTAATTCTAATAATTGGTTTAAATACAGATTTTGTAGCAGAAATAAATAACAGAAGAAAATAACTGTCCTAGAAACTTGTAGGCCAAAGAAAAACTGATACGCAATTGCTGGCATGGTCAAACATGTAAAGAATATCAATGGATGCTCTGATGGTTTACATTTCTTACACTGTGTAACATTCCCATTCTCAAATTTTGTTAAGTGAAGTAATTAATTTTTTCTATCTTGTTTCTGCATTGCAGGTGATTGCTAAATTAACAGATGGAAAGGCAACTCATATTCCTTATCGAGATTCAAAGCTCACTCGATTGTTACAATCATCCCTTAGTGGCCATGGACGGATTTCTGTTAGTACAATTTCTCTTTAAATCAGCAAGTTGAAATTTGTATACATTTGCACAGCTAACTAATGTTTGAAATGGTTTGGTTGTTGAAGCTCATTTGCACAGTTACTCCCGCTTCTAGCAGTAGTGAAGAGACACACAACACATTAAAATTTGCTCACCGGAGTAAGCATGTTGAAATCAAAGCTTCTCAAAATAAGGTCAGTTTATGTGAAAAATACTGATAATGTGATAACCTCTTGACACATATATTCATGCTATCTAACTTTAAGCTGATTCTCTGTACAAGATTATGGATGAGAAATCTCTGATCAAGAAGTATCAGAGGGAAATTTCTGAGTTAAAGCAGGAGCTTCAGCATTTAAAGCGTGGCATGGTTGAGAATCCCAATATGGCCACATCTTCACAAGAAGATCTGGTTACTTTGAAGCTCCAGGTTTGTGCTGAGGCATATGTCTTGGGTCATTTAAAAAGTGTCACTGTAATTGGTGGGAGACTTAAGTGTCTTGAATTTTAACAGTGATATTTACTTTCCTCACTGCACATAAAACTTTTATCTTTATTTGGTATGGTGTTCTTCCACAATGAACATTAGTTTACTATGTCATAGCTTGAAGCTGGCCAATCCAAATTGAAGTCAAGATTGGAAGAGGAAGAACAAGCTAAAGCTGCACTGATGGGAAGAATTCAGCGTCTAACCAAATTAATCTTAGTTTCTACAAAGAACGCAATGTCATCAAGCATTCCAGAAAGGCCCAGCCATAGAAGAAGGCATTCTTTTGGAGAAGATGAGGTGTGTTTTTTACAATGGTACTCCAGTTAGTGCAGCAGTCGATTATATGCTTTGGAATTTGATCTTTTAAGGTCTTGACTTTTAATCAATGTGTCATTTTTACAAACACCTTTCCAGATTTATGTAATGGTTAGTAAAATTGTAAATACTATTTATGTTAATGACAGATGTCCATCTTCTTTGAATGCAGCTAGCATATTTACCAGATAGAAAACGTGAGTCCTGGATTAATGATGATGTAGGGAGCCATGCTTCAGTTCCTTCACCAGAAGAAAAGGATGAGGTTACCAATTTTGATGAATTAGGGAAGGATTACAAAAGAAGCAAAAGGCGTGGAATGCTTGGTTGGTTGAAGCTAAAAGTATGTAGTTTTCCTTTTTTTATTTGAACTATATTATTTATTATTTTGAAATAATTGACTAGCTGATTGATAAATACACAAGTTAATATGAATGCATAGAAAAAAAAAAAATGTCAATTCATAAATAATAGGTCACTAAAGATGAAGGACTTTTTGCCTAGTGTGGATTTGGATTCGGTGAAAGTAATACTTGTTAACCAACCAATAACATTTGCCACCAATGCAGAAACCTGATAATGTTGATGGATTATTGCCAAATGTTGATAGTGAGGGGTCTGCAAATGGGTCACCTGCATCTGCTTCAAAATTAACTCCAACTAGAGTTATGCTTTATGACATGAAAGATTCACGCAGGAATTCAGTCAGCAGAAAGGACAATGCCCCAGCTGTCAGTTCTTTTCCAGGAAGAACTCAAGCTGGTGATTTGTTCAGTGTAACTGTTGGTGGTCGGCAACTTCCTCCGGTAAGATCTCAAATACTAGTGATCAATGTTTCTGGAAAGATACACTATACATGTATCTTGAAATTTGTGAATTTTGTGGATCTGAACCATAATTGTGCTGAATGATTCTCTTGCAGACTGGGACTACTGTTACAGATCAAATGGATCTTCTGCGGGAACAAGTAAAAATGTTGGCTGGAGAGGTGGCATTCTGTATTAGTTCTCTGAAAAGACTCTCAGAGCAAGCTGCTAACAAGCCTGAAGATATCCAATTACAAGTGAGGTTTTTACTTGAGATAGACGAATGAAGAACAAATTTAATATTTCATAGTAAAACTGGGTTGATTATTTTGGTGATAATGACAGGAGGACATGCATAAGTTGAAGGGTGAAATAAGTCAAAAGAAGAATCAGATCCGTATCCTAGAGCAACGGATGATTGGATCCCTAGGACATGCACCAAGTAATAGCGAGATATCTCAGGTAACTAAAATTAAAATCTACTTGAAGCAACCCTATAATTACAGCAATTTTTTGGTGAAAAACAATTGAAAGAATTCTATTGAATTATGTATCTTGCTATTCTTTCATGCTTATGTAAATTTGCATTGTGATAAAATGTTTTATACCTCCAAATATCATTGTAGATGTAATGGATAAAATCCCATTGTGTATATTTCATGTTATCACTCATCATGATGAACAAAAATAAAGGATTATGTTTAGTGCAGTGTGCTACAACCCAAGGTAAACAGTTGTATTATCCAAAAACAGTCATAAAGAAATAGTCAAGTAACATGATGATCATCTGCGTTATTTAAACCTTCTTCATGGATTTTTCTTTTCTTTTTTCAAACTAGTAATTGTTATGATCAATCAATACATCATCATTTCATCCTTGCATTTTTATCATATTCAACATTATGTTTGTGTTGTTGCCCTTGATCTGCTGTATTCACTCAGTAAAGTTGAATAACAAGAAATCCTGTAAAATTAGATTTCATCGTAAACCAATTGGTATTAATTGAAGTTACCCAACAAATATATAAACTACACCCCAGGAAAAGAGAAAGACTATGTATGACTTTCAACACTCCCTTGTTCCTCGGATGCCTACTGAACTAGACAATACACACCGGAAGTGACGGAGATTTCCTTCACAAACCACAAAAGCAATAAAAATGGCCACGATTCTATGTTATATTCCATCTTAAAACACATTTTGCGTTGAGTAAAGTTCAACAAATATGTGGATCATGTTCAAAAATGAATTATAGGTTTTAGGTATAAAAGGGAGTAAGAAAAATGAAACTCTAAATTGATATTAATTGTAGTAATCAATCTCTGATAGTGGCGCATAATGGCTGACCTTAAACACACAATAGTGGTGTAGCACATGGCTGGAAGATTATTATTTTGGAAATTTTTATACATCTTATATAATTCCATACTAAATACATATAAATGCTCAAAATATTAAAAATAATTACTAAATCATCTTGATTTGTTCATAATTAACAATAAAAAAAACTATAGCTCTTGTTGGACAAGTCTCATCTCGCCTTAGTCAATTATTGGAGTGTTATTATATAATTGTTGAACAACTTCATTTATATACTAAATTATTTTAACTGTGACGTCCCTTATTTGCCTGTGACAGTATCTGCTATGTGATATAGCAAATTTTGGAATTCCACCATTTTCTATACCAAAGAGATGGTGGAAAAAGGAGTCAATGAGTTTGGTTCTTTAGGATAGACTAAAATTACCTCCATATAATTCCTCTCTAACTATACTCAGGATTTTGGACACCATCAGCGTAGTGATGCTATAATACTGTGAAATGCAGCTATCGTGGCCAATGAAACTGCTCCAGTTAAGTGCAGTGCCTATGACAGTACATGTAGTGGCCCTGGGCCACTACATACCTTTATAGGACGCAATTGAAAACCCTCATATTAACTGAGATGGGCGGCAACTGTATTGATCTCTTTGTAAAACAAACTTAGAACACTAACCCTAATTTATACTAATCATAATCTTAGCTAATTAGGGAAACAAATGATAAGGGAATGTGACCAGTTTATAAAGGAAATAGGGAAATTAATTTTTGAACAAAATCTAGAGATATTTTCATATATTGGAAAAGACTGCACCAAGGTAATTTAGGTGGGCGATGGGTGACTTTCCAACAAAGGATGTTCTGGGACTACCTTTGATAGAAACTTCTGTAGTTGACCATGGTCATTAATCCAATGGGTTTGGTTTGGGTATCTAAAGGGTCCTATGCTTAATAAATGAGAACTTAAAATATTATTTTCTCTTTTCTTCCATTGTCGAGAGATACTTCCCCACCTTTTCTTTTGGTTAAAAAAAAAACTAACATACCCAATGTTTTAGTTGAATTTTCAGTAGTGTGTAATGACTCTTCATTTTTAAATGGTTCGTGATAGCGTAGTTTGCAATTTTGTTATGTATTGAAGACCTTTCTCTCTTTTTTTCTAAAATAAAAAATGGGGTATATTTTATTGGTTAACATCAACTAACATATTACTTAATTCTAATGTAGGCTCTATGCAAGCTTACCACTGAACTGAATGAAAAATTTTTTGAACTTGAGGTAGGTTGTCTTGTCCTCTTGTCAGTTTCAGGATTGATTCATTGCATTCGAGTAGCATAAATCTGAGTATTATTCTAAGGCATTCTCTTGTGTGCATTGAGCATTCAGATCAAGTCTGCAGATAACAGGATACTTCAAGAGCAATTGCAGTTGAAGGTATATTACACCATTGTATGACCTTTTAAGGGGACTTGTTGCAATTCCTGACATTTGCTTAACTTCTACAGAATGTAGAGAATGTTGAGATGCAAGAGACAATTATTTCACTAAAGAAACAGATAAATTTGTTGGATAAAACCTCAACTAATTATCACCACGTTGCTGATAATGAAACTGACTGTTCTAGAGACGTATTGGGAAAGTCTGGTGAAGCACAATCAGTCAAAAACGTGAATGTAATAGGCACTCAAGCACAGGAAGGAAGTAGTGATGCAATTATAAGTTCCCAAATTCTTGTGCAGGTTATCTCTCTTTCTGGCACCTGCTGCTGATGGAAACTTAAAACAGATAAATTTGAGAACTGATTCCTATATGTTTTTGCTTGTTTGTGTTTCAGTAGGAGTGATATAATTTTACTGTTAAAATTGTGCAGGCAGCTGAAATAGAGAATTTAAGGCAAGAGAATGTGAGATTGGTGGAAGAGAAAGACGGGCTTGAAATTCAAAGCCAGAAACTTGCAGAGGAAGCTTCATACGCAAAAGAGTTGGCGGCAGCTGCAGCAGTTGAACTCCGAAACCTGGCTGAAGAAGTGACTAAACTTACATACGAAAATGCAGAGCTGAGTGGTGATCTGGCAGCTGCAAAAGAGACATTTGGTAAATCAAATTTGTCTCCAACATCTTATGAAAGCAAGCAAAATATTAATAATAGTTTTCAACGAGATGGTAAATCGAAAAAGCTGGGGAATGAATTTCTTATTGAGGAGTTGCAGAAGGACCTTAATGCTAGACTCCAAAGAGAAGCTGCATTAGAATCAGCTCTATCTGTGAAAGTCGAAATAGAAGCTGAACTAAGAAGAACACTTGATGAAATAAAACACCAAAAACAAGATTTGGAATATGAGCTTACAAGCATGCAGATACTGATGTCAAAGATGAGCAAGTCTGGCATGAATGTTGAGGACAAGTCAACAGTTCATGTGCCCAATGATGCACAAACCAAGGTTAAACATGGATATCCAACATCTAATGGTCACTCTCGTAGAAAACAATACCAAGAGATTGAAACTTTAGGAAGCATGGTAGATATGAAAGCATTGGAAGAGCTGAGGGCTAATTATCAAATAGAGAGAAGAAGATGCAAGGAACTTGAAAGTTATCTTTCTATATTCAAGGTATCTCATTCAAATTATCACGTGTCATGTTTCATTTATGTTCCATGATAATATGAATCATGCTAATAATCTGCATTTAGGAATTTCTTCATGACTTTTTAATTAAGATTAGGGGGGAAGAAATGATTTTAGGTGACTGCTTTTTAGGAGAGATGATGAAGAGAGAGAAAATTGAGAAAATGTAGACTGGTAAGGGAAGAACAATGAGATGTATTCTCATGATAAGATACGATTCTAATGGCAAGTTCTATAAACTATAATTATAAATAATACAAATAGAAATTTCTGTCAAAGAAATGTAATTAGTAAAGACATATGGATAGATGTTTCAACGATATATCAGAGTACAAGCATAACTGCGTTTGGATCTGAAATAATTGACCTGCGTCTATAGAGGCTTAAGGATTCTACGTATTTATGTTTGGAATTCAGACGCTAAATTTGGGGAAACGGGAATTTTAAAAAGTGCAAAATATAATTGCATAAACATCTGGAATCTCGTAGTCAAATCTCTTGCGAGCTTAAGGTTCCCCATATGGCTAAAAGACGACTGTAACCAGGGAGATCAGCTACAAGAAAACAAGTAACTAGCAACCGCGTATAACTATTCTCTGGGGAATTTGATCTTTCCACACGGTGCAAAACTGTCATGAATCTCGTTTTTCTAGTTTTCTTTGGAGAGTAGGATTCATTAATTGTGCAGAATAGTTATTTCCGTAGGTGGTCATGGATCTTGCATCAGATAGGCGTAGACTTTGTTTTCTGATTTACCTACGTGAAGAAAGATGGGTAAGGAAATGATTTATATTGCTTTAAAATATGTAATAGGGTGAGAATATCGCTGGTCTGGATGTTATGGCTCTTGAAGAACTACAAAACCTTCATATTGAGGCAATAACAAGGATTTGCCATGCAAAGGTGACATTTCTTGCTTGCTTGTCCTTTAACAATAATTATCCCTTGCCAAGTCTTATTGAAGGGAATTTAATATTTTGCTTCTTCCCTTGAAAATTTTAATATATATCAAGAGTCATATATTAAGTTGGTTTTTTTTATTATGCTCATTTATATCGTGGAAATGTAAACATTAAAGTTGATGTTTCCGTTATATTCACGTTGTATGGTGCTATATATATATATATATTTTATAACCCGCTTTCTAACTTACCTTACAATACAAAAAAAAAAAGCGTTTCTTGTACAAAAGATAATTTCCTTTACCTACTGTATGTCGGGACAATTTCTTAACAATGGTACTAAATTGGCAAATTTATATATCGATATTATGAATTTTCATTGTCTTAAGGGGCTGTATATGCTAAGAAGAGCCCTGAAGTTAAACTTAAAACTGTAGACTTGCATTGATCAGTTGATAAGAAACAAGGGGTATCTTATGGAGGGAAAAAATGAGCAATGTTCTACCCTTGTTTCTTATTGAACAGTTCTATTTTGGGCGGTATTTGTCAGTTATCTTTACCTAATAATAATATTAAGACCTCCCTGTGGTGACTGATTTTACATCTTGCAGTACGCAAATCAAAACTTGTAGCATCATGCTGTTGGCTGCTGTGAGTATAACGGACGGAGTATTCGAAGTTAGTAGCGATTCTTAAACATGCAGTACTGATTTTTTTTTTCCTGACTTGAGATTCTGGTTTTTACTTCATATGTATTATTATTGCAGATACAGTATACTACATAACTTAAGAAAATACTGACAATCATCCTTGTGCTGGTGTATGGAAGCAAAGAAGGCCTCTCAGCTAATTCATGTGAATAACTAGTTGCTAGTGATGGGTATTGAGGCCACTCCACTTGATGAATTTTTTGCTAGCAAGGATTCGTAACTGTAGCTTGTATCATCTGGTAGTTGTCATTTACAAATTCACAAAATGAAGCTTATGAAGCAAAATTGTACTAAGGTCACAAAAAGAAATCTATGTATATATATATGTTGTGCCATATGGAATTATAGATGCTGTCTAATGTACATCCGAGGACCCTCTTCCCAACAACTCATTGATCGTCTATATCTTCAGAAGATGCAGGGCAACCGTTCCCAAAGATACCGAAATTGGCTGCATTTGGGTGTGGAAAATCACCTTCTGAGTCACGCTCCACACTGTTGTGAAAAAGGGAAAAAGAAAATTCCATGTAAAACTTGTTGGCGTTTACAATTATATAAGAAATTATAAGATAAATTTATCACTTGGGAAGCCTATCACAATTTGAAGAAACCCATCCAATCTGCTGCTTCTCATTGTCATAAATCACCATTTTATCTTGTAAAGAGATGTCTGAGAGAAAAAAAGGCGTATTACCACCAAAATAATCAAATAGAAATAGAAACTAAAGTGGTATTATTTATACTTGAGATTTGGCATGGCTTACCTCCTATTATGTTGAGATTTTCTAGTCCTACTTCAGTGCCATCTAGAATCCCCAAGCATACATTCCCATGTTTCTGGAAAAGAACGGCATGTTAGACTATTTCATTTGTTCCCTTAACTTGACATTCAGTCTTAAATGGTGCTCACAGTGATAATAAGATAAGCTTCAGGTGGAAGATCCATCTGCACATTCTTAGTTTTTGTGAAGCTCAATGCAAGGGGTTTGAAGTATTTCTTGACATCACTTATCGATTTGAAAGACTTTGGACCCTTCCAACAAATTGGAAGTGATGGATCCCCGGCTTCTCTTGTCAACTGTTTCCCCTTTAAATCATTAGTCACCTGAATTATGGATCAAGGATTATTAACAGAAGATGGCTGACTAAATATCTGTTGGCCATATAAGACAATGAAATTGATGGCTGAAATTGAGGCCCTCTAATCTTACCAAATTTACAATATCTTGATACGCTATGGAGTTGAAGTATGTGTAAGAGCTCCCACTATCGAAGATAAGTTCAAGACCCTTGACATTAGTAGGGTTTCCATTGAACAACAGCTCTGCTGGTCCTGAGCTGTAGTGTTTTCTGAAGCAATGATTGTTTGCAAGTACTCATGAGTGGCAACAGATGATTCATGTATGAATCTAAAACATCTCAGAAGGAACAAATGACATAAATTATAACACTTACTCCGAAGAACTAGGCAGCATGGATGTCCAAAAAATTCCTGAAGAGGGAATGGGATCATCTCCAAAGAATAAAAACCCTCCTCCTCCTGTACTTAAGCAGTGCCCAACTACATTGCGGATCAGACCCAAAGAATGAAGCTGTATTAAAATGCTTGCTCTGCCGTTGCCAAGGCCAAGGACTCCTGCAGTAGAAGGTGGGGCGGTAGAACCAGAATACTTTTGATCATATCCGCACCTACCCATGTGCATCAAACAAAGCAACTCTTAACTCTTCACAAAGGAGAATGGTAACTTTTTTCCTGTCAGCAGATTAATTTTGTTTTGTTGCCCTATTTACTGAAGCAAAATTTCTCCATTTTTTTCGTTAACATCGTGACTTCACCAGTACAAATTATCTAATTTAGTCCCATTTGAATAAACTTCTCTATAAATACGTGTAAAAGAAGAAAATTAGAAGATAAAATTAATTGAGCTTTTACCATAACCTAAATTCAACTTACGCAAAAGTTTTAGAAAAATTGGATGACAAAACTTCTATGTAAGTGCAGAAGTCAGTTTTAGCTCATGGGAGGTCAATTCATTTTACCTACTTATTTTCTTCGTCTGTAAGCGGTAATGGATAAGTTAATCCAAAAAGAACCTTACCAGCAGAGACAACCAGTGTCACTCCTGAGGATGGAAACAAAACACTTACCCAAAGGCTATCTTAGGGCGCGCCACAGAGCCATTGGTGAATTGAAAAGGAATGTAGTCCCGCACTAGCACACCCAGAGATGATCCATTATCTGCATACTCAACTTCATAGTCACATTGGTCATCTGGAGAAGCACAATTATGGTCTGTTGATAAGTTCACTTCAGAACACAATTGGTCGACACATTTCACAAGGTTGTGATTGGGTTTATAAAGTTGATCACGAGGCTGCAAAGATTGACAACAGGTGAATACTAATTCTGTGGATAGAATGATTTGTTATAGTACATACTTCAGAAAGAGCCCTAATCTTAGTTTAAGCATTGCATACCTTGGTGCAACCTTTACATGGTGCATCACACTGAACCCAAGTGATGTCACTACCTGAGTCTATGTCAAGGTCGTAAAGCTTAGGGGGATACCCAATGTTGAGAGACACTGTGTAATGCCTGCATAAAGAGGATAAAGATACTTTTCATGGAGCCATCATATTTTAAACTTGAACATTATAGACCAATTCACTTTAGAAATTCAACGACCATATTTCCTTGTGTTTCCCCCAAAAATATGAATAAGCAAAAAGTTACTTATTTTGTGAAAAGAAATGGGGTCCAATTACCCACCCCACCCCCAAAAAAATAAAGTTCAAGAAAAAAGTTGGAGAGGCTAGTCAAACCTACTTTTCATTCTTTCTCTAAATAAAATTAGAGATTGAATGGTAGGTAAAACTCAATGAAACAGCAGATATGAAAAAAAATAAGAAAACTGGATCAGTAATCAAATCTACAAGAACTGATCATAAACAGAATTGCATTTAAAGTATATATGTATGTATATATATATATATATATATATATATATATATGGGAAAACAGGTCAAGGATGTTTCAAAGAATTAGCGCAGCTGAACTCAAAACAGAATTACGAGAACGAAGTCATCCAAGAAAAAGTAAACATTCAGTTATACTAAACAAAAACTGAGAAAAAATGAACAGTAAGTGACGAAGAAGATTGAACAAAAAATCATGATAGAGTGACAACATACCCAAGAGGATACACATTCCCCTGAACTTTGAAAACAGCAGCGGATGAAAGGCGATGTGGGGTGGCGAGGTTCTTGACTTTGTGGGGTTGATTGGCTGCTGAGATAGAGAACGAGGAAATGGCAGAAAATAGAAGAAGCGTGAGCAATGCTATTCCCTTGGTTCGAACATCCATAGTAGGAAAGAACTTTATAAATGAAAAAGGGGCAAAAGTTGCAATGCTTCAAGGAAAAGTTGTCCTAGAAACAAGTGAAGAAATCAAGAAAGAAAAGAGAAGAAAAGGGAAGGATTTGGTTCTGAGACTGAAATGGAAAAAAAAGCCTTATCTGCTCTGCGGTGTCTATTTTCTGGCTTAAGGTTTTGGTCGGGGGCAGTTGGCACTACCAACGTTATTTAATGCTTTATTAATATCAAAGTTTTTTTATTATTGATTGGAATTTTTTGTGTGAATTTTACAAGTTATTCAAAGTGTTTGTTCCATAAATCACGAATAATGAAAATTATGATTTCTAAAAGTAATTAAAACAATTTATGCTTGAGAAAAGTATATATATCAAAATTCCTTGAAAATGAACAAGTAATATATTTTCTAGAATTTTATTTTTCTACCATGTTAAATAATATGATAAGAGAAAATTATATTTTCATTGTATAATTTTAAATTTTATTTTCAATGGCTATTCTTGTGTAAGCTAAAAACTTAACTTTCTTCAATTTTAATTACTTTTATTTTTTTATTAAAATTTAATAGTATATGTACTTATTCTATCTAAAATTATTGGACCAATTAATCGTGTTCACACTGTCTAAATTTATTAAAGATATTATTTTTATTTATTTTGTTATTAATTATCTTTATTATGTTATAATATCTTATTTTAGTTATTATTTTTTGGGTTATCAATTATTATATCTCAGCTCATTATTTTCCATATGAATATAATTGGTTGTTCGGACGTATAACTTATTAAAAGACCTTGATGGATAAGCAAAACAAATGTCCATTAAGGGTTTTGGTTGTAAGGCACACAATATGACATGTAAAGCCACTTCTAAGTGGAGGTTTGGTATTGAATTTGAAACTCGTGATCCATAAAGCTTTGAAGGGACTCGTTTTCACCTTGTTTCGCACCTTCCAAGACTACTGATGTGGCTTTGTGTATATTATTGGTCGCAAACCTAACTTGGAATTGTTCTACCAACATATAGTATGAATCTATGGAATTATATGATAGAGAATTATATCATCGTAATGTCGCTCCTCTCATTGTGGTGGAAAACACTCGAAAGATGATGACTCCACTGTTAGTATACAGTTTTACTTGTGTCTTGTATATAGACAAATGTTCCTCTGGGTCTGTCGTCCCATCGTGCTTTTCCTATGTCTAAAGATTTCCAATTAGGTGGGAGAGGTGTTTGCATGATTCTTGGGACAAATGGGTGGTCGTTGTCCTCCTCTTAAATTTCGATTCTTTGGGTTTATGTCGGTTGACTCAAGGTGGAGCTTGTATGGTAGGTTCTTTCAAAGGCGGGAACCAAGGTGTGACTTCGTTAGTGTGTATATGTCTTCTCTGCTCCCTTGAATGATATGCCCTCCTGGAGTTTGGAGGTCTGTCTTTTGGTTTAGGTGGAATGTCGGCTCCTTGGACGGAAGCTTTAGGTTGTTTTTGATCTCGAACTTTTGAACCTATTTTGTTGGTCGAGGCTAAGGACAGTTCGGTTCATGATTGATGTGATGTTACGATTTCTTCCTTGTACGTATTCGACCTAGTTGTTTGTGGTCGTTGGAGTAGCATTTTCATTTCTTTAAGCAGTGTCTGAAACTCAGTCTGACCGCCTTTTGTTGAATTGCTTGATATTGTCTCCAAACTGTCTCTAATTCTTTGGTTCCCTTTGTTGGATCTAAAGTAACTTAGCATTGTTCTACTCTTATAAATTCTTTATTTCTTCTTGAGTTCTCTGTTGACACTCGACCATATGATTCTTAATGCTGTCAATGATGACTGAGAAATCCATGTTACTGAGGTTGGACACCGTCTGGCTATGGGTTAGAACCATAGGATGAGAGAGATCATGGGAGACGTTTTACTGGACCCCACAGTGAGCCCCAAAGTTCCAATTAAGGACCGAGAATGTCCTGACGTCATGTCTGTTATGATAACATCATTAGGGTCAATTCTCACATTCGAGGTATTAGGGGTGTTAGATATTGTTTAGATATTGTTAGATATTGTTTAGATATTGTTTGATATTGTTAAGATATTGTTAGATATTATTAACCACAATATCAAACAATATCTTTTGTTTATTCTGTTTACTTTCGGTTACTTTTTTAGTTGTACCTCTCTTTTTTATAAATAGATTACCCTATGTGTGGTTTATACACAAGAAAGATTAATCTCAAACCCTATTTCCTCTATATTCAACATGGTATCAGAGCTTAAGGTTATTTTGAAAAAATTTCACCTTTGTCCACTGTTGGAGTCGTCACCGCCGCCGCTGCCGGTTAAACTAATCTTCCACATCAGAAAATAGTTATTTTTGTTACTGAATATTATTTGGTAGTGTAAAAGTACATGTCTAGGAAGGTTCTGACAAGGAAATACTTGGTATTTAAGCGTGTCCATTAGTGACCCACCTCTCTTTCCTGAGAACTTATTTGGTATAGTGGTTCACGCCATTGTCACCACCGTCACCGCCTCCGCAGCCGCCAAGAGTTTCATTTTTTATCGGCAACATACAATTTTGTTCATCTTGGTCAAGCAACCATCGTACCATTAAGATCATCACTATCGGAGTTGGTCCTCCGTTATCTTTTGCGCCATTTAGTCTCGACGGACTTGTTTTGGTCTTCTCGTTTTGGATTTATGCTTCGTGGGTTGATTGGATTACTTTGGATTTTTTTAGGGTTTGTTCTCCCACCCTTCATGACTTTTTCTGCTCCTTCTACTACTTCCAATTTTGTTAATGATTCTTCTGCGTTGGCATCTCACCGTAATGACTGGACTCGCCCTCGCAAACAGGGAAAATGATGTCCTAAGTATGAACATTGTGGCAAACTAGGTCACAAGATTAACAAGTGTTTTACATTACATGGTCGTCATCCTCAATCTACTACAGTTGTTCAGATCGATTTTTTCCCACCTTTGTCTACTGGGGATCCTCCTTCTTCTATTGCATCTGACATATCTACTATGTTCAACAAATTTCTCAAATGGTATAAAGATCAATAGTATTCTAGTTCCATTATATATGTTGCATACACAGGTACATATTTTGCTAGTCTGACTCAATCCTCTTCTCCTGGTCCTTGGATTTTTTATTCAGGAGTCACTGATCATATTACTGGTAACAAATCTTTGATCTCCTTTTTATCCTTTCCTAATCATTTACCTTCTTTAATCATTGATAATGTTCTTTATGTCCCTGGGTCTCCTTTTAACTTGTTTTCCATCAATTGTCTAACTTGTTCTCTTGATTGTTTTGTTTCTTTTACCAAGAATTATGTGTGTTTACATGACCGGAGTTCGAAATAGGTGATTGACACAAGATGTGAGTTTCATGGTTTTTATCATCTACGTCTCTCTACACATATTGGTGCAGTTATGGAGTCTCCCTCTCTTCTTCATGCTCAGTTAGGTCATCCAAGTTTTGCCAAGTTACAGAAGTTTATCCCTGCCTTGTCCAACTTGTCTAATTTGGTGTGTGAGTTGTGTCAATTAGGAAAGCATAGTCGTACTTCCTTTCCTCGTAGTATCACACAAAGTGTTTCGTCCCTTTTTGTTATGGTTCACTCTGACATTTGGGGACCTAGTCGCGTTAAGTATACTTTAAGTTTTCAATACTTTATTACTTTCATTGATGATTATTCCAGATGCACTTGGTTATTTTTGATGAAAAATCGTTTTGAATTATTTCATATATTTCAAACTTTTTTAATGAAATTCAAACTCAGTTTTGTGTTTCTATTAGAGTTTTGCATAGTGATAATGACCGTGAATATCTTTCTCATTCTTTTAAACAATTCATGGCTTCTTAAGGTATTTTGCATCAAACTTCTTGTGCTTATACACCTCAACAAAATGGTATAACTGAACGTAAAAATAGACATCTTATTGAAACAACTTGCACTCTTTTAATTCATGGAGAGGTTCCTCAACATTTTTGGGGTGATATTCTTCTTACTGCTTGTTATCTCATTAATCGTATGCCTTCTTCAGTTTTAGATAATAAAATACTTCATTCCATTTTATTCCCTCATGAACCACTTTATCACTTACCTCTGAGAGTTTTCAGGTCTACATGTTTTGTTCATAATTTTAGTTCTGGTCTTGACAAGCTTTCTCCTAGATCACATAAATGTGTTTTTTTAGGGTTTACAAGATCACAAAAAGGATACAAATATTTTCTCCTTCTCTTAACCGTTATTTTGTGTCTGCAGATGTCACCTTTGATGATGTTACCTTTGATGAGTTGTCTCTTTATTTTAAAAGTCAATATTCACCTCTATCTCCATCCAATCCTGTCAACACTCCGAGTACATTTAATATTCCTGTTATTTGTGACCCTCTAACTGTGTCTTCTTTACCATTAGTTCATGTTTCGCAGTCAGCTTCTTCTCTACCGCCTCTTCAGGTTTATAGTAGTCGAAACCAATCACAACCACCACCATGTGACTCCACTCAAGTGTCAACTACTCTGTCTCCTCCGAATCTGACACATGAGTTTGACCTTCACATTGCCCTCTGAAAAGGTATTCGTTTTACACGTAATCCCTCTCCCCATTATATTGATTTGAGTTATCATCGACTGTCATTACCTTTTTATACATGTTTTTCCTCTATTTCTTCGTGGTCATTCCAAAAACTGTCCGTGAAGCTTTAGCCTATCCTGGTTTGTGTCAGACCATGTTAGATGAACTAAGTGCTCTTCATAATAGTGGAACTTAGGAATTGGTCCCGTTACCGTCTGCGAAATCTGTTGTTGGTTGCAGGTGGGTGTTTGCTATCAGAGTTGGACCTAATGGTACTATTGATCGCCTCAAAACTCGTCTTGTGGCCAAAGGTTATACTCAAATTTTTGGGTTGGATTATGGAGATACTTTTTCCCCCGTGGCAAAGATGGCTTCTGTTTGTTTATTTATCGTCATGACCGCTCTTCAATAATGACCTCTTTATCAACTGGATGTTAAAAATGTTTTTCTCAATGATGATTTGCAAGAAGAAATCTATATGGAGCAACCTCCTGAGTTTGTTGTTCAGGGGGAGTCTTCTGGGATGGTATGTCGTCTTCATAAATCCCTATATGGCCTAAAACAGTCTCCTAGGGCCTAGTTTGGAAAGTTTAGCAAGGTTGTTCAACAATTTGGTATGACTCGGTGTGAAGCAGATCATTCTATCTTTTTTCGACACTCGAGTGTTGGATGTATTTACTTGATAGTATATGTTGATGACATTGTTCTTATAGGTAGTGACAACCATGACATCTTTCAGTTGAAACAACATCTCTGTCATCATTTTCAGACCAAAGATCTTGACAAACTTAGATGTTTCTTAGGTATTGAGGTGACACAGTCCAATGATGATATTGTGTCTCCATTGGTGGTAACTTAATCTCATGGAAAAGTAAGAAACAAAGTGTTGTGACAAGATCCAGTGTAGAAGCAGAATATAAGCTATGACCTCAGTTGCCTATGAACTTGTTTGGCTCAAGCAATTGCTTAGAGAGTTATAATTTGGAAATGTCGCACAAATGACACTTGTATGTGACAATCAAGTTGTTCTTCATATTAGTTATAATCCTGTCTTTCATGAGAGGACCAAACACATTAAGATTGATTGTCATTTCATTCGAGAAAAAATGATGTTTAGAGACATCAAGACTGAGTTTGTTAACTCAAGTGATCAATTAGAGAGTTACAATTTGGAAATGTCACTCAAATGATACTTGTATGTGACAATCAGGCTGCTCTTCATATTAGTTCTAATATTGTCTTTCATGAGAGGATCAAACACATTGAGATTGATTGTCATTTCATTCGAGAAAAGATTATTTCTGGAGACATCAAGATTGAGTTTGTTAACTCAAGTGATCAGTTAGCAGATATTTTTATTAAGTCTTTACCGGGGCCTAGAATTGATTATATTTGTAACAAGCTTGACACATAAAATTTGTATGATCCAGCTTGAGGGGGAGTGTTAGATATTGTTAAGATATTGTTAGATATTTTTAACCACAATATCAAACAATATCTTCTGTTTATTCTGTTTACTTTCGGTTACTCTTTTAGTTGTACCTCTCTCTATTATAAATAGATTACCCTATGTGTGCTTTATACACAAGGGAGATTAATCTCAAACCCTATTTCCTTTATATTTAACAAGGGGCTTATGTTTCGGTACACCCATGAATTCCACATCGCTTAGGAGTCGAGGTCAATGATAGTTTAAATACACCTTCCTTTCTTAACTCATGGAGACACTTTTTAAGGACAAAACTGTGACGGATAAGAGCTTCAAAGCGGATAATACCTTCAAACAATGTTATCATAGCAAACATCCGAGACACTCTTTATCCTTAACTGAACATTATGTAACTATGATTTTTAAATATAAATTATTCTATATTTTAACTAAATTAAAAGAAATCATTGATATATTATACTTAGCCAATAAAACTTTGGATTATGTTATGGTTAATGTTGGCTACTCATGCTAAACTCTTTAAATGGTCCATTAAATCCGCGGACCTTACCCATTTAAAAATAAAAAACATTTATGATTGATTTTATTAACAAAATTGAGTTTGGTGTATGAAACTTGCGGACTTATTAGCAAATACACCCACTTATCTCGTTAATTTAATGTAAATTTTAGAAGATCTTTGAATTTTGATGTTATAAATCTTGATATATTTTAGTTATAAATGTTAATGATGTAATAAATTTAATCTGGTAGATTTTACATTTAAAATAATAATAAAAATATTACTTTTAGTTTAATAGGCTTATTTTTATGAAAATGAATTTGCATATTAATATTTAGTCCAATTTATCTAAGTTTTTATGAACCAAATAAAAACTTAAAAAAAAAAAAAAAAAAAACTCATCTCATATGTCTAAAATAAGACTTTATGGAACAAGTATTAAATGAGTTGGATCGATTTCTTTATTCCATCCTAAGTATGGTTATTTTATATAATTTTTTTATTAAGAATTTAATAATCTCACAAATTTGATCTTCCAATTACACATAAAAATTATGAGATTGGGACTTATTTGAAATATTTAACAATTTATCACGTGACATCCACATTATATATGTAATATTCTTAATTTTAAGTAATTAGATTAATCATTTAGTTTATCTATACTTTAATTACAAGAGTCATAATTAAATATCACACTTTAATTTATATGATTAAATTCACGTTAGAAAATATTTCTTACGTTCAAATTTTAGTAGTTCATCCAAGTAATACCTACATAAAGCTAAGTTTTAATCTAAATAAAGCGTAATTTTAATCGATAAGTTATTAGAAAGTAGTATAACAAAAGAATATGTAAACAAAATCTATAAAATTTTAAAATTATTTCCAAATAATAAATATATTATTATAATTTATAAAAAATTTGAGAGCTTCCTGATAATTTATTTACACATTTTGTAGAAAATAGTCTATATATAACTCCTAAACTGTTATAGAAAAAAAAATAACACTTTTTGAATTAAAATTTTTATGAGACCCTCCTTAAATTATTTCATAAAAATATTCCAATAAAAAAAAAAAACTATCGCGTATATAAAACAAATAATAAGAAGGTTTGACTTCTTGGAAGGAAAAAAATGAGAAATACGTAACCTTTTTTATCAGAATAAAATAATAATATTAAAAAATATTTTATTAATATTTAATTTAAGGATGAAAGTGTTTTTTTATCTTATGTGCGTATAATTAAAGATAATTATTACGTTTGAGATATTATTTATTTTAAAGTTTTAGTTTGTTTTTTTTTTCTTTAAAGACACTTTGATGAATTAAAAAAAAAAAAATATATATATATATATATATATATATATATATATATAAATTATTTTTGAACTCCACTTGTAAACAACATAAAACATAATTGGAGATAAAATATTTCTATTTAGTGTTATATATTATCCCACTCCTCCCAATTTTTCTCGTCATTTTTTTTTCTTTGTCATATTTTCTCTCATTCTTTGATTTTTCTTATATACTTAATATCCCATATACTAGATATATGCTAGGTCTTTTGAGAATTTTTTTTTTCTTCTTGTCATGCTTTCTCTCATTTTTTTTTTTCTTATACACTTAGGTTTTTTTTTCTCCTTGTCATGCTTTCTCTCATTTTTTTTATTTTTCTTATACACTTAATATCCCAAATACTATATATATTAGGTATTTCGGGAGAGATCTACAATGATTGACACCATCTTCAATCCAAAATCTTAAAATATTGTATTATGGGTCTTTTTCCATTTTTATCTAATGTGAGACTTTAAACTCACACTTAAATTCTCTACAATTTCTCCCTCCTTAAGTGTGGGTCTTTTGATAAGAATTATTCAAAGAGAGACAACACAAATAAGATATGTGTTCAATACAAATAAGATATTGACACCAGTTTCAACCCAAAACCTTAAAATAAGGGATTACGAGTATTTTTTTCCTTATATGTTTCTTATTCTTAGTAGGGATTCAAAATCACATTTAGATTACCCAATAATATGATAGATGAAAATATATTTTCAAACTTATACTATATTACCTCCAACTTTTATCACTAAATTTCTCATTAGGATAAGGGACCTATGGTTCCGTCTTTTTTATTCATCTTTATAAATAAGGATGACAACACGAGTCGACCGTCCTATTTTGGCTTGTCTGTCCGCCAAAAATGGGGCGAGGTGGGTGACACATTATAGTTATGATGAACTATAGACCTTGACTCGTTATAATTTTTTAAAAAATTTAACATATATTTTAAGTTAATAATATAAATCAACATATTATTTTAGAAAATTATAATTTAGAACAATAATAAAATTTATATAATAATAAATAATAACAAATATATAAATAACGTCCAAACTTGTAAAAATTATATTTTTTATATTGAAAAATTTAAATACCTATATTTTTTTTATTTGATAAAACTTTACATTGTTTTCCATTTGACTAATTTTTATACCTTTAATTCAATTTATAAGAATAAAATAATCCGTGCTTAGGATAAATAAGGAAGAGATGAGCTTACGTTTAAATGAGAAGGATATTTTCTATAATGAGTGAGAGTAAAACTTTTTTTAATTCTCTTTTTACAATTTTTAATTTTATATATTGTTTTTATGATTAACTATGTTACAATAAAATTTTATTTTTTTATCAATTAGATGAACTGATCCGATGAGACAGGACAAATTAAAGCAGATTGAAGATACAAACTCACTTAACCATATTACAACCGATTGACGGACCAAGTATGCTAGATCTAGCTTGTTTTGTCGTCCCTATTTATAAACTTATTGTTTAATAATTTTTTATTTATTGAAGTTATACATTGTTCCCTTTTTATGTTTCTTATTCTTTTATGGTTGTATTATTTAAATTATTTTCAATAACAAACCAATCCAAATTTTATTGTTCAATTTATTCATGTTTTTATTATTTTATTTATTTTTAGTCATAAACTCGGCCATGTCTAAATATTTATTTATTTAAAGTATCTTCTTAATTTTATTTTATTCATATTAATTTTTATCAAGTAAAATATTTTTTAAATATATTCTTTTATATTGATTTGGATTGTATTTATAAATTATTTTAAAAAGAATAAGACAAGGTTTGTAGTGGCTCTTAAAAGAATATAGGTATCTAAAAAATGTTGGTTAAACTCGATAAGAATCTTACGTAATTTGCAAAGAGAATTAGGACCAAGTTAAGTATTGTACACGAAACCAAAATAAGTATTTACGTGTTTTTGTTATATATTTTAATAAATATAATTTGTAATTATATATATATAAAATATGATAGTGTTATGATTATGTGAGAAGATCTTTTTAATTAAAATAAAAAATAATAATTTTATTTTCTTATTAAATAAATAAGTATATTTTATAGTATAACTCTTTTAAAAAAATAGATAACAAGTTCTCGTATTAATTATCTCCTATTTAAACAACTCATACACGAATAATATTTTTTATTATTATCAACTTCATCTCTATACATGCGAATAAATTATAAAAATTCCTTAAGGTCATTATGTAATGTGATACATTAAAACTTGTTTATATATTAACATCTCATTTAAAAAACAAAAATTTGTATCCTTGACTTATTCAGAAAAAAATATTTTTTTAGTTCATTGATACATTTAAGTTATATCTCAATTTTTAATTTGACAATGTTTTGCATTAATCTCCTAATACACCACAAGAAAGAAGTGAAATCAAAATTATAACATTCAAGAATGCACTCAAATAAAAAATATGAAGGTTTATAAATCAAAATTTTATTAAAATTTAACAATGAGACTTAACCTCAACTAATTAATAAAGTATAAAAAATTAACTTTTTTTTCTTAATTGTTTAATTAGATCATTTAAAATTCAATAAAAGAAATGTGAATAATTAAAAACGTAAAAATTAAAAAAAAATTATCTTCTTTATTTATTTTCTTATAATATAAATTAAAATAAATTATTATTTTAAATCATTAGATTAAAAAATAAATATATTTTTCATATCATAATTATCACAGTTTTTTTATTTAAAATAATTAAAATATTTTATTCAATTTTTATATAATATTAATTATTTTATTATCATTAAAAAATAATTACTTTTATACCATAAATAATTAATATATATTTCTTTATTTATTAAATTATGTGATTTTAATTATAATAAAAGATGATTTCATAAAAAAATATGATTAATGAATGAAATATTTATACATATAATACTCTAAAATATTAGATGACATTTAAATCCATATACATAATTATATTATTACTAGATGAGCATCTTTGTTGATATGATTAAAATTTTAATAGATTAATTAATAATATATGAAAACTAAATAAAATATTTTAATTATATTAAACACAAATATTTATCATAATTATTATATAAAAATTATATATATATATATACATATATATATATATATATATATATATATATATATATATCAACCTTCTCATCCATACAATTTATTAAAAATCACAGATTCATCGAATAAAATGTGAAACCTATAAAACTTTGTGATTTTCAATAAGAAATGTGTTGAAAAAGGTATTTCCCAAGATATATTCCTATTATTTATTTATCTATATATCGTCAAGTCAGAATAAGCCCAAAAAAGCAAACTATTGTAATTAAAATTTAAGGGTAACAATATTTGCATTTGGCAAAATAAAAATCACAATTCATATTAGAGCAACTCATAATTTTGGTTTTGAACTTAACTCTACCAAAAATTTAGAGGATTATAACTGAAAAGTCTCAAGCTACCCAATTTAGTCTTACTACACATTTAATCCTTTGCACGGTGAGTAGTAGTAAACCAGTTTAAGAACTTCTGCAGGTTTAGAAGCTGTCTAAAGAAAGAAGAAGTCCTTATTAAATATCATACTTCAATTCTAATTTCTAATTAAGAAACTGTTCTCAAAAGACATATTACAGAACTTGCTATCAAGAGAGATCAACACAACTAATAAAAAAAACCATGATTTTACATTATGATACTAATATCAGAGTTTAGTAACATGGAAGCTAATAGGATAGAGCAACCACAGGGCATCTTAAAACAAATCATATAAAGAAAAGAATAGCAATATGTACGTAAAATTTACTTTCATCCACAAGTCATGGCATAAAAAATCAACTGGAGTTTAAAATACAAGTAAGCCATAATAAAAGTCGGTATTGATAGCATGAAGATTCCAATATACTTAAAATTAAAGCCTAGGACCAACCAAACAGGGCACGAATAATACCAAGTATGCCACCACCAATGAGAGCTTTCAGCAATCTTTGCTTTGTACTTGTGTATGGTGGGTACCTTATTGCTGCATCACCAATAAAACTGCGATAGAGCACTGCTTTTTTGTGGCTAAAAGCATCAAACGAGAATTTCCCATGGTATGCACCCACTCCACTCTCACCAACTCCCCCAAATGGCAAAGTATGAACTGCAAGCTGCATCAGGCAAAAAAGCCAAACGGAAAACAGGAAGATGAATAATATTTTAAAACAATAAACAAAATGTGAGCATCTGTACACGAAAAACCCACATTTCATCTGAAGAAACTCATTTCAGTTTGAACCAACAAATACAAATGCATGGGGCGCAAACAAACACATTTCATTTATAAGATGCTCCTTAGTGTAGATAATTAAATCTGAAAAAACTTTTAAGATACAATTTTCAAGTTATTTTCTTTAAACTTCTATAGTAATACAATTGATCGCATGGCCTCTAGTCTTTACTTTTAGTCTTGAAGAAGATTTTAATGATAACTTATACTTCTGTTCTGGTTGCACATTAGATTCGGAGGTATTCAAGGGTAGAGTATAACAAGAAGAAAAAATTACATGTAAAGTAGTGTCATTAACAACCAAGCCGCCAGCTGAAATACTCATAACAAATCGCTCCTTGAGATTCTTGTTACTCGTAAATATATATGCAGCGAGAGGCTTTGGTCCTGAATTGATCACGTCAAAGCTTTCTTCCAGTTTGTCTACCTGTTTCAAGCAAAAGAAAATGGGCTTACCATAATAGGTATCAATCATTCTTGAGGCATTTGAAAAACTGTGCATATTTATTTTCATTTGATTACTCACTACTGTAAAAGCAAGCAACCAAAGAAACTAACGAGATTTTGAAGAAAATCTCACAACAATTAGTGTAGTGTAATGGTGTCTTAACACCTACCGTGAGGATGGGAAGTAAAGGACCAAATATCTCCTCGCTCATAATCAAAGAATCCCGTGGGACATCCAGTAGAACAGTGGGGCTAATCTTCCTTCCATTTTTGAGAAAAGAACAAATGCTAGAGTCAATATCTATTCTATTTTATTAAATCAAGAATTCATCAATGAAGTACCCGGAAACGTATATGGAGAACTTACAATTTGCTTTCATCCTTTTCGCCTCCGTAAACAATCTTACCAGAAACCTTATCATCATCCAAAAGTTTTGTCAAGCGATTAAAGTGATTGGAGTTCACAATACGGGACAAATCTTGTGATTCCATTGGCTTCTTCCCATAAAATTTCTCCAATTCAGTCTTTAGCGCATCCACCTATAATGAGGAGACAACAAACACTAAACAAACAGAAAACTTTAGAATTCAAACTACAATTAGGAAAAACTTATTACCAACTTGGGAGCATATTCTTTTGTTGTTATAACATAATCAGGAGAAATGCAGGCTTGTCCATTATTACAACCCCACTTTCCGGCAATTATTCGTCTTGTTGCTACCTTGACAATTCAAATGCAAATTAATTTAGATCAAAACTGAAGCGAAAAGACATCAGAGTGAAGACAAGTAGCTGATAAAAATAAAACATGACAAAGGTATACTTACCTTTAAATCGATATTTGAATCAACAACAACTGGAGATTTTCCTCCGAGTTCCAGCACAACTGGTGTAAGGTGTTTTGCAGCAGCAGCCATCACAACACGTGCCACTCGTCCATTGCCTAAAAATCCAATAATTATTTAAGGAATATTACCCGACCCAAGGATCATTGTCATATAACTTGCAAACATTAAAGAAAATCCAAGCATCAGATCCTTGACTATTGATAACAAACTGGATTTCTTGGATAAAACTGACACAAGACTCTTGACAATATGTCACAGATTACAAACAGTCACATAACTTGGTTAGTTGATCCTTAAGTTAGGAAATATGTATATAAGTTGGATGAGAGGAAAAAAAAAATATAATGTTGCTTTTTTCGTTTCTGAATGCACCTTTTGAATTATCCAAAAGGAGTATCAAAATTTGCATTATACATAATAACATAATGCTTGCTAATAGCTCATTCCAAAACAAAATCATTATAATGAATGATCTCTATGTAGGCCCCACATCACTTAGTGGGACAGAGATTTCACCAAAATAAAGACAGCTGAAAAATGTTTGTAAATGTGTATTCCTAAACAGCCTAACATGCCTCTATATATAACAGAGGAACAGTCAAAGGGAAAAAAATTGTCAACGAGAGAAACAAACTCATTTCAGGATTCTAAGCCGTCAAGAAAACAGAAGAGTTGCAAACAAGAACCTGTATAGAAAATTTTGTCCCATTTTTGCTGTAGTAACGCGGAGGTTTCATCAACTGCTCCCTCAACAACTCTAATACATGAGTTATCCATGTAGTCTCCCAGAAGTTTTGCCAGCAGTGATGATGTGGCCGGTGAAATTTCTGATGGTTTTAAAACCACAGCATTACCAGCGGCAATAGCTCCAATGACTGGATCAAGTGACAATACTGGAAAGATAGATGGATAATTTAATATTATCATCATCATAGATTTTGAAGAGCTTGGAGGCAAGAAAAAGGTGAGAAGTCAGATCAAAAGCATATGAACAAGGCCAACTAAACATTAACATACGGAAAGGGTAGTTCCATGCCGAGATCACCAACACAACCCCCAGTGGTTCAGATACTATTTCAGCTGAAGAAGGGAAAGTTGCGAGTGAAGTTTTGACCTGCAATAAAGGGAAATTCATATGATAAATCAAAAAGAATTGTGTCAGACGATATCAGCAAAGAAATTCAAATAAATATACCTTTTCGGGAGTTATCCAATGTTTCAATTCTTTGAGTGCAACTTTACACGAGTTTTTCAACATAGCAATCTGCAATACGAACTACCCCCAGTTACAGGATGGAAAATATCATACTTAACGCTAATGTTGAAAATATCAACAACCTAATAAGCAGCAGTCCGGAAACTACGTTTTCATTCTACTTTTTCAGATTCATGTCCTTATTAAAGAGACTCCAAAATGTTTGGTTAGTTGTAATTAGCAAATATTATTTCTGACATTAATCTGCAATAAAATTTTCAGTATCTTGGATAACATAGATATAGTGACTTTTCATATATAAGGGGTATTAATAATTGGATACACAGGACCACTGGTTGCACATCATCAGAGATCTCCAATCCATGGACACAGGACATAACAACCTTCTAAATTTCAGTAACATTCAAAATCAAGCGGAGAAAGTTTGAGAAACAAGTTAGGAAGGATTGAGCAGCCTAAGATATCAAAGTAAAAAATTTTAAAATTTTAAAACTAATTCGGTATGCATATACCCAATGAAAATTATCATTGCAATGTCAAGAGCTGTAATTATGAATTGTCTGCCATACATTTGGTATTAGTCAAAAACATAACATAAAACACCAAGACCAAGACCTCAGGATCTTCTCCAATCGCAAAGATTTTCTATTTCTTGTAACAGATTTGGGAGGTGAAGATGCACTACTTAAAGATAAGGCATGCCACAGCTTAATAGGTACTTGATTGGACTATTTACATTGATTACATTTCAATCCTACCAGTTTAGCTAACCCTGATTGGCACATATTTTCCTGCTTAAACAAGCACACAATGCGTGAATTGCATTATCCTTGAAAAGTAGTTCCAATTATGTGGGCATGTGCCATTTAGTAACTTCATATACTAAATAGCCAGAGGCATCTCTCAGCTAACTGAGATCCTTTTTGTCAACTGCGTGAAAGAATTGAAGTGCTTCTGAACAACCAAAAGGGCAAGCTCCGCACCAACATCCAAATAACACTAGTTATGATATTCATACACTCAACTTCTCTTACAATGTGATTTCACTTGTGCATGTTCCTATCCTCCCTTTTTGTTTCGTATCACCTTACTATCAGATTATCAGTTTCTTTTTCTCTCTCTCTTTTTTTTTTTTATATATATCTCTCTTTCTTTCTTCCACGTACCCAAAATTAGGGTGTACGTTAAACAGTTTTCAAAAATCATATCATACATGCTCAATTTAATTTAAAAAGAAAAATCAGAAAATCTAATAGAGCAAGGACATAGTGTGCTGTAACAACACAGCCAGTGACAGTAGTTTAAGTAAACACTTTGACTGCTCTACATTAAACGACACTGGCAACAAATTCAGGCATTTAACCAACGAAAAATGAAAATATTGTCATTCGGAAACCAGTCACAAACTACTTTTATTACTATTATTATTATTATTTAACAGTCATGATTCACCTTTTACACAGGGAAGATATGCATATAACTCTTATTACAATTTAAATATATTTTTAAAAGCAATAACTACTTTCATTCTCTGTCCATTTTTAGTTATCTGGAATCAGCCACAAGTACTGGCATGGCATTAACAAAATCCATGGATTAAAATAGCCGAAGTCACCTATCCTAAATTCACAGACAAACAATGAGGCCCACCAATTGACGCACATTAAAAGTGCGACGCAAGAGTGCGCCATTAATGCTCAAACCAAACCCACCCTGACCAAGCCACCAGAGGCAAAGAAACGCGAACCCCAATCATCACAGACAAATCACCAACCAATAAACTCAATTATACCCTTTCAAGAAAATTAAAATTAAATAAACAAATAGGGATATCCCGAAAAAAGCACAACCCAACACGTCAACACTGCACACAAAAAGCATTGCTAAGAAAAAAAAAAAAATCTGAGGCCGTGACACGCTGCATCACTCAGTCACCGTAATAAATGAACCGCACAAAATCTCTATCACGAAATCCACCAACGAAGAACGGCTTTCAAAATATTCCTCTTCCACTACCGAGGTCAAACGACACGCACCAGAAACATAGACAAAGCAAAACGCAGAGAGTAACAGTGAGAATGGAATAAACAACAGCACCTCGTAAGCCACAGTTTCTAGCGGCGGCTTCGCGAGGTCGTTTCGGAGCGCGTCGACGATCTGCGGCTCGTGATCGGCGACGAGTTTCGCTAGCGTTTTGAGCTGCGACACTCGCCACTGGTAACTGCGCGTTTTGCCCGAAGCGAAGGCTGTACGTAGCTCCATGACGAGCTGCGATGCCGCCGGCGCGTCGAACTCACTCGCTTTGGACTTCATTTTATCTGAGTCCTGAGACGACATTGCTGGTATGCGTGTCGCGGGCAAAATGACGCGACGAGGTAAGAGAAGCAGAGAAGTAAAAAAAATGTGGTGCAGTGTTGAACGAGGATGTCCAATTTTATAGCTTACACAAAACAAAACAAACAAAGAACAAGTTTACTTTATATATATATATATATATAACTTGTTCTAGTTCAACTTTAGAAGCTTTTCACAAAAGAATAATATCAATGATTAATTAATAAAATATCAATATATTGATAAAATGAAAATTTGAATCGATATGTTTACCCTACTATTAACTATGGATAAAAAAAATGTGTTACATGTTTCTTAAAGTGAATACCTTTCTTTATTCAGAAACAAATTTGTCATGATATGACATGTTATCAACTTATCATGGTTAACAAGGATTCAATGGTATGCTTTCTTATTTAATTTATATGCTATTTTTATTGGTTGATAAAAAACAAAAATATTATAAGACAATATTTTATGTTTGATACACGATACGAGAATACTCCAATAATGCTCTTAAAATATATCACTACTATTTGATATTTCAATTGAATCGATTTAAAGAATTTAAGCCAGTAGTATTTGTAAATAAATAACATAATATATTTTAGTTTTTACATAATTTAAAATATTGATCACGTTGATTAGATAGAAATACATGAACATGGACAATTTATTACATGTTGATAACTATTATTTTTTAATATATTTTAATGTTTTCTATAAAAGTTATTAAATTGTATTTAATTCATTTAACACTTATTAATTTTAATGAAAATATTTTAATATTTTTTATGAAAATTAAGTATAATTATAAAGTTTACAAATACACAGACTAAAATATTAATATACAATTTAGATACTCTTATTTGATGATGATATTCATTTCTATTTTATTTAATGTATATTAATTGTATAATTTAATTTATTCTGATTTTTCCTTATATATTTTTATTCTATTTTAAAAAACACAAGGATATTACTTATTTACAAATTATAAAAGTGAAGTAATGGTTGATAGGTTATGGGAGGAGAGTAGGCACACGTTAATTGAAGCGCGTGGCGAAGAAGAAAGTTGCGTGTTTAATGTCCATCGCATACGTTTTGTTTGTTTTCGATCGTTTGGTGGTCCTAACACATCCTCTTCACAGTTGTTCGTTAATAATAAGATTTTAATATATATATATATATATATATATATATATATATATATATATATATATATATATATTAATGGTATCAATTGAAGTTTTTATGCGTCAAAATAATATTTTATTTTATCAATTCAATATTCAAATATTTGTATTTTTATTGATTAAAATTTGTTAAAATAATATTATTATAATATAATAAAATAATTTAAAAATTTTAAATTGTGATAGCTAAACAATCTAATTCGTGTAGTAAGAATATAAAGCGTTAAAGTCCCAAATTCATAATACAAAAGGATTATGTTAATATAATTGAAAATTATAAAATTAAAATCACATAACTGTAATATCAGAAATAAAAAAAGTTTATATATATATATATATATATATATATATATTATTGAAAATAAAAGAAAAAGTTGACCTCGAGAAGTTAATGAGAAGCCATCTACAAAGTCATTCCTAATATTTTATTATGCGAAATTGTATTAACAAACATCTATGTGTTACCTCTCTTTTCTCTTATTGGTAAACCACTTGTGTTTAAAAACCACCAATGTCGTACCTATGATGTTACATATAATTTTATTTATACGAACTAATTTTAAGCAATAACTTTTAATAATATATATATATATATATATATATATATATATATTAATTTATTTGATATTAATTGTAAAATACTAACAACCGAAGAATAGATTAGATTGTGGTTCCAACAACATCATCAGTTTAGTCATTCTTTACATCTTAAACTATCTCATTTTAATTTAAACATAATTGAAGAGGTGGAAGAACAATAAAATGCCATCATAATCATTCCTTGTGTTTTCTTGTTACTTAAGAAAAATACCTAATTTTTGGACTCGTAAGTAGATGTAAATTTCTTGACATTAGTTGATTTTTAAGTTTTGGTCGCGAGTTATTAATGTCACCATCAATAAAAGATAGCATTTATTATGTTTTATTTATTTATTTATAGAGGATAAGAAAGGAATTGTCCCTAAAACCGTTTATAATATTTTGTTTCTCTAAACTAAAAATATAGTATTGGTTAATAGCAGTAAGTGGTTACATTACAATATGTACCAATCAATGTTGATAAAATATAATACTCGATCCTGAAACTCGTTTAAGGGACAAATCGTACCATTCATGTCAATAATAAAATATAATATTTATTATTGTTAGTTTATTTTTCTCGTTTATCTAATGGATTTTGTTCTTATTTCAATGTCATTTTTCTTCCTTCCTACCCATTCGTGACAGGTTGTGGATAATATATTGTAAATTAAAAAAAAGAGTGTATATTTATATTATTATTATTCGTGTACAAACTTTTAGTTCTATTCATCACATCATCTATTTTATTTTATATTTCTTTTTATTTTTCAACAAATTGTACAAATTTAACCTATCAATTCTATATGCACAAATATATGTCTTTTTAGGACTTTTTATCTGTACTTTTAAGAATGATGTTTTTGACAATCATATTTGTTTTAAAATATCATAAATATATTTAATATGTTAAAAATACCTTTGAAAATAATATTAAAAAAATCTTCCTTAAAAATTTTATTATCATTTATTTATGTCGTTAGCAATTTAAATCGATCATATTAATATTATATAAGAAAATTTAAATAAACTACGTGACACTATTTTTTATTTTTTTCTTCCAAATTTCAATTTTTTTTTTCAAAATTTCAAAACTTTGTTAATTTTTGAGATTTATATGTTATTTAAATTTTGAAAAATTTTTATTTACACAAACTGTCAGTGAAAATTTTAAAGGAATTAACGTATTTTTGTGAGAATAATTTTTAAAATATTATTTTAAAAATAATAAATTTAATATTTTCAATTTAAAATTTAAAATTTAAAATTTCTAGAAAGCATAAAAGAATCAATCCATCAAATACAGTTACATAAATTAAAAAAGAAAAAAAAATTATAGTTTTGAGAGTGAGAGAACGAGTACCTCTTGCACAAAGGCTTCAGTTTGGGACTTGGATAGATCCGAGTGAAGAGCTTGAACTATGTCTTTCTCATGTTCTTGAGTCAACTCGATGAGGGCCTTCAACTGGGAAGTTCTCCATTCGTAGCCATGCGTCTTGCCACAATCAAACGTTGCTCTCAGTTGCTCAACCATGGCTGAAGCTTCTTCTGAACCAAACACAACTTTGCTCTTGGTGTTCGACGCCATCTATGTACAACAAAGAATTCGGACAACACAGAAATGTTTTCTAGGCTTCACAAATCAGAAACATATATAAATCTAAAAATGTAATGACAAAATGACAAAGATTATTATCGTAATATATTTATTATATAGTTTGTCATTAAGGTTTTATTCTTATAATTGTAATATTGTCATTACTCACTTTATATATCATAGTGTGGTCCGACGGAGGGAGCTAGTTGAGTCTATTGTCTTTTGCTTAGGAGTTTTTAGTGGAATTGTCTATGCTCTATATATTTTAATTATTTTTTTTATTGGAATGTACAAGTTATAATTGAAAATATCTTAAAATATATTTATGATTTAACTGAAAAATAAAAAAAATAAAAGTCAACAAATTTATATATATACTCATACAATAAGCATATTTATGATATAACTTTTTAGAATAATTCTGCATTTTATGATTTTTCAATCTCAAATTATATGAGTTCATTTATTAGTCTTTGAATTTTAGGTGAGTTGGAGATAGATGATTAAAGGTTAACTTTTAATAGCTTTGTTAAATGCATTTATCTTATGTTCTTTTCATCTATATATTATTAATATGGAACGAACATTGAGTGATTTTTGTGCATATATAACATATTTTATATTATCAATATGTCTTGAAGTTATATAGACGTGCATAAATTTATGAAGTTTTTATTTTTAAGATATATTTATAAATATATAATTAAATATACATTAACACCAATAACTATAAATACTTATCCACTAATTTATATTTTTGTAAAATTAAAATACAATAAACAAATATATTAACAGCTATTAAAAATATAAATGAAAACCTTAATACTCTTTTTTGGCATATGGTATTTAATGTGTAATGTTAAAAATTAAAAAGAATTTAAAAGTATTATATTAGAATCTATTATATATAATGTCAATATTCTTAATTAATAATTTAATATTATACTATATTAGATTTAAAATTTCTATTAGTATTTTTGTATTTAAAATTTATTTGTTGAATAAATTAATTAAATTTATTCTAACGTTTGTATTTCATTTTATAGAAAAAGTTTTTTTTCCCTAAAAAGAAGTTGCGTTAGTGAAGAAAAAGTTAAATGGTTAAATTTTTATTAAAGTTATTTACGATGTAAGAATCAATACAATTTATATTAAGAACTTTCAATTTTAGCAATAGGAAGAAAATTATTAGATAAGAAGTGAAGCCTATTAAATTTGATGTTTTCCAATAAATTATAAGAGTTTTATATAAAAAAGATTGTGTCAGTAAAAGTGTAAGGTAACAAACATTTGTCTAAATTCTTAATTTAGTTGAATTCCACATCTTACTATTCAGCAATGCAAATTCTACTTCTCGTTTTCTTTTCACACATTTATCGTAAAAATTTCCATTTTTGACCGAAATTCCGCCGCAGAAGTTTAATTCAAACACCTCAGCGGCGTCTCTGAGAAAACTGCGACTGAGCGCGCTTCAATGTGTTTATCAATGGCGGATAATAACAGGGTTTCGATTTGTTTCTTCGTGTCCTTTCTTTCCCTCTTCGCATCGTTTTCCACTCAGATCTCCGCCAAGAAGGACTTCGTTCTCTCCTTGGGAAGCTCCAACTTCTCCGACACCGTCGCCAAACACAACTTCATCGTAGTGGCTTTCTACGCACCTTGGTACGTTGATATTTTTTTCTGCTTTAACGTTTACCGCTTTTGCAGATCTCACTTTTTAATCTCCGTTTTCTTTGTTCTTTTTAAGGAACTTGAATAATTCCTTGACATTTAATCTCCGGATCCACGAGTATGGAGGGAAAAATATTTATATGATTTGGTGGACCCCACCTTCTGTACCTGGGGAGAATACTTTCCTGTTTGGAGGATATTAAAAATTATAGAATTTTGTATTTTTATATATTTTAATTAAAATATATATGTTCTTTCAGTTTTTTAATCATCATTTGGCAAAGAAAGATTTTAAATCCTTTTACAAAACAATTCTACTTTCAATTTCATGACAAGCAGTTTTAACGCTTTAAATTGCATTTACTTTTATATAGGTAGTAGGAAGATTTATAAGACAGTTATTACACAAAATGATAACAATACATTGACACAATTTTTATTGATTAAAATATACCAGAAAGTATAAACTTTGCTTACTGATTATATTTATTACCTAACAGTATTATATATATATATATATATATATATATATATATATATATATATATATTCAAAGTTTTAATTTTACAAAACTTAGAAATGGACACTTTTCTTAAATCTTACATTTTGAATATAATAGTGAAAACAAATTTAAAAGACTAAAACCTTTTGAATGATGATTGTAATAGAGAATGTATTATCTGCACTTCTCTTGTTTAATATATTGATTTAAATTTATTTTTTATGATTGAAATTCTTTTTCTGGCTGTGCTTGGGCCACGAATTTGCTGTAACGAGAGAAGTGAGAACTGGGCATGCTGAAAAGTGAAAGTGGTTTCTTTTCCCTTATTATGTAATATATATAGAGATTCATATATAGGCTTGATAAATGTGTGGTTATATTTTTTTATATAATCCAGTTTTAATTAGTGAGGCTTGCATGAATTTCAACTATTAAGAGAGTTGAAATGAAAAGAGAGTGCTGCAAAGTGCTTTGTTGGTACTCCTCTGTGATTGACTATGCGCTCAGTCATTGAACTCATTATTCTGGGTATTCTTTTAACTGTTGCTGTATTTTAACAATTTTCTTTCTCTTAACTCAAGACTTAATATTATTAATTTTCGTTTTCTTCACTTTCTAGGTGTGGCCACTGTAAGAAGCTTGCTCCCGAGGTATATTTTCAGCTTTTATTTTTAGTTTAAGGTTAAGTTCATCTGCTAAGGTTATGTGAACAATACTGATTTTTATAATGTTTTGTTCCTGCAGTATGAGAAAGCTGCTTCTATCTTGAGTAGCCTTGATAATCCGGTTCTTTTGGCTAAAGTTGATGCCAATGAGAAAAAGAACAAAGGAATTGCAAAAGAATTTAAGGTGCAGGGATTTCCAACGATTAAGATTCTAAGAAATGGGGGCAAGGTTGTTCAAGATTACAAAGGTCCCCGTGATGCAAGTGGCATTGTTGACTATTTAAAGAAGCAGAGTGGTCCTGCAACAGCTGAAATTAAATCTGCAGAGGATGCTACCATTTTGATTGAGGAAAAGAAAGTTGTTATTGTAAGTGATCTTTCATCATGCTTTTATGTTGGCTTTGTTTTGTGTTGGCCTTTAATAATCTTGTTTTCCATTATTCACAGGTTGGGGTTTTCCCAAAATTTTCTGGGGAGGAGTTTGAGAACTTTGTTGCATTGGCAGAGAAATTGCGTTCTGAATATGATTTTGGTCACACCTCGGATGCCAAACACCTTCCACACGGAGAATCATCCATGACTGGGCCTTTTATTAGATTGTTCAAGCCATTTGATGAACTTTTTCTTGACTTCCAGGTAACCTTTGATTTCTGCTGATAAATTTCTTATATATGTAATTAATGTTATGTTTATCTCATTTGGTTGTGTATACTAACTGTTTCATGCTTATAGGATTTTCATGTGGAATCCTTAGAGAATTTTGTTCGAGAATCTAGTGTCCCGGTTGTGACTGTCTTTGATAGTGACCCGAGCAATCACCCTTTTGTGGTCAAATTCTTTGACAATCCAAATGTAAAGGTGATATGCTACTATCACTATTTAATTCCTTCGAGTTATATTGTTACACTGTTTTTATATTGGTACCTACTTTCTCTTTCTATTATTCCTTTTCTACTTTGTTTTCATGACACTTTCCTATTTCTAAATATTTATTATTCTCTTCGCTTTGTTCCCCTCACCCCTATTTTATATCCGCATTTATTGACTGACAAAAATTTATAATTCAATGACAAATATTTATTTCTTTATTTATGGCAGGTGTAATGTATGTAGGGTTAGGTCATCACTCCTGAAAATTAGAATTGACTTTAGTTTTCTGCCATCCCACTTAACGAGTGATTAAGTTTTCTTTAAATTCTTTTTAATAAATTTTTGGTATAGGTTCTGGTATGTTGTTCTTATTACTTGTTTATTAATAGTTAGGCATGAATTTTGCAATGAAATCTCTTTAATGAGATTTTATTTTTGCTGAAGTCTTGCCAGTTTTCAACCACTTGAGCCTTGATTTGTTTGTTTGTTTGTTATATATATATATATATATATATGATCTGCTAACACTGCTTTGTTGAGATGATCCATGGGCATGCGCCTTTACATAATAGAATTTTGTATCATTTTTTTTGTTTAGTTCTCTAGTGTTCTACAATTCTAAATTCTATTTTGAAATTGTTAGGCAATGATGTTCATGAACTTCACCGCTGACACGGCTGATTCTCTCAAATTAAAATACCGTGAATCTGCCAAGGAATATAGACAACATGGCATAAGCTTTCTGTTGGGAGATGTTGATGCTAGTCATGGTGCATTCGAGGTTTGCATCAAAAGATTGCACTCGGATTCTAGATTTATCTTGGTATAAAGTCAATATTTGACATCACGATTTTGGCTTGTTCTGCCAGTATTTTGGCCTGAAGGAAAACCACGTGCCTCTAATCGTAATTCAAAATACTGATGGGAAGAAGTTTTTGAAAACTAATGTGGAACCTGATCACATTGCAACTTGGTTGAAAGAATACAAGGTGATGCTCATTTCAATTAGTAACATATATCTTTTTCTTGCTTAATTTGGTTGGATCTTTGGATCTTTATTTTTAGTAATAGGAGGTTAAATAATATCTTTAGTTTAAAATTTTAAAATAAATGTATTCTTTTTGTTATGTATCTCAGTTTGTTTCTTTTTATCAAATCACCCCATATATCTGTGTATAATTTCAGGATGGAAATGTTCAACCATATAAGAAGTCTGAAACTATTCCTACAGTTAATGACAAACCTGTTAAAGTTGTAGTTGCAGACAGTTTTGACGACATTGTTTTCAACTCAGGGAAAAATGGTATATATTTGAAGTATTACATACTATTACTATGAATGCAACAATGACCCTTTATATGTTGAAATTGAAGCTAGTTTTATTAATTGTCATTATACATTGATTATAAATTGTATCATTGCTAAATTAAAATTGTCATTTTTTAATTATTTTGCTGCTAATTAGATAAAAATTGATCATCACGTTTAAATTAAAGAGGATTTGATTGAACCTTTAATGAACAGTAACACTAAATTGAATGAAATAAATAAAAGCTTTCATCTAAAACTGACCTCTTGATTGTCTGAAGCTGGCTTGTGGCTAAAGAAATATCCTGTTTATGTGGAAAATAAACTGTTCTACAATTTTGTTACTATTTACTTTCTTTGCACTTTTAGTATGTGGAATACGTGTACTTAACTCGTATTATGCATCTGCAATTGTCTATAAATTGTACATCTAAATTATTGTCTCACATTGACGATAAATTTATTAACACTACTAAAACAAACACCGTGCAGTTTTTCTTGAGTTTTATGCTCCTTGGTGTGGTCATTGCAAAAAGTTTGCCCCAATATTGGACGAAGTTGCTGTTTCATATCAAAGTAATCCTGATATTATCATTGCAAAATTGGTAAGAAATGTATCTTTATAAGTTCATGATTGTGCCTATATTTTAATGAATCACTTTGCACCATTACACAGCTCGAAGACAGATCTGATAAACTAATAGCCACCCAAATCGTATATACAGATTTTACAGAAATAAACTTTGATGAAATTACTTTTCTTTCTAATAATTTTGCTAATGTTTTTGTACACTTCCTTTCCAGGATGCAACTGTCAACGATATACCACACGAGACTTTTGATGTACAAGGTTATCCAACTGTATACTTCAGGTCAGCAAGTGGAAAAATATCACACTTTACTGGAATTAGGACAAAGGAAGAAATCATGGATTTCATTGAAAAGAACATGGATAAAGTGGATCAACAAGAACAAGTAAAAGATGAGCTTTGAATAAGGTGAATATGTGTGCATATCATTAGTTCCTCTTCCCTTTCTCATTTGATTGCCTCAACCAACCATAAATTATGTCTTCCAGAGTTCCTCATTCACGTTTTGATTTTGTTGCTTTTCCTTTGCAGGGTTCCTACTGGTCTTTCTGAGCATATTTACAGAAAGTTATATGTAGGATCTCCATATCTTCATATGTTTAAATTAAGTATCGTCGTAGATATTTTTTTTTTTTTTTAATATCTTTCATCCTTTTAGTTCTGTCTTCAATCATACATTTTTGTCTGAACAAAATGAGAGTTTTATTCTTTTTACTTGGCGTAGCTTGATAATAAAATAGTGCGGCTTTAAAATCCTTTGATCATTGTTAATTCAGTAGATGTGTATAGATCGCCATTGAATTTTCCATATCACTTTTCCTTGTAAATAGTACTTGTTCTCAGTACGTGGATCTCAATAGTACCACTCTTCCCTGCTTCTTGCAATAATTAGGCCATGTTTGGCAAGGCTTTAGTGACAACTTATATAAGAACTGTTGTTTTACTGTGATTTAATTTTGATTCGTCATGTGACCTTTGTCTATGAGAAAAGTGAGAAATCAAAGTATTTTTTGATGTTGCTGTCAGATGATCAAACAAAAGGGTTAAAAAAAATTGCATTATTTTAAAAGGGGTTGTAAAAATGTGAATTTAGAGCTTTTGGCTAAAATATATGTACTTGAAGGCACGTGGAAGAATTTGTTAGACGTCTCTCTCATTGTTGCTCCTATATAACATCTAAGGAAAATTGCAGAAGCTGAACACGATTTACTTACTACATGGCATTCTTTGATAGTAGGGTTCTTTGTTTAACACTAACCTAAACGGTATTTTCATCTTTTGTTAGGTATGATAATTTAATATATATAAATATATTTTTTATTCCAACACCAAGCTTAAGCTTCAACATTTTGAGTCTTCCTCAGAAGCTGTGTATCATTACTGAAAATGCAGGTGATGGTATATGATTGTGTACACAGCAGCTAGAGAGAGTTCCAAAATCGCAATATTGTAGTTACAATTGTAGTTACAATTGTAGATACAAACTGCAATTTAAAACCATGGTCTGGACATAGTGCAGTTATGTTGTTAATGCTATCTTTATTATTGGCACTGTGAGAAGTTAAGGATCTTTCACCACAAACATCTTCTTCACCAGAATTGTCAAAGCATTTCAGAAAGCATGGTTGAAGCTTCTTTAAATCTGATGCCTGCAGAGGCTTCAAAAGAAACTCCTCTGCCCCTCCTTCTAAACACCTGTCATAAAACACATTCTCATGTATAAAGATCTTAGACACAATATAGAAGAATTAAGCTTTTTATTCATCCAAAAATAAATGGATAAAGTTTACTATAATTTATAGACATTATTCAACTACTATATGTACTCAACTTCTTTTCTACAAGATAAACACTATCCAACTATTTGAATTAGATCCTTTATTACAATATAAACATACATATATATGACACCCACCACAACATTTTTTTCCTTGCTATAACTTGTATGATGAATGATATGTTTATGTTTAGTTGTTTCAATTAACTTATACTTTATTTAATTAAATCATCTTTATTTTACTTTCTTATACTGTTTTTATTTTTCTAAAATTATATAAAGTAGGTTTCAATTTATAACTATTATTAACTTTATCTTCAATTTTAACATTATTCTTCTCTCATCTTCTCCTTTAACATTGTACTATTTATTTTAATAATTTCATTTACTATTGTATTATTTATGTTAATAGATAAATAGTCAAAACTACTAGATGTTATGTTGTCTTTTGAACATTGTCAAGTATTAATAAAATAAAAATTAAGTAAAATAAAAAAACTTACATGCTGATTCTGGATGGTTCGTTTTCTGATGACATTATGACTACTGGTACATCTTTCCAAGAAGATCCCTGCAGCTGTAACAAATGTCAACAAAAGCAAAAATGGAAAACAAAAAGAACAAATAATTAAAACAAAAGAAAAAAGAAAAAGGTAAACTTTGATACTCAAACCTCATCTTTTCCTTTTCTTTTTTTTCTTCTTTCCCTTTTTAGTCTACACCTAATTTTTCTTTTTACGATATTATAAATTTGTAATAAATCTATTGTTGATTTACTCAGCAATTAGAACACAAATTTCTTTAATCTTTTTTTCAAAGGTTGAAACTCCAATCTTAATTACATCTCACAACTGTTTTTCAAATTTTTACCAGTTTTTTTCTTAAACTGTTAAAATATATTAAATTCATCATGAAAGATGATAATTTAGGATTACAGAGAGAGAAAATGACAAATGAATGGAACTTAATTTTAAACAAAAAGTACACTCGATCAAAAGAAAACTTAGAAGCAGATATTCTTTACGTTATTGAGAAACATTATGAACATAATCTGAACTGTTGATTAACGGGGAAGGGGAATGGAACTTAATTTTGACCTTGATTCGTTTCAGTAAATCATAGCCACTCATTCCTGGCATGCAATAATCTGTCATGATCATATTCACTTTCATTCCCTGTCATTCAAAACATTCAACAGCACATGTTCTTAATTTCACAACACATTATACTCACTAAAATCATACATCTCATTAGAATTTACAAGGAGAAAAATAACCATGATGGGCAAGCATATAGAGAGACATTTTTTTTTAATAATCATGTTATATACTTACTTAATAATCCTAACCTTGATTAAGGTATCATCATATTTATCTATCCATTATCCTATCTTCTTTAATTTTCAATTTTTTATCTCTCTTTTTCCATCATCATCATCATCATCATCCGTACTTGGGTTCACATTTTTCGCAATCAAATAACTCATAAATGGGAGTTTCATAAGAAAATGCAATGAAAAAGGTTCCACCTTTTATTTTTCAAGAAAACAGATCAAATTACTTATAGGTTTTCAAGAAAATGCCTGTATATTGAGGAAGATAAGCTTTTATACATTTTCATACATATAATATAAGTGGTCTGAATAAATAGAATAAAATTTTCACTATTATATAGAAAGTCGTTTTAAGGTTAAGATGTAATTGTGTAACTAGTAGCATAAGCTTCAAATTCAAGATGTTTACATTACCAACATTACAAGAAAATGATAATATTTGTTTCTGACAAAAAAAAAAAGAACAGAAATAGTATCAGTTAAAAATACAAGGGAAGAAGTGAAGGAGAAAGAAAGAAAGAAGATTATTACGTTTTGTTGCAATGATTCTGAAGAAGTTGAGGAAGCATTATCAAGTTCATCATCGAGCAGGCCAAGATATTTCAAAGCCTTGTCTCCAGAATCCAGGAAGGTGGCTGCTTCAAACCAAACCAAAACCACACATAACATCAAACATAAATTGAATATTTAAGCAGACACAAATGGCATAAGAATTGAGATGAGACCAATGATCCAGGGCCAAAGTCATAAAACTAAACCTTGAGAAAAACAAAAATGAAGAAAGACTAGGTACCTTTGCATGAAGAATCTCTTAGGAGCCTCTCCAAAAGCTTCCTATCTATGACACTGTCATCTACCACCAACACATGAATATGTTGTTGTTGTTGCTGTTGTTGGTTATTCCCAAGCTCCATCTCAGTTGTGTTCAGAGCAGATAAACAATCTTTTTAACCTGTTAGTTAACTTGTCTACTTGAAAACACCTTTATATTTTACTCAATGTGTGTGTGTGTGTCTGAGAGAGACAGAGAGAGAGAGAGGATGAAAAAGAGAGAAACGTGGTGAATGAGAATGAGAGGTGGCATGTAATTGTCTTTAGCTTTTTTCTATAAAAGTGGGTGCATGAGAGGAAAAACTGTATAGGCACAGAAGCAAGCTTATGTGAGCTAATCCATGCTATGATCTTGACCCTAGATTCTCTACTAGATTAATACAACTACCACTCGTAACTTTCTCTCTTTTTCCACTTTCAATTGGATTTTATTTGATTGCCAAGGGGAAAAAGCCAAGATCTTTGTTCCCAATTCGATCATCATCATGGTGGAAAAAGGGTTGATTTTGGGTGTGGATATGTTTAATGGACTATATTTGTCAAAGACTTTGAAAATTAAGGCAACTTCTTTCTCATTACATCATTAAAGTGCTTTTCTTTTCACCTCAATTTCCTCAATTGTATTTTACTTTATTGGATTTCTGTTCAATTAGACGATTTACTTACTGATAAAAGGAAGTTTTAAAAGTAAAAATCATAATTTATTATGACTACTATTACATCATTTTGCAAAATTTCTTACAAAATCTTAATTACACTATTTACAAAGAAAATATAAAATAAAAATATATATGTTGAATATATTAAAATATAAAACTTACTAATCATATAAAGAAAGTAAAAAGATATAAGGATATATAGAGTTATTAATTTGTTTAATATTTGTATTGTGCTTGTTCTTAACATTATTATTTGTACTTTCACTTTAAAATTCCATTTTATAGAAATTTTTTCTACAGTAACACGTATTCATTTTTTAATTACTGAAATAGCATATTGTAGGTTTTATTTACCTAGATAGCACAGCTTTTTTGTCAAGATGAGAATTCGATTTTCCGGAAAACGAAACCTAAAGGTAATTGGATTTTATAATTTTTACAAACAATTCAGAATTCGATTTTTCGACAACCGAATTCTGAACAGTTTTCTTTTTATTTTGTTAAGAAAAAAAACTAACTAAATATATATATATATATATATATATATATATAAAATATGTTATAGTATTTTATTTAACATTTATAGTTTTAAATTAGGTATTTAAAAAGATTTGTATATTTCTAAAATTAATTATATATTTAGATTTGTTGTTGAAAGTAGTAAAATAATATTTTTAAAATATATTATATATATTATATTTAAATTTATTTGTATGATTAAACTTTTTTTAATTTTTTGATTTATTTGATATTATAAATTTTTTAGAAATTAATAATAAATTAGGAGGATAATAAAAATCTTAAAAATTATATGTATATAAGAAGAAGTTATACTTTAGAGAATAAATATATATATATATATATATATATATATATATATATTAAAATATAATTTATTTTTAAGTTGATAATTTTTATTTTTATTTATGTAAATTTTATATATAAAATTAATTTAGAGTTCATATATGTAATTTTAATTTATGTAATATATATATATATATATATAATTTATATAATATATATAATTTATTTAACATTAAAAATAATTATATTTTTATTAATTTTATAATTATAATTTTTTTAAGGTTATAATTTTAAATATAATTTTTTTAACTTGATATTTATAATTGATATAATATATATATATATATATAATTTAAAAATAATTATTTTATTAATTTTAAGTTGATATATTTTTTTATTTATAATTATTTAATATATATTTGAAAAACTAATTGATTATTTAAAAATTAATCAATTATTTAAAAAAATAACTGATTCACATCAAGTATGAAAAAATCAAGTATGAAAAAACTAATCAATTATTTTTTGAAATAATCGATTAGTTTTCTAAATAGTTTAAAATATATATATATATATATATATATATATATATATCTTAAAAGTGACATATATGATAGCGGTTAACGTGAACCGCTCTTAAAAGTGACATATATGATAGCGGTCCCATTTTACAGCTATCTAAAAGAACTGGTTCTCAAATTCTGATCGATTACTTTTTGAAATAATCGATTAGTTTTCGAATAGTTAAAAACTATAATTTTATTTATGTAAATTTTATATATAAAATTAATTTAGAGTTCATATATGTAATTTTAATTTATGTAATATATATATATATATATATAATTTATATAATATATATAATTTATTTAACATTAAAAATAATTATATTTTTATTAATTTTATAATTATAATTTTATTAAGGTTATAATTTTAAATATAATTTTTTTAACTTGATATTTATAATTTATGTAATATATATATAATTTAAAAATATTTTTTTTTATTTTAAGGTCATATATTTTTTTATTTATAATTATTTAATATATATTTGAAAATCTAATTAATTATTTAAAAATTAATCAATTATTTAAAAAAATAACTGATTCTCATCAAGTATGAAAAAATCAAGTATGAAAAAACTAATCGATTACTTTTTGAAATAATCGATTAGTTTTTTAAATAGTTAAAAAAAAAAATATATATATATATATATATATATATATACATATATATAGTTTAAAAGTAACATATATGATAGCGGTTAACGTGAACCGCTCTTAAAAGTGACATATATGATAGCGGTCCCATGTTTACAGCTATCTAAAAGAACCTGGTTCTCAAATTCGATCGATTACTTTTTGAAATAATCGATTAGTTTTCGAATAGTTAAAAACTATAATTTTATTTATGTAAATTTTATATATAAAATTAATTTAGAGTTCATATATGTAATTTTAATTTATGTATATATATATATATATATATATATATATATAATTTATATAATATATATAATTTATTTAACATTAAAAATAATTATATTTTTATTAATTTTATAATTATAATTTTATTAAGGTTATAATATTAAATATAATTTTTTAACTTGATATTTATAATTTATATAATATATATATAATTTAAAAATAATATTTTTTTATTTTAAGGTCATATATTTTTTTATTTATAATTATTTAATATATATTTGAAAATCTAATTGATTATTTAAAAATTAATCAATTATTTAAAAAAATAACTGATTCTCATCAAGTATGAAAAAATCAAGTATGAAAAAACTAATCGATTACTTTTTGAAATAATCGATTAGTTTTTTAAATAGTTAAAAAAATATATATATATATATATATATATATATATATATATATAGTTTAAAAGTAACATATATGATAGCGGTTAACGTGGAATCGCTCTTAAAAGTGACATATATGATAGCGGTCCCATGTTTACAGCTATCTAAAAGAAATGGTTCTCAAATTCTGATCGATTACTTTTTGAAATAATCGATTAGTTTTCGAATAGTTAAAAACTATAATTTTATTTATGTAAATTTTATATATAAAATTAATTTAGAGTTCATATATGTAATTTTAATTTATGTAATATATATATATATATATATATATAATTTATATAATATATATAATTTATTTAACATTAAAAATAATTATATTTTTATTAATTTTATAATTATAATTTTATTAAGGTTATAATTTTAAATATAATTTTTTTAACTTGATATTTATAATTTATGTAATATATATATATAATTTAAAAATATTTTTTTTATTTTAAGGTCATATATTTTTTTATTTATAATTATTTAATATATATTTGAAAATCTAATTGATTATTTAAAAATTAATCAATTATTTAAAAATATAACTGATTCTCATCAAGTATGAAAAACCAAGTATGAAAAAACTAATCGATTACTTTTTGAAATAATCGATTAGTTTTTTAAATAGTTAAAAAAAAAATATATATATATATATATATATATATATAGTTTAAAAGTAACATATATGATAGCGGTTAACGTGAACCGCTCTTAAAAGTGACATATATGATAGCGGTCCCATGTTTACATCTATCTAAAAGAACTGGTTCTCAAATTCGATCGATTACTTTTTGAAATAATCGATTAGTTTTCCGAATAATTAAAAACTATAATTTTATTTATGTAAATTTTATATATAAAATTAATTTAGAGTTCATATATGTAATTTTAATTTATGTAATATATATATATATATATATATATATAATTTATATAATATATATAATTTATTTAACATTAAAAATAATTATATTTTTATTAATTTTATAATTATAATTTTATTAAGGTTATAATATTAAATATAATTTTTTAACTTGATATTTATAATTTATATAATATATATATATAATTTAAAAATAATATTTTTTTATTTTAAGGTCATATATTTTTTTATTTATAATTATTTAATATATATTTGAAAATCTAATTGATTATTTAAAAATTAATCAATTATTTAAAAAAATAACTGATTCTCGTCCAAGTATGAAAAAATCAATTATGAAAAAACTAATCGATTAGTTTTTTAAATAGTTAAATATATATATATATATATATATATATATATATATATTTAAAAGTAACATATATGATAGCGGTTAACGTGAAACGCTCTTAAAGTGATATATATGATAGCGGTTAACGTGGAACCGCTCTTAAAAGTGACATATATGATAGCGGTCCCACATTAACCGCTATCTAAAATAACCTGGTTCTCAAAAACTAATCGATTACTTTTTGAATAGTTAAAAACTATAATTTTATTTATGTAAATTTTATATATAAAATTAATTTAGAGTTCATATATGTAATTTTATTTTATGTATATATATATATATATATATATATAATTTATATAATATAGATAATTTATTTAACATTAAAAATAGTTATATTTTTATTAATTTTATAATCATAATTTTTTTTAAGGTTATAATTTTAAATATAATTTTTTAACTTTATATTTATAATTTATATAATACATATAATTTAAAAATAATATTTTTTAATTTTAATTTGATATATTTTTTGATTTATAATTATTTAATATATATTTGAAAAACTAATTGATTATTTAAAAATTAATCAATTATTTTAAAAAATAACTGGTTCTCGAGTATGAAAAAACTAATCGATTACTTTTTGAAATAATCGATTACTTTTTGAAATAATCGATTACTTTTATAAATAGTTAAAAAAATTTATATATATATTTATATAATATTATAGTGTTTTATTTAAAATTTATAGTTTAAATTATAGTTTTAAAAAGATTTATATATTTATTAGATTAATAACATATTTAAATTTATTATTAAAAGTATTTAAATAATATTTTTAAAATATATTATTAAATATTATATTTATATTTGATTTGTATGATTAATTTTTTTAAATTTTTTGTTTTATTTGATATAGTAATATTTTTTTAAGATATTAATGATAAAATAGGAGGATAATAAAAATCTTAAAAATTATATGTATATAAGATGAAATAATATTTTGATGTAAAATTATATTTTTGAAATTTTGTTTTTGTATTTTATAATATTTTGAAATAATTCTTTGAGTTATTTGATATTGTAATATATTTTTTTTATAAATTAATAATAAATTAGGAGGATAAGAAAAATGTTAAAAATTATGTTTGTGTGTTGTAACATTTTCGGAAATAAAATTGTCTTACTGTTAAAATTTTCATAACAGTAAGTTAAAATGTGAAAGAAAAAAAATAACATGTCGGTGAATTTTAAATTATATATATATATATATATATATATATATATATATATATATTTTAACTATTTAAAAAACTTATCGATTATTTCAAAAAGTAATCAATTAGTTTTTTCATACTTGATTTTTTCATACTTGATGAGAATCAGTTATTTTTTAAATAATTGATTAATTTTTAAATAATCAATTAGATTTTCAAATATATATTAAATAATTATAAATAAAAAAATATATCAACTTAAAATTAAAAAAAAATTATTTTTAAATTATATATATATATATATATATATAAATTATAAATATCAAGTTAAAAAAATTATATTTAAAGTTAAATAAATTATATATATTATATAAATTATATATATATATATGTATATATTAAATAAATTAAAATTACATATATGAACTCTAAATTAATTTTATATATAAAATTTACATAAATAAAATTATAGTTTTTAAGTATTCAAAAAACTAATCGATTATTTCAAAAAGTAATCGATCGAATTTGAGAACCAGTTCTTTTAGATAGCGGTTAACGTGGGACCGTTATCATATATGTCACTTTTAAGAGCGGTTTCTTTTTAACAACTATCATATATGTCACTTTTAAGAGCGGTTCGACGTTAACCGCTATCATATATGTTACTTTTAAATTTTATATATATATATATATATATATATATATATATATATTTTTTTTTTTTAACTATTTAAAAAACTAATCGATTATTTCAAAAAGTAATCGATTAGTTTTTTCATACTTGATTTTTTCATACTTGATGTGAATCAGTTATTTTTTTAAATAATTGATTAATTTTTAAATAATCAATTAGTTTTTCAAATATATATTAAATAATTATAAATAAAAAAATATATCAACTTAAAATTAATAAAATAATAATTTTTAAATTATATATATATATATATATATATTATATCAATTATAAATATCAAGTTAAAAAAATTATATTTAAAATTATAACCTTAAAAAAATTATAATTATAAAATTAATAAAAATATAATTATTTTTAATGTTAAATAAATTATATATATTATATAAATTATATATATATATATATATATATATATATTACATAAATTAAAATTACATATATGAACTCTAAATTAATTTTATATATAAAATTTACATAAATAAAAATAAAAATTATCAACTTAAAGATAAATTATATTTTAATATATATATATATATATATATATATATATATATTTATTCTCTAAAGTATAACTTCTTCTTATATACATATAATTTTTAAGATTTTTATTATCCTCCTAATTTATTATTAATTTCTAAAAAAATTATAATATCAAATAAATCAAAAAATTAAAAAAATTTAATCATACAAATAAATTTAAATATAATATATATAATATATTTTAAAAATATTATTTTACTACTTTCAACAATAAATCTAAATATATAATTAATTTTAGAAATATACAAATCTTTTTAAATACCTAATTTAAAACTATAAATGTTAAATAAAATATTATAACATATTATATATATATATATATATATATATATATATATATTTTAGTTAGTTTTTTTTCTTAACAAAATACAAAGAAAACTGTTCAGAATTCAGTTGTCGAAAAATCAAATTCTGAATTGTTTGTAAAAATTATAAAATCCAATTACGTTTAGGTTTCGTTTTCCGGAAATCGAATTCTCATCTTAACAAAAACTATGCTATATAGGTAAATAAAACCTATCTTATAATATTCATTTGAAGCACATGCATGGGTTGTTAAGACTGTGCTCCAACAACAGATACTTTAGCTTAGGATTTTGCTAAGGAATGGAGAAGATTGTCTTTTATTCAATATGATGTCTTTCTTATCACGATGATGTAAATATGAAGAAATTATTGATATTCTGAATATGTATTCACATGCTAGAGCTTTCTAGTATGTTAGGGAAAAGTCAGACTATGATAACTACGCATTAGAAAGAATTTCTATTATAAAAATAAAATCATCTATCTTCGTTACAATAAAGAATATATATATATAAAAGGTTTTCGCGAAAAATTAATCGATAGGGACAATATTAACAAGATAGAAGTCCAATTAAATAAAAATTAATATTTTTTTTAATCTAAAATTTTTTAAATATTAAATTATGAGTTCTATTTTTTTAAAATGTTACTTAATTTTTTTTTAATATGATACTTAGACTCACATGAATATAATATTTAGATTCACTTGAATTTTTCAGAAAAAATACCGTAATAAAATCACAATTTACAATAAAGAATCTAAAAATATTTATTTAATTAAAATAAAATATATAATTAAGACTCATGCCAAAGTTTAATCCCCTTTGATGACTTAAAATTCTATTAATTATTCTTATTCTTTCCTTTTGGAATTATGTTATAGAGATATCTAACAATCACTTTATTTAAATTATATTTGATAATTGAATGCTTAAAATAATAAATTAAAATTTTGTAATAGTTTATCTAAATTATTCAATAAAAATAAGTCAGTATCTTTTTATAATTTTCACTTGATTACAAGATTTCACGTATCATTTTTTAAAAATTAGACTAATTACCGTATCAGTAAAATATTATTAACTCAAAAAATAGATTTAAAGATGGAATCAAGTTGTTATAAAACATGGTGAGAATAAGTTATTATAAATATAAAATATATTAAAAAATTTAAGATGAAAAGTTATTAAAAAAATATTATTTAAAGTTTTTTATCGATTTAATTAAAATACGATATTTAAATGGAATGAAGCTTAAAACTGAAGTATATGATGAAGAGAAGTGAGAGTGGTGCAGAGGAGAAGGAAATAAAAGAGAAGAATGGGTTGATGAAATCTTAGGTGGGGACCAACAAATAAAATCTTTGGGGTCCCCCTCACCTACTGATGTGTGAAATGCGAATCTGTTCCCATCAAGGGGTTTTCCTGCCTTGTAGCTCTCACTCGTTGCGTCTTCAAAATCTCTTTCTTTCAGATTCAGTTTGGGACCCAATTCTTGTCTTCTTTTTCCTTCCATCTCATCAACCTAATCATGTGTTTGCCATGCCCTTCCCTTATATCATGCTTTTGCACACCACATAATCCTTTTTCTCAACTACCATCTTTTCATCCATTTAAATCTTCACCCTTAAATTATATAAAATTTTAAATTATTATAGGTTCGTTTCAAATTATTTAAGATTTTTTTTATTGTTCAAGTTTGATTTGTTGGATTAAATTAAATTACTTTTTATTATAATTTCAAAAAAAAAGAGGCAAAATAGATTTCGTAGTTTTTAAGTCAACGTGTACTTGTGAAACAACCTAATAAGTGAACCAAATTAGCATGAGTCTCAAATTTAACAGTATGGCCCGGCTTACCAGACAGTAGGTAGAACCAATACAATTTATTTATTTTATTATGATTAATTTTTGACTGAATAGCTTGTCATTTAAAATTAAGTTTTATTTTAATATTATATCATGTTTTAAGTAATAAAATAATAAGAAGTTAAGGCATAGAAAATTAAACATAAAAATAAAACATATATCTAAATGTTATTTTTAATGTATTTTTCATTACTAGAAATTCTAATATTTTATAGAAATATTTTTACAATTTTTTATAAAAATTACAAAAAATAAGTCTCTATCCTCACGGGTTAGAAATTAAGTCCTCGTCCCCATTCCCACTGGGTTTCGAGTTTCCCGTTCCCGCCCCATCCCGATCTATATTATTTTTAAAAAGATAATTACATTTATAATAAATTAATTTTACTATCTATTTTTATATATAAATAAATATTTATAATTTTATAATTTATAATAATTATTAATTAAATATACATTTTAATTTATTATATTTATATTAAAATATGTATGTAAAAGAAATATTTAATTATTTTTTATTTATAACATTATTATTATTATAACATCTGTATTCAAATATTTGAATATTTATAATATTATTATTATTATAATATTGTATTCAAACATTTGATTATATATAAGTTAATTCATTTTTAAGTTGTCATTTAAAAATATGAAATATATAGTTCATAAGGAAATATTTAATAAGTTAATTCTTATTCAATTAGTTTGAAGTAATAAAAGTTTAAATTATCAATTCCTTTAATCCTTTAAAATACAATTATTTTTATTAAGATAAAATTTGACATATGATAAATAAGAATAATAAAATAAAAAATTATGACATAATAAAACCTAATAAATATAAATTATAAATAAAATAATATTAGTTACTATTAAGATTTATGTAAAATATTTAGAAAAAGATAAACAAAAAAAAATTAACTTTGTGTTCATCAAATTGGTTGAAAAGATTGAAAAAAAAAATTGATGGGAGAGTTCAAGGAAATGTGAAAAACTGAAAAGTAAGAGAAAGAATAATGTAATAAATTAATTGATATAAAAGATTAAAAAAGAGAAAAAAATTAAAGAGTGGGTAGAAGAAAAAAATTGGTGAAATATAAAAAAATGACTTTATATGTAATAGAAAAAGAAAAGAAAATACTTTTAAAATATTAATATTTTAAAATTTAAATTTAAATATAAAGTCGGACGCGGAATGGGGTCCAGGTGGGGATTGTATTACCCATCTCCGCCCCCACCCCGACTTTTTAAAGCGGAGAAAACCCGAACTCACCCCGATCAACTCGGATTTTCCCGTCAAACTCGAGCGGGACGGGTCGATCCCCATCATTACGGGTTTAATTGTCATCCATACCTAAAACTCGAAAAGAGAATTAAAAAAAAACTCTAAAATAATTTTTTTAATTTTTTTCTACCAATAAAAGATTAAAAAAAATGGAGGATAATAATAATAATAATAATAATAATAATAATAATAATAATAATAATAATAATAATAATAATAATAATCTATCACAAGATGAAAAACTAATAATGGTTAGAAATAAAGGTTACAGGCAAACAAATTTTTTATTCTAGTTCAATTAGTCTTCATAAAATTTAGATACATTTCACTACGTTTCATGAAATCTATAATAATAAATAATAATACATAAATATTTACAGAGAATTATTGAATAGAAATAAATAAAAAATTTCATAAAAAATCACTGAGAAAATTAAAATAAAAATGTTAGATGGAAGAGTATAAAATTAAAGTACCAAAAGGTTAGAAGAAGATAATATTTTAAATACAAATTGATCAGTGTATGTTTATTGGTAGAGATATAGTTAAAAGTAACTGAACTTATTAGTTGCAAGCTACTGAAGAAAAGTGGAATACTATTTTAGAAAAGCAAAGCATGTGCATCATTAGAGAGACTAATGGGATTTCAGCATAAGTCATGTCGAAAAAGTTCCACTTAATTTTATTAAAACCTCCTCCAATTGTGTAAAAGCTCGATTTTATCATTTCTTCCTAAAACAAAAACTATTTTTATAAACTTTTATATTCAGAGTATTTTACCTCATTTCTCTTTTTAAAGAGAAATAAAGTCACAAAACATGTTAGACCAAACACTACCTAAATAAATCATACTATTCCAAAGTCGGTTACTGAGATTTAAATCAAAGTCGTTATTATAACGTGAAATTTCAAATAAATAGATATGATTATAATTAAGGAAATATTAAATTATCAATGGATTTAGATATACGATAAATTTTTATTATCGATAAAAATATTCTTAGAGAAAAAAAAGTAAAGTATTGAAAGATAAATCCGTCGAAGAATATTAACCAATAATATAATTAAATACAAAGGTTAATATGAAAATAAAATCTTAATAATATATCAATCTAATTTTCATTATATATATATATATATATATATTTTTTTTATGATTCTAACCCTCAAATTATAACTTGTATGATATTTACCTATTATCAATCTTCTTAAAACTACTAATGTGGTTTGGTGTGTATAGTTTTTGATTAATTAAGTTAATGCCTAAACTAAATGCTCAGTTTCTCTTAGAAAATGATGATAAATGTATTATTCTTTGGCTAGCTTAGTAGTAAGAGTAATAACAAAAATGAGTTTGAATAATTTGATGAGTAAATTATATACAATGTAAACAATAGACCAATTTACAAGTTAGATATATTTATTGGGTTGATATTGCTATTTCACTTATTTTCGAGAGATTTGGGATCAACATAAGTTAGTTGCATGAAATTAGCTTTGATGACGTGAATATTGAATAGGGAACCACTCATCTTCATATAAAAGGTTTCTTAGTTATTAGTGGAAGCTAACCACTTTCTTAGTAAATAGTATCATCATATGCATTTCCAAGTGCCAATTGTTATCATTTATCTCTTAAATTTTAAATTGTAGATAACTGAAATTTTCAGCTAAGCCTATGCATTATAATTAAATCCAGTACTAGTGTTAATTATTTTAATTATTAGATAATATTAGAAATAATAATAACTTATTTAAAGTTATTGTTTACACGTCTTTAAAAAACATAATTGTTGTTGTAAATTACTAATTATTTACTAAGTTTTGTATTATCCATTTTGTTCTCTTCCTTCTCTCATATATTTTGTTTTAAAATTTTGAACTTTTTTTAACTTGTGCAAATTTGTGTAGTTTCTTTTAATAACTTTAGGATAATTTTATTTTTTATGGGATATGTTAAAAGATGGAAAATTGTATCTTATTTTAATATTTTTTAGTCATTTTGTAAATTTTTTATTTATTTATGTTTATATAATAGTTTATTTATTTATTTATTTTCTGTTTTAGACTTTATCGACAAATTTTTTTATAAAAATATCATTGGTAATAATCATAAAATAAAAGTTAAATTTAATTTTATTGACAAAATTTTTTATAGATAAATTTACAAGAAATTATTGAAAAAATGAAAATTCATGATAATTATTGATAGTATAATTTTTATTTTATATATTTGTAGGTAATTACTGACAAATCTAAAAATTTCATTTGTAAAAATTATCATCAACAAAATTACAGATTTTTTTTATCATTGATAAGTAATATTTATTTTGAAATTTTAAAATTACTATGGATTTTGTCGGTCGTAAATTTGTTTTCTTGTGGTATATTACTTAATACTTACGAAATAGTTTTATTTAGGAGCTATCATTTCGTTTACAAAGTAGAATTTTAAATTATATTTATTATAATAATATTATTATAATTAATTATTAAGTTTTAAATATTATTTGTTTTAAAATTTTAATGTGATAAGAGTGGAAATTTTATTATTATAATAGATATTAATGTTTTGTCTAAAAATAATCTCATATTCATATAATGCATCTTAATAAATGGAGAGAAAAAGATATATACAATTATTCTTTGACTTTAATTGAAATTACACTCATCACTACATGACAATACCTACTAAACATTAATATATTAATTTATAATAAATATTAGATCAGTGATACTTTCACAATGTAATCATTCAACAACCAAAAATATTAATATAATAATAAATTTTAATACTATATTTTAGTGTTTGGGATGTGAACAATTTTTTTCCCGATATTATATCACATTCTTTATTTCTTTACATAGATTCATTTATTACAAATATCCTTATAGAAGATGCTTAAAAAAAATTGGAAAAAAAAACCATGGAATATTAAATAAAATTATTTTTCAATGATAAGGAGACCCGTTCACATTGTTTTTTCATGGCTTCTCTAAATGAAGCTCATGAACATAATATTATAGTCGGTATCTCTGAAAAAACAGACAACATAGACCTTTAGGCATTCAACGCCAACTGTTTCGAAAGCAAAGAGTCTTTGTGTAATCAAACATTTGCATATCTAATTAACCATTTTGTTTTGGTGCAAATATTTTACTATTGAACTACGAACTTAAGAAAAAGGGTGAAATATAAATGACCTAATTGATGACAATGGTGCATGCCACTCCTTACTTTATTTCAAATCAGTAACCCACTCCATTAAGGGACAAATCGATCCATCTACTTTATCAACCTACGCATGATCCTTTCAAGATCTTGTGTTTGAAACTTAATGGGACGAAAGCCCACCATTGTTGAAGCTCTCCTAGGAAAGACACATGTTTTGGTGCTGCTTTAATTTAACACTTCGCCACTTGTAAAAGCAAAAGATGTAAAGTAAACCAAGAAAAAGAACACAATGGATGAGGGGTCCCCATCTCACAAATTTCATCACTTCTCAGTTTTATGAGTTTCCAAATGTTACGTATTTTCAGGGACAACATCAACATATTTATCAAAATAAAACAATTCAATCTAAAATATTTTAAAAATAATTTTGTGTATTTTTATCATGTTATTTATTTTTTGTAAAATTTCAATTCATTGTATACATAGTAGCAAAGTCAAATATTTTGCTGTTTGCCTCTTCATAGTTGATAGATATCTATAAAATATTGTGGCAGATTTTAGTAATTGATTCTGAGAGTACCAATTAATATATTATTATTAAATAATAAAAAAATATATAAAAATATAAAAAAATATAAAAAAATATGAAAAGATGAGAACTTAAATTTATAAATATACAATTATATATATTTACTAATTAAGTTAAAATTTTAAGAATAATAAAAGATTAAAATTATAAATATTAATATAAATTACAAATATTTGGGATCATGACCGGCCTCATCTTATAAGATCTATTACTGATTAAATAAAAAAAATAATAAAGGATTGATTTTATAATAAACTTTGATTCTCATGATAATGATGCTGATTATGATCATTTTATTTGCCGGGTTGGATAGAGCATTTCAGAAACATAATTTTTTTAGAGTATTATTTAATGTTACATGATAGATATCACATAAAAATATTGTATTTTCAATATATTTCTTTTATTCTAAGTAAGGAAAAAAATGGTAATTAAAACCTGTTAAAAAATATAATGTTAAAGAACTGATAGGTTGAATTTGAAAGATATTTTAATGATAGAAAAAGCACATCACCAAACTAGTTCAAGGGTTTTACAGCAAATACGTTGGACTTATAAGGTTAGTTTGGTAGTAAAAATTTACAAGAAATTGAATTGAAGAAGGAAGAGTCACATTTTTTATTTATGAAATAATTAATATATGATGATTTATTTCTATCCTTAGCATATTTATAATTGAATACGAAACTATTACTATTATTATTATAATAATAATAATAATAATAATATATAACCTACATTTTCCGTATTTTTTCATTGAATGATGTGGAGATACTCACCTTCTACGACTGATTAATTGAGATTTATTTTTTAATTTCTCAAATTTTATTTATTTTTAGCATGTTATGTTTCTGCATCACTGTAATAACTTTTGTTACAAAATTTAACTAAGCATTTTTAGTGAAATATTACATTTAATTGTATTTTTTTATTTACAATATTAGAATGCAATTTTTTTAAATAATTAAAACTCAATTTCCTTCTAACCATGAAATTTAAAAAAGTCAATCTATAGTCAGTTAAATTTATATCTTGTATCATATTATATGGTATATATCTATCAATGAAAATTTCTTTTTTATAATTGATTTTTGTTATAATTGAAGAGATAAAAATAAAAATATCATAAAGAAAACAATTATTATAATTTATATATTTTAAAAAATAGTAAACGGGGAGAGAAAAGAAATTTATAAAATGTATAAAAAATAATAATTATAAAGAAAATATGAGATACACGTGTTTTAGCGCATGGTCAGTTGTTAGCATAATTTGAAAGTATTGAAATAAAAAGAAGATAACAAAAAACCTTGTAAATTATTTGAAGAATAAACAACAAATGAGATTGAAGAATAAAAAAAAAATGAGAGTCTTGAATGGTTAAAATAATTGAAAAACAACTCCCCGCAGCAGAACCAAAAGTCACATAAAGATGAAGGAGATAGTTTATAGAAATGAAGAATATTATTTGATAAGCATTGTACGAAGCCGGCCTTACATAAAAACTCACGTCTTGACGAATCCTTCCATGAATCTCATTGAAAATTTACATGAAATAAACTGTCATGATTTGCTTCATTTTTCATTCACATTGCAAAGACTCAACATCTTTTCTTCAAAGCCATGCACACGCAACTGGCCCTGGTGTTGGTGTATGCATTGATTCATGTAGGAGCAATTACCGCACGTGATACGAAACTGCATGGCTGCATGGACACGTGTGGAAACGTTTCAATTCCATATCCATTCGGTGTAGGCACTTCTGAAACAGGTGAGAACTGTTTCTTTGAACAGAGATTGAATCTAACGTGCCAAGACAACATTTTGTATTGGGGTGTTGATTTGCAAGTTCTAGAAATATCCCTGAAAGGCCAAATGGACCTCTTGTTTTTTGTGTCCAAACTTTGCAATGATACCCCAAATGGAGTGGCCAATAAACCCTGTCTCATAAGTCCCATTTTCACCATTTCTAGCAAAGAAAACAAGTTCATTAATGTTGGCTGCGAGACTTTTGGCTATCTCAACAGCTTCTACAATGGCGTGGGATACTCAACAGGGTGCTTAACAAGATGCACCAAGTTCCCTGATATTGCAACCAATGGACACTGTTCGGGGATAGGGTGTTGCGAAGTGAATGTTCCTCCCAGCATGAAGAATATAACCATTGAATCATTTAGGTTCCGGTCTTCAAACTTCCAAAGCTGTAGCCATTCCTTCGTTGCCAAACATGGGTCCTACAACTTTGATATCAATCATATAGTGAAGCTTCCCTTTGACAGGATGCCTATGGTTGTTGATTGGAGTGTTGGAGATAAGGGATGCGAGTTCGTAAGGAATGGTTCAGTCAAAAGTGCGTGCATGAAGAATAGCCACTGTCATGACATTGACATCAGTCATGGATACCAATGCAGATGCAAAACAGGTTATGATGGAAATCCTTATCATCCCAATGGTTGCCAAGGTAAGGCGTTTTATCCAATATTTTACCAAACTACTTTACAAACCAACATTTTATTCATTAATGATGCTATTTAAGGAAGGGGTTATTTTTCCGACCAATTAACATGCAGATATTGATGAATGTAAGACAAAAAGACATACATGCATCAGTGAAAATCACTGTCTCAACACCGATGGGTCTTACGAATGCTTTTGTCCTCCCGGACAAGTTGGAGATGGAAAATTCGAAGAAGGATGCAGGCCAATCCAGCGGCAGAATTCTCCATCCAAGTTTGCTATTGGTAACAACTAAGATTTTTTTTTTTTTTTTTGTGTTTTAATTATGCAAATTCGTTGATTCTTTTTATTTTTCTACTGAACAAATTGCATTTGTTATAGAAATATCTGTGAACATAGGAGAAAGATGAAAAACATAACTTTAAGAAATATTTACTAAAAATATATTAAAAAAATTAAAGAGATGAAAAAAATAGTAAAAAGTTATTTACTTGAAAATGTTTTAGGGTTAAATAAGTTTTGGTAACTTCAAATTTTTTCATTAAACATAATTTTTATTTTTTATACCTAACATTTAATAAATACGTGGATTTAGTTATATCTTCAATTTGAAAGAAAGAAAAGAAATTGAGATAGAATAGAGAAGAAAACATATTTGTTGATTTGAAGAGAAAGTGATATGAAAATTAAAAATAAATAAATTTCAAAATAATAAATAATTATATAATTATAAAGTTATTAAAGCAAAAAAAAAAGATGATTTTGAAAAATATCACTTTCTATTACATTTTTCACTCTAATTCTAATAGAAAGTAAAACATATGAGTCCTAATAGAAATAACAATTTTTTTTACTTTCTTTACTAATAAATAAAGATTTTTTTTTCAATTTACTTTTACTATAAATTTTTCCTTCAACCGAACAAATCCTAATTTTGATAGTATCACTTGTGAGCATATTTGTAAGTATCTTATTAGAGATAAATATAATTACTATCATTGCCAAATTTACATATAAAAATAAATGTTGATATATAAAAAATATTACAAAAAATTAGAGATACCATACCGAAATCTTATTTAACCCAATATCCTGTTACACTTAATGTGAAGGTTATGTGTCATTTTTATGACAACAATTTAAAATTCACATGGTGAACAAGTGTATTTGTACGTGTACAAGAAATATGAATAATGCATAAATTTAAAACATTTAGGAAAATATAACTTTACTGATCATAAAAAAATACAAAATTATATATGCATAAGATGTTTAATTTTGAATAATCTCAAAGCTTAGTTCAATTAATGAAAGATTATTTTAAGGATAACTTAAACAAAGGAATCATAGTTAACATTGACCAAAGAATTTTTAGTACTGAATAATTAAGGAAATTGAAATTCCTCTAATTGGGATAACTAGATTAAGAGAGAAAAAGCATTGTGTTTAAGAGTTAGTATAGAAACCTAGAACTCTAAAGGCTACAGTGTTTTATAGAATGACGAATCAATAGTGCCATTGAGGTTTATATGAATAGAGTATTGAACTGTGCAATTTGATATGTTCCACCCATACTTCAATGCAGGTGCATGCATAGCTTTTACAGCTTTGCTGTTGATTTCCTCGTTATACTTAATGTATCATAAAAGGAAACTTAATAAACAAAGAAAAAAATTCTTTCGACAAAATGGTGGTTTCATTTTGCAAAAACGACTTGCTACACAACAAGACACTCCCTATATGGCACAAATTTTTCCAGCAGAAGAGCTGAAGAAGGCCACCGAAAACTATGATGAAAGGTTAATAATTGGCAATGGAGGTTATGGTACTGTTTTCAAAGGAATCCTTCCAAATAATAAGGTTGTTGCTATAAAAAAGTCCAAAGTAGTGGATCAGAGTCAAGTTGAGCAATTCATCAATGAGGTGGTTATTCTCTCCCAAATCAACCATAGGAATGTGGTAAAACTCATAGGTTGTTGTCTAGACACCGAAGTCCCATTGTTGGTGTATGAGTTTGTCAACAATGGCACCCTTTTCCATCATTTGCATGATGAAAATAAGGCGAGTATTATACCTTGGAGGATTCGTCTTAGAATAGCCACAGAGACAGCAAGAGCCCTAACATATTTACATTCGGATGCCTCCACATCTATTATCCACAGAGATGTCAAGAGTGCCAACATTCTATTGGATGACAATTATACTGCCAAAGTGTCTGATTTTGGAGCTTCAAGATTGGTTCCAATTGATCAAGCTGAATTAGCCACATTGGTACAAGGAACTTTTGGTTACTTGGACCCAGAGTACATGCAAACAAGTCGATTAACACAGAAGAGTGATGTATATAGTTTTGGAGTAGTGCTTGTAGAACTACTCACAGGAAAAAAAGCACTGTCCTTTCAGAGATCAGAAGAGGAAAGAAGTCTTTCTATGCTTTTTCTCTCTAACTTGGAAAATAAACGCTTGTTTAAAATTATTGAATTTGGTCTTTTGACTAAAGAAAATAAGATGGAGATCAAGAAATTTGCTATACTTGCAAGCAAGTGCTTGAACCTTAAAGGTGAAGAGAGGCCTAGCATGAAGGAAGTGGCAATGGAGCTTGAAGGGATATGGTTAACAGAGAAGCACCCATAGATTGGTACAACCATTGAATTGGAGGAGTCACAATGCCAGAATGGCAATAGCAGTAGTGATCGATGTTCTTTTGGTTTGATCTAACATTTAAGACTCAATATGCTTAATTTTTATTTTTTGGAGTTGTGGCAAGGGTATATAAGAAAATACACAAGGTAGCATGAAAAACAAAAGTTTGCTTGGATAAAGTGGGAAATTTGGGATAAACATTGAGACCATTTAACATGAAGTTCCAGGTTAATGATTGTGATGTATGAAGACACAGTAGGAACCATTGTTGTATAAGGTGTTACAATATAAGTACGAGAGAGTAAGAGGGGGATAAGGAAAAAGGGTAAGACTTGTTCTAATGCTGAGTACACGTAACTGTAACAATTACTTTTAATTGTTTTTATTGTTGTATAATATAACATTTGAAGAATAGTGAAGAGATTAAAATGGTGAGAGAGCCGTTATTTTTTATAAAAATTAATAATATAATAATTATTTTTTATTTATGATAACCATTTTTCTATCATTATGAAAAATGTGGATTCAGAGACACTATAGCATCTTTGTTTCCCCTAGTAATAGTAAAATAGTTCACATTAATACTTAACACAATATTGAACTGTGACAATGTAATTTGCCAGTTCGTGTTAATTAAATTAGATGTACTTATAGTAAAGAGTTAAAATGGGTAGTATTTGCATATTGAATTTATTATCCCTCTATACATATATATGGATCAAACGAAAGTATGTTTAATGACTCTCTTTGTATGTTTAATGACGTATCCCAATATAAATATTTCGGTAATATAAAAAATTTACTCACACTAAGTGATAAGGAATGCACTGAAGCAACCATCAATCACAAGTTTTTTGATAAATGGGTGGTTATTATTTCAAGCATAAAACACTGTTTGAGGCTCAATATTATCATCTAGCAACAGAGCCGATCAAGAAAAGTTTACCATATAATAATATATTATCATACAAAAGGTTCCTCAGAAGAATCACAACTAGGAGCTTGGCAATTTCAGATACTGGATTTGCCTCCTTTTGAGTACACAACAGAATCCCAAGATGGGTTCCGAGGAAGAAATGTGTCCTGCCAACAGTAGAAATTGTTACAAAACCAAAACATAAAGACCATACGCTATCAAAGCACAGAAAAGATGGATAAGTGCTAATACAAAAAGTTTGTAAGATTAGAACGGATCTGCCACATTTTAAGTACTGTATGTCACAATTTTGGAAAATAGGTGTGGGTAAAATATAATGCATATTTTTCAACCTCATAACGTAAACCTAAACATAGTTCATTGCTTGCTATAAAATGTGGAGTTATGGCAACCATTTCAAATATATTATTACCTGAAAGTCATCACTGAAAACAAGATTGATGGAGGGATCACCAAAATATTGTGCCAGATGACTCAGCACAAAAACTGGTGAGAATCAGACATTAGACAAAATTATTGTTAATACTTAGGCCAAGTGAGTCACCAATCCTTGTATTTCGGCTTTTAGGGTTCCCAGGTTTCTATTTCAGACCAAGTATAGCAGTATTAACCTTAAATTCTCCAATTGTGATATCCAATGCTTTCTTAAGATAAACAAACAGGTTTAGCGGCTGATGATATTACCATATAAGATTCACAAATAAACAGGGACTTTAAAGGAAGCTAATACTTAGATCAGGAAATTACACAATACAAACTAAGCATTCGATTAAATTGTAATCCGTGGCAATCTATACTTTGTCTTGGTGTTCTAATAATTATCAGCTAATCAACTATGTGTTATGAAGTATCCATTGGTGTAACTTCAGTTATGATACTTCAAAACTACCAAATTCAGTAGTACTGTAATTCTTTACGGTGGAGTAAAATTTGTGGACGATGCTTTGCTCCCTAAATGTGCTCATAATCATAGTCACAGACCCCGATTTTGAAACCTTGCTACAAAAGCAATGTAGTTTGGGGACAATGAAGCTCATAATTGAGTTTGCTTCTATTCCCACATAAATCTTACATTCTACAACCAATAATGGTTTCTAGTCCAGACAGACAATAATTTGCTGCTAGGATTCCTCAACCCTGCCATTCAAGTTGAGAACTATAAATACCATCAAGGATACTTGGAGAATACAGTTTAGATGATGGACTGTTGATAAAGCAACGCACAGCAATGAACCTATACTTTCTTTCCCAAGTAGACAAGAACTTCAGGGCTAGATCATTTACTAAAATGAAGGGCTTGAAAACTTGCCTACCACTAAACAGGGCCCCCATTGTAATTTAATCTATAAACTAACATACCCCAGTGTCACAGACTCCTCCATTTGCAGATGTATAGAAGAAGGTACTTGTACGCAACCTACCTTCCCCTTTCATGTGCAAAGAGATTGTTTCTGAATTCAAACCCATGACCAACCGATCACCAAGGCACAATTTACCATGTGTCAAAGCTCACCCTCATTATCAATATTCATATGCAAGGACTGAGGTTTGATTTCCGACTTGGGAATGAAATTGCAATTGGAGGTACCACGTTACACTAAGATGAACCCACCCAATAGGAGGAGATTAGTTGAGTGCCAAACAAGAACACCATATACGTCCTAGTTATACCAAAAAAGCTGACCCGCATAATTGAGATTCAATCTACAAATAAACCCATCTGAAAACCCCCAAAGCCTGGCACTTAAAACGTTCTGATACCATACCAATGAACTCATGAAAACAAGCATAAGCAAAAGGGTGTAATCTAATGTATCCACAAAGTTAGGTCCTTACAGAGACATAGGAGCAGGTGGGGATGACGAATAAGGAGTGGGATTGAGCATGGTGAAAGGCAGCGACACAGAGGTGGGAGGCCAAGCCTAGACCTCTCTTGGAAGGGGGCACAAAGGTGTGGACCAAATCCATGACCTTCCCCTTCTCTCTTAACACGTACTCCAAAAACGCCTCCTTGTCCTCCGTCTCGAACCTCTGCAAAGCTTCGTTCCATACGATGTTGTTGTTACTCTTCCCACCATCACCCTCACCCTCTGCCTCTGCTTTGCTCCTCGTCGCCATTTCAGCACTCTCTCCCCTCCCCTCACTGTAAAATGTGTTCTACGTTGGAAAATTGGGTTTAAATGTGTTTTTGTAAACGTAACGTACCATTTTTATAATCCTTACAAAGTTTTTAAATAAATTGTGATTAATCGGATTTTAGTTTTCATCTGCGCTCTTACTTTTTTTTTTTTTAATTTCAGTTAAAAACATGTAATTTTAGTCTCTTTTTAATTTGAATATATTTATTTACATTTTAATTAATGAAATATATTTTAATGTTACTTTTTAAATGATCTTAATGGTATTTTAAATAATATGTTAGGTTTAGGTTCAACTTGCAAATAAGAAAAAAAATGTGTATAATTAAGATTAAACCAAAAATATAATTTTTTTAAATCAAAGCAAAGAAAAAAAAGGGAATTAAAATTACGAATAAAATTTAAAGGTAGAAGTTAACAAATTTTTTTTGTCTTTTTTATTATTTTATTCTTTAGAATATATTTATTTCATTCTTAATATATATATATATATATATATATATATATATATATATATTCTTTTAGTTCATACTGTTCTATTTTTCAAAGAAAAAAAATATATTATAAAAAAACAAAAAATAGCATAGATATTACTAATACCAAAATGAAATAAAATTCTATAATATGACCATTTAAAAAAGAGGAAGACCTAAAAATCCAATATATAATGAGATTAAAACATACTTTGAACTTATAATATTTTGTAAATATAATTTATAAGGTGTAAATATATTTATTTTGTGTTATAAGAAATTTATAGAAAATGAATATAATTATATATAATTATCAACGAGCTAAGAATCGCCATTATTAATAATTCTATGACACAATTAACCTGTTGTTAAATAAAATTAAATATTTCAATAATTTATATTACCATTTTATTAAATATTATTAAATATTCATCAAGACCTAACTTCCACCGTAAAAAAAATTATACACCGGTGACAACATTAAATTTTTTTTTATAAAAATAACATGATATATTTTTCAGTAAAATTTGTATTTTTATTTATGAAAGTTAGTGTCCATGAAGTACTTTTGTAGGAAACTTACTAAAACTTTTTCTCAAGAAATTTAGTAAAAATTTCCATCCACCAAACATTAAAAAAATGTTACATGCGTTTTGAAGATCTGTTTTGCATAACTTCATAATACGTAAATAAAAAATTTCTTGTTATGAAGTTTTATAACTTGAGCCAGTAAATTTTAATATGATCAAGCTCCATTCACTTGTGAATACAGCGAATAATATTCTCCAACGGTATCTCAATCACAAATCAGAGCAACTCCAACGGAGTTGCGCCCAGTTGGTTATAAACAACATGCTTATAAAAAATTTCCTGGGATGTTATTTTCAATTTTGTTTTCAGTGGTTCTCACTAACATATTCAACAAATCAAAGAAAATATACTAAATACTCAATTAGAGTGTATTAATGTGTTAATATTCATTCAATATTTTTATTCTTATTTTTATTATTATTTATTTTATTTTAATAATTAATTATATATTATAATTATTATTCATTAATATAACGGATCTCATAAAAATAATAGTTAAATGGTAAATTACTTATAAAAACTAATTATTAGAATGAATTTGTAAAAATGTAAAGAAAATTCCTATATGACCCAGTAAGTCCTACTTAATAGTACTGAGGTATATTGTTACAAAAGCCTCCTATTGGAGATGATCTCATGCCCCCACAACACTCCCCGATCACAACACCCGAGACATAGACAGATAAAAATAAAGAGAATCAAAGTAAAAATACATGAGAAAAAAATAATTAAAAATAAGTATGTTTGGTTGGAGGAAAATATATAAATAAAAATACAAATAAGTAATCATCTATTATATACCATAAATTATATATAAGAATATAACAAATAGCGTTGCAACAAATGATCGATTAATGTATAAACATAATCGATCAGAATCGCAAAAAAACAACATAATCAGCTGTGCTTTTATCAGCATAAATTTTTTCGTGTTTCTTACATCACAATGGAAGTACGCAATGATGGATCACTCACTATTTCAAACCTACCATGCTACCCTTCGCCCCTATGTTCATCCATTTCTACTCTCTGGCGTAGTTCATGCGTGGCATTTTATTTTAATTGATGCTCGTCATTATTTGAGTTTTTTGCTCTATTTGCGTCACGTTGCAGTGACTTAATGATGTGAACATGACCTATAATAAGAACTAGAGTAAGAGAAATAAAGAAAACTCTTTAACAAATATTTTTTAGTTGACCAAATTATGTTTAAATTAATCAATTAATGAGTTTTAATTTGATTTTGTTTTAAGTTGTAATAAGAGTCCAATTGAAAATTTAGTTATTGGGAGACCAAGAGGTGCATAACTGATTGCCTTTTGGTTGTCACAATTTCAGATACAATCAGTCATTAAGTAGTTTTAATTCCTAGGTTAATGAATCATTATTAGCCTTTATTTGTTTTCATTAAATAATTTTCAATTCTTAGATTAATGGGTTATTATTAGTATTTATTTTCTTTTATTGAGTCTTTTGTAATTCATGACAAAGCTTCTATATCAGTTCGAACCATTCTTACAGAAATAACAAGTGAAATTTTATTCAGAATATTGAGTTTATCTCTTTTATCTTAGTGAGAGTGATTTTCCTAAATTCTTGAGTGATTCAAGAACCCTTGGCTGTATCAAATTCTTTCCTTCCACCTTCTTTCTAATTCCTAAATTTCTTACAAGGTTCTAACCCTAAAGATCTTAAATTACCCCTTGTGATTCATATCACTTTAAGGCTTGGAAAAATGCAACTTGTACATCTCTAGAGTGCACACGTGATATGCATGTGAATAATGTCCTCAAGGCACTATGTTTGGAAGTCTTTATTATATTCCCACTGCCATGAGGCAATATAAATTGCTGAGGACCTGAGATTCTTTATTCTTGGAATGTGATGTGATACCTTTTCTTCCTTTCACTAAATTAATTTGTATCTTCACCACAAGGGGTTAAACAACTGTTTCATTTCGTTCTAATAGAGTTGTAAACGTGAGAATAATCCTAATTTCATGAAAGTTCAAATTGCAACTAAGATAGCCAAGTCATCAATGGTTTTAACTTTTACCAGCTATATTGTATCAATAATTAGTGATTCTGCACAACAAGCAAATATCATATCACTATGCAGCCAAAGAAATAAGTAATCCATAGGAAAATACTCCATAAAACTGATGGAGTTTGGATACAGGGTTTGTGAACGAAAATAAATGAAATAATAGCAATATACCAAAGAAAAATATCTCCCATTTCAAATACAAGCCTGATAATAAAAAATACTGGCCTACCAAGTATTACCGAGTTGTCTCGTTTTAATCAGCACGAGATTGGCCTGCTCGAGATGAGAGGATGATACCCACAATGAGGCCATAGAGCGCAAGAGCTTCAGCGAAAATCAAAATAAGAATCATACCAACAAACAGCTTCGGCTGCTGGGCATTAGCCCTGACAAAAAAGGAATCATCTTAGTGTTCAAGTATTGGATCAGTTAACAATAACACATCGATCTATAAGGAAGACTACCTTTAGCTGGGAAATGCAATCGTGCAGACACATGCACACAACTCGAAGGTGGAAAATCAATATAGCAAGGCATAAAACTATAAAACAACGAGAAACGACCAAAAGGGAATAAATTAAGAATCAAACGGCTACATAAGCATTGAGAAAATGAAAATGAAAATGGTGGCAGAAGCAGGGTTATTTACAAGAACCTTCCATTGTCAACGACTATATAAAGAAGGCAGCAGCTGAAATGTTTGCGCTCAATATATCTTTTAATTGAAAAACAACATAAAGTAATGTGTAAATTGCAAATTAGATAATTATCTCAACGGGTAACACATTAATCTATGAATTTTCCTTTCTAATAACAATCACTTGAAAAGGCAAAAGTAGGTCTTCATTCACATAACACAAGGGATGAAAAGTCAATATAGCCATCGCCTAGTAATTAAATTGATAGTATTTTACCCTTTCACGTAAAAAAACATGTTAAATAGAAAGAGACGCAGCAGATTTCTTTCATCAACTCAAATCACATTAACCACACAAGCAACATGCTTAAATATTTCTTAAGTCCACAAGTTAATGAAGACAATATACATTAAGACAGATTACACTCCAACAACATATAACGAACAAGCAAATACACAACATTGGCAGCAGGAATTGAACAAGCAGAAATATCCACAATACGGCTATTTAGCTGGCATTAGTCATTACAAATTTCCACATCAGCAAAAGAAAGCCTCAATATAAGCATGTATATAGATAATTGTACAAAATTCATTAGAAAAAACAGAATATGTGTAATGCAGCTAACCAACCTTAGGGGTGATACTGCATAAGTAAAATAAATAGGACACTGATTCTCAAAAATGTCTCTCATTCACAATTTAGTCCCTGTTTCAATAAGTTTACAATTCAACACCTTGATCACACAAACATGATTTATAATCCTTTAGCTACATGTTTCATGATCAACAGAAAATGATTTGAATAACAAAAGTGAACTAAAACATAAAACAGATCAAGGACAAAATTGCAAATACAATGCATTTCAATGCCCTCAAGCAATATCAAAGGTTACTTACCAATTAACATTAAGATAGTAATGGCAAACATCAAGAAACATAAGACCTTTAAAACACTGTTCAGCACCATATACTTTACAAAACAACAATCTAATCAATTTCACTGCTTGCAGTCATGACAGTTACCAATGGACAAATTAGATGCAACTGTATTGTTCTCCAATCAGAACTGGAGGTTTTCACAGATAATCTATGCTGGCTTTCATGCAAAATTTTGTTACATGAATTAGTGAGGTAATTAGAGAACAACTTAAAAATACTTAAGATGCAAGTTCTATGCTATTTTTTTTATTTCCCATAAGTATCCTTCCTCAAAATAATATTGTTCAAGATACGGTTAAGCGGTAAATGTGGATAACTCTCCCATTGGGAATTCAAACCTTGATTCACCACATTATGGGAGACAACTTTTCCACATGACCCAATCCCCATCAAATTACATTGAATAATTACTTATATTTTGGAAACTATTTCTAAGGTCTTACTCTTAAAATTTTGGTTTAGACATAATTCAACTTGGATTGGAAAAATAACTCATGAACAAGGTCTACCCCAAATTGATATACACTATTTAGACCATATCACTATTCAATATGGAAGTGAGCTTTGTCTCCGACTCATATGCTTCACTTTCATCATATTAGAATCAGTGTTAGATTTCCAACAATTACAACAGTTTATATTCTACAAGTGTCCATAGGTATGCGGATGAATTACCTAACACCAGCATCCCCCACAATCCCAATGGCCATTCCAGCAGAGAGGCCAGCAAGGCCACAGGCAAGGCCAGAGGACAAGTGGGCATAGCCATCAAAGAGATAGTAAGACTTAGCCTTGGGGTTTATCCCAGTGCTAATGATAACCGCAATAATCAACCCATAAATCCCCAACACTCCAGCCATAACCACCGGCACAATCGACTTCATCACAAGCTCCGGCCTCATCACACCCATCGAGGCCACTCCCACCCCACTCTTCGCAGTTCCGTACGCCGCTCCCATACCTTCCAATCATTGAAAAACAAAAAATCATATCATCGTCATTATCATTATCGTTATCATTAAATTGAATAACCAGAGAGAGAGAGAGTGGGAGGCAAACAGGAGAAAACGAGAGCCGCGGCAGCGCCGAGGAAGCCGAAGAAAGGAGCGGTTTCGTCGCCACTGAAACCTGCCATGGATTCGAATCGATTCCTCTGTAAGATGATGAAACTTTATCTCTTTGATCTTCGTGGAAGAAGAAGAAGAATGATGAAATTGATTGGGTTTGCAAGAGATCAGATCAAAGTGGAACGTGGAAATGAATTTCAATCCGGAAATAAATTTATTTATTATTATTATTATTATTCGGATTGGTACAGGTGGAGACAGGTTGCAGCATGAGAGCGAAGGGTCGTCGTCTGTGATTTTACAGTAATACCCTTTTTCTCTTCCGAGGCTTTTTGTTTCATTTTTGTCGTCATAATGGGCTCAGTCTCGATTTAATGTAATTGCCAGGGTGGGCTTGGCCCTTCTAGTTTTGTTTAGTATTCCCGTTGACCAAAGCAGAAAATAGAGTAATTTATTTTTTCCTTTTCTTTTCAGAGATTTTTTAGATAAAATTTACTAAAAGATAAAATATGTGATATACTTGAATCTATTTTTAACATAAATGAATTCTTGAATAGAATTTTTTATGATCTTTGCTTCTTTCAACTCTTTTATTAATTATTAATAACTAGTTTCAATTTTTTTTAAACGTCACAGTAAAATCTTATCATAAATTTCTCATATATTAATATTGAAGAGTGATCGGAATTTACACTTTAATACATTTTTTCTAATGTATGTATTATTTCCTATGGATTCAAAATTATAAAATCACAAAGAGAGGTTTATTAAATAAGGTGTGAAAACTGATAGATTGTAAGTTTCAACCCATGACAGAGACCACACAAAATAATATGTTTTTGTCAATTTCATTAATATTACGTGGTAAAACTGGACTTTAATTTCTTAAGCAAATGTGAATTTAAGTTTTATGAATGAAAAATATATTATTTAAACTAAAAAATAGTATAGGACTTCTTAACATATATTAATTATCTTATCTATAAAATTAGTAGATATTTTATGCAAACAAAATTGAAAAAAATATATTAATAAAAATACACAATACAAATTTTTCATTAAATTGATTTTATTATTATTTTTTTAAATGATACACAGGTATCAAATTTATCCTTATGTGATCCTAAAAATTAGTTTTATGATTTTTTTAACCGGTTACCTTACAGGGGCACACGTTTCTTAACCAGCACCATCCTTAACAGTAAGATAATTATTTTAATATATTGACATATTTTTATGCATAAAATATTTTCTTTGGGAAACAATAAACTAAACGCAATGATGAGACTTAACCATCGGTAACGCACACCAAACACTACAAAGTTGCCTCTTTTTTCAACGAAGATGCTTTTAGACACAGTCCAACCCTGGTCCTTCTGCCTGTGTCCGAATTCCACACTTTCCCCACATCCATAGCCTCTCACCGACATGGCCGATTCCAAGGTGGAAACCATTGCACGCTTGGCCCAATGGAAAATCGACAACTTCGGACCCTGTTCCTACAAAAAGTCCGACCCTTTCAAGCTCGGAATTTGGAACTGGTACATACATCACAGCACACCCCTCTGTACTACTACTTTGATTACTGACTTGTGTTGTGAATGATTGTGCCTGAATTGTCATCTATGTATGCATGTATGTTTGTATCTATGTGTGTATTTGCTGTTTGATGTATGGTCTATTATTCCCAGGTACATTTCTATTGAGCGGAACAGGTACCTCTACATACACATTTTTCCTGAGCCTTCTCGGCTTTCCAAGGAACAGCCACCTGTGGCCCGTTTCATCCTGCGAGTCTCCAACAACTCTGGCCCTACCCGCAAATGTTACATATCCCCTGGTCTGTCTCACATTGCTACTCCCTTGTTCCCTTTCCTCTTTTGTAGCCAATGTTTTGAATTGGGGTTCTGGTTTTCTGTTACTAAATCTTAATTTTTAGACCATTATGGTATGCGATATGGTTTTCAAATAACTATGGCTTCTATGTATGTCGTTAGTGGTTCAGTCGATTTTTAAGTGTCGATGGAATAACATCAGTTGGGAGAAGTTAGTTTCTTAAATGAAGATGGTACGTGGCTCTCAGCTGAAGATATCCTGGGTACCAAACAAACTCTTCATATTGAGATACTGAGATTTTAACTGATCCCAAGTCATTTGAGTGTCCATGTGTGTTTGTGTGCTCTGTGAGTGAAAGAGACGGAAGTTGGGGATGTTGATTGCAAGAAGATATGATGGGATATTTGATGGAGATTATACTTGTACGCTAAGATTTTAGATTCTAATTTTGTTAGTCAGTAGTTATTACTATGTTGCTATTATCAAGAAAGCGAGTCCTTGGTTTTAAGTAAGTCGAGGCTCGAAGAGAAAAGCCGTAAAATTTTTGGGCAATGTGATTTGAGAAGATGGGGATATGCACTTTAAGCTGTCAGTCAATAAGAAATTGTATGTATGACAAGTTTTTTCATCTTTATAATAATTACTTTAGAAGACATACCTAACATAATTCTTTATTAGCTGACATTGCATGAAATTAATCTCGTGTGATTTTATGCTGTATGGGTATTAGAGTAGCTAGTTTTTAGCAAACAACTTCATCATCTCACTGTTGTTCTAATGCATTATGCTACACATGACACAACTATGCTTCCTCGTCATTATTCAAATTTTGGGCTATGTTAAGCAAGACTGTACATAACCATCCGAATCTGTGGGCTTTCTTTGTGTGTGCTTAGGCCTTGTGATATGTTGTTTTGTTGGGTCTATCGGTTTGATACCAATGGCGGACAGGGACTGTGGGTGGGAAATGCTTGGAAGGTAGTTTGGTTATTTTTCATTTAGATAAACTGCTATAATTTTTTTGTCCAGTGCATTGGTTATTTGGCAACGCAGAGTTAGCTGTGGTGGACTTGGAAATCTACATAAAAGATATGTTAGCTAAAGTACCGTTTATATCTATGCAATACTCACGTTTCTGCGTCAGAGTATGCAAAAACTTTTAAAAAACGACACACTAGTTAGTAATCACTACAGGTAATCATTATACATTTCCCACCTAATTATTATGGGGTACCTAAGTCCCGTATTGAGTAGTATGGAATACTTGGTGGAGTACTTAAATGTTTTAGTTCTCTCCCTTTGATAATTAGTTTTTAGGAAGGTTCCTCAAATACATGAGTATTTATCAATTAGTATTAGAGTTGGTTCTTGGTGTCTTAAAAAGGTCTACCCTGGAGGGATTAACCAAAAATGTTGAGGGAAGTATCTTAAAGTGAATTTTTTGAGACTTTGGTATTTTAAGGTGTCTAACTCTAACATCAAGTAGCATGGAATGCTCAGTAGAATCCTTGACTTGATTGACTGGGTTGAGATGTTTGGTGGAGTACTTAATTGATTGGGTTTTCCCGCTTGACAACTAGCTTTTTCTTGGAGGGTTCTCCAAGTTCTTGACTACTTATCAATTTCATATTCCAACAAGCAATATTCTGCATTAGTAATAGTTTCCACATCTCCAAAAGGATTGCTTTAGAGTAAACATATAAGGAAAAGATGCTTGTATTCATGATAAATAACTTCGTTTTTTAAGTCATTTAACCATGGTGATGTGGAACATTGTATATTTTAGACATTCGTCACTTTAAAATGATATGGGAACTCTCTCTATCATTTGGGTTTAAATTTTAATCACTAGCAGTAGCTCTTTTGAAATAGAAACAATTGGCTACTTGGAGTTTTGTCAAGCCTTGAAAAAAGGTCAACTTACACAATTAGTTACCTTTAAAAGTTACAAAATTCTCATGTTGTATTGTGATCATATCAGTATACAAAACCTCTTTTAATATGGGCTTATATGACCAAAAAACACAGCTCATAATTATGATAAAGATCCTGTAGCAACAAATGGATTTTGGTTACCAAAGTTTTATCCTGTAAGATTGATGTTTGTTTCCTAATTTTGGTACAATGAGGGCTAAATTCTGATAATGGTATCCGTTTTTGTACGCTTACACTCTTCACTTCTGTTTCCCGACAAGAACTAGGACTAAATTTGCATTGCCACCTTGAAATGGCAACTGTGGAGATTAAAATTACATTTACCTGTACCAACTTCAAGATTGTATATTGAAATGCTAATATTGTATGTGCTTGTAATGTTCAGTTCATGAAAGGGTTCTTAGGACAAGTGACGACTTTGTCTGGCCTGTTGATACTGCATTCCTTGGTCGCTTTGTTATTGATATTGAATTTCTTGACCTGAAGACCAGCCCTGGGAATGTGAGTACCTAATTGTTACAATCATTACCATATTTATATGATATTTTTATGCAAATAGTTAATTTTATAGTGTATCCCTAAATCTAATGGTCTTTGTTTTTTCCTCTAAATATCCATCTGCTTATAAAATATTGCTATATACTTGCTAAGCACTAACAATCACTTGTTCTTTATCTGGTCAACTGCTTTGTCTGGAGGGACCCTTTGAACTTGTTTTCGATTATTGCTTTTCTAACCTTTGATCAGTTATTTTGAAAAACAGGGTGGAGTAGCCAGATCTGTATGGCCATCTGATGGAAAACTGCAAACTGTTGCAGCTCAAAGCACTCTTCGATGCCTGTCTCGAATGCTTGATGAGGCTATACATGCTGACCTCACAATTGTCACTGCAGATGGTACTCTGAAGGCTCACAAGGCAGTTTTATCTGCAAGTTCTACTGTGTTCCATGGCTTGTATCTTCACAGTGGTGATGAAGAAGATATGTCTACGATCCACATGGAAGATATGTGTCAAGAATCCTGCAAGTCTCTCCTATGTTACCTGTACGGTACTATACAACAAGAAGATTTCTGGAACCACAGGCTTCCATTGCTTGGTGCAGCCAATAAATATGAGATTGGTGATCTCAAAGATGCCTGTGAGGAAAGCCTACTTGAAGATCTTAACTCGGGAAATGTTTTGGAGAGGCTAAATGATGCTTGGCTGTACCAGCTACACAACTTAAAGAAAGGATGCTTCTCATTCTTATTTGATTTTGGTAAGATATATGATGTTAGAGATGAAATAAATAACTTTTTCCGACATGCTGACAGGGAGCTAATGCAGGAGATGTTTCAAGAAGTGCTTACAATTTTGAAATAGGTTGCCATGAAACTCTTATATCCTTGTATCTTGCAAATGATGGATCCTTTTGAATAATCATGTTTATACTTTAAACTTGTGTTGTACTATTTTATAATATGATGTACATAATACCAATCTGCCCTCTTCAACAACCTAGTGGTTAAATGTCAAATCTGGGAGTACATTATTCTGCATATCAATGACTTTGATTGGTTTTTTCTATTTCTGCATTGTTCACAAATCAAATCCTTTCTTGGACCCATTGTCACTTGTTAAGCGGAAAGAGGACCCAACTATGGCTCCAAGGACGGAACTAACTCTCAAGCTAGTCTGATCAGATTGCGGTCGAAGAAAAGGGGAATACATGTTAGATGCTGGTAATATCATGGAACATAGTTAGAAAGATTAACAGACATATGATTTGTAAGGAAGAGAGACCAAAAAAATCAGAACGTTTATTTACATTCCCTTCTGGCTTAGTTGCTTCTTTTATTTACATTTGCTTTTATATTTCCCAATTTTTGGTCATCACTGTTATTGGAGGACAAGCTGATATTCAGAGAATTACCAACCAATTGCTGGGGAAGTCTGAATATGAAAGCCCTCCAATGATTAACATTGAAGGGAGGAGAGTTTTGTTTATCCTTCATTTATTGTTCAGGCATTCGCGGTTCTATTTAATGTGTTTATGACTAAAAGATAAAATCACGGGACTACCACAACACACTATATGACAAACCTTCTCCTTTAAAAGAATCTTTGTCCTCAAAACTCTAACTGAGTAAATTAGGATACTTCTACCTCAAATCATTTGTAGAATCCTGTGTATGAACATCCTTCCATTCTATAAGAACTTCAGTAGTAGCTCATTTTTAATCACTTTGCTTTACGAAATGGCTAAAGTAACACATTTAGCAACTGAAATTTCATATGCACGTAAATTCCTGGCCACAAAGGAAGCTTTAATGGGTAAGCCTCAAAGACTACATTATGAAAACTCTTATAAAGTCATACAGTTTTAGGAGAAAACTTGCATTTAGACATTAAATTCTATGAATCATATATAGTGTTCTTTGATCTCTTAGTTGTCAGTTCTGATAACGGTTATAGAATATGATCTGATATCCTAGGAAGATTTCATATTCATATTTCTGCAGCATATTTCATCTTATTTGTTTTGTTACTGCAATGAGAAAAAAGTATGATCTGTATATGTGATCTGATACATATATGGTCTAATAGTCTTAATTAATAAATAACAATTTGCTTTGTTCTTATAGCAATGCATTGTTTACTTTATTTCAAAATCTTATTGGAATCCTCTTATATATATAAAAAAAAAAAATCTTTCCTAGAGATAGCCAAAATGGCCAGCAAAGGAAAATTCTTCATCACTGTCATTGGAAATTATTAGTACAGATCAGAAAGTGGTGAAAATGAGATGAAAATGTATTGAAAAATTATGGTTAAAAGGTTGAAAAATATTATGTCTTTTAAAAAATATTAAAAAAAAATTATCCTTATAAAATAGCTAAAAAGAAGTTGTCCTTTGAGAAAAATTCAAAACGCAGTTAAACCCAATTCATCTATTGATTTGTGGTACATGTCCGGATGCTCATGGTGAAGGTATTGTCTTGATATCCTGAACCTCTTGTATTGATAGACTAAGCACTCCCAGAATATAAAATGAAATTTTTTAAGCAATATATGAATATAATCCCTCCATCATTAGCATTTACCCATCCATTAAAATAAGCATCTAACATCATTCATCTTTTCTCAATCCTTGCTCAGGTCCCTTCTTTGAATCTTATATTTTATAATCTCTACATATCAAACAAAAAATGTGAGTACTGCTTGTGCTCTAACAAACAAACGACTGGTACAAAGATACTTACTATGACTCATTCAAATTAAAATAAAATAAAATTATACGATTAAAATCTTATACGTTTTTTTTTTAATCCTCACCTATTCGAGTAGGATTAACAGAAGATATCAAAAGAGTTCTAATTTTTTTCATCAGCTCTTGATAGTGGGTTATACTTACATTGAATTACTTTACCTAGTACTAATTAATATTAAGTTGACACTTATCACTCTTCTTATCATAACTTATGAACCTAGTCTTCCTATGAGGGTGTCCGGAGAGTCAATGTCGCATCACACAATTTCTGATCATAAACCAAACCCATAAAAAGAATTCAAACGATTAAGTCAATTCAATTAATTTTCATCAAACCACTTTGCGTTAAAATCCCGCTACTACGATTGTTAATTTATTATATCCAGTGCACAATTCATTTTCCTCGTGCATAAAATAATGCATCAAACTTTCGGAGTTATCACAAGGCATTGGCAAAGCACAAGAAGGATGGGAAGGTGACTAAGGAGAAGATGCAGCAGAAGTGGAAGGTTGCTCTCTGTGAAGCAGCCAATTTATCAGGCTTTCATTCAAATGCATACAGGTGCATGTGGGGTCTATTATTCACTGCTTCTGCCTTTATTTTTTCAAAGACTAAGCCATTACTTGAATCTCAAAGATATCAACGATGTTATTAGGCGTTCATTAATTAGTCCAATATGTGAATTAGACAGTTTCTAAGTTACTATATGTTATTTTCTTCTTTTCTTTAACTTTTGTATAGGACTGAATCTGACTTGATTGAAGATATTATCAAAGTTGTTTTGCAAAAACTCAATCATAACACAAGTATCCAAATGACTTTAGAGGACCTTTCATATCTGATGAAAACTATATAAACATTGAATCTTTACTCAAAATTGATTCAGAGAAATTTCGACTCATTGGAATTTGGGGTATGGGAGGTATAGGTAAAACAACTCTTGCTGCGGCTATTTTTCATAGGATTACATGACCTAAACTATGTATGGAACAAACTTCTTTCAAAGTTACCGAGGGAGGATGTTAGGAAATTAAATGTATATGTAAGAAGGAAGAAAACAGAAAGTTATTTGGTTGGTTAGGTGGTTAGGCGGTTATAGTCTTCCTAACAGGAAGACTATATATATATAGGTGGGTTTTTGTTGTTGGGGGATATGTTTTTGTATATCAAGAGTATAGACAGGATTGTTAGTGTTCTGTGAGGAGGGGAACATCACTCCTTGATAGTGTTCTTGTTGTATGACTATTGAGAAACGAATAAAAGAAGAGTATACAGTTTTGTGAGGGTGTTTTTTGTGAGTGAAAACGTTTTTGAACAGGTTTCTTCTATCAAGAAACCTAACAATTGGTCTGACCTGCTAGATCCGAAAAAGGAGAAATCAAGGAAGGAAAAATTGTTGTCTTGAAAAAATGGGCCAGCGAACATGGGAAGATCATCTCGGAAATGCAAGGTAATTTTCAAGAAATCAAAGACTTGTTGAAACACTTCAAGGAAAAAGAAAGAAGCTCAGAGAAAGGTAAGAATTCTATAAACGAGAGAAAAAGAGGAGAAAGGACGGTGATTAGTGAGAAATCTGATTCGGATGGTGGGGAAGAAGAGGTGCAGCGTCACTGGATGAAAAGGGTGGAGTTGCCAACTTTTGAAGGAAGTGATCCAATGTGATGGATTGCAAGGACAGAGAAATCTTTTGAAATCTAAAGCATTTCTTCAAGGGAGAAAATTCGTCTGGCATTCATTAGCATGGAGGGCAGTGTCAACCATTGATTTAGATTCTGGAAAAAGAAGGCGAAGCATTAAATAGGAGGTTTGGAGGGAAGGAAAGAAATACTGTCTTTGAAAAATTGGCGGCAATAAGGCAAAATGGTGGAGTGGAAGAATATATTCAGGATTTTGAGATTTTGGTTTCACAAATTCCAAACTTATTCGAAGAATAGCTATTGGGATATTTTTTTGCTGGATTGCAAAGTGGAATTAGGAGTCAGATCCAACCACATGATCCTAAGGATTTGATGAAGGCTATGGAGATAGCAAGTGATGTAGAAGGCTCATTCAAAGAAACCAGACCAGGAGGAGGATGTGCATACCGAAATAATAATTCTAATTTTCGGTATCAAGGAGGAATGAGGACAGTATCAAGAACGGAAACATTCAAGGGAGCTGGAAGTTCACAAAGTGCATCCAACAACATCAGTACTGCCCGGAAAGAAAAGGGAGAAATATTTTTTGGGTCAAGTGTAGAGAAAACTCAATGGAAGGAACTAGGAGCAGAGGGGTGTGAATTCTGCCTTATCCAGAATACATCAGGAGAAGGGAAGAAGGAAGATGTTTCCACTATGAGGAGCTTATAATCCAGGACATCGGTGTCCGGATAAGAGTTTAAGGGTGGTAATTCTTGCAGAAGATGCGGAAGAAGGAGATAATGTGGAGGAAGTAAAGGAAGAGGAATTGGAGAACATGGAGCACAAAAGGATGGAGTTGTCTTTATTTTCAGTAGGGGGGCTGATCCAAACTAATGCAATGAAATTACAAGGATGGGTTAATGGGAGGAGAGTGCTGATCTTGATAGACAGTGGAGCCAGCCATAATTTTATCTCCTCAAAATTAGTGGCTGAATTGGGGTTACGAGTGGAAAACACATCACCTTATTTTGTCAAATTAGGAGATGGTCATAAAAACAAATCAGTGAATGTTGCAAGGATATAGAAGTGCAGTTGGAAGATCACACGGTAAAAGATACATTTTTCTTGTTTGAACTGGGTGGAGTAGATCTGATTTTGGGAGGAACCTGGTTAGCATCATTGGGGGAGGTTAAAGTTAATTGGAGGACATTAACTATGTCTTTTAATGTAGCAAGGCAGCAAGTGCAGATCAAAGGGGATCCAACTCTCACAAAAAGGGTTGTAACACCTCAAGCTCTGTTGAAAGAAACAGAGATTGAAGCTGTGACTTTGGTATGGGAGTTAGGGGTGACTGCAGTGGAGAAAGATATGGTGTTGGGGAAGAAATTGTCACCCAGACAGCAAGATGAGATAGAAGGGGTCTTGCAGAAGTATAAGGGGATTTTCCAGGAAATTCTGGAACTGCCACCAAGGAGAGAGATAAATCATAAAATACCCATCAGAGCTGGTGAAAATCCAGTCAATGAGAGAACTTACAGATATTCACACTTGCTGAAATCAGAAATAGAAAACAAGTGTCTGAAATGCTCAAAACGGGAATAATCAATAGCAACAACCCATGTTCAAGCCCAGTTATCCTAGTAAAAAAAAAGGATGAGAGTTGGAGGTTTTGCATTGATTACTAGGCCCTAAATAGGGCTACAATCCCTGATAAATTTCCTATACCTGTTATTGAGGAGTTGTTGGATGAATTACATGGAGCCAAATTTTTTTCAAAGATTGATCTCAAAGTTGGGTATCATCAAATAAGAATGGATGAGGAAGATATCCAAAAAATAGCCTCCCGCACTCACCATGGGCATTATGAGTTCTTGGTTATGCCCTTTGGGCTAACCAATGCCCCAACCTCTTTCCAATGTGCTATGAACACTATCCTATGCAAGTTTTGAGGAAATGTGTTTTGGTGTTCTTTGTCGATATAGCAAATCGTGGGAGGATCATATATATCACTTAAAGCAAGTGCTGGAAACATTGCAGAAGCAGAAATTTTTTGCAAATAAGAAAAAATGTGAATTTGGGAAACAAGAAGTGAGGTATTTGGGCCATGTGATCTCACATAAGGGAGTGGAGATGGATCCTCAGAAGCTGGAAAATATTCACCAGTGGCCAACACCTAAAACCATCAAGGATTTAAAAGGTTTTCTGGGCCTTAGAGGGTATTACAAATGTTTTATAGTAGACTATGGGAAGATAGCTAAACCTCTCACAAATCTGCTGAAGAAGGGAAGTTTTGAATGGAATAAGGAGAGAACCGAGGCACTGAAAAACCTAAAAAACGTAGTCTGTGATGAAGTTACCTGATTTCAACCAGCCTTTTTCTATTGAGTGTGATGCGTCAGGAAGTGGGATAGGAGCAGTTTTGTCCCAAAACAAGAGGCCCATATCATTTTTTAGCAAGGCTTTGTCTGATACCTCACTTACCAAGTCAATTTATAAGAAGGATCTTATGGCATTGGTGTTGGTTATTCAACACTGGAGACCATATTTGTTGGGACAAAGATTCATAGTGTATACTGATCAGAAAAGCCTAAGATACCTCTTAGAGCAGCGGATAACGACTCAAAAACAGCAAAATTGGTTGGCCAAACTGTTGGGGTATGAGTTTGATATTATATATAAGACAGAGGCATCCAACAAGGTGGTTGATGCCTTGTCTCGGAGGTTCAAAGATGTGATTGAGGAGGAAAAAGAATTACAGATCTTGTCCAAACCATTTTGGCAAGATTTTCAATCAATAACAGAGGATGTAAAGGATGACGCTGTTTTGCAAAAGATTATAGAGGATTTAACAAACAATTTTGGATTGCATGGCCATTACACTTTGGAGCATGGACGCCTACATCACAAAGGCAGGTTGGTGATATCAACTACATCTCCCTGGATCCCATAGCTTTTAGCAGAATATCACATTACTCCCACAGGTGGTCATTCAAGGGGTTTTCTGACGTATAGGAGGGTTGGCCAATCTCTCTATTGGATTAGAATGAAGAAGATGGTAACAGAGTTTGTGGCGTGTTTGATTTGCCAACAACATAAGTATTTGGCTTCCTCACCACATGGGTTGTTACAACCTTTGCCCATACCTAATGTAGTTTGGGAAGATGTAAGTCTGGATTTCATAGTCAGTCTTCCTAAATCAAATGGTTATGGTGCCATCCTAGTGGTGGTAGATAGGTTGAGTAAATGTGGGCACTTTATACCAATTAAACACTCTTATTCAGCTAGGAGTATAGCTGAAATTTTTGTCAAAGAAATGGTAAAGTTACATGGGATTCCCGCGTCAGTAGTTAGTGAGGGATCCCACTTTTCTAAGTCTCTTCTGGTAGGAACTGTTTTGGCTGAAAGGGACAACGTTTAACATGAGCACAGCTTACCATCCGACGTCATATGGTCAAACCGAAGTTTTAAATAGAACGTTGGAGACATAGTTAAGGTGTTTTAGCTCTGAACAGCCCAAGACGTGGTCCTTGTTTATTCCCTGGGCAGAATACTGGTATAACACCAGTTTTCAAGGAGCAGCCAAGAGAACTCCTTTTGAAGTGGTGTATGGCAGGTCTCCACCTTCACTCAGTAGATTTGTACCAGGGGAGACTGCCATTGAAGCGATGGCACAGGATTAGATGACAAGAGATGAAGCTCTTAATCAGCTCAAATTTCACTTAACTAGAACACATGACTAAATTTGCGAATAGACATTGTAAACCATCATCAATCAAAGTGGGGGACTTGGTGTTTTTGAAGATTCACCCTCATCGGCAAGTTTCAATGCCAACTAAGTTGCATCCTAAGCTATTAGCGAAATACTATGGGCCTTTTCTGGTGTTGAGACAAGTTGAACCAGTAGCTTTTGGTTTGCAACTTCCTGCGACAGCTAGGATCCATCCCATTTTCCATGTTTCCCAATTGAAGCAGGTTGTAGGAACGCATCAAGTGGAAAGAGAGCTGCCAGAGGAGCTACAAGGAAGAACCTCCACTTGTCTTCCCAATAAAGTGCTTGAGAGAAGGACAGTACAACAGCCAGGGCAAGAAAACCCAATTCCTCAGGTTCTGATTCAGTGGCAAGATGGAGGAGCTGATACAGCTACCTGGGAGGATGTAACTACTATCAAACACCATTTTCCGGACTTCAACCTTGAGGACAAGGTTGTTTGTACAGGGGAGGGTAATGTTAGGGAATTAAATGTATATGTATGAAGGAAGAAAACAGAAAGTTAGTTGGTTAGTTAGGTGGTTATATTCTTTCTAATAAGAAGACTATATATATAGGGGGGGTTTTGTTGTTGGGGGATATGTTTTTGTATGTTCAGAGTATCGACAGGATTGTTAGTGTCCTATGAGAATGGGAACATCACCCCTTGATAGTGTTCTTGTTGTATGACTATTGAGAAACGAATAAAAGAAGGGTATAGGGGTGTTTTCTGTGAGTGAAAATGTTTTTGAACCAGTTTCTTCTATTAAGAAACCTAATAGAGGATCTTCATATTGACACTCTTAAAGTGATACCTTCTATTATTTCAAGAAGACTCAAGCGTAAGAAAGTTCTTATTGTACTAGATAATGTGAATGGTTCAGAACTTCTTGAAAAATTGGTTGGAGTGGGTCGTGAATGGCTGGGAGCAGGTAGCAGAGTCATTGTGACAACAAGAGATAAGCACGTACTTATGCCTGGACTGGTTGATAAAATTCATGAAGTCAAGAAAATGAACTTCGAAAACTCCCTTGAACTTTTCAGCTTAAATGCCTTTGGCAAATCATATCCTGAAAAGGGATATGAGGAGTTATCAAAAAGAGCACTGAATTATGCCAAAGGAATCCCTTTCTTTGAAGGTTTTGGGATCATTTCTTCGTTATCGAAGTGAAAATGAATGGGATAGTGCACTAAATAAATTAAAGAAAAATACAAAAGCATAAATTCAGGCGGTCTTGAGATTGATTGAGTTATGAGGGACTAGATGATGAGGAGAAGAACATTTTTCAAGACATAGCTTGTTTTTTTAAGCGACAAAGAAGAGAACGTGTAACAAAAATATTACATGATTGCGACTTTTTTGCAGATATAGGAATAAGAAGTCTTTTAGACAAAGCCATTATCACTATTAATTCAAGCAGTAATTGCATAGATATGCACGATCATACAAGAAATGGGTAGAGAAGTTGTTCGTGAAGAATCTATTAAAAACCCTGGACAACGAAGTAGACTGTGGGATCCTGAGGAAGTCTATGATGTATTGACAAATAATAGAGTAAGTGAAAGATACCTTAACTTGCACTCCTAAACACTTGTTTTTTGTATAAAACAACAAATTGTTACATAAGTAGTAACATCAATTATATTTTTTTGCAGGGAACTGGTGCAGTTGAAGGAATATGGTTAGATATAACACAAAATACAAATATAAATTTAAGCTCTAAAGCATTCAGAAAGATGCCAAACTTGAGATTACTTGCTTTCCAATCCTCCAATGAAGCCTTTGAGATAATTAACACGCTGTACCTCCCAAAGGGTCTTCTTCAATTCTTACCTAAAAACTTAAGATATTTGGGGTGGAATGGATATCCACCAAAATCTCTACCATAAAGTTTTTGCCCTGAGAAGCTTGTTGAGATTTCCATGTCATTCAACAATGTGGAAAAACTTTGGCAAGGAGTACAAGTATGTATGTTTCACATGTTAATCATGTATTCATCTTTTACTTTTACTTTTGATAGAAATTTCCTGGAAAATGTCCATACTTGTTCGGTCCATTATATGTATTTGCAGAATTTTCGGAGTTTAGAGAAAATTGAACTTCGTGGCTCCAAGAACCTTCTGGAGTGTCCAAAGTTGTCTCATGCACCAAAACTCAAGTATGTAAGTATGCGAGATTGTGAAAGCTTGCCTTATGTTGACCCATCAATCTTCTCCCTCCCCAAGCTTGAAATTTTAAATGTGAGCGGATGCAAATGGCTCAAGAGTCTTTGCAGCAACATTTGGCCACAATATCTCCGAGTATTGTTTTTAGCACATTCTGGTTTGAATGAACTGCCTCCATCAATTTTACATATCAGGAACCTCCATATGTTTTCTTTTCTGATTAATGATGGTCTTGTTGATCTTCCTGAAAACTTTACGGATCAACTTTCGCTTTCTGACTCAAGGGAAGATGAATGTGACACTTTCTTGACCTTGCGTCATTTAATGTCTAGCTCTGGCTTCCAGTCAGGTACACGTCTTGCATTTCACAATTGTCAAAGTTTGTGTGAAATCCCAGATAACAAACATCTCCTTGTTATCATCATTGAAATGCTTTAGCTTACGTTATAGCACCATCGTTAGCTTACCCGAAAGCTTTAAGTATCTTCCAAGACTCAAACTTCTTGAAGTTGGTAATTGTAAAATGCTTCAGCGTATACCTGCAGTCCCAAAATCCATTCAGTTATTTTATGTCTGGAACTGTGAATTTCTTCAAACAGTGTTAAGTTCAACGGTTGAATCATCCAAAATACCCAAATGTAGTTATCTGCTCCCTAATTGTTTAAAATTGAATGAACAATCATATGATGCAATTTTGAAAGATGCCATTGGTAGGATTGAACTTGGATCTAAACATTTGTCAGCAGTAGAATTACAAAATGAAGAAGATGCATCCTCCGATATCGAGACTGGTGATTTTTACTTTTTTCATTTAGTAAGAAATGGTAAGATTTGCTACTGTATACCAGCTAAAAGTGGCAAAGTTCAAGATTGACTTCATCGCCACTTTACACAAGCTTTAGTCACCATTGAACTTCCTCCTAATTTGTTGGGTTTCGTTTTCTACTTGGTTGTCTCTAAAGTCCAATCATGCAACATTGGACGCTATGGAAGTATTGGATGTGAATGCTACTTGGAAACTAGCAGGGACGAAAGAATGAATATACGAAGTTTTTTTGTAGAAGAAAATATCTTGTCTAATCATGATCCTCCATTTGGATTTATGGAAGATCACATATTTTTATGGTATGATGCTGAATGTTGCAAGAAGATAATGGAAGTAATTAAAGAAGAGAAAACCATTAATGACAAGAGCAACATTCATCATCCAAAGGCAACAACAAAAATTTAAACTTCTCCTTAAACTTCAAACATTGAAGCACAAGATGGAACATAAGACTTGAGGTAATCTTCCTAAATATCATTATCCTCGTAGGTACTATTGCAAATTAGATTTGGTAGAGACTTGGTGTAGCAGAAACTGTGGTGCCGCTCTGTTGCAATATAAAGATGTGCAGTCAATAGGATGCCTGTGGTAGTATGATCATTTTTTGGCTTAATTATTGAAGAGTAAACTTTCTTTTTAAAGCATCACATAAGCCTTTCATCATGCATGATCTAAGGCAAAACTCTTTATTTTTATGATGTTATTTTATAGTTTTAACTATCTGAACATTTTGTTGGATAGCCAGACTCCATGTTAAATTTGAAAATAATAAAGTTGAGTACTTTATTAACGAGGAAGAAAACAAATCTATGTTAAGTATTTGGATCTAATATATAAACACCAACTTAATGTTTTCTCTCGAAAAATTCTAACAGTTGTATGAATTTAAGTTTTGAAGTTTACTTCTAAGTATTTAGTGTTTTGATTTTGACATTGTTCACGCACACTATTCACTACTGTTTACCAACATACAATATTGGTACAAGTTTCTCCTAAGAACTAAGCACATCGTGTATTCTTGATCTGATCAATTGCATTATCCTCTATTACTATATTCTTTCTTCTTATATTTTTATTACATAAACAAATTATGAGGAACAAAGTTACAATATATATCTTTGTTCTAAATCCCTTAAAATAACATTAAATATGTTCGTTTATCTTGAATAACCGTATCAATATTTTAAATCTCATTTTATTTTAAAATTGACTTTACTAGTTATATTTTTTTAATTTTAATATTCTTATTTTTTTATATAAAATTTCTTTATAATTAAATAATTATATTTTTTATCTTTTAAAATCAATACAATTCTTAGTTTTAAAAAATAATTATTGTAAATTTGAATAGAAAAGAAAAAAAAGTTAAAAAAGATAACATAGATCTTATATTGTAGTTACAATTATTTTTTAATAATGGAAGATGAGATTAAATAACCATGATCAAATAGATTGAGAATAAGATTTGGTTATATTTTAAAAGAAATAAAACTAATAAGACAAAGTTTGATGTTATTATTTTAAATATATTTATTTTAGAGGATTGTTGATTGGAACTTATATTATATACTTAAAGATGAATATTTTTAAAGGATTAATAGATAAACCTTCTATTATTTTGTCTTAATTCAATAAAAATTAATATAATGAATATTTTACAATAAATTATCTATGTAATATTTATTAATATTTTAAAAAATGATAAATTTAAAAAATAAATAACTTATAGACGTAATAATCAAGGTTTGGATATAATTATTACAAGTATTCCACGTTCATATATACGTGGAGATAAAAAATGTATCACGTGTTTTTTATAGATAAAAATAATATAATTTAGAAAATATGATATAAAAAATATAATAAAAATAAATTAAAAATAAAATGATATTATATATTACTAAAATCAATGTATGAATTAGAAATAATATGATATTAGAAAGGTGGGATAACTACAATGATGGTTTTCCTTCTTCTTCTTCTTTTTTTTCTTGGTTCATGTCATCTTTTTTATTGGGGTTTGAGTTTTCTTGGTCTTCCCCCATTTTTGTTTTTTCTTCTTTAAAAAAATATCCATAAATTATAATAAATTAATTTTAATGTTATTTTCTTATGTGTTAATCCACCCTTATATGCTAATTTTATGTTTTTTTTTTCTTATGATGAATTAAGCGTTATAATGTCTTTATAATTTTTTTTAAACTCATAAGTTATAATGTGAACTTTTTTTGTTAAGTATTTAACTTAGTTTAATTCAATAAATTTTAAAGTAAACCTTAAGGTATTAGATTATGGATGATACTTCTTTATATGTTTTCAATTTTTTAATTCTTACTCAATGTGAGACTTAATTCACTTGGATTACCCGATAAAAAACTATTATGACCCACTACCAATCAATCTTTGACTCTGATATCATGTTGAGTATTTCAAGAAGAATTTATTAGGGAGAACAACACCAATGATACATAAGTTCATATAAGGATGAACATCACTCTCAACCCAAAACTTACTGAGTTGTGAGTCATTCTTCCTTATTTGTTATTCAATTTTCTTATTCTTACATAATTGTGAGACTTAAAATCAGTATTGGTTCCCAACAATTTATTATTATAATTTATTGGTAAAAACATTAACAAATATCATTGACAATATTTATTAAGGGCACAAATATTATGATTCATCAATCTTTGTCTTCAACAAAAATATCTTGAATTAAAAAAAATTAATATTGAGCAATTTAAAAAATAATAAGAGGTAATCAGGACTTGAAAAATAGAAAAAATTGAGTACTCTAAACTAAGAAAAATATAGTATTCTAGATTAGGAAAAATAAATTAAGATGATATTCTGAACTAGGAAAAGAAAATAAAATACTGAGATTATAACTTAGATTGATACCATATTAAACTATGAAAAAAGAGGATGGATATCATTTTGAAATTAAATTGAATTGACTTACAATATCAATTTTTTTATATAAATATTATTTAATTACAAAAACATTATTAATTACAAATTATTATTCTAATTTTTTAAGTGAAAATAGTTTATATATATTAGATTTTTAAATTAAGTTAGCTATAAAAATATATAACCAAAAATAATTTATTGATATGATGAGTGTTGTTCACACAGGGAGAGGTGTGCGAAAACCAGAAGGAAGTAGTGGGTGGGGTTAGGGGAGGAAACCGGCCCCAATGGCATGCGTAGTCAACATTGCGGATAGACTAATCAGTATCCAAATAGAAAATGAGATTTGTTAAAGTATAAAAACAAAGATATGAATGTAATCCCTCCATTATTGGCGCTTATTTTATATAATCTTTATATATAAAACGAGAAGTGTGATTACTGTTTCGCTTAAACAAAGAAACCACTTGTAAAAAGGATATTATGATTCATTAATACCATGAATTTTCATATGAGCAATGATGATTAAAGGATAACCCTTTATTCTTTTCATATAGAGTGAGAATCAAACACAATTTCTTATCATAAACCATGACCAGAGAAAGAACTAAGTCAATTTAATGAATCTCCGCTACTACTATTGTTAATTTCTTACACCCAATGCCCTATTCCTCTTTGTCGCCATAAAATAATGCAGGCTTTATTAGAATTATGGTTGTTTTTTTTTTAATTCCAAAACAACCCGAAGTGCGAGTCCTACACATTTCGTACGTGTGGTTCGTGTGGTTATATTTCTATCAAGTGATAGATTTCAACTAATTCCCTAATATTTAATCATACAAAAGAAGGACATGAATTCATGAAAGCAAATCCATGGCTTCTTCTAATGTGAGTTGTGCTTCTTTCTCTTCCTCTCAGTTTGTTCCCAAAAGGCATGATGTTTTCATCAGCTTTAGAGGAGAGGACACTCGTAGTGACTTCACTAGCCACCTTCATGCTGCTCTCTGCAGAAACAGCGACATGGATACGTACATCGACTACAGGATTCAGAAAGGAGATGAGGTATGGGCAGAACTGGTGAAAGCCATCAAAGACTCCACTCTCTTTTTGGTTATCTTCTCAGAGAACTATGCCTCCTCCACTTGGTGCTTGAATGAACTTGTTGAACTAATGGAATGCAACAAACAAGAAGATGTAGATGTCATTCCTGTGTTCTACAAAATAGACCCATCTCAGGTACGCACACAGAGTGGGAGTTATCAGAAGGCATTGGCAAAGCACAAGAAGGATGGGAAGGTGACTAAGGAGAGGATGCAGCAGTGGAAGGGTGCTCTCTGTGAAGCAGCCAATTTATCTGGCTTTCATTCAAACACATACAGGTGCATGTGGTGTCTATTATTTCACTGCTTCTGCCTTTGTTTTTTGAAAGACTAAACCATTACTTAAATCTCAAAGCTATCAATGATGTTTTGAGGCGTTCATTCCATTAGTTCATTGTGTGAATTAGATAGTTTCAAAATTACAATATGTTATTTTCTTCTTTTGTTTAACTTCTGTATAGGACTGAATCTAACTTGATTGAAGACATTATCAAAGTTGTTTTGCAAAAACTAAATCACAAATACGCAAATGACTTCAGAGGACCTTTCATATCTGATGAAAACTATACAAACATTGAATCTTTACTCAAATATGATTCGGAGGAAGTTCGAATCATTGGAATTTGGGGTATGGGAGGTATAGGTAAAACAACCCTTGCTGCGGCTATTTTTCATAAGGTTTCTCCTCAATACGAAGGCGCTTGCTTCTTTGAAAATGTGGCAGAGGAATCAAAAAGACATGACCTAAACTATGTATGCAACAAACTGCTTTCAAAGTTACTGAGGGAGGATCTTCATATTGACACTCTTAAAGTGATACCTTCTATTATTACAAGAAGACTCAAGCGTAAAAAAGTTTTGATTGTACTAGACAATGTGAATGGTTCAGAACTTCTTGAAAAATTGGTTGGAGTGGGTCGTGAATGGCTGGGAGCGGGTAGCAGAGTCATTGTGACAACAAGAGATAGACATGTACTTATGCCTAAAATGGTTGATAAAATTCATGAAGTCAAGAAAATGAACTTTGAAAGCTCCCTTGAACTTTTCAGCTTAAATGCCTTTGGCAAATCATATCCTGAAAAGGGATATGAGGAGTTATCAAAAAGAGCACTGAATTATGCCAAAGGAATCCCTTTAGCTTTGAAGGTTTTGGGATCATTTCTTCGTTATCGAAGTGAAAATGAATGGGATAGTGCACTGAGTAAATTAAAGAAAATTCCCAAAGTAGAAATTCAGGGAGTCTTGAGATTGAGTTATGAGGAATTAGATGATGAGGAAAAGAACATTTTTCTAGACATAGCTTGTTTTTTTAAGGGACAAAGAAGTGATCGTGTGACAAAAATATTAAATGATTGCGACTTTTCTGCTGATATAGGGATAAGAAGTCTTTTAGACAAAGCTCTTATCACTATTAATTCAAGCAGTAATTGCATAGATATGCACGATCTCATACAAGAAATGGGTAGAGAAGTTGTTCGTGAAGAATCTATTAAAAACCCTGGACAACGAAGTAGACTGTGGGATCCTGAGGAAGTCTATGATGTATTGACAAATAATAGAGTAAGTGAAAGATACCTTAACTTGCACTCCTAAACACTTGTTTTTGTATAAAACAACAAATTGTTACAAAAATAGTAACATTAATTATATATATATATATATATATATATATATATATATATATTTTTTTTTTTTTTTTTTTTTTTTGCAGGGAACTGGTGCAATTGAAGGAATATGGTTAGATATAACACAAAATACAAATATAAATTTAAGCTCTAAAGCATTCAGAAAGATGCCAAACTTGAGATTACTTGCTTTCCAATCCTCCAATGAAGACTCTGAGATAATTAACTCACTGTACCTCCCAAAGGGTCTTCAATTCTTACCTAAAAACTTAAGATATTTGGAGTGGAATGGATATCCACTAAAATCTCTACCATCAAGTTTTTTCCCTGAGAAGCTTGTTGAGATTTCCATGCCATTCAGCAATGTGGAAAAACTTTGGCAAGGAGTACTAGTATGTTTTTTTCACGTGTTAATTATGTATTCATTTTTCACTTTTACTTTTGACAGAAATTTCCAGGAAAATGTATTTACTTGTTCGGTCCATTATATGTTGTTGCAGAATTTCCCAAGTTTAGAGAAAATTGAACTTCGTGGCTCCAAGAACCTTTTGGAGTGTCCAAAGTTGTCTCATGCACCAAAACTCAAGTATGTTAGTATGCGAGATTGTGAAAGCTTGCCTTATGTTGATCAATCAATCTTCTCCCTCCCCAAGCTTGAAACTTTAAATGTGAGCGGATGCAAATCGCTTAAGAGTCTTAGCAGCAACATTTGGCCACAATATCTCCGAGTATTGTTTTTAGCACATTCTGGTTTGAATGAACTGCCTCCATCAATTTTGCATATCAGGAACCTCCATATATTTTCTTTTCTGATTAATGATGATCTTGCGGATCTTCCTGAAAACTTTACGGATCAACTTTCGCTTTCCGACTCGAGGGAAGATGAATGTGACACTTTCTTGACCTTGCATCATTTGATGTCTAGCTCAGGCTTCCAGTCTGTAACAAGTCTTGCATTTTACAATTGTCAAAGCTTGTGTGAAATCCCAGATAACATCTCCTTGTTATCATCATTGAAATGCTTTAGCTTACGTTATAGCACCATCATTAGCTTACCCGAAAGCTTTAAGTATCTTCCAAGGCTCAAACTTCTTGAAGTTGGTAACTGTAAAATGCTTCAGCATATACATGCACTCCCACAATCCATTCAGTTATTTTATGTCTGGAACTGTGAATCTCTTCAAACAGTGTTAAGTTCAACGGTTGAATCATCCAAAATACCCAAATGTAGTTATCTGCTCCCTAATTGTTTAAAATTGGATGAACATTCATATGATGCAATTTTGAAAGATGCTATTGTTAGGATTGAACTTGGATCAAAACATTTGTCAGCAGTAGGATTGCAAAATGAAGAAGATGGATCCTCGGATAATGAGATGGGTGATTTTTATTTTTTTCAATTAGCAAGAAATGGTAAGATTTGCTACTGTTTACCAGCTAGAAATGGCAGTGTTCAAGATTGGTTGCATTACCACTTTACACAAGATTTGGTCACCATTGAACTTCCTCCTAATTTGTTGGGTTTCATTTTCTACTTGGTTGTTTCTGAAGTCCAATCATGCAACATTGGACGCTATGGAAGTATTGGATGTGAATGCTACTTGGAAACTAGCAGGGACGAAAGAATGAGTATACCAAGTTTCTTTGTAGAAGAAAATATCTTGTCTAATCATGATCCTCCATTTGGATTTATGGAAGATCACATATTTTTATGGTATGATGCCCAATGTTGCAAGAAGATAATGGAAGTAATTAAAGAAGAGAAAGCCATTGATGACAAGAGCAATATTCATCATCCAAAGGTTACATTTAAATTCTTCGCTCAAACCGAAGATAGCAGTGAAGCGATGGTCATAAAAGAGTGTGGGTTTCGTTGGATGCATTCCTTAGAAGAAGGAGGATTCGAATTCAAGAAAAACAAGGATATTCATGGAGTAGAAGAAGCCAACAGTTTCCCAAAAGTTGAGGACTCTAAGTCTAACGTGCAAGAAGGAACATTTCTCCCAACAAAAAAAATTAAGCAACAAGAAGGAACAGAAGACTTGAGGTAATCTTTCTAAATATCATTATCATGATAATTAGAAGTACTTAATTTAGTTTACACTGCACACTTTACCTGTTGCATTTTCTGGTTTCAACGAAACAAGCTTAATAACATTTACACGTAGAAATATTATTGTTTATGACAGGTACGTTCTCGAAGAACTATTGCATATTGGATTTGGTGGAGACATCGTGTAGAAGAAATTGTGGTACCGTTATGTTGCAATATAAAGATGTGCAAGCAATACGATGCCTTTGGTAGTATGGTCATTTTCAGCTTAATTATTTGAGCGTAAACTTTCTTTTTAAAGCATAACATAAGCCTTTCATCATGCCAAAACTCTTTATTTATATGGAGCATGTTAATTTTTAAACCCTTTGTTTATCTTGAATAATTATATGAACTTTTAAAATATCCTATTTATAAAGCAATGTCTACAAAAATAAACTATTTGTTATAAATAAATAATTTATCGATTAGTTTTATAACATACATTAATTGATATATATTTATATTAAATACATGAAAGTTTATGTTTAACAATTTTCATATTCAAAGATATCAAATTTTATATTCCAATATTATATGAATTAATTTTAATTTATTTCCGTGTTAGGGTTTAAACACTACTTTTAAATAAAAATAAAATAAAATAGCAGGAGCCGTAATGGCGGTGGTGACCCACCTTAACAAGGCCCACATCACAGAAGCCCATAGCTGAAGAAATCGCAGGAAACCTCCAGATAATCGAAAAAGCATAGGCCATAATTTTCCCAAATTTATATAACGAAACACCAATTTCGTTCAGAGTAAGAACAAGAGGTGAAGTTTGAGCCATGTTCTTCTTCTTCGTAGGAGGGTTACAGCAAGAGGTGCGGCAGGTGCTGAAATCCGGTGTGAGCAAGTGCACGTACTGCGGCCACCGCGTCGATCTGGTGAACTCCGACAAGGTTCTCAAACTCTTCTTCGTTCCCGTGTGGCGGTGGCCGGCCAAGGATCCTCTATTCCATTGCGCCAATTGTAAGAACTTCTTCCCCTACAATTACTCTCTGCCGCCAGCCGCCGCCGAATCGGCGGTACCTGAAGCCTTGCGCTGCCGCTTCTGCGAGCGCGCAGTTGAGGCCGACTTCCGATTCTGCCCCTTCTGCGGATCCGAACTGTGAATGCAAAATTTGGAGTGGTTTGAAAAAAATTAAGCGAAATAAATTAAATTGAGGATTTGTTAGTTGTTACTATATGCCTTGTTATGTTCAATATATATCATCTTTCTGAAATTGAATAATAATTTGTAGTGGGAGTGTTAGTTTGAAATTGAGAAAGACCGTCATTGTAGTCACTGAAATTAAAAAGTGACCGAAGAAAAATTCAAATTTTAAATTTATTTAATATTTTTTTATATCAGAAAATATCTGAAAAAGGTAATTTACTCTTGGCCGGCCAAAATTGCACTATCGGTGTTTATCTGCAATTTTTTAGAATATCAACGATCTCACGGACATCATAAAATTCAAAGCCTTGAATTAATAACATTGCCATATAAATATTGTTTCATACTACATGCCCTTTTGTTCCAGGGTGGGGTTAAGGCACCAGCTGAGATGGTGCAGATATCACAAGGGAAAAATGTATTGACACTGTACACGAAATTGGGAAAAAACAAAAAAGAAAAAAACGGTGAAAAGGTGGTCAAGACTGGAGTATATTTGGAAAGGAACAGCCTCTCATGAATACAACAGTTCCCGGCTGGTCTTGTAGAGATGAAGCCTTGAGTTGAAAAAGAAAAATTCCTATTCGGAGGTTTAAGTAGCATTACTGAGTGAGATTGAGAAAAAAGAAGAATAATAAACGCTGTTAATTCTGTATTTGATCTATTGAGGTGAATGGTAATTGTTTAGCTCCTCGCTCCAATGCATCTCTCCACATTCTGTATCTCACCCCAAGCTTGTCATAGGATACTGGAAAATTCCATACATTTGCACCATTGTTCATTCGCTCTTGCTGCCCCACCACTAGCCGTAGATCCTCATTTAAAACCTTTTGTAAATAAACATCAAGACACCAATTAGCACAAGTTGGGGAAGGAAAAGATAACATCTATTTAAGAACAAAACTTACATAAAGTTTTTCATGTTCTTGTTATTATCGTATGTATTTAGATGGTGACACGTGAATTTTTTTTCTTTTGCAACATACTGCTATCCACATATCATTTGAGTTGATAATTTGATAGTAATGGCATAATGAGAACATTATCACTTCAATAAACTTTGTCTTTTCTTAACCAGAGAATTGTACTTTAATAAATAATCAATACTAAAAATTCAAATCATGTTGAGTAATAGGCAAAATAATGATAGATTTTTAAGACTCTACTAGTGTTTTTTGTACCTTATGCATGTCCAAATATCCCAATTTATGAGTATATCTACGACAAGAACTTGCAGATAAACCCCTGAAGCTGTGACTCATATCAAAGTCCCTGAATTAATTAATTCCTAACATGATTGACGGGTTGAAGTTCTACGGAATTTATTCAATTTCCTTTGTTTCAAGACGAAGATGGGCACGCCTAACAGTTAAAGGACGAAATGGGTAATTTACCCCCTTTTTTTTATCTCTTTTGTTCTTCCTCCCTAATTCAAAACTGGTTATCAAACATAGTTAAATATAAATTCAGTACTCGAAAAACTCTACCTGTTCTGCGAAATGCTTCCATAGATATTGCATTAAAGGTACATGCTTAAGCAGAGGAGCGAAATCCAGTGACATTCTATATAGCAATCTTGTCTTTTGTTTTGAAGATGGTAAACAGACATGAAGTTGGTGCAGGTGCGTTGAACATTCCCTGGTATTTTGTCCTTCCAGTTTCCCCGGCTTTGAAATTCCAATGGTTGATAGAACCATGCAAGGTGGTCGAAACTCCATATCAATAGGATAAGGATCCCAGTATCCTTGCAGGCCAGACGCAGGTGTCAAAAATTTCACCAAGCTGTAAATTCATTCAAGGAGACTGAGTGAGCTACAAAATTATTACATACACATAACAGAAAGCTGAAACATTCCTTTCATAAGCAATTCAAAATAAAAGGTTTACTACATAATGATATTGAAAAGGCCAAGAAAAATATCCCTTTCGAATGCATTTACCATAAAATCGTCAATGGGAAACGACTTCGTAGAATGCATTGTTATAACATTTAATATTTTCAGTAATATTCCAAGTCTTTGTTTAGTAATAATTTTTGCTTTGTCTGAGATCATAATAGAAGCCTAAAGCTTCTAGGGAAGTTGGACGAAAGGAAAAGAGGATTTTGATGAATTGGAAACAATCTTTTTTGTAACATCCCCAAAGGCATTTTGATCCCTTAATCACTGGTTCTCTTATGAATGACAACTGCTTTCAGTTTTTCAGGGTACAAATCAAACAAACCTGGGAACACTCCATCCCTTAGCGAATGTTGACGTGTGAGTAAAAGGGGCATGTGCAAGATCTAAAAGATTGTCCAAAAGTAAACCATGTTCGATTGGAAGTTCCATCACAATCTGTAACGAGGGAAGAGCGACCAAGTAAGAAAACACATCATTCGCTTAATCAATCATGTAATTATAATTCTTTTATCTTGCATTGAACACAATACCTAATGGAACAGATTATATTCATAATATACCTCAGCATGGATTTCAAATCCAGAAGGAGGTAGTAAAGATGGAAGGGTGGCTGTTGGTGGGTCATTGCCAGGCCAAATCCAGATCATTCCCTCTTTTTCAAAGCATGGAACTGACTTTATTTTCACATTTAGAAGTCGAGTAGATGGCATTTTCTCACATTTTCCATCAGTGGTATATTCCCAGCCTGATATCCAACCATTTGGTAATTTTAGAGTCTGTATATTTCAGAGTACATAAATCTGTAGGTTGTATCGTGTCTTGTGAAATTACAGATAAATTGTCAAGTATCAACAAGTATAAATAACTCACTTATAATAAAGACATAATAATTTGTTCCAGTGACTACTAACCATGGTAGGGGCATTGGATACGACCCTCATTTACTGAACCAAGGTGCAGAGGACAGGCTCTGTGTGCACAAGTATTCTGGACACATCCAGGCTTTCCATCTTTCCCTCTGAAGATAACCCATGGTTCCTCAAAACATTCTATTGGGATCTGAGATTGAAAAAGAGCAACACACTTATGAGAATTCATATTTTGTGCCACAAAAAAGACATTTTAGTAGCCTACATGGGTATAGTCAAATGGAGAGGTTAGGATAGAAACCTTAAATTCAACTCTCTTATAGGTGAAAAAAAAAAGAAAGAAAGAAGGCATATCAATCTGAAGATATGTCATATGTTCATTTATTTTGCTCTGTTGTCTGATGAAAGAAAATATTCCACTGTCATATCACAATTGGTTTTAAGTTGATTTCGTTTGATTGAAATAGATGACAAAAATATTGCAAGTATATGATAGATATTTTTTCAGAAAAAATACACTTGACACATACCATGGTATCATCCTTCAAGTCGCTAGAGAAAGCAACAGGGTACCAGAAATTCTTCAAGTGGGGATGGTACGACTGAACCGGGCCTGATACATTCAAGCTTTTCCGTGGCTGCCTTCTCTTTTCTGTAACTAGAGAATTCGCAGATGTACTGGGAGAAGATGTTGTTTGGGAAATTTCAGCTGTGCTTCTGTCTAGCAACAGCCTATCGTTTACCAATTCTTCCATGTATGCAAGCTTATCTAAAGCAGTGGTAACCCTTGCTTCAGATATATGAACCTGTTTTTATTCGTTTACATAAATTTAGTAGCAGATTTAACGAATTGACAAGTATCTGCTAGTTAGATAAATTAAAAGCAATTCAGTTTCAAGTTGTTCTGACTGGTATATCACTGCTAAAATTCTATACCTGTCTGTGTGCGTGTGCTAATTCATCCTGCAACTCAGCTAGCTCCTTTTTCAGGGTCCCAATTGATTTATATTCACGAGCTAGAGGATTGAGAACTTCAACTACCTACACCCACAATTTGTAAAGGTCTATATATCAACACATGGTGGAAATGTGTAAGTCAATGAGTAAAAGTGTAAAAGGGCATAGTCAAACAAAAATCATATTGAATCAATTTTATAAAAGTCAATATTCTCAAAGACTAAACTTCAGCAAACAGCATGATTCATTCAAGCATCAAATTGATTCTATATAGCAATAACATAACAATGAAATCAGTTGAAACCTTTTCATGGAGGAGCATGATTGTAAGTACATCTTGCCGAGCTCGCCAATCTAAGTACTGAATATCATGTCTTGCCACTTCCAGGGCTTGATAGATATCCAAAACCTTCCCTTTATTCTGTGGAATCTTAGATCTCGGATCCTCAACATCAAACAGCGCACCCCATGCATTTTTCTTCTCTTCTTCTCCAAATACAGCAAACACTTTAAATCTACATTTCAAATCCTGAAATTTGACATGCCCCAAAAAATGTAAGCTAGAGAGAACAAACCCCACTCATTCAGTTAATAAATTACCCCCCTTTGAAGGAAAAAATTGCTATATTTTAACTACTTATCTAGGCAAAGGTTTAACAAGATGAACAAGTACCCAACTACCATTAATTAATGAAACCTGCAAGAAACAGTGTAAATGAATGCCATTTTGCCAAGCATTACACTTCAAGCTACAATTGAGCTAAAACTAAATACACATGACAAATGTTCATCTTCAACTCAATTGTATGCAGACACCCAAAAAAAAATGACTGCTCTAAAGTAGACTAGGATCAACAAATTCCCCTCCATGTCTACTATGTAATGTACCCTTCCAACTGTAGAACTTAAACAATCACAGATGGCTAACTAAGTTCATGTACACTTGGACGGTAAACCAATTTAACATTATCATTTGATCACAAACAATGGTTACAAATATTCATTGGTATAACTTTTAAGATAATTATTGTAGCCTTCTTCTCGTTAAACAACGAACTTAAACTCTACTTTTACAATTACCTTAAAGTTAAAAGAAAGCACGGTAAAGTACAAGAAAACACCCCTAGAAGAAGAAATAACTTTACCCTTCTGGTGTCAAATTTGGAAGCTCCAAGAAAAAATGGAAGAGAGAGAGCTGAAGCAGTGAAGATGGCATTCATGGCGGAGAAGAAGTGAGAGTGAGAGCGAGAGCGTGAAGAAGAGAAGAGAACCGTGAGAAGACATTGACGAGGGAGATTTAACAAGTCAGGATTTTGTTGATAAGAGGTTGGTATTGCGCGCGATCTCGCTTTGCCTTCCGTGGATCGCCACGTGGACTCTCCGTTGCTCACGTGGCGGCTGTTTCTTCCACATGCTTTGTGAAGTATCTCGCGAGCGTGGGGCCCGCACCAGTGCCAGCTCGGACTGGGATGATATCTTCTCTATCCTCTCCGCGCTCTGTTTTTCGTCGTTTCCTAGAATTTCGATTTGTTGTTTGGGGGAAAAGAAAAAAAGCGTGGCATTAATAGCGGCCAAAGATTTTTGCGAAGAACTCTGAAAAAGCCGTTCGCTTAATGTGTGTGGTTGTGCCAAGTGGGATTTGGTTTAGAGTTTCTAAGGTCACCAAGAGAGTCTTTTTAAGATATTTTTAGCTGCAAATATGTTCTCCTATACTGTGCCCTAAATTATGCTCCTTCTTTTTTCAAAAAAAAAAAAAAATATATATATATATATAAAAGATTCTTTTAAAGAATCATAGTTTAATAATTAACTAGTTTTTAAGGGAACTTTATCTAAATTAATTACAAAACTAGTGTAAACATGAATTTAATCATTGTTTAATTTATTAGATTCAATTCAATTAAATAAATGTTGAGTTATATTAATTGTAAATTATTGTTTGAATACAAAAAAAAAATACAAATTTGAACGTTAATTTGATGAATCGATCAGCTATGAATAATTTTTAATCTGTTTAATTTTGCGTGCTATGAAAACTTCCCACGTTATAACTGTTTGTGTTTGATAAATAATCTTGTGTAACATTGGTTGATATAATTTGTCAATTAATCAATGAGAATAATTACAATTATAATGACTCACTTAACAAAAAAAATTATATTTGTAAAAAATAATGATTGCAAAATTTGGTATGGTTCGGGTACTCATAAAAGAATAAAAAAAACTTTTTTTTAAACAATATTATTACAAATTTTCGTATATCAAATTTAATCCAATTGTTTTCTTTTAAGTGGGAAAAAAATCCTCACGTTTGTTTACTACATTCATCACTAACCTAATTAATACTCGTTTTTTATATTGTCTACACAAAAACTTAATTTATATTGCATATCTGATTATGTCATAAATATTTTATTAATATTTATAGTTATTTTGTTATAATAATAATAATAATAATAATAATAATATTTAAAAAATAGTATAATTTTTTTATTTTTTATTCTCAACTTTTTTTATGCAGAAATCCAATATCAATGAAAAAAAAAGGAAAAAGAAAATGAAAACAAATGGGGAAAGATAACACATTTTAATTGCAGAAATTCAATATCAATAAAAAAATAAAAAACAAAAATAAGGTCCTACCGGGAGTCGAACCCAGGTCGCTGGATTCAAAGTCCAGAGTGCTAACCTCTACACCATAGAACCATTTTGTTAATATAGTATAAAGGTTTTTAATTAGTTCCTTAGTTATAAAGTGTATGATATACCATGAGCTTATAATGCAATAATTTTTAATATGGAATTTAGTATTTTTAATAAATAAATAAAAAATACTAATACCCTAATTCAAATACGGATCAAGTTTATAATTATAAATTATAATGGTCCGTAATCTATGCATAAAAAATATTTATTTATTTATTTTATCACTATAATTCAACAAACTTTGTAGTTCTTATAAATAATTTTTAATTTGTATAGGCTATCCGGTTAAAGGGTAAAATTAGATATACTATTCATAAAAACCGAAAGAAATTGAAATTATATATAGAAAAAAGTAGACTGAGTTTTTTTAGGCATAAAAAAAATTGTATGATTATAGAACTAAATAATTAATAAATAAATAAAAAATAAGAAATACGTTAAATGATAAAAGGTTAGTTAATTTGCATACACCAGTGAACTATATCTGTAGTGATAATCGACAGTGTGCTTCTTTTGTTTAAGTTTAATAATTTTGTTGAAATAATGTAACAAAACGGGGTGGTGGCGCAGTTGGCTAGCGCGTAGGTCTCATAGCTTCTGAGTTATCCTGAGGTCGAGAGTTCGAGCCTCTCTCACCCCAAAATTTGATCTTTTTTATTTCTGAGGTTATATACGTTTGATTTTATTTCTAAGAGGATGAGAGGACAAACAATTTGAACTAAAACTCAGGTTAGTGAAAAACGATTTTTTTTAATCAAATGTCAGAAAACATAAATCCTGATCAAGATTAGAAAAAAAATATAAAATTATACACTTTATGTCAATTGAGTGTTGTTAAATCTTTTCTTAGAATAGCAAGATCAAAATATTTTACAACTAGAGAAAAGAATGACTTGTGCTACGGTTAATTCACTATATCTCTAAATTTCTAGCCGAATCCCACTCTTGGTTCTGGAGAAAAATTTTGCAAAACCGTTTCTACTCCTCTCAGAACTGACATGATTTGGTATGGCTGGTGAAGTTGACGAAGATGACGAAACCGGCGAGGTCTCCATATTTTTGTTTGAGGATGGACAAGAGCTACCATCAGCCAACCTTGAAGAAATGGAATCTCTTTTAGGTGAAAATGTGCCATTTGAATGCAACTTCCACATTTCCCCACCAGCCTGGGCAATGAGTGATGGACTAGCAGGAATGCTTGCAGTGTCAATGAGGAAATCTTCTAGTGTAGCCAGGGATTTCAACTGATTTCCCAAAGATGCTATTGTTTTCTGGCACTCAGCAAGCTTTCCAGCAGCTAATGCTAGGTCCTCCTGGCATAGAAAAGACCACATCCTTACATGAGTTACAGAAAACATATTTAACCAATTCCTTCTGTGACAAAATTTAAATACAATTCTACATATGCTTTTAGTGATTTCTCTTGTTAGAATTGAATTTTTACCTCAATATTTGTGTTGGCATTTAATAGAAACCTTCATCACATACATTACCGAGATAAAACTTATGATTGGACAAACGCACCAAAAGCCTATATGAGACTGTCTAAATTTTGTCCCTCCTAGTTTGTAAAAAGATGAGTGATAAAAGATTTAATATAGATGTCAATGATGACCAACCTGCTTAATCTTCTTTTCTCCATATGAGCTAGGAGTTGACCTAAGCAACTCTTCCTCCAATTCCCTACATTTCATTGCAATTTCTTTTGAAGTTGTCCTCTCCTTATGAACCTCTTCTTCTAACACGTCAACCTTTGCAGATTTGCTTTCTAGCTTCTCTTCCAGATCCTTACACTTCATTGAAATTTCATCCGACACAGTCCTTTCTTTATCAACTTCTGCTTCTAATAACTCAACCTTTGCAGACTTGCTCTTCAGCACTTCCTCCAGGTCCTTACACTTTTTTGCAATTTTATCTGATTCCGCCCTTTCCTTAGCAACTTCTGTTTTTAATATGTCAACCTTAGCAGATTTGCTTTCTAGCACTTCCTCCAGGTTCTTGAACTTTTTTGCAATTTTATCTGATTCTTCCCTTTCCTTATCAACTTCTGCTTCTAATATGTCAACCTTAGCAGATTTGATTTCTAGCACTTCCTCCAGGTTCTTGAACATTTTTGCAAGTTTATCTGATTCTTCCCTTTCCTTACCAACTTCTGCTTCTAATATGTCAACCTTTGCAGATTTGCAGTCTAGCTCTTCCTCCATGTCCTTGAACTTTTTTGCAATTTTATCTGATTCCTCCCTTTCCTTCGCAACCTCTGCTTCTAACAACTCAACCTTTGTGGATTTACTTTCTAGGTCTTTCTCCAGCTGCTTATACTTCATTGCAATTTCACTTGACACATCCTTCTTCTTATCAAGTTCAGCTTCTAGTGTGTCAACCTCTGCAGATTTTCTTTCTAACTCTTCCTCCAAGTCCCTAAACTTCATTGCAATCTCACTTGACACGGCCCTCTCCTTATCAACCTCAGCTTCTAAGAATTCAACCTTCACTGATAATGTTTGAGCCTCAGTCACCATGTCCAGTAGGTGATCTTCTACCCTTTGCTTTGAATTGTAGGCATTTTCTAGCTCTCTTTGCAACTCCTCCAATTTCTCTTCTGCTTCCCTCAACTGAACTTGTGACTCTTCAATACACTCTTCACTTTTCATCAAAGCTATCTCTAGTTCAGCTTTATCAGCTTCCACCTTCTCTAACTTATCTTTTAACTCATCGATTTGCTGATTCATGATCTCGAACTCTACAATGCGAGAGCTTTCTTTGTTGGTGCATTGATTAGTAACAACTGACTCTTGGACCAAGCTTTCCTTCTTAGTTTCAGGCAATGCAACAAGTCTTTCCATTTCAAGAAAATCGTCCATGAACTCAATTTTAACAGAACTGGATGGAGTTTGTCTGCACTTTTCATTCTTGAACTGATCAAGCTCAGCAATTAGTGCAGATGCCCACGAGTCGGAACAACTTGGCTCACACTTGTTTGGCTCTGAGCCATTCATCTTGTGAGCTTCAATTTCCACTACAGTATGCCGCTCTGCACTGTCTGAATGACTATCAGTTAGAGATTCAACACTGAATGAGGACTGAACAATAGCTTTATGCTCATTAACTAAGGAAGCTCTTGAAGCAACACTCCTCAATCTCCGGCATTCAGCTTCAAGCTTGGCTACTTTCTTGATGCTTTCCAAATGCTGCCTGCTAGCTGTCTCAGCAGCTTGAGTGCTTAGATCCCTCTCAATTGTCCTGATTTCCAGCTCTTCTGATTGAACTAGGATCTCTTGCCTGAGAGCAATGTTCTCTTTCTCCAAACATTCTAGCTTTTGACACATATCAAAGTCAACAGAAGACCTGGCTTCTGAAGCATCTAATCTTTTTTGTAGCTCAGTGAGTTTGTTCTCAAGTTTAATTTTCGCTGATTCCAATTCTTGGGTCTTTTTTGCAACAGCATCATAAATATTCTCTTCTTGCTCTTCTCTTGTCTGTCTTAGCTGCCTAACACACTCCTTAAGTGCTCCATCTAGATGAGTGACTCGATCTTCCAAAACTGAATTCCTGAGAATGACTGTGTCAAGTTGTTTCTTTAAAACTGCCACTTCATTTTCAGCCTTTTCCCAGCCTAAATTAAAGAAAACATGTCCAATTAATAAACAATCCAAAAGGGGAGAAATAGAAAAAGAAGGAAAATAAATATACCAAGGAATTATAAACGGAGATTATTATTATGCCAGTGTCAGCATCTAAATGTTCTGATAGGTCATATGTAAGCCTCTTGATCTAATTTACTATTGAGATAATTCAGATGTGATTCAAGTTTTAACTTCTATAAACCCTACCTAAGTCCTAACCCCTCCTTTACGATGAACTTATGGGGTGGTTTTCTTGTTCAACATTCAGATGATATATTGTTTCGTAGCATATTGAAGGATGAATAATCAAGAAAAAAAAAAAAGTATAATCAACAGTGTTTTTCTAAAAAATTATGGCGAGCAATGTAGGAATGTACCTGCAATGGCTTCTTCAGCAACTTTGGCATGCTGCTTAACCAAGTCTTCTTTCGCATTGACATTCACTAGTGCAGCAGATAGCTTCTCGGACATGTTCCTCAACCCATCATTTAGAACATCTTCCTTAGCATCTTTTATATTTTCATTTTCTCCATTTTCGTCTTTTACTGATGAAGCATCACTTGTAATGCCTGTAGCAGGTACAGATTTAGAGGTGACTTCTTCAGGCAATTGTTCATTGATGAATGAACTATGGTTAACTTCTTCTGCATAGACCGTAGCCTTTGATGTGACATCAGTTGAGTGATTGATTCTACTAGGAGATTCCTTCAATGCCTCCTATTTTCAAGTTTCAAAGTCAGAAAAGAAAGGATGAAATCGATGGTAAACTTCATTCAGACATGGACATTATGCTAAAACTACAGGATCAGAAGCCAATTCAAAGGAGAAGGAATGAAAGATATGTCGTTCAAGGTTGGAAGAGAAGTTACTAAATACATTCTTGAATGCACTAAACATCGACCAAACTGGATTCATTTTCGGAACAGCTACTAAATATAGGCTGTACAAAATGTGAACTTAATTTCAATCATGTATTTTCTACTATATAAAAATTGAATAATCAATGAGTTATGTATTCAGGTGGCTTATTCGAATAATTTATGCCTAAACAAACAGAACTATAAATCTAACTATTTTTTTTCACATAGGAGAGAAATCAAAAGGAGGGACAAGTAGATTCTGCCTTAAAGAATCTAGGGTGGTGAATGATTAATTGAGGAACCTAGTTTTATTAAAAGAACTTGTCAACTCAATATGACTTTTTCAGTCTTTTCTGTCACACAATTCCTAAAAGTTATATCAGTAGATTAAAAACGAAGCATATGAAGCAAATATAATTTATATTTAGTGATTATAAGAATAATTCTTATATGTATATTCATCTCACATTATGTGATTCGGGAACACAGAAATCAGAAGAGAAGAAGAGCACAACCAGCGAAACAAACTCAGCTTGGCAGTAAGTGAACAATAAACTTTATGCAATAACAAGTAAGGAATCTTATGTTTCGTCATCAAAAAAGGGAGTCAAATTATAATTCAAATCTTCTGACTAGTGCCTGTGAGATACTACTAAAGTGAATTCAAATATTATAAGACGCCAAATGATAAAGAAGTCTAAGATTAGGTCCCCCATTTGGCTACTATTCCAGATTGTTCATCATACCTGTTCATCTGAGTACCTCTCAGAATGAGAAGAAACAGATCCTGAACTTTCAGTTTCACCGGGGCTCTTCTCAGAAGACTTCCTCTTCCACGGCCATCTCTTCTTATCCATCATTGGGTCCAACAATCTAACATTAGCTTAAAAATGCAGGGCACTCATCTGCAAATATTACCCAAATGCTCAGAACCTGATTCAAAACCCACCAAAATTCCAGTTCAAAATGTCAATTTTATGATGAAGGAAAACATGAACAAAGATGTTCCAACCTACTAGCCCTAACATTCAGAAAGCAGAAATCCAGAAAATACACTTCCCCTTTACCAACCTCTGTAATTTAAAAAAGCATAAAAAAATTATCAAGAGAAAAAAAACATATGCTTAACATTCTCCTCCAGGCTTGCTCATAGACACAAAACTCATAAATTAAAAGAAGAAATCTTTTAGCTCCGTTATCATGAGCTAAATCCCACTCAACTCTAGGAACATCATTGATAGCTTTTTTCGTCCACACTATTGAAATTTAAAATCCAACAGCTACAAAACATTCTGCAGCACATTTACTAACCCAAATAATAAAACAGTAGTTGGCGGCTCAAAACCGATTAAAAAGGCATAAGCATATTTCCCAATTCCCAAAGTGAAAAATAAAAAATAAAAATCCTAAAACATTGCTACCCATTTCAGTCATTGAACTAAAAATGCCTCAAACACTCTCCCAAAAGTAACTGAAAAAGAAAACTTTAATTGAAAAAAACCGAGCAAGAAAACAAAAATCAAATACCTTTGACCTTTAAGGCCAAGGCTAAGTGAACCAACCCAACTGCAGAACAGCTGGAAGCAAAATAATAAATGGAGGCAAAAGAATGGCTGGGAGTTCGGAATGGTGATTTACGAGTAGAGAAGCAAGGAACAAAGGTATTAAATGACACCAATAAGAAAGTTTATCAACAATAAAGAAAAAGGGCAGGCAAAAACTCTGTGGAGTGTCAGTAACAGTGAGCGTTCACAATTTCTCAGAGCAACCACTGTGGGGAAGTAACAGATAATGAATGGGGCTTCTATACCTTGTTTTATTATTTCTTACCTTTTACGTTTATTTTGGAATATTAAAATTTTCGGGCCACGTGATTGTAAATGCGTCAGAGTTGTGAAATTCAAAGGGTGGGTGTACTACTGTGAGTGGGGTGTGTGACAGTGTGTGCGTGAGAGACCACAAACAACTTTTTCAGCTTTTTAAGGAAAAGGTTTTTTTGTTTCATTTTTAATGCAGTACTAATTTGAACTTCAGCTTCTCCTGTTCCCGCCCAGGCACCATACAAATCTTACCTTCTCCATTTTCCAGTTAATTTTAGTTTCTTCATATGTTCTCTATCCATTTATTCCATCCTAAAATTCTCCCTCTATTTTAAACGGATTGAAGTTTAAGGTTTTTTTGTTTCACACGTTAAATATGTTAACTTTACATTAAATTAATAAAAAAGTTGAAGTGTTTTATAAATATACTACACTCAAATTTGTGAAGAAAAATTAAGAGAATTGCCAAGTAATGATGATAACAATTAGACTTTTGTAATTCAAAACATTCACCTTCAAAAAAAATAAGATAAACTTTCTCTTACCTTTCTTGCTTACAGTCTTGCCAAATTCTAATGCCAACCACACCTTTGTGTTTGTTTTTGATGAATTTGTTTGGGTAAATGTCTCTTCTTTGGGTCATTTGTGGGCATTACAGTGTTGTTAACAGTACCACAACTTTATGAGGAATCCAATTAGTACATTGTTGTTATTTATTTTGTCCTTGTTTGGTAGCCAATGATGCATGGCCCAAGTAGGGAAAGCTTGTTCTCTTTTAAAACACAGAAGAAATGTATCAATTCCAGTATAAAATTTTAAAAAATAATAATAAAATAAAGTAGAAGTGGGACTTTGAGGGAAACTCTAGAGTAGCCATTGCTTTCATGTCATTTTCTTCACAAATTGACAAATAACTAACCAATGGACTCATTCTCAGCTCTCTTCACTTCACTTCACTATAAAAAAATGCTGTCCCGTTTTGTTATTGGGGTCAAATCCACCATTTATTAAATATAAATAGTTTAAATATAAAGGGAATGAATAATCTTCTGTATTATTGAATGGGCAAAAAAGATATACATATATATATATATATAATTCAAGCATTTATTTTAATTTTTTTTACAGGTCAAATAATATTTATTTTTTACAAGTTAAATACAGTGCAGAAAAAAAAGTATCCTAACTAATCCGCTTTTTTCCTAATAGAAATCTCAATAATTAACTATAATTCCAAGTTAGTCAATAAGTTTTGTTTACTTGACAAACAGTGATAGACATGATTGAATTACACTTATCTTTAAGCTAGTTTATACGTGTCAAATAATAATTTGAGTGTTGAAGAGATTATGCACGTGATGTTGTTTAACAAAAAGATTTTGAAAGTTTAAAATTTGAATCATCATGGTTGTTCTTCACAAAGTCCTATTAGTTGATGATTATGTGTGTGTTGACCTTTGTCGGTGGTGTGGTCCTCCTTGCATTCTGCAAAGACCTTCATAGTCAAGTGATGAGAAGGAGAGTTATGAGGAGATTAGATAAAATGATGAAAGCTATCTTTTAAGGAATTTTCCTTCTCACTGTTTACAGCACTGCTTTGAAACACACAATGTAAGTGAGAATCCATTTACAAATCATTAAGTTATTTCCAAATAAAAATTAAATAAATAATTGATTAAATTTTTGTGTGTTATTAACATATTTATAAATATATTGAATTAATGAATTGAGTAAAATATTGAAATTTTAATGGGAAATAATAATAGAGATAAGAAAATCGACATTAAATGGTAGGAGGTTAAAATGGAAAGAAGTGTAGAAGTAGATTGAGAATAAAAACAATTAGAGAATTAGTTGAGAAGTAATTAAAATCTAGAAATTAAAAATATAATTGAAATTAAAGTTAATGGTTAAAACAATATCGAAAGAAAGGATAAGAGTTCATAAAAGAAATTAAGAAAAAAAATAATGTAATCAAACTAAAAATTACAGCTTTATGAGAAAATGAAAAATAATATCAGGAAGATAAATATTGTCAGAGATAAATTAAAAACTTAAAAGAATTAAAAAAAATTAAAGGAATTTCCAGAAAATTTATTAAAATATAAAGATTTAGAAAAATAGATAAAGACAATTATATAGACAATTATATAAACCAAAAACAATAAAAAATTGATAAAGAGTCATGCAATCAAAAAATATATAAAAGTACTTGTAGAAAAAATGATTATTTTTGTATTTTATTTAATTTCTAGCGGTTATATAAAAAATATAAATAAGATAGGAAAAAAAATATAAATGGGTAATTTTCAAATTGTGAGAAGATTTATATTCTAAAAAATGGTGCAAACACAAAACAAACATTTTTAATAAAATTGGCTTAATTTTGTTATAAATTTATATTTTATTCTTAATAATAGGTTAAATTTATTTTAATGTAATTTATCTTCATCACATATTTATTTTTTCTGTAATTTACTATCCTAGATTTATCTTTTTCACATTTTACTTTAAATATTGAAACTTATTTTAAAAATTCAACTTATATAATGAAAATCACTCAAGATTAAGATTATCTTATTGATAAGTGATAATCAAGTTATTTATCAAGGATTCTTTAAATAGAAAAACTTGTATATTTGTTAGTTAAAATTAAAATAATTCGCACAGTGATTAAATTGGTTTAACGCTGAAAAAACATTGTGTCAAACTAATTTTGTTATAAAATATAAAATTATTTTTAAAATATTATTTTTATAATATATATATATATATATTATTTATTTTCATTTATCAAATTATATAAATTTTAAATAATATTTATTTTATTATATTTTCATTTTATTTTATGATTATTAATTTTTATTTTTTACTATATTTTGTAGTCTTTAATTTTATACAAATTTGATAGCAACATTTTTTTATCATTGTAGTTTTTTTTTCATTAAAAGTTGTTATTGTTAATAAATTTATTATATAATAATTTTATTAAAAAACTAACTTAAATTTTAGTTCAATATTTAAATTTTAAATTCATGTCTTTAAATATTGATATAGTTTTTAAATTATTGATTTATAACATATTTTGTGATTTTAAATATAGAATTAGTGAACATGAATTGACTGTTTTTTTTTACGAATAATTATATACTAACAATCACTTAAAAAATTAATAAATAATTTATTATAATAATATAATAATAAATTTTGTTATTATATTATTATAACAAGTTATTTACTGTTTTTATTTAACGATTGGTAAATTATAATTTTATGTTTATTTTTACCTCAGGGGTCTATCAACCCCATACATTCAAAGAATTAACTTGTTTAATAAAATATAAAATGTCAATTTGGTTATAAAAAGTTTTAATGTGATTTTAAGTTCTAACAAGGAATTGAAAAGATTATGAATTACATGTAGGTTTAATAATTATTTTTCTAATTATTGTAATTTTGAATACTTCTTAGATAATTTTAATATAATTAGATTTATAAAGAAACATCTACTGGTAAAATATATCCTCATTAGTTGTTATGTATAATTAAAATAATTAAAAAAAATAACTTTTGGTTCTCATATTTATTTTTATTTTTATTTAAGATAATTTTTTTATTATAACACTTGTGTTAACATTAAAAAACTATAAATAAATTAATTTTGTTAAGAAGAAAACGTATCTATGAAAATACGGTTACAAAGTATTTAATCTTTTACCTTTAAATTTTTTTATAAATAATATTCTTTTACAAAAGTTTAAAAAGATATACATAATATATATTATGAAGACAAAGAAAAGGAAATGTGGATTAAAAAAAACATTATCTCTCTTCATCTTTAAGTGTAAATTATTTTTTCATTCATCACATTTTATATATTTTTTATTATCATAATTTTTTTATATGTATTTTCACTTTTTTTTCATGTATTATATATAAAAATTTTCTTTCCGATAAAAAAATTATGAAAATAGAAATGTTTTTAATAATATATAATTTAGTATTTATATTATATTTTAATAATAATATTTAATAATTTATCTACAACGAAAAATTAGTGTAAAACACCGAGGTTATTTATAAAGTTTATTTTTACTAAAAATTAATTTTGCAAATTAATAAAAAAATGAATTTTTCTCATAAAATTATAACAGAATTTTATTAAATCATAAGTTTAAAATATCAATACATAAACTTGAGGATTACCATTTTGTTCTTATTAAGCAACTTCATGTCATGTTGAACCATATGCTGCTCGAACTAATAAACGTTAGAATCTAAGAATTCGATTCTATGTGATGTGATACATAACAACAAGAAAAATAACATAACCTAATTTAACTTTGTTACTAAACCAAAAATTAAAATAAATCATCTTAATATCATTATGATATTGTTCATTTTAAAACTTTTGTTTATTGAAATTTTATCTTTTAAAAATGTCTCAATTGATTGAAAAATGAAAATATATAAATAATTAATAAATTATTCTTTACTGTCAGATAAAAATAATTTAATTATTAATAAAAGTAAATTAATAATCACACAACTTGTCACTGAAGATTAATCGTAAACTTTTTTTATTATGTAATTTTCAAAATCAAACACATTATAACTCGTTGTTGCCGTGATATTAATTGGTTAAAGGAAGTAGAAGTTGATAATTATTGGACTGTAAAATTATAGTGTGGGACAAAAACAACGAGAATAAATTGTTTTCCCAAAATTGAAAAAAAAATCCTTTACACAATTTTTTGGTAAACTTCTAAAGTGAAATTCCAACAACACACTAACATATATAATGTATTTTAAGTTAAATAATAGGAATTTTTATGATACTTAAAATAAAATAAATTTATAGAGATCGAATTACTCCCTAATTTCAATAATGTTATCTGAATGTTAATATTTTTATCTCTGCATATTCTGAACTTATACAATTAGGTCCTATAATTAAAAGTAAATATTATTTTTATTTTTTTTTAATAAATAAAGTGACATCCATTTATTTTATATTTGTAATAATTATTTTATTCAATGTGTTTTCATAACTAATTGTAAATTTATTCGGTCTTATTTTAAAAATTTTCATTTGATTAAAGAATAAAAATAATATAAATTATCTTTAACCTCTATTCTAAAAATGTGTGATTTATATACGAGAATATTAAGTAATGCGAAAGTATTAGATACATATAAAATGGGATTTACGTTTTTCACATGAATTTATTCTGTATAAAAATATTTTTACTAAAACATAAATAATAGTTAAAGAACAGAAATAGAAATGATATATTTGTTAACGAATGTTAATATTTAAAGTAGAAGAGTGAAGAGAAATAAATTGCATAGGGTTTTTGGCTTTAAAGTTGTAGTCACGTTATTATGCAGTGATGTTGTATGAAATAGAAACAGCCAAAGATGGCTTTGTACGAAGACACAACTTTGTTGGTTGTACACTGAAAACATTCACCAATCAAATGCCGTGTGTGGCCCACTCTGTCTGATCCTGGAGCCACCCTCTCTATTCATCACCAAAAACTGTATTGGTTGATGCAGGATTTGCATAAAATATAACATGCATCTATGCTGTTTGATAAATGTTCACCAACAAGTTTTAGCATAATAAATGGTTAACTAAATAAGTTGTCTAAAAGTACTCATGTATATTTGATTCTTTGAATGTTTTTCTATTACAAAAAATCAAACCCACTTTAATTTGCAAACTAGATAACCTTATGGATGTGTGTATCTTATTATTGACAAGTGTGTGGTTGAAGCTTGAGGTGAGTCCATTACTTTTAAGCCATGTGATGAGGGTTTTGTGGGTTGGATTTTGAGTCTAGCACCATTTCTTTCTATCTTATAAATTATATCAAAAATTGATGCGAAGATTCTTTTTCATTTGAGCTAGCTTTGAGTGTGGTTGAGCACATGCTACTTCTATCTCTAGACATGATCTTCTTCTTTAAGCAACTCCATCTACGTTTATGTAATGGTCTATTATTTGGCGTGAGGGTAAAGCATATGCGGGAGGACCATTTAATTCGTCACTTTAGATTATAATAAGAAAACAAATACAAGCACATGGAATTGCTCTCGAAGCCATTGAAAAGATAAGCTTGAAGCTTCTTCTTTATTTTGGAATGGATTTTCTAAAATGTATTTTTTACATTTTGAAAAATCCAATTTTGTAATAAATACACTTTGAAAAGTTTGTTTCAAAAGGAGTGAGAGATGGTCCAAGAAACATATTTGGGGTTCAGAAAGAAATATTCTCACTCTCACATAATTGGAGTTTTCTTTCAATTTCATCATTTTGAGTTCCACATGGACTTCACTAGTTACAATTTTTGTTTGGGTTGCCTTTATAAAGTCTTAACAAAAACAGTCGTACAAAATATTAGAGTATGTATGTGGGCTGTTGTTTATTGCATCTCAAAATTTCTTCTTCCACCCCATTATTGATAATTCAAAAAAATAAGTTTGAATTCTGGATTGATAAATAAATAAAGTTCAAATTGATTGATTCGTAATATTAATATTTTATTTTAAATTTTGGATTAAGCAATCGATGATATAAAAAAAAATACATTCTTATGTTTTCAAATCGATCAAATTCCGAATAAAAAAAACTATCAAATTGAATTAACAATATTTTTGGGTTCTAAATTATAATTTTTATATGGAAAAAAAAATTCTAACACTGAGAAAGTAAGAATATAAGTCAGACACGAAAAAGAAAAAGAAAACCCTAATTTTAATATTCATTTTTGTACTATTTTTGGTGGATGAGTCAAATCAGGATTTGTCATCACCTTCAGCTATCCTTGTTCAAATCACCCAACATCTGGGTGGTGTATAAACTGTGGATAGAATGAGACGTTCCAAACAATTTGACACGTGTCCCTTGTTCTCACTTTCCCCATGCTCTAGAACTGCACCAACACTGGGAAAAAAACACAATCCCTACTATCATTTTATTAATCTCAAAACAAGAGGGTAAAGTAAACAACAAAGAAATCTAATTGAGTGAGTCTATTAGGAAAAGAAAGGCCTCAAAAATTATGTTTAATTCAAATCAAAAGCATTCTCACCATCATAACCACACATATGATAAAGTATACGTGGATATTCTAGTTGCTTCTCATCAACTCTTGAAGATGTTAGTGCCATTGGACCATACCTCAATAAACTCTTCCTCCTACCTTGGTTTAAATCACACTCTGCAAATATATATTTATGATCATATAGTGAAAGGGTAGCTATAGATTTTCGTTATACTAAAGCAATGGCTCAAACCATGTTGCTGATGTCTAGTGTTCCTGCTAGCTATGCCATTGATCTGAAGAGAGACACTATGATCCAACTACAGAACCAAATATCAAAGCCTAAGTTCTCTCAATATATCTTCTTCAATCCACTACCTTCATCTCCTACATTTACAACCTTTGCCCTCTACAAAACTAAGACCAAGGCCCCTCTCAGCAAGGTATACTCATTTCACAATATTTTTTATCAGAAAATATAATTTTCCCATTGATCTTTTTTCAACACTCTAATTTGGTGGCAAGTGATGTGTGTAGGTTGTGAAGTCCAATCCAAAGCCGAAGGTTGAAGATGGTGTTTTTGGCACTTCTGGAGGGTTTGGTTTCACTAAGCAGAATGAACTATTTGTTGGTCGTGTTGCTATGCTTGGTTTTGCTGTGAGTCATACTTATAGTTAAAGTAATTAACAATTTTAAACAATCTAATTTTGTGTTTTTCAAATAAATCTTGTTTCATTACAAAACATTTTTGTTTTCTTGGACCAGTTGTCTAATATTCGTGTATGTGCATGTTCTAAACATAATTTGAAAGTAGAATTCAAGTTTAATTGGTTTTCTAAGTGGCAGAACCAGAAAGCTTATCTTTGATTATTTAATGACGTATGACTGAGATGAAATCAGATAAAAACGTTACAATTTAATGAAGTGACCTAAGATCAATATAAGTTAGTCTCTACACGTTACAATTTAATATCAAATTACTCCTTACACTTTATGACTTAATATCAATTTAATTTTTGAAAAATATAGTGCTATACATTAATCTTTCGTATTTCAATAATTAAAATAATTTTATTATTTTAAAAATTAATTTATCATTAATTTATACATTAGAGAGCTAACATAATGATTTAACCATTTTGACTATGAAATAAAAATCAATCTATTTCACACATCAGAATTAAAAAAACCTTGAAATGAAGAAAAAGTATTGAGGTTTGTTTATTTCTTATTTTTCAAAAATTATTTTCAATTTTTTTAACTTTAAAAAATTAAAATTAATTTGTTAACTATTTTGTTAAATTTTCTTTTTAAATTTTAAAAAAACTGAAAAATAAAAAACGGATAAAATATTATTTGTTTGGTTTAATCTTTCTTGCTAGTTTCCAAACACAGTATAAAAGATCAATTTTTAAAAACTATATTTAAAAATAAAATGAAAAAAAAACTTGTTGATAACATTAACTTGCTCTTTTAAATGAAAGATACATGGCAACAAAAAGTTACAACTAAAATAAAAATAAAAATTGAGATGTAAATTTAATAATGAATATCAGTAATATAACGTAATTATTGATAAGTGGATAAATATTATTAATAAAATAAAATATATTTTATTAGTTCTAATTTTTTTTAGTTTTTAACAACTAAAATATTATTTTTAAAGATATCTTTTGAAGGATTTGTTTTAATAAAATTGTGATATTAAATAAATCAACTCCCTATTTTTTTATTTTTATTAATTATATCTGTATTTTTATTAGTGATTAGTGTATTACATTATTATAAACTTGTCGAAATCATATTTAAACTTCTTCGGTGATTTTTTTGTGATGGTTGATATAATTTTCTTATTAAAAATAAAAATTATTTTTATACTAAAAAATATTAAATAAAAAAATATTAAATAAAAAAATATAATTATTTAAGTATTATTAATTTTCTTAAGCTGTATAATTAATTACTATAAAAAAGAACTTGAATATTTGTCACGTAATTATTTATCATACCTATGAGTCTCAACTAATCAGTAATTATTTTGTAAGTTAAAGTAAATGAAAAGAATGAAATATATTAACCTAACTCATTTGAGTTTGCAGGCATCACTGTTGGGTGAAGCAATTACTGGGAAAGGAATCCTTGCTCAACTCAATCTGGAAACTGGAATTCCCATTTATGAAGCAGAGCCTCTTCTCCTTTTCTTCATTCTTTTCACACTTCTTGGAGCCATTGGAGCATTGGGGGACCGTGGCAAATTTGTTGATGACCCTCCCACTGGACTCGATAGGGCGTTCATTCCCCCAGGCAAAGGCTTCAGAGCAGCTCTCGGCCTCAGTGAAGGGGGTAAGCCACATTTCTAACCTCTTTTTTTTTTTTTATCTAGGGTTTCATGCATATAAAGTCACTATGATTGTGATGAGTAGTTTGGTGTGTTTATTTTGTGGGTGTTAATCAGGTCCTTTATTTGGGTTTACCAAAGCAAACGAGCTCTTTGTTGGAAGATTGGCCCAGTTAGGTTTTGCTTTCTCTTTGATTGGCGAAATTATCACTGGAAAAGGAGCTCTGGCTCAGCTCAACATTGAGACAGGGGTGCCCATTAATGAAATCGAACCACTAGTGTTGTTCAGTGTCGTGTTCTTCTTTTTTGCTGCTTTGAATCCAGGAACTGGTCGTTTTGTTACAGACGAGGATGGGGAAGATTAGACATTATAACATCTGTGTTGAATTCAAGAAAACTTCATCTTATACGAGGTTTATGTCTATAATATTAGTGCAACGAGTTCCTTCCTTTTATGCATAGACGCATAAAGTTTTAAAAATTAAATCAAATTAACATGTTTTTCATATGTCTATACTATTTTGAATTTTTACGTTTTAGTTTGTAAAGAAATTTTTTATCTTTGAATATTATTTATCTGTTAACAGTTTTTGTCATTCTTATCGAATATTAACATTCACTTATGGTGACGATCACGTGGTGGTTTAATTATTTGTCATATCATCAAGTAATAAGATAAATAATTTGTTTATGATAAATTGGTATTTTCTTTTCTTTTATGTTATATTAGAAGTCTTCTATAAATTGTTTCATATTATATGATTTAAATACGAATTATTCCTATGCACACGAATCCTACTTGTTTATACAGAGTCTTATAATATGAAGTTATTTTATTATATACTTGAATGGTTAATTACTTGCGTCCTGAAGATGAATGGTTCCTTTATTAGATGATGGTAATCTCATAGAAGAGTGACAGATGTATACCATAGACACATGACCTCCATTGAATGGGGCGTTTACGCAATGTGTTTTATAATTCTGCAATGTTTAAATCAAGCATGTGGTGTATGCTAAGTCAAATCTATTTGTGCCTCGGTTTCCTCCTCCACCATATGCGCCACTTCATCCTCACCTTCCACGTTGTCATCGTGTATATAATATGATAATAGATGGCTCCATTAATCCCATATAAAGTTGTCATTTTTATTATATTTATATTAATTTTTGTTTGATATTTTTGAAAAGAGAGTTAATTTTTTTATTTTTTATAAATGATTACAAATCAAAACATTGAATATAATAATACATTCTATCCAAAATCTTAGTTAACATTTTTTGTTTCTTTTCAATGAAAATTTTCAAACTCACACTTAAATGCGATCTGAATCGTGATAATACTACGCAGTTAAGAACACGGGGAAGGATATATTTATGTAGATTTACACCATACAGAAACAATGGCTCAAACCATGTTGCTCGTGTCCTGTGTCCCTGCTAGCTATTCTGTATATCAGAAGAGAAACTCTTTGCTTCAACTGCAGAATCGAGAATTAAGACCCAAATTCTCTTGTCTCTTTTTCAATCCACTACTTTCAGCTTCTCATGCATTTTCTTCTTCACCTCGTACATTCACAACTTTGGCCCTCTTCAAAACAAAGACCAAAGCCCCTCCCAACAACAAGGTACTCTGTCAAACAATTTTTCATTACAATAAATTCTTTCCTCAACATTCTGCATGTGGTGCCACTTGATCTACATAGTTGGTGAAGTCCAAGCCAAAACTGAAGGTTGAAGATGGCATTTTTGGCCCTGGAGGGTTCGGCTGTACTAAGCAGAACGAACTCTTTGTTGGTCGAGTTACCATGCTTGGTGTTGCAGTGAGTCAAAGTTTACTTCCTTTGCTAATTTAACTCCATTGCCATGTTTTCTTATTTTCGACAGTTCAATTTGCTTCATCACACACACACACACACTCACGAAGCTTATGTTTGAATATTTAATGATGTTTGGGACCAGAAACGAGAAGAGAATACTCTATTGGTTGAATATTTACATGAAATGAAGAAGAGTTGATTCATTTGACATTCCCAAATTAGAGTAAATAAAAATGAAGGTATTCAATGGAATGCAAAAGGGTCACAATTTAAGTGTTGGTTGGTTGGTTGCTTTTGCAGGCATCATTGTCGGGTGAAGAAGCAATTCATGAAACAGAGCCTCTTCTCCTTTTCTTCATCATTTTCAGTGTACTAGGAGCCATTGGAGTACTAAGTAACTGTGGTGAATTTCTTCATGACCCTGCCACACAACTGGATAAACCCCTCATTCCTCCAGGTACAAATTAACATATTTGTTAACGAATCTCTCTGAGTTCTTAGATGGGTTTAAAAAAATAAATCATATTTATATTTTACTAATAATTTTTATTAAGTTATAATTATTTTATTTATAGATAAACAAATATAAATTAAGAAACTTTTTTTACTATTATACTGTGAAATGTTTTTTAACATTACAAAGTAAAAATAGAAATAAGAACTTAACTAGATTAAATTTTATTTAAAATGATGCAAAAACAAAAATTATGTAATTACCACGTCATGGAAATTACATTATTAAAATAATAGTTAATTGAACCAGAAGTTTATAGTCTTCTACATGAACATTTTTATGTTTTTGAGTTGACTTTTTATTGTTTTCTCCGTCAAAGATAAACTTATTTAATTAATTTGAGTGAAATAATTCAATATTCTATATATAAAATTAAATGTTATTTATTATTTTTTTATTAAGAACAACGAATCTTTTAGATTACAGTTAAAAAAATATTCTCAGTTTACAATTTGAAGATTAAAGTAATTTAGAAATTATAATTATTTATTTTATAAAATCAAGAAAATTAAATATATTTATACTACAATAATATTCTTAATAAATGGGAAATTAGGTATAATAGAAACTAGCAAATTGGCTGAAAAGATTTTAGGTTTTCAAAATTTGTTTTGTATTCTGTTTCTCCCAGGATGCCAGAAGAAAAGCAAAGTTGACAAGTTGTTGATGTGGTGGTGGACCTTCTCAGGCCTCACAAACATGATTATTGAGGGTTATTTTGTTTTCTCACCAGAGCTTTTCAAGGATAAGACTGGCTTCTTCCTAGCTGAAATTTGTGAGTGTCTTTGGCATGAACACATGTGTAGCAGATTTTCTTGGAATTTATAGTTTCAAGAATGTGTTCTTGGTACTCTTAGTCTGAAGATTTTAAGTTGATGAAAGATTTTTGGTGAACAAATAACAGGGAAGGAATACAGTAAAGCAGATTCAAGGTATGCAGGAAGGGATGCAGGGGTGGTTACTATTGAAGCAGTAACAGCTGTTTTGGAGGGTCCAGCTAGTATTTTAGCAGTGTAAGTTGAATGTTGAAAATAAAGAACAAAAGACATGACATGACCAAAGATCTTTGACCTAAAGGGTTTGATTTGTGAATGTGGATGACAGATATTCAATAGCTGCTGGGAAATCATATAGCTACATACTTCAGTTTGCCATTTCTTTGGGCCAGTTGTATGGAATTGCTGTTTATTTCATAACAGCATTCTTAGAAGGTGATGACTTTTCTGCAAGTTCATTTTACTATTATGCATACTATATTGGAGCAAATGCCTCATGGATTATTCTACCGTCTATCGTTGTCATTCGCTGCTGGAGAAAGATTTGTGCAGCATTTAAGGTTTAAGGTGGTCAAACAAAAGTTATTTGATGCCGAGAATGCGGTGGTTTAGACAGGATTCAATTCTTATATGTTATAATAATATCATTATTTGCTTTCAAATTTACTTCATCCTACAGTTTTTATAAATTATCTTTAACCTTAGACACATGAATAATTTTTAATCTTGAAAAATATAAAATAGGACTTTATGAATTTCATATAATTTTTAAGCATTAATTTTACTTAATCAAACTTTTTTTTAAATTAAAAAAATTATTCTCTTTACTTATTTAGTTTGATTTACTTATTTCTATTTTCCGCGGATATGTTCAATTATACAGAAAAAAATGTATGAATAATTTAAAATGGGCTAATTTTAGATTCAATCAATTGATTTAAAAGTAAAAAAATAGTTAGGAATAATTTTTTAAAAACACAATTTAACAATTTAATTTGTTACTCCATTCGTTTGTTTCTATGTTTTGGTAGATAAATTGGGAAATAATAGACCCTCCCACCTTTTCTTTTTTAACTAAACAAATATTTCTCTAAATTTGAAAAAAAAATGATAGATTGATTTATATTTTGATTTATTTTTGGTTTTGTGGACGACTTGAGATATTAAAACCGTTGTTTAGACTGTTTTGATTTTTGTTTTTAATATTTTTATTTGGTTGACATTAAGTTATTGGTAGAGAAATATCTATAAATATTAAAAAAAAATCCGTTTTTTTAACTTAGTAACGAAAAATAGTTATTAGAATTTTATATTTTTGTGTGTGGTTAGATTTTTTACCGTTCTTAAGGTAGAAACATTTTCTTTTGTTTCTTTTGCAATAAAATATTTGTTTTTAACCGTTGTAATGAGTCCTAACCTAAAGCCATTTACAAGACCAGTACATTAGTAACAGAATCTTTGTTTACCCCACGCGCATTAGAAAAAAATAAATCCACAGTAATAAATAAATAGTAATCACAACCCCAATATTAAAAAGTAATAATAATAAAAATAAGAAAATAAAAATGCAAAACCCACTTCCGTCCACTTAAGCTTCATCTCTCATCATCGTCTCCATCATAATTACCATCATCATCATCATCTCCATCGTTATTATCTTCCTCTTCTTCCACTCTCTCCCACAAAATTGTGTCCCATCGATCGCGCTCTGGTTGATTCGGTCAATCTCGCGCTCCGAATCCTCCGGAACACGCTGTTCGCCAAACGCAACCCAGTTTCCCCACAATTCGCTTCTCTTTCTATCGTCCCTCGCAGCCACGGTGGCTCTTCCGCATTCCGCCACCCCGCTGCTACCGGAAAACCGTAACAGGTGATGGATGACTCCATGTTCAAACGGGACGGTCACTTTAACCGAACTTACTCCTACCAATCTTGCTCTTCTCAAAGAGATGTCCGTTACAGGTTCGCTTTCTCACTCATCGTCATCGCGCTTTCCTAAATTCGTAAATTCTCTTTTTAGGTTAAATTTTTCTTTTTGGTAAATCGCAATCGAATTGTTTGGGAAATAATTCTGCGCCGTCGATCGTGGTAAATATTCTCTCTCTCTCTCTATATGTTTTAATTTATAGAATTTCATTGTTAATTTTTAACCCATGTAGTGTGATTATAAAATTAGATTGATTTTTAAGGGATTTTTTTTTCTTTAATTTCAAGAGGGAATTCAGATTGGTCATAGAGGATTAAATTTTGTACTCTCAGTCACTTTCACGAGTACGAATTACTTGATCATTGTGGAGAGATTGAAAGTTACTCAGTCCTTTTCCCTTTTACAAGAAAAGAGACGTTTCCGTTTTTCTTTCTTTTTAAGAAAAGTTTTAAAAACGGACTGTAACCGCAAGGTTTGGGGCTTCTGGGATCGTAATTCCAGTTACATATGGTGCAATTATCTATAAGCATTTTATAATATTAAGGATTGTGACGATACTGAAACTACAATATAAAATCTGGATTGTTAGATTTTCTGCATCTACTGAGAAAATCGACTTGAATAATAGTGTTCATGACATGTTACTCTTGAAAGTGGTCGGAATTATAGTTGTTTGCTTGTGTCTCATTAATCAAGTTTTGCTGTCTGGAGACTTGAGGACTGTATTGGAATGTTGGAGTATAACCTTTTTTTTTGAGCTATAACCCAATATGTTAAGAGTTTAACATTGTATTTAATTGAAATGGATGATCTACTTTACATGGGAAAGGAATGGGTTGCTTGCTCTCAATCTCATTGCTTTAAATAATAATTATTCAGTAGCTTCTATAAAGTTATGCAAGTAATGGATAAAATTGAACACTTTCAGATAGGCTAAAAAAAAAAAAAGAAGATAAAAAGGGTAGGTGAAGTTTGCCTTAGATCATGTAACATATGCTTGATTCCTCTTTTAACAAGTTCTTTTATATGGAAAAAAACCTTGTAAGGAGAGTTAACTTTATGATGATGTGGATTTTCCTAACACAAACAAGATTGGTTCCTGTGCAGAATACTATGGTCTAGACAAAAAAAAGATGAAGTTTTGAATGATGGAAAACGATTGCAATGTAATTTTTCGTGGAATATATGTTTATTTAAATTATGATGATATTGTCACGTATAGAGAACCCTGAGCGACGGAACACCTTTTAAATAGAAAAGGATTTAGTTAGCTTCCACTTTTGTAAGTTCTAAACTTTTTTGGACATTTCTTAAATTTGTGCCTGTTTAATGATTTAGATGGCATGGGAATTAAGTGCTGTAGTTTTAGCTTGCAAAATATTGGAAGACAATAGTTCCAATCCCTTTCCCTTTAGTTGTAAGCAAGTTGTCGTCTTATCAAATGCACATCTGTATATTTTTTACATGATAAGTTGTGATGATAATCTTGTCTTCTTCAAAATGCATTATTAACCTGGTCATTATAATTGTTTAACTCACTAGATTGAAGACTAAGCTTATGATATTGGGTATGATTTACATGTGATGAATCTGGGTTCTTTATTTTTATTGTTGCAATTACAACACCTTTTCTTTAATTTGGCAGCTGTGGTACTTGTGGTTATGAATTGAATCTATCATCATCAAACCGGAATACCTCATCCATCGGATCAAAATATGGAAAGTCCATAAAGCGAGGTATCATATCATTCTTCCATATTGATCTCAGCAGATTTACGCAGGTTGATGAAATTCAGTGTGTGCCCCATTTTGATAAGCACTCATGGGGTTTGTTTCGCCGAAGAACCAACCTTCTTTGTCGCAAGTGTGGGAACCATATTGGAAATGCATACAATGGTTACACTACATCCTTCCCTCTTGTGTCAAACAGAGCAGAATCGTCTCCTAGCTCCAAAGTGGTCAATCATACAAAATATGACATTCGCATTCGTGCCTTGCAGCCTTCATCTTCTGAAGGATCTGGAACCCCTGTGTTTGCTTGAAATACCTGGTAACAAAGCAGTATTTCCTACACAGTCAACTCCGGTGAAAGGGAGGTTAGAAGTTCATCAAAATGTGGGATTTTCCTGATGAAAATGGGACCATAGCCTTCTGGAACAGTTGTGAAGTTCATTCACTACTAAACTGTCAAAACTTCCAAGGTAAAATATTATATTACTGGGAAGAAAAACAGAATCTAAGAGGAAAAGAAAAGTGAAAGTTAATTTTACATGAATTGTTTGGTTAGTAGTGTGGTCGAAGGATGCTTCTTTTCATCCACATTTGCATTTTGTAATATTGACTTAATTGACAATAAATATTGGTTAGTTATGAATGTTGACAGCATGCAAGTTTTTAGATTGGGCAAACAATGAATGGGAAACAAATGTTAAGTGTCAACATATATTTGCTTGAGGGACAAGATTCACAGACAAATTAGTAGAGGAACAACTTTCTTTTGCGGATATTTTGTTCGCAGGTATAGCTTGAGTTTTTGGTTTTTCTTTTTGTTTCATGGGAAAAAGAAGTGGCAGGGTGGGGTTCTTTTGAAAGAGTGCTGATATACAGACAACCAGCGTATAAAAAACATGCATTAGCCAACCATAATGTTTCATTTTGACATGACTGAACCCTCGAATTTGTCTCTGATAATACAGTTTTAATAAAAAATTAAAATAATCTGACCTTATTCTTTAAGAATAACAAATGTCAGTCTTTCCTGCGATTAGAATGATTAACTTGACTTTATTGTGGTTACAGGTTGATACGGTCCTGTATTTTCCCTTTCTCAACTTCATTTGTAAATCAGTCTTAATGTTTTTTTCATAACAACTTGAACTCTTCAATCAATTTATCATTTGAAACATTATATTAAGTAATTTATTTGTAATTTTTTTATTAATTGACATAACATGATTGAACATCCAATTATGGACCTATGGTGCCACCTATATGCAAAAAAAGGAAAATTCAACAACAAAAAAATCATATCTATTCCTATAAGAAGAAATATGACGAAGTCACGTTAACCTTATATTATGTAATCATCACGTTACATAATCAAAATAAATAGTTAATAGTAAAATTATATTTAAGTGATAAAACATATCATCTTATATTAATAGCTTGTTCAATAACTAATATGAATTAAACTTCATAAAACATTATTATTATTGTTTTCCACGATTTCCATGAATAACAACAGGACAATAGAAATTTATAAAAGAGTGTCAAAATATTTTAAAATCTTCTATATAATTAAATATACGACCTTAAAGAAAATAAGTAAATTACACAATAATAAAATTAATCATAACAAATAATTGAGCAAAGGAAACACACTTATTATCGAACAAAACTTACATTGTTATGTAAAAATCATAAAACTCAAAGATTTTAACTAAAATAAGAATATCCACATCACATACTGAAGTCATCTTAAATGAGTGAAAGAAAAAACGAAGCCAAATTACAACTACAGATAACAACATATATTTTTATTAATGAAAATATATTTAAAATTTTGAAGTTGGATAGAAAACAATTAAAACAATTAAAGCTCAAAATTTATATTTCTAATAAATTTTAATTAATAAAAATAGTAAAAATTGTGTTATCATCATTTCTTTCTTTTCTATTTGGTCATAAAGCAGCCAAGAATGGACCAAGCGTTCTGAAAATCATTCAAAACTCAGAAAGAAACAAGAACAGAAGAAATAGAAACATAAGTCGAGGCAAACAATGTGATGAAAAAATGGGAAAAAGATTTATTTTATAGAGTTATAGGAATTCGTGAAGGCAGGCGGATCTTAATCATTGCCACCGAGGGAGGGAAATAATATATTATTAATAAATAATAAATAAATATAAAAAAAGATAAATATAAAAAAAATGAAAAGATGAAAGAATAAAATTGTAGATATATATTTAAATATATTAAATAATTATTAAGTATGAAGAAAATAAAATCATAAATTATACTGAGAGTTACTAAACTAAGGAAAGATTGAGAGGATAAAATTGTAAATATACTAAGTAAATATATTAAATTTTCATAAAGTGATGAGGGTCAAAATCATAAATTACATAAGAATTATAAAATTTTAGAACGCCACGGCCCCGACTCCCAACAAGATCCGCCACTGCGTAAAGGTATATTTAATTCTATCAGAAAGGTCTAGTTTTACACATAAAAACCACTAAGATGCTTTCTTATTTCTACTTTGTGCTCTGCCAACTTATTAATATTCTCTCAAATGGAGTTTTCTATCCATATAGTGCCAAACCCTGCGTTTGCAACCAAAGAATGTGGTTTCCCTGCAATCTTCAATTCTGGTGGCCTGCTTCCATGTTTGCACCAACAAATGGGGACATCTATTTTCACAGACCTGCAGGAATAGTCGTCTCATTATTGATTCCTAGGTAACCAAGCTTACATATGAAGTGTGTACATAGTTTTATCATCATCTTTCATTCAAATTTAAGTTGGTGCTTATATATTTCATTTGATACTATGTTAAAAACTTCATTTTGAATTAATTAATTAATTTTATACAACTTCTTATATAAGTCAGTAGTTTTATAGTTATATTGACGTTTACTTCAAAATAAAAACATTTGTGTTGTGAAGCATTGGTTTTTGGATATTCCCAATTAAGTTTGAGTCCAAATATTATGCAACATGTGCATGAATTTAATATTTGTCAATTTATAACACCAAACAAAGTTTTCAAATGCCAAGTTTAGGATTTAGATAAGATGGTTAATTGTATTTTGGGTTGATTGGTTCTCACACTCTAGAGTTAATAAATCTGTTAAGAGGAAGAAACCCTTGAAAGTTGTCATGCAAAAGTAAGTTTTGGTTAATATATGGCTTGGTTGGTTGGATGGATGAACCGAAACAAATAACTCTGTCACGAAGCTTGTTGTCAGGTTCATGCAGGTGGAAGAAATTAGATTTTTATTTTATTTTTATTAACTTCTGAAACTCTTGAAATTGATTTTCTAGTAATTCATTGTACTACCTTGTTCAAAGAATCTTTTCATTCTTGTGCAGATAAACATTATCTAAGTTAATTCATCTCTTCTAAATCTATTGAGGCGATGAATGATGGATTTTGATGCTTGAAACTATCAGGCCCACCATGATAATCATGACCAAACTGGCCAACCTCATAAACTTTCTCCTTATTTTTCTCACCAACCGTGTCCACCCAGCAACGAGATCTAATAACATCATCTTGTGCCAAGTCTATCTATGTAGACCTAGCTTCCCTAACAACGGATGCAACATATGAACTAACTTGTGAAAGTGTAGTTTTAAATTCTTCTTATAAATACAATGAAAGAAATTATTGATATCATTAGCTGTACAAATCATAAAATACAAATAAAATAACTACATAATAGAAAGAATACCTCAATTAATCAACAGAAGAGATGGTACAATTTCGATCTCACGGGTTGGGTTCAACCTCACCACAATTAGGATTGAGTTTGACCTCAAAAATTTGGCAGTGATTGACGCGATGATGGACGGGTTCAACTTCTCACGGGTCAAAACTACGATTCAATTTGGCTCCATTCAATGTAGTGATTTAGGGTTTGAGGTCTTTAGGGTCATGGTTGTTTGGGTTCAAGCTCGCGATGTTAATGGTGAAGGCCGAAATCAATCTCTTAACAATAAGAACGAGGTTTGAGATTATGCTCTTCAGGTTAGACTTAGGGTTCCACCTCACAAGGGTGAGACTAATTTAGGTTTGGAAAAATGGTGATGTGGGACGGTTCGAGCTTGAATGTGTATTGACTTAGGTTTCACAACTTTTAGGTTTTAAAAGATACAAATGAAGTGTGTGAAAAATAAGTGATATTAAAACAAAGAATTTACTGACGAATAAAAAATAATTACTGACCGACTATTTAATAAAATTAATAAATTCATATTTTTTACTATTTTTATCGACTAAATATTTAATAGATATATTTATCCATATACAATATAGTTTTACTAACAGAATTCTTCGATAATGTCAATTTCACAGACAATCACAAATCTGTCTATAATAATCCGTCAATAATAAAATATTTTGAATGGACGAAAATTTGTCAATAAATAATAAATTTATTTGGTGTTTGTAATTACTGAATCGTGAAACAACCTCTCTTTTTCTAGTGTTTTTAGTATACCGAAAAGGTGGAAAAAATATATAAAAATATTCTTTAATATTTAAGTCAACGTGAGAATGAATTATTGAATATAGAATTGTACCTAATAAAAAAATTATAAAATCATTTATAAATTAAGAGTGTAATCCTCGAAAATTAAAAAATATTTTATTTTTATTTTATCAAATATATATTAAATGTTTTAAATAATTTTAAATATTCCGGTTAATTTCGAAATATCAATACTATCTATGGGATTGGTAAAATATTTATTTATTTTCTCTAGTAGTATTTGTGAAGAGTTCCACTAACCATTGTTTCACACCTAAACTCCCAGCGATCAATCTATCAACATTATTTCTTAATCTCTTCCCGAGTGCAGAAAGAAAAACATGATTTGATGAGCAAAAAGTACACAATTTCATGTTTGAATTAAGTGGCTCTTTACATATTTTAAATTATATAACGTCACAAATTGAAAAAAAAAGTAGTCGTGCATTGAAAGTGTTATGTTATTTTAGACCCTGAAACCACCTTGTAGATAACCCATTTCATTTTTTTTCATTGTTTAGAATCTGCTTTGTACGAGAGGAAAAGTACAAATACACGAAAATTATGTTTGTTTGTTTTTTTTTCTGAATGAATTTAACGTCAAACATGAAAACATCTTGGTCATTTCACTTCCTATAATGTTTTTCTCTGCCCGTTTGTTGATTTTGGATACAACTTATGGTCCAAATACAAAAATAAAAGTGAAAAAGTTGGAACTTCGAAAAGTCATAACATCACATTACTTTTGAATCAAAGTAAAGGATGTATATTTTGGAAAGAAGAGGCAAAAGATGTGGAAAATTATGCGACAACGTGGCTATAATTGGTTCAATTGAAATGGTAACATCTATCATCAATCATATCTTGCTCTTTGAAACACAAAATTTGGAAAATATTAAATCCTTGGATCACTCAGAAGTTGGGAATAATGTTAATCTTTTAAATTCTAAAAGTTATTCGTCAATATATGTTTCTTATATGGATTATTTAATCTTAACTTTTATTATAACATTTATATTAAAAAAATACTTAAAGTGAAGATATTTTGTAAAACTTAGAAAGGGTCAAGAGATTCACAAAAGTTAAATAACAATAATATTTAATTGATACAAATTTTGAAACGATGTATAAGATTACGAAATTTACCCTTCATCAATACATGATACTATTAAAGGTTATCAATATCATTTCACAAATTGAAAAGAAAGAAAATATAAAATAAGGCAATTATAATATAAGAAAATATGAAAGAAACACTAATAAGACAAATTTTAGATATAGATTAAAGTACTTTTCTTTTTACTAATTTCTAATTAAAATTTAAGTTTCACTTATAATAATACAATGCATTTTAGTAAGGGTTCAATTTTAAATGAATACAATATAAAAAATTGTAATTAACTTTTCTCATATTGATATTGATTTTTTTATTACTGTAACAAAGTATTGCTATTGTTAATGATTTAGCAATCTAGAATATGAAATTTTCCTTCAATAGACGGCAACAACTTGGTCTTCCAAAGAAGTTTAGCTTTAAATTTTGAAGTCTCCATTGCACTTTGCCGACTCAATCTCCTCCTCCTCCTCCATGGAATTTCCTAACTCTGCCAAGTTTCAAATCCAACATGCGCCACTTTTTGTGATTTTATCCATTGCTGCTACCTTGGCACCAAACCCAGTATTTGCAACCAAAGAATGTGCTTTTCCTGCAATCTTCAACTTTGGTGACTCAAACTCAGATACAGGTGGCTTAGCTGCTTCCCTTATAGCACCAACACCACCATATGGAGACACCTATTTTCACAGACCTGCAGGAAGATTCTCTGATGGTCGTCTCATAATTGATTTCATAGGTACCCAAAATATTGTTTTTCAGTTTCAGTTTAACTTAATTGTCTAAGAACCTTATGTTTGTGCATGGCTAAGTTACCGTAGTTTGCTTTTTGGTTGTACCAAATTAAGATTGAGTCTGTACCAATACCATATGCAGGGATTTTTTTTACTGACCAATTTAACACCAAGCAAAAGTTATCACATGCCAATTTTGATGTTTGATTTTGTAACCCAGCAAAGAGTTTTGGACTCCCTTATATAAGTGCATATCTTGATTCTCTGGGCACCAACTTCTCACATGGTGCAAACTTTGCAACATCAGCATCAACAATAAGACTTCCACAGAGTATTATACCTCAGGGTGGATTCAGTCCCTTCTATCTTGGTGTTCAGTATACTCAATTCAGAGAGTTCAAGCGCAGAACACAACTCATTAGAAATCAAGGTAAAGGTAGAACTTGTAATAAGGGCATGTTTAGTTTGTTTTTGTTCTAATATATCTCAGCAGGTGGCATACTTGCAAGCCTGATGCCCAAACAAGATTATTTTCATAAAGCTTTGTACACATTTGATATCGGTCAAAATGATCTTGGTGCTGGCTTTTTTGGAAATTTAACTGTTCAACAAGTCAATGCTACTGTACCTGATATAGTCAATGCTTTCTCAGAAAATGTTAAGGTAGTTCAATACCTTTCTTGGACATTTTATTGTGTAGTATTAATTCATTATTCTAAGTTCATTCTTGTGGTGATGAAGGTCATATATGATCTGGGAGCAAGATCATTTTGGATACACAACACAGGACCCATTGGATGTCTTCCTTACATTTTGGCCAATTTCCTCTCAGCTGAAAGGGATCCGTATGGTTGTGCAAAGCTATATAATGAAGTAGCTCAGTATTTCAACCACAAATTGAAGGAAGCTGTGGTTCAACTTCGCAGAAATCTTACTCTGGCTGCAATCACATATGTTGATATATATTCTGTAAAGTACTCTCTTTTCAGCCACCCAAAGAAATATGGTGAGCCAAATTAAAGTGGTCCTATTTCCTGTTTTTTATGACAATATTTTGAGCCAAGTGCTTCATTGATGTGCATTGTTGCACAGGATTTGAGCTACCACTAGTTGCTTGTTGTGGCTATGGAGGGGAGTACAACTACAGTGGTAGTGTTGGATGTGGAGAAAGCATAGACGTTAATGGAATAGAAATTTTTGTGGGTTCATGTGAAAGGCAATCAGTTAGAGTGAACTGGGATGGGATCCATTACACAGAAGCAGCAAACAAATTCATCTCTGATCAAATTTCTACCGGAGCTTTCTCAGACCCACCCCTTCCTTTGAATATGGCATGTCACAAAAATTGTATAAAAAATTATTGAGCTTTAGAAGCTCATTTGTTCTTACGGTGATTGGTGGTTTATTTTATCTCTTCGGAGAAGAAGGGTATCTTCAAAAGATGATGGTCCATGTACCATAGCATGACCCATGTACACATGCTTCCCATCATAAGAGATAAAATATATTTTTATCAAAATAACAATCGACTAATCTTTTAATCTATTTTTTATTTGTAATTAATTAATATTTATTTTGAAAAATATTATTCTCCGATTATATATGTTTTTATTCTTATATTTTTAATTAGTTCTCAAATTAAAAAAAATGTTAATTTAATTTTTTTATCAATTTTATAATAATAATAATAAAATGTTATTGAATTAAACTTATATATATAAAGAAAAATTAAAATCATATTTAATTTTTTATTGTTTCAAGCTAAATTGTTTTTTCTAAATACTAAATTTAAGTTTAAAAAGATTAAAATAACATAAGATTAAATAAACACTAAAATTAAATTTCACAAAGATAAAAAAATGTTGAACCATATTATCTTTATATTATTTATGCAACAATTTTGTGTTAAGTATAAAGTGATATGTTCCTTGTCAAGTCTAAAAATTATGGTAATCATGTTTAAGTCTTTTTGTTTGTGAATTCTCTTGTTTAAGTCTAAAAATTAATTACATTTAATTTCATAAATTTCAGGATCAAAATCCTAATCTTTTTTAAATATAGAGAGTGAGTAAATTTAAGTAAATGTCTGTGAATTAAAAACACATTTTATATTTTATTATTATTATTATTATTTAAATTATTTAATTGTTATGATAATTAAATTAAACTATTAATAACTTTAAATATTTAATCAAACACAAGAGAAGATATTATATACATATTTCCTTACAAAATCATCTTTGTTGACGTTAATTATACAGCCAATGACTTGTCACATTATTATCAAGTTTGATGACATAATTATAAGTATTTTTTACTTTGATAAATTATGTTTTTAATCTCTCATTAGTTAGTTTAACATTATTAAATTGTTTAAATAGATGAAAGGATTAAAAAAACTTATTAAATAAAGCATAACATCACTATCTCATTTGTCTTTTTGATAATAGGATAAATAATTGATTTATCAACATCAATTTAACAATCTTATTCGAAAACAATGATATAAAGAAAAAGTAAATAAATTCGTTGACATATCAAAATTTTGTAATTACTTTAAAGGAGTTCCGTAACTTTTTTAAATGAGTTTTTAAAAAAAAAAAAAAACTGTTTCTTTTGAGTCTCTTTCAATCCATAACTATTTTATCAAATGACACAAAATTGATTTTTTTGCTCTATCTATAGCTATTTTTTGATTTTTTAAAACTTGTGAATATCCTCACTTATAACTCTCGAGTTATTTCCATCCATAATACCTAATTAATATAATTTTCTATGTTGTTTTTCATACGCAATTCCATTAATAGAACCTATATTAATGCATTTTGTTATTGTATTTTGTATTGAACCATATAAACATAGGACTCTTTATTTGACTGGTAGAGTTAAGAACGATAAGTGGGTTGATAAGTTTCTTGATTGTAATAACTCTATATTGGAGAGGTTTTTTTTTGGATAACGTGTATATTATATATTTGAGATGTCGTTCCTTTCTAATAAAATTTTCTTTTAGAATTTTTCTCCTGACACATTTATCGGACTCAATAATATCTTATTCTTTGTACTCTCTACACATTGGGTCCATTAAGTATCAATCAAGTTCATCTCCTCCAAATAGGTTTATTTTGACCTATTTTACTCATGCAGATTGGACCCGAACCCAACCGGACTCAATCTCTATGCACATACCACGACCTCCAAGTCTTAAATTAGAAAAATATTTCTAATGCAAAGGCTAAAAACATAAATAAACGTCGAATACACTTCATTCCTTAATATTTCATGATATAATTGCAAAATTTAACCACTTAAAGGGAATAAACAATCCTTAAAAATCATACTTACAGTGATTGTCGTCTTGATGTAAAGTGTGAAAATTACTTCGTGTGTACTTGAATTTAGACAAAGATTAACATGCTTAGGTCGCATTTCGACTATAGTGCGCATTTCGCACATTGCTCGCGTTCGAGTCTAGGTCACATTCGACCATAGTACGTATTTCGTACATAGTGTGGATTTCACACATTGCTTGGGTTTCGAGTCTAGGTTACATTCGACCATAGTACGGATTTCGTACATAGTGCGGATTTTGCACATTGCTCGGGTTTCGAGTCTAGGTCACATTCGACCATAGTATGGATTTCGTACATAGTGCGGATTTCGCACATTGCTTGGGTTTCGAGCTTAGGTCATATTCGACCATAGTACGGATTTCGTACATAGTGCGTAATTTCGCACATTGCTCGGGTTTCGGCGTAGTACGGATTTCGTACGTAATGCGGATTTCCCACATTGCTCGGTTTTCGATCATAGTACGAATTTCGTATGTAGTGCGGATTTCGCACATTGCTCAATTTTTTAGCGTAGTACGGATTTCACACATTGCTCTGGTTTTCAAGCGTAAGTCTCATTCGACCATAATATAAACATTTAAAGAATGTCTAAAGGGACCTTTTTATTGATATCGTTGCCTCGTTCAAAACCTTGAAAGAAAAACCTGATTGTTACGTAAAAAACTTTCAAGGAAAAGAGTACAACTCAAAGTCCAACATAGATATTAGAAACTAAAAAATTGAAATTGTATAAAATTATAAAAGATAAAATAACATGTGTAAGGACTAAAATATATAATATTGATTAAAAAATGGTGTAACTATTAAATATTAATTAATTTTTTTAATTGTGTAAAGACTTAAAATATTTAATATAAGAGGATGGATATATTATTTTAAAATAAAAGTTAAATTTTTATTATCATTATTTAATATAATAATCTAAAATAATTATTATTTTTGAAATAAGTAAGTGCTAAAGAATAAACAAATTTTTTATCTGATTAATTTATAATATATAAATATTTTTTAATATAATAATATTATTTTAATTTAAAAAAAATTATCATTTATAATGTCTAATAAACCTATATATTAATTTAGTTTAATTTTATTATTTAAATAAACTAGTTCAAAATTTTATTTAGACTATAAATTTAATTTGTCTAATTTAATCTATTTCTTTAACTTTTTGGACCCTTATTATGTTAACTACATTTTTTATAACTTTATAATTGTAGTAAAATTTAATTGTATCTTAGACAAATGATATTTTAAAATTATATGAATTAAAAATATAAATTTCAACTTATTCGTACCCTTTATAAAAAATTTATTAATTTAATTATTAACCTTAAGTATCAATAAGTTATAATATTTTTCTAAAAATATCTTTAACAAATTTATTCATTTAATATTAGACACCTAATTAATAATATTTAAAACGAGAATAATAATTATATATTTTATTTACTTTTCTCAATTCTAAAAATTGTAATAAAAATAGTATTTTAATTTTTATCCTAATAATTATTTTTGTGATTCAACCTATACGATCAACATTAGCCTCTTATAAATTAGGTAACGAATTTTGTTATGTATTTGACAAATTATCCAGTAAAAAAATAGAGAAATAATTATTAAAATAAAAATAAAAATAAATCTAAATATTAAAAGTATCTTTAAAGAACATAACGATATAATTTATAATATATTATTTAAAGTTAAGATGTATATCTCTCATTATTTAAAGTATGAGTTGAGAGAAGGATTGAAACGCGAGTGGGAGAAATGATTTAAATTGATTAAGATTAACAATAATAATAATAATAAGAAGAAGAAGAAGAATGAGAATGGTGAGGTACTTGCACGGAGTTCGGTGGTGACAGGGTACTCATCCATGTCGACGTAGTTTTTGTTAATGGCAGACCATTATGAGTTTATTGCATTCGGACTCCATCCACTTCATCACAAAGGACGCCGGGTTCAGCCTCGGATTTCCTTCCACCATCAACTCGTCGTTTATGATCCGGTACGCCGCTTTCTTCGGGATCAATTGCGAGACGGAGAAGGAAAGAGCTATTAGACAAATGACATCTAGAGGGGGTGAATAGATGCACAAATTAAAATCACTAGTACAAAATAGGCTTTTAACATCGGTTCCCGGGGACTTTTAACATTGGTTCTAGAACCGATGTAGATACGACCGATATAGAAAGTGTGACTTTCCACATCGGTTGTAAGGAACCGATGTAGAAAGTCTAATATTTTTATTTATTTATTTATATATTTTTATTTATTTTATTCATAAAACCCTCTCTAATTACCATATCTATCTCCTCTACCATCCTCTCCCTTTTATATTATATTTTTATTATTTATATTTTTTAGGAATTTGAATTATTATCCAAGATTAACCCAGTACCTTAGAGTCGGAGGGCGATACTCCAACCACTAAGCTACCAGGATTTTCCGATAATAACTTATACATAAATTATATTTATATACAAATAAAAATGTATATCCATGTAAATATATAAATATAAATTATATAAATACAAATACAAATATATTTATATATTTATATGTTGGATGTGAGGACGCAGCTCGAGGATGAAAGTGTGTGTTGAGTGAATTTTCAAAATTTGATGTCAAATTTGTGAGCGGGTCTCTTTATATGGATTATAACTTAATGACAAAATATAATCTTTATAATTTATTTATATAATGATATAAAATAATTTTTTTTCTTTATTTTATATCATTATATAAATTAATTATAAAGATTATATTCTATATTATTATAAATAAATTATAAAGATTATATTCTATCATTAAATTACAAATTCATATAAAGATACTTGCTCACAAATTTGACATCAAATTTTGAAAACCCACTGACACACACTTTCACTCTCGGCGCGCTCTCACATCCAACATATAAATATATTTGTATTTGTATTTATATATTTTATATTTATATATTTACATGGATATACATTTTTATTTGTATATAAATATAATTTATGTATAAATTATTATCGGAAAATCTTGGTAGCTTAGTGGTTGGAGTATCAATCTCGACTCTAAGGTATTGGGTTCGAATCTTGCAAGTGACAATTCTCTTAATTTTATAAAAAGACTTTCTACATCGGTTCATCTAGGAACCGATGTAGAAAGTGTTTTCTACATCGATTCATCCGGGAACCGATGTTGAAAGTCTTGAATTCACTTTCTACATCGGTTCTTAAAGAACCGATGTAGAAAGGCCGATGTTAAAAGTGATTTACGTACTAGTGAATAGATGTCAAATTAAAAATTTATTTGTGAGTCAATAATTTATTTGAACACAAATAAAGCGTAAGCGATAATATAATCAGGAAAAGAGAAAGAGATAAAGAGCCGATGTTAAAAGTGATTTTTGTACTAGTGAATAGATGTCAAATTAAAAATTTATTTGTGAGTCAATAATTTGTTTGAACACAAATAAAGCGGAGCGATAATATAATCGGGAAAAGAGAAAGAGATAAGGAAAAGAGAAGAGCACACAGTAATTTATACTTGGTTCGAGTATAGCCAACCCTACATCCAGGTTCCTGATCAACTCTTAACACAAGAGTGACTCCCAATTCACTATCTTTCAAATTCATTTTACAAATTACAATCAATTAAGCGAAGAACCAAGTAAAAAATAAACTAATTAAAAAGACAATCACTTCCTTAGAAACCCACTAAGGATGAACACCTCCCTAGAATCCCACTAGGGATGAACACCTCCTCCGAACAAATCAAAGGATGAAAAAACACCTCCTTAGAATCCCACTAAGGATGAACACCTCCCTAGAATCACACTAGGGATGAAAACCTCCTTTGAACAAATCAAAGGATGAAAACACCTCCTTTGCCACCAATACACAAAGGATGAAGGTAATAAAAATAAGAACAGATACACCTGGGTAATGGAGACAACAAATTGTAAAAGCATGTAGAATACTAATCTCCAAGAACAAGTGTGATTAACAATGAAAGAACAGAAGGAAGTAGAGAAGAGGGTTTTCTCAAAAGGTGTAAAATATCTCTGTTGCCTTGCTCAGAATTCTTTTCTCAAAATTGATTGCATGTAAATTGTATTTTCGAATTCTATAATTGTGTGTTTTTTATTTTTCATCAAAACTTAATTAAATAGAGAAATAGCATCGAGAAAATGGTCGTTGGACATTAATAATATCATAGAGAAAATCAGGATGTATTCAAAAACATTTATTCTTTAAAACAGATATATTTTTTTAAATTTGAATTGCCATAATTGATTATATTACCAGTATAATCAATTATGATAGAAAAAATCATTTTTCTATTTACGATGCATCATAATTAATTATGACGAGAGAAAAATATCACGTTATGAATTGTATCACACTTGTGCTTTGGAGGCTCATGCATAATATTACTTCATCAACTTGTACCTCCATATCCAATATTCTAAGACTCTATCTAGTCTTCGGGAATCATCTTGGGCTTGCTTGAATCATCATCTTTATCAAAAACATATCTTGGGCATGTAGGAAAATGTTTCACATTTTCACCAACGTCATAAATTCGACTTGTCCTTAATTCATCTTGAATGATGTTGACTTGAATGTAGTTGACTTGAATCATCATCAAAATCATCTCTTGGGAATGTAGAGACATTTCCATCAATCTCCCCTCATTACTTTCGGGAGCATGAGAGGAACAATGGGTGCGTCTAACGAGTCCTTCGGGATTTGTCTATAAATCCGGATCTTGATTGTTTCGATTGTTGGTATGAGTCACCATGATTGTTTTTAATGTGGAGTAGGAAAAGTTTTACCTGTCCCACTGTGGGCGCCAATGTTTTGGAATAAAGAGAGATGTCCCTAGGTTTTTTTCCTCTACCCTTTATAATAAAATTTCCCTTTAGGGTTTTTCTCCTGACGCATTTATCGGGCCCAATAATATCTTATTCTTCGTACTATCTATACATTGAGCCCATTAGGTATCAATCAAGTCCATATCCCCCAAATATGTTTATCTTGACCTACTTTACTCGTCGGTTGGACTTGAGTCCAACCGGACCCAATCTCTATGCACATACCAATATTGAAGTTTTTTTCTTCTTCAAAAGTGTAGGACAAAATAAAATGACCATATAAAGGATAGGAAAGTTATAAGAAGTTCATGAATGCATCAACAACTAAGTTCTGCTCACAGCACATCCTGAATCCATCACAGTTTCGAAGTTACTTTTCACCAGACCAATTGTTGTCCCTTATAACACCACTGCCAGCCATATATGCATGATGTAGTTATTACTGGTGTTAGATATGTGATTAAAAAAAAAAATTATGTTACCTTAGTTCAGTTTCTAACTTGATATACAATATAAATATCAAGTTATATTTTAAAATAAATATGATCCATTTTTTTTCTTTGTTATTCTTGGTGCATTATGTTCTCTCTTTGCCTTTCAATGAGGTCTGGTGTATTCTCAACCAATTTGCCCAGTCTCAATGGCAAAATTGAGATCGGTGAGCAAGGTTCAAATGGGAGTACTTGGATGTCTTACTTTATTATTACTTCAAAGGTTACAAATATCTCTTCTCATCTAGAAGATAATGAATGTTCAATTGATCTTGATCTTGTCGGATTGAAAAGTGACCGAACCGTCGATTTTCCGATAAAATCCATAAATGACTTGTTTTGGTAAGATATGGACATTACTATATTTAAATTGATGCATGATACACATCGAATGCATTTCTCCTTCTAAGTCAGAATAAACATGTTGAAGAAGGGTTCTCTGTGCTTGGAGAGAAAGCTACAGAGGCGGAGAAGACTCTTTATCGCGAAAACAAGAAGAAAGATTGTAAAATCACCTTCCTTATTCATCAATGTGTTGATGAAACTCACTTCAAAAAGATTGCAGGAGCTACAACTTCTCACGAGGCGTGACAAATTCTGGAGAAATGTAGCGTGGAGCGGAGAAATTGAAGAAAGTTAGGTTGCAAATCATGCGGCATCAATACGAATTTATGCAAATGGAAAGCAACGAGAGAATAACCAATTTCTTTAATCGAATCGTGGTGAGAAGAATTGTGGTGAGAAGATGACAGATCAGACAATCGTAGAGAAGATATTGAGAATTCTGAACCCTAAATTTGATCACATTGTCGTGGCCATTGAAGAGTCCAAAAAAATTGATGAATTGAAAGTAGAAGAACTACAAGGTTGTTTAGAAGCCCATGAACAGAGGTTAATCGAGAGGAAAACCGACAAGCCGAGCGATCACCAGGCATTACAGACATCAAAGAAGAATAGTAATTGGTCGAAAGGGGGTTATCGTGGTCGCGGAAGGGGGAGAAATTTCAAGAATAGTTATGGAAGATTCAATCAGAATCAAGAACAGGAAAGAAGTAATGATGAAGAGGCAGAATCGTCTAACAAGCAAAAAGGGGTAGGAAATTGGAGAGGAGGCAAAAGAAAGATTGACAGGAAGCGAATCAAATGCTTCAACTGCAACTGTATTGGACATTTCTCCATTGAATGTACAACAGAACCAAGGAAGATGGAGACTAGAGGAAAAAGCAACGATCACCAGGCACACATGGTCAAAGAAGAACAAGATGAATATGAAAAACAACGTGTGATGTTAATGATGGTTGCAATGTTAATGATGGTTGCAGGTTCAGATAGTCTTGTGTACGATAGTTAGTATATCGATTCTGGGTGTTCAAATCACATGACAGGGCACCGTGAGTGGTTTGTTAATCTTGATAGCAGCAAGAGAAACACTATACGATTTGCAGATAATAGAGTAATTCAAGCTGAGGGGACTGGTAATGTCCTGGTAACCAGACAAGATGGAAAAAAGGTGATGATTACAGACGTTTTATACGTCCCCGAAATGAAAAACAATTTAATCAGTATGGGTCAGCTTTTGGAAAAGGGATTTTCTATGAAGACGATGAATAATTCTCTGGAAGTTTATGATGCATTAGAGAAATTGGCGATCAAAGTTCCACTGGCCCAAAACAAAACATTCAAGGTGAGTTTGAGTACTCGGAACTCTCAATGTTTATCTGCCTCTGTAGATGAATCTTGGCTGTGGCATTTAAATTTTAAAGACATGGGTCTTTTAAAGAAGCACAGTATGGTGACGGGTCTGCCCACAATAATAGTGCCAAAGGAAGTGTGTGATAAATGCTTGATGAATAAGTAGTCTAGAAATTCTTTTAGCTCATATACAGTGTCTAGAGCTAAAGGTTTGTTAGATGTGGTTTATTCAGATATTTGTGGACTATTTGATGTGCTTTCATTGGGAGGAAATAGGTATTTTATCCTATTTGTATATGAGTACAGTAGGAAACTATTGTTGTTCTTGATAAAGACAAAAAATGAAGCATTCACCATTTTTAGAGATTTTAAGGTGATGATCGAGAAGCAATATGAAAAATCTCTAAAAATATTGCGCACGAATGGTGGTGGAGAATATGTGTCTAATGAGTTTGTGAAGTTTTTCACAAAACAAGGGATTGTCCATGAGATCACAACTCCTTACACTCTTCAGCACAATGAGATTGCTGAGAGAAGGAACTAAACCATTGCGAATATGATGAGAAACATGTTAAGATAGAAGAATCTGTCAAATCAGTTTTGGGGTGAGGCAGCAATGACAATAATTTATGTTCTCAATAGATGTCCCACCAAAGGATTGAGTTTAAAGTTCCAGAAGAAGTGTGGATTGGGACTAAACCCTCGGTAAAGCATTTCAGAGTTTTCGGTTCAAAATGCTACAAACATATATACCATCACAATGTAGAAAGAAGCTTGATGACAGGAGTGAATCTATGATCTTTATAGGTTGCAACTCTACTGGATCATACAAACTTTTTAACCCTAGAACTGAACAAGTATGTTTCAGCAGAGATGTGATATTTGATGAATCTAGCCCTGTTTCAGACTTGCAATCAGCCACTGCATTTAGTTTTCAGTTTCAGCTAAGAGAAAGTAACGTGCAAGAGAAAACAAACAATACTGAGTTAGAAAGGGTGAAGGAGAGAGTAGTGAGAAACAGGAAGACTCCAAAAAGTTTCTTAGACTATCAAGTCTATACTGATGACGAAATTGCTAATGATGGATAGTTGCTTCAGGGACTAGCGCTTATGGATGATATAGAACCTGCAAGTTTTGATGAAGCTATTCTTGATAAAGTGTGGATAAAAGTAATGAAGGAAGAACTAGAGAGCATTAATAAAAATCAGATCTGGGAGTTGGTTAACTTACCACAACAAAAAAATCCAATATCTGTCAAGTGGGTGTTTAAGGTTAAGCTGAAACCAGATGAGTCAATAACTAGACATAAGGCTAGACTAGTATCCAAGGGATTCATGCAAAAGAAGGGAGTGAATTACTCTGAAGTTTTTGCTCCTATAAAAAGGTTGGAGACAGTAAGATTGGTTGTTGTTTTGACCAATATTAGAGGGTGGAAACTGTGGCAATTGGATGTCAAATCTACTTTTCTCAATGAATGGTTAGATGAGGTGATTTATGTGAGACAACCCCTCGGGTTTGTGATAAAAGGAAGTGAGCACAAAGTGTTAAAATTAAGAAAAGCTTTATATGGGTTAAAGCAAACTCTAAGAGCTTGGAATAGAAGGATAGATTTTTTTTCTTGGTGCTGCTGGATTTCAGAAATGTGTTGTTGAGCATGGTGTATATGTAAAGAACACATAGTTAAGTGAAGTTCTTATCATTTGTCTCTATGTTGATGATTTAGTGATAACAGGAAACAATGAAGATGACATAGAAGTAGTTAAGGAGAAACTGAAACGTGAATTTGAAATGACTGACTTGGAGTTACTGTCATTTTTTCTTGGGTTGAAGTTCATATACACTGAGAAAGGAATCATTTTGCACCAACGAAAGTACATAACAAAAATACTTAAGAGGTTTAACATGTTGCAGTGCAACTCTACTAAAACCCCTGCAAAGTCAAATCTAAAGCTTGCAGTAAATGAACGTGAGGAAGCTGTGAATGAAACTTTGTTTAGACAAATTGTGGGAAGTCTAAGATTCATATGCCAGAGCAGACCTGAGATAACATTTAGTGTTGGTTTGGTGAGCAGGTTTATGAGCAGTCCAAAACAGTCTCATATGCTTGCAGCAAAAAGAATATTGAGATACCTAAAGGGAACCAAGGAGTATGGGTTGTTGTTTTCTGATAAAATGAAGAATGAAAATGGTGATATAAGGTTGGTTGACTACTTTGATTCTGACTGCAATAGTGATCAAGTTGACAGGAAAAGCACTATGGGGCAAGTGTTCATGCCGAATGGTTCAATAGTAAGGAAACAGACCGTGGTTGCATTATCAACATGTGAAGCTGAATTTATATCAACTTGCTCTGCAGCATGTCAAGCCTACTGGTTGCTTTCCCTTCTCACTGAATTGAAGATTCATGATTCAAATTCTGCTGTGTTAATTGTTGACAGCAAGTCTATCATAGATCTGGCAAAAAATTCGATGTCTCATGGCAGAAGTAAACACATAAAGACAAAATATCATTTTTTGAGAGATTAAGTAAGTAAGGGGGTGATACAGTTACACCATTGTAGGAATGAAAATCAACTGGCTGACATCATGACCAAGTCATTGAAGATTGAAAGATTAAGTGTTTACGATGTGTTTTAAATGTAGTATGTTTCACTTCATATATTTGAATGTATTTTGAATCACGGAGGAGGGTTAGATATGTGATTCAAAATAAATAAATAAAAAATTATATTATATTCTTTTAGTTCATATTCTAATTTGGTATATAATATAAATATCAAGATACATTTCAAAATAAATACGATTCATTAAAATAAATATGATTCATTTTTTTCTTTGCGTACTTTGTTCTCTCTTTGCCTTTCTCAAACTCTTCTCACTGTTAAACCCAACAATTAGAATCAACCTTCAACATTAGCTTTAACCAACCTCTCACTCAGCAAATATTTTAGTGGTTTTTTTGGTATAAAATTTAGTTAATACTAAAATTCTTTATGAAAAGTCTAGCTTTACAGTATAAAGATTATGGGTCAATTTGTGATGGCTCCAATGTGAACCTCCACCTCCAATGTGATGCCAATTTTTATCTTTAGTTGGGTAATTTCAGCATAGATTTTTGGAGTCCCTTTTCTTAGTGCATATCCTGATTCCCTGGGGATGCCAATACTTTCTCAAAAAATGTTAAGGTAGTTGAATACCCTTCTTGTATATTTTACGATGTGGCAATTATTACTTTATTATTGTTTCAAATTCATTATTCTGTTGACCAATATAACTTTCAAAACATTTTGGTTAACAATTGAAAAAAAAAAAAAAAATTACCAATCAATATATAAATATGATTCTGATGCATTAGGTAGCATGTATTGTACAAAGATACAAAAACATCATAAGAGCCTAACTTGTGCATCAATGTTGAGAAAACATTTATATCTTTATCTCTTTCGTGCTTTCCTTCTTCTGGACTCTGCCTTTTGCCATTTCTTTCTAGAAACCAGTTTACTCTTTGGTTCAATTTTAACTCAGGCGAGAACTTGTAATTTGGATCTCTCATACGTGCTTGTACGTCCTTGAAAAACTGAATATTTACTTGTTTAAGCCCTCCTTGTCTCTAAGTTCTTCATATTCTGGTCCTGAAACAACATTTTCAAATGCTCCAATTAGAATATCAAATCACTCATAACCTCCCACACATTAGTATACCTCCCTTCTGGACCTTTCTTTAATTTCTATAGAGCATTCTCAACAGCAATCTTCCTAGCTTGCTTTCCTGGTGACAACTCCTCGGGTTCTTGTTCAGCTTTCAACATCTCTGAAATGGTTCTGTATTTGGGAACTTCATCAAACTCAAACAATTTATCTATATGTACTTGTCACTACTTTCATTCGGGTAAGCTTCAGTTGGAACATCATCATCACTATCCATTTCATCACCAGTCCACAAGGTCTTCTCTTCATCACTGCCAGACCAGACACTTCGTAACTCATCACTGTCATTAGCATCAATCAAGTCTGAATGTTTTTTAGCTTCCAGCCTTGCTTTCTTTATCTCCTTATCAAGATTACTCTTAGAACCCATCTCTTCATCACTTTCATCCTCACTTCCGGTCCATAGAGTGTTATCTTCATCCATCTCCTTTGCCCACGCTTTCTTGAACTCTTCATCCCCTGGTCTACCCCGGCCGAAGAGATCATAGCCTCTACGTGTGTCACGTGCATATGGTCTCAATGCTACAAATCCAATTCTTTAGCTTAAAGGAACTGATTCTATATAACCAATACTAATTGTATGTATGAAGGCTACAAAGAAACCTGCTTCCTGAAGATTAACTACTATATTTTAATTAAAACAATTTTCATAACGTCAAAGCAATAAATAAAAGTAGGATATAGAGAAATTAATGAAAGATCATGTCTGTTTTCCTTTTTATGTGCTATGTTTAAAGGCACGAATTTCGATCATGATTTTATGCAAATACTTCACTAATGAAAAACATGTTAAATGACAACAGAACCAAGATTTTACATGGAAAAGAATAAGAATACATTCCAATGTCCTCCTGACCTAAAGGAAATATATAGATACATTTGATTTAGTGCATAAAAATCAATAATTGGTTTCTGTTATTAAATCAAAACTAGAACGTTGTCTTCTATAAGAAATTCCGTAATGAACATATCAAATGGTACTTCTAATTACTACACTACCATACCAGTTCAAGTCAACAGGCGTTAAAGAAATTCTTACCCAAAGATTACCTTGAAAGTTCACAAGAGAACTACTATTGCAACAATGTTGTAGTAGTCTGGGTCCCAAATCATAAAATAAAATGCTTTTGACCTGAAGGAGCAACATATATGAGGTAAGCATCTATTGCGACAAAAAAGAATAAAAATCTAAAACTAGTATTTCAACTAAACATAAATCATCAAACAAGTATAATGACAGAAGTAAAAATAATCCTAACCTTTGAGAGAGTGGTAACCAATGTACCTTTGCAACCCTTAGAAGAGATGGAAAGAGAATATTGTACGTGAATGACCTACATCCCATCAGGAAGAACTAGTTGATCTGTATAAATCATTTTTTTTTTCTTCAGTTCACAACATTTGGCTACCCTTAAAGAGGAAGAAATAATAATAAAAAAAAAACAGTCCTAGCCAATCCATACAAAAATGCTTCAAATTAAAATCACTAGTGCCATCTTTCAAGGCATCTTTTCAACAACATCTTATTCATATTTTAACCTGCTTCATCGTTAGGTATTTGCGGGAAACACAGGAGAGAAATTGATGGGCCAATAGTTAATCAACATTACACCACTTTTAACCAAAACTAGTAAAGCATTGGGTTTAGAGCTACTTTAACTTATTAACTTCAAGACATAAGACACTAGGTACATGGGTATATCTCAGTATCTTATTAAACTTTCTCATTTTCTAGCAATGTTGGATTTCCACAACATTCATAATTTCTAATTTTAAGATGAAAAATCAATCATCTCTAACAAAATTCTTCATCAAACCATTAGTTCGTTTTGTAGAATGGACCTGACATTTTGCCAAATAGTTTGAGATCATTGCAGTTAAACCGCTAAATTCCACATTTCAGTAACCAAAATGGCCCTTGCAACGCATCCTCTACTCAGAAAACAAGAAATGAAGAGTTTATTTTTATTTTTTACTTTTTATTCCTTTTCCTTAAAGAAATAAAAAAAAAAGAGACCATGCTAGAACTGAACTCTTTTAAGAAGAGCGAATGACTGAACAATGACAAAGCAATTTAACGGTGCAGAATGGTTTTATGGGTGCTATAGACTTCTAATACCATTCATTGAACTAATTGATAAATTTGGGTTTTAATTAGAATAATCAGCGTGGTAAAGAAAATTGGTGCATATCACAATCCAAATCGAAAAGGCAAAGTAAATGCAGCAAAGCAGGAAGAAGAAGAAGGGAGAGTGGTAATAGCAAAAGTTGACCTGGCAATAGTAAGATTAAAACGACGTCGTGGAGGCTCAAATAGTTGAAGATGGAAGCAACAAGGGTTCAACTTCGATGGATTGAAGAGAGAAACGAGTGACTTCGTAAAAATATCATATTAATTTTATACATGGAAAAGATAATAGCAAAAACACATAGTAATTAAACAAATATACAGTAAAAAATATTAGAACATAAAACCTAATTAAACTATCAACTTATCTTACACGTTGTAAAATCGTATTGTCAATGCAACTCACCCATAAAACCTAATTAAACTATCAACTTATCTTACATGTTGTAAAATCGTATTGTTAATGCAACTTACCCATTAATAATTTTAAAGAAAAATGGTACAATTTAGTATTTTCCCTACTTTTATTTCCAATGTATTCCCGGGAAAAAACTAAACTTTAGAATTCTTATCAGTAAGTATTATGAAGACGTTAGTCAGTAGAAAAGGAATATTCCACTTTGTTTAATTCTATGGAAAACTTTAAACCAATGAATGGAAGTAATATTTTTGTAAACTTTAACCTAGAAGAGTATGCCTTTCTGATACGCACCAAGTCTCAAAATAGGACCCCTAAAGTCAGAAAGCCTTCACTGAATTAATTGTCTGAATTAAATTCTCACCTAAAATATATATTGAAACTCCAAGTACATAGTCCATGTTAACCAAAATGGACCATTCATGAATTTGACACAAAAATGGGTAGTTCAGTGTTTCTCTAGTATTATATATATGCAGACCCAAAGAACCTTTATTCCTCGCCAAATTAATAATAATGTCTCTCATGGAATTTGCTATCCTTACCAAGCTATTTCACAACCCTCTTGTGTCTCTTGTTCTTTGGTCCATTGCTGCAACATCACTGAACCCTGCAATGGCCACAAAACGTTGTGATTTCCCTGCCATCTTCAACTTTGGTGCCTCAAACGCTGACACTGGTGGCTTGGCTGCTTCCTTTCCTTTTGCTGGACCAAAACCACCCAATGGAGAAACCTTTTTCCATAGACCTGCTGGAAGGTTCTGTGATGGCCGACTCATCATTGACTTCTTGGGTAACATTCATTATTTTTCTCTTTCCTATGATTTACGTTTTTTAATTGTACTTTGTTTGAAGCATCATAGCACGTGGTATACATGTAATGAGAGTATAATGTGAATGTGTTACGCTCGCAGAAGAACATTTTAGGTCATTTTCAACATATTCTCTTCGGGGTTTCTTTGTGTTCCACCTTTTTCACAAACAATAATTTATAGTTGAATGATTATGAAGGTTGGTCAACGTTTGGATGGTACCAGATCCATCCATCTAAATTTTAATCTCCTTTCATCAAACGATTCTGGGAAAGGTGCTACCATATATTACACAAATGATGAATTAACTACTAAGTTACATTTTAAGCGTTATTGTAAAGCTATAAGCTGTATGATACATGGTATATTCAGCAGTAGGTTAAATAACATATGTTTTGTTCATGAATATTTACAGCTATGCTATATATGATATTCAGCAGTAGGTTAAAAAAAGTTAAGTCTATTCTTGAATCAACTGTCACATGAAGCAGTAAGTTAACCATTCTTCCTAGCGAAGATTTGATACCTAATTTTGTCCCTTGATTTTGTAATTTCAGCAAATAGTTTTGGACACAATTATCTCAGTCCATATCTTGATTCAATGGGGTCCAACTTCTCACATGGAGCAAATTTTGCATCAGCTGGAGCTACAATCAGACTCCAACAAGGTTTTGGGCAGTCTAGATTCAGTCCTTTCAACTTTGGATATCAGTACTCGCAATTCGAACGTTTTAAACCTACTACACAGTTCATTAGAGACCAAGGTAAGTTAATAATTTATGTCTTGGTATTCTGAGTTTCAATTAAGAATTTCCCAGGTAACATATGATATCATGTTCCTCTTAATAAATATAATGTGATGTTTGTTTTAAACTTTGGATGGCAGGTGGGGTGTTTGCAACCCTTATGCCCAGAGAAGAATACTTTGATGAAGCTCTATACACATTTGATATAGGCCAAAATGATCTAACAGCTGGCATTTTTGGTAACATGACCCTACAACAAGTAAATGTTTCTACACCTGATATAATCTCGACTTTCACATCAAACATAAAGGTAGTTGCATAATAAATACCCTTTCTACCTATATTTGTACAAAAGTAGATTTCATAATTTATTATGCTAAGTTGGTGGAACGTTTGTGGTGAAGAACATATACAATCTGGGGGCAAGATCATTTTGGATTCACAACACTGGACCCATTGGTTGTCTCCCTACGATTTTGGCCAATTTTGCATCTGCTGAACTGGATGAGTATGGTTGTGCAAAAGCATATAATGAAGTGGCTCAGTCTTTCAACCAAAATTTGAAGGAAGCCTTGGCTCAACTCCGTAAGGAACTTCCTTTGGCTGCAATCACATATGTAGACATCTACACTCCTAAGTACTCTCTTTTCAGCAATCCAAAGAAATATGGTGAGCCAAATTAAAATGACATTATCTCATTCTTATCCTCAACAACGTGAGTTACTATTTGAGAGTTTTATTATAATGAGCAGGCTTTGAGCTTCCACATGTTGCTTGTTGTGGCTATGGAGGGAAGTACAACTTCAGCAATAGCGTTGGATGTGGAGGAACCATTAAGGTCAATGGCAAAGATATTTTTGTGGGTTCATGTGAACGACCATCTGCTAGAGTGATATGGGATGGGACCCACTACACTGAAGCAGCTAACAAGGTTGTCTTCGATCAAATCTCTTCTGGGGCTTTCACAGATCCACCCATTCCATTGAATAGGGCATGTGATAGATATTGACACTACACCAATGAGCTTCATATGTTTATCATTTTCTAACACAAACAATCTGTACCACGTCTTTCAAACATTATAGACATGTTTTATTCTGTCTTATTCTTGAAATCTAAAATTTTAAACAATTTCATTTCAAAATGAAAATGATACAAAAAAATTGGTTGTTGATCTTTCAAACAACAATTAAAAAATGAGAAAAGAAAATGTATGAAAATATGTCTGACTCCACTGAGAACATATGTGCAGTATTAAATTTCTTGGTTGAAAACACCCAACTGGTCAGAAAGCCTCCACTGAATTAGTTGCCTAAAATTAAATTCTTGCATAAATAGAAAACTAAATCCATGCTTGCCAATATGGGACCAATCATGAGTTTGGCATATATAAATGGCTGTAAAAGTTATGATTTGCTGAATATCATGTGGACCGAAAATAAACAAAAAAAATTATAGTGTTAAAGTATAAGTAAATTTTATTTTATAAATCAATTTTATTATAATTATTAAAATCTATTTTTTAATACAATTTGAGAATTTATTTTAATTGCGATTTTAATTATTGATATGATATAACTAAGATATAATTTATAAATATCTTCTTATAAATAATTTTATAAGCTAATATAATTTGACTTTTTTTTTACCACATCAAAACTATCAATTGACTCTTTGTTTATTTCTATTAATTTAATGAGAAAATAGAGCTCAGATCTAAGATACTTATCACGTTTGTATTAATCAATTTTAGAGGATTTGATAAGAAATGTGTATGGAATTCACGTTTATTAAATTTTCAATAAGATATATAATATTTGGATAAAAATTTAACGTAAAATATTGATATTACTTTGTTATCCTTAAAAATAATCCATAATCAATTATGTTAAAAAGTATATTTTATTTATGCGAAGATGTATAATATCCATTATGTAATATTACATCATTGTGTCTTTTTTTCTTTGACAAAATTATTTCTTGTCAATAATTATTCTGTTAACTCAATTGTAGAATAATATTATGTAAAAATGATTAAAAATATATTTTTATAATAGTCAAATATTGATTTATAAATATATAATTATATATATATATATAACTTTTTTATTTTAAAAGTATATATTAAATCAATCATTTTAAATTAATGAAATTTTTAATATTTATATTATTTTGTTAAGTTTTAAAATAATATTAAAACATATAAAATTACATTGTATTTTTTTAAAATAACTTTTACAATTTAATAGTACGTATAAATTATTATAAAAATAAATTATAAAATATAAATATGTTTAAAAATATCAAAATTTTATTTGTAATTATATAAATTAATTTTAATTTATTTTTATCTATTTTATTAAGTAATTATTTTATATTAAATTAAATCCTAATTTAATTTTTTATTTATTTATATTAAAGATATTTTGATTAATTATAAGTTTATTTTATTATTTAATAAGTCAAATCAATCTTACAAATGACTGTCTTTTCATTATTTTTTCTCAACTTTTATTATTTTTCTCTCCATCCAAATTACTGTCTTATATTTAATCTTATATATACTAAGAGATTTATGACATATATTTGTTTGGTTTCTAACTTTTTAATTTTTAAAAACTAAAAGAGTTGGATTTTTGTTTTACTAAAATAATTTTTATTTTTTTAGTTTTAAAAATTAAAAAATTAAAAATTAAATGTAAATTTTATTTCATTAATAATTATATTGTGTTGTTAATTTTTTATTATGAAATTACTTAATTAATTATTTAAACTTTTTCAGGACTTTTTGTCATTATTAATATCATTTTTTTCTTCTAAAATAATCTTCAGATCAGAATAAATCTTTTTTCAAATTATTTTCAAAAAGTATATTTTAATTAATCTCTAAAATTATTTTTTAAAAATTTAAAAATAAAACTAAATCAATCATATTTTCACGAACATGATAGTGTTTTCTTATGCTCAACTCATTATTGATTTCATAGCTAACATTAATTTCTTAACAAACCTTATATCAACTAGGTAAGGAGCATTTCTTTGGCTGCAATTACATACTAAGATTCCATATTCTAATTACTCTCTTTACCACAACCCAAAGAAATATGGAGAGTAAAATGGCTACGTACTCTCCCTACAACAACCACCTGCTATGTACTCTCTTTCCTAGTCTGCCTGGTTAGATGGGCCCTCCATGTAACAAAATAAATAAATAAATAATTAAAACCATCTCCCCCTTCATCTTGCATACTATGAAAAACAAAATTGTTTCCTCAGTCCAAAAAAAAAAAATACAGACAAATGTTGACGAGTTTATGATATAAAAGTAAACTACCATTTAAGACGGCCATAAACCCTGCAGTCAATGTTAACTTTCAAAACATTTTGGCTAACAATTGAAAAAAATATTACCAATCAATATATAAATATGATTTTGATGCATTAAGTAGCATGTACTGTACAATGATACAAAAACATCATAAGAGCCTAACTTGTGCATCAATGTTGAGAAAACATTTATATCTTTATCTCTTTCGTGCTTTCCTCCTTCTGGACTCTGCCTTTTGCCATTTCTTTCTAGAAACCAGTTTACTCTTTGGTCTCAATTTTAACTCAGGCGAGAACTTGTAATTTGGATCTCTCATACGTGCTTGTATGTCCTTGAAAAACTGAATATTTAGCTGTTTAGGCCCTCCTTGTCTAAGTTCTTCATATTCTGGTCCTGAAACAACATTTTCAAAAGCTCCAATTAGAATATCCAAATCACTCATAACCTCCCACACATTAGTATACCTCCCATCTGGACCTTTCTTTAATTTCTTTAGAGCATTCTCAACAGCAATCTTCCTAGCTTGCTTTCCTGGTGACAACTCCTCGGGTTCTTGTTCATCTTTCAACATCTCTGAAATGGTTCTGTATTTGGGAACTTCATCAAACTCAAACAATTTATCTATGTACTTGTCACTACTTTCATTCGGGTAAGCTTCAGTTGGAACATCATCATCACTATCCATTTCATCACCAGTCCACAGTGTCTTCTCTTCATCACTGCCAGACCAGACACTTCGTAACTCATCACTGTCATCAGCATCAATCAAGTCTGAATGTTTTTTAGCTTCCAGCCTTGCTTTCTTTATCTCCTTATCAAGATTACTCTTAGAACCCATTTCTTCATCACTTTCATCCTCACTTCCGGTCCACAGAGTGTTATCTTCATCCATCTCCTTTTCCCACGCTTTCTTGAACACTTCATCCCCTGGTCTGCCACTGCCAAAGAGATCATAGCCTCTACGTGTGTCACGAGCATATGATCTCAATGCTACAAATCCAATTCATTAGCTCAAATGAACTAATACTATATAACCAATATTAATTGTATGTATGAAGGCTACAAAAGAAACCTGCTTCCTGAAGATTAACTTCTATATTTTAATTAAAACAATTTCTATAAGGTCAAAGCAATAAATAAAAGTAGGATCTCAATTAATGAAAAAGAATGCGTATTTTCCTTTTTATGTGTTATGTTTAAAGACATGAATTTCGTTCATGATTTTATGCAAATACTTCACTAATGAAAAACTTATTAAAATGACAACAGAACCAAGATTTACACAGGAAAGAATAAGGATATATTCCAATATCCTCCTGACCTAAAGGAAATATATAGATACATTTGATTTAGTGAATAAAAATCAATAAATGATTTCTGTTATTAAATCAAAACAGGAATTTTGTCTTCTATCAGAAATTCAGTAATGAACATATCAAATGGTACTTCTAATTACGACAGTCAACAGGCGTTAAAAAATTTCTAACCCAAAGATTACCTTGAAAGTTCGCAAGAGAACCACTATTGCAACAATATTGTAGTACACTGGGTCCCGAATCATAAAAATAAAATACTTTTGACCTGAAGGAGCAACAGAGATGCACTAAGCAGCTATTGCGACAAAAAAAAAATGTAAAACTAGTATTTGAACAAAACATAAATCATCAAACAAGCATAATGACAGAAGGGAAAATAATCCTAACCTTTGAGAGAGTGGTAACCAATGTAACTTCGCAACCCTTAGAAAAGATGGAAAGAGTCTATTGTAGGAGATTGACCTACATCCCATTACGAAGAACTAGTTGATCTACCTAAATCATTTTTTTCTTCAGTTCAAAACATTTGGCCAACCTTAAACAAGAAGAAATAATGAAAAAAATAAAATAGTATCCGATCCATACGATAATGTTTCAAATTAAAATCACTAGTGCCACTTTCAAGGCATCTTTTCAGTAACGCCGTATTCAAGGCAGCTTTACTAATTTAAAACATGGGAAAATATGTACCAAGAATATGTCAAACATGCACTTGATATTAAATTTAAATAAAGCAAGTTTACAAAATAAGGATGTGATTTTTTATTTTTTATTTTTACATTTTATTTTAGAGAAGCTAGTACCATTTGAAGTACTTTATTTTTTTACCCTTTTTATCTACTAATAACAATGAAAATTAGTTTTTCCATCTCACTCAACTTTCATTTCCATTCAAAATTTTCACGTTTCCAATTGTCACATCTACCAAAGCTGCATTAGTACGGAAGATCGTTTCAAATGTCTTCACTCTGGAACATAAACAAGTTTCCAAGAGTAAATAATTGGCTTAGTGGATTGTGACATTGAGTGACTTGTCAGAGACAAGTCGTGGTCCTATTTTTTTTGCTTTTTTTACTTATACTCTTGTTTTATTTGTTTATTCTTTGGTTTATGCCCAAAATATTTATATATTAATAACAAAATAGTTGTCAAAAATGACATTTCTAATTATCATTCATATATCTGCTTATGATCTTTATGTTTTAGCATAATTTCAATTATTAGTCATATGGTTGATCTTGATCAGATTCAGAGTCAGCTGTGTCCCCACCTGTCAGGTTAGCTTTCTATAGCTCTTTGTATGAGCATGATTAACTGTGTGGTAAGGGTTAGATAGTTCTTTAACTGTGTGTCTAATAGTAAATATTGTTTAAAGCTTGTATATAATGTGGAATTATGTATGGATTGATTTATTTATTTCCCTTGATGCATTGGAATTATTTCGTATGATATGTGAGTTAGTATGTTTTTAGGAGAGTTGAAAGGAGGGGTTTAGAATTGTTTGGCTGCAAAAGGGGTTGTCACTCCAAAGAACATCCGAGCTTCCAGTTCAGATCGCAGTCAATTCCACCGTTGGATTTGCCTAAGACATTCTCATCTAAATTTCTACCGTTCAGGTTTTTGTTTGGACTTCTGTATGGGCAGAAATAGAACTCTAACCGTGACTCTGTTTCAAATTAGCTGGAATCCCGAACAGTTTCAGTAAAATCATGATCGCCAATTCTTTAACCGTTGGATCGGTCTCAAATTTGGATATCAATTTCTTGAGACGTGGTTTTAAGTTTTGACCGTTGGAATTTTTATTATTAGTTTTATAATGGGAGAAGTAAAGAAAATTCAATTAAGAGCAAAAATGACAAACTAGTCCTTTAGTATTTAGTTGAGGGGCATTTTTGTCAAACATTTTATATTTATTTTAGCTTTCTCCTAATTCAACAGCGTGCAGCCCTTTCTTCTTCTTTATTTTCTCTCAAACCCTTACATTTTAATCTATAAATTGAAGACTAAATCTTGATTTTCTTGAGGAGCTCCAAGAGGTAAGTTTGTTCCTCTCAATCTCCTCTCCGTTTCTACGGTTTCAATTTTCAATACAGTGCATTTTCATTTTTCTTCTCACTTGGCTGGGCTTGAATGGAGTGGGAAGAATATTATCATGGTTTCATTGGTGTGATTTTACACCTAGAACACTAGAATCATGTTTGAAGTGAAGGATTAAAAGTGGTTGAGCTAAAAACCTTAGAAATCCTAATTTGTAGATACTGTTCACTGAAATTCTGAGACTGAACAAAATTAGGAATTGGTGTTTTATAAAAGTTGTAGAAATTATCGGGAACATAATTTCCTACAACTTTTATGAAGACACCAATTCCTAATTCTGTTCACACAAGTCCCAGAATTTCAGTGAACAGTACCTACGAATTAGGATTCCTAAGGTTTTTAGCTCAACCACTTTTAATCCTCTACTTCAAACATGATTCTAGTGTTCTAGGTGTAAAATCACAACAATGAAACCATGATAATACTTTTCCCACTCCATTCAAGCCCAACCAAGTGAGAAGAAAAATAAAAATGCACCGTATTGAAAATTGAAATAGTAGAAATGTAGAGGAGATTGAGAGGAACAAACTTACCTCTTGGAGGTCCTCAAGAAAATCAAAATTTAGCCTTCAATTTGTGGATTGAAATGTAAGGGTTTGAGAGAAAATAAAGAAGAAGAGAAGAAGAAAGGGTTGCACGCGGCTGAATTGGGAGAAAGCTAAAATAAATATAAAATATTTGACAAAAATGCCCCTCAACTAAATATTAAAAGACTAGTTTGCCCTTTCTGCTCTTAATTAAATTTTCTTTACTTCTCCCATTATAAACCTAATAATAAAAATTCTAAGGTCAAAACCTAAAACCACATTTCAGAAAATTGATACCCAAATTTGAGACCGATCCAACAATTAACGAATTGCGTCTGATTTCCAAACTGATTCACAATTTGAAATAGAGTACGTGAGCTCATTTCTCCCATACAAAAGTCAACGAAACTGAACGATGGAAATTTAGATGAGAATGTCTTGAACACACTCTTCAACTTGTAGGCAAATCCAACAGTGGAATTGAATGCGATCTAGATTAGAAGCTCGGAGGTTCTTTAGAGTCACAACCCCTTTTTCAGTCAAACAATTCTAAACACCTTCTTTCGGCTCTCCTAAACACATACTAACTCACATATCATATGAAACACTTCAAAAACAATTCCAACGCATCAAGGAAAATAAATAAATCAATCCATACATAATTTCACATCATATACAAGCACTAAGCAATATTTACCATCTAGCCCTCACCACATAGTTAATCATACTCATACAAAGAGTTATAGAAAGCTAACCTGACACCACCTCTATAAAAGCAGCCACTTCAAAAAGATCAAAATACCCAATGAAAGAACTAATAAATATATATACGTACTAATCATCTTCATTCATATTATCTTCATGATCTTCTCCTTTTCTTTAATGATTTTTACTTTTATATCAAAGATTATATCCACGCATACATGTAGGACGTACTACTCAAAAGTGGGAAGTGAAATTAACGAATGAACCTTTGCCATCTAGAAATCTATTATTAATATTAACTATAATTATGATACAACCCAAAAATGCCCATAGAAAAATAAAACAAGGCTTATGTTCAGTATTCTTGGACCTTGGTCAATCAACTATTAGTTTTGTGAAAGCTAGAAAAGAAAAAGAAGAAAACAAAGAATCATAAAAATATATACATGTAAATGGGACTGAAAAGAGTAAACTTTTTAACTGAGATGGTTGTTAGAAAAGTTACTTGGATTTCCTGGTAGGTTCCTTTTCTTCTAGTATAAAGGAACTTTTGAGTTAAACGAAATAGGAAATAAAGGCTTGTATGATTTGTGAAACCATCCTCCATGAAAAGCAAGGCTGAATGTTAAGGAGCTTCTGAGTTATGACATAAGTGATTAATCACAGGATGATTCTAAGTTCAATAGTTGATATTATAGTCAGTCGGGCATTGGAGTTTGAGTCTCATTTTCATTACTCTCTAATAAACTATCTTACTTTGTAGTGCAGTGGAGTTTCAAGATATGTTAAATAAACTACATACTAGTTCCAAAAGTCTCTAATATAAGCCTAAATTTCATTGATGGAATATTTAAGTTCATAATAATTTAAAAGAAAATAGTTTATTGCAGCTAACACCACCATACGTACCATATTATAAAAATGTAGTATAAGATTTTGATTCTTAAGTCCCATGTTACATAAACTTAATGGGTACGGTATGGGTCTGGATACATAAACATGAAGAAGCCATATGTTTAAAGACCAAACTATCCCACCCAATATTTGAACTCAATGTCTCTTTAAATGAATTCTAATAAATATAGAAGTTAAATCCAACAGACCATATAACTAATTATCTAAGAATGAAATGCAATGTCTCTTCAACAGAAACGTAAAAGAAAAAGGAAAGTAAATTCAAGAAACAGGGCATGCAAAGATACCATGAGAACCACATAATTTGGGTGTAGTTACTTGTTTTCCATATTGCAACCCGAAACCACTTATTCGGGATAATTTGCCATTAAGGAATGCATTCATGTTGACATCTTAAAGTTAATTCTATCTTATGCCACATCTCTATTTTCCATTTCATGCTTTTTCCTTTGTCTTTAGTCAAATCACAAGACATACGCATGATATTAAATAGTTTGCTCTCTTCCTTTAACTGTATCATCTACCAATTATATCAACTCGATGCAAATATTACTGTGTGAGCATATTTGGACCATGAATAATTTTACACAGTAATATAGGGAGAAAAGGAAAAGAAAATGGATTATTAAAATTTACAAGAGCCATTTTACTGCATCATAATTCATTAACCCTTTTATCTTACCCATCTCTGATACATTTTAGACTAGTGTAGTGGAGCAAATGAAATTTTACAGAACAAAGTGCAATCCTAGAAAAAAGCAATGGTCAAATATTGTTTTATATACAAATACAGTAGATAATGAATGGTCCAAGATTGTCTTAATGCAATTTATGATACGATCAACTCTTTCTTCTCTATAAACTTTAGATTACATGTTTACCTTATTTATTGCTCCACTGGTATGTATCTATCAATTACAAATACACTCAAAACTTATAGATAAATATTTAAAATACAGTCAAATTGATATTTGCGAACAACAGTTAATACAATCCTATGGTTGAGTCTTTGTTTACACTAGATGTGACCTAAATATGATTCTTTAATTTTTGCTATTAAAGGCTACAAATTTCACCAAAAATCTATGATAAAATTGATGTTTTTCTCAAAATTACAATAACAGGCGGAGTGTTTCTCCTAGTCTAAATTTTTTAGCACACAACATCTCAATAGTACATACATATCTAATTCATACCTAGATTCTTAAACGAGGGTTGCATACTGAAGAACAGAGAAAGATTTTGACGGTGATGATTGATCCATGGAGTCTGTGAACAAGTAGCAAGGATATATAAGTTGTCTTAACTGAAGTTGGGCTCTTCTTACTACCTACGTACCTAGTTAGAGGAAGTAAAATGCTTTTGGTGATTAGAATCAGGCTATGCTATCAAGCTTGAGCATGACCAAATCCATCACAATTGTCTTCTAGAAGAGACAATATCCAAGAGGTGATGAAATGAATATAGGGAAAACATGGTCTTATTGCACTCTTGTTGCTCAAAAGTGAACTAGAAAAAACAAAATATTCACAGTGGGTAGGAAAAAGATTATGTAATAAACAAGTGAAAACCTTAAACTGAAAAGAACTCATGTTTTAAAAAGGAAATTTCATTGACAACTTTCATCAAACGGTTGAAACACAAAATGGTGGGTGTTCAGAAAATAGGATGACAAAAGGCACCTTATGCTTTTGAGTAATGTATCTAGTCACTCACATTGAATTACGGCGCACCTACTACTAGCAAGTAATGTATCGCAGTCACTGCTCTAATTGATAAAGACAAAAGAGGGTTACATTTATGAATTGAGAGTTGGCCAAACCAAAATGAAAAAGAAAACGGAATCTATTAACGGATAATTAGTAATAACTACGACGAAGAAAAGCAAGTACATGAATTGCATATTTGAAGATTTCAGGCAAAGGTAGACGTTTGCAGCTTTATATGGTCTAAGACATCAAATCTTCAACTTCTTGCATCAGCTACAACTTAAAATTTTGTTAATTGTAGAGACTTAAAATGCGTAAATTTTAACTAAACTAAAATTATAAATAATAACGTATTTTCAAAGTCTACTTGAGTGAAGGGTAGAAAAAACGTTGATTAAAGAATTGAGAGGAAATGCGATTACCTGTAACAGAGATGCGTGGAGATGGAGTGATAACTTAAGGCTTCAATTTGAGAGCATGGAAGTAGTGATGCAGTGGAGGAGGGAGAGTGAATGAAAGTCGCAGGGTTGGGAAACACAAAGAGTGGGAGAGAGGTTACTGTTAAGGAATTCCCTTAGGAGAAGAAAAAAGAAAACTGGAAAAGGAAGAGAAATGGGGATGGTACCTTAGTAAAAATGGGGTGTATGTAGCATTAGTTCTTTTATTCAATCATTTGGATGAAGGAAAATTCCATCGAAAGATAGAAAAGGAAATCTCGTAAACTGAAATGAATTTGAATATGGATAATTCCAGCAAATGAATCTAATATGGTTAAAAACTTTCGTTGATATTATTCTATAGATTTTAATTTTATCTATTTAATTTAACAAATCTTTTTTTTTTTACCTAGAAGATTTTTTTCAGCGCAACATCAATCTTCAACATACTCATCATTCTATATGTTGATCAGTCCAAACGGATAATCACTATTCATAATTTCGTCTTTTACTTTTTAATCATTGTTTTTTTTTTAATGTTTGTCACCTTTTCAAGTGAAGACCCAATTTGAAGTGTTTATTCAAAAATTTGAAACATTAAATTATAATAGAAAAGAATATGTAAGTATATTTCTTATTTCTTTATAATATACTTTTTGAGTTTTTTTTTTTTTGAAAATATAATCATATTACATATGTTTAAGTTATGGTCTTATTTATTTATGATAATTATTTTATTTTTATTAAATTCAATATTTAAGATAAAAATCGATATTCCTTCAAATTTTACACCTTAAACCCTAAATCGATAGGAACAGGGAAGCCTAGCAAATGTAGGGTTTTGAATCTAAATAGCATTTGGTTAATACACAACATAAAGACACTCTTAAACCCTATTTTGATGAAGAAAGGACATTAGAAGAAATTTGTGATTTCAGTTTAGAAGAAAGCATGCATTGAGAATGGGTTCCAAATTAAGCATGGATGATGGAATGAAGATAAGAGAAAAATATGTGAATGTATTGGAATTACACTTGGCTCTCTGACATGATGGAGACACCTCACCTTGGTTTGTAGTTTTTCCTCTTTTATCTTTGAATTGTACCAAAATTCACATGCAATGAAATAAATGGGGTGGGTTTTTCCTCCTTTTTCCCACCAAGAATGAAAGAAGGCTTTATAGGTTCAGGTCCACTCTATCTCTAGACAAATAGGGACACATTCAACCTATCTATCTATCTATCACTCATCAGCTGAATTCCGCCAGAATTGTGAGGAAATCTTTTCTTCATAATCCTCTTTTGCAGTTTTTAATATATATTTGGTATGTAAAAAATTGTCAGGACAATGAATTTTTTTAATTCCGTGGATACAAATGGTGGCAGTTAAACATGTAGCAGTTGAATAAAAAAAAATTGAACATTATTTGGAAAAGAATGAGGTAACAAGAGATTTCGGCACTATCAGAAGAAGCCCTATAGCACAATGTTATAGGGCCCTTGTGCTTAATTTGTTTCCCACTATGGCTACCTAACATGGGTTTTTTTGGCAGTGCCGTATGGAAAGGAACACTCAAATGTTTTTCTCATTTACAGCTAGCCTGTACTACATGTCCATGCCACAACAACCAGAAAAAACACAAAAAAAAATTACAAGAACCTCATTCCCAAGTCCTCAAAGCATGCAAAGCACTCACTTTTTTTAACTTTCATGTATCTAAAGCACATTTTCAATGGATCAATCAACAAAGCTGTTTTTGACTCTACCTTTTCCTTCTTCTTCTGAGTAGTGGTATTATACTATGTTGTTAAAACTTCACATTCACACTTAGTAGTAGTAGTAAGTAGTAACCACAAAAGAGGGAGAGAAAAAAAAAAAAAGGAAGTGTTGTTGGTACATGTCACTTTCTTTTTTACCCCTTTATTCCACGGTCTTCCTCTTTGTCAAAGTTCTCATCCAACCCTTTCTAACCTTTACTCCTTCAACCTTGGTACCAACATGGCCCACACCACCCTTATTGGACCTCTTCCATTGGATGAAGTGGACCAAACGGCCCATACGCTTTCTCCATCGAAACGCGTTGTTTGACTTTCCATGCTCTATCACGCTCTTGTTCTCCTTCGCGTCCTTGTCTAGGACCTTGTCCTCTACACATACCTTACTAGACATGTTGGATAGGGTGCTCTTTTCCCATGAAGCCACTCCATTTTCTTCAAACTTTATTGAGATGAATGAGTCTGAAAAGTTCAAACAATTCCTCATTGTCATTATAATTTGAAGATACCACCAACATAAAAAAAAAAAAAAAATTGTTATATATTATTCACTATGATTTCTACAGAAGAAAGTTAATAGAAAAGGCTCATTAATGTATGCTTAGTTTAGGTTTAAATTATAAACTATGTAGTTTCTATTACACATAAGACAAATTAACATGTTTTAATGTTAGATGTACATAATAGAATAACAAACAAAACAAGTCAATGGAATAGATACATAGATTTGCTTAAGATTAATTAACATAACACCCATATACACACTAACTTATGCATCTACATGATGAATTTTTGTCCAAGTTAGATGGGGGTTCGTAATCGAAGTTAATTGATGCAACTTTTGTAGAAACTGTTTTAGACATTGACATATTTATCGTCAAGAATAGCATCGTATATGTCAGAAACATGAATGACATCTTGCCCAATAATTTGTTTTGTAACTCAATTCACCAGCAAATCTGTAATCTCAAACAAAACATATTTTCTGTGTTATAGTTCTCTTGTCGCTTGCGTATGACTCCCACACGCCATGCCAAGAAGAAGAATTGAAGATGGATCAATAAAGAATGAAAATTGAAAAGCTTCACCTTATGGTGTCTTGGCACTCTTAGCAGCTACGTTTTTTTTTTACCTTAATCGTCATCGTAATATAATCTTGCACATGAAGATAATCACTCACACATGCACATGCTATGCTCTAACTCTCCATCAACTAATACCATTCTTTCGCCCACCGTGTATGCACATTAAACGAGGTGTAAACGAAAATTAAAGAAAAGAAGATAAAAACCAGCCACCAATGATAAGACTTATAAATTTATCTAACCCCACAGAAGATGAACCTTCCTTTTTTTTTTTTTTTTGTATATAAAAATTATAATTAAGCATAGAGGGAGAACAAACAGAAAAAAGGGTAATAAAATTTGACAATAGAAATATGAAGCAATGGGTAAAATAAGGTCTTTCCTTCTGGGCTGGGAGAGGCATCATCTTGATCATAGTAGCGAGATTTGAATTGGTGGCGAGTGAAGAGAGAACCAAAAGTTAAGATCTTGTGAATAGAAGCTGAAGGCTTCCTCTGAGTGGAACTTTGAAGCCTGTGATGGTGATGATGATGATGGTGATGGTCTTGTTTTGCAGCAAGTATGAGGAGCCTCTCATTCAAGCACAAGGGACACACACCAACAACTACTTGTTTTGGATGGAAATAGCAGCATGTGTTTTCCTCCTTATGTGCATTTCTATTCATGTTTTGGCTCAATTCACAGTAAGAGAAAGGGAAGAAGAAGAAGAAGAAGAATGATGCAGGAAAAATGAAAAGGCAATCCCAAAGTGATGTGAACTACTAATTAATTAAAAAAAAAAATGTAGTGTGAGGTATTCTTGAGAATATATATAGGTGGGAAACCGAATGAAAAATCATGAGCATGGACCCAGCAATGTAAGACCCTAGACAGTATTGTTTGAAAAAATTCATGTGTAGAATTCGTTTATACTTTCACAAAAAAGTGAAATAAGAAAAGTAAAAAAGAAGTATGAGATGAAAGTTGATGTATTAAAAGAAATAAAGGTACTGTAAAATATTTTGTAGTAAAATATTGCAGGGGCATTCAGAAATGAGAATGTAGTAGAATAATGCTCTATATTATTGAATATGGATATATAACTGACAGATGCTATAAAACTTCCCCCACAATCTAACTTGGTAGGCTTTTTTGGGTAATAGGATTTTTTAATCATAATTTTCTGATGGATAACTAAATTATAATTTCACTTTGCCGAATTTTTTTTTTTTTGGTTTTTTAATAATAAATTAATAGGTAGTGTTGATCCGGTCTGATATGTTTGACTTTGACTTTGACTTTGAATGAATTCAAGATGCTTTGATGGTTTCCCTTCCGAAGATAAAATTAAGGTTTACACAAATTTTAAAACAATGTAAATGTTTAAATGTTTTTATAAATTTTAAAATAAAATTTAATAAATTATGTATAAAAGAAAATAATTATAATTATAAACTTATTTCTAGTATAAATAATTCATTATTTGATTAATTAAATTTGTATCATGTGATAAATCGTTTAAACATAATGTAATTGGTTTTAATACTAATATACTTAAAATATAATATATCTCAATCACACATAATATTTATTTTCAATATGAGTTGAAATATTTAAAGTAAATTATTAAAATAGTAAAACATAATATATCTCAATCACAGATAATATAATATTTATTTTCTTTGAAATATTTAAAGTAAATTATTAAAATAATAAAGGATAATAAAAATAAATTTATGTAAAGTAATATGAAAAAAATAAATTATAGAAATATAAATTTAATTTATTATCAAAGATAAAACACAAATTAATAATAAAAATTAATGAAAGTAGCAATCTAAATGGTAAAGAATTTCATTGAAAATATTTTGTTTATTCGTAGCATTTTTTCATATCATAAGTATTTTGTACAATTTGATAATCACTATTTTTACATTTATTTCTTCCTATTTATATATTTCTTACGTATAACCACTAAAATAAAATTATCAAAATAAATAAAATAAAAAGTAAAATATAATCAAATAAAAATTCACGAACGGTTATTTTATTACAAGTGTCATCTCTTTCTTTTATTCACATTATTGTCATATACCACTTATTAGTGTGCATATATCATAATAAAATAATAATTGTCTCTGCATATCTTTCGATTATATTACTTCCTCATCATATCTTATCTTTATCTATTTATGCCACTATTTTTTATGTCTTCAACTATTCAACTTTTAATGTTGGACAAATCACATCACCATTACAAAAAAATCATTAATTATCGACGGATATGTAGCCATCAAAAAATGAGTGATTACCAAGGAAAATTACCAATAAATTTAAAGTATTTGTGGAATTTGGTCTTACTCGATAGATATATCCGTCGGTAAATAAATAATTAATTACCGACAGACATTACCAACAGATTTAAAGTATATTTTTTAAAATCAACATTAAATTAAAAAAATTAAATATTTAAAATTATATAATAATTACTTAATTTTAAATATATTATAATAAATTAATTATTCATCTAATTAAAAAATTAAATACTTTTTTTATTTAATAATTTAATTTAATCATAATTAGATTAATTTATAATAACTTTTTAAATTAAATAATTTTAAAAATAAATATTTAAGTATTTTTAATATTGAAAAAATTATTTTAATATAATAATTTTAATTAAATAATAAAAGATAAAAAGAATAAATTAAAATTAATAAAGAAAAAAATATTTTATATCATTATATAAATAAATTATAAAGATTATATTAATTCTGTCATTAAATTACAAACTCATATAAAATACCCGCTCACAATTTTGACATCAAATTTTGAAAAAAATCACTCGACACACATTTTCACCCTCAAGTGTGCTCTCACATTCAATATATAAAATATATAAATATAGAAATATATCAAAATATATAAATATATTTGTATTTACATATTTTATATTTATATATTTACACGGATATACATTTATTTGTATATAAATATAATTTATTTATAAATTATTATCGAGAAAATCTTAATAGTATAGTTGTTAGAGTATCAATCTCTAACTCTAAATATATTTTATATTTATATATTTACACGTATATATATTTATTTGTATATAAATATAATTTATATGTTATTAGCATAAAATCTTAGTAGCATAGTGATTATACTATTAATTTCTAACTCTAGAATATCGGATTTAAATCTAAGTAAGTGATTCTTTACATTTCTTGATTTATTCCTTTCTATATATTTCTAATTTTGCCATTAACAAAACCACTCTTTAATATAAATTGAAACAAATGAATATTTATCCAAAACACTTTAACTACTAATATTTTAACATGTGTTGTATCATTAAACGTGCTCATTAAGAATTTCCTTGCTAACAACAAATTTTCCACGCCCAAGTGTTTGGATAAAAGTTAATTTCTTTTAGTGAAAATCCGTAACATATAACAATGGTAATAAGCTACAATCCCCATCTAATAATTTCAAATAAAAATATATATTAATTACATATATAAAAATATATTTAATTATGTAAATGTTTTTTAATATATCATCTAGTTAATTATTTTTCTTTATTAAATGAGATAAGAAAATTAATACTTCTATTAAATTACTCAACTATAATCAATAAAATTTAAAATTAATACATCATCAGCAAAAATATTATATATACTTTTAACCATTTATAAATAATGATAAATATAATTTGAAAATAAATATTATAAAAATTAGTAAAGCTATTATACACAATAATTTTAACCCGATTCACAGTGTATAAAAACAATTAAATTATATATCAAAGTGTGTACTATGTACTCTTCAAAGTATTATTGCAAGCAATCCTGCCAAAGGAAAGGGAACAAGTATTTACTTTGATGCTAAGCCTAAGCTTCTTCTCATCCATGGGACCCAAGTGCGGATCTTTACCATTGATCTTGGGGGCCAAATAATATATTATTAATAAATAATAAATAAATATAAAAGGAAGAAAGAAGATGAAAGGGTAAAAGGATAAAATTGTAAATATATACTTAAATATATTAAATGCTCATTAAGTTAGAGAGAGACAAAATCATAAATTATATGAGAGTTACAAAACTGAGTAGGGGCTGAAAGGATACAATTGTAAATATACAAGTAAATATATTAAATGTTAATTAAGTTTGGGGAGCTAAAATCATAAATTACATGGGAGTTACAAAACTTTGGGGGCCACGACCCTCCAAGCTCCCAAGAAGATCCGCCACTGATGGGACCTACGTAGCATTCATAATTTTCCTTCTTCTAGTGTTCTCAAGTGCTTGCAACTTTTTTTTATTTTATGTTTATTTACCTTATATAGTTACATTGTTTTATTATTTTATTCAATTCTATTCACTACTAGAAAAATGTCAAATAGTAATCGAAATCAGTGATCGAAAAATTTAGTTACTATCGGTGACCGAATCGATAACCAAATTATTATTTTTTAGTCTAGTAATCGAAATAGTAACCGAATTTTCGGTCACATAAAATCGGTTACTTATTTCGAGTCACTTTATTATTTAATTTATTTTTTTAATTAATCTATATTTAATTTATGTAATTATTTTTGTTACTGATTTTTTTTTATATTTAGTAACTGATTTAGTGACTAAAATTTCAGTCACTAAAAAAATAATTTTTAAACTGATAACTATTTTTCATTTATATAAATATTTTATTTAAAATATTTTAAATATAAATTTACTTAATAATTTAAAATAATTGATAACATTTTTAATAACATTATAAATATTTAAAAAAATTGTTTACTAACTTATTAAATAATTTAGTAATATAATTATTTGATTTTATTTTTTAATTTAGCATGTGAATAAAAAAATTAAAATTGATTATTAAATTAGTCACCGAATCGGTCATCGATTCGGTCATCAGAATCGGTCACTAATTTGGTCACCGAATCGGTCATCGAATCGGTCGATGATTCGATCATCGAATCGGTCACCGAATCGGTCACTGATTCGATCACCAATTCGGTCACTAATTCGGTCATCGAATCGGTCACTGATTCGGTCATCGAATCGGTCACTGATTCGGTCATCGAATCGATCACTAAATCAATAATTAAATTAATTATTAATTTAGTTTCTTTATATATATATATATATATATATATATATATATATATATTACTTGTATGTTAATAAAAATGTATTTCAATGTATTTATAAAAAATTAAAATTATTTTAATTACTGAATTGATATTTTAAATTTATATTAATATCTTGAATAATTTAATAGTTGGATATATATATATATATATATATATATATATATATATATATATATATATATGTATCACTTTAATTTTTTTAATTAAAATTAATTTCATAAAAAAATTAATATTTGAAAATTAAAATGCAAAAAAAAATATATATATATATATATATATATATATATAAATTTATTTATTTTTTAAAGATGATATATTCAATGTATGTTAAAAAGTTCAAGCCAAACTGTTTTTATAGAAGATTTTCAAAACTCATTGGTTTAATTAATCTGTTAAAAGATTCTTTTAATCTGTTAAAAGTGCAGTTTTAATCTGTTAAAACTTCTTTTAATCCATTAATACGTTCTTGATTCTTTAACTGATTTGTTTTAACCGATACGACAACGTTTATATCAATTAAAACACTTTACAAAAAATCTTCTAAGTTAATTTAATCGATTGTTTCGCGATTCAATCGATTGAAATACTCGCAAAACTTTCTCCTAAAACTTTTCAAGTTATTTTAACTGATAAAAATAAGTTTTAATCGATTAAAATGTCTGTGCAGAAATTGTTTTAATCGATTGAAACGAGATTTAATCGATTAAAATAGTTATGATCGGTCATAATTGCATTCTGACTGATCATAATTGAAACCATATAATAGCGGTTCAAGGGTTAACCGCTATCTAAGTGAGATTTTAAGAGCGGTTCCGTGTAACCGCTATCTAAACTGTATCTCGCTTGAGCGACAACGTTCTCGCTCGAGCTAAACGCCCCTGCACAAAATTAGTACTCTCGGGTTGTATTTCAGCTTGAGCGAGTCTAGTCTCGCTCGAGCGATATTTGATTCTGATCGATTATATTTTCGAAATGATCGATCATATTTGATAATTTTTTCAAATAATTAATTATAATCGATTAGTTTTCTAAATTATTGATTAGAATTGATTAGTTTTTCAAATAATAGATTAGAATTGATTAATTTCAAAATATATACTAAAAAATTATAATTAAAACTATAAATTAGTTAAGAATATTGACTATTGTAAAGATAAAGTAGAACATGGGAGGAGATGAGGATGATAATATAATGATAGAACTTACAAAAATGTAGAATTGAGAAGTTTGAAACAAATAAAATTAAGAAAATAGATATTTAATTACACTTTTAATAAATTTAAGATAATACTAGTTTTGATTTTTATTTTTAAATATTTATTTTAATTATTTAAAACAGAGAAACTATAATTTTACTTTCTAGCTACTCGAATTTAAAGAATTAAATTTATTATTATTTAATCTTTTAATTTTAGTATTAAAATTTTAAATTATATTTTATTAAATTAAAATAATTACAATATATTTTTCTACTTTGAGAATGAACAATATATTAAACTCAAAATTGACAATATTATAATACATTTTTGAACTCTTTTTTATTAATTTTTTTCCCAAATTTTTGATAAAGTTAATTTTAATATTTAAAAGTATTTAACATTTTGAATTCTGAAAGGTTTTCTCTAATAGAAAATTTAAAAACATAATATAAAAAAAATAGTTAATGTAAGTTTTCATTATGATCGGTCATAATTTCATTCTGACCGATCATAATGGAAACCATATAATAGCTGGTTCAAGGGTTAACCGCTATCTAAGTGATCTTTTAAGAGCGGCTTCGTGTAACCGCTATCTTAATCAGTATCTCACTTGAGCGACGATGTTCTCGCTCGAGCGAAACGCCTCCTGCACAAAATTAGTACTCTCGGGTTGTGTTTCGCTTGAGCGAGTCTAGTCTCACTCGAGCGATATTTGATTCTGATCAATTATATTTTCGAAATGATCGATCATATTTGATAATTTTTTCAAATAATTAATTATAATCGATTAGTTTTCTAAATTATTGATTAGAATTGATTAATTTTTCAAATAATAGATTAGAATTGATTAATTTCTGAAATATATACTAAAAAATTATAATTAAAACTATAAATTAGTTAAGAATATTGACTATTGTAAAGATAAAGTAGAACATGAGAGGAGATGAGGATGATAATATAATCATAGAACTTACAAAAATGTAGAATTGAGAAGTTTGAATTACACTTTTAATAAATTTAAGATAATACTAGTTTTGATTTTTATTTTTAAATATTTATTTTAATTATTTCAAACAGAGAAACTATAATTTTAGTTTCTAGCAATTGAATTTAAAGAATTAAATTTATTATTATTTAATCTTTTAATTTTAGTATTAAAATTTTAAATTATATTTTTCTACTTTGAGAATGAACAATATAATTGAACTCAAAATTGACAATATTATAATACATTTTTGAACTCTTTTGGATTAATTTTTTTTCCTAATTTTTTATAAAGTTAATTTTAATATTTAAAAGTATTTAACATTTTGATATAATGAGCATGATAATATAATGATAGAATTTACAAAAATGTAGAATTGAGAATTTTTAAATCTTTTTCTAATATTTATTTTTAAAAATATAATATTTTTTTAAAAATATAATATTTTTTTTCAAATATATAAATATATAAAGATATAAATGTATAAGGATATAAATAAATATATAAATATATAAAAATATAAATATATAAAAATATAAATATATAAATATAAGTTCCTTGTAAAACTTTTCAAGTTATTTTAACTGATAAAAATAAGTTTTAATCGATTAAAACGCTGTGCAGAAATTGTTTTAATCGATTGAAATGAGATTTAATCGATTAAAGAGTTCTGATCGGTCATAATTGCATTCCGACCGATCATAATGGAAACCATATAATAGCGGTTCAAGGGTTAACCGCTATCTAAGTGAGTTTTAAGAGCGGTTCCTGTGTAACCGCTATCTAAATCAGTATCTCGCTTGAGCGACCAATGTTCTCGCTCGAGTGAAACGCCCCCGCACAAAATTGGCATTCTCGGGTTGTATTTCGCTTGAGCGACTCTAATCTCGCTCGAGCGATGGTGCAACCGCTATTAGAAGTAAATATAAACATATAAATATATAAATATATATAAATATGTAAAGATATAAACATATATCTTTAATATTTTGTAAATGTAAATATAATTTATATATATTTTTAAATCTTTTTCTTATATTTATTTTTAAAAATATAATATTATTTTTAAAATTTAATATTTTTTTCAAATATATAAATATATAAAGATATAAATGTATAAGGATATAAATATATATATAAATATATAAATATATAAATATATAAATATATAAATATATAAATATATAAATATATAAATATATAAATATATAAATATATAAATATATAAATATATAAATATATAAATATATAAATATATAAATATATAAATATATAAATATATAAATATATAAATATATAAATATATAAATATATAAATATATAAATATATAAATATATAAATATATAAATATATAAATATATAAATATATCAATATATAAATATATAAATATATAAATATATAAATATATTAATATATAAATATATCAATATATAAATATATATATATATATATATATATATATATATATATATACAAATATATCAATATATCAATATTATCCCCTCATATATTAATATACATTATTAGCATAATTTTAATTTAATTAAAAATTAGAATACAAATATACTATACTATACTAATATACCATTATATTATTTTCATTGTATATAAATTACAAAATTAATAATTTGTATACTATACTATACTATACTAATATATTATTTGTATACTATACTAATAGTATAATATACTATATTATAATATTATTTGTATAGAAAACTAATATCTTTATATATAAATATGAAAACATATAAATATATGTAAAAATATGAAGATATAAATATATAAAAATATAAATATATGTAAAAATATAAAGATATAAATATATCAATATATAAATATATCAATATTTAAATATATATTAAAATATATAAATATATTTTTATTTATAGATTTTATATTTATATATTTATACTGGATATACATTTATTTGTATATAAATATAATTTATTTGTAAGTTATTATTAAAAGATCTTAGTAAGCTCAGTGGTTGGAGTTTCGATCTCCAACTCTAAGGTACCGGGTTCGAATCCTGACAATGTCAATAAACCACCGATTCAGTGACCGATTCCAGTTGGTCACTATTTCGGTCACTATTTTAATTAGTAACCGATTTTACACATTTAGTGACCGAATTTTCGGTCACTATTTGGTGTTTTTCTTGTAGTGATTATAAATACAAGTTTAAATAAAAATCCTCATTTTAAAACACACAGTAGCATAATTATTTGAATGTGTTTGAAATTTGAGAGTGAATATATCTTGTGATAGATTTATGGGTGTATAATGTTGTGAATGTTGTCCTATGTTTGCGGCGTTGGAGCACGACAATGATTCTGGGAAAGGGATCCAGCAATGTCGTTTGTTATAAGATGGGAGATTTGAGTTATAAAATACTGCCATTAGTCTTCACAACCCACAACCATGTTGTCTTCATGCACCAAAAATGGTGGGTTCCCCTTCCACTACGCAACATATCAAAAACGATATTCTAACCATATTTCTTAATCTTTTGTTCTCAAATATAACAAAAAATAATTTACTTTTATTTTCTTTAATGATTTTTTTCTTAAAATATTTTGTTTTTTTATCAATGTTTGATATTTAATTATACCATTATAATGTTTTTTATGGGACATTGTAAGAAGAATATTAAGAGTTGGAAGTCCACGTTGGTTGTCTTTTATTATCATAAATTAAAAGTTGTTCTTTGTTAAAATAAAAAAATTGTATCATGATTTAAATATTTTATAAAATTACAATAATTTTATGATTGCTCCAACTAGATTGGGAGATATCACATGATAATATGGAGGCAAATATTTAAGTAAGGTTTTCTGTAACGAGTCTTGTGAGTAAAAGAATTAATCGAAAAAAGAAATTGTGAGAAGTGATGATATTGTCGAAATTAAGATCCTGCATCATCATCATCATCATCATAACGTGTTTGGTGTATTGGATATTATGAGACGATAATTAAAGTATAATAGGAGGAATGTAGGAGCAGAATGAAATGGTGTTCTTGACGTGAACGTTGGTAATGGATATTTGTTGGGATTGAAATGTAAGAATTGTAAACCCTAAAATGAAGGGAAGGAGAATGCGTATGAAGGACGTGGTGATTGACAGTGGTTAATAATTGGTGCGAGTTTTGATGTCTTTCTCCTTTTGGCAACATGTCCGAGACAGAAGGTGAAGAGCATTTAGCAGTGGATGTAGGCACATGGTCTACCATGATGCATTAAGTGAGGGTTTGGAGAGAAAGAGAGAGAGAGAGAGAAAGTGAAGAGAAGAAGAAAATGGAGTTAGGAAAGAAACATCCGAGAAATGTAAAAGGTGGATGAAACAAATCACATGGCTAAGAAGAGGATGTAGGGACTGTTTCAGATCTGGTTGCCTTCAGGTCACACTCAATCCTTCTTCCCCCTCTTTTCCTTTCTCATCTTTAAGAATACTTCAACTTTCTCACCACATTTCTCACAGATTGTGTTCAAAAAAGAAATTCAAAATAAAATGATACGAAAACGTTGCCGTTTTTTTTTTTTAAGTAAACATGATGACACGATTACAAGTTTTTAAAATTTTTTATTTACTGTTTAAATACGTGTTAATTGTATTGTAATTTTTAAAAGTAGAGTCAATCTTTCTTATTTTTTAATTTCTTCTTAATCTATTCATTTTAAGATAACTTGATTTTTATGATAAAAATATTATTATTTAATTATTTTATATTAAATAATATGAATTATAATAAATCTACTCTAATTCTTTTAAATTTATTATTTTTTAAATCTAAATAATCCTACAAATCTACTCAAATCATTTCAAATCTTTACCAATCCAAACGAAATCTAAATTGTGATTACGTATTAAACGAATTAATAGTATATTTATTTTTCACTAAACAAAATATATCAATTTATGTAATGGATTTTTATGAATACTCCTTATCTTTCATTAAACAAAACATATTTAGGCAAGGGATTTTATTGTCTGCATGAACATGATAAAAATTAAATATCTCACTATGTTTAAAAAACAAATATTGAACGAGTTTTGTATTTTTTTAAATTATATAAAAAATTACTTAATAAAATTTTGCTTATTTTAACGTACTTCTGTTGGGTAGAAAACTATATACAGACCAGTAGTTAATTAGTGTATTCTCAATGCGAATATCAATTCAGTAATTATGTTTTTAATGTTTTGAATTTTTAAATTACAAAGTAATATTTTTAATCCTTAAATAATTATAATTAATATGTATATATATATTAATTATTAAAAAAATTATAAATTAAAGATTCATTTTTTATTTTTATATTTTTTAATATAATTATTGAAACCTCTCTTTGATATGAGAGGATACGTGGAACTTTCTTATCATCAAATTTTTACATTGTATTTATTAATATATATATATATATATATATATATATATATCTTTATTTATAATAATAATTAAAATAAAAATTAAATTATTAAAAAAATTAATGGCAAGTATATAAAAAATAAATTTCTAATAATCTTTTATATATAGAGAGAGGGACACTATTATTCTTATTAACAATAGTTCTAGAATAAAAAAATTCTATTTTCTAATTGGTAGAAAGAAATTTTCTTAAATTTTAAAAATTAAATACATAATTAAGTGGTGTCAATTTGTAAAATATTGCAGCAAGATTTTTGAAATGTATAATTCGTTCAGGTCTCACGGACATGATAATTTGATGAATCAATATAATTTGTAATATTCTTTAATCAAACTCTTTAAGAACAACTTAAATAATTTTTCACTCTAATCTCCAAGAAAAATTCAATTTTTTTTTTAATACGACCTCTTTAGATTTTAACCAAAATTGTTTGAGAGTAAGACTCAGTATCCTACCATCGTATGAGACAGGTACTCATAAATACATATTAAAATGCTAAAGCTTCAAAATTCACTTCTTAACTCTATAGTGAGATGTTTGTGGCTAAAAAAGTATTGGATATCTCATATATTTAATAAGAAGAATATTATCTCTTAAAACGTTCCTAGTACCCTATTGTATATTCTTTCTATTTTTTGTTCCTCCGCACTTATCAGTGAACATATTTGTTTACCAAGAATATGATATCATTCTCTTTCTTCTATATTGAACCCTTCACAGTATTTATCAAAAGCCTCTCATTTTGTAACCTATAGTGCCTTATCCAAGAAAGATATATAAGTATGTTAGAAGTACACGACATGCAAATAGATTATACAAACATAGCGTGTTGGCATTGATTGATCTTAAGATGATACATATCGTCTTTTGTTTATAAAAACTCATTACTTATTTGTTTGTTTGTTTATTTAAATAAAAATTGAAGGATACTACGAAAATTCAGGCACTGGTCATTATGGGGCATGTGCCTTCAGTCCAGGGATGTGATCAAATAACTTGGAGTAGTTACATTACAATTTTCACTCATACATCATAACACGTAACTCCCTACTGACATACAATAAGAGTCTACCTCCAACATTCTTATGTATGTTGGCTAAGTATAAATACTTTTTCTGAGTGTTGAATACAATCCTTGTAATCTCTTATCTCTTATTGACTTATTTTGTAATATTTCATCTGCTCTATTTTGTATTATTTTATCACGTGTTCACTTATTTTTAACGACTTTATTGACTTATTTTAATTTGTTTAATATCTTTACTATATTTTTTTATATATCAAGTTATTCAGCTATTGAAAAGTATTTTAATTAGATGAAAATTAAGTTCCTAAATTGAATACATTCATATAAATATTTGCTTTTAACAAGTTTTTTTTTGTTTTCATAACGACGGTTTAATTTATTAATTTAAAATAATATTAAAGACACCGGATAAAAGTTAGTTACAAAATAAAAACAACTTTTAAGCGGGTAACTAATTGCACAAAATTATCTCGACTTTCAGGACATAACTTTTGTTAAAGTATTTATCAGAAATAGAAAATACAAGCAAAAACTAAAAAATAAGGAAAACATACACCAGCTAATGGGTGTGTGAATCGTATCTGCCAACATCTTCCCTACACAACTTTTGACTTTTTAGTCATTAGACATGGACAGTTCTGACAATTGACAAGATATCAATCTTCTGATTAGGGCGACATTGAGGATCGATTCGTCAACATTTCTTTATGTAGGAACCAAGCATAACAAATTAAAATACAATTGATCCTATCAGAATCAAAGTCTTAATTTAACTTTCTTTTTCTTTTCCTTCCATTTGATTTGGTGAAGGGAAAAGTGGCAAATAGGCATAATTTTGAATTCCCATGACTCAATAAGTAACTCTATAATTGGAAAATTGATACAACAATAATGTCTAACAAAAGCTCATTTTACAGTGTCACTACTTAAGTAAATTCAATGTATTGACCTTCTGCACGTAATAAGCCTCACTGTGCATGATAAACTTCAAATGAAAAAAAAAAAAAAAAAAAATTAGCAACAACAAAAATACAAAATCTCTCTCACCTCAACCGCTGCCCTACGCAAATGGGAAAAGGGTGTAGAAAGTTTAGTAGTGTTCTTAGCCTATGAAGCATACAACTTTGAAAGTTCTTCATCAAAAGTCTTTTTTATGGCCTCTCTCTTGAGTTTGAGAGCAGCAGTGACTAGGCCAGACTCAGGGGTCCATGGGTCGGAAAGCAATTTAATTTTTGCAGGAATCTCAAATTTCTCCAGATGAGCCTTCTTTCCCTCCTGCAAATAGTTTCATAAAGAGAAATTATATTCTTAATATTTTCACAGTATTATGTGAGATAGAAAAGAAAGAGAGAAGTGAGAAATAAAATTAGTGATTTGACAGTAAGGGAGAAAAAAATGAGTTTTAAGAAAATGTAGTAAGTATAGCATAACTCGTTCACAGACTAAGATAACAAAAAAGCGGAACAATAGGACATCATTTGAACAATAGAGTATCACATGGCATGTTGATTCAAAGAATACATGTATGCATACTAGAAAAAATGCAGAACCTTTTATTTTAATTGTGAAATTTGGGACTTACGCCAAACATAATTAATAATAGGAAACTAAGTGGGACATCTTTGGTGTAACGTACGCTACAAGATATAAAATCAAGTACAAGTATCAACTTAGAAATGAGGTTCACAACCTAATATAGGTCCCTTTGTCTTTTAGGGGCTTTTGCTAACATGCATGCTTATCTCTCTCTATAACCTTACTAACATGTCACGTGGAGTAAAATTTTTATATAGTAGACATTACTAAATCTACATAAATATATAAAAAAGATGAAACATAATCTATGGAGTAGTTATAGCAATGTCTTTTAGACCACATAAACAAAATCTTCCTAACTTTTCCTTCTTTGTGTTTTCAGTTACTCTCACTTTTAACTCATGACATGCTTATGTCATTAGCAATTTACATGATAACCACTTCCTCTATAAATCATTTCTCAACTCTCTTAATTTTCTATTTAAGGTTTTGCTAACCTATGCCATTAATGTCTGGGAATTAAAAAGACAAGTTTTTATGGAAAATCATATTTTTACATATTCCAATAAAAGAAACTTTCTACTAACAAAACCTGTGACTTCGAGTAGTTAGTATTTGCCTTCTTTTTATGATTCTTGGATAACGTAATCATTTATGTTTAACTATTCCTACACTCCAATCCATGTCAGTACTTGTCATAATTATTGGCTGTTTTCTTGAATATGCAGAGATTAGAAAAAGACATCTCATCTCAGTTGATCCTTCTCTTCGTCATGCTTAAATGCAAAAGCAATGCCCTGGTTTAAATAGTATAAACTTTTAAGTCAAGGATAAAGGTTAGCATAATGAAATGTCAATCTCATGGTCACAATAAACACATAATTACAACCCTTTTAATAAAAGGAAGATCACTCCGATAATAGAAGCTTTCGAAGACATTGAACGAGATGTATCATATTCATCTACAAAAAGTGGCCGTGCTTCGTCCGTTGCCCTCACTAAAATCACTTTTGTATCCATCGAAGTTATGGTTGTTTGAGTAGAAGATAAAAAAAAGGGAGGTAAAATTAAGTGAGATGAAAACTGTCCAATTTTCACTTATTACATGATTGGTAGAGGGTAAAAAATGACTTAAAAAGTTAGTTTCACGCAACAGTGATGGCCAAAAATTGGGCTTGGAGTGTAAATGACCATTCCACATTTTTCGTTGTACAAAATATAGTGTAACGTGATTTGTATCCTAAATTTGCCTCTATGGTTGTTTGAATAAGAGAGAAGCCTTGGATAATTTTGGATGTAACTCTGAAGTTAATCTCAAAAGTTGCTTTAGTTAGCTTTAAACTCCATAATGTATTGTTGGTTTTGACAAGTGTACTTTCTAAAAAGTGAAATTAATTAATTCCTAATCATTACCACTCAGTTGTTAAGAGAACTTTGACAAGTAGCATACCTTTACAAGTGATGTATGCACCTCCTTCACAGTTACTTCTTTTGCACACAGATCTGAAAAATTGATATATGAAATACCTTGTTCTGAAGCCCATTCCTCCAATGTGAACTGAGAACCCACCACAAGTGCCACACAGTAACTGTGGAAAGGATCAGCATGAACCATAATATTGTCCACGAAAGGGCTAACAATAAGAGCTGCCTCAACCTGTTTATAATAAGATGGTCATGCAGAAAAATATTTTAGAATGGTGCATGCCACAAAGTTGTTGAAATATGTCTGCAAGTCTACAAAATAAAGATGGGTAATTTAATTTCTTATAATGGAATAATATTCTATCAATTTATTTCAAGATTAGGATACTCTTAAAATTTCAATTTTCGGTTACACTTTTTACTCCAGAGTAGTGCTAGTAATACACTACTGAACACAGTTTTTAATATTGGCTGAAATTTTTTTAAAATTACAAATTTTAATGAGTCTCACTTCACATTAATATATCCCTATCTTGATTCTGTAGTTTCCAAAAAGTGTTAATTAACAGTGGAATAAGTGTTAGAAAGACTGTGTTTGAGAGTTTATTTAACACTTCAAATGATTCTATAAAGAGAGCCTAGCCTAGAAATAAAAGTATTTGTGGTTCCTTCAATAATACAGCTCTTTAAAATAACAATAAAAAAATTAAAGTGATATCCATTCATACCTTTCCCAATGAGACATATTCTCCATGCTGCAGTTTAACAATGTCCTTTTTACGGTCAATGATTTCAAGACATCCATCTGAATGAAATCTCCCAATGTCACCAGTGTAAAACCACCTCATTCCTCTTTCATCAACCTTCACACAAAAGAACAAAGTAATTCTCTTCCTCCCCGCACATAAAAATATATATAAAAAAAAAAAGAAGAAAAAGAAATCATAGACAGATAGATACATAGAAAATCAGAAAAGTGATACATTATCCCAGATTGTCTTCCCCCCAAAGAAAAATAAGAGAAACGACCATCGAAACTTACCTTGTACGATTCTTTTGTTTTTTCTTCATTTTTGAAATACCCGAGAGTGACATTTGGACCACCAATTACAATTTCTCCTCGGGGCATTGGAGAGTCATTTATTAAATATCCACCTTCAGGCCAGTCGATTAGCTGTGGTAAAATAAATCAAATGTTCATATGAGAAATAGTAAGTAAACAGGCATGGTTTGATATCTATAGTAGATAGAAAATACATGACTCAATCATGAGGCCCCCTTTACATTGCACCATTATACAAGGAAGCTCATAGATTCGACCCCATTTCTATGAAATTTTACGAGCTATGAGTCACTTATGATAATAAGATTTCAGAAAACAAGGAAATATTTCACATCCGATACATCCTCTTTAGAGTTGTGAGATAGCCTCCATAAAGTCGTAAAGTATAGGCAACACTTAAAATTCAAACAGCGCATTCATGGATAGATTTTAAGATATTTACTAATTTGAAATTTACATATAAAATATAAGCTTCACATAGAGTAACATTTTATGTGTAAAACCTAGGACCTCATGCGTACTGCTCAAATCTCCTACCATTGGGTCAACTCTAGTAGTTCAAACAGGATACAATAACACCAGAAATATTTTTGAAAATCTTTCAGAAAAGGTAAATGCTCAAAAGTTACTTGATACTAGAGTAGTATTTAAAAATGGTAGAAAAACAATGACAACCAATTATACACAAAACCTTTTGCAAAAAGAAAATGGTAAAATGATATAGAAAGAACAACCATCCTATTTTGACAAAAATTCTGATAATTTCTACAAATGCTAAGAAAGTTTGCATAACGTATTGTTTTGTTCTCGTTCTTTTTCGGTCACTAGTCAGGGGATGTTTTACCCTCTGTTCTAATCTATCTCCTGAATTTGAAGTTTTTAATCAATTTTAAAATATAATAAAGTAGTACAAGAGAGAGTGTAGCTAACAAATATAGTTTGTACATTATTTACTAATATAATGTTGTACAACTACAACAACAAAAACCTTTTTCGTAATAGGTGAGGAAATATGGATAGAACAACGAAAAGTGATGCCAAAAAGTCTTCAGAAAAACCATGTAGATCTATACACCATTTTAATAGTTTCATTTCCAAATTTTATTGGTCTTCCTATACCTCAAACTATTGGGCTATTCTCCATCTAATTAACATTCTTCGCACTTGATCATCAATCGGTCATTATTCATTCCTCCAATCTTACAATCGGTCTTTATTCATTCCTCCAATCTTATAAATTCTTGTATGTCCTAGACAGTCGCCCGTCTTATCAAATGTATAGGGTGGCAACGGAATATCTTAAGTCAGAAAGGTAGATTAATTAAGCTGATACCGTGTCATGATATAAGTTGCAAAGAGTAAATTTTCAAAGCTAATTGGGAAGTATGATTCCATTGAATAACATTATCAAAATTAGTATTTACTTATGTAAGATCTCTTGAAGTTAAGCCATTAGGAGGGGACAGTGCTGAGGTTTGAGTAGATTGCAAGAGTTCGTAGGATCAGATACCATGCTATGACATTACTCCCCTCCCCATAAGCAAAAATAAAAAAGCTCACCATTCAAGTTGTACGAAGGTAAAATTAATCAAATCTATAATTACCTTAATAAATGAGCATGGAAGAGGTGGTCCAACACGACCAACAGAAGGATCATCAACATCAGAGAATGTCCCACCCGCACAAGTCTCGGTAAGACCATATCCTTGACCGATTGGAGCACTGAATATGAACATAAATTTTAAATATGACAAAAAATATAATAAAGGAAACACAAAAAAGTAAAAGCACTAGAGTAGGAACTAGTAATATTTCCTTTAGTTGAACACTTTAAAGTGAAAGAAGTAATTTATCTTTTAGAAGGTCATTCAACGCATAACAGATCAATGCTTACCCACAGAAAAAAGTTTCTATTTTAATTACGTCAACTATCAAGGCCAATTATAACATCCAGCAGTTACATTTGAACATTTTGTTGCAAGGCTCCCTATGTAGATTATATACTCTTTCATAATATTCTCTGATTTCGAGTGTTTGGTTCAGATTATTTTGGGAGAAAATAATCTTTTTTTTTTTGTTCAGAAACAAACTCATGAACAGCAGAGGAACACGAAAGTCATTGTTTCTCCAAAATAAATTGTGAAAAATCATCATCATTATAAGGTTGATCGAACAATATCCTAATATTTATTAAGTCTAACTCTTAAGTTGGTTCGCTAGGCTTAACGCTCAACCAGTATCATAAAATAAATGGTTGAAACTATTACAAGTTTCGCTATGCCACCTTAAAATATCAACAATAACATCTCTTCGAAGTTAAAGATGAGCTACTATTTGACATATCTAAGCATACTGCAATTTAGTGCAATGGTTATGTTTTGGAGAACAATTCCTCCTGTGATTAGTTTGTAAAGTATAGTGCTATTTTCAATAGACATTTATTTTATATGGAATTCAACCATAGAAAGACTAGCTAGATTTGAGGTAATGTGTCTTTCATTTTTAGCTTGATTTTTGTGTTTGTGTTTTTAACGTTGTTGGTTTCTTTCGGGAAAATATCTTATCCTCTACTACGCTTTTCACTCATCTTATTCCAAAATCAAAACATTTTATTTCAAAGATAATGCATATATATAATGATAAGACTGACCCAAGACAAATGTTGATGAACTGCTGGGTATCACCAGAAAGGGGAGCACCACCGGATAGTATAAAACGGATACGGCCACCCAGAATAGCCCGGACCTTTCTGAACACAAGAAAATCCCAAAGAGCCTTTTCCAGGCCCCAAGCTCCAAGCCAACTACCATTAACTGCTTGTAACCTCCGCGCATAGGCAAAATGAAACAACATCTTCGGAAATCCTCCTGTTGCATTTACCTGCATTGATAAGCTTTTAAGTTTTAAGTCCTCAATCTCGCCAACTAGACCCTATTTAGATAAACTTTCTCTATAAATAGTTTTAAGAGACAAAACTAAGAATAAAATGCATTGAACTTCGCAAGCTAAAATTAACTTATGCAGCTTAGTTATGAAGAAGTTAAATAAAACAAAAAAATTTATATAAGTCAAATGTATCAATTGATTCTGGGTTATGCAAGAAGCTCAATTCATTTTACCTTGTTTTATGCTTTAAGTGCTATAGAGAAGTTCATCCAAAAAGTGTAACTAGCTTTCTAACTCACATGTACTCTTGATATGCGCAATGTAGGAGTGCAATCACATAAGTCACAAATCAAAGTACCTTCTTGAACACTCCATCACGGACACGATCAAGAATTGCCGGTACAGCTGCCATTAATGTTGGCCTCAGTGCAGTAGCATCCCCCTTTGTCCCTTTTTTAATCTTGTTTGATGTGTCAGTAAGGGTCAGAGGAGATCCATATCCTATAGGAACCCCAACAGCTGCCATCAAATTCTAACATGTACGCAAGTTTGTCAAAACATGAAAAAAAGAACAGAAGAAATTAAAATGGAAATAAAATGAATGCCCTTAAAAAGGAAATATTCATGGAATGTATCAAGAAAAGTATATTCACATACCTCAGCTGCTAATTCTAAGATATGAGCCATCGGTAAGTATGCAAGATATATATCCTTTGTCCCAATATCAGGAACAATGGTCATCACAGCCGAGAGTGTAGCTAAGACATTGCCATGTGTCATCATCACACCCTGTGCAAAAGAAAATTAAAGAAATGGCAAAACAATATCAAGGTTAAACTAATTATTTGGTCCTAGTTGTCTCCGTTTTAAGTTTTAGTCCCTGTATGAGAACTGTAAATTTTAGTCCCTATCCAGTTTTTTTGTGACGGAAGATAATTTTTGTGGAAGTTTTACTGTCAGAAATTGTTTTCTTGCGATAAACAAGGACCAAAGCTACATTTTTATACATCCATATAGGAACTAAAACTCAAGTTTTGTTGAGCTGAGAGTAAAACTTAAAATGAGCGCAACTATAGGACCACATGAATAATTTAACCCAACATAATAAACAAGAGAATGAAAAGGGAACAAAAAAAACATATTTCAGACAATCTAAAAGACTATGTAGAACAGTGAATCCAGTAAAAGGATTTAAGAAATTGAAATTGGAAGTGCTACAGATCTCAAAGATGCTTCTGACCTTGGGTAATCCTGTACTTCCACTTGTATACATTATAACTGCAACATCTGCTGAAAGGGGTAAATCAGCTTCAACAGGATTTTCTCTGCCAAGTCTCACAACCTCAGCAAATGAAGTGATTCTCCAGTTATATGCAATAGAAGAGGCATCAGATGGGATATCATCATCCATGCATATCACACGTTTCACTGAGTCAAGTTGTCCACTTATATTTACTAGTGTTTTCAATTCTTTTCGCCCACATATCACTGTTGTAACCTCTGTCTGGCAAAGGTTTTGAAAGTAAGTTCGTAATAAAACAAAGAGCACACGAACTTAAACAACGGCAAACACAAACAATTCAGCAAACCATTCGGACCATAATTCCAGAAAGTAAATCACAATTGCGAGAACAAGCTATGGCTATATAAACAACTTTATGAGACAGATTCCAATTTTGGTCGTTAAATAAACTGTAAATGCTGGAACTTATTTTTTGAGGAGCTGTGTGATGTTTAAGTTTGCACACAAGAAAAATGAGAACAATATCTCAGTTGATTTCTCCAGAAAACTTACAAATCAACTATACCTTGTGTTAGTTGTTTATATAATGCCACTTTATGATGTAGGCAACATGTGTTTGGTGTACTGGATTGAAGAGGATTGAGAAATTGCAAGGAGTCCTTTATACACTGACATTTGTAGTGAAATAGAATTGTCTTCATAAAAGTCTAGTGTTCGGCCAGATAGCCATTGCTACTGTGCATTTCCTACTACAGTTATTAATGGGAAAACATCGGAAGTGGCCATATTGCTTTCGAAATTTAAACACACTGCTTTCCTTTATATTCTCACATGTCATATACGTGACTATTGTCAAAAAATTGCTCCATCATATATATACAATTAAATGTGGCAAACTCATATTTATCCAAGGTAGTGGATTATCATGAGGAGATACAGCAGTTAGCTGGACATTCCAGACAGAGATGTGTGAAAAACAAAAGAGAGAGAGAGAGAGGAGTAACAAAAACCTCATTCAATGAGTAAGATAAAGCTTCCTCTCCCAATGATGCATATATAGTCACAACTGTCACATTTCGCCTGAAACAACCCTGAAGATGGAAGGAAAGAAAAACCATGTCAAATTACTTCTCCCTTATATAATGAATAGTTATTAGTGCACAATCTTATCCTTACTATGCAAAGAAATTGTTTTCATAATTAAATTCATGACCAACTGATATCAAAGTGTAACTTTACCACTGGACCAAGTATAACCTTCTTTAAATGTCACGAAGGAGTAGTTTCTTTCTACCTTACTTAGAGACAGCTTTTCTATTTCCTAAGTGAGTTTTTCCATTCAATTTCATACTTGATAAATAAAAAGAATGGTAACGACCCTACTGTGTAAAAAAACAATTATAGCATTAGAATTGAAGTGTGACCCTTTATGTGTGGTGACAGTTGGCATCTTTAGTAACTACCACAACCAATTCGACCCTACTTGTCTCCAACTTTCACATTAGAATTCAACTATCACATTCAGGGTTGCAGAAATGTAAAAATTAAATAATTGCCACCAATATTTTATTGGATAGAAATTAAAAATAATTTACAAAGTCATCAGAAAAAATAAAATAAATAAATTGGTCTTTAAAATCAGGCAAAGCAAGATTTGAGAGTGGTCTAGGCAGCTTCTTCAACGTATTATGATTAAGACAAATTAAACATAAAGAGTAACCCATCTAATTTCGTAAATTTAAATAAATTTTATCTTTTAAAAAATATACTTCTAATATTAGCACGACATGAAGTATTAGAATCGAAATGAAAGTGCGTACAAGTCAACAAATTCGTACAGATATTAAATGTCAAGCGTAAACCAATATTTTTATAATTACATAATTTTTTTATACAAACATCTCATCTTAATTAATTAATCAAGAGAGTTAAACTTTTCCAGAAAACTTACTGCCTTAATTACATTTTATTTTTCGTACTTTTCAATTTTTAATCATTAAATTTATCATCCTTCTACTATTTTAATAACACAATTTTAATTTTTCATTAAATTTAATATTTAACAAAAATCTTGATGTAACATAACTATATTGTCACTCTCACATTTATGTTGACTAACACCTTTATATCATCACATTAATACTTTTATCAAATATTAGATGTTAAATCAATTCATATAATAAAATTGAACAACTAAATTCGTGGAAGAAGCAAATTCAAAAAAATTAAGTAAATTATAATTTCAATAAAATTTCTTCGAGCAATAATTCATAGGAGTTTAGCTAGGCAGTAGCAGAACCTGAAGCGCCATAAACCACTCCTGGCGCGTATCAGCGAAGATGGCGGCGCGTTCCTCCCTGGCATGTCCGAGGAAGGCCAACCCCGAGGCGAAGCCCGAAACGACATCGAAGACGGTGTCGTAGGAGAGCCAGCTGTACTCTCCCAAGTGAAGCTTCTCGAATGACCTGCCGTCGTTTCCGCTCTCCAATTCCCTCGCCAGTATGACGCGCGTACCGAGGAAGAGCCCCTCGGCGTGCGTTTTGCACGCCTCTTCAAAGAGCTCAGCGAGCGTGGTGACTCCTTCCCATGCGCTCTGGACTGGGGACTCGAACCGGCGGTTGCGGATTGTCAGACCGGGTTCACCCCCGGTTTCAACCGGAACGCCGCGGCGCTTGGGAGAGTTCTTGTTACGGACGATGAGCGTGACGAGGAGAGGGAGGATGACTCCGAAAATGTATGGACTCATGGTGGCGTGGGAAGTGTGAGTAAGTGAGAGAGAGAAAGAGAGAGGTTAAATTAAATAAATAGAATAGAAAAATGTGTTGTGTTGGGGAGAACGATGCGTCGTCGTTGGAGTTTCAGTAGCGAACGAGTTCCCCAACTCGGTTGGTTTTGGTGCTCTTGCTTGGCTCAAGTGCTTTTAGATTTGTTTTGTCGTCAAACTTTTATCGAAACCTTTATTTTTATTTTTATTCTTAACTTTTTGTTGGTTGGGTTTGGGTAGATTAGATTGCCTACGTGGATTTAAATGTCTGCTACTGCAAAAACCCGAGAATAATGGAAAGAGAAATTATTACTTCATTAATTTTATTTTATTTTTCACTTTTTGATAATCTTTGGGCTTGAAATCTTACTTTTTGGGTCTACCTCCTGAGAATTGTCTTCAACAACTTCTTTAGTTGAGTAGCTCTGTTTCTTTAAATTTCCTTCTCAGTTCAAAGTTTACACAAAGTATATAAAATTGGATAGGATGTGTCTCCCTAAATTTGTGATAAATAGGAAATAAGTATAATTTGTTCAACATATAATACATAAAACCTATTGTTTTAAATAATTTATTTTGCATAAAAATAACATTTATTTATTTTAATTAGAAGAAACAGTCGTTCATTGATTAGTTCGAAGAGAGAAGTAAGGGAAGAAAAGTGTATTGTGGTGTGAAAGAATGGTTGTTCAGTTTTTCAAATTCGAAGTCACATTACCAAAAATAGAATCTAGTTGATTGAAGATACAATAACTTGTGTCAATAGTAAAGAATTAATTAATTTAATTAATATTATTAAATATGTTTTTATTTTTTAAAAATTATATTTCACACTAATCATACACTTATATTTCACTAACTGTGTTATATAATTAAGAAAAATTACTTTAATTAAAAGTACTCTTACAAAAAAAATTAACACAAAAAGATTTTGATTTAATTCTTATACAAAAATTCAAACATTATCTTTAATTTGAATCTTATAAAATAACTGAAACATGTTTGTGAAGATAAATTAGTTTAAAAGGAAGCAACATACCTTGAACAGAAATAAAATTAAGACTGCCACACAATTGGCATGAGTTGGACCATCCAATGCTTAAATTTTTAAAATAAAATAAAATAATATTATATATTAATTTTATTTATAAAATAATTTTAATTAATTTTATTTTCAGATTTTATTCTCCACCCATTTAAAAAATTATCCATATATGTATCCTGAACTCAGAGACAATAACACTCACCCGGTTCCTTCAACCCATTAACATTTCGTCAAATAAATAAAGAAATCAATAAAGAGTTCATAACATCAGCCACCAAGATTTGCAAGATATGAATTAGATAAAAGAATCAATTTAATTTTTTAAATCAATATGATATTTATAAAAATATAATTTAATCCACATTTATAAAAATTAAATGATATTTTAAAGATAAAAGGCAAAAAACACTATAAATTGTAAAAGTATAAATATTAGACAAATGTCAATAGGATATTTTGCTTCTCAAATGTATAGTTCCTCAAAAACATGATGTAAACAGAGAGAGATATCTTTGTTAGTTAATGTTTTTAATCTATCAAAAAAAGTAGAACAAAAATGATTGTCTTTACAGTCTCAGAGTGCCCAAGAAGGTTTAGTTTGGTGCTGTTCTTCCAGTGGTTTGATCTTGTGGTTGTCCTGGAGGTACAGCCCCAGATAACATTTCCATCATAGTTTGAAAGGCCCCTGTTAGATCCTCTCCCCCAATTCTAATTTCAGTTTGAGTAGTGGGTTCTGTCTCTTCTGTTTCCCATTCCTGAGGATGTGACCCCTGATGTCCATTTGTAGCATTTGAGGCCATGTTCATTAACATGCTTGCAATATTGCTGGGGTTAATAGGCATAGAAGAAAATGGAGGTGACACCCCCTGTCTTCTTGACCCTTGTGCAGATTGGTTCGGAATTTCTTGAGATGATCTTGAATTCTGTAGAGAAAGAAGATTAAAATTTTAGTAACGTAGCAAGAGAATATAAAGAATTGAAGTCAATGCTTAATGAAGGAGAATAACGAAAATGTTTAGTAACATCTTAGTCTGAGGTAACAACTGCAATAAATTCATAATGTAAATTAATACAGAAAGAAAAATGAACAAAATTAAATGAAAGTAGATTCTGAATTAACTTTTACGGCCCAGAGAGTTCAAAAGAAAGATACATTATAGAAGACAAGTTGAGGGAGACCACACTAATTACGATATAATTACGATATGATGATATTGTCTATTTCATGCCATTTTCTTTTACTCACAAAATATGAAGATAAAAATATTTATTAGTGTTTGTTAGAAGGTCATCAAAATGGTTTCCAGTCTTTTATCTTCTATTTTTCATTCTTTAGGTAACTTTTATTCTCCAAATGAAGATGTGAAAAAGAGGTATTTACATAGGAGGAATATGAAAATTTATTCATTATTATACATGCTCTTTTTATTTTTATTTAAATGATTTTAAATTTAAAAAATTAGTCATAGGAAGTAAAATGTAACCAATGATCATTTTAAATGTGTACCCAGAAATAATATTTAAAGCTTATAATATTTCAAGGAATATGATTCCTGAAAATGTAATATAATTTCATGAAACAAACACCCTAAAATACTATGTCTAGAAGGAAGAAAATAAATATCGAGGAAAGACACGTAGTTTTGAACCACAAATATCAAATATGATAAAGTTTAAATAATAATAATAATAATACCTGGAGGAAAGACATGTAGTTTTGAACCACAAATATCAAATATGATAAAGTTTAAATAATAATAATAATAGTACCTGGTTGTGATATGCACGGTGTTGCTCTTCCAACAATTTTTGCTCAGCTACCTGTGTTTAAATGCAGCATTACAGTCACATAGAAAACGACAAGAGAAGCAGAGGGAAAGGTTATAACAGAACAAACCCTTATATTTTCTTTGACAGACTCATTATTTGGATCCAACTGCAAGGCTGCAGAGATACAAAACATGTTAAAGTTTTAAAATTGAGTTTAAGATAAAGGATTTAAAATTTCCAAATTCCAAATAGCTCTGATTCAATACTTACAATGACATTAATTACATTTAAAGTCTGATAAATACAGAATGCATTTCACTATAATCAGTTTGTTAGACTATAATGTTCATAACATGCTCCTGCAGGTGTAAAAAACTCTATTGACAAAAAAGAAACTAATCATTTATGAGCTTTTGAGAAAAACTTAATTTGATTAATATTGCAAAGTTAAGGTGGGGGATCTCCACCATTCACCTTGATATGTAACAGTAGATAACAACAATGAAGTCAATATTCTCCAGATGATCTCCAGTAAAACAATAAAATAAAACAGATTATAAGAATAAACTTTTGGGGTGAATATAACTCTTTATCAACCTTTTCTAAACCCTTTATCAATAGCATCTCTGTAATTTCCTTGTGCATAATAAATTAAACCCAGACGACTAAATGCCTTGCTGTAGTTTGGATCAATCCAGATAGATTTATGACAATCTTGGATTGCTTCTGCATATTTGTTAATCTGAGTGTAAGCAGCTGCCCTGATATATATGTCAAAAAATGAAGGCACAAAATGAAGATTTATCAGTAAATAAGCTGGTGCCTATGCTATTCTGAACCAGAAAAACTGACAAACAACCTTTACTTTTTTTTTAAGTTCTTATTTCTAACTTAAATCTTGAAGTAGCTTCTCAGCAGAAAAAAAGCTAGGTCAAGCATACCCATAACAATAATAAATATATTAACAGTCTAAGCCAGAGGAATACCTGTTGCAGAAGTAAACAGCACTCTTTTCATTGAGTGCAATGGCACAATTATACAACTCAATTGCATCATTGTATTTCTTAGATTGCATTGCCTTGTTTCCTGAGTGAAAAGAAACTTTTAAGTACCAAATAATCTTACAAAAATCTATCAATATTCTTTCACAAGCGTTCATGGATTCAAATTGAAAAATAATCTAATAACACCAATTGCAGTGTGCATGTGTGTATATATGTTTATATATATGAAAAAACAAGTGTAGCTAGGAGAGGACAGAGATGGGGTGGAAAGGTGCATCCCCAAACCCATTCAAAGTGGGTTTTTCCTGCTAAATCAGTTTGGATCAAAATGGTAGTCACTAGTTCAGGTTTCTTTCCATGCCTAGAGGTTCTACACATCCCCTATGTCACAGTTTGAGTGTGTTCAAGAGATCCAAGGAAAAAGTCAAGCTTCATAAAGTAAAAGTCACTTATCATACCTAACGATTTTAGCGATTCAGCCAAATCCTTCAAATTAAACTGCTGACAACCAGATCTTTCCATCTCCTACATAGAAGCAGATTTCATCAGAATTAAACAGACAGTTTTACTAAATTTGTTTTTTAATAGAACCCATTAGTCCAATCGCATTGATCAATCATCATAGACAACCCCATCAAGTGATATAAGACTTGAATACTGTTGTTGTGGAATTAAACAGACAAAAATCAAGAAATTAAAACAAATTACATAATATAACAAGAATAGTAGCAGAAATACTGATGCACATTTATCAAGTAACTCGGGATTGCAACTGCATATTCATCATCCTCGAGCTCTTCCTACCCATCTCAAACAACTCATTTATGGATGAACCTGGTTCTTCTGCCAACTCACCCCCTTCTTCCATTCTTGCATCTCAAGATCTTCCCATTCCTATGATGTAAACTTTCATATCACTCAATATCTTCCTGATTCTTTTATGCAATATGAGCAATTCTCTCCTTCCACCAAATCCCTTGTTGATTCTTTGAATCTGTCTCAATTAGCAAAACAAACCTAAGACCCTGACTCATGATGGAATGGAATGAAAGAGGGAATGCTAGCTATAGAGCATAACCAAACATGGGATCTTACTTTGCTTATTGTTAAATGTGAAATTTGTATACAACAGATGTGTGCAATGATTGTTACTGAAAAGGATAGGCTAGTTGCTAAAGGTTATGCTTAGACTTGAAATGTTGAGTTGCACCAAAATCTCTAACTAGATTGGCATATATATTCTTGAATCTCCCCTTTAAGATCAGCAAGTTGGAACTGTTCAGATATGTTGAGATAGCAAGTTGACGTATTCTATTTCTGCATTCACCCTAATTTAAGTGTTTGGTTTTCTCCCCTTAACTACTAACTTATAAGGATAAGTTTCTTAAGTGTTCAATTCACCCTAATTTAAGTGTTTGGTTTTCTCCCCTTAACTACTAACTTATAAGGATAAGTTTCTTTAGTGTTCAATTCACCCTAATTTAAGTGTTTGGTTTTCTCCCTTTAACTACTAACTTATAAGGATGAGTTTCTTAAGTGTTCAAGTGCTTATAGGATTCTTCCGACTGGTAGAGTGGGAGCTGCTGAGATGTTGATGATGTTGACTCTCATCAGTGGTGCTATGGTAGGGACTTGGGTATGATGGGGTGTCTAACATTAAGTAATATGTTTATGCTTGGTAGATCATTCTAGTGCTTGGTTCTTCCCTCTTAAAATATAGCATTTAAGGGTGGATGCCTCAGGTACCTAATGTTTATCAGACAGCTCAATCATATTTAGTTTCCTTAAATACCTTGTTCATAATCCCTAAACTTACGGGAGTGATTTAGATTTTATGTATAAATAATTGTACAACAATATACAAGAGAAATTAATTACTTTCATCAAAATAAGATAAGAACAAGACCTTGTGACACTTCGATGTTCTAAATGTCCGTTACACATTATGGAGGTTACTACTTAAACAAGATAGTTACATGACATTGGTCGGTAAACTTAATTATCATACTATGACACATCTAAACATTTCTTCCCTAGACATTTATGCTCGGTATTATATTGCACTACATTGCACTGCTAGCCTAATTTATTGAATATGAACACAGACTAGCAGCACCTATACTGAATCAAGTTTCCCAAACTTCTTTCTATTTAACAGTAATAATCTAACCAAATCAGTAAAATTATCTTGTCAGGGATTCTCTAAACACACACTTGCAACTGTTTCTCAAAATTAATTACATATTTTTCAAAATCTCTCCCAACAACCAGTCAAAAGTATGTGATTATTTCTCTAGAATAAGCTGAACAAACATGCACTAATTCTTGAAATCAATGAGGATTTGTTTTCTCTATGTTGTTTCTTTTGTGCTGAACATGCTCTCGTATAGGTCATTGTCTTCCTTGTCCCTCTACCAACTCTAACAAGTTCCACCAACATTTCTCATCCTACAATAAATTTCATAAAGTGGCAGAGAATCACCATTAGACTCTCAATTTGAAGAGGGAAATTCTAATAACACCAAAACTACACCTAATTTCTGAAGTTCCAACCTGCTTCCTCAAGTTGCGCTAGACATGACAAATTAAGAATAGAACACAAAGAATTCCAGCTTGTTACATTTTTTTGAGTTATACAAGTAAACAGAATGGTCCTAGAACCTAAGGTTCATGTATAGAACTCTCTATTAAAATTATAAATCAAACACGCGATGGGTTCTTGACCAAACAAGTACAGGTTTAAATCTAGAGATTATTGGTTGATACTCATGCATTATGTTGGGTTCTGATTTTAAATGAGTAGCATCGTATTAATTTATTTTTGCATTTTTCAGTAAATTTGAATGAATTTGTGTATATCAAGATAGAAATAAGCCAAATTTAATAAAATAACAACTGTAGTAAATGCAACATATGTTTATGCATGACATAATGTCATACCTTACAAGCCTCGTCAAATAAAGAAGATGCTTTCTCCAGTTGCACCGGGTCATCACTCCCATCAGTATTTCTCCTAAAATAGTTATTTTTCTCCAGAGCAGCAAAGAATTGGCCACACAGGTCATCTTTAGACACTGCACTCAAATATTAAGCATATCAATGCAACTTTACTTGAAACATTTTAAAAATAGGTTCACTCCAAACACAATTCAGAAATCATTCTCTTGGGGTTGTTATTATCACTCTCTTTTAGTAATTATTCTCCTTTTTTTAGAGGATATCTTATCTTTGGTAAATGTGCACCTTAATGATACATGGTAAAAAATAAAAAAATAGCATTCATCTCTGATGTTAATAGAAAAGAAAGATATATGGTGTATGATTTTCAGATTTTAGAAATATAACATTTTTCCATTCCATTTAATATATCCTTTTGTCCATATATATCTTACCCTATGATCAAGGTACACAAAACAATAGCTAACTAACTAGACTCCTCTAGAGCCTAGATTAACAAAACCTTTTTTGCATCATAATTAACAAAAACAACATCTTTATGCTGTTTAATATATGATATATGGATTATTGGCCCACAAGATATTATATTAATTTTTTGAAGTGAAGGATCCAAAACAATAGTTTTGTGCTGGGACCCACAACATTGGCTGAGTACAGCCTTTTCTTAGTAGGATAATACTATTGTTGTTGTAGTTGTAGTAGTTGATAAGAAAATTTTAATCCCTGCCCTTCTACCCATTCACAATCAGAAAAATCGAATAGATATGATAAACACATTAATATATTTTCATCCAAAAATATATTACAAAACTATATCGTTTACTCCTGAGAGAATCTTATAGATACATTAGAATCGTACAGGATATAATAATTGATAATATTAAGATCAGCTGATGATATTTCTGTTATTAGCCTAAATTAGGGTAACTCAATATTCTATAACACACTAAATTCATCATCTGCCTTCTTGGTTTTTCTTTTTTCAACAACTTTCATAAATATGACTATCCAAATACTTTGTTAGTAATGTCATTTCCCACGAAGATCCAAGGAATAATAGAAGTATTTGACCGAGCTTAAATAACAAGTCTAAAAGTGAACAATAAATCAAATTTCAAATAAATAAAGGGAACATATTATCCTACCAAAAGCACGAGGTTCCTGTGTTGAATCTTTATCCTGTTACATGTAATGAAATAAATCAGAACTGAATCAAAAATTCATCAAGACACAATTTTTATGTGATTGTGAGATGTGCTACTAGAACAGTAAAAGTAGAGAGATACTTCATGTAATAATTCAGCATGAATGTGAGATCAAACTGTTTATCAACTATGATTAGTAAAACCAATATTACTCCTAAAGCATGCAAAAAAAAGTTATACTTAATCTTCTAATTTGTTCCTCAACAGCTTAACCACAAATCAACTATATATATTACAGTCATGAATCATCCACACCAAAAGTTTAAGCTATTAGGTAAGTCACATGAATGGTTTTAAATCACACTCCTACAAATGTGATGGGTGTGATTCTTGGTAATCTCCAAAAATTGAACTAATCTTTGGATTAAGTGTGATTCTCAACTTGTTATTGAAGCTTAGTCCAATACTTCAATTATTTATTGGGATCTGCATAATAGATGGTTGAATTATTTATTAAATAATAGTACCATATGAATTAATTTTTCACATATTTTTAGAGAGAGTATTCAATGTGTTGATAAACTTGTTGAGTTTGGCACTAGATCTCAGAGTTATACTTGGTGGGATAGTGTTTCTTGCATCATTTATCCTGAGTTTTACAAAGATAGATTGGATTTACCCTTTTATAGGTTAGGGATTAGTGGGTCAGGTTTGGTACTCCCATTATTTTGTATTTTCTTCTTTTTGTGATATTTTGAGTTTGCTCTGCATATTTGTTTGAGGTGTCAACATGGTTTGGGATGACAAACAACATACTGATGCCTTAACACTTTCAGTTTTATTATTACTTCCAGCTATCTGTGCCAATTCTGTCCAAGAGAAAAAAGCTGTTATTTGCTGCTACCTGATAAGTAGTCATTCACTCCAGTAATAAATAATGAAAATAAAGATAGTGCAACTGCATGCCCATTTTGTAACTACCACAAATTTCAAGGCATTGAGCCTACAGGCATATGAAAGAACTTTGATGCATCAAGTTTATGCATTCTGATGCCAACTGCAGAAGACTTCCAAGAGCAGATATAGTTGGTGTATATTATAATGTAAGGTTGCTAGGTTATTGGTAGAACTTTTATTTCAAGCAATAGATTTCTGGTTTTGTTCAGTAAAACACGAGCTATTTATGATAGATTTTCTGTAAGGATTTATTCATATTTGGCACATGGTAAATCTTGAACTTGTTAGCTAGAGTGAATCTTGAAATTATATTTCCATTATTCAAATTTTGTTCTCTGTTCCTCCTTCTCAACATAAATCTCGATCATTTCAACAGTTGGGTACATGGTAAAACAAGATGTTAAACTATATGTGTATTTGAATGGTTGGGTAAATGGCATGTCAGATACTCACAATGCACTGATTAAATAAGAACAATTGAAGAAACGTGTGAAACATGAAAAAAGACAAGCAGATTCCAATCAACTATACAGATGAGGGAAAACATGAACTCAATCCATCAAAGAATAAGGCACCACCAAAAAAAATTAAAATATAACAACCAAAACAGTTAACATTTGACACAAATTAACTGGTCTAATCAATGGCATAAGAGGTAAGTGTGAAGTGGATTAACCGTAGATTTTGACGCCTCAGAATAACTCATCCCACGAGCAGGATTCTCACCAGGGAATGAACTGGAAGCATTTGCACAATCCCGTCGAGTACCAACATCTGACTTACTAGTTTCACATTGCTTGTTAGCTTCAAGAGACTTGAATATGTCAATCAAAGAATCAGATTTCACATCACCAGCCACAGGATATGAATTAAGCTTAAAAGCCTCTGTCAAACACTCTCTAGCAACCTCAATCTCCTCAGCATCAACCCCACGAACCGATTCGACTATTCCACAAGAACCAAGTTAGAGAGCATACAATGACCGTAAAAATGAGAAAAGAAACTAAAAGTTAAAAACCAAGAAACAAATTTGACAACATAAATGAACATCATTTAACAAATTTTCTCTACCCTATTAAACTTAATACGATTAAAACGACAATTGGCAACTCGAACCTAATTAATCACGACAAAATAAATCGACCCAGTTCATAAAATTGCTCGATAAGAATAAATACGCGATAAAGATAAAATATTGCAGTGGCAACAAAATTGGAACTGATTCCTGGCGAGGAATGAATGAGAAGTATAGTACCAGAATTCAGGAAGCGGATAAAGGCACGAACTATGCGACGAGAGAGAGGAGAATCGGTGGGGATGTGATTATGAGCCATAGATATGGCAGAAAGAATGGATTGAAAAAGAAACTAATTGAAGATGAAGAAGAGGGTCATGTTTTATAGAGTAAAGGAGAGATACTTGTCTTCTGGAAAGTTGGTGGAACAAGCAGCGAATCTAGCCTTGACGGGTTGAAGGCGCACGAAACAGATGTTTTGCTTTTGCACTTTGACGGATTTATTCCATTAGACAGATTAACACTCACCCTCTTTACTTCAAAGTGAAACAACATTAACTTTATTAATTTTTACAGTTTTTTATTTTTATTTTTATTTTTATTTTTAAAGAATAAACTTGAATTTCCTATTTTATTATTTAATTCAGTAATACAAAGCATAAGTGTTTACGGATCAGTCTATCTAGGTTAGGAGAGAAAATGAAATTTATATTGATTAATTTTTATTTATTTGAAATTTCTAGTCTTTTTCTGCACAAAGTCAAATCCACTTAATAAACAAACGAGTTAGTTAAATTTCACCTGTTCGTTTGGTTCAGACTGATTTTCTAGTATGTAAACGTCTATTAAGATTTTGAGAAAAAAAAATCATATAATAAATACTTAAAATGTGCTATATTTACCAGATATTAAAAATTAAATTTTAAAATTTTAAATAGTTATCTTAGCTAAAATAATAGATTGAGTGTTAAAATTTAAATATTAATATAATCTACTAAAAAGTAACAACTATAACGATTTATTCAATGTAAACATTTTGTTTAATTAATTACAGACAAATTCAATTAGAATTAGAATGTTATCCAATTGAGAAATAAAAAAGTTTTTAATTTACGTGTAATGTTTAGGGTTTAGGATACTGTTGTCAATTATAGATTAATTACTTAATTTAATGTTACTCCTTATAAATTTTTGTACTTTATTGTTAATTTATTTTACATTTGGTTCTTTTTTACTAATACTTTTATTTTTTACTCAACTAGACATTTCATTTCAAGTCACATTTATTTTCGTATATGATAATAATTTTTTTTAAATAAATTTCTCCCGAACATTATTGTAGGTGCTGTTAATTTATCTTATTTCTGAATTTAAAGTTAAAAAAGTTTTAAATGTTACTTTTATGTTAAGAAGAAAGAAAACGCCATTAAGTTAACTGGTATCCTCCGATTTCTGGATGGATTAAATGCACCATGAATTAAACCTACTTAAAGCACGAGAAATTATCAACTTGTGACATTTTTTAGGAACTCAAAAAGTTGACGCACTTCATGTTGGCACTACCTATGAAGTTGAGATTATGAGTGATTTTTTATTTGGAGGAAGCGCTAATCAGAAGGGTCGGAATTCGATTTGGATTAAAACTTATTCTTTACCCACCGTAAGTGACAAGATGTTAGCTTCTAATAGATTGAAGAACAAATGTGAATGCCGAATTTGATCAAAAGGATGAATTTCTGATTTTTCTTTATCTATAGATAAGGCAATAAATATGCTAGGAATTTGATTAATTAGGGTGTTAGAGGTGTTGATTTTATTTGGTAAGATAAAGTTCCTCCTTATATTTCTTATGGTTATTGTAGAAATAGACGAAGACTTTCTCATTTACGTTTTCTTAACAGGATTTAATAAGATCCCTTCACTTTTTAATATTTTTAAAGAAAAAAAATACTTTAACAACCTAAATTCATTCGAATCTGATAAATAACTCTATAATAATATTATAATAATAATTTTACTTTATTTTTATTAAATTAATTTATAGATTATTATATTAATAAAAATAAGTTTATAATAATAATTTTACTTTATTTTTATTAAATCAATTTATAGATTTAAAAATAAATCAATTTATAGATTATTATATTAATAAAAGTAAGTTATTTAAAATGTTGTATGATTTGTAATTGTCAAAATATCACCCTGATTTTGAAATGGGTGCTATTGCATATATTATTATAGATTGATACAAATTATAACATGTTCTTTTTATCACAAAAAAATATACAAGAAAAGGCAAATGTTCGACTATAAAGTATTAACACGTGGATGCAGGATTAAAAGATGCATAAACACATGCTGCAGTTTAGCTCATGGCTTAGAATACGCGGTCTTCAAAGCTCTGTCCGTGGGAACACGGCACAATATTTACAGTTTCCGTCTTGCTCTTCTAACCTGAAAATAAGCAACTAAAATTCAAAAAGCGAAATAAGCATTTGTTGAATAGGGCAGCAAAATATATCTGGACAAGACTTTACAGCATTTGCATGTGTACTGACAACTTCTGAAGCTGATGTCTCCATGCGTTTTCCCCTTGCATTTACATTTGCTGCACCAAAATTCACATTATTGAAAAAAACTTCTCCAAGGCATAAAAAATCCCAAATATTCATACAAGTGAATCTTGTGAACCATGATGGTTCAACAAGTAGCAGAAAACAAAATATTGTTGAGTTATCTTTGTGGCAGTGATTGTTGCCTCTACACGCACGGACCATGGAACACAAAATATCAGCTACAGGATCCATTAGCTGGTTGTTGCACTACTTACTATTTTCTTTATTCGGTGGTGTTTCCTCTTCGGTGGCAATGCGTCCTGTAACTGCAGCCTTTATACTACCAGGAGAAGGATATTCACTAGGTTCACTGCAACATGAAACAAGAAACCTTTTATTTATTTTTATTTTTTTTCTTTGAAGACAAAAAAACGGCATGTTAAACATAAGTCATACGGAAAACAAGATGAATAGCTGATACCATGTAAAATTTACAGGCTGCTCAAGTCTCAAGGCAATGAAAAAAATAAAATGGTGACAATCAGAAATGAGATACCAGCATTGGCATGAAACTGCAAAAACATGGATATTAATGGACTACTTTATGATGATTTTTGACAGGTAAACTTCAATAATTTAGGCTTAAAAGTTCCCTCACTGCCACCATTGTATCAAAATGGAAGAAGCGGGGGAAAATAATCAACAGAAATTAAGAGTGGTTTTAATCAAGTGGCATATTATAAAATACTACTAAGTCAAGTTAATATCAATTGAACTATATGCAATCCTTTTTCTCTCTTTTTCCTTTACACTTAAAACCCCATACTTCCAACATTATTTCAATTTTAGCCATTACAGGACTCCCCTCGGCTCCTCCCACCCCCAATCATTTTTATTTCAATCCAACCTAAACTATTTTATTGGAGTTGGCTAATGGTAAGATAAACGTCAACCCCACTCTACCTACCCATTAACAATGCTAAACACAAGAAATAAATCCATGTAATTTTAAACATATCTGAATTGATTTTATTCAAATTTGTTGCGCTGAAAAGGATCTAATGATATTATAGATATTCTTCTACGGACTCGACACTGTTCAAAGAAAATAGAACTCGATTACTTCAATAAAAAAAAAGGGTAAAAAACTAGAAAGCAAAAAGTTATCATAAAACTCACCGGAGGCTGAAATTATTTTTATTTGAAACATCTTCCAATATATCCTGTTTCTGCATCAAAAAGTCAAATGACATTCATAAGAATTGTTTCCACAGGAAACACACTTGGCAACATAGTAAAAGGACAAAAGATGAGTAAGGACAAAATGAAGCTAAAAGCAAGGGATTTATTAAAACTAGTTTTTAGATGGCAGTTGGGAGTTAGCCACAAGATAAGGGTTGATTGCACAACAATCATTAACCAAAAAGCATACCGCTATCTTCTCAACAAGTAGTTAAAGGAAAAGAAAAGTAGAAAAATCAAGACTCCTCAAGCCTTATAGTAGAAGATTTTAGAGAAAAGGTGGAAACGATCAAATTCATGAGCTTATTTTCAAAGAAACTCTGACAGCATGTCAATCAGCCAAATCATCCTAAATGTGAACAGAGAATGCAATAGACTAAGAACGGTTCATATCTAGCAATAACAATCCTTAAGGCTTGAGTAAGCAAGAACAGAGAGAAAGCTGACATTTTACAGTTTTATCCACATCATATTTATTTTCATGAGTTTAGCTTTCATATTTCATGCATTGTCAAAGTAAAATTTGACTGTCAACCACTCAGATATCATCCCAAGCATGACTTCTATAATAGTTAGTATAAAAATTAACAAATTTAAACATGTCCATTTGTAATTAAATGTGCTGGAAGATATCCAGTAGTTACCCAGATTCTGTAGAATCTCTTAATATTTATATTATTATGATTTTAATGTTTTGCCTATTTATGGCTACATACTTTAGGATATGCATTGTTTTGTGAAACAAACAGATTAGGGGATCTGTTTTTTTTACTGTCATAATTAGGGAGATTATTTGCTGTATTTTTTATTTATTAGGGAGATTTATTGCCCCTTTTGTTCCATACACTTGTTTATAAAATCAGGATATACAGAGAAATACAACCAACGAAAAATAATTTCTCATATTTTGTCTTCTTTAAAATTAATTTAAAAAACCTTTACATTATTGTTGCATTATAATTAAATTAATTTTTTTATAAATGTCTTTGTCATGAAATATACTTAAATGAACATGCAAGTACAGCAAACAGTTTTAAACTTCTGATATTTGAAAGAATTTCTCACCAACCTTTGAGCCACATGTATCTTTCCGTTTGGTTCTAGGACATTTGAGAGGTTCAAAAGTACGTTTGCTACTTGTCACAGCATTCTCCGACAAAGAAGCAGCAACTCTTTTTGATTTTCGGGTTGGCACATGTGATTCATGCAGAGAACCCTTAGAGCACACAGAATCAATTGACGAAAGCATGTTTCTCTCTATTGTTGGTAATTTTTGTTGCTTCTCAATCGTAGAGCATTCATGCAAACCAACAGATCCAGAAGTAGACACAGGCACACATTTTCTCCTTTTCACCGAAGGGATGTTTGGCTTCGCAGTTTTAACATTTGCTATTTCTCTTCTTGACAAATCATCTCGTTTGCTAGATGCCAAGTCCAGTACACCATAAATATTAATATTAGACTTTTTAACATCTTGTTGACCTTTATGAACATGCTTAGGAAGTGTTTTTGCTGTCTGAAAGCATCCCCCACCACCAAAAAAAGAAGATAAAATAAAAAAAAACGGCACCATTAAAAAGAAATGAGAAACATATATCGTCAATAGTGTTTATCAAAAACATACCTTTTGAGCATATACATGAGCCAGAGTGAATTCCTTGAGTGCGTGAAAGACTCTACTTAGAAAATTTTCATCAAAAAATGACTTCGGACATTTTGAACTTGTCTGCAATTAGAAGTTTCATCCAAAGCAACAAATTGAATGAATAAGGAAACAACTAACCGTATTAAGCGAAAAATTATAATTTAGAAACTGATTAAACTTCTGTGTGAAGCAAAGATGGAAATCCCTCAAGAAAGCTTACATCATTCTTAAAAAGACTCACTCTATATAATGATGAAGGCAATAAAATTTGTCCAGGTGTTTGCAATACAGGAATTCCACCATGATTTAATTTATTTAAAGTAAATATCCCAATTTCAGCCAGCATATGCAGCTTCTGCATTTCACAAAACTCAAATAAAACTTACATACAACAAAAAGCAAGTAATTAATGAAGAACATGATTAAAGAATTTTACAGTTGTCATCTGCGCATCAACAGCATCCTCAACCTTTCTGATTGCTCGAAAAATACTAACTATATGTAGGACAGCATGATTAACAATGTCCAGGTCACCATCAACAATATTGATGTCAAGTAATGCTTGCAGGATAATGAAAAGTGGACTACAAAGAAGCAATCAAGATGTGTCACCATCTTCAGGGTGTATGTTCATATGCCATAATTAGTAAAACTAAAATATGAAGGATAATTGCAATATACTACCTGCACAGGTCAGCATAAACTTTTTCATCTGGACAGACTTCAATTGGGAAGTCATTGTTCCAAGCAAGGACATGAATTAAGAAGACCAAAACGTATGCTGGGTAATCAATGATGACTCCTTGAACAGCAGAAGTTTCTCGCTTATGGGCCAGTATACTGTAATCCCTTATAAACTCTGCCATATACTTATAGTTCTAAAAGCAGTATCAGAAACCATTAATCAGCACGTGCAGAACCCATAATAGGACAGGATCTAAAATATAATACATATAATATCAAGAAAAAAATAATGAAAAAAAATTGCAAGCTTTATTTTAGGGCTATAATGGAAAATAAAACCCTTCATTATCTCTTTCATGTAAGATCAAATGACTGAAAATGAAATTTGAAACTTTACCAATTTTTTAACCACTAGATCCCACAGACTTTTCTTGATAAAAGAAGAGAATGCATAAAGAAAAAGGAGAATTCCACCAAAGTTAATAGTACTTCTTTAAACTATTGTATTTTATGAGCCTATACATAAGGCAACCCACTTGGTAAGGTCTGGGGAGGACATCTGCACCCTTCCTCCATAAGTAAATATGCTTCTAGAATTTGAACACATGACCTTACCTTTATAATAAAGGTTTCTTTATATAATGTTCGATAAATATTGAAATATAGTAGAGGCTACAATAGGTCATCAAGATAAGGACTTGTTTGTTTACTGTTTTAAAAACAGTTTTCACAGTTTTTTAATTTTAAAAAACTACAAAACTTGAATGATAACTGTTGTTAAAAACTCTTTTTGATTTTTAGTTTTTAAAAACTAAAATCAAAATTGATAACAGGTATTTTCTGTTTTCAATAATGAATATCAACATTTTTCACAATAATTACACTAAATCACTCATTCTATCGCTATAAAGTTATGAAAATCATTTTCGGACTTTCACCGCAACTTTTCATAATCATATATGACATTCTTTGTCGTCTAAAATAGTTTTCAGAAATAGAGTTTTGAAACAAGTTTTTTTCCAACTTATTTTCAAAAACAATTTTTTAAAATTGATCTCAAAAGTGTTTTTAAAAACTAAATCAAGCAAACCTTAATTCTCCTATTGAGAGAAGAGGTTTATGAATATTAGAGTTATTTATATTATAATTGATAGCTGCGATTTTTTTCATTTTTTACCTTCCTTTCCAAATTTAGCCTTCTTTTTCACTCTCCGCTTCAACACATAAGGACAAAATATATATATGTCCCTGTGTCCCATGTTTTTAATTTAGCCATGTTCCCGTGTCTATGTTGTGTATTGTGTTTGCGCTTCATAGAAGAGAATTTAATATGTTCTCATAAAAATTCTGTTTCACACATTTACAAAGAAAATTCCAACAACTATACATGCCAAAGCAAAGGAAAATGCTATACTCTAATAATGTTAAAAAGGAACCTAATCATCAGTCGAAAATGCAAATGTTGGAAAATTTGTAGCTAAGATGTTGGTTTCCAACATCTCAATTAAAAATAAGTATTAGAGGAAATTGGAGATCCCACACTAACTAGTAATATGACCATATTAAAGCATAGAAGTGAAGCGTGGCACTTACCTTACAAACCAGTTTTTTGTGGTTTGAATTAGACTCACATTTTAAGATAGTATTAGAATCTGTTGGAATAAATTAGAAAATATATGTAATCATTATACCTAAGGTAGAAGGTTGAGTGTTAGATAATCTCTGCAGGGGGTTGAGTGTTAGATAATCTCTGCACCTAGTTCTGAGGAGTAATCTAGGACTGTGCATTTAATGTAATCTCCCTATTGTATCAGTTTTTATCTATATAAATACAGAACTATGAGAGGGGTTCTTCAAGCCCTCTAAAAACACTTTTTCTCAGTTTTTGAATATCAAGTTGGTATCGGAGCGGGTCGATCCCGCTCGCTCTGTTCTGTAGTATCCGGCACTTGTTTTTGCCAGCTGTCTGCCACGTCGACTCGGCCACTGTCCGACTCGGCCACCGTCCGACTCCGGCCACCGTCCGACTCGGCCACCGTCCAACTCCGGCCACCGTCCGACTCGGCCACCGTCTCCGATCGTCCAGTTTTCGCCGGCGACCACCGGATCCGAATCGTCTCGCCGTGCGACAGCCAACCCGTCGGTCCGGAAGCTTGTTCTCCGCCACGCGCTGCCTCTTCATTTCGGTGAAGTCCAGTAGTCACCCTTGCGAAAATCACTCTTGGGCTTTCGGACTTCTTTGCTGTTTTCGCCCCCCTCCTCACTGGTCTTTGTCCTCTTGATCAGAAATGGCTGCAATTTCATTCTCTGGAAGCCCCTCCATTACTTCAGAAAAACTAAACGGACAAAATTATCTATCTTGGTATGCTACCGTCGAAATGTGGTTTCTCGGTCGGGGGCATCACGACCACCTTGAAAAAGACGGAAGCCATGTGCGGAAGAAAAGGCTGAACAGGTGGAAAGCAGCGATTTTCGGCTATGTGCTCTATTGTGGCAATCGGTGGAACCAAGACTTTTGATGTCGCTTAGAGCCTTCAAAACTTGTCACTCCTTTTGGAAGAAAGCTCAAACCATTTATGCCAATGATATTCAACGTCTCTACGATTCCGCAAATAAGCTGGCATCTCTAAAAATGACGAGATCATGATATGGTGTCCTTTATGAATGACGCCCAGTCGGCTGTGGAAGAACTCAAGATGTTCTTGGAAGTCGATTCCTTAGATGAAATGAAAAAGAAGCTTGACAAGTATTACATGGTGATGATCCTTCGCGCAATACATCCTGACTTTAACCATATCAGAGATCAACTTCTGACCACTTATGAAGTCCCTTCCATGGATACCCTTATCACACGTCTGATTCGTGTACCAATGTCTGAGACTCAGGAAGCTCTGGCTCTAGTAGAACCATCTGCCATGGTTGCCACACGAGGAAGAGGAGGACGTGGCACCAGAGGAGGAGGACGTGGAGGTCGAGGACGTCCCCAATGCACCTACTGTAAGAGGATGGGTCATACACAGGAGAACTGCTACTCCTTGCATGGTTTTCCTCCCAAAACTGCCAATGTCTCCAAGGCTGAAACCGTCAACTCCAAGTTCACTGAGGACGAATACCAAGATTATCTACGGTTAAAGTCTAATAGCTTGGCACATACCTCTCAAACTGCCAGCACATCAACTGCTTGCATTTCTCAATCTATGGAGGGTCAAAATTCATGGATAATTGACTCTGGTGCTTCTGATCATATATCTGGTAATACCTCCTTGTTCTCAACCATTTCCTTTCAAGAAAAACAACATTTCATAACCCTTGCAGATGGCTCTAAAGCTTCCTCAAAGGGAGTGGACCAAGTTTCTTTATCTCCCTCCATAAGCCTAAACTCTGTCCTTTTTATTCCTAATTGTCCTTTCAATTTGATTTCCTTAAGTCAGTTAACCAAAACCTTAAATTGTTCAATAACCTTCGATAACAAATCTTTTGTTATACAGGAGCGTGGTTCGGGGAGACAGATTGGAGAAGGATATGAAGCTGGAGGATTATACCTTTTTGGTCCTCGTCCACGTGTGTCCTGTGTTGCTACTCCGAGCCCTAAAATGTTACATGATCGGCTTGGCCATCCTCATTTGTCAAAATTAAAAAGAATGTGTCCTGAACTTAGTGGTCTCCAGACCTTAGAATGTGAGTCATGTCAGCTAGGGAAACATGTTAGATCTACCTTTCCTAAACGGTCTCAATCACAGTGTACTTCCAGTTTCTCTATTATCCATTCTGATATTTGGGGACCCAGTCGCATCTCATCTTTTGGTTTTCGGTATTTTGTTACATTCATTGATGAATATTCACGATGTACTTGGGTTTATCTTATGAAAGATCGCTCTGAATTGTTACCCATCTTTACATCCTTTTTGAATGAAATTAAGAATCAATTCAGTCAAGTAATCAAAATTTTAAGAAGCGACAATGCTAAAGAGTACTTCTCATCCACCTTTTCTACTGTTTTGAGTTCACATGGAATATTGCATCAGTCCACCTGTCCTCATACACCACAACAAAATGGTATAGCAGAAAGAAAAAATAGACATTTGGTTGAAACTGCACGTACTCTTTTGCTGGGTGCTCATATTCCTGTCCATCACTGGGGGGATGCCATCTTAACTGCATGTTTTCTTATTAACAGGATGCCATCTTCCTCTCTCAATAATAAGATCCCTTTCTCCATTCTATTTCCAAATAATCCTCTCTTTCACACATCTCCTCGAGTTTTTGGTTGTGTATGTTTTGTTCATGATATGTCTCCCGGGTTAGACAAGCTTTCTGCTCGTGCTATCAAAAGTGTCTTCTTGGGCTATTCCCGCCTTCAAAAAGGGTATCGGTGTTACTCTCCTAAAACCAAGAAGTACTACATGTCTGCCAATGTTACATTTTTTGAACAGACTTCTTACTTTTCTCCTTCGTTCAAGATGTTCATGTCATACGACGGAGTTCTTCCCATTCCAGTAGTTGAGTCTAATATTTCCAATGTCTATCGATCTCAGTAGTGATCCAAGTCTTCCTGAACCATCCTCCCCTCAAATTGATGTTGTCAATCATAGGACCTCGATGGCTAGTCCTGTTCTCCAAGACGAGGGTGAATCCCCCACTTTAGATTCTTCTCCAACATCGCTTCCTACCATGACTCCTGGTGGAGGTGATTCAGGATGGCCCATTGCTCTGAGAAAAGGTACTCGTTCCACTCGAAACCCACATCCTATTTATAATTTTCTTAGCTATCACCGGTTGTCGCCTTCCTATTGTTCCCTTATATCCTCAGTATCTTCTATTGCTATTCCGAGAAATGTGGAAGAAGCACTTGATCACCCTGGATGGCGACAAGCCATGATTGCGAAATGCGAGGCTCTTGACCATAATGCTACTTGGGAGCTCGTTCCCCTTCCACCGGGCAAAAAGGCGGTTGGTTGCCGCTGGGTATATGCTTCGTTAAAATCGGCCCTGATGGTGCAGTTGATCGGCTCAAGGCTCGGTTAGTTGCAAAAGGGTACACTCGGGTTTATGGCCTTGATTATTGTGACACTTTCTCTCCCGTGGCCAAGATGACCACTATTCGTCCGTTCTTCGCAATGGTCGCCATTCGTCATCGGCCACTTCATCAATTAGATATCAAAAATGCCTTCCTACATGGTGATCTTGAGGACGAAATTTACATGGAGCAACCTCCTGGGTTTGTTGCTCAGGGGAGTCTCGAACTAGTATGCAAATTGCATCGTTCTCTATATGGCCTCAAGCAATCACCACGTGCTTGGTTTGGAAAATTTAGCTCCATTGTTCAAAAATTTGGGCTAAGACGCGAGTGAAGCGAGATCATTCGAGTCTTTTATTGTCATACATCTCCGGGTAAATGTGTTTACTTAATAGTATATGTTGATGATATAGTCATTACAGGAAATGATACTTGTTGGAATATCTCAATCGAAGGAGTACTTGTGCGAGACATTTTCAAACCAAGGATTTGGGAAGCCTAAAATACTTCTTGGGCATTGAAGTAGCTCAATCAAAAGATGGAGTTGTAATCTCTCGGAGAAAATATGCTCTTGATATATTACAAGAAACAGGTATGATTGATCTGTAAACTCGTAGAGAGTCCTATGGACCCAAATAAGAAATTAACAACAGAAGAAGGTGAAGTATTCTCCGATCCGAGAGAGATATAGGAGGCTGGTCGGAAAGCTGATTTATCTCACTATTACAAGGCCTGATCTATCTTTTGCTTGTTGGAGTGGTTAGTCGGTTCATGCAGACTCCATGTGCTTGGTCATTGGAATGCTATCATTCGCATTCTAAGGTACCTTAAAAAGGCTCCTGGACAAGGATTGTTATATGAAGATAAAGGAAGCATTCGAGTCACTTGGATACTGTGATGCAGATTGGGCGGGTTCACCTGTTGATAGACTGGTCTACCACTTGGATATTGTGTCTTCCTTGGAGGAAACATTATTTCATGGAAAAGTAAGAAACAGAATGTAGTGGCTCGATCGGCAGCTGAAGCCGAATATAGGGCAATGGCGTCACTAACTTGTGAACTTATATGGGTAAAACAGCTCATTCAAGAGCTTAACTTCTGTGATATCCAGACTATGAAGATGTATTGTGATAATCAAGCTGCACTCCACATTGCATCAAATCCCGTACTTCACGAGAGAACTAAACATATAGAAATTGATTGTCACTTTGTTCGTGAAAAGTTGTTGACAAAAGAAATATGTACCGAGTTTGTTGGATCAAATGACCAACTCGCGAGATGTGTTTACCAAGTCCTTAAGGGGACCTCGGATTGAGTTCATTTGTTCCAAGCTTGGTACATACAACTTGTATGCTCCAGCTTGAGGGGGAGTGTTGGAATAAATTAGAAAATATATGTAATCATTATACCTAAGGTAGAAGGTTGAGTGTTAGATAATCTTTGCAGGGGGTTGAGTGTTAGATAATCTCTGCACCTAGTTCTGAGGAGTAATCTAGGACTGTGCATTTAATGTAATCTCCCTATTGTATCAGTTTTTATCTATATAAATACAGAACTATGAGAGGGGTTCTTCAAGCCCTCTAAAAACACTTTTTCTCAGTTTTTGAATATCAAGTGAATCCATCTTAGTGATTGTTGATCGGCTTACTGGGATGTTACCAAACTAGGCACAAATGTCTAGTCCTACAAACATCACACTCAAGATATTCAATCCTTAGAATGAGGGAGTGTGTTGAAAATCTAATGAGTGCATGGATGTAGAGTAAGAAAAGGAGCAAGTTGATTTCAAAAGAATCACAAGAAATATGACTAGGAATCTCATTGCTCACAAAAACATGTCTTCATTTTCTTACTTTTGTATTTCATGGACTTAAACTTGTTTACTTTGTAATTTTAGAATAGGATTTTATTGAGTTTTAATTTGAATACAAAGATGGATTGTTGGAGTTTAATTGAACACTCCAATTAAAGGCCCAACAAAGAATCCAAGTGCACATCAAGTGAAGGCAAAGAACCAAGGAAAGCATGCCCACAAAGGAAGTATGGCATAACAAATGACAAGATGACTCTAGAATCAACTTTTGAATTTTCAAACTATGCAAGGAAGGCATGAACAACTGGAACCACTCACTAGGAAGATTCTAGGCCTATTTTGCTTTGTTTGGACATCTACATAGAGAAGGATTTAGACCCTAATGCTTGGGCATCCAATCAATCTATAAAAATTATCATTGTTGGACAATATTGAATGAATTAGAATTACATTGTGAACTTTGTGAAGTGTGTGAGATTTTCTTGGGACATGATGCTCTACTATGAAGGCGTAGATTAAGTCTCAAGAGTTTGTGGGTTAATTTTTCTTCTCACATATCTCAAGAGTCATCTCAGGCAGTAATAGATCTTGACTAATGATTTTGGAGGGACTAAATAACATATCATTAATGAAATAATATGAAAAGGCAAAAGAATATGAGAAGATGAAAGAATATAAAATATTCTCTTATTCGATATATTTAATAAATTGTTTTAATATTTACAGGAAAAAAAATCAAATGAGGGGCCATGGCCAAAATTTTTGGGGGTAGCACATGCCCCCCCCCCTTCACATCACAAGATCCACCTCTGATCCTCAAGTAGCATGATTCTCCATTTCTTTTTACTTTACTTATTCATTTAACTTTGTTGCTTCACTACTCTTTTTTACGTCCATGATTAAATGCTTGAATATAAAATGGGTTTCATACCCATATTTGAATTTAGTTTGAAACTTAGCAAAGATAGACTCATCTTTGGTTCCTATTCTTACTTATGCTTGATTGCAATTTAACTCACAATCACAATGACCTTGAATTTACTAGATTCTATGGGAGGTGCCATTTAGTAGAAGATCCCACTTCTATTTAGGGTTTCCATGAAAATCTCACATCAACGACTGATAAGACAAATTAAAGTTTATAAGTAGTATATGGTCCTCACCTTACAAGATGATTTTGTAAGGTTGAAATAAGTAATAACTATTAGTAATAGAATATCGAGAGAAATGGATAAAAGAAACCTCCACCCAATATTTAATAATTTATCTATTCTTAGCATAGACAAAGTCCATCTTGTTATGATACAAATGAATAAGAATAAATAAATTTTAACTAGTGTAATAAAAATACCAATTATCTTTATAAAAACACCTTATGCTTTATTTATTTAAAAAAAGTTAGAAATGATAATGTATGGAATAGAGATATTTGAACCACCAAAATATAGAAATGTTAAAAATAATAAAGAAACTAATAGGTTTAAATAGGAAGCAAGATAAAATAAACTCAAATCCAAATCCTAAGAGAAGTAGCCCTCTATATTACTTTAACAATTTAACATATCCACAACATGTTGGGAGGAAATCAAGGATGATAATGGGTAGAAGATACTTTGTATTCAAAAGAAAAATAAACTCTTTTGTAGAGTGTAGTACATGAAAACTGTTGAAAGTCCCACATCGCCTACCTCATATCATTTGGTATGGTTTAAATACATGTTAGGTTACTCCACATATTGCCAATTGGTTTTATATTGGAATCTTAACATGGTATCAGAGCTTCCGATCTAGGAAGCTCTGTCTGCGCGCGACAAACCCTAAGACGGTAGCCTGCATTGCTGCTGCATATTTCTTAACCCTAAGACGGCAGCTTGCATTGCTACTGCATTTTTCTTAACCCTAAGACGGCAGCCTGCATTGCTGCTGCATTTTTCTTAACCCTAAGACGGCAGCCTGCATTGCTGCTGCATTTTTCTTAATCCTAAGACGATAGCCTGCATTGCTGTTGCATCACACCTCCTTGCTATGATGTCAAGGGAAGAGGAAGTTGTGAATCCAAACCCAGAAACAGGGAATATTCATTCTGCATATAAACTAAATGGAAGAAATTATTTGAAGTGGACCCAACTTGTTCGTACAGTGTTGAAGGGAAAGGGGAAGTTAAGTCACCTGATGGAGTCTGGACCTAAACAGGAGGATCCCAAGTTTACTACATGGGATGAAGAAGATTCAATGATCATGGCGTGGCTGTGGAATTCAATGATTCCAAAAATCAGCGACACCTGCATGTTCCTTAATTCGGCAAAAGATATTTGGGATGCTGTAGAGCAAACCTACTCTAAAGCCAAAGATGCTGCTCAAGTATATGGAGTAAAGGTGAAAACTTTGGCAGCAAAACAAGGGAACAAGACTCTTACAGAATATGTCAATCAGCTGAAATCATTGTGGATGGAGCTAGACCATTATAGAGTCATAAAAGCCAAATGTACTGAAGATTCAGCACTTCTCAAGGAGTATATCGAACAAGACAGAGTTTATGATTTCCTTGTTGGTTTGAATCCTGAATTTGATCAAGTTAGGATTCAAATATTGGGGAAGCAAAAGGTACCATGCCTCAATTAAGTGGTGGCTATTGTGAGAAGTGAAGAAAGTAGAAGGGGTCTCATGTTAGAGAGTCCAACAGTAGAAAACTCAGCACTGGACAATAAAGGAGATCAGACTTTGGTCATGGTAACCGAACAGAAGAAAGGAGGATCAGCAAATGTGGAGAAGGTGATGGTCTCTGGTGTACCTACTGCAATAAACCTCGTCATACCCGAGAGAAGTGTTGGAAGTTACATGGGAAGCCTTTAAACCGAGATTGAGAAGGGGGACACAAAGGAGGCTCCTCAAGGAAAGGAGGACAAGTTTATGTTGTTGCTGAAACAAATGAAGGAAATAATCCAGAAGTTCTTGCCCATCTTAATCAAGAGGAGATAGAAAGGGTGAGAACCTTTCTTAGTAAGCTGGAAAAACCCACAGGTGTGTGTTCTTTGGCATACCCAGGTAAGTTTCCATTCTCTTTTGGATTAAATGTCTCATATACACCTTTTAACCATTATTGGATATTCGACTCTGGAGCCACAGACCACATGACACCATTAGCCAAACACTTCTCCGCATATTCCCCATGTCCCAGCAACAAGAAAATTGTCACAGCAGATGGAACCCTTATAACTGCAGCTGGTCAAGGAAATATCCAAATCAATCCTTTAATAACCTTAAAAGATGTTCTCCATGTCCCAAAGCTATCCACCAACCTAGTCTCTATATAAAAACTTATAAAGGATTTGTCAGGTAAAGTTGTTTTTTTCAACGATCATTGTGTATTTCAGGACAAGGATTCGGGAAGGATGATTGGACATGCTAGAGAATGGAATGGCCTTTATTATCTCGAAGATCCAAGTCTGCCCAGCAAGAACAGAATCTCTCACTCCTTCATATCTGAATCCTTGATGACCAATAGAGAAAAAACCATGCTTTATCAATGTCGGTTGGGACATCCCTCTTTTGGAGTGATCAAAATTATGTTTCCCTCTCTATTTACCAAGTTAGATGTTGAGAGTCTTCATTGTGAGATGTGTGAACTTGCTAAGCACAAGCATCTATCTTTTCCAATAAGTAATAAAGTTAGCAATTTCCCTTTTTATCTTGTTCATACTGATGTATGGGGACCTTCTAATATTCCAAATGTGTCTGGTGCTCGATGGTTTGTCACCTTTATAGATGACTATACAAGGGTCACTTGGGTTTTCCTACTTAAACAAAAATTAGAAGTCAGTTCTGTCTTCCTAAACTTCCACTCCATGATAAAAAATCAGTTTGGTGTCAATATTAAGAGGCTTAGGTCAGATAATGCCAAAGATTACTTCAATCATGTCCTTAGTTCTTTTTGTCAAAAAGAAGGTATAATTCATGAGTCCTCTTGTGTCAAAACACCACAGCAGAATGGGGTCGCAGAGAGGAAAAATGGACATCTATTAAATCAGACTCGGGCATTATTGTTCCAAAAAAGTGTCCCAAAAAATTTATGTGGGGAAGCTGTCCTTACAGTGACATACCTTATCAATAGACTACCCTCTAGAGTCTTAGGATCAAAAAGCCCTATGGAAGCTTTGTCATCTTTCTATCCAAACCTATCTACTACAAATAATCTTAAACCAAGAGTTTTTGGGTGCATCTCATATGTCCATATTCATAGTACAGACAGGGGAAAACTTGATCCTAGAGCCTTAAAGTGTGTCTTTGTTGGTTACTCACCCACTCAAAAAGGGTATAAATGCTACCACCCCCCATCCAAAAAATCCTTTGTGTATAGGGATGTTACCTTCAATGAACAAGAGGACTATTTCCATCAACCTTATCTTCAGGGACGAGAGTTTCAAGGAAGACAAGGAAAGTAGTAATTCTGATTTTCCCATTCTTCCAGACTTGATATTGGAACCTAAACAAGATCAAATTGAAGCTGTAACAAGTGAAACAGGTCAAAGAATTGGTCAAGAAAAGGAAGTTGGTCAAGAAAGTGAAATTAATTGTGAAGCTGATCAAGGAGATGTTGAAGCTGACAAATTTGGTAAGAAGCTGGTGTACACAAGGAAGACTAAGGTCATTCCAGGATCAAGCCATGTTCAAGAATCCAACTCGACTCCACAAAAAGAGGTAACAATTTTTTCTCCAGCTGTACAGATTGAAATTGAAACCCAAAATGATCCTGACCTCCCAATTGTCATTAGAAAAGGAACAAGAAAATGCACCAAACAACCACTCTACCCTCTCTCAAACTACCTGTCCTTTAAAAATTTCTTTCCTACCCATAAAACCTTCCTAGTAAACCTAAACACTACTACCTAATACCCTATCTGAGGCATTGTCTGACAGAAAATGGAGGCAAGCCATGGATGTAGAGATGGAGGCATTAGAGAATAACAACACCTGGGAGTTAGTCACCTTACCAATAGGAAAGAAGCCAATTGGTTTTATGTTGGAACCTTAACATGGTATCAGAGTCAAAGCCTAACATATTTTCGGTTATTGTCATGGGCCAAAAGTTGCCCTTTAGTTGGGTCAAAAGTACCCTTTGCCTGGTCCGGTAGGCTTCGTTGGAGGGGGTGTGTTGAAAGTCTCACATCGCCTACCTCATATCATTTGGTATGGTTTAAATACATGTTAGGCTACTCCACATATTGTCAATTGGTTTTATGTTGGAATCTTAACAAAAACACATAAAAGAGATTAATGAAGAACAATAATGAGAACGTTATTAACTAAAATTTGGGGATGATGAAAGATACAATTTAATGGAGTCGAAGTATAAGTGACAAGTTATGGAAATAAAGGCGTAGATAATGTTGGTTGCAAAGCTATGAAGATTTTAGATTTCCCTTAGTTATATTTGAATTGTTGGAATGGAATTATAGTAGAGAAACTTTATGGAATGCACTTCATTCCATACATCTCTTTTCCTTCCCCTCCAATGGAGAGAAACCATTGTCTTTTTCCTTATGATAATCAAAAAACAAAAACAATGAAATTGTGTCTTCGTTTCACAAAATTCCACTTCTATCAATTCCATTTCAATTTGTTAGAGATTCCATATTGACAACATATATTAACAAATTATATTATATAAGTGAGATGCAAATCTTACTTACAAGCCCATTTTGTCAGATTGAGTTAAGTTCATATTTACAATCTAATATAGTATCAGAAGCAACCCTAGCAATATTTATTACATCTATTGTGCCACCCACTAACGGAGCACCCACAAGTATCTAGTCCCACACTCTCAAGGTATCTAATTCTCAACATGAGTAAGTGTATTGGAGATCTTACATTAACTAGAAATAAAACTAAATTATATAAGTAGGGTGCAAACTTCATCTTACATACCAATTTTGAAAGATTGAGTTAGATCCATATTCACTTTCTAATACAACCCTATTAGATATTCAAACATGGCCTTTAATGATAACAGGGGTCATACCATAGTTGATAGTATATAATAATTACAACATTTCAATTGCTTACATTATAATTAGATATCCAACAAAGGTAATGCAACTTGACATGAATAGAAAATCATAACATCAACAATAAAGTAAATAGTAAAAATCACATATAAAACATGGAAGCGATAAACACACCTGATATTGCATATCACCAATACCACTTGGTGCCGCCAAAGCAAAAGCACAAGCAAATCTGATTGGTAGCTTATGCCCCTTCAACAACTTTTGGGTCTTAATAAGAAATTTGCTCCTAACAAACAAAGAAGGGTCCTGGAATACAGAAAGAGATACACAACAAAAGTTGAAATGAAAAATTTAATAATGAATCAATTCTAAATCCAAGAATATTTATAGTTTATGGAAGAGCCATTAGTAAAAGTAATTCTGGCACAACATGGATTTAGTACATTTGTCCTTATGTGCCAAATTTCATACCAATTTGCATAAATATGATTTACATCAATTTAAATTTCTCTTAACTTTTAAGAAGATTGTAAACATTAATGGGTGTTTCGTTTGTTTTCTATTTTCAATGTCAATTGGTATGTTTTTGTTAATAATTACAACACTACCAAGTTTTCAATTAGTTTCCAATTTTAAAATTTTGTGAAGGACTCTTTTTAATCAACGTTAAAAAAAAAAAATGAATATACAAGGAAGAACAAGTTACAAGGAGGAGTTGGATCAACTTTTCACATTGAGGATACAAATATGATTTATCTAACATATGGATATAAAAAGGAAGAACATGTGGAAACAAGTCCTAAAATTCACAAGAGAAATCTGCCAAACTTAAGTTGATTGGTTTAATTGATATCCTAGGCTTAACTAGTTATTCTCTGTTTGGCTGTTTTTCATATTGTTTGACTATTTTTCTCTCCTTTCTAGGCAAATCCATGACTACTTCAAAATCTAAGGTTTTGTCACCTGAACGGTTTTGTGCTCTTTGGTCCAAGCTCAAAGTGCTTCATGCACCTCTTAGCCGCAGTGAGCTTGTAGGAAGTACCAGTGTATAGTTTTACTCTTTATATTTTTCTCAATAGAGTGATAATCTGTGTTGTGAGGATTGTTTTCTTTCTCTTTGTATAGCAGAAGTTTGTTAGGCTATTATATTTTGTCAAAACTGTTATCTTTATCTAACTATCAAGTTAGAGGTCGTTTCTTTGTCTAACTTAGAGATTCCATCCCTTAAGCCATATAAAACATGTCGTAATCCCTAATACGTGTGTTCAATTCAATTAATAATATTTCAAAAAAATCTCTTTCCGTCTTATCTAATCTCTAATAGTTATCATGAAAGAAATGTTAATAAAAGATTCAACCAAAAGCCAAACCCAACACAATCTCATCTCAAAATATGTTTCCTGCCAAAACTTTTCCCAAAGTCACCTAGCCTGAAATTTATCTCCAAAGTTACAAATTCATTTGTGCGTAGAAACATTGAAGAATCCTAACTAGAAGCTAGCATTCTAAGAAAATATAAATCCATTTAAGAATGGAATTAGGGAGATTGTAGACCTACCACATGATAAAAAAAATGTAAGGTGGGCCTTTATCAATAAGAACAAGGTTGAGGAAAGTGCAGAAAGGTACTAAGCTAGATTTTTTAATAAAAATGGTAGTGTTGATGCATCGCAATGCTAATAGTCACCCGACTATGATGAAACCATGATTAGTAACAATCATATGAAGCACCTGAGGAATTTGACTTGAATATATTGAGTGCTCATTAGAGGAAACCCAATTTCATGAAAGAATAAAACAAACTGAAATTTTCAACTCTCGGACAAAAAGCCATTACTGTAGCAACAGATTAATAGAACACTATTATTTAGGCCAATGTCATTAGCATCACAATAAAAGTGTGATCTTTGAAAGGTGTTGGGTGTTTAATAATTCAATATACTAGTATATCATTGATTTTAGTATTTTAGAAACTAAATTTTTTAATATTTTATCATCAACTTTAAAATTTCATCTACTTTCTCTACCAGCTGAATTACTTCATATGTGGATAGTTCAATATACATACCTTCGCAATCAATATAGAAAACCGAAAAGTCTGAGGAGTAATATGTAAATCCCACTTCCTAGCAAGACGAAGGATTGCCTTTGCAGCAGCTAATCTAATATGAGCCTTATCATTTTCACTACATGTAGTAAACACAACAAAATTTAAAAGCAAGTTTAAAGCATGATGAATGTAAACAATTCAGTGTGCGCACGGCGCGCACATATATATATATATATATATATAGAGAGAGAGAGAGAGAGAGAGAGAGAGAGAAATGATAAAAATAATCAAGAACAAAACTTATATTTAGTCTTGTTCACTACCAGACTTCGAAAGGTCTTCTAGACTTTTGCAAAAGAACAAGAATCAACTATAGATTGTTTTAACCATTAATTTTAAAGTTGATTTCCATCGTGTGTCAAATTTATTCTAAACGAAGCAGCTGAACTGCACTAAGTATGAAGAATTTAAAAGATATAATATTTATATTTATTATACAAGACCAATAAAAGATGATGTTGAATAAACATAAAAAACAAGCAAAGAGTGATACTAAAATTTATTTGGTACACCAATAGCATGAAAGGTGGAACCTATGACCTTCTAAAAACTACACAAACCTTTAGCCATTATGATTTTCTACACTTGTAAGTGAAAACAAGAAAAAACAAGGTTTTTGTAAGTAAAAACAAGGAATCAACCACAACATTTATGAAAGAAGTAGAAAATGAAAGCAAAAGCATTGTAGCAAAAGGTAGAGCATAAAAATTATTGACCTACAAAAGTATAGAAGTTATACCAGGAGCTAGTTGCTCTACTAACAAAATGATCACTTTCTCGTAGCATTCTTGACAAAGTTTCCAACAATCCATTAATATTACGCTTAACATAACTTCCCTCATAATGCAAAGAAATCTTCACCAGTGTTTTCAGCCCATAAATCTGCAAAATCATTGCCATGAAACTAAAACAAATTACAAACACATTATGGAACGGGTCAAAAATTATATATTTATGTAAATTGACAGTATTCTTATTTAATTATTCTCTCATTATAAATAAAAAATATGGGATTGTACACACAATTCAGTAAACTCTTTCTGATATTAGAGCCGACTATAGATCCAATAGAGGAGGATTTGAAGACAGACAATATAATAACCAGACTGAGACATTAAGACAATATAATAACCAGACTGAGACATTTGCAATTTGAAACAGGAATTTTAACCTTGAGCAAGTTTGTAGGTGGATGAGATTATTTCTATGTATGAAAGCTATTTGCAATTTGTAAAAGGAAAATAAATTCAATATGAAGAGAATACATGGGCACAATATACAAGAAAAAGTATATATATATATATATATATAGTTAGTTAGTTAGATGAGAACTTTGTAATCAAATGCAGTATTTGATTCTTCATACTAACCTTTAATTGACAAGATTCACTACATTGAGAAGTATCATGAAAGGATATTGCATCATGACCATCATCCAAATGCTCCATCTAATAAAACACGCAACTTATTTCATGAACAATTCAAACAGCCAATATATTTTTACACAATACCATCAGTGCTCAGGCAGAATAAACTAATCAAGCAAGACAATTTATTATTAAATCCAAGTACTTGGATGATCTTCCGGAATATATATGATGTGATCTCTTCAACTCGAGTTTCAAAATTTGAAACATATTGTGTAATGCATCCCAGAGCTTGCAAAATAGTAGGAACATTCCGCTGACTATATAAAGAATCAATTAGCTCCTGGCCACATACAGAAAAATAGAAAGGGATAATGTTAATTGTCTGTGCTAAAAAGCAAATCACCAACCACGAATAGATAGCTATAATTTATAACTGTCAATAAACAGAATCAAGTATCCTCGCCACTAATAGACAGCTTTAATTTATAACTGTCAATAAACAGAGTCAAGGAACCTCGCAGAGTGGTTTGAGCTTTCACAAATCAACCAACATGCAATTAGGTGTGTATAATAACAGGTGTATGTAGCTAATGGTGGTGACAAGGATGTATTAGTGACAATGACAACAACAAAAGTGGTGAAGCTAATGGTGACTGTGATGCTATAGTGGTGGTTGTTATATTGAAGATTAAGTAAGGATAGTGATAACAACAATGAAGATGGTGATCGCAATGGTGGAAGTGGTGGCAAATGTGTTAATTACAATAATGAAAGTGGTGGTGGTTATTATAGCAATTGTGGTGTGCTGGTGGCGCTAACAGTGGTGATGATGGTTGCTAGAACACGTTGTATTTATAATATTTGTTGAAAGGGGGAAAATGAGAGCAGATGCGTGAATCCATGTGTCTCCATCACAAACAGAGAACAATTTATATAGGGCAAATATATAAGAGATTTTATTCCTAATTTATAATATTTGTTTCAAGGGAAAAAATGAGAGAGCAAATGAGTGAATCCAGGTGGCTACATCACACAATAAAGACCAATTTATATAGGACAAATGCAATAAATACAAATTGATATGGGAGATTTTATTCATAACATTCTAAACTGATATTAAACATAATTATAAAGATCTTAATTGAACTACAAACTTCCCTAAGCTAAAGTATATGCACCAAGATTGTAACATACATAATCAATATGAGGACATCTCTATGACTTGATGAATACGTCTGTCAATTGGTCATCTGAATTCACAAATCTCATCATAATGTCTCTCAACAATATATTCTCCCTATTAAAATGACAAACAATCTCAATGTGTTTGGTCTTCTCATAGAATATTGGATTTGATGCAATATACTAGGAAGTATGGTTATCACAAATGAGAGTCATATGTCTTAAAGAGTTAAGATAGATATAGACTAGGTACCAACATAAACTAGGTGAATAGAAATGATAACCCTTTTGGGTTCAAGTGTAACCCAAAAATCCGCATTTGAGAAACCAAGCAGACAATTATCAAGAGCGGAAACAAGATTATGGACAAAACAAGTAGACCCAAAGAGACGATGTGGCAAGGAATGTAGAGTCTGATAACAAAACTGAAATGCTTGGTTGTTAAGGACAAAGGAAGCCATCCAATTTATGAGATAACAAAAAGTAAGAAGAGCAAACCACCCCCCCCCTGAAAAAAAAAAAGGAAATAGCCATGGATCAATAGAGCTTGAGTTGTCTCTATAAGATGATGATTACATTTTACCAGCAGGTGTGAGCACAATATGTTTGGTGAAGAATTTTGAAATGACTAGACATGTATTCACAAACATTATTACTCCAAAGAGCTTGAATGAGACACCAAATTGTGTCTTTATCTAATGGTAAAAAAAGTTGAAAATGAAGAATATAGATCCATTTTTCATCAAGAATAACCAATTGCAACACAAGTAGTCATCAATAATGCAACAAAGTATTTGAATCCCAAAGTTGAGTCAATGCGATTAAGACCCCAAATGTTGGCTATTAAGGGGAAGAACCAAACGCTTAAATACTCCACCAAGCTAAAGATGTCTATCCTTCCACACTCAACCCAACCACCTTCAACTTGAGGGGGTATGTTAGAGTATATGGTTAAGAAGGGTTCACAGGATCCTATCACGAGCATTGTTATACTGTATTTCTCTCTCTAATTAGCTACCCTAGTCAATTAAGTAATGTGTAGGTACATTGAACCTTGTAATCTAACTATCCTGACATTCAATAATAATAACATATTTGAGTTTCTTCCTTTACAAGTTTATCTTGCTTTCTCTCAAAATCTTCACATAGATGATGCCCAAGCAATCCATATGTGCTTTAAGCTAAAAGAAAATTAATTATCAGTTTTTAGCGATTAAACATAAGTAGTTGTTTTCCTTCAATAAAAACCTAAAATAACAAATATATAGTTGTAAGTAGCATTCACACAAAAATATATACCTCGTATAAATTTCTAAGAACTGATTGTTCAGAACTTAGACCAATGATTGCAGACCCCGCAAATTTGGCCTGTCTGCGTGTTCCGTCCAAGCAAATTCTCTTTAAAAATGGATAAATATCACTGCATACAGAGCACACAGGGAAATTAAATTAGAAAGGAAATCAAATATTAGTTAGTCTACTTTCTAATCAGAAGATATATTCAAAGCTGAAATTTCTCCAACTAAAAGCAGCATTTCAACTTTATTCCAAAAATTTAATACATTATACATAAAAATAAATTCTTAGAACATTTAGTCAACTTCACATATTGGGAAAGCCCCAAAATCAGTATCGCCCTGACAAAAGGAGAGACCAATATTTGAAAATTAACAAGCTGACAACATAAATACAAAGTATCTACGAATTACTTAATGTCTCAAAGCAAACACCCAATTAGTTACATCAGAAGTCGGTTAAGGATAAAACTTTTCAAAGTCCAAAAAGGACACTAACTATTCCGGTTCTGTGAGAAAGAGAGAAAGAGAGAGAGAGAGAGAGAGAGAGAGAGAGAAAAGAAGAACTGAAAGAGAATGTCTATTCACATAGAATCACAAAATCACAAGAGTCTCTTTACATAAAATAAAGAGAGGGTTAAGATTGATATAAAAACAGTAACAGAATAACTAAAATCTTAACAACTAATAGAAAGATACACTATTCACACCCCCTCAAACTCAAGGTGGTTAATGATTTTTAGAAAAAGTAATTACATTGAGTTTGTCCCTTAGAAATAGGAAACATGTAAGAGATAGGGGGTTTGGTTAGAGCATCATCCCACTGAAGAACATAGAGACATTTTGATAGGATTTTTCTTTGAGAAAGAAGAGATCAAATTTCATATGTTTGGTTCTTTCATGAAGAACAGAATTATGAGCAAGAGCCACTGCATCCTAGTTATCACAATAGATGGTAGGAGGACCATGTGATATTTAGAAAAGTTTCAATCCACAAGATTTCAGCGATTGTTTGAGCAAGACTTTGATATTTTGCTTCAGTATTGGATCTTGCTACAAGGTTTGTTACATGACCACCAAAAAATGAGATTTGGTCCAAGAAAAATAGCAAAACCAGAAGTTGACCAGCGATCATTGGATCAATAACCAAATCTGCATCACAAAAGGCTTGCAGTAAAAATGGAGAAGCAGAAGAAATAGGAGTTAGACAGAGACCACGTAAAAGCATCCCCTTAAGATACATAAGAATTTGTAACCATGTTAATAGCATTTGATTCTACTACTCCTAGGCACTATAAGTTGGATTGATTTTTCCAGCTTCATGATCTTCTTCAATAAGAAAACGAAGCGGAATAGACTGATTTTCCGTAAAGTATTGAAGAAGGTGCGACTTGATGCAAGGCTCCACCTGCTGCCGCCAAAGCAAAAAGTTGGAATCATCTAATTTTCAGAAAACTTTACAAAGACAAGAGGAGGGAGAAGGAGGAGGAAGAATTTCAGCCATAAAGAATATGTAGGCTCTTGACATATTACAATTCTTTGAGAGAAAGAGAGAGTGGAGAGATAATGAAAAACTAAAAGAGAATGTCTATTCACACGGAATCACAAAATTACAAAGTCTCTTTATATAAAATAAAGAGAGGGTTACAAAATAACAAAAGTCTTAACAATTAATAGGAAGATATACTATTCACACTAACAAAAATTGTTTCAAATTATAACAAAACACATTTACATCTAATACCTGTATTTACTGAAATAGTAGCAACAAATTTGTTAAAGCAGACTTTCTTGTGGGTAATTCTGTTAGAAACATTCAGCTTACATGTGTTAAATAAAAAAATAGTACCTATGATTGAAAGACATATTACAGACTGCCTTTGCTATAACCTCGATCAGCTTGTCATTAACAGAACTTTTCTGTTCCAACAACATTTGGAACTGTTGTTCCAGGCCTTTCAGCATAGAGGGGCAATATCGAACAATAGCCTGGTTCAAATAAAATGGTGCCAAGACTTATCATAGAATTTAAATTGAAGACTACTGCTCACTCGTACAGACAAAGAGGCTTGCTTTAATTTGACTACAATAGCCAAAATAATCTAAAAATCTTAGGGTAGCCATAAATCACTTCACATTAAAAACACACTATAGTTTTGATTAATTACTAACATAGAGATTATCACATTGATAGAGAAAGCACACACAAAACCATTCCTAAAACCTGATGGCTTAACCTTTCGCACTATATACATTCATTCATGGGATATCTAAATTCCTTTTTCATCAAATTTTCATTCATCATTAACATTCATCTACAATGCACATATAAGCAGACACATATCAAATCCTAAACAAATCAAAAATCCAAACTCTTAAAACAGATTTTTAAACCTTTGTATTTTTGTGCATTTTGTTGAGTTTATATGCATTTCAAGAATGTTCACAACTATGTTTATGTGTATTTTTCAAATCTCAGGTCATATCAAATTGTTTTAAGTTTCAACTTGTCAACTTTAAACCTAATTTGATCATATCTCTAGTTAACGAGGATCTTTAATACACCCCGTCCTGCAAAAAACTGTCTAATAATAAATATTTGTGGATGATCCAATGATGAGTGACACAAAAGGCCAAACAAACTTTGTTAGAATAAACTCCAATACCACATTAGAAAATGGACTTTAAATACAACTTAACCCTACAAAGTGATGTTTTCACTTACTTATATACTAGAATTTGGTCATGTCTCTAATCAATGTGGGATGTTCAACACACTCCTCTTCAACAATGCCAAAAAGTGTTAACATTCGGTATGCACAATAGAGCAGGTAACAGAATGCACATCTTTATCCCACATGTCTAATACAAATAAATGTCAGCAGAATGTGCATATCAATGCCTTGCAAGCCATTTCAACTGAAACATTATGGATTAAGTGACAGTTGCAATAAATTCAAGTCCATATCCCCTCCTCACCTACAATATACTGTGACAACATGAGCACAGTAGCTCTCATAAATTCATAATACCGTTCTTCATGCTAGAACAAAGAATATGGAGCTAAAATCTAAAAGAAATTAATTTGAAGGTTCTACACATCCCTCTCAAGGACATTATCTTGATATTCTCACAAAAAAGTTTTCACCAACTCTTTTTAGTATCTTAGAGACAAGCTGCAATTGTCACCGGTCCTGCTTAGCTGCCTACAACTTGAGGGGGTGTGTCAGAGTATGATAGGATGTGATCAAGTTGGGTGCACAAGTGTTTATTCTGAGACTACTGTACTGTATCTTTCCTTGTGTCAATTGGATATTAGGTTTTTGTTAAAGTTCAGTTATAACAAAACCCTTTGCATATCTGTCTTTATGTACTCCTGTACCACTGCGTCATACAATACAATAATACAATTTTTTCTTCTCTTTAGTATTTCCTCCTTTTCTCTGATATCTAAGAAAAAAAAATTCCTCCTATTGAAAAGTGATTAATGTAGCTTCAGATGTTCATTCAAATGCATAATTCAAATAAAAGACTTTTCAAAAAGCCGTTTTAAGTAGAATTTCAGGAAAATACAACAAACAAAAGCATTCCAACCTCAAATAACAAAGGTCAATTCATATACCCCTAGGAGTATAACGCATTCATGTTAAATGAGTCATGCTTTGACATTCATTCTTGCACCTAACCATTCTTCTATTATTTTCGCTACTCAAATTAAATATATATCAAGGCCTTCAATGTAGAAGCTACCTTGCAGCTATTTAAAACATTGGCTAATAGAATTATGACTTAACTGACAACATGAACATCATCTCATATATTTTGTAGCAGGATCTATACAACAGTAGGGAAATTAGTATCACAAACAGATTTTACCATTGTTTAAGATTACTAACTTTTACTCGAATGCTTCACCAGTCATTATCACAATCTTTTAATTAGCATTCCCTAGTGTCTAATCTCATTTTCAAGCAGCAAAGGACCAAATGATTTATCTTTTTCCTCTTCCCCAACAAAAAAAGACATAAAGAGAACTACCAACTAAATAAAAGTGTGAAAATCCACTAAGAGACATTGTTTTTTACCAGCAGAAGGTTTGAAGAAGAATCCTCCAAATTCTTATTTTCATATTCATTATTGGTGAGATAATCTAAGATACATTTGACATGCTCTGAGCTGAAAATGTTGGATGAACATTTGGAGAAGAGTGGACGTAAAAACTCATAATTTGGATTGCGGTCTCCAATCATTACCAGATGTTTATCCTGCAAGCAAAACAAAAGTGACATAAAATGGGGAAAATGGATGGTTATAAAGAAACAAATATAACTATATACAGAAAAGAATAAAAATATACATAGAGAACTTGACACACGAAAACAATCATTACATATTCCCAAAATACACAGTGAAATGAATATATACTATAATGCCTAGCCAAAATGCAATTCAATATTATTAGAAAGTGGACTTTAAGTTTAACTTAACCTCACAAAATCAATTTGTAAGGTGAGATTTGCACTCTCTTATATATTATAAGTTTGTCATATCTCTAGTGGATATGAGATCTCGAACAAATATGTAAAATCACTCATGAATCATAGTCATGCAACACACCTAAAAGATGAAATTATTGCAATGAGAGAGAAAAATGAAATTATTAGAAGATGTGGCGTTGAAAAGAAAAAATGAGAGAATCTCAACCCTTTATCCAACAAATGTAATTAACTTCCAATGACAGGAGAACTGCATATGTATGACTAATTATACACAGGAACACATAAAAGAACACCATGCATGACATTCAATTAAAAACTAATTCAAATTGCTAATATATAATATTATATGCATAAGTTGAACCAAACAGCATACTTTCATAGTTTGTCCCATCGTTGTGAAGGCTTGTTCCTCCAACAATTTTTCAAGTAATTTAAACACGCTAATATCTTTAATTTGGTTTAACTTATGCAGACACTCCTCAGCTTTGTGAGAATCAGGGAAGAATGCTGCCATCTTTGTAAACATACTTTCAATCTTCTTCTCCATTTCTTCTGGACAAATTTCCTGAAAGAGAGTTACTAAGCTATAAAATCATTGCCAGAACACATTAAAGTGACCATATGTCATGCTGACTCCATCATATAATTTCTTAACTATTAATACCAAATGGGGAAAAAAGTAAGGATTTACTAGCAGTAAAAAAATTAGTTTAAAATTCAATAAATAAATTTAACCCATAAGATGAGCAAATTGTTATGGTTGAAATTCAACCATACACTCAAGTTAAACATTTATTAAGACCCTTGGGAGTTGTGACTCTCCCACTATAAATAGAACCATTGCAAAAATGTTCCACACTGGCTAAAAATATGATCAGAATATTCCTTTTATCCTCTGGGCTAGTTTTAAAAAAGTAAATATGGCTCTATATGTTTTCACATATTAGAGTCTTTCTGATAGGTAACCCTATAGTAACATAGTTGAATAATTTGAGAGTTAGTTAGTTGTAGAAATATAAGAACTATCATAAAATATCCAGTACTATGCGTAAAGAGTATTAAAATGTCCCGGGAATATGGGCAAAATATTCCCTATAAGACTTGGATAGTCCTCCTCCCATGCATAATTTTTCTGTAGTGACCTAGGCCCAGGAAGGAAAAATTGATTTCATCACTATCCTAATTACATACATAAGATTGTGATAAGAAATTGCTTTATTACTGTCAAATCAATAACTTTCAAATTACAAGTAGCAGCCTCTACTCAATTACATACAAGATTCTAGTCATAAACTCTGTTTTCTAATCCCAAATTTGTCACTCTTAGATTATAAGTAGCAAGCCATAGTCTCTACTCAATACTTGTTAATAATTAGTTTGTATTTGTTAGATATTGTTTGATATTATTTAGATATTGTTAAGATATTATTAGATATTGTTAACCACAATATCAAACAATATCTTCTGTTTATTCTGTTTACTTTCAGTTACTCTTTTAGTTATACATCTTTCTATTATAAATAGATTATCCTATGTGTGGTTTATACACAAGGGAGATTAACCATATACAGTTTTTCCCTATATTCAACATGGTATCTAGAGCTTAAGGTTTTCTTGAAAATTTTTTTCCGTCCCTGCCATTGCAACAGTCGTTGTCGCAGCTGTCGCCACCTGCGCCGAACTCGCCTTGTTCTCCTCTTCTTGGATCTGTTCTCGTTGTTCAATCGGACCTCTTTGGTGTTTTAGGATTTTTCTCTCTCATCCTCCATGGCATCTTCCACTACCTCTTCCAACTCTGAAATTTCTTCTCTCAAATTCAGTGGGTCTAATCAATCAATCTTTACTAGCTATGTCAATGTGAATTTTCCCATTAAAAAGTTAGATGGCACGAATTATGCAACTTGGACGTCAGACATTAAACTTTGGCTTGAGAGTTAGGGGTATGTTCATCATCTTACTCAAAAGGTAACTGATATTGCTTCTGGTGATCTTGTACGTTGGAAGAAAATTGATGCTCATATATGCATGGTTCTCAAGAATACCATCCAATCTTCTTTAAAACAAATTTTTTGATCTTATGGCACATGTTCTGATGTTTGGAAACAAGCCAAATTATTATAGACCAATGACACTCAACGTCTTTATGGTGTTTGTTACAACCTTGTTGATGTTATTGCTCATCGAGATACGGATCCTGTGGCGGATTATGTGGGTAAGATACATGCTTTTCTCCATTAATTTAATGAGTTATTACCTCTTGCATCTACCCCTACACAAGAATTAGAGCAACAGTCCAAGTTTTTCATGGTTTTAATGTTACACAGACTTACTAATCAATATTCTCATATTCTCATGACAGATGTTATGTTTTACATGATCATTCTCCTCGATCTGTTGTTGTTGCTCAAATTGATCCTTCCTCACAATCATCTGTTGTGGAACCTCCTTCATTTGCTCCCCTGGCATCAGACAAATCTGCCATCTTCAATGATTTTCTTAAATGGTATGAGGATCATAAGTCCTCTAGTTCTACTACTTCTGTTGCACGCACAGGTACATCTTTTGCTGGTCTGACTCAATCTTCTTCTATTGGCCCTTGGGTCCTTGACTCAGGAGCCACAGATTACATTACTGGTAACAAATCCTTATTTTCCTCTTTCTCCTCTCCCCATAATTTACCCTCTGTTACAATGGTTAATGGGTCTACAACTTTAGCTCATGGTGTTGGAACGGTTAACATTTTTCCTTCCTTATCCATTGATAATGTTTTATATGTACCCTAGTCCCCCTTCAACTTATTATCCATTAACCGCCTAACTCATTCTCTTGATTGTGTTATCTCTTTTACCAAAACTTTTGTTTGTTTACTGGATCGGAGTTCGAAACAAGTGATTGGCACCAGATGTCAGTCACATGGTCTTTATCATATTCGACCTTCTACACATGTTGACACAGTTATGGAGTCTCCTTCTCTCTTTCTTGCTCAACTTGGTCAACCCAGTTTGACCAAATTACAACAACTTATTCTCAAGTTATCTCAATTGTCCAGTTTGGTATGTGAGTCCTGTCAATTAGGAAAACATAATCGTAATTCCTTTCTTTGTAGTATTTCACAATGTGTTTCATCCCCATTTTCCTTAGTTCACTCTGTCATTTGGGGACCCAGTTGTGTTAAGTCTAATTTAGGTTTTCAATATTTTGTTACTTTTATTAATGATTACTCCCGACGTACTTGGTTATTTTTAATGAAAAATCGTTCTAAGTTGTTTTCTATATTTCAAACCTTTTTTAATGAAATTAAGAATCAATTTGGTGTTTCTATTCAAACCTTCCGGAGTGATAATGATCGTGAATATCTTTCAAACTCTTTTAAACAATTTATGACTTCTCATGGCATTCTTCATCAAACTTCCTATGCTGATACACCTCAACAAAATGGGATGGTTGAGCGCAAGAATAGACACCTTATTAAAACAACTCGCACTCTTTTAATTCATGGTGCAGTTCCTCAACATTTTTGGGGTGATGTTATTCTTAGTGCATGCTATCTTATTAATCGTATGTCCTCTTCAGTTTTAGATAACAAAATTCCTTATTCTATTTTATTTCTTTGTGACCTACTCCATCCTTTGCCTCTGAAGGTTTTTAGGTCCACATGTTTTGTTTACAATTTTGATCCTGGTCATGATAAGTTATCTACTAGATCACACAAATGTGTTTTTTTAGGATTTACTCAATCACAAAAAGGATACAAGTATTTTTCTCCTTCTCTTAATCGCTATTTTGTGTCTGCAGATGTCACCTTCAATGAGTCTTCCTTTTACTTTAAGGATCATCTTCTACCTGATGAGTCTCTATCTATTACTATTCACATTCATGTTATAGCATAATCCACCATCAGACCCTCCTCTTCCTCCACCACCTCTTCAGGTTTATAGTCAAAGACCTCGTCCATAACACACACGTGACTCACTCCCAGTGTCAAATACTCTATCTCCTCCGGCTCCGCCCACTAAGTCTGACCTTCATATTGTCCTTCGTAAAGGTATATGTTCTACTCGTAATCCTTCTCCACATTATACTGCTTTAAGTTACCATAGAATTTCTTCACCTTTTTATACCTGCCTCTCGTCTATCTCTTCTGTGTCTATTCATAAATTTGTCCCTTAACCCACCCTGGTTGGCGTTAGGTCATGCTAGATGAACCCAGTGCTCTTCAGAATAGTGGAACCTGGGAGCTCGCCCATTACTATCTGGAAAATTTGTTGTTGGTTGCTGGTGGGTCATTGTTATTAAAGTTGGTTCTGATGGTACTATTGATCGTCTCAAAGCTCGCTTTGTAGCAAAAGACTATAACCAAATTTTTGGATTGGATTATAGTGATACTTTCTCTCCAGTGGCAAAGATGACTTCTGTTTGTTTATTCATCATCATGGTTGCTCTTCAACAATGGTCTTTTTATCAATTAGATGTCAAAAATATTTTCCTTAATGGAGATTTGTAAGAAGAAACTGTCACTTAAGTGTTGGATGTGTCTATTTGATAGTGTATGTTGATGACATTGTTCTTACAGACATAACCACCATGACATCTTCTAGATGAAACAACACCTTTGCCACCATTTTCAAACCAAAGATCTTGGCAAACTCAGATATTTCTTGGGTATTGAGGTGGCACAATCTACCGATGACATTGTTATATCTCAAAGAAAATATGCATTGGATATTTTGGAGGAAACTAGGTTGATGAGTGCAGATCTTATTGACACACCCATGGATCTTAATATCAAACTCTTGCCAAATCAGGGGAAGCCTATGTCAGATCCTGAGCAGTATAGAAGATTGGTTGGAAAATTAAATTACCTTACAGTACTCGTCCTGACATTTCCTTTGCAATCAGTGTGGTGAGTCAATTCCTCAATTCTCCATGTCAAGATCATTGGAATGCAGTCATCTGTATATTAAAGTACATCAAAGGGTCTCCTAGAAAAGGTTTGTTGTATGGTTTCAATAACCATACAAGAGTTGTTTGTTATTCAGATGTTGATTGGGCAAGATCTCCCTCTGATAGAAGATCTACATCTGGGTATTATGTCTCCATTGGTGGTAATTTGATTTCGTGGAAAAGTAAGAAACAAAGTGTTGTGGTAAGATCTAGTGCAAAAGCAGAATATAGAGTTATGGTCTCAGCTGCATGTGAACTTGTTTGGTTCAAGCAATTGCTTAGAGAGTTACAATTTGGAGATGTCACTCAAATGACACTTGTGTGTGACAATCATGATGCTCTGCATATTAGCTCTAATCCTGTCTTTCATAAGAGGACCAAACACATTGAGATTGACTGTCATTTCATTCGGGAAAAGATTATGTCTAGAGACATCAAGACTGAGTTTGTTAACTCAAGTGATCAGTTAGCAGATATTTTTACTAAGTCTCTACGGGGACCTAGAATTGATTATATTTGTAACAAGTTTGGCACATACGATTTGTATGCTCCAACTTGAGGGAAAGTGTTAGATATTGTTTAGATATTTTTTAGATATTATTTGATATTGTTTAAGATATTGTTAGATATTGTTAACCACAATATCAAACAATATCTTTCGTTTATTCTGTTTACTTTCTGTTACTCTTTTAGTTATACATCTCTCTATTATAAATAGATTACCCTATGTATGTTTTATACACAAAGAAAATTAACCCCATACAGTTTTTCCTTATTATAAATAGATTACCCTGTGTATGTTTTATACACAAAGAAAATTAACCCCATACAGTTTTTCCCTATATTCAACAGTATTCAATATATCTTCATATATGTCATTTTATCAGCAATATAACAATTTATTCAAATATTCGAAAAATTTCTAACCAATAAAAAATACACTAAATGGTGACCTTATTATGAGTAAATGCACCAATCATATTATTTTTACCTTCAATTTCTTCCGCATAGCCAAATAATTTTTCATTTCATTTTGGAACCTAAAAAAAAAAGGAACAGTTTGTAAACAATATTCTGTTCTGATGCTGTATATAGTAGTATGTTGGCATTGGTACCTTCTCTTTTGAGTCAAAATAGCATCCAGTGCCTTTTCATGAGGAAAACTGAAAAGGGAAAACATGTGTATCCAATGGTTTGTCCTTTCCTCAACTGGAAGATCCTCAGGGAACAGATCATCAGCAAGAACAAATTCCATGTTCTGGAACCTGAAACATAATGAAAAACAACCTTTACTTCTAACAAGAAAACTCTAATTTTGAATCAACTAGCAATCTTGAATTCATAAACTGACCTGAACTCTTTACAATCTTTATCATAGCACAGCATCATAATTTTACAGGGAATCTCTTCAAAGTGACTACTGATTGTCATGCTACCTTCATAACATTTCTTGCAGTAATCTCGATACACCTTTATCAACTTTTGGAGGGCACTCTTTCTAACAGTTATCTGTAAAAGAATTACAATTAGGAATTCTGTATTGTAACTAATCTTTCCTTCAGCAAGCATACAAAATTCAACAGCTCATGCCTTTATATCCCGAAGTCTTTCAGTGGCTTGAGACAGTAGTTTGGATGAAACAAGTCTCAGGTTCGAACTAAAAATATCGCAGGCAACAAGAACTGCCTGCTTTCTCACTTGTTCATCAGAGTCTAATAGTCGATCTTCAACAGAAGCTGCTCAGTTGCAAGATCACGAATCACTTGGATGAAATTATCAGGACATTTGAATATTAAATATGGAACCAAACAAGATAATATCAACAAAGAATATTTATCAAGGAGCTTACTCATAACTTCACGTGATTCTGTACCATCATAGGCATTTGCTAAATAGAAAGTTTTAGCACATTGCAGAGCACTAATCCTAACATCCACAGATTTATCAGAAAATCTTTTCAAAAACTCCACAAAAAGATCATGATACTTCTGAGCAACTCGATGTTCCAATGCAAAAAGCTTCCCCGCCAAATTTACAGCTTTTATCCGAACATCCACCTCATCAGCCTATAAAATGAAATGCAAATATAGTCAAAAAAAGCAAGAATATAAATACATTTAAAAAGAAAACAGAATGGGCATGCATAATATAAATGAACCGATTTCAAACAATGGGTTTCAGATTATGTATAATATAAAATTTTACCACAAAGACATTACCGATAATTCTTTAATTAAAGTTGGGATGACAGACAGAAGCATCTGAGGCGCACACTGGAAAACCTTTGAGAAGATTTCATAGTAATAATCTTTAAGCCCGCTGCCCATAGCATCTCTGTCGTGAATACAAGAAGCTAAGAACCCACAAACTAGAAGGTTCAGGTCATCCTCTTGAGCACAAGTTTTGATGACTGATGCCGCAAGTTTTTCAGCAGCTAAAATTGCATCCTGCCATTAAGCTGGAGTTAGATTTTGAAACAATATGGTTTCATTTTAAGATAGAGAAATAGTTTTCAAACCCATAACATCTGAATAGACAAAATAAAAACTCGTAACATCCAAATATGACCATTACTATATGAATAATGGTATTCCCAGCAATTAAAGTGAAAAACAAATTACTCAAATAATCAGCAGCAGACTTTACCAAACAAAACCAAACTAAAAGGCTTTAAACATAAGGTATACTAAGAAAATTGACTAGAAAAAACAATGAAGCACATTTTTTTGGATAATAGTAATATTCTTGTAAATAAAAAAGGGAAATAAATGAAAAAGCCTTAGACTCAGCATTTGATTTTTTATCGCAAAGCTCATTTGTTTATTTACATGAAAAAAATAGAAAACACATACATATACTAAGATTAAAAGAATTAAAACAAAAAAACTTACCTTTTTTTGCTTCACAAGATTTTGTAAAATTACTCCAAAAAGTTGCTGAAAAGCCTCCTCGCTCTCATATAAAATGTTTATCATTATAGAAGTCATGGCACTAATGAGAAGGTGTTCATCTCTGCAAATTTGGTGAAGCGGATTAGGTGTCATTAATTATTCCATAATAAACACTAGATTGCATATTTCTGCAATTAATAAGGAATGGCTGCTGCACAAAAATAACAGCTATGGCTGTTAAACTACAACCTCCCAAGTCCCACCTACTGTTGCATTCCAGAACTTATACATTAAGGACAAATGATGATATAAAAAATCCATTATAAGCTAAAACTTAACAATATTGTCTCACAAGTCAGACACTGAAGTGTCCGAATAAATAGACTTTTGACGAATCTAAAATAAGCTACTATAAGTTTTCCTCAATTAGATAATAAGCCCAGAAATCAGGTAAAGAAGCCAAGCAAAAGGAGGAGAAAGAGAGGGAGTAGGTAGATCTTAAGCTCAACCTCACAATTGAGAAGAAAATATTGAACATCTGGAGAACCAGGTCCAAGCAGTCAATCTCTAGCATTATCACACAACACTTTAATTGAGCCATTATCTCCAATACTTTAACCCTTTTGGAAAAGAATGGACTTGCGGTATCAGCTAGATCCTCAAATGAACTAATGATGAGTTTAAATACATCCTGAAGTAAAAATAAGTAAAAATGCATCAGCAGTCAGCACAACAATTAAACTAAAGTAGTATATAATTCTAGCACTCAAGGGCTTACGCGCATAACAAGCAAAGAAGAGGAAAGGGAAAGCTACACACATATTTCAACTATGCTATACAAAATGGATACCCTCAAATGCTTGTCTTCGAAAGGCGGTTCAGGTGCCATGAGTCTAAAGAGCTCGGTGACACACATAGCAACCAGAAGCCTAACTTCTTTATCTGCATGTTGAAGCAGACCACCACAAACCACAGCATTTGCCAGGGGCTTTAGAGCATCTTCTTGTTTCTTAGCAGCTTGTAATTCCTTGGCCGTCCGCGGTTGAGGAGACTGTTTTATCTGAGCCAAAGCATTTGCAGCTTTCTGCTCAACAACAAGAACAACATAAACAAAAAAACAATAATTAAAAAAATATGATGATGATAATTATAATAGTAATTAACTTAGTTTACCAACATCGAAGGTAACCAACACTAACACTGGAAAACGTTTTACAGAGGAAACTGAAATGGATTACAAATGCGCCACAAAGTGACTGATATACTCGTCGAAAAGTAACTAACTATCCCAGCTACTACCAACCATTTAATTAATAGTCCAGAAACCAAATTCAAACTATCACGGTAATTCTTTAGACGGGTAATTAAACTAAGAAAAACAATTCACGCATGTTCAGAAATTTAGAAGAAATTCAAATACAACCTAGTTCATCACACTCGAAATTTATCAGCAAACGATAGAAATCACAGGTATCTGTATAATCTGTGCAGGAGGTGCATTGGTGAAAGAGAAGGTAACGAAGAAGGCGAAACTTACTCCGAGTGATTTGACAATGAAGTCCTTGTTGGGACGACTTCGTTGAGCGAGGTGTCTTCCGATTTCGGAGACGAATTGCAGCGAGGAGTTGTCCATGGAGGAATTGAGGAAAGAAAGCAGAGAGTGAACGGGGAAGAAGGGATAAAAGTTTTGTGCGAGGAGTGCGTGAAGCAAAGTGTGGCAGGAGACGGTTCGCTTTCGTTTTGAGCGGGGAGAATCCCGCCCTTACACGCGCGTGACTGATAGCTTTAAAGTCAAAACAAAAATATATAACAGAAGAAGGTAGCTGCTTCCTGCATCAGTTTTGTTTTCCTTTTTTTCTCCATCAATGGACCGGAATAAATATTTTCATTTCAATGAAATATCTTTATATTATTATTGAATCATATGATAATAATTTTTTATATTATTAGATACTAATAATTTATGCTTAACTAAAAATATAAACTTATTTAACATTGTGCATAACTATTAAATACGTTAATATATATGCAATATAATTTGTTTGTGTCAAATATTTATTTATGTTTTTGTAATACTATGTATCAATCATAAAAGTAAGAAATCAAATAATTTCAGCATTAATTATTTTCTCGCTATTAGTGTTCTTCATATTTTCTTAATCTAACAACTGATTGTAAATCCCTTCCTAGAAGCCGAATATTCTTCTTACAAGCAATGTTTATGTATAAGAAATTTACTAACTTAAATATATATATATATATATATATATATATATATATATATTATCTCATTATTATTTTAAATGTTAATTTAATCCTTTAAAATAAATATATTTTGTCAATGTGATTAAATTTTCTCAAAATGACTTTAATTAAATTATATTTATTTATGTGTATACTGTATAGTTATTAATATACCGTACGTATTCAATTTACATAAAAAAAATAATAACTAATAATATAAATTAATTATTAAATTATGAAATGTTGTGATGGATAAATAATAAATATTTGAGATAACATAAATAGTTTTTTCTTTTGCTTTTACATATTTATTAGAAGTTGTTATTTATGTCGGTTTAAACTTATGTTTTAAAATTTATACATCAATATACAAATGGATGAAAATGTTTTAATTATTTAAATTAAAATAATTTTAAAGTTGACGTAAAAATAAGAATTTGATTTTTTTAATGTTAATTTCTTTTAATTAGATATTCATCTTGTTAATTTATTTCAACTTATTTCAATATGGATTAATTTAATTTGTTTTATTCTAATTTAATATATATTGATTTTATTTGATCTATCTTAAATTAATATTTCCTAACTTAACATTTTGATTTGTTATGTTCTAACTTATTTTATTTTGATTTGTTTTATTTTATTATTATATACATACCTTATATTAATTTAAACCTACAAAATGGTCTAGTTGACTCAACCTAAATCACATAACATAGATATTCTATCTTCCCTTATCTTAATTTATAGACTTACCCAATTTATTTTACCCTTTTTAACCTATAACAATATGTCTCAGATCCAATCTTATTAATTTGGCCTATGATTTTTCTCGATCCAGCTGATTATGATTAGACTTAGTTTAATTTAATTTAATTTCGAAATAAATATCAAACTAAAGTGAGCTGAACCCAACTCACAAATTAATTTTGATATTTAATAATAATTAAAATACTTTATCCAAAACAACATTAAAATCTAATAAATTTTAATTATCTTATTTAAATAATTGTTTTAAAAAATTAAATAAACTCAAAATTAATGTATTTTTCTAAATATAAAATATCTTTATCAAACACAATAATTTATTATTTACTTAAAATCAATTTCTGAAATATAATTATTTTATAATTTTTTAAAATAATATATTATTTATATAAATTTGATTATTTTTTAAGAATATCATATAAATTTTATGTATTTATACAATGAACATAAATTATTAGATTGGTTGGTCTTAAACTATTTTTTAGAAGAATAATAAAATATTAATTTAAATATTTCATAACTTTTTTTATTATATAAATTCTTGATACTAATGCACCCGACTAGAATGTCCAAATATAAATTTATAAAATTTTAAATCTGATTTTTTTATTGAACTGATAATTTTTTTTTCAAATTCATACCCGTTCTCTTCAACTTATACAACTAAATGTTATTATATCTAACTAACATAAATTATATTAAAATATTTAATAGTAATTTATCCAAAACACTATTATAATTATATATATATATATATATATTATTAAGATAACTTATTTTTATAATTATCTTAATTAGTTATAATATATTGTTACGAAAGAAAACTAAAAAATTAATATTGAGCATGACTAAAAATCATGTGATTTTGCCCGTGCAGATTCAATCCTGCGATTCACGATTTTTAACATAAATTAGGTTAAAATAATTTTTAATAATTTATTTTTGTAACTGTCTTCATTTTAATATGTTATTATAAGAAAAACTAAAAAATTAACAAAATTAAGTGGATGTGCCGGAGTGGTTATCGGGCATGACTAGAAATCATGTGGGCTTTGCTCGCGCAGGTTCGAATCCTGCCATTCACGATTTTTTTGCATCTTATTTATATTTGAATAATTTTAATATTTGATTTTTTTCAATATCTTTTTTATATACAAACACAAATATTATATCTAATTCAACTGTTTTTTTTTTCAATTTCATATCTTATTTATATTTGAATAATTTTAATATTTGATTTTTTTCAATATCTTTTTTATATACAAACACAAATATTATATCTAATTCAACTGTTTTTTTTTCAATTTCATATTTAAATTTATTTAAATTCTTTTTATTCAACTGTTTTTTTTTTCAATTTCATATTTAAATTTTAATTAACTGTGTTTTTTTCAATATCTTTTTTATATACAAACACAAATATTATATCTAATTCAACTGTTTTTTTTTTCAATTTCATATTTAAATTTTAATATTTAACTGTTTTTTTTTTCAATTTCATACAATTATTTTATTATTCCCATTAGAACTGTGTTTTTTTCAATAATTTAAATCTGATTTTTTTATTTTAAACACAAATATTATATCTAAGAATTGTAAAAATTTAAATTTTAATATTTAATTTTTTTATTCAACTGTTTTTTTTTCAATTTCATATTTAAATTTTAATATTTTTTTTATTCAACTGTTTTTTTTTTCAATTTTATACAATTATTTTATTATTCCCATTAGAACTGTGTTTTTTTCAATAATTTAAATCTGATTTATTTTATTTTATTTTATTATTCCCATTAGAATTGTAAAAATTATTCCCATTAGAACTGTGTTTTTTTTCAATAATTTAAATCTGATTTTTTTATTATTTTATTTTATTATTCCCATTAGAATTGTAAAAATTATTCCCATTAGAACGGTGTTTTTTTCAATAATTTAAATCTTATTTTTTTATTTTATTTTACTATTCCCATTAGAATTGTAAAAATTTAAATTTTAATATTTAATTTTTTTATTCAACTGTTTTTTTTTTCAATTTGATACAAGCAAATGTTATTATATCTAAATAACATAATTTATATAAATAAATAAAATTTTAAATATTTTTTATTTTATTTTTAATCAACTATTATTTTTCTTTCAATTTCATACACACTCTTATACAGTCAAATGTTATTATATCTAAATAACATATATTAAAATATTTTTTAATAATTTGTCGAAAAATGATTATAATTATATTATATTATATATATATATATATATATATATATTAATAATTAAAAAAATTAATAAAGTTAAGTGAATGTGTTGGAGTGTCATCAGGCACAACTAGAAATCATGTGGACTTTGTCCACACAGGTTGAAATCTTGATTTTTATTTTCTCAAAATATATTCATTCAAATCCTGCCATTAAAGTTTTTTGGTCTGAAATAGGTTCTTTACTAAGAATGCTAAATAGTAAATTATTTCTCAAAATATATCATTGTTTTAAATTACAAATATATATTTTTAATAGACTTTTTTACTAAAAACATTAAAAAATTAATTATTTCTCAAAATATATCAAAAAAATATTATTTTTAAAATAAATATTATAAAATTTCTTTATTAAATCTTACTAAATCTTACAACAAAATATTAACTTTGTAAATTGTGAATTAAACTCCATGATTTGTATTTGTAAACAAAATATATATAATATAGTATAAATATTTATACAAATACTTATTGTAACATATTTAAGACTTTTGTAATAATAAATAATAAATTATTTATCACTTACATAAACATGTATTATGAGATTAGGTCAAAAAAATAATACAACGTATGTTGTATTCTTAATGATAAACAATTTTTTATAAAACTATACTTAACTTTACTAATATTAAATATTAATACTGTCAATAACATGTATTTGTCAGAAAGGTCTAAAATCTTAAATAAACACATTCCATATAACATTATTTTTAAAGAACAATTACGCACCAAAGAGCGACAAAGTACGTTAAAATAAAGAAATGCAATCTCAATCACATACACGTACATACCAATTGCATGAAAAAAAAATTCAAAATTGCATGAAAAAATAAATCAACATTAATGAATGAATAGTCTGACATTTAAAAATTACACATAAAATTGATAAAAAAAAATTATAACAGTATGTACAAGTTAAGACCTAGTCTTGGAAAAATTATAACATCATTCTCTTAGATTTATTATGAACTTATTATTTTAATCTACGTTACTTAGACAACAGCTAATTGATTTCATTATATTTCAAGGGAGATGAGTGGACAACATTATGTATCATGCAACACACAATTTATTTTTTTTATATCCTAGGTACAGTAAAAGAGTGATATATCTTTATCCAACATTATGTATCATGCAACACACAGTTTTTGTTTTTAATATCCTAGGTACAATAAAAGAGTGATATATTTTTATTTGTTGACACATGGTACAAAAGGATGAAGTACTCTTTACTCACTTTATTTAAATGTGAATTATGTAGTTACTCTAATTCTTAATTGTTTAGACTTAGGTTGGTCACATGGAATAATATTAAAGAAAATTATGTGGTTGCAGTTAGCTTCATAATAATAGAAAAGAGTTATTGTGTGATAATATGAAAATGTATATTTAAGAAATTTTGGCAAGAAAAAACTTTATATTTAAACTTGTCTATTTATGAATCATCACTCTTTCTAGGAATTTACCTGGTGTACTAGTTAAAATCATGACAACAAAATATGAGATACAGAAGTTCAATGAGAAAGTCTCATTGTGGAAACTAAAGATGAAGATAATTTTGAGTAAAAACAATGGTATAAATTGGATAAAGGTCTGTTGGCATTACATATCAAAGGTGTGAAGAAATCAACAACAATGTTATAACAAATTTACCCTTAACATTGTGATCTAGGCTTTTGGAGAATGATACAACGAAAGAGATGGGAGTAATTCATCAAATTAAATGAGGTTAAGTTCATATAAGAATATTCTTGAAAAGAAAAATTTATACTTTTCAAATGAGTAAGTCCACAACGATGACATATCACATAAACATCTAAGTACATTATTTGTCAAACTTTTAGCATTAAATTTCAACATAGTTGAAAATGAGCATGTGAAACTTTTACTTCAAAACTTACTAGATTCATATGAGCAACTCGTCATCAATAAAATGAACAATAATATTGATGGACATTTTGCATTTTAAGGATATTGTTGGAGGTATTCTTAAGCTAAACAGAAGTTTTAATGTTAACTAGAGGTAAATCAACAAAATATGACTCTAATTAGGAGTGTCAAAGTAAGTCAACCCGACTCACACGAGTTGACTCACCACGGGTTATGTTAAAAATGAGGCAACTCAACTTGGCTAATTTTTTTGCGAGAACAAATTTTACAATCTTCGACTCACTTAAATATGTATATATTTTTAATTAATTTTTATCTTTTTAAATTACTAAAATAAATAGATGAGGTGGATTGATTAATTAATTTTATTTTTCTTCATAGATTTACACTAACACATGAATAAGAAAAATTATAATATTAAAGATTGAGAACAATGAGTTAACCTACCATCAACTTGACTTGAACTCGTTTAACCCACGAATTACGTGAGTCAAACTCACTTTAACCCACAGTTAAAAAAATTTAATTTTTCTCAATCAAACTCATGGTGAGTCGAGTTAGCTTACAGATTGAGACTCATGTTAACACCCATAACTTTAATGGGAGTCAAAATCATGGTGGATCAAATTCTCAAGGAAGAAAAAATCTCATTTGTTACCATTATAACAAAAGAGGGCATAACAAAAATGATTATTGGCTTAGGATAACATAGATTGAAGTTTGTTAGAATAACTATAAGGAGAAAACACATTTTGAAATTTATTCTGATGTATTGAAATTGTTGGCATTATACCTAAGAAGAGTCAAATATTTTTTGTATTAGTGATGATAAGTACTTCAGGAAATTATAGATGTACTACATCAAAAAGAAGTTTGTACTTTCAAAATTCAAGAGAGACAAATTCTTAAACTGTGCTAACAATGTGAAAAGATATTTCTTGTGGGATCTCACTACCCACAAGGTTATTGTTAGCGAGAATATAAATATTATTTTTTGTTAAGTGACAAAAGTTGATGCAATTATGCTTTGAATTGTTATTTAATCACTTAAATTATGTTGATTTTAATTTATTTTTCTCCCAATGTAGGATGAATTTACAGAATACCTAGGTACAAGAGAAATGATCATAATTCTCAGGTTAATTGAAGAAAATTTGGAAAAAAGGAAGAAGATTTTCAGCCTAAGATTCGTTCGAGTGAGGTAGACGCTCGCTTGAAGAAAAATTAGAAAAAAGGGAAGAAGATTTTCAGCCTACGATTCGCTCGAGCGAGGTAGACGTTCGCTTGAGCAAAAATACGTTAAAGTTCTCAGAAATTCAATCACTTAACCGAGCAAATTCTCGCTTGAGCGGAAATCATCTGTACTCGCTTGAGCGAAAGTATCCGCTTGAGCAAATGAAGCAAAATTTTTTATATAAAAAGATAATATGTGTTTTGAGAAAGGAAGTTTTTGGGGTTTTTGAGAAGAAAGGTGCGACAGCTGATCGAGTTTTCGTCCAATCTTCAATTCATCTTCAATTTTTTTTCATTTAGATCATTGTAATGGTCATCATGAATTACTAACTTCATTCTCTTAGGATTGAGTACACTTCCTTTGAACTCTTTTGTATCTTAGTGATATTTTGATATATTAATCTATGTTCTTGATGTTGTTATTCTTATCATTTGTGTCTGTTAATGTTTTTATCCTAAATGTTCATATATATTAGAAAATATATCTTGAAACCCTTGATTAGGTTAAAAATATTTGATACGTTGATTGTTAGGAATGGTAATAGATATTTCAATTGTTTAACACCCTAAACCTAATGCTGAAAAATCTATTGAATGTATGAAGAATCTATGTTTACAAGGTTTTCTTATGAATTTCATGTTTGAGGAATCAATGTGAATGATTTGAGTAGGTGACATCAACATTGATAGGTTAATTGACGTTCTTAATTTTACCTAGTCATTATACAAAGGAGGGAAAATGAAGTAAATCAATCATAAGTTCTTATAATTCATCTTTTCTAAATACATTTTATAGTTTTTTACTGTTTGTGTTCAATTCCAAAGTTTATGAAAAACTCAGTTTACATTAATACACTTAGTAAGCAAATGATTCCAAATCTCCAGTGAAACCGTTCCTCGTGGGATCGACTTTTATTTAATTGAAATACTATACTACGATTGATAATATTGGTACGCTTGCCAATTATTCAACATTTTTCTTCAATGTGAACTTGGAAAGATGATTAATATGCTCCAACCAGAAAACTTTGAAAAAAATAAAATAAAACTTTGTTTGCAAGTTCACAAAATCTTTGTATAATTTAAAACAAACGCCTAGGTGTTAGTACCAAAATTTTGATTTTTTATGATTAACCTTGTTTACAATAAACTTAGTCCAAACTATTGTACCTATTACAATAGATTTGATAAGAAAAATTTCATCATTTCGTTGTTGTATATGAATGACATGTTGGTGGTAGATCTCAACAAAGTTCAAATCCAGGTTTTGAAGATAAAGTTGACTATGAAGTTTGATATGGGAGACTAGAGATCAACAAACAATATTTTAGGGATGTAATTAATTGAGGCATAAAAGAAAAAATGTTTGACTTTTTTCGAAGAATTATTTACTAAAGGTCTTGCAATGCATGTTTCAACCAAGTTTATCTATCCTTGAGTTGAGTAAAGTATTAAATGAAAGGAGCCTCAACATCTATGCTTCTTTAAGGACTTTAAAACCCAAAGATAAACGCCACTCTCTCTTTGATTTTTGAATTCTCCAAGTAGACGTTGGAAGTCTTCCCTGGTGCTTTAACATGCAAGAGTATAAATCAGCGTCTAGCTCACTTTCTATAAGTTAACATCAAGTATGAGTCCTAGTAGTGAAACAAAGATGATAGAAATGTCTTAAGTACTATATGCATCGACAATAGGAAGTCTTATGGATAACATGATCATTACAAGACCAAACATTTCACACGCAATGAAAGTGATTAATAGATTCATGATAAATCATGGTGAAAAACATGAATGTTATTATGAGAATCCTTATCAAAGGAACATTGGATGTTATATTATGTTTCAAAGGATTAGAATTAGTTGTCAAAGACCATATTCGTTTAAATTTTACGGGTGATCTTAACGTGTTTACCCTTGTTGGAGAGACAATAAGTTGGTAGTTATCCAAGTTACAAGATGTTGTAACTATTTCTAATACAAAAGGCAATTATATGGTGGTAACTACCCAGTATGTGAGAAAATTATCTAGATTAAAAAGTATAATGGAGGAACTCATTCACAAACAATAAAAGATTATTGTATAATGTGACAGTGCCTTGTAGATTATCAGGAATCCTGCCTTGCATTATAGGACAAAGCAAAAATAACCTAGCAGATATTATGATAATCAATTAGTAGTGACAAATTTATAGAGGTTGATCATATTGAAGGTCTATTTGAAAAAAGTAACAACATATAATGCAATAATAATGTACAATTAAAATTTGATTAATTTAATTAAAATTTCCAAGTGGAAGAATATGAAAAGAGAAGTCCCACATTGGAGAAATTATATGTTGGTGTTTACTTTTTCTCTTATAAAATTAATACATTGTTTGTCTTGTAAATCATCATAAATCTAGTTATTCTTCGTACTATATTTTGTTGATTTTCTGGCAAGCGTATCAAACTCAACTGTAGTATAATAGTTTAAAGGAGAATGTTGAACTCATGAGGGACTATTTCATTCAAATTACACAATTTCCAACTCATTAAGCACTTTGTACAAATAAAGAATGATCTTTATTGTTGATAATGAAATGATATTGTATAACATTTAAAACAAAACAATAGTTTTTATGAAAGATATTCAGTGAAAGAAAATTGGGATTGAATTTCATCTGTCTCCCTCTGACTCTTTGATTTGATAAATTATAGAACATGATAGCTAGAACAATTGATATTGATGCAATAAACTAAGTCATTTATACTGATTCTTTAAGTATAAAATTCATAAGAAAGATCTATTTAGAATTGATTTCTTAAACAATGAATAAATCATTCAACATTCTAATCAGATGTTGAAAAACAATTGATATATTGAAATCTATTCTCAGTATCTCAACAAATCAAGTATTTTAATTTAAGTCAGTCTTTTAGAAACACTTCCCAGTTGAATATAAGAAACATAATAAAGAAATTGTAGAAAATCAAGCATAAAGAACAAAATGAAAATATCAACATCAATTAGAAAAGATATTACTCTATAAATATATCATCAAAATACATTAGAGTTTGAACAAATTACATTCAATCCTGAAGGAAGGGATTAGTCACACATGGTAGTTATTACAATACAAAAGATCCTAGAAGAGAAGCAAGAAGTGGTACCCTGCTTGATGACACTTCCTTTTGGCTTTGGTTCTCTTTTCTTTTTCTATTCTCGCTTCCCCCCTTTTCGTCTTCAGTTTTTATATTTATATCCAAAAGATCTCGCAATATTTAATTTCATCCACTCAGTGCTCATCCGTTCGCTTAGCATAATGATATTTCTTTACCTTGAAGACTTCAATCCGCTAAGCGCTTTTAACCCTTAAAAAAGAGTTTATTCTGTGGTGCGAATCCACTCAGCAGATTCGGAACCGCTGAACAATTTTTTGTCATCTTCAAACTAGTCTTCTTTGTCCCAGCATTCACTTAGCGAATAAAATCTGCTTCAAGCATTTTCCAAATCAATGTTGTAATCCTCTAATTTTTACCTGCATTTTGACAAAGGTTGTTGTTTTCTCTTCAAAACTCTAAATATAAATAAATAGATATTTATGGGGTTTTTACCATTGATTTATTTGTAATTACAAAGATAAGTGTCATAACTTGAATATAAAAACATGAATATCTAACACTTATAGATTGTATATTAGTTGAGTTCTTTATTTTTTTTAGATGACATTATTATTTTCTTTTTAGATTTAAAGAGAATATTATAATTTTAAAAAAAAATTCACCTATTATTTTCTTTTTCTTATATTTTATTTTAGTTGTAAATTTTTACTTATTCTTAAAAATTTACTAAATCTAACTATATTTAATAAAATAATATTTTTAATAATATAATAAATATATTATTAATAGTAATTTTTAAAATATAATTACGGTAATAATATATTATTATGGTTGTTATAAATTGTCATAAATGTCAATATAATAAAAAACGAAAATTTGATAATAGTAAGAAGTAAGAGAAAAATATAATAAAAATATATTATTTAAAGTTAATGTGATTTATAGGAGATAAAAAAAAACTTAAAAATATTATATATTTTTTTATAAAAAAATGTCTTTTAAATTATTTATTTATTTATTTGTATAAATATTAATTGAAAAATATTTTTTGTTGATTTTTTAAATATTTTATTAATTTATCAATTTTATATCAATTTAATTAAAATATATTTTTTTTAAAATGAATGACCAATTTTTAGAATAATTTGTTATTAGATCGGTTAAACTGATCCAATGATTTTGAGAAGTATAAATACTAAATTTTCTATTTGAATTCAATTGTATACGATATTTAAACAAGAGTTATCTTGTATTATTACTAAATATATTTTTTATTTTTAAGTAAAGATATTTATATAAAAATCAAAAGTAACATAGAAAAAAAACATTTTGTGATATTAGTCTTATTGAGAGATTATGAGGTGTTTCAAAAGTATACAATTTGTAGCCAAAATTTCTTGTTAGACAAAACTATTCAAACATAAATTGTTTTTCATATATGATGTTTTAAATTCTATTCAAATTTCCTTATACAATAAATCTGCTATTTTAGAAAATGTTAATATATAATAATAATAATAATAATAATAATAATAATAATAATAATAATAATAATAATAATAATAAATCATCAATATGGTCTTTTACATATTTCTCTCTATTAACTAATCCTCAAAATAATAAAACTATATAAGTAATTTCAAAAGTGTCCAAATATATATAAACTTTATGTAATAAATTATTCAAAATATAAATTAATACTTTGAAAACAAAAATGAGATGCATCCAATATAATATCTAAGAATTGTTGAAAATGAAAGAATTATTTTAAATTATCCACCAATATTCTCTACTAATGTTCCTACTTATTTTACGTAATATAACCATTTGATATTTTTATATTTTAAAATACTAAATATATTTATTCTTTTTAATAAAAATGTTATAAAGATTATAAAAATATATATGTCATTGAATATAGTTATATATTTTACAAATATTTTTTTTACTTCATAAAAAAAGTATTAAACAAAAATATTATGTATACGTGGTATTAAGAAAATTTAGAATTGATATGTATTTATAGTTGTGATGAAATTAGATTTGACCCAACCCAAACCTTGGGAGGAATAGAGATTACAAAGTGTGTGTTGGAAAAAGAATGACATTTCATAAATTGAAGCATAATTTCCACGTTGTAATCAATAACATAGGCGCGCGACAAGAGGAGAAAGAACAAAAGGAACATTTAAGTGAGGCAAATGAGAAAGAAACGTTTTGAATTAAACTGCCACGTTAAATAAAAATAGTGATTAGTGTCCCAAATCACACACGTCATTCAGAGTGGAAGAAAGAAGATCCACCTTTCTTCTTCTTCCTTTTGATTTCTCTTTGGGGAAATTATCAAATTGTGGGGCTCCGAATCCATTTGGGTCGGGTTGTGTTGATCCGTCATGGAAGAAGGGGTTATTTGCCAGTGGAGCATGTTTAGATCTTTCTTAGCAATCCTTCAGTGGTGGGCTTTCAATGTCACTGTCATTATCATCAACAAGTGGATTTTCCAGGTTTCTTTCTTTTTCTTCTGTTCTCCCTCGTTTGTTATTTGCACAGCATTGTTTTTTGTTTAAAATTAATCATAAACCTATTGTGATTTTATTTCTACACAATGAGGTTTATATATTACCATTACTATTATTTTATGATATTATGTTGGGGTGGGGTGATCGTTTAGGAGCTTTATACATACATACATACATACATACATACATATATATATATATATATATATATATATATATATATATATATATATATATATATATATACTCTGTATTTGAAGAACTTTTTAATCTCTACAAGTTTTGATAAGATCCACCTGTAAGCAACTTATCATGCTGCCTGTACATTGATATTCGTATGTTAAATTCATAGAATTGCTATAGCATTAATTCTCCATTTTTGGTCTTTTCATTAAGCTGAATCTATTTCAATATCAAAAGTTTTCATAATGACATAAACCATGTTTATGAACTCCTAATTTGTTTAGTTTGGTGTGACACTACACTACATATTGAAGTAGAAGAGTGTGTGTAAATTTCTTGGATACAATGTTCTTTTCTATGAACTAGTATGTCCTTAAAATGAATTGAAATTCTCAAGGTTGGTGCGAGTGTGATTAATTTGCCACAAATTAAACTGTCATGTATGTAAAAGCTTCTTAAGCTCTGGTATTTAGCTGAGCCAAATAAACTTTGGTATTCAGTTGAGTTGAATGGCGTCCGTGGGGGATTGTTTTTGGCCTAAGAGCTTTTAGGGAGTTTCCAAATGACATTGGTTAATTTCTATTGGTTAGGACCTTGCATGATGTTGATCCTTATATTGTTAATTAAATCTTTATGTTCCTTTTCCATTTTTGAGGAAAAAGGTATATATCACTCTTCATTTCTCTCTTTATATCTGTTGACTTCTCAAGTTGTACAGAGTGTAGGAAATTCTTTAAATTAATATTTTTATTTCTCTTGTGCAGAAATTGGATTTCAAGTTTCCATTGTCGGTATCTTGCATCCATTTTATTTGTTCAGCCATTGGAGGATATGTGGTGATTAAGGTGTTGAAGCTTAAGCCGTTGATATCCGTTGACCCTCAAGATCGTTGGAGAAGAATATTTCCTATGTCATTTGTGTTTTGTATTAACATTGTGCTGGGGAATGTCAGCTTACGATACATACCAGTTTCTTTTATGCAGACAATAAAGTCATTCACCCCTGCAACAACAGGCAAGAATCAATACTTGTTTGTGCTTTGCTCTCATGCTTTATGTCGTGATTTGAAGAACATTTTCATCTGATCTTCATGAACTTGTGTAGTTGTTTTGCAATGGCTAGTTTGGAGAAAATATTTTGACTGGCGAATTTGGGCTTCTCTTATACCCATTGTTGGAGGGATTCTTCTCACATCTATCACAGAGCTTAGTTTTAATGTATTTGGGTTTGGTGCTGCTTTGGTTGGTTGTTTGGCTACATCTACAAAAACTATACTTGCTGAGTCTCTGTTGCATGGATACAAATTTGACAGGTGCAAATTTTAATCTATGCCCTTTTTTTGTTTATATTTATATTTATATTTATTGTCCTTTTTTTTGTGTAGACTTCCCACTTATTTATGAGTTGCAATGTTGTCTTCTCTTCTAGTTTTCAATCCACATTATCCGTCCTTCTTTTAGTTTGCAATGTAGTTTATATTGTTGTTTTTGTTGGATATAATTTCAACCGCCCAACTTTATGTTTTTCATTTGTTCTTTTTTATTAGCATGCCCAACACATTTATGACAAGGTGACTTTCTGCAAATTGATGTTTCTTTTGTGATTTTTATGCGGGGTTCTTGAATCTGAATACATACATTGAAACAAATATGCCAACCTACTATTTATTAACCACTAACCATTTTGGTGATGAAATTACACCACCGATGTGTTCAAGTTATGCTTCCAAATGCTTTTGACCTTTTTATTTACTGGGTTACATTGGAGGGCAAACAACTTGGTCAGGTAGGGGTAAGACCTCCAACATCGCAAACTTGTTGATAATTAAAAGTGTTAAATAAATGAGCTTGATAAATTGACTTGAGTTATAATGGATGCGTTCAAATAAACCATTAATCCATTTATGACACGCTCAAAAGTGTATTGCTAAAATCCAGTTCATCCACACCTCATTTAATAAAGGACAAGCTAAACCCATCCATTAACCATTCCTATGGATGGACAATCTAATGCGTTCATTCAGTGGATATTATTCTCCTCGGTCCATTCTCTAAAATTCAGATTTGAAGTGGTGTTTGGTTCTTTTATAAGAATCAATCTAAAATGTCCTTGCATTAATTACTTCTTTCCAAAAATCCTCTTAATTTAAGTCTTTTATCCTAGTTTAATAAGTAGTTGGTGGAATATATTAAGTTTAAGTGTTTGTATGTGTTTCATTAATGTTAAGGGTAATTTTGGAAAAACATATATATGTAAGACATATTTAATGTTATGAATTAAATTAATTATTATTTTTTTATCTTGAGAAAATACTTTTTTTTTTTTTTGTAAATCTTGATGAATTAGTTAATTGGTTACTGGATGGAGTATATTTTTGAAAAAATATCCTGTATGAAATAAAGTTCAATATTTATATACGTTTTTTCATTCAAACGCCTCAGTCCAAAGCATGCATTGCATCCCCTAAAGACCTATACCAACCAATGGATTTTTTTTAATACTTGACCTATGGATCACAAAGTATCTTGTATGATTCACTATATATCCAAAAACAAATTTGGATCTAATCCAACCAAGTCATTCTCTTCTTTTTGACGGAATGGATTGGATGAATTTATATTGGATGGTTAGTGGATAAAGTGATTGTAATACCACCCCTATTATTGATAACGATTTTATCTTCTTCCTCCAAATATTGTATTCTAATATTTTTATCAATTAATTTGAATAGAAAAAGGAAAAAAATTTACTGTGTAAGTGGGGATTTTACGGTTCCCTTTATTACCTCATCTTGTCTTAGTTATATGTTAAATCTTGTTCTATTTTGTAATTGTATACGTTCTCTGAATTGCTCTGACATCATTCTTCAACAGTACATAACGTAATTTTTCTTTTTAATACTTTCAGCATAAACACGGTTTATTACATGGCCCCTTTTGCAACCATGATCTTGACAATACCTGCTTTGTTACTTGAAGGCAATGGAGTTCTTGAGTGGCTAAGTACTCATCCATATCCTTGGTCAACCATGATCATTGTTTTCTGCTCTGGAGTTTTGGCGTTCTGCCTTAACTTCTCCATTTTTTATGTCATTCATTCCACTACTGCTGTAACATTTAATGTTGCTGGAAACCTTAAGGTAAGTCTATCAAGCAGATTCAAATGCTTGAATATATTATTTGGTCTTAAAATTTGAGTTTATGGTTTTGTTTTTGGTCTGTTCATTCATTTCTTGAGAATCTCTTCACATTCTCCTATTTATATATCTGGAAGATTTGTAGCCGCATTATCATTGTTTCTAGAAAATCCTCTTTTTTTTAATTGTTTCTACAATTCAACATTGCATGTAAATCACAAATGCTCTGATTTCTCCCAAGAAGGAAAGGAAGAGGAGCGATTCCTTGTTTGGTCTGCAAGAAAAATAAAACAACACCTTGTAGTATATAATCATAAAACCACTAGTTTAAGTATTCAAACTAATGATAATTTTGTTAGCATAGTCCATGAATTTAGGGTGTGATTTCCATTTTCTCCTCTTCAAACCAATATTGGTGGATAGGTGGAAAAAAATGGAAGGAAAGGAATTTTTGGCTCTTTTATTTTTGTTCCCTTTCTTCTTTGTTCTCTTTATTTCCCTCCATATAAACTTCATATAAATAGTGACAACAGGGTAGTATGATTGATGAAGGTGTTTCGTGTGAATGGTGAAACCAGACTAAGATGCCTTAAACCCTATTTATCCTGAATTAACAATTGACAATAATCATTGTTTTTGTACAGGTTGCTGTTGCTGTTCTTGTTTCTTGGCTAATTTTTAGGAACCCAATATCATACTTAAATAGTGTTGGGTGTGCCGTGACTCTTGTTGGATGTACATTCTATGGTTATGTCAGGCATATGCTCTCCCAACAGCCACCACTCCCAGGAACTCCTCGGACACCTAGGAGTAAGATGGAGTTGCTTCCATTTGTAAATGACAAATTAGAAGATAAGGTCTAATCATTTTGGTCAAGGTAAGGGAGGTAAGTGACCTTAATTGTTTATTCTTAGCAGGAACCAGAATAAAAATGGTAGAACTAAAGTAACATTTTTCTATTAGAAAGATATCAAAGGTATAAACCTCTGTTAAAAGATGAAAAAACAAGCAAATCACAATTTATAGAGCTCTTTATGAAGAAGAACCATCTTCTTCATTCAACCCCACCAAATATTCCTTTTAACAAATTCCTTGATACCTGTCTTGACTCCCCCTTCTCACTAAATTGATTGTTTTTCATCTCTCCTCTCTACTCATCAATTGCCACTTGTCATTTCGGTTATGGTCCACCTTTTCCTCCCATTCCCATCCTACCCTTGTCACCTCTCCTTAACTTGCTAATTCCTGACTGAAGCCCCAATAAACTAAACAATGGGTGATCCATAAGTTCCGTTAGATTGACATAACTTTTAATACATAGTTCATTCATTTTTTAAGCCCCTCCTGGCTTTTGATGGTTTGATTTCAATGTAATTTTTATATCCATTTTTCTATTCTGTCTCCTGATCTATGATGGGATTGTAGTAAACACTTGATGATAATTAATAGTTTTTTTTTTTTTTTAAATACAAATCATTTAGGTTTAATTATTATTTTTTTCCTCTTTTTGTTTTGTTTATAAGAATTTGATCCTTATTAATTTTGTAATTTCGTTTCATTTTTGGATTAATTATGTTTGTAGTTCTACAATTTGAAATGAATTTTTGTTAAGTTCTTAAAGTTTTAAAAGAAAGCATTTTATTTTTTTAAAATTTAAAATTATATATATATATATATATATATATATATATATATATATATATTGAGAGATAAATTTAAAATTATATAACGTTCAGAGAATAAAAATATAACAAATCTTAGTTTATGAACTCGAATTTCAATATATATCAACTATTGTTGTTGAATGTAGTCCAGTGCCACATCATTTTGAATATACTGATGTGTCGTTAAATATTAAATGTCAACTTATTAAAACAACTTACAATGACACCACGAAATTAGTGAAGGTTAAATTGAAAAAAAAAATGTAGAGGAAGAAATTTGTGAATGAATGAGTCAAAACTGAATTAGTTCTTATATATTAATATAACTGTTAATTAATACTTGTTACTTGAAATAGATAAATTATTTAATAAAAATATGTTTGCATTCCTTAACTAAGATTCTATTGTTATAATGTATTTTAGTGGTAGTTTACATATTTCTGATTATTTTTGCAATTCCTAATGAATTAGATGAAAGTTGTAATGGGGAGGAAATAATGAACAAAACTAACAATCCTACGGTTTCATTTTGACTTAAATTATTTGGTTCACACACTAATAGTGTGTTGAATTATTACCATTCACCAAACAAATAAAAAACGCATTTACTGCCATTGAATTATTTTGATGTAAATATTGAAGAGTAAGTCTCAATAATCCCAGTATCTTTCATTAGTTTAACCCAACAACTTCATTGACAATATGTTGAGCAGCATCATACATGAGAGATCATAAATTGTAATAAATAACATGTAAATTTTTTCTTGCATTCATTCAATTATAAATTCCAAACTACTTGTAAATTATATAAATTATTTAAGAAACAAGCCTGTTAACCTCTAAATAAATTAGTAAATTTGTGGAAGTACTCAATTATGAAATGAATTAAATCCTTTAATTAGGAGGATCTTACAAGGTGTTTGTTATTTGTTACCAAGGTAAATTTTGAAGGAAATTTGTTACTGATATGTTGCTACTATATTTCTACACGTTTCGTGTTACACCTATATATCCAAAAGATAAAAGTGCTGAAATTTAATGCTAATGTAAATGATTTCTTCTACCTCATGCCTTGTGGTCCTTCTCATCTATAGGTAGTGGTGGTCCATGATAGATGTGATTTGACAGAAATGTTATTTGTTCATCTATTCTCGGAATCTTCATTCACAGTGAAGAATCATCTAGACTAAAAAAAGCTAAAAGAAGTTATTGGTCACAATCATGTTTAATTAATCATATAATCATAGTATAGAAGTAAACTGATGCACCGAGTCATTTCACTAGTACAATGACAATGAAGTTAGAACTAGAACCGAAGGTACATATTATTGTGTTAATTTTCCCATTTGAAAGTTTTTGTGAGATCCTAGCAACTAAAGTCAAGAATCTCAGGATCTATGCCAGTAGCCAGAAGTTCTTCTGCAACCTTGTGCTGATTAGGTAGCCATTGTTGCCTTGACTTCTCTTCCTCACTCCTATTGCCAAGCAATCTGCATTGTTGATGCAGTGCTCAGCAAACTCCTCTGAGCTGCTTATACTTTTGTTTCCACACAGGCTGCAGGAATTACTGAGTTAAACTTCAAATACTGACTCGGTTTATAGGGCAAATGTCAAGTAATTACATAATTTTAAGTTCTATACACTCCAAATAAGATTTGATTACTTTAAAACATCATATTCATTAGCAGGGCAGTATAATAATACTTTATACTAAGCATATTAATTAATTAGTTATCTTGATAATGATATTTTATAGCCAGCAAATAAATTACTAAATTCGTTATCGGTAGAAGGGCATGATAATAATATTTTATACTCAGTATGTAAATTATCAATTGCCTGTCTCAAATAATTGATCATAATAACAGATGATAAATTGATAATGCAAGGTAAAACTGTTAATTCTTTTAGTAATTATTGTTTAAAAATTACATATAAAATGATTTTGAAAACCGATTATTCATTGATGGAAATACATAAAAAATCTTAAGACTATAATATATTAAAATTAATCATTTAACAACAGTATACTGGCTGCTCTAGATTAGTCGGTGCATTTTAGAAGGTATAGAGAAATAATTGTTAAGGTAGAAATAACAATTAAAATTGTGGTAATAAAGTATACATATAAAATCGATCATAAAGTTATCAAAATCTTAATCATTGATTTCTCAATTATCAGCTTATCACTCTGCGTTTTACTGCATAAAGTGACAGGAGCCAAATTAAAAATAAAGGGTTTCAAAGTTTGAGAATTGAGTTTGAAGGTCGGACAACTGAATTCAAGAATGGATGATGAGAATCTTACCAGCTAAGAAGCGGAGAGGGCTTCTTTTGGCCCAATACCAAAATGGAAACCTCCAGCTTCTTCACTTGACTCATCACTGTGGCCAGTTTTGGTCCTAGGATTACAAGTGCTTCTACTTCCACCTATGTCAGATCAAGTTAGTGTCAGTAAGTTTTACTTTTTATTTTTCTGAGGGGGGAATGTGCAATGAAAAGCTGAAGAAGCAAAGGAGCATTCTCATCATTTCCTTACGGAAAGTGAAAATAAAGAACTGGCCTAGTACAGGAATCTCAGACCCATTGTCCTTTAAAGAAGAGAAAAGGTTTAAAAACATTATGGGCAAAAGAAATATGCATGATTTTGTTTTAAATAATGTAAAAGGGTAAAAGAGCGGAACTTCATAGCTCCCTCTCTTTGAACAGCACTGAACATTTGAGACCAACTTGAATGAAAAATTCAAGATCTACCAAATACAATGTGGCAATATGCATCCCTCACGTCAATTAATCCAAGGAAAGAAAAATGGAGAGAAAGGAGATAGTGACAAAATCTATGCTTTCTCACCTGAACCATAAACGAACTTCAAGACTCAAGAGTAACATGTTAATTAGTATGACTATATAAGATTCAACAATTTACCTCTGGCTTGCAATCTTTGCAAAGGGAACCAAGATGATTAACTAGATAGGTAGAGCAAGAAGATTCAGAACCCCTATGAGGAGGGACAACAAGAAGCAAAGTGAGCAAATCGCCCTTATTAGCTACATGAGTGAGTGCCCACATCATTGCATGCTTGGAATGTGAAGTGTGATCCACCACCACCATCACTCTCTTTTTCCCCACCATCCCATTATCCTCATTCCCATACATGGCAAAACCTTCCATTTGGCTCAGACTAGCCTCACACCCCTTGTCCTTCCCACCCCACCTACTTGATGTTGATTTCCAAGCCTCCTTCACACTAAATTGCTTCAACAATGACCCTGAACCTTCCATTGTGTCTTTGACACCCCTTCTGGCTTATATATCAAACAAATTTGTAAAAGTGCATCAATTTTGTTGGTGAGAAGTGATGGACAAGAGAGGGGGAGGGTGATTGAGTGTATCAGAGGTTTAGTTTGGCAGGTTATTGTAGAAGAGACACAAAATAAAAAGGGGTTGAGAGGGGTAAGGAAGGGGGTTGTTAACTTTTGTGCAGAAAGAAGTGTCACGGGGATGAACAGCTAGTTATGCCTTTACTCTACCATGATGTTATAGTCTCATTGATGATGAAAGATAGGATTTCTGAACCATCATTTCTCACCTATTCTCTAATTCAGATTCTTTTGTATTTTAGCAAATTAGTTTAACATCTTCTGTCATAATAGACTGACTGACTCATAAGGATTTCTCTTACCATGATAATATAAAACTAATTTACCCACAAACTGTGGGTTTCCTCATGCCACATGATGCAGATGTGAAGTGGTCCATATTTGAAGAAGTAAAAAAAATAAGAAAATCAAATGCACTAATATGTGTAGGAGAATTATCTTTTGACAATGGCAAGCAGTAAAAACATTCATCCTGCGTCTTATTATAATAATATTATTTATTATTATAGTATTATTTGAAGTTGTTAAGTGTTTGGATTGTAAAAATATCATCAGTATATTGGAAGATTTGCAGAGAATGTGGTTGCGAGAGCCATTACGGGCTAACGAATCAGTCTAACAACAACTTTTGCTTGCAGAGCTATCTTGCATTGTCACATCAATGAAAGAATAAGTTTGATGCATAATGTTTTCTGATAGTATTAAATAGTTTACTCCTTCCCCCTTCCATTATGAGAAATTTCTAGAATTTAAGACAAAGATTGAAAAATTTATAAAACAGGTTGCTTGAGTTTACGTGGTCCATTAACCATCTCGTTCCCTATAGGTATTGTCTTCATCTTATTATTTTATATTATATTTTTATCATTAATAATATTATGTTTTACTCATAATACAAAATGTAATGAAGTTAAAGATTACTATTATAACAAAAATATATGTAGGTAATTTACACAAGTATTTAATATAATTGATGTTAATAAAAATCATATCAAATTAGTTAATTTATCTATAATTTTTTTCTTTGTTCGGATATAATTTTTTACAATATCCGTAATAAACCAAAAAATAAGATAAATTATAATATTTAAATAATAATAATAATTATATATTTGACATAATAAAATGAATAACAATTTCACTAATTTTTATCTACATCATTTATAATCTTATAACAAGTAATTAATAGTGCTTTTATTGATTTTATAATCTCAATAATTTATGAATTACACTTTTGACCTTAAATAAATATATATATGAATTGATTAAGAAACATATAACTTGACGTAGTTCAATATATTCATTCAATTTATTTTTTCGCTTAAGGAACCCCTTTATCAATTGAATGACTAACATATAAAATTAATTCATTGTTTCTTTATTTGAAATTTTTTTAAGTGACTACTTATCACAAAGCAAAATATAAGTCGTATAATTTCTCTCTTATTGTAAGCATCTTGTTTGAGAGAAAATCTTTTGCTTAAATTTAATGTTACCAAATAACTTCTTACTTAAGTGACAATTTTTTGCTTAAAAAAACTACCATCATTTAGTTAAATTTAGATTTTCACTAAAACGATCAATAGCTCATTCTATTATCAAATTACAAGATTTTTTTAGTTACACATTATTTTTTAACAAGTATAATATATACTAAAAACTCACATTTCATACCAAAACAAAACATGACATCTTATAACACCAAATCAACCTAGTAATTATATTTTCATAAAAACATCTTAAAATAGATGCATTCTTGTTACAAATATTTTTTAATAATATTTTTTAAAATACATCTTAACATAATCGAATATGTTTGTTTTTTTATCTCCTTATTTCCTTCTTGTCACTTTTAAATATAAATATTTCAACACTCCAATTTTAAAGATGACTTAAAAAAATCTACAAGATGATTATTTATATAAAAATTATTTAACTTAACTCTTTACTTATAAATTTTTTAATCAATATATTTTTGTAAATAAAACTCACTAAAGTTACATAAAAATTACTTTAACCATTAATTTGAAAAAAAATTAAAAAAACAAAAATAGAACAAAAAAATAACTAGAAAAACATGACATGTATAAAAGTACAGTGGTGAAATTAAGAAAAACATTTTGTATATAAAATATTTATATATATATATATATAAATTAAAACTAATATAAAAATTAAATTTGAACTTATTAAAATAAGATAACAGGGTAATGATTAAATATTTGTTTTCGTTAATACTTGCGATATTGAAACCAGCACTGATCCATCCATAGCTTTTGTTAGAAGATGAATAATATGTGTTTATTTTTTAGCAGGAAGTTTCAGTGAGGCATCCTCATTTCCAAACAAATAATTATTGCCTTAGAAATCCGAGCTAACAGGCATATGGGGCCACTAATTAATAAATTAATCAACATCTAATCTATCAAGAGTTTCATAAATTATTAGATTAACACATACATGACTCCACAAGCATTAAAGACAGATACTGCTTTCACTGTCACTTGTTAATGGTTTTTGGGGATGAATTTTGTATAGGTTGTCATGTATGATGAATTTGTACAATTAAAAGATGAAAGAAATCATTAATTTATTACACTGTTTTGAGCCATAAGCAAAGTGATAGATGATAGTTTGATTACTCTGAACATATATAGCTGTTACTGGTTTCGTATATGGAAAGATACGTACTATGTTCGGTTTCATTTTAACGTGACAAAGGGCTTCAAAATTTGTCTTCCTAACCATGTTTGGTTTCATTTCATCGCTGGTTTATTTACTGGTTGTAAATGGTTGGGCAAAGAGCAAAGGACCCTGTCGTATAATATTAATAACAGTGGCAACAATTTGATATAATTAAAATAGTGAAAGAGAGCACTTTATTACATCGATGTTACGTATAGAAATCATGGCACGAAGGGGTGTCAGAAATGAAGCTTGGGGCCCTGTGAAGTGGGTCTTGTTTTGTTTTTGGTGCAGAGAGAAGTCACAATGTGATTGTGGTAATTGCAATCACAACCAACTCTGCTATGTGCACTCTAATAACTAACACTCACAAGGAAACAACCATTCAATTTCAACCTTCCTCTCTTTTCCTTTTCACCCATTCTCAGTATTTCTGTGCTGTATAGTTAATGCTTAGACCAATTGAATTAATTACTGGCTAATTCATGATAACTATTTCTAGTTTATTGCTTGAATTTAAGTGCAGTGAACAACCAAATGGTATTATACATGACTATAATAATATAAGCAAGTATAATTGTTTTGAAATAACGTACACGTACACGTACGATCTCAGATATGGATGTGCATGCAGTACACTGCTTTTAATTTCCTTAATTGCAATGGTCCTATCCAGGGTACAATCCAATTATGAACACTGCCTCTATATGCAGTTCAATTCTAAATCCAAAATTTTCTTTTATGAGCTAATAATGACATGTTGGTTGGAAAGATGAGAAGATGATATTTATAACAAATGTTCCTTGAGAAAATTTAATTTTATAGTTTGAAGTAAATTTCTTAGTCAATGTTTTGAGTTATATCCGAGATTAATACTCCATTAAAAATTATCACTAGCCAAACAAAACCTTGTATTCGATACTGCTAAGAACATACTTCGAAATTCATTTCATAAAATTCAAATGCTTTGCTTTTTATTTGGGCTGTTTGATAAAAATGTATGCAATGTATTAACTCATTGTGCATTTCATTATTATTATATAAACCTACCCCCACTAGATGCATGAATAACTCATATCTATTTTCTATGTACTTTATTTAGAACTAATCTTAGCAAGATGAGTAATAATAATGTGAATTTGTAAGAATAGTTTAGCTAGATAATTTTTATATCAATTTTACCTTATGTTTATGTTAGACGAAGAATTTTAAAATTTATAGAATTTAAAATGCTTGAAATTTGAATTGCTTCTATTTTGATTCTCAAAACTATCAAAGTATTTTGTTAAAATAAATTAATTCAATTTTTTAAACCTCAAATTATCAATTTAATTTCTATCATATATACAACAAAAATTTTCTGAATTTTTACAACATCATCAATAATACTAAATGAAAGTGATGTTTACTGATCTAATATTTAAAATATATAAATTATCACCAATATTCGTTTCATTGTTTTTTCAAAAAGTTGATCAATGATAAGAAGGAATGACAAAATGATTCATATTTTATTACATTTCGAATAATTTTAAATTAATATTAAATTTTGTATATATGATTTATGTTGAAGGAATTTTAAGTTTTTATTTTTAGACAAAATTTAAATTATATGAATTCAAGTACTCAAGTAATTTTAATAAATTTCTGTTATATATGTGTGTCACTTAGTAATGGGATATTGTGTTTTTTATTTATGTAATAAACATTGGCGGTGATAATGATGAAAAATTAAGATATTTAAATTGTGAAATCTTTTGGTGAATCATAAGCTTAACACTATTATCTGTAGTGCCTTGAAAGAAATTTCAGAAGTTATCGGTCTAGGGCTTTAAATTACTCCCGGTATCAATCAACCTAAAAAACAAAACTTGATCATCTTAAAACCACTATTAAGACGAGATAATTACTTGAATTAACCACCCTTTTGGGATAAAATCAAATTAATCAATGGGTGAGGTCCATGAACCCCTTGATAACGTTTTTCAGAGTACTCCTACAAATAATACCATCAAGATAGAAAGTGAGGGAAAAGTAAATTACCCAACTACTCCTTAGCAGGGATTGACAATGAAATGTGTTCGGTAAGATGTTGGTGTCTGGTGCCAAAATATGGAGCAAGAGTGTTAAAGGTTTCACCATTTCTGCATAAGTTAATTATAGACGACTATTTCACCTGTTTTCTTGTTTTAATACGAATGATTTTATGACACATGGATGTTGGATTTTGACCGAAACAAGTACATGGCAGTGATTTAATGCAAGTGACAAACAGTAGATAAATTAACAGAAGTAGATGTAGATTTTCAACACTACCTCTGATGAACACAATGAATGGCTTCTTTACTGTTAAAGGTATGTTACTAGGTTGAACCAAAATTTTGTTCATGTCTGAAATAAGTATTTAATCAATATTTATCAGCAGAGATATAGACAAAAACTTCCTATATAACCTTCCACACAGGCTTAACCAAAAAAATCTATCACATGGATGAAGCAACAAGCGGTTAGATTGCTAAATTTGATGCAACAAGTCACAAGTTAAAAAGAAGATTATTCAGTAACAATAAAATGCCTGCAATTAATCGGTCTTAGGTGGTAATCCTATCGCTGATATAGTTTATTTTACAGTCTCAACCCACGATCATACTAATGCAAAAATAAACCATGTTGGTCTTGTCCTGTACCAATCAGCAGCGATTTTATTTTTACAGAAACATTGGTCTCACTATTAAATTAAATCCTCGGTCTTAAGTTGGATCATGCACAGGTGCCTTCCATGTCAGCAATGTATTGTGACTAAATCTTTCTGTACGAATCGCCTTTGCACAAGAGTGATATATCTTCAGGAGTCAACTTCATTTTGCCTCTGGTCAAATAATGTTGAGCAACCCGCCTGCATTTAAACATTATGTGATCAATCAAGTATTGAGAATTCTTGGTTAACTTTTCCAATTAATCCAAAGACTGAAAACTGAATTTGCTTCAAAGCATGTACCTTCGTTTCCTCATGTTTTCAGAACCATGTGAAATGCGGATATCTTCCGAAATTGAGATTTGGCGTAGTGAAGATATGTATTCAGTGAACGCCATATCTTTCATTGCCATGGATAATCTTGGTGGAGTGATTGACTTGATCACGTTGGAGAAAGATGTTCTGTTTTCATCATATTGCCAAAGGGAAACATTAGCACATACTGAAAGAATTTCTAAGATAATGAAGTGCCAGAGTGGTGCGAATTAACAATTAAAAATTATGGAATGAAATTAATGAACACCTAGTATAATCTCAACATTTATCCAACACAAAGTCATAAAGAAAGACATATGTGTGGGTGTTGTTGGTGTTAGGATCGGAGTACCAGCACAAATACACACAAGTAAAATAGAGACGAGAAAATAACCCTGACAATAGGCAAAAATGAAAATTTTATAATGACCACTCTTTCCTTTTACAATTGGAAATTACCAATACTAGGAAAGTAAAAGAGAAAGAAGGAGAAATATTTGGGATGTTTGAAATAAGGGGGGAGGGGCTCCTTTTATAGGAAGGAGGAGAGCCCCCAATTGAAGTTCCCACGGATGTGGGACTTCTTTCTTCACAATCTCCCACTTGAAGATTTTGATGAAATTAATCAAATCTTCACACTATGTCTTCTTCTCTCACATCCATGTTGCTTATGCTTCCGATAGGCCATAGAGGGATCGACTCCATATAAACTTGTCGACATTAACCGGCTTTGTCATTACATCTCGCTAGGTTCTTCTCGGTGTGGATCTTCTCAGAATCTACACTTCCTTCTTCTACTACTTCTCGAACAAAATGATATCTTATTCCTATGTGTTTTGTCCTCGAATGAAAGGCTGGATTCCTTGCAATGTGTAAGGCACTTTGACTATCACAAGTACACAACAATTTGTTGTTGCTTGTGACCAAGTTCCCCCATTATTCTTTTAATCCGGATAGCTTCTTTACATGCTTGGGTGACGACCATGTATTCGACTTCAGTAGTAGACAGAGCTACCACATCTTGTAACTTGGATAACCAACTTACCGCCCCTCCATTGATGGTAAACACATAACCAATAGTAGACTTCCTTTTATCCAGATCACCTGCAAAATCCGAATCTACATAGCCTCCGACAACCGCTTCGATCCTCCATAACATAATGCAACATTTGAGGTTCATTTTATATACCTAAGGACCCTCTTCACATTTTGCCAATGTTCTCCACCGGGATTCCCCATGAATCTACTAACCACTCCCACTCGCTTGTGCAATGTCCGGTCTTGTACAAATCATGGCATACATAAGACTTCCCACTCGCTGATGCATACGCGTACTCGAGACATTTCAATCCTCTCCGCTTCACCGCTAGGACTCATACTTGAAGATAACTTACAGTTGACGGAAGTGGGGTAGAAATTGGCTTGCAATCTTGCATGTTGAAGCGCCGCAAGATCTTAAGTAAATAATTCTTTTGAGAAAGCCAAATCTTCCTATCTTTTCTGTCTCGGTGAATTTGCATCCCTAAAATCTTGTTTGCTGGTCCCAAGTCCTTCATATCAAACTCCCTAGCCAATTGTGCCTTCAATTCTTGGATTCGAGCTTTGTTAGGGCCTACCACCAACATGTCATCCACATACAACAACAATATGATGAAATCATTTTCTTCAAACCTATTGTGGTAAGTACAATGGTCCGAACTTAGTCCGTAGTATCCGAGGCTAATAATGAAGGAATCAAATCTCTTATACCAACACCTTGGCGCTCGCTTTAGACCAGTATAGAGATTTGTTCAACTCGCAAACCAAGTTTTCTTGCTCTTTGAAGCCTTCCGGTTGGAGCATATATATTTCCTCTTCAAGTTCTCCATGAAGAAAAGCAGCTTTTACATCCAATTGTTCAAGATGTAAATCAAATGCAGCACACATCGCCAGGAAAATTCCGATTGTTGTCAATCTAACAACCGGTGAGAATATCTCGTTGAAATCAATGCCTTCTTTCCGAGCATATCCTTTTACCACCAGCCTAGCACGATATCTTTCTACTTGATCATTGACATCTCTCTTGATCTTATAGACCCATTTGCAACCAATGGCTCTGCGACCTTTTGGAAGTTCCACAAGATGCCATGTCTTGTTTTTATGAAGAGCTTCAATTTCTTCTTCCATAGCAGCCATCCATGAGGAGCTTCGAACCACTCACGGCCTCTTGAAAAGTCGAAGGTTCTCCTTCTTCACTTAGGAGACAATACGCATCATGACTTGCCATCACATATTGTGAATGCCAAGATGGTCTCGACTCTTTCTCTTGTTGATCGTCTGAGTTCTCCTTCTTCCACCTCATTTGGCTCATGTTCTTCATGCTCCTCCTCCGACTCGGAGGAATGTTCCAAGTCTTCTTCTCTATCTCGTACTATAGTCTTGTCCTTTTCCGAGTCGTCATTTATCCGCTTGCTTTGCGCTTCATTTTCTCGCAAAGACGACATCTCTCGCTAACAATAACTTTGTGGGCAGTGGGATCCCACAAGCGATACCCCTTCACATTGTCAGCATATCCCAAGAAGATGCATTTCCCGGATTTTGGATCCAACTTCGTCCTTTCTTGGGTGTTGTACATCACGTACGCGGGACAACCGAACACATGTAAGGAAGAATAATCGGTTGATTTTCCACTCCACATTTCCATAGGAGTTTTCAACCCAATTCGTCGTTGATGGAGACCGATTTATCAAGTAACAGCAAGTATTCACGCTTCCGCCCGTAAAGACTTTGTTATGCCCGCAGCTTGCAACATAGCTCTGGTTCTCTCTAGAAGAGTTCTATTCATCCGCTCTGCTACACCATTCTCGTCGAGGCGTGTGTGGAACGTAAAATTGTCTCACAATTCCTTCTTGCTTGCGTAATGCTAGAAAATCTCCATCTACATATTCTCCTCCATTGTCTGTCCTCAAACACTTGATTTTCCTTCCGGCCTCAAGTTCTACTTGTGCTTTGAAGTCTTTGAACCGCGCAAATACTTCGGACTTCTTCTTGATAGGGTATACCCATAATCTCCTCGAGTAGTCATCGATGAACGACACAAAATATTTTGCTCCTCCGAGAGATAATTCCGGTGATTCCCGGACATCGAATGGATCAAGTCCAAAGTTTGCTTACTCCTTGTGGTGGTTCTTGCAAACTTCAACCCGTGTTGTTTGCTTGTCACACAATGCTCACGTAAGGGTAAATCGACCTTCTTGAGCCCAGTGTATGAGATCACGTTCCGCAAGAATCTGCAGACCTCGCTCCGACATATGTCCAAGTCTACTGTGCCATGTTATCGCCGCTTCTTCTTGGCTTGTCGACGCAGCTTGTTGCATGATTTTCTTGCAAGGTGTCTCCCATAAGTACATACAAGTTTGCCATGATTTTCTCTCGCTTTCATGACAACTATGTTTCCCCTCACCGCCTTTAAGATTCCTCCTTCAACATGGATCTTGCGATACGAGGTCATCCAATTGCCCTATAGACAATATATTTTTCTTCAAGTCCTTCACATGTCGTACTTCTTGGATTGTGCGAATAGTACCGTCATACATTTTTAATTTGACAAGTACTCAACTCCAAGAATCTCCAATGCATGGTCATTTCCCATGAACACGGATCCACCCGAGATAGGCTTGTAGGTTTGAAACCAATCTCGGTGTGGGGTCATGTGCCAAGTTGCACCCGAATCCATTATCCACTTGTCATGAAATTCGTTTCGCCATTAGAGCCGATTGTCGCTTCGCTACTGCAATTACTCCTTCTTCGAAGTACTCGCAACGCAACCCCGTGAGGTTGATTCTTCATTCTTCCTCTTCCAACACTCTTTCTTCGTGTGCCCTTTCTTGCCACAAGTAGTAGCATTTAAATTTGAAAGTCTTCTTGTTTCGAGAGCTCGATCTCGCCATGATCTTGACTCCCACTTGAGCCACGTTCCGTTGATCTTCCTCTCATCATCGTCAAAACTTCGCTTGTTTAGAACTTTCTACCTTATTCATTCGCCTGGATTCTTCTTCTAGAATAGCTCCGCAACATCGTCAAAGTGTAGTTGTCCTTCAATATTATTATTTGTAATGTTGATGATGAGTTGATCATACGAGTCCGGCAAGCTCGAAGTAAAAGCTCGCACGCTCATTCTCAATTATGTTGAAATTTGCTGCTGCTAATTGGGCAAACAAGGTGTTCAGTTGGTTGATGTGGTCCGTCACCGATGTGGACTCACTCATCCGAAGAGTATAGAGTTTCCTCTTCGAGAATATCCTTGTGTGAAGTGACTTCACCTCATATAATTTAATGAGGGCATCCCAAATCTCCTTTGCGTAATCTTTCTCCGCAACACTCGGATAGAACCGAGTCTCGCCATTGCCAAGTGTAAATTTGCAATAGCGTTGCTTGCCAATTTTCTTCCAATCTTTATCCGCCATTTCGCAGGTTTTCCCTCAATTGCTTCGCGCAATTGTCCTTTCTCAAGATTGCCTTCATCTTCAATTTCCACAACGAGAAATTGTTCCCGTTGAACTTCTCTATCTCGTACTTTGCTCGCCATGGTTGTGTTTTCACTTATGCAACTTTCACTTATGAATAGTATTGTCTATCGGAACAATAGTAGTAGACCGTGAACCAAGACACCAAGTAGGTTCCCGTGAAAGAGAGGTGGGTCACTAATGGACACGCTTAAGTACCAAGTCTTTCCTAGCCGAACTTTCCTCAATAGTACTTTCACACTACCACACCTTTTCCAGTAACAACTCCTTTCTGATGTGGAAGATCAGATTAAACTGCAACCACAGAGCATACTCAGAATTTTACCAACACTATTCTAGTGACTAGCGCAACGGGACTCGAACGCAGCTCTGATACCACTGTTAGGATCAGAGTACCAGCACAAATACACACAAGTAAAATAGAGACGAGAAAATAACCCTGACAATAGGCAAAAATGAAAATTTTATAATGACCACTCTTTCCTTTTACAATTGGAAATTACCAATACTAGGAAAGTAAAAGAGAAAGAAGGAGAAATATTTGGGATGTTTGAAATAAGGGGGGAGGGGCTCCTTTTATAGGAAGGAGGAGAGCCCCCAATTGAAGTTCCCACGGATGTGGGACTTCTTTCTTCACAGTTGGCATGTTTGATAAAAAACAGTGGTGTGTGTCATCACTGTAAAATTAAAGTCAAATAATACCTCTTGGTATCATTTGTCAGGTCGTTCACCTCAAATTGCTTACTGTCATAGATACTAGTGCTTTTCGTTTGGTCCTGTCCAGACAATTTTCCCAGTGCCATAACATTATTACTGCTAGCCAACATCTCTGAAGTTAGATCTATCTCATTCTTACAACCCATTTTGGATACTACGTCTGATACATGTTTGGCATAACAACAGAAACCATGTTCTGCAACAGAAGACATCATCATTTGCTCATCATACCAGCTATATGTTTCTTCATCAGAAAAGGCTACTGGAGGCTCCATAATACCCTGCACATCAAATGTTACAATAATTAAGGTGCTGGTACAATATAAATGAATAAAATCATTTTTTTTAACACACTTACACATTGTTTTTGTTGGTGATTGAGAAACAGTATGTCAACTTCAGAAATTAGATCAGTTAGCCCACTGGTAAGTTCAAGAACTTGAATAACATTCCCTTGTTCTAGATTGGCATGACTACATTCGTCTATCAAATTACACACAGTTTTTGTTTCCATGTTTCCATCTCTAAAATTTAGCATAGCTGCTTTTCTTGAAGAACATTCTGGAATTTCAGTATTTGCCAATGAATCAGAATTTTGTGACAATTTGTCCAAGGACTGGAAAACACCGAAAGTGATCGCTGTAGGCTCATTATTAAGAGATTCTTCTACTGGACCAGCATAACAGCCAGAAGACACTGGTCCAGACATTGGCTTTTTTCCCTTTTGAATTGCTGTCTCAGGACCTGATGTTGATCCTTGAGAGCAGGATGCATCAAATGACTCATGTTTTTCATTCAAGCTTGCATCATTAGCAGTTTCTACAGATTTATACTGATCCTCCTTTGAATCTTCCAAAACAGAACAAACAGGTTTGGAAAATGATGTACTTGTGTAGGTCTGATTGAGTTGAACCTCACAGAGATATTCAAATCTGCCTTTGATGGAAGGAATCTTGCGGATTTCTGCTTGAAATTCTGAAAGCTGTCTTTTATTTAGCTTCTTCTCAGAACCAGAGCACATCACTACAGGTTTACTTTGACCTTTTTGCGAAGAGGGTGTTAAGGGGGATCTAGAACAATTTGAATGTTCAGAAATAGCACTATTTTGACTTTCAAACCTATTGCAGTCTGCAAGAGATCTCTTGATTGTCTTTGTCTTGGCCACTAAATAATCAGTACTCATACCCTTCACATCTAAATCAATTTTTCTTTCATTTATTAAGCACCACTTTTCTTTCATTGTGGCTATTGACTTAGCATCTTCCTTTTCAATTAGTTCGAACAACTCTGAAGGTAGTATCTTTGGTAAAATATGATGACAAGCATTGAGATCAAACGGAAGCAAACCATACCTTTTGGGCACTTTCCTGTCTGGACAGTAAAAAACTGAAAAAGTTAGTTTCTGGAAAGTTGCATTATTAGTCTACCTATGTACGGACATGCACACCAAAATAATAATAATAATAAAAAAAATATATATATATATATAAGAGTTGTTAGTTTCTAGAAGTATCATAGAAAAAAATAAAATTCACCAAAATGAAGTAAAAAAAATTATTATGAAAATAGGGAACAGATTTTTTTTTCACTACAAAATTTTTAGAAAACAAAGCAACCTTACAAGACTCGAGGACCATGGTGGAATGCCAAAGTTAGAGATTTCTAAAGTTACAGGTGGTCTAACACTTAGGTGAAGTGGTTGGGAAACAAAGACAACAACAGGCAGGACAACCCTAGCGAGTCACTGAGACTAGTCAGGATGGGTTGCGACATGAGCATCCACTTGTACAGCATAGGATGGTGCTGTTTTTGGGATGGGGAGGGAGTGGTATGAGATCATTTGGTATATTTCTTGCCTAAAAAGTGTTAAAAACAGTTGAGCTAGAGAGTTTGAGGCTCTAGTGCAATCAGATCAGGAGTCAGCTATATATGCAGTATAATATCCAGTTCATGCCATGTCTAGATATGCACCACACTTGGTGACTACTGAGAACTAGTGAGTTCAGAAGTTTTTGGAAGGTTTGAAGAGACATCGTGACTCAGGCATGAGGTCCCACTCAGAGACATCTTGTGCTGGCTATCAGGGCCATGGTGGTGGAGGCTCTAGGGACGACAGTAGTTAGATGGACCAAGGTCAATGTATATGGGTCGATAATCATAGGGCACTCAATGTAGCCAAACATTCAACACACCCATAGACAAGGTGTTTGACGATATTATATGATATGCCGTCTGGTTGGGCCTCTGTTACTAATACTACACGTGTAAAGTCACATATATGTTGTTATAGCTGTGGTCAAGTTAAGCATTTTGCGAGGAGTTCTCCCATGTCATCTTTTCAACCTTCTTCTAATGGAGTTGCAAAGGAATTACATACTAAAGGAGGACAAGCTCCTGTATATGTTAGGAAATACAAGTATTTCCTAACAGTATTCTCTTTGATTAGTCACCATTATCACAGCATGTGATGACAGGTATACTTTCCATATGTTCTTAAGGTGTACATGTTTTAATTTCCTTTGTCTCCCTCTTCTTTGCATCTTCTATATTGGGAGTCATCACCTCTGGATGAACCCATGATAAATTATTATTGATGGTAGACATTATAGAGTTGAATATGGTAGATTTTCGTGTGATTTTGGATATGGAATGGTTGACTTCTTGTCATGCTAGATTGCCACAATAAGGTATTGAAGTTTGTCATGCCAAGAGAACTAGTTCTTGTATTTCAAGGTGATCCATGTTGGTCATCAAGTCATTTGATTTCAGGAGTAAAAACTTGAAGGTTGTCAAGGAAAGGTTGTCATGCGTAAGTAATAGATGATGATGATGTGTCATAGGTTTCATAAGTTTAAGGAGTTGAAAGAGCAATTGTGACTCATATATATAGTTGCATGGTTTCATAGGTGACTCATATATGGATTGTCCTATTTTTCAAAGGAGACTTTCCATGTTTTTGGAATCCCTCCTGTTTCTTTATTTTTTTGGTTTTTATATTTTACTTGAAGGCTTGCCAGACTAAGGGAACCTTAGTCTATGCACTGGTAACAGTCTAAATATGAGTCGAGACATTGCTCCTTGATATTAGGAGTTGTTACAAAAACAAAATAAGAAACTACCTTAAAAACAAAAACTGTTTTATCCACTAAAAACGTAATAATAGATTCTTATCAATTTACCAATTGGCTTATTCAAACTAAATTAAAACTGCGTTAATAACATCTAAGGCACTTTTCCAACAAGTTTTGCACAGTTGCATTCCGAAGACTTGAATTGACAACTGGTCAAGTTAGGACACCCTCTTTCTTGCCAATTGATCAATTTGTGCTCAATGGAGAGCACTTTCTAGGATTTGAGTCTATGAGACCTTCAATGCTCACTCTCCATGCAGACTTATAAATAGTGTAGAAAATCTGACACAATAGTGTGTATATGCACTACAAGAAAATTGGTAAGGGCACCTCTTGATGCTAATAGAAAAATAACCTTCATGGCATTATCAAGGAAGAAATTTCTATATATGAACAGGAATATATTTTGAGAATGAATAAATAAATAGTATCAGAGCAACTGATGTTGGTTTGCCTCTAGTCTGATTATTCAATTTGAAAACAGCTCATCCCTATATCTCTTGAAAGAAGCATCTTTTCTTAAGATGATCTAACTTCATATCCTTTTAACTCATTCCCCAAAATATATCAATAAATAACATAATAACATGGATTCTTTGCTGTGTACTTTCTACATAACATAAATGAAAAAAAAGTAAGTCTTAATAAAAGAGCAACCAAAGCACACATAGGCCAAATTTGGACAAACTATGGTTTTCTTACAAGTCAAAAGCATGCAGACATGCAACAAAAGGGCTGTGTAATACACCTTTGCTATACTGTTTACTCTGGAACCAGAACTGAAGTTGCATGATGGTTTTACGAATATCTCCACCACAAGACTGGATGAATTTTTTCAGTAGAAGAGGATTAACGTCGACTTCTTCTGTGATGCAAACCTGCAGGTCATCCACAGAAGATGTATAATTTCACTTTCAGTTTTCCAATCTTTTTGAGGGTTGGAATTTGGAAATCCTAAAGCACATACCTTGTACATATGGCAAAGTAACTCATCTTGCGATGGCAATGAGAAAGAAACATGTTGTCTTGCAAAACTACCTCGTAGGCCACCATTATGTCCTAATTTGAAAAAATGACATCTTCATAATTATGAACACATCGATAAAAGTTATAGATTGAGCAAAGATGCATTATTTAACAAGTCATCTCACTATTGCTGGTTAATATAATAGGCCATTTTCCTCTCCTAGCAAACTGTTGTATGGTAGCGATACATCCACGATCTTCAGGAAAAAGGATGTCCACATCCTCAAATAGAGCTAAAGTTTGGTGGGCTTCATCAGAACTGAAAGTAATCTCCTCATCATTCTCCTTGGCTAGAAGCAACCTTATAGGTTTGCAGGAACTAACAATATAAAAATGGCATAGAATTACTTGATTTGGAATACTAGCACAATGCTTTTATATATCCAGAATATAGTTTTGCCTAGTCTATGGCATTCCATCAAGGGCATCTATATTCCGTGTAAATTTAAGTGATGTCCTGATTAACTGTGAAATAAACAACGCTTCCTCAGACAAAAGTAACACTCAAATAGGTCAACAAAATATTGAAGGAAAGTGAAATCAAATGTATAAGATAAAGTATGGCCAGATAAATAACACAACAGATGTTACAGTCACAACAGTTCTTAGCAAGCATTGTCAGGACAGATAAAAAAACCTTGTGATTTTTCCCGGATCAGATTCTCCTAACTTATTCTCCACAGTAATCCCGTTTCGACAACTTGATGCATTGAACTGTTAAGACATGAGAGACAAACTTTGATCTTTTGTCCAGATTCATAAACACATATTTACAAAAACAAAGAAAGGACAAGTTTTAACAACTAGCAGATATTACAAAAAGCTTCTCATAGGAGTGAGAGGGTACATCCCACGTCTGTTTCTTAAATACTTCTTGAAGAATATAGACACACACCAATCTATTTATAATAATAATATGTACAAAATACATAATGTAATAAATATATCTTATATCCTTATTTACATCCAATTTAATCAAATTATATCCATCATATTTTCTCAAGTTAAAGCATATATATAACACGATAAGTTTTGCTGAAGTTTACAAAAATATAACACGTTAAGTATACAATAGAGAGGTTGAAATCCTCACATAAACTCAAAATAAGCAAATTATAATATATAAATAAAAACGACTCAAGCCAATTACAAATTAAAGGCATAAATATTCAAAAATATACTTTGAAATAGTGATATACCTCTAAAACCTTAAACCCTTGCTCTTGGGCACAAGCATAGACAGCTGCAGACTTGCCACTCTGCAACATTAGAAAAAACTATATCCACTTAAAACCTTTAGAATCCAGTAAGAAGTAGTGAGAAGAAGTGTTAACTTAAAACATTTTAACCAAGACAATATAAATGATGGTAATTATCTACAACCATGAATTCAATTGCGGTCATTATTTTTTGGCACAAATGGGACATTGATTTTATTCATGTACCTTTCATCAAAATATATCAAGAATAAGAAAGAACCATTTCTTAAAACTACCATGATCACCAGAATAAAAAAATTACATAACTTTTCTTGATAACAATTACGTTGAGAGGTCAACTATTTGTTATGCTTACCCAGGCCAAGAAAATTGTGGAAGGAACAATGAGAAAGTTTGGATCAAATATATATTCACTGAATCAAAATTCAGCAGACTATCATTACTTAATACTATCAATAGAAATTCAATTAAAAATAAGAATAAATAATAAATAAATTATAATTTTAAATTAAAAATAAAAATATCATTTAATATTTTTGTTATAAAAATAATAAAAGCTTAATCGCATACCGATTATTATTAAAATGGAATAAAAAATAAACAAATAAATTTTTAATACTAAATAATATAAAAGTAAAAGAATGGTCTATTAAATTAATTATCAGTGAATTTTTTTATTAAATAATTAAAAAAATTCTTTCATAGATAATTTTAGTATCAGTAATATTTGTACATTTATATAATTCTATTATTTCAACGTTATTGAGCTTAAGTTGCATGAGAATTTGTTAGATTTTTATAGAAGGATTTTGTTGTGGTATTATTTTAATGTCGTCTCAATCTTTTTATCATTTCAATATATATTCAGGAATTAAATTATATATTCAACGATTTACAGTGAAATTTCTTTATGATTTGGTCCTTTAGCCTCCTGTTAGCCAAGAATGAAATTATTTATTCAACAATGTCAAAGATCATGTACAAATTGGGTGTAAAGCACAATTTTGACAATATATATTTTCACTCACCCCAATTGGTCCTGTGATCAAAAGAACACTCTCTAAACCCACATGAATATCTTTTGAAGCATAATCATCATGATGTTTGATACTTTTACCCTTGTCAGAGGAACCTTTTCTACATTGAGAAGATCTTTCATGCCATCGATGCAACCAGTCACGCAAGAAATTCAGAACCTGCTCCTTACCACACACCTATGACCAAGGCATGCAACTTATTCAGGAAATACAAACATGAAACAACATGTGCATTATAAATATGTGTTATTATGTAAAAAAAAAAAAAAAAAAATACAATATGAACCAGAAGAAATGTCTGACCTCGGAGGTTTTTCTTGGCTTGTACTTATGCGTCCATAAACTGTTCTTACCTTTACAATTATGGTAGTAAGACCTTGTACTGCAAGACAGGAAACAAGGAAAAGAAATTTGCTATTCAGGCCTGTAGCATATTAATAGAAAAATGAACTTGCAACATTCTCCGGTGCTGCTGAGTACAGTAGACCAAACTTGCGTTGGATATTTCAAATCATAGAATGATTTCACTTAAACAACACAACATGATTTCATGACCAGCTGATTTTCAGGCAAAAATAAAGACACACAAATAAGTCAATTAATTAGGACATATATGGTTCCTGGACTCAAAGGGTCATCATACCTTTGCTCAATCAAAGTTCAACAAATATAATTTGGCAACTACTGTATCAGTGGAAATAAAGAATGAACAGAATAAAACAGTTCAATGGAAATGTGCATGGCATAAATATAAAATAATTAAAAAAATAATAATCACTGTACTAATATGTACACATATTGTTACCAAAATGATACTTGATTGTTAACCTTTCTTGAAGAAATTTACTCCTTAGCTCAGTATCTGGCTTTTCAAAAATATCCTTATGTCCTGAAAAAGTATTTTCATTCACCTTCAAGTCCAGGTCCTGACAATAATTTTTGGCAATTAGACAGGTTATTATTGGGTCCACGGCATAGGATCTTAAGTAGATTATATATATAGAAAAATAAATTATGTACCACTTTGACATCTTCTGACTTCAAATGACATTCTTCTTGCTCTAACACAGCTGAGTTTGGTGGTGATATTTCCAACATATTATCTGACTGTATAGAAAGTTGACTTGGACAAGACATGATATTCTCAGAGGTTGAAGTACTTGAGAGTCTCAAAGCACTAGGCATGTTATCAAAATTTAAGGATTCAACCGAACCATCCATAACAGACAAATTTGAACTTTCTGTACCAAGATGTGCAACTGTGTTATTATCCAAGAATGTCCAGTTACTCCAGTCAGTGGGTGAGACATCATCCTACATTGACAAGAAAAAAATTCCAGTATTAAAACTCAGAGAACAAGAAAATACATACATAAATCTTTGATAAATTTCTTTTAATAAAAGAAATTTAGTATGATGAAAAAGTAAAAATTAAAAAGAGAAAAATAAAACCCCATCAACCACAAACTTAACTTTTTTACACCAAATAGAGGAGAAACACTTAAACTTCTCACAAATCAACTTATCATTTTGATCATATTAGAGGCAGGTAGTGGGAAATTAAGTAGATGACTGAACTGAACAATATAGAACAAAGTCCAACCAGAACTGAACCTGGTTTGAGTGAAAAAATTTTGAGATGTTTCGTAGATATCTTATTTTCAAACATATTTTTCACAATATTTTTAATTTTTAAGTTAGAATTCAGTTCGGTTGAGACTAATTTATGAGCAGTTTGATTTTTATAAAAAGTTAAACTAAAAGAATAATTGAGTTAAATTTTTATTCAAGTTAATTCAATTTGGTTCCAATTTGTATTATTTTAGTTGGTACTAGTTCAGTTGAGGAGTTTTAAACTGCATTGAGGCAGCAAAATCAAATTAAAGATATAATTGTCATACCTGAACATTTTGGAATACATGAACACCAGCACGAATTCCTTTCGCTTTCCTCTTAGCCTCATTTAAAGCTTTTTCACGTTGGTTCCTTTCCTTCCACAAGGTAAAATATGGATGTATTCTCCTTCCTGCATACACCCTCCTATCTTCCTGATTCAAAAAGGAACAGAAAACACAACATATATCACAACATATATCAGATCACACCTAACTTAATGCACCAACAGTTCACATAATCAAAATTTTATCAAATAGCACTATTCCACACAACTAAAAACAAAAATCCTTAAGGGGCACAGTAACACAGAAAACACTAACCTCCGCTGACAATTTTGCCTCCAACCTCAGATCGATCTTTGGAGCAGATCCTGGGGAAACAACAACTGATCCATTTTTCTCAGGAGTCTTCCTCGGTGTGCTAGTCTTCTTCGGGGTATTAGTCTTCCTTGGTGTGGTGTTCTTCCTCGGTGTGGTGTTCTACTCAAGCAAACAAACACACATTAGAAATTATCTCAATTTTCACATTCTCTTTTCAAAATCTCAAATTCAAAACTCGCATGGTAAATAAACACTTCACCGAACAATGAATAACTCTAATTCAGCGACATGCAATACAATCACTATCAGTGAAACACTCTAATTACGCGACATGCAATGCAAAAACTAACTATAATAATAAGTTCTACCTTGAAAACTCTTTTCTTCGGGGTGAGTTTTGGTGGAGAGTTCATCTTGGTGCTATGGCATGCAAGAGAACTTGACTCTGCTTTTTGCATGCGTTTCGGCGTGCTTGGATCCTTCATTATTAGGTGGACGGTGATTGAATGAACGAGGGTTTTTGGAAATGATAGTGATATTTATTTAGTGGAATATAAAAGAAAATAGGATAATGCTTAGTTAAGTCAAAATATGTTGAAATATTGATTACTAGTTAGAATCCAAATAATTTATTGTGGAGATTCTAGGCATGCAACGCAGTGACAATAATTTATTTGAATTTTTTGTGTTGTGGAGCAGTAAAGTGCAATTATAATATATTAATAAACTATTTAAAATTAAATAAATATTTAATAAAATCTAAAATAAATATAACAGTAGTCATTATTTTTTTAAAATTTTGTCATCATTTTCATACTTTTAAATCTAATGTATTGTCTGTAGATATGTTTCTGATCCTCTTTAGAATAAATAATTACAGTTTTAATGTTTTAGAAAAATTATAAATATTTAATACCTGACATATATCATTTTTAATTTCTCAACTGTTATTTTAAATTATGTTAAAACAAAAAATTGTTTAGCTGAGCTTCACTTATTACAAGCAATAATTATTTAAAATTCATCTTGCGTTTTAAATTAATTCCTATTTTATGCCTTATAATCTTAATATATATTACATTTTAGAATATTTATAAAAAATCTTATATAAATATTATCCATCTTTTATAACTATATAAAATAAAAGTGCTTTTAAAATCATTCTTCAATGAGAGAATTTTTTTAATAATTCATTCAATAAATATCTTTTAAAAACATTTTGTTAACTTTTAAAAACATATCAATCATGATCAATTGTTGTACAATTTGATAACCTAAGTACTGGTAATGATATATTTTTATAAGCAATAAAAAAAGAGAAAAAATATTTTTTTATATTTTGTATTACTTTTATCTTAAAAAAAGTTATTCTTAAATGGTATTTTCTTAAATATTTTTTTTTAACAAAATCATTATTAATTTAATTTTAGTATTCTTTATTTAATATATATTTATGATCGTTAGTGAAATATACAAGAAATGATAGGGAGATTCTTAAAAAGAATTTCATTATTTGAACATGCTAGTGTCATTGTCATAGTCAAAAGTAAATTAGGGTAGTATTATAAATTATAGTTAGTTAAGTGTTAATTATAATTTATATTTTTCTTTATCTAATTAATGTTTGTCTGATGTTGAGGTGGGAAGTGAACCATAAAAGTCCAAAGGTCGAAAAGTAGCTTTCAAGAAAACAAAAGGAGTCACGAGAAAAGAAATCGAAGCAGGTTTATCCTGACATTTGCAAGGTCATTGGTACTTCAAACGGTATCATTTGAACACGTCATCAATCATACATTTTAAAATTTGTCCAAAATTATTACTGTTATATGCATACATAACCATGATAAATTACACACAAATAGTTATATTTTTTATCTATTTATTTATATTTATTTTAAAATGAAACTAATTTAACTCTATTAATTGTTCAAATTATTCATGTTGAATTTGTTTGATATGCTGGTTAAAAAAACTTCGATTGTGTAATTATGTATACTCTTGGATATTTGCAAGGTGTGTTGTGAGAAGTAACTATGACGTGTTAAACGTTACATTCTAATATTTGGGTTTTATTTTTATCATATCATTCCAACTTAATTTAAGTTGAATATTCTTTCAGGTTTAAGATTAGTATCATTTTAAGATTTGTTGGTTACATTAGTTCTTAAAATAATAGTTTTGATAACACATTCAATGTTCACGGAGATAACAAAAATATAAGTAGAAATAAAATTTACATATTCTAAAAGTATATTTAAAAATATCAAATAAATGATAAATAATAATATATAACAAAATTAGAAAAACCAAAAATCAATAATATCATGTTTGAACATCATAAAAGAAAAGTCCACAAAATCTAGTTTAATAAAAGCTTTCATAAATTAAAATTAATGAGTACAACATAGTTTTTTCTTCAAATTTTAAGAATCAACATAACATCTTTAGGATAATGGATAACTCTAGCAAATATAATTGGTAAAAAAATCATTTACCCAAGTTAACTCTTTTACAAAAGAGTTACTCGATTACTATGTTTTGAATTTTTTTTTTCTTTTTTCTTCTTCTCACTACAAACATATAATTTATTTATTCATCAATTATTTTAAAAAGACTAACTGTTATTGTGGAATCGAGAAATATGATCGATTGATAAATCGGTAAGATAGACAAAAGAAATCATTCGATGTCCAATTAGAAGTACGTAGCATCGAGAAGCACAATCGAGAATCGAGTGAATGATAACCAAATACCTGTTATTGAATAAAAACTAAGTTATATGAGACCTAGGAATTGCAAGTAAAATCGAAATTCTCGAAAATACAAAATCGAGAGTGAAGAAAGCCAATGTGGACATTGGGATTCTGGCCAAACCGTGAAGAGAAGAACAAGTCAAACGCACGTATAGAGAGCAGTTTCGAAACCCTGGAGGAAGTCGAAGATCGTGAGAACGTGGGAGACCGTGGAAGGTAAACTGTCATATGCACGTAGAACGTGGTAGCAGCCTTGTTAACTGCTCCTGGAAAGCTTGAACGATGTCCTATAAATAGAACAAAGAAGGACGGAACAATGGGGGGGGGGCAAAAATTGGCAGAGGACAGAATCAGTAGTGAGAAGTCTACCGGAGAAACGACGAACACCATGAAGCTTCTGGCAATCTGGATTTCCTTGCTCACTGAGTACATTTACCGCTTTCTGTATTTTCCTTGGTAATTTACTTTGATGCAATTTAAATTCAGCAGTTTTATGTTTCTGTACTTTCGATTCCTTGTCATTTCAATTCAATGAAAATTTAAGTTTCTGCGTTTAAGTTTCCAGTTATTTATATTTTCTGCATGTTCCGATTTCCCATCATTTAGTTTTTCATGCAAACTTAACTTCCTGCCATTTACATTTCCGTCATTTCCGATTCCTTGTCATTTACAATTATTGCAAACTTGGGGTTCTCGTAATTTACATTTCCTTGCAATTTAACATTCTATTTTTCGATTCGATAGTTTTACTGCTTTTAGTACTTTAAAATACAAAATACTAAAAAATAGCATTTTTATAGGCTGTAACTTTCGATTCTCATACACGTTTTTGATTGAAAGTCAGACTGCTAGTCTAAGTAAAAAGAACTTACGTGGGAGGATTTCGATTAGGACCATAACACTGTTTAGAATCGAAATCGATCGAAATTCCACCGAAACAAATTGGCGCGCCGAGTAGGGGGTCTTGTGTTGAGAAACACAAAATTGGTTAGTTCGAGAGCGTATGAGATTAAGGAGTGGGAGAGTCATGAGTCGAGTTCATCAAGTAACCGGAGTAACACCGAGGGATTAAATGAGTCACACTCATCAAATACTGGGGCGAAATTGGCGAGAGGACAGAATCGAGTAGTGAGAAGTCTACCGGAGAAACGACGAACACCATGAAGCTTCTGGCAATCTGGATTTCCTTGCTCACTGAGTACATTTACCGCTTTCTGTATTTTCCTTGGTAATTTACTTTGATGCAATTTAAATTCAGCAGTTTTATGTTTCTGTACTTTCGATTCCTTGTCATTTCAATTCAATGAAAATTTAAGTTTCTGCGTCTAAGTTTCCAGTTATTTATATTTTCTGCACGTTCCGATTTCCCGTCATTTAGTTTTTCATGCAAACTTAACTTCCTGCCATTTACATTTCCGTCATTTCCGATTCCTTGTCATTTACAATTATTGCAAACTTGGGGTTCTCGTAATTTACATTTCCTCGCAATTTAACATTCTATTTTTCGATTCGATAGTTTTACTGCTTTTAGTACTTTAAAATACAAAATACTAAAAAATAGCATTTTTATAGGCTGTAACTTTCGATTCTCATACACGTTTTCGATTGAAAGTCAGACTGCTAGCCTAAGTAAAAAGAACTTACGTGGGAGGATTTCGATTAGGACCATAACACTGTTTAGAATCGAAATCGATCGAAATTCCACCGAAAACAAATTGGCGCGCCAGTAGGGGGTCTTGTGTTGAGAAACACAAAATTGGTTAGTTCGAGAGCGTATGAGATTAAGGAGTGGGAGAGTCATGAGTCAGAGTTCATCAAGTAACCAGAGTAACACCGAGGGATTAAATGGGTCACACTCATCAAATATTGGGGGGCAAAGTCATAATGGGAATACACCTGTAGTATCGACAACTGTAAGTATGTCGATACTTGTGAGTAATGAACAAAATTCAGGCACTTTAGCAAATACCCAAGTAGGATCTAGTACGGTGGCACTAAACAGTATGCCAACTATGGGAAACCCTGTGACAACAAATGCGGGGCCGTATATGAGTATAAGACCACCTGAGTTTTCGCTTAACATGAATGGGGTGGGTACTTCTTCGATGCAACGAAATTCGAGATATAACTTAGGAACATTCCAAACCCTAGGTATGCCACGGAATTTTGGAGTATCTCCTAACCTAGGAACATCTCAAAATTTAGTAATTCCCAGAACTCGGGGAGTGTGCGAGAATGTAGGAACGCAGACAAATACCTCCAAATCTAGATCATAGAGGAAACGTAGATCATGGGAGATATGCGTTCGATAGGGATTATCATCGATCTAATTTTGATACTATCGAAAATACTGAATGCTGACATATCTAGTAACTCCTTAGGAATACTTAGACAACAAATGGATGAGAGTAATTTTGAGATGGTGAATATGTTATCACAACGAGTTGACTACAGTTCTAAATCCATTAGTTCAAAACACTACTTGCTAGTTTTGAGATATTAGCGGACCAAATGTCACGAATCGGGGATGCATTGGCTATACCTCGACAAACGAGGGTAGAAAATCATGCTACTAATAATCCCCGTATCTATTGAGGAGGAATAGAAACAATGATCAACATCGAGCATAGGGAAATGAGTACCAACATGTGAGGAATGACCTTTATGGGAATTTGAACGAAGGATTTCAAAATATACACAATCAAAATAACATGTTAGGACAAAGGATGAATTTACAAGGGATGAAATTTAGACCACCCAATCGGACATATTTCGTGTCTCCCTTTCCGAATGCGATTCTCGAGACGAGACCGCCTCGAGGATATAAAGTACCCAAATTCACTAAATTTGCTGGAGAAGTTGGTGAATCGACTATCGAGCATGTGACTCGATATCAGATCGAATGCGGGGATTTAGCGATGAGTGAAGAATTAAAGATGAAATATTTTCCTAGTTCTTTGACTAAGAATGCTTTTACTTGGTTCACTTCGTTACCGCCCAATTCGATATATAATTGGTTGCAGTTAGAGAGAAATTTTCATGAACAATTCTTTAGAGGAGAGACTCAAGTAAGTCTAATCGATTTGATGAACATAAAACGATACAATCATGAAAGTATAGATGATTATTTGAATCGATTTAGACAAATGAAATCAAGATGCTTTACTCAAATTCGTGAATATGAATTAGTCAGAATGACCTCTGCAGGTTTAGAATTCTCGATTAGGAAAAAACTAGTCAATTTACCATTGAATAACATGGCTCAATTAGCTGATAAAGTGAGAAGAGTGGAACAAATAGAGTATGAGAAACAAAGGTATAAGAAATATGAGAAACCTTTGAAAAAGGAAAGAATAACATACATAAATGATGTATATGAGACAGATAACATGACAGAAAACGATATTGAAGAAACTGTCGATGAGAAAGTAAACATAGCAGAACTCAAAGTAGGGGCTCCATATACTTGTAAATTGCTACAAAAAAATGAAGTAAAAGATTAAATGGCAAATCGAACATATACTTTTGATGTAACAAAAGCAGACAAAATCTTTGATATTTTATTGAAAGACAAACAGATTAAGTTGAGTGATGATCATAAACTGCCGTCTGCAGAACAAAGGAATGGTCGAAAATATTGCAAATTTCATAATGTTTATGGAAATTGGACTAACAATTGTATACATTTCAGGAACACAATCCAAGATGCGATCGACCAAGGAAGGTTGAGGTTCGAAGAAATGACAATGAAAGTTGACACGAGTCCATTCGAGGCTCAAGTAGGATACCTCGAATCCCAAACGGGCATTACCGATGATGTCCGATTAACAAATTCGGCCTTTATAGGCATGATAGATGTCACTGAAGACATCGATCCTAAGCATGTCAGGATGGATGTATCTGAGGAAGACATGGAATTTGACCTGAGTGAATTCGAGAAAGAGTTCGAAAAGGAAATATACCCTCGATCAGGAGATTCTCTCATTGAATTTTTGAATAGAAAGAAGGAAAAAGATGAAGATGTGTCATTATGCCCACGTTGCAGTGCAGTGTTCGATAAATCGGCTGCCAAAGCTTTCAGAACAGAACAGATGAAGAAGATCGAAAACCAAAATAAAAGGAAAAATGACAAAGTAGATCAAACAGTCCGACCAACAATCGAAGAAAGTCAGCAGAAATTCGTGGGCTCTGGTGTTAGTGAAAATCAGAGGCAATGGATTAGAAGAGAGATGTATCCTTCTCGAGGAGGAAGAGGTAGACTTCAAAGTAATGATGTCTTCGAAAGACTCTCGTATGATGATGGATTGACCACTAGATTCCCAACATTCCAAAGAAGATTCCGAGGAAGGCCCTAAAGAAGAGGAGGAAGGATCCCCTATTGGAATAATTACAGAAACTTTGAAGAAAATGTTGCACCGATAGAAAGTCATTATGCAAGAGAATTTTTCGATGACAAGAATGATGGTACTTGGAATGAACATCAAATCGGGGTAATATCAATTTTACCTGCGGAATATGTTAGCGAATACAAAGAATACCAAGAACAAAGAGATGCCGAGCGAGAAGATGACTTCTATTCAGAAAACATAAGGTAAAAAATAACATGGGTAACACAAACCTCATGTGAAGTTCCTCATAGAGACGCTGCTTTCATCGATCCCCCATCTGAGGAAATGAGGTTCCACTTGAAACCGTTATTACTGAACATCGAGATTCAAGGACAGATGGTGAATAGAGTCCTTGTCGATGGTGGAGCAGCAATGAATATACTGCCAATTACTATGCTAAAGAAATTTGGCATTGAGCTAAAAGACTTAGTCAAGCACAATATTATGATTTCCGATTTCAGCGGAAAGACGTCAAGTTCAGAAGGTATGATTGCCCTAGACGTAAAAGTAGGCACTTACTCGAGACCTACTGTGTTTGTTGTGGTCCAGTCGCATGCCAATTTCAATGCATTACTTGGCAGGGAGTGGATTCATGGAGTCGGAGCTGTGCCTTCGACAGCTCATAAAAAATTATTTATGTGGAATCGAGATGGACATCTCGAAGTAATCCCAGGAGATCAGCATGAATTTGTAACATTTGTATCTCAGGCTGGTCGGGCACTCCAGAATCTGGCACTAGCTCAGCCATTCACCTTCGAAACGGTCGAAGATTTCAATTCAAAGTTACATGAGGAGCGATTCTTAGAGATGAATGAGAAGAAAGGATTTGTTATGACTAAAGAGGGGGCCAACCTCAAAGTGGCCGGTGAAGATGAATAGAGAATACGAAGAGTTCTTGGCTCGATTGGGAAAATATGAAGATGGAAAGAAGAGCCAAGAAAGTAGTAGTAGTAGTAAAATAGGGATAAATAAGTCGATTCACTCGACCGTAGTTGCAAATAATAGCGATCAAGTTATACTTGATTGTATTTATGATTATTCTCCTTTAGGTTTTGAAAAACCCATTACATCAAGTCACAAGAAAGTCGAGGCTCAGGATCCACTAGAAGAAATTAACTTGGGGAGTGTAGAAGACCAGAAACCTACGTATATCAGCAAGTATCTCGAAGAAGAATTAAAGAAAGATATGATTTCCTTGTTAAGAGAATATAAGGAATGCTTCGCTTGGGAATACGAAGAAATGCCTGGATTGGATCGAAGACTTGTCGAGCATAGATTACCCATCATCGAAGGAAGAAAGCCAGTAAAACAAGCACCGAGAAGATTTGCACCTGAGGTGATGAGTAAAATCAAAGAAGAGGTTGAAAGACTCTTGAAAGCAAAATTCATCAGAACTGCTAGGTATGTTGATTGGATTTCTAATATTGTACCTGTTATTAAAAAGAATGGTAAAATGAGAGTGTGTATCGATTATCGAGATTTGAACTTAGCCACCCCTAAAGATGAATATCCTATGCCAATAGCTGATATGTTAATAGATGCAGTAGCGGGTAATGAAATGTTGAGTCTTTTAGATGGCTATTCAGGATATAATTAAATATTTGTGTCTGAGAATGATATAGCTAAAACAGCTTTTCGATGCCCAGGGGCATTAGGTACTTACGAATGGATAGTTATGCCATTTGGATTAAAAAATGCTGGTGCAACATATCAGAGAGCAATGAATCTAATTTTTCATGATTTGATCAATGATTTTATGCAAGTTTACATAGATGACATTATTGTTGTATCGAAAGAGAAACATCAACACTTAAGTAATCTGAGAAAATCTTTCGAGAGAATGAAAAAATATGGATTAAAAATGAATCCTTTGAAATGTGCCTTTGGTGTATCTCGCTGGAGAATTTTTAGGATTCATAGTTCATGGAAAAGGTATTGAGATCGATAAAAATAAGGCCAAAGCAATAATAAATACCTCTGCTCCAAAAACTAAGAAAGAGCTACGAGTCTTTTTTGGGAAAAATAAATTATTTGAGACAATTTATTTCTAACCTGGCTGGCAAAACTTATGTTTTTTCGTCTTTGTTAAAGTTGAAAAAAGAAGCAGAGTTTAAGTGGAAGGAGGAACATCAAGAAGCTTTCGAGCAAATCAAAATGTTGTCGACTAATCCTCCTATTCGATTCCGATAAAGAGAAACAAGTCATTGAAGTTATATGTATCAGCGTCAGATCGAACGATAACCAGTTTATTAGCACAAGAAGATGAGAATGGTGTGGAAAGTGCTGTGTATTATCTAAGTAGAATTTTGAATGATGTTGAAACTCGATATAGTGATATCGAAAAGTTAGGATTATGCTTGTATTTCTCTTGTACTAAACTCAAGTATGTAATGAAGCCTCATGATGTAATGGTTTATTCCAAAAATAATATTTTGAAGTTTCTTTTATCGAAACCGATTATGCACAATAGAATAGGAAAGTGGGTGTTAGCATTGACAGAATTCTCATTACTCTTCGAATCCTTAAAATCGATAAAAGGTCAAGTAATCACAGATTTCATAGCTGAACATACAGTTGGTTCTACTGAGAACTTGTTTGTTGAAATAAGTAAATGGATAATGCATTTTGATGGTTCAAGTACATCGAATAAATCTGGAGTAGGAGTTCTTATTATTTCTCCAGATAATATTCCGACTAAGTTATTATTTGAAGTTCAACCCATTTGTTCAAATAATGAAGCCGAGTATGAAGCTTTAATAGCGGGTCTCGAAACTTTAATTAAGTTAAAAGCTCGACATGCAATTATAAGAGGAGATTCACAATTAGTGATCAAACAAGTGCGAAAAGAATACAAATGTATCAATATCAATTTGATCAGATATCTGGAAAGAGTAATGACCTTAAGTAGAATGTTCGATGATATAACATTCGAGTATGTTCCTCGAGAATTCAATCAAGAAGCCAATGACTTAGCACAAATAGCATCTAAATACAAAATATCTCCAGAAAACTTACAAAAAATAATCCAAATTAAAGAGAAATTACCTCAGGAAAATGAGATTTTACAAATTAACGACCTAGATGACCAAGATTGGAGAAAATCGATCATAGAATACTTGCAAAATCCCAATGGGAAAACTGACAAGAAAATCAAGTATCGAGCAGTAAAATATGTGTTGTTAAATGATGAGTTATATAAAAGAGGAATCGACGGAGTATTGCTTAGATGCTTAGGAAATGATGATGCTTATTTAGCAATGGCTGAAGTACATAACGGAATATGTGGCGCTCACATGATAGGTCAAAAAATGAAATGGACATTAACTCGACAAGGTTATTATTGGCCTTCGATTTTAAAAAATTGTATCGAGTATGCTAAGTCCTGTGAAGAATGTCAAAAGTTTAGTCCCATACAACAGGTGCCCGCTAGTGAATTACACTCGATCATAAAACCTTGGCCTTTTAGAGGTTGGGCTATAGACTTAATCGGACAAATTTTCCCACAATCATCGAAGGGGCATAGATATATAATCGTTGCTGTCGATTACTTTTCAAAATGGGTAGAAGCAATACCATTAAAAGATGTTGATCAGCAAGATGTAATTGATTTCATTGAAGAACACATTGTTTTTCGATTTGGGATCCCACAGTCTATCACTACAGATAGAGGGACAGTGTTTACTGGTAGAAAGATAATTAGATATGCTGAATCGAGAAACATTCAATTACTAACATCAACTCCATATTACGCTCAGGCTAATGGGCAGGTCGAAGCAATTAACAAGATAATTATTGGGTTAATAAAAAAACATGTTGGTCATAAATCCAAAACATGGCACGAAACGTTGTTGCAAATTTTATGGGCTTATCGGAATTCACCTAAGGACTCTTTACAAAATACTCCATACAAACTGGTGTATGGACACGATGCAGTTCTACCCATCGAGATAAATATTGAGTCGAATCGAATACAGAGGCAAAATGATTTACCCAGTTGTGATTATTGGAACATGATGTATGATGAATTAAATGAACTCGATGAAACAAGGTTACAAGCGTCGAATAACATGATTTTACAAAAGAATCAAATTGCTCGAGTTTACAATAAGAAGATTCGAAAGAAAACGTTTAACGAAGGTGACTTAGTGTGGAAAACGATTTTACCGATGGACAAGAGATGTAAAAATTATGGGAAATGGTCACCGAATTGGGAAGGACCTTTCAAAGTTATTAAAGTGTTATCGAGTAATGCCTATTCAATTATCAATTGGTATAACAAAGATAAAGTGTTGTCGATAAATGGAAAGTACTTAAAGGAATATAAGCCTCGAATAAGAGAAACAAACATTCAATATTAAAATGGAGTAATGTTTACAAAGATAGATATCGAGTTTTTAAATTCTCGAAATCCATTAACAGATTAGCCCAAGATAAAGAAATCGAGTTCTCTTCGATGGTCAACTTGTGTTCGCGCTCCATGCTTTGGCCAAGAGACAGTGCCACTTCTTTCGCAGAAGAGTTAATCTTATCTAACTCTGATGTAAGGAACTCTCTCTGCGACTTCAGTTGTTGCAGCCTTTTCTCCAACTCTTCGATTTCAACATCAACCGAAGACAACGTAGTCAAAACTTCCCCTCGACTGAGTTTCTGATTCTTCAACAAATTAGACTTCTCAGCCTGGAACGACAGACGCGAAAGGTAATAAATGTAGCGTACTGAAAAAGCAACAGACTGATATGATGGCGACGTAAAACAGAAAGGAAAACCTAAAACCCTTTTAACCCTAAAACCCCAGAAAACCTAAACCCTAAAGTTCTGTGAGCTTCCAAACATTAAGGCGGGAATATTGAAAGAATATAAACTGAAATCATTCATATTCTTTCAAGGGGGCATTTTGTTATTGTGGAATCGAGAAATATGATCGATTGATAAATCGGTAAGATAGACAAAAGAAATCATTCGATGTCCAATTAGAAGTACGTAGCATCGAGAAGCACAATCGAGAATCGAGTGAATGATAACCAAATGCCTGTTATCGAATAAAAACTAAGTTATATGAGACCTAGGAATCACAAGTAAAATCGAAATTCTCGAAAATACAAAATCGAGAGTGAAGAAAGCCAATGTGGACATTGGGATTCTGGCCAAACCGTGAAGAGAAGAACAAGTCAAACGCACGTATAGAGAGCAGTTTCGAAACCCTGGAGGAAGTCGAAGATCGTGAGAACGTGGGAGACCGTGGAAGGTAAACTGTCATATGCACGTAGAACGTGGTAGCAGCCTTGTTAACTGCTCCTAAAAAGCTTGAACGATGTCCTATAAATAGAACAAAGAAGGACGGAACAATGGGGGGGGGGCAGAAATTGGCAGAGGACAGAATCAGTAGTGAGAAGTCTACCGGAGAAACGACGAACACCATGAAGCTTCTGGCAATCTGGATTTCCTTGCTCACTGAGTACATTTACCGCTTTCTGTATTTTCCTTGGTAATTTACTTTGATGCAATTTAAATTCAGCAGTTTTATGTTTCTGTACTTTCGATTCCTTGTCATTTCAATTCAATGAAAATTTAAGTTTCTGCGTTTAAGTTTCCAGTTATTTATATTTTCTGCACGTTCCGATTTCCCGTCATTTAGTTTTTCATGCAAACTTAACTTCCTGCCATTTACATTTCCGTCATTTCCGATTCCTTGTCATTTACAATTATTGCAAACTTGGGGTTCTCGTAATTTACATTTCCTCGCAATTTAACATTCTATTTTTCGATTCGATAGTTTTACTGCTTTTAGTACTTTAAAATACAAAATACTAAAAAATAGCATTTTTATAGGCTGTAACTTTCGATTCTCATACACGCTTTCGATTGAAAGTCGATCACTAGCCTAAGTAAAAGAACTTACGTGGGAGGATTTCGATTAGGACCATAACACTGTTTAGAATCGAAATCGATCGAAATTCCACTAGAAACACTAACATGTAAATAAAAATACATTTTAGAATGAAACCCATAAACAAAAATATTTGTATTCATTTTCTTTTTCTTTAATTTAGATAGATTGTATCTAAAAAATTGATAATCATATCAACTTTCATATTTTCTTTCCCGTAGCTATCACCTTATTGGATATATTCACGATAATAAGTAATGGTTCATCTTGCGACGCGATGATGTTGAAAAAGGATAGGCAGAAAGTTAATGACTAAAAAACTGTCACTATTTGATGACAACGGAGGTGTGAAATGTAAAAAATTGAAAGTACATGCGAAAGTCTACCAACTAATTAAGATTTAAAATTCATCAAATTAAAATGTGTGTCTCGTTGTTGATGATGTCTTTCGTATTGGGATATAATTTTTTTATTAGGAAGTAATATGTTGAAGTTTCTTGTAATGAAAAATGAAAAAATGGAGGAAAGTTGTTATATAAAAGTGATTTACTTATTAATTAAAAGTCTATCATCAATTAAAACATATACAAAGTAAACATGTAGTTTTAGTCGGTCATTTTGGTTTGTTTTATCTAATTTATCAATTTGATCGATACAAAATTAGATGGGAGTGGTTGGTTTTAAAAATTATTTATATATTATAATAAAAATAAAAATAATTATAATTAAAAATATTATTTTTTTATATTATACTATTATAATATATAAATATATTAAAATATTATAATTTTAATTATAAAATTAATTAATTAAATTTAAATTGTTGATTAGTTATTTAATATATAAGTGTAGTAATTTTTCATTTTATCTAATAAAAATGTTAATAATAAAAGAATTTAAAAATTATCCATATAATTAAAGATATATTTTAAAAAAAATTATAATTTTTTTATTCCATTTTTTATTTTTTTAAAATCTAATTAAAATTCAATTTGAAAGAAATATTAAAAATTTAAAATGTGATAACAAAAAAAAATTTGCTAAGGATTTCTTTTAAAAAAATTGTGAGCAAATTAAAATGTAATTTAAGTTATTTTGTCTTCACACATTTCCTTCATGGAAAAGTTGAACCACATATTAAATTCATTAACAATATTATTCACATCTTATTAGCATATTTATTCATGTCACTTTCTTTTGGGACCATGTTATTTAAATAATCATTTATCTATTAAACATTCTCTCCACCAAAGTTTTAGGATATCGTTCCTCAATACAAATCATCTATTGTAAAAATCCAATATTATTTCATCTTTGTATCTTTGATTGTTTTTGTTACTTCTATTTCTAAATACTACAATCAATAAATTGCGAGTCAGGTCCACTCCGTGTGTTTTTCTAGACTACCCATCAAACCATCAAGGTTACACATGTATGATCTTTTAAGCAGAAAAATTATTATTTCACATCATGTAATTTTTTATGAGACATAATTTTTTCAACATAAATATATATTAAGATAAATATTTGAATATTAGACTATCTACATATAAGTGTATTTTCCTTAATAATAAATTAATATTTTATAATATTAATTACTTAAAATTTAGATTATCATATCAACTTAAATTATAACTTGTTATATATATTGTTAATCAATATGATTTCCTAACTTATCACCGTGAACTTACATCCCCTATTCTATAGAAATTAAAAGCGGAACGACACGAAATGATCTGGCATCATAAAAGAATATATGTATTGAAAAAACCTAACAGTACATACAATATGAGACCCTTGGAAAATTTGAGCATAGTGTCCCGTCATAATAGAAAAATGATAGAAATTTGACGAAACACTGTACATGAATGGAGCTTGAGAACAGAAAACAATAATGATTTGTATAGGAAATATAAGACATGCGACAGCGACAATTATTGTGCCACTCACGTGCCTTTCTCAAATTCCCTAGGTGTTAGTTTTCCGTTCACTATTTTCTTTTTTTCAATTTGTCATTAAGACAATTTAAAAAAGAATAAATTGTAAAACTTGTTCTCCTTAAATTTTACTTGAGGTCAATGTGATAATTGATATACATTGAAGTTCTACATCAACAATTAACTATATTAGATAGTGTCATTCATTTCAAAGATAGCTTAAGTTTCTAAATGTATAAATTAAAATAATTTTTTATGTATATATAAGATGTGTATTAAAAAAAGTATAGGTAATTATAGTAAATTATTCAATTTATAATTCTAGTTTTATTTCTAATTCAATATTAATAAGTTGTTAGATAAGGAATGTCAAAATGATTATAAATATTATCTATCACAATTTATCTTAAAAGTGGGTTAGTTTAATTTGATTTATTTTTTTCAACTAAAATTTTTATAATACTATTCAATCCACCACCACAAATTAATGGAATGATCCACTTAAATATTATATATTTTTTTTATTTTATTTTAAATTTATTAAAATAAATGGATTAATTAAATCGTTAAAATATTTATTTTCTCATGGATTTGCACTAATATATTAATAAAAAAATTAAAAATTAGAAAAAAATAGGTTAACTCATTATTAATCTAGTTTAAATTTATTTAACTCATGATTAAGTGTGAGAAACTCGTTTTAACTTGTTATTAAAAAAATTCAATTCAATCCAACTAAAATTCATGGTGAACCCAATTAATTTATGGGTAACCTAATGACTTAAATAATATAAAGTGATATAATTAACAGCATCTCTAAAGGTTGTAATTAATTAATAAATACAATCTTCTATTAAATATAATCTCTAAGTGATATAAATATAATTAATTAATTTATGGGAGTCCCATAAATATAATCTTCTAAAACAATCCCACAACCTCATCAATTTTCAGTTATTATTCGATCATGATATATAAATAGAAAATGTTATATTGAACTTTTAAACTACAATAAATATTTTCATTTACTATTTTTAAAATACTCTTCTTCCATTTGAAGTTGTCTCTGTATAAATAATTGTTTGTTGGTGAGTTTACGTAGAGAGAATAAAATGAAATGACTTGTAAGTGAAACGCTACATAATCTCTAAATATGAAAATTAATAATTGTACTATTTATTTCTTTTAAATAAGGAAAACAATAGGTTAACTAATTTAAGTTTTTTAGTTACGCGAGTTATTGCCAACTCTATTTTTTTTAATAAACAAATTTATGAGTTTTTATATTTTAAAAATACAAAAATTTAAGAATTTTATACATATTTAAAAAAACACTTCTTCTTTAATATTCAAGCAAAATTTTTTTTTTTTTCCGCCAAAGGGCGAAACTGTATCGTGTTCGTAATATTCGATCCATCCTCTTCACAAGACCAAAACGACGAAAATCTATTCCCTCCGGAAACCGAAACCCTAACAGAATTATCAGAACCGAATATTCGCCCAATCGAAAGACCCAAATCTCAGAAATCAAATCATGCGAAGCGTCGAGGTGGCCAAGACGGTGCTCGAGGTCGCCGATGTGGCTTGGACCGCCGTTGAACACACCCACCATTACCGCCGCCACGGTCATTCCGTCCCCGCCACCACCGCCGATGACTGCCCCTCCGACCATGATTTGGAAGCCCTGCGATCAGAAAATCAACGCCTCAGGAACTTGCTGCATCAGAATCTGAAACTGCTCCAAAACCTCTCTGAATCGCCTTGCGTCGATGATTGCCCTCCCGATGTATATTTCAAATTTCAATAGCCCTTTCTCTTTCCTCATTCTATCAAATGATGCTATTTTCTCTAATGTGTTTTCTTTTCTAAAATTACGGTATGTCATTTTCATCAAAGAATATTTTTTAATGTTTTCTTTTAAAATGAAATTCATAATTATTTAGCTTTATCACCCACCAGGACTGCATTTTACCTTCAACCTCAGGGCCAGCTTTTTCTAAAGTTTGAAAAAATAAATTGTGTTTAGATGGAATAATATTTATGGAATTAATTGTGATGTGATGAATGTCTGAATTGATCTAGGTAATGGATTTTACATTGAAATATGTGTCTCGGTATGTTTAATTGACAAACGAGCGTGAATTCAGTCATGGCTATGCTTCTGGACGTACTGGTTGGAAAGTAAAAGAGAAAATCTAATTTCTGGGAGAAGACTTTATTTTTGAATTGGATGCTATTCAATATACTATTTCATCGATGAAGCTATTTGTTACCCAATGTAATATTAATCGCATTGGAAATAAACCGAGACTCCAGATATCATAAAGTTGCCATTTTGGGTGACATATGCCTAACCATCACCCTCAGTCTGGTGAATTAGTGGCATTAGTCTATACTCGTGGGAATATTGGTAAATAGATAAAAGAAAACTTGGTTATTTTTAGATTGGATGCTTTTAGTTTATTAATAATTGGGTATGAGCTAGCTACTTTGGGTCTCGTCAAACATTTCGTGTGATATTATTTCATCAACGTTTATGAATCTGTAAGCATTTCCATAATTTCATTACAAGGATTATTAGTTTCGCTGCATTGTGTTTTAGCCGTGGTCATGTTGTTTTACCTGTTCCTTGTTTATAATTTGGGGATATTTGGTTGTAGTTAAATGACCGCTTAGTTGCTACCATGAGGTCTGACGAGTACCTGACTCGGCTCAAGTTCCTACAACAGGAAACTGCTAGCGGAGGAAATCAATTTCCTTTCAAGGAGGCTACTGGTAAATTTCTCTGCTGTTGAAGGTGTGTCATGTATGCGTTGGAATCCTTATATATTGACATTTTTTTGGTTTTTGCTTTTGGTATTTGACAGAGGTTGATTATCAATCAGCAGATATTTTGGTCAATGTTGACTCTCAAGAGCCCAGTTGGTGGGTTTGGGTTAAGGATGATATGGATCCTTGTAACGTTGAGGAATTGAGTGGAATTGATGATGAGAGTTACTTGGTCATCAGTCAGGAACATGTGGTTGATGGTGTTGCCAACTTTATGGCCAAATGCATTTTGTCAAACCCGAAAGCTCTGGTTTGTGTGTGTTTGTAGAATGTGCATGCTTAGTTATTTATTTTGCTGTATGTATCTGACTTTATTTGCCTTGTTATAATTGCAGAATTTTTCACCGGAGGAACTGCAGAAAGGTGAGTTTTCTGTCATATTTTGTATCTTAATGGTTTTTCCTCTACACTTCCTTCAACTAAACCATAAAGCATATTGATTTGTAGCTTCTAATCTGCTCTAGGTCAAATGGATTGATATCAGGTTCTCCAACCCTTTTATATTTTGTGATTGGTGAAGAAACGAGGCCGTGCCTTAGTAGAACATTGAGGGTAGGATTTTGGGGTTTTATTCCCGATGAAATACAAATCACGAGTCTGAGGATTAGTTAGCTGGTTATAACAGTGGTTGGGAAGTTAGTAGCAAAGGAAGTTTAAACTAGTGAAAAAGTAGCTAATTAGTTTTATAATTATATTGCAATGCAATAGTAGTTTGTCAACTGAAATTTCTCAGTTTAAGGGTTGGAGAAGGAATTCTTCTTCTTTCTACACTCTCATAATAGAAAACAATTTATTCTTTTCAACTCGTTCCATTTTGGCTATTTTCCCTACACTAATCCAGTGACCATACCATATGGGTTCCTATCGATTTAGTCTGACCTATCAGATCTCCTGTTGGTGAGAATGGAGTTAGGACTCTGTTCTTGAGTCATCCCTTGAATTCCTAAAGTGGATGACCAGCAAGTATGGATTGCAGTTTCCTTGTACAAGATAAAAAAATGTGGAAGGAGATGGCAATAAGTAACTATGGCCAATGGACTAAAAAGGTATGATTTAATTGGAGAATGACAACACCAATGAACAGCACAGCAGGTGCCAGAAGAATATTCCTGCACTGAACAAACACACTAAAGAGCACACAGAAATCAACGAATTCGAATATAATGGTGAAAACTCATGTTGTGGGGGCTTGAAAGGTTGAATTACCTACATATAAAATAAACACACTGAATTTTGGATAAATTTTAAAAATAACCTGATTTTTAGATTTGAGTATAATCTTCTACGGACACATGATTCCCTCCCCCCAAGGAGATTCCTCTTTCAAAACACCAGGATTAACTATCTGATACCTTAATTGCTTTCTACAAGTCTATGATACAACCCCATAAATATCACAGTAGCAGTCACATCATAACATATAACTGTCTAATCTGAGATGAATATAAAAATTTGAATAATAACTTCATAATACGTAATTAGAACTGCCTTATTCAAAACTTGGTCTACCAGGATTGCAAAGTAAGGGCAGAGTTTTTTTAAGTAATTCATATTTGACTTCTTGAGAAAGTGTGATTAGTTTCATCAATATCGAAGAGAGAAAGTGTGATTGGTTTTATTTTGGAGAAAGAAAAATGCACACACAATGTGGGCGAATTTCAAAGTAGCATGATGTGAAGATTTAATTTATGTAGCCTTGGGAACTTCTACAAAAGACTGCTGACATTTCATCAGAAGGTTATTGTGATGGAATGCATCCAAGAAGTGGAGGTTTTGGTGGCTTGTACGAGTTATCAACTTCAGAGGACCTGCAATTAGGGTGTTTTGTGTGAAGGTATTTGATGCTGATACATCTGCATGACTTGTGAGAGATGTTAAGTGACGAGAATGATTGACAACAGTTTCAAAACACACAGGCTTTTACTATCTAGGTTGGGGGGAGAGTCTTCACCAAGCAGGGGCTGACACAGCATCGAGTGTAGCCCAATAGCTAAGGTTTACGAAATATGAGTATATGTCCCGAGAAGAGAGGAAGGTTATTGCTCCCAATATGAACTAACTTTTGTCCTGTACCCAGGTGTCCCAGCTCTGACACATGGGTAGTTCATTTTGTCAATTGTATGCACAATGGGCACTTAGCTAGGGAGGTAGTTATAACAGTATTTGTGGAAGTCCTAAGGTAAGGAAGTAAATAAGTGAAAAATATATAATTTTCCCTACACTCTAGTCTAGCAATCATAGCCTAGCAGAAGCTACTGTTCATAGCAACCATAAACTTCTAACAGCTGAATCATTAGTTTGTGACTATTGTGCAGCATGAATGATTCTAGTGGATAGTCCCTTTCAAACATGACGGATGAGGCGAATACTTTTTTCTCATAATCTTCCATCTCAATGATATATTCCTTTTAATTTTTCTACATATTATGCTTTTATATAAAAAAATCTGATCCTTGGAGCTGGACACCACTAACTTGCTTTCAAAATCTGATACTTGTTCTATGGACTTAATAAAAATTTGGTCTGTCTCTACCTGGCATTTTTTTTGCTGTTCTAGTCCTTACATGAAAAACAAACAAGAACTTCACATTTGGATTCCTTACCTAAAAATATAATTTATCAATTGATCTCTACTGTGCCAAAGTTATAACTATGTTTAATTTGACGCAGTCCTTCCATCTGACACTTTTTATTTTAGTCACTGTATGTAACACTTTTGTACTTAAATTTTTGGTATTGAAAAAATAATCTAAATTCTCTCATAACTTCAGCAAATGGCAGGGACTTATTTGTTAACTATTTTACTTGTAAGAACAAAAATGTAAACCTTTTCATATAGGAGTTGAACAAAAAAATGCATCAAATGTATGGACCAAATTTATAATTTAACCTTATTTTATTCAGTTTCTTAACTACCATTGGCAATATTTTGATCGAAAGGATTTTGAATGAAGTGCAATTACACATTTTTGGCCATTGTGATTAAGTAACAATGTTTTCATCTTATATGTCAATTTATCTGATGACAGCAATATCAAAAGCATTGCAAGGAGCTAGCAAACTGGAAAAGATTGTAGATATTTGGCATGCTGGAAAGTTGTTTTATACTCTGGCTACGTGGGGACTTGCTTTGGCTGGGTAATTTTCCTTCTCTCAACTGTTATTTTGTTTGACTTGCTTTTGGCACCTATAATCTTCTTTTCTTTTCCTCGAGTTGAGAAAGACAGATAGAAGGCAATATGATGAAAATAGATAAAGGTTCTAAACTAATTTCAAGAGGATAAACTTTTTCATTATTATTTTTTTAATATTTTGATAACAGGCTTTACCAAACTCGTGCATTGTTAAGAGTTGCTGCGAAAGGTGTTCATTCAGGAAGTAAACTTGTTCTCAAGGCCATATAAAGATGGTTGTTCCATGACCACAGCACATGTGTAATGAATGCTAGTCCGTGGAGCTTACAGTGCCTTGTCTGACTATCAGCCTGTTTTTTAATGGTTTCCTACAACATCTTGCTGTTGTAAATAATTTGTAAATAACAATATTCGTGTTCTTATCATGCTGTGAATTCACGCGGGTTTCTAACAATGCTGCTACATTGTTAAATTGAATTGAATATTTCATTATTGAATGGTTAAGACTTGTGTTTTTTACTCTCCCCAATAAGGCTTTTATCTTGTGGATGTTAATTTTCTTGCTTCCTTGTATAATGGGATATAAAATTAATGTTTTAAAACCATACGAATCTCCTAGTGCCTAGTTTTTATTGAGAAGTAATTAAAGGATAAAAAGAATTTTTAGAATTTTGTATAAGAAGGTTCCAATAAATAGACTTGCAATGCTTGGAGATCAATATTATTCTAGGTGAAAGGTTATCAAGGATTGGTTTAATACCATACCTATATAGTCGAATAAAGAAAAAGTTTATTTAATCCGTGAACTTATTGTGGTCAGCCCCCCTGGAACCATTCCTTTAGAAAAGTGGCAACTGTATCCTAATGCAACAGTAGACACGAGTGCGAGTGTGGCCGTTCTGAAACATATTATCAACTAAGAATGTTTTGAACTTTTGATAGTTCATAGCTTAATGAAACCTTTAAACGATGCACACATGAAAATTTTGTAGAAATTGAATTTTTTTAAAAATAAATAGAAGACTGATCGAGTTAACTCATGACATCTTTTTATAAAGAAAATATTAGCTACAGATTTATTAGTATCATCTTTTGAATTCACTTTCTCTTTATTAGGATTGAAATTTATAATATAAGCTTTTAGACGTCGGATTCAAAATTATTTTTAGTCCCTCAAATTTAATGTATAGAGATTAAATCATTTAAACATTTTTTTTTAATTTAAGAAATCAAAATCTGGATTATATCATTTTCTATGGATTAAAAACATAATTAGATCTATTATTTTATATAATTTCATATTACAAACTGAAATGTAAAAAAAAAAAAAACTTTTTTCGTTTTCAATTTAACATTCTAACACCATAAAATTGTAAAAAACATAAAAGTTTAAATTTTATGGCGCAAAAGAAATTAAATTGCTCTCATTATTTGAATGTTATACTTCCATAAACACCATATTACCATGGGCAATTTGAATAGTAATCTTTCTTCTTTTCCATTGCTTTCCTCATCACTTGTGCATTTGAATGTTCCTTCCAAATTCCTCAGTTCTTAAAAAAAATCATTTCATCATTAACGAAATATACACTTTCAGTCGCAGTAATTATCACTTAACCATTAAAATAAACAAAGATAAATATTCTACTCATACTTTAAAAATAACTAAAGTTTAACTTTGTAGCAATTAAAGTCAGGATGTTATGAGAAATATTACAGGCACAATTAGAGCTGAGTATTGCTTCCAACTAACACTTTTGGAAGAGCTGAAGTTTCCAATGGATAGATAGAAATATAGGGTAGTTCAATGTATCAGAATGTTGTGTAGTTAATAACACCCTGAAGCATTCAGTGTTCCTCTTCAAGAATACGCCTGACTTCATTTGCAAGATCAATAACATGTTTGTCTTTGCATCCTAAAGAATGATTCGTAAAAATGAAAAAAAGTTAAATAAATATAAAACTCAAAAGAGAAAAATTGAAATGGCATGAACTTGTCAAAGAACCTCACCTATTTGAAGAAGGGCCTTTTCAAGGTTGAAAAGATAATCTCTGTTAGGTCCTGCAGGACCTTCAGCCTTAATTATTTGCCTGTAAGATGAAAAAGAAAGAGTGCATAGGCAATCACATGAACGTGAAGTTTTCACTAGGCATGATAATTCAGAAATATTTGTTAGTTTAAACCACTGTCAGTTGTGTTAGTTTGGGGTTTTTACTTTTTGAAAAACCTTTCGCAATTAAGAGTTAAAAATGTTAAAAATATATTACAGATCATAAAAATATACCACAAATTATCCACGTGCCAAAAGAACATTGGGTAGAACTACAACTAATGTCATTGTCTTCGACTAGGTAATCATTTCTTGTGATAAACACAATTGTAATTCATCAATCATGCACACACAAAAACTTGAATACTAAGGCCCTGTTTGATTTCCTAGGTTTTTGGTTTAAAAGCTGTTCTTATTAAAAATTTCTCATAGTAAAAAGAAGTACAAGCATGATATATATATATATATATATATATATATATATAACCCCGTAAAACAGAAAGAAAAAAATCTATTATAACTAAACATAATTTGTTATAGAAAAACAATTATACTAATACTCTCCCTCAATTTGGACGGTGGATGTTACAAAGATCTAACTTGGATATAAAATTGTCAAAAAATGTATGATGAAGAGGTTTAGTAAAAGCATATGCAAGCTGATTGAAAGACGAAATAGTAAAAATATGAATTAGGCTTTGTTAAATTTTCTCACAAACCACATGACAATCGATCTCAATGTGTTTAGTACGCTCATGAAATACAAGATTATGAGCTAAGTAAATGACAGATTGATTGTCACAATAGACTTCTGTAGGACATAATAAAACATGAAGATCACGAAAAAGATAATATAACAATTGAATCTCACAAGTGAGGCTGACTAATGCTCAATATTATGCATCGGAGGATGAAGGAGAGATAGTAGATTGCTTCTTGGATTTCCAGGAAATCAAAGAAGAACCAAGAAAAACACAAAATCCGATGATCGAGTGGCGAGTGTCTAAACAACAAACCAAGTCCGAATCAACAAAAGCAGAATGTGAGTAGAGGCAAAGAAAAATAACCCTTGAGTAGGTGAACCTTTTAAGTATCTAAGAACCCGGATGACAACTTTATAATGAACATGAAGAGGTTGAGCCATGAATTAACTAAGCTGCTGGACAGAAAAGACAATATCAGGTCGCGTAAGTGTGAGATATAACAGTTTACTGACTAATATGCAATAAGCAGTAGTATTGGAAAATACAGTTGTCCATGACTAGCCTGAAGTTTAGTAGAGGGATTAGAAGGAGTGGTAGCAAGTTTGGAACCAAGTAAACCACTATCATCAAGAAGTTTAAGAGTGTATTTACGTTGGTTCATATGAATGCCGTACTTGGACCGTGCAATTTCTAATCCCAAAAAATAATAAAGAGCATCGAGATCTTTAATCTTGAATTTAGTATCCAAGACACATTTGATAGAATTAATTTTGTTCATATCATCACCAAATAAGACAATGTCATCCACGTTAACTAATAATGCTATGAAAGAAGTGAAAGTAACCTTGATAAACAAAGATTGATCAGCGGAAGATTGTTTGTAGTTGAGAGATAAAAGAGTGGTAGAAAGAATACAGTGCCATTACCTACTGGCTTGCTTGAGTCCATATAATGACTTGTGAAGTTTACAAACCTGAGAAGAACTTGGTGGAAGCAAACTAGATGGAGGGACCATATAGACTTCCTCATGAAGCTCTCCATGAAGAAAGACATTATTCACATCAAGTTGGTGCAGAAACCATCCTTTAATTGCTGCTATGGCTAGAAGAACATAGACATTGGTGATCTTGACAACTGGTGAAAATGTGTCAAAATAATCCACTCCCTCTAACTGAGTGTAGCCCTTGGCCACTAAGCGGACTTTGTATCTATCAACAATGCCATTTGCATGATATTTAACCTTGTAAAGCCATTTACAACCAATGAGACTCTTTCCTTATGGGAGATCAACAATAAACCAAATGTTATATTGCTGTAAAGTTTGTAACTCAACATTCATAGCCTTTTGCCAACAATACAATTTAGATGCTTAGGAGAAAGTAGTAGGTTCAGAAATGTTAGTAACAACAAAACAAAAATATTTTTATAAGCGGAATTACATTTGGAATAATCAAGAACCGGAAGAACAAAAGAAGTTTTAGGAAGAGTGGAAGAAAAATTAACTGAAGGAGTAAACACCGAAGTTGTTGTATGCATAGGAGATTTGGATTTTTGCAAAAGAGTTAGAATGTCATTATATTACTCTTCAGTAAATTTAGGCACTGGCCGTGAGATCTCGTGAAAGTTGGAGATGTTGGTAGTAATAGGGTTAAATGGAAAAGCACCAGAAGCGACATTATTGGCCATTCGATTTTTATATCTTGGTGGAAAACCATGTTTGTAATGACATGTATCCACTATGTGATTTGTGCGTTCACAATAAGTACATAATTTATTATCATGGGTACTTCTCCATCCATTATTTCTGCTACGACCCCTTGGAAAGGAATGACTTCTGCCTCGTCCTCTATAGAAAGGATTCGAGTTAGAAACATCATTTTTGGACTGCAAATTCGGTGTAGTAGTAGCAGCTAGGGCTTGTGAATTAAGAACAATTTTAGAAGAGCTAAGAACAAAATGTAATTGACATTTTTGCTGGATAACCATGTTAAAAACTTTGGTAATATCGGGAAGAGGATCGATTAACATAATCTGAGATCGTATGAGGTCATACTGATCATTGAGACCTTTCAGAAATTGAATGACATAATCTTGCTTTTTATAGCGTCGAGAAGAATCAAGAGCATCACAAGAACATTTGATAGAATATGTGCAGTTAACAAAGGGACGAAAACTATCGATTTCCTCCCAAAAAGTACGTAACTCTGTGTAAAATTTAGTTACAGAAAAAGTATCTTGGTGTAGTTTGTATAGATCTTCCTGTAAATCTGCAAAACGAAAAATATTTCCTTGATAAAAGCGATGGTACAAATCTTGCCAAACGTCGGAAGCATGTTTAATTCAGAGAATGGATTTAAGAATGGTTTTATACACCGATTGTTGGATCCAAGAAATAACCATTGTGTTGCAACAATCCTAAGGTTCGTGAAGAGGATTGGTTGAGGGTGGTTCGGAGAGAGTGTCATTGAAAAATTTCAGCTTATTCTTAGTTTTGAGCGCAAGTTTCATGGTGCGGGCCCATACATGATAATTCTTGTCATCCAACAAGGTGGAGATAAGAATGAGAGTAAGCTTTTCATTGAAAAGAAAAAAGAAGGGATTTAAGATATTCGTGTGAAAGTTAGTATAAGGTTCGGTCGCTATAGGAACGGAGGAAGAAATCAAGAAATAACATTTAATACCATCTTACTGTTTATATACATACGATGAAATTCATCTGTTTTTATTAAAAACTTCTCACACTAAAAAGGAGTACAAATAGGGTATATATATAATCTCATAGAACAGAAAAGAAAGAATCTACCATAACTAAAAATAATACAAAAGGGGAAAAACAATATTTGTTATAAAAAAACAATTATGCTAATACACACCCTAAAACTTTCTCTATTTTCAGTTCCTAGTCGTGTTAGAAAATCATCCATAAGCCTCCTGAGCCAGGAACTCCAATCTTATAATCTAAGAATACTATAGTTTAACTTTTATAAAGTTGAATACATGGATTGAAGATAAATACCTCGCAATCTCTTCATCAGATGCAGGGCCCAAATAATTTACATTAGATTTCTTTTCTGGAGTTGCTATGTATCTGTAATATGTTCTCATTAATTATGACCAAAACATGCAAAAGGTGAAGTTTATAAGATAGTTTCTTTTACTTACACCATCACTCCAGAAACAGCTGGAGATGTAGCGTTAAGGTCCTGAAACAAATTTCATACATGTCTATTTTCATAAGTGGAAAAACTACTAATGTAATGCAAAACAAAATAGTGTACTCTAAAAAGTAACCTTGGTATGTGGCACTTACAGTATAAAAGTCAAGGTATTCCTTTTTGTCGTATTGCTTCTCTCTTACTTCCAGATACTGTGCAGTAAAATTACACTTGAATATATCAATCTAAATTTCTGATATTTGATATAAAAGAAAAAAAGTCTCTTGGGACATGACAGTGTTGTCTTTATGATCATGTCATGTATAACAACGTCAAGAGCATAATATGATTTCCATATGAACCAAACAGTTTCATAAATAAATTAAGCACGCTTGGTATTATTACACTATCATGTATTCATAAGTCATTGGTTTGAGAAGAACTGGATTTGGTCTTCTTAAGTCATATCTTGGATTCGAGCCTTGAAGATTGAGAAAACGTTGGTGGGAGGAGAGAACCTACTGCTAGATTCTCAGGCAGAAATTAGTTATTGACAAAATTAGTGGATAATTTATACAAATATCATGGTTACCTATAAGGATATCATATGGCATGGTTCACTGGGTAGATTATAGAGGAATCACTCTCTCCTAGAGAAGAACCTCCCGGCAGAAAATACTTTATCAACCCAGGCAAAATGAACCTCCTACCTTATATTATGCACAAACAAACTATATAACCCCTTTCATTCACCAGAAGCATAGCATCAACCTGTCACATTATGCAATCAACAAACTTAGTACCCTTCCAACATTACTTCCTTTTAGTGTACACCTTCCAAATTGTGGGTCCTTTCTGTTTGTTGCTAGCCATTATACTAAATCTTTTCCTACATCAGAGTTTGAGCAAGAGATTATAATTTTATCATTATCAAAAGAAACAGGGTTTGACTGAACCTTGAGATATTATTGCACAGGCAATAAGACAATAACCAGGAAAGGAAGTCTATCCAAATATCATTGTTCTATGTAGACATGGAGTTATTTGGGCTAGCAGAATCTCATCCAATTAAAAATGCACACCAAAAGTATACCACTAATTCATTCATGAAAAATTGAGATAGTAAAGATCACAAAGCCTAGCCATTCCCAGAGGTTTTAAATCAAGACTTGAATCTCTCTTTTTAACAAATCTTGATTTATCAGTGTTCCTAGTTTCCACCATAAGCCTCCGTGGTGATGTTCTCATTGTTGATCATTATGACTCTCCGATCATCTTCTGCACTTATATCTAGTACCATGAACAATTTATTTATTACAGGAAGAAGCCAGTATCTCAGTCTTTGATTTATACTTACATTACGACATAATTGGATCCCTATAATTCAGGGATTAGATGAACTGTTTACAGCAAGAGTGCAAAATTTCATAATCTAAATATATACAAGCAACTGAATACAAACAAGGTAATTGGGAAATCTAAAGAACTGAGATACTCAAATCATATACCAACTTAATACAAACAATTTAAGCAATTGAATTCAATTGATTGGCGTGAGAAAATAAGCAAACCTCTTTGATTTCATATAAAGGGGAGAACGTGTAATCATATCATGAATATTAGAAAAAAATCAAAACTGCCAAATACTAATGTTATCATATTATATTAAACAGCCTCAACACCTCTGTAATGTGTAGAAAGGTACAATGTCATAACGTAAATCGATATGATCCTGTGTTCCTGTACAATAAATCTAGCTCATTTATATCTAATTATTTAAATAAATTGATCATCATTTCATAACAACATAAAGTATAACACAACACTTCCGAAATGCATAACAGAGCAAAATACTCTACATAAATCAGTATAGTATTCCATTTTACAATATATATATACCAATAGCATAGTGTAGGCAAGTTTCCTATCTGGTTGTCTACTGGTTTGACTTGTTTGAGATGGTATATTTCAGCTCAATTAATCTAAAATAACAGCAGAAAGTATGCATATCGGAAATGGAAATATAACAGAAATGCGCAATCACAAAGGTGACAGCAAACAATGCCCTTTGTAAGCTAAGTCAACATTGTTATTGGAAAAAATATACTTGAGTTTGAACTTTAGTTGCAGCATAACAATATTCCAATATAATAGAAATATTTTAAAAAGCATACCGTTAATGCAGAATCTGCATCTTCTTTCTTCGAGATCATGTAAGCAGCTCCCCACTATCTCCTTGCGAAATAAAGTAAGTATCAAATATAGATCGCATTTGATAATTTTGACTCAATAAGAAATTTAAAATTACATTATAAGATATATGAATTCACAAAACAATTAAAAGTAAAAACTCAGAAGGCCAAAGTAATTATGAAAAGATAAGACCTAAATGTGCAAGCATGATTGAGCAATAACTGAAATGCAATTCTACTTTTACACCCGACAACCAAGTTGAATTTCGATTTGATTTCCTTAAAATACTAAACATACTCTTAGTAAGCATACCATAATAAATGGTAAACAACTACAAAACAGATATATCAACAAAATATCTTGCCATATACCATTTCTTAAGCATAAATTGTAGACACAACAGTTATACGGCAATAATTTCAATAGCCTAGACCAATAGAAAAATGACTAAAGAAATAGAGCAAAAGGCACATCAACAGAGGTTCATATTCCACTCTAGCTTAGCCTATCCACCCCAAAAAAATATGAAATTTATTGCTTAGCATATAATATGCTGTCAACTAAAGACACCAATTTCCATCAAATTAACCATATAATATGCTATCATATGCACACCATAAATGTAATCATCATACTTTCTTTGTACACTCACTGGAACAACAGTATGAACTACACATAACAATTTAAATAGGTGAAATATGGAACTTGTTATCATTACAAATCAACCAGGATAATGAGGTCCCAAAAAAACAAAAGATTAATACTTACACATATTTCTCCTTCAGCAGGCTCCAGGGTCACTGTTCTTCCAGGAAACTCAGGGGTCCCTCTATGGTCAGTAGAGCCTTAAAGGGAATACCCATATAAGAAAAAACCATAGAGGTTGTGTTTGACGCATTATCGGGTAATAAAATTGAATACTTTTAAACAACAGTGACGGGAAAAAGTAAGAAAAACGATACCTTGGTAGAAGACACGTCGATAGCCTTTGATGAAACCAACAACACGTTCATCATATTGAAACCCAGCTTTCCAGATCAAGGAACCATACCCAAATACCCACACTACCATTTTTATTGTTTTTTTATTTAAAGCTTCTCACTTTTGACTCTTAGGATTGCAATGGTGATGAAAATTTGGATATAAGAGAGGTTGATTGGTTCAGTTGCAACATAAAAGAACTGAACCACAGCAAAAGATTGGTAAAGTCTCGGTTTTATCAAAACCGAGAAACGACAAACTATAAGCCAATCTAATGAGATTGCACAGACACTCTTGACAACTCAAAAATATAAAATGCTTTTGTTTGTTCGTTTTAAAACATTTCCGCATGTCTTCATCATTCTTAAATCCTAATATATTGTTGTCGTGTAATTATTTTAGGGTTGTAATTGGCTAGCTTTTTATTTAAAAATAATTTATAATTAAAATCAAAATCAGAGTCTTAAAAATAAAATATGTAAGCTTTATTTAAAAGTAAAATAAAAATCAAATGGATGTGTGGAGAAGAACTTATTTATATGTTTCTTATCTTTTTGAACTACCTGTGAAAATAATTTATCTAATTTCATAAATTATTTTTAATTTATTTCAATATATTAGGATATATTAATAATTTGTTATTAATTTTTTATTAGTATTTTGTAGCATTGTTGTCGTGAAAATAATTATTTAATTTTTGTTATTATTTACTATTAATTTAAGCCACTTAATTTGAAATAGTTACCACTTTTTTCAAAGGAGCATTACTTTTTACTATTTTCAATTACTTTCGTATTTGTTGGACATTCTACAGTAGTTTTAGCCTAAATTCATAATGAAAAAGAAAAACATATCTGTTGCCGTATATATCGCGTCTCACTTCTTTTTTTTCAGTTCTCTCTCTTATGCAATCTTATCTTTTTCCCTCTTGAATACTCGAGCCCTTATCTTCTTCTTTCTGTTTCACCTCTTCTTCTCTTCACTAATCACTCCTCTTTGCTATCACATCAATGAATCATCTCTCTACTTTCACTTTCATCGGTTAATCTTTTCTCTGTTCCACTAATCGTAGTTTTCTTTTTATTTTGCAAGGTTCGTGTCAACGTACAACAAGAGGAACAAAGAAACACGATTTTTCAAGGGGAAAAAAATAAGTATACTAAAAAATAACTTTTTTATTTTTCACACTCTAAATTTACATGAACTGAGATAGTATTTAAGGTGTCTGGTTCTGTTTCTAGTATAGAACCAGAAATCTGTTAGTCTAAAACCGTTTCCTGTTACAGTTTTGGGTTACAAATAGTCAACATCCCCCTTATGTCAAAACCCTAATCTAGTTATCCCCAATTTCTCCTTAAGCTTGTCAAACCGCGCTTGCTTCTAGTTTGGTAAAGATGTCCGCTGTTTGTTCTTCTGTGTTGCAGTAGACTAGTGTCAACTTCTCCTTGCTCACTTGATCACGAAGGAAATGAAACTTCGTATCAATGTGCTTGCTCCTTCCATGTAGTGTAGGGTTCTTAGATAGATTAATTGCTGATTTGTTATCAATATTGAGTTGAACTGGTTTTCTCTAATCTAGCTTCAGCTCCTTTAGAATTTCTTCTAGCCACAAACTCTGACAAGCTGCTTCTGAAGTAGGTATTCTGCCTCACAAGAAGATAGAGCCACCACCTTCTGTTTCTTAGAGCACCAAGAAATTGATGCATCTAAGTATCCGAACAAGTACCCATAAGTGCTTCTTCTTTCAACCTTGTCTTCACACCAATCTAAGTCAGAGAATGCCTCTAGTATTGCTTCATTCTGTTCATCCTCCTTTGGAAAAAATATTCCCCAATCTGCAGTACCCTTTAGATACCTCAGTATTAGGGATGACAATTAAACTTATACCCGTGAGGACCGACCCGTTCCCGCCCCGAGTTTGACGAGAAAAACCAGAGTTGATCGGGGGCAGGTTTGAGTTTTCTCTGCTTTAAAAGTCTGGGGCGGTAATGCAATCCCCACCCCGACCCCGACTCCGACCCCGTCCCCGCCCCTACTTTATATTTAAATTTAAATTTTAAAATATTAATATTTTAAAAATATTTCATTTTCTTTTTCTATAACATATAGAGTTATTTTTTTATATTTCACCAATTTTTATTTTTCTTCTACCTATTTTTTAATGTTTTTGTCTTTTATATCAATTAATTTATTACATTATTCTCTCTCTTACCTTTTAATTTTTCACATTTCCTTAATCTCTCTCATCAATTTGTTTTTTTTTTCAATCTTTTCAACCAATTTGATGAACACAAAGTTAATTTTTTTTATTCTTTATCTTTTTTTAAATATTTTACATAAATCTTAGTAGTAATTAATATTATTTTGTTTATAATTTATATTTATTAGGTTTTATTATGTCATTTTTTTATCTTATTATTCTTATTTATCATATATCAAATTTTATCTTAATAAAATAATTGTATTTTAAAGGATTAAATGAATTGATAATTTAAACTTTTATTACTTCGAACTAATTGAATAAGAATTAACTTATTAAATATTTCCTTATAAACTATATATTTCATATTTTTAAATGAAAACTTAAAAATGAATTAACTTATATATATAATCAAATGTTTGAATATAATAATAATAATAATGTTATAAGTATCTAAATATTTAAATACAATATTATAATAATAATAATAATATTATAAATAAAAAATAATTAAATATTTCTTTTACACACACACACACACATATATATATATATATATATATATATATATATATATATATATTCTAATATAAATATAATAAATGAAAATGTATATTTAATTAATAATAATTATAAATTATAAAATTATAAATATTTATTTATATATAAAAAATAGATAGTAAAATTAATTTATTATAAATATAATTATCTTTTTAAAAATAATATAGATCGGGGATGAGACGGGCGGGGCGGAGAACCCGAAACCTAGTGGGGACGGGGATGAGGACTTAATTTCTAACCTCGGCGGGGATCGGGGACAGGGACGGGGATGGTTAAAAAAGTCGGGGGCGGGGATTGGGGAGGCAAAACCCGCCCTCGCCCCGTTGTCATGCCTACTCAGTATGTGCTGGGCAACAACCATGTGGGGGTTTCTCGGCTCATGCATAAACCGACTTATCAAACCAACTCCGAAACTCTCAAATCTGGCCTACTATTACAAAGGAACCTTAATGAGCCAACAATCTGCTTATACAAGGCTCCATCCATAACCACAACCTCCTTTTCTTCTGTCAGTTTCAACCTAGGTAATACTGGAACTACTGCTTCATTACATTCATCCACTCTGAATCTTTTTAGAATTTCCTCTGCATACCTCTTCTGGTGTAGAAACACCCCTCTGTCAGTATGCACAGACTCAAGCCCAAGGAAATAGTTTAGTGCTCCTAGATCAGTCATCTCAAATTCAGTCTTCATTCTGCCTTTTAACTCTTCAATTTCTACCTCCACACTTCCGGTAATAATCAGGTCATCGACATACAAGCATACAATGAGTATGTTTGTATGACTTGTGCTCTTCACATACATTCCAAACTCAACCATGCACTTCATGAATCCCAATTTAGCCAATACAGCATCCATTAGTTTGTTCCAGGCTCTAGGGGCTTGCTTGAGTCCATACAGAGCCTTTCTCAGCCTGTATACTAAATGTTTTCTTCTTTCCTTCTCAAACCCAAGTGACTATACAATGTACACCTCTTCTTCTAATGGGCCATTAAGGAAAGCTGACTTCACATCCATCTGAATCATCTTCTAGCCTTTGGAACTTGCCACTGCTGTAACCAACAATTCCTCGTTGTTGTAGAAATCCCTTAGCCACCAACCTGACCTTGTATTTGGTCACAAACCCATCTGTTTTATCTTCAATTTGAAGACTCATTTTACATCTATAGGCACTTTATTTTGTGGCAAGTCAATCAATTCCCAAGTTCTATTTTTCTCAATTGCCTCCAGCTCCTCCACCATAGCATCCTTCCATTCTCTGATCTTCAACGCCTCTCTCCATGTAATAGGCTCTGTATCTACCATTAGTGGCCGGTGTGCCAAATCACTCGTGACTGTAATCATATTATCATTAAACACCTCATAACCAGCAAGTCTGGTGGAGGGAAATCTCATTCTCTGAATTCTGCTGCTTTCTGAAATAGTAGCCGGGGCTTCAATTTTCTCTTCCAGAATACATGGAGGATATGTCACAGGATCACTATCTTCCTTCTAGCTCCACGAGGCTGATTCATCCATAATAACATCTCTGCTGATTACTACTTGCTTCTTATCTAGGTCATACAGCTTGTAGGCTCCTGTTGGGTGATATCCTATTAGGATTAGGGGCTCACTTTTATCATCCAATTTCTTCCTTCTCTCATCTGGAATGTGTCTGTGGCAAATAGATCCAAATACCTTTAAATGTTGCACGGATGACTTAACACTTGACCATATCTCTTTTGGTGTTATTGTTTCCATTCTCTTCATAGGGCATCTGTTAAGTATGTAGGCAGTAGTAGTAACTGCCTCTCCCCAATAACAATGTGGCAAATTCTTTCCTTTCAGCATACATCTTGTCATATCAACCAATGTCCTGTTTCTCCTCTTAGCCAACCCATTGTGTTGGGGTGTATATGGTGCAGTCACCTCATGCATTATCTTTTCTCTTCACAAAAATTGTCAAACTCCTTGGACCTATACTCTCCACCTCCATCTATTATGAGAACTTTCACCTTCTTCTCGGATTGTCTCTCAACTACTGCACAAAACTTCACAAATGCAGAGAATACCTCTCCCTTTTTTTTTCAGTAGATAGATCCAGATTTTCCTTGAAAATTCATCCATAAAAGTGAGAAAATATTTATTTCCTCCTAGTGTAGGTGTATCTAAAGGACCACACACACAACCTCCAATATTTTATTGGCCCTTTTTGGTGCAGTGGCCTTAAAAACCTTTCTAGGTTATTTTTCAATCACACATCCTTTACAGACCTTGGCTGGTAGCTTAATCTCTGGTAGGATTCAAACCCAGTACCTTAGAATTGAAGACCGATACTCCAACCACTAAACTACTATGATTTTTTGATAATAACTTATAAATAAATTATATTTATATACAAATAAAAATGTATATCCATGTAAATATAAAAATATAAAATATATAAATACAGTATACAAATATATTTATATGTTGGATGTGAGAACGCGCTCGAGGGTGAAAGTGTGTGTCAAGTGGGTTTTCAAAATTTGATGCCAAATTTGTGAGCGAATCTCTTTATATGAATTTGTAATTTAATGATAGAATATAATCTTTATAATTTATTTATAATGATATAGAATATAATATTTATAATGAATTTATATAATGATATAAAATAAAGAAAAAAATTTATTCCTCCATACTAGTAGTAGATAAACATTGAATTTTAGTAGTATTTAGCTTCACCTTAAATGTTTTGTTCTTAGATAATGGAGCCTTGATCACTAACCTCTGTTGTGAATCAAATATCTCAATAAATTTTTATTGCATGTTCATGGTAAAACCTCGGTTCCTTACAATCGATGTGGAAAGTCACACTTTCTACATCGGTTCTAGAACCGATGTTAAAAGCCACTGGGAACCGATGTTAAAAGCCTATTTTCTACTAGTGCATAGCCAACTTTCTTCCTCCATACTAGTAGCAAATAAACACTGAATTTTAGTAGTATTTAGCTTCACCTTAAATGTTTTGTTCTTGGATAATGGAGCCTTGATCACTAACCTCTGTTGTGAATCAAATATCTCAATAAATTTCTATTGCATGTTCATGGTAAAACCCTTCTCCAATAGGTGTCCCAGACTGAGTAGATTATTCTTCATGCCTGAAACATATAAGACATCATTCATATAAGCCATTTTTCCATCCTTTCTCGTAATCATCACCCTTCCAATTCCCTCTGCTATAATGGAACTGTCATATGCAAATTTTACATTGTTCTTCACTCATGGATTAAGATCAATCAACCAGTTTTTGTTTCCAGTCATGTGATTGGAACATCCTATGTCCAAATACCAAACCATATCGTCTTCCTCACTGTCTGTTGTAGCCATTAACAATACTTTGTCAAAATCAGATTCACCACCTTTCTCTTATGCCATGTTTGCTTCTTCTTTCTGCCCATTGTTTGAAGTGTCTTCCTGCCAACATTCATAGGAATAATGCCCATACTTGTTGCAGTTATAGAATTGTATCTTTCTCTTGTCATAAAACTTTTTTCCTCTTCCTCTATTCTAATTCTCACCTCTGCCTCCAGATCCAGTTTTACCAGAGTTGTCTTGAGTCACTACATCATTGTTTCTGCCACCATATCTTCCTCTGCCTCTTCCTCTCTAGCCATTAATGTCTCTTCCTCTATGACTCACTTTGGCCTATAATGTTTGCTCTACTACCTTCTCACCATTCTTCCTTTCATTCACTCTTTGTTCATGTGCTTCGAGTGAATTCTGCAGTTTCTCCACTGTCATCTCATCAAGATCTTTTGACTCCTCTATGGCCACCACAATGTGGTCAAACTGTGGGGTTAAGGTCCTCAACACCTTCTCAACAATCTTGTTGTCTTCTATGCTCTCATCACATGTCTTCATGGCATTAGTAATCACCTGTAACCTCTCAAAATATTCAGTCACTGTCTCCTTCTCATTCATGGCAAGGAGTTCATATTGTCTCCTTAAGGACTGCAACTTCATCTTTTTCATCTTCCCAGAATTTCTATACCCATTCTGCAAAATCTCCCAAGCCTCCTTTGTTGTTCCTGCCTTGGAGATTTTCTGAAAAATGTTTGTTGCTACACATTGATGCAATAACACCCGGGCTTTGCAATCTAGTGTCTTCATCTCTTTATATGTTTTCTTGATCTCTTCATTTGCATTCTTGGGTGGTTCTTTGAAATCCACCTTTACAATCTCATCAATTTCTTGGAAGCCAATAATCACCTCCATCTTTACACACCAGTCATCATAACCTTTCCTATCAAATATAGGTAGGTTTCCCGGTATTAAATTTCCACCAGCCATGAGTATAACACGCATTTACACTCCCAAGATTCTTTCTTCTTGAACCTTGCTCTAGATACCACTCTGTTGGGCCTTCCACAGTAGTTTTAGCCCAAACTCACAATGAAAAAGAAAAATATCTCTACTGCCACACCTACCGCGCGTTACTTCTCCTTTTTCAGTTCTCTCTCTCTCTTCTGCAATCTTATCTTTTTCTCTCTCGAACACTCGAGCCCTTATCCTCTCCTCTCTACTTCATCTCTTCTTCTCTTCACTGATCACTCCTCTCTGCTACCACATCAATGAATCACCTCTCTGCTTTCACTTTCACCGATTAATCTTCTCTCTATTTCATTAATCGTGGTTTTCCTTTTATTTTGCAGGGTTTGTGTTAACGTACAACAAGAGGAACGAAGAAACACATTTTTTCAAGAAGGAAAAGATAAATATACTGAAAAACAACTTTTTATTTTTCACACTCTAAGTTTACATGAACTGAGATAGTATTTAAGGTGTCTGGTTCTGTTTCTAGTACAAAACCAAAAATCTGTTAGTCTAAAATCATTACAGTTTTGGGTTACAAATAACCAACCCTACTCACCTAAAAATACATATATAATTTTTATAATAATTATTTCAATCATATTTTTATAATTATATTCTCTAATCATTGCATACAAACACTCATAACACATCACTCGTATGTATTGTTTCTCTATAATTTTGTAACAATATGAAGAATTTCATCATCGCATTTCAATATAACGAACTACAAATGCACACATAATCAATTATGAGTGTGTTCATAATAAATTACGAATATATAGACTATCAATTATGTTGTATTACATAATGATATAATTAATTAGGGGTTAATGATAATTGATTATATCATTAATTATATAATTAAGTCAATGTAATCAATTATGTTTTCAATCATCACATATCTAACAATATTAAAATCTATAACCAATTTAAACCGTAATTGTTAATATTTTTACTCATGGATTCAAATTACCCGGCAAGTGTACCAAGTTTCGATGTAGTAAAGAGTTATCGTCCACAGGGATTTGTGACTTAGTGATATTGCAGATAAGATATGGTTGTCATCATGGATTGAAAGTATTGTTTAAGGCAAACTACTAAAATAATCGCAATTTTTGGTGTATAACGAAAAGTGATTATAAATAAAGCAGATTGAATTACATGCACTTGCTTCCAACCCTATTTCTCAACCATATGATTTCTGTTTTACAATTTCACTCTCAATAGATAACTTGGCCCGATTCCTCAAAACCAAGTCCTAGGGTGTTAACCATGAATGTGATTCCTCAACAGTTCAAACCTAACACTCTGCCTTACAAATAAATCTTGAGATTAACATGATTAATAAACACACTTCTATTCCTAGAGAGGTTGTCTATTAAGCATTTGATCCATTTCCGGTTAATGAAAACATTTTCCAACACAATCAAAACCCTAAGATCTTAAATCGGTTAATCACTCCGAAGAAAACATTACGAATAGAATCAAACACAACTGTAGTAAACAAAAATCATATATATGGAGAAATGGTCTGAAAGTAGTTACATGCAATCCAACCAAAGAGTTTTAGCTCCTCATGGAGGAACTCATTACAAAGCAAGAGAAGAAAGAGAAGAAATTACAACAAAACTTGTTGGATTCAAGTTGATATGCGTTCCCACGAGCTCCTTTAGGTCTAAATCGTCTTTCTTTCTTTCTCCCCGCGCAAGCCCCCTTTTCTCTCTGTTCTTCCATTTCTTAAATAGAATTTAGGTCTAAGAAGAGGAAAATCCGCTGGGCGCCGGGATGATGCGCTGGGCGGATTGAGCCCCGCGTGCACCCACTTCGTCAGGAAAATCCGTTGGGCGCCTTATAAATGCGCTGGGCGGATTGGGTTTAGCCAAAATCCGCTGGGCGCATTATAGATGCACTGGGCGAATTTTCTTCCTCCAAAATTTCTCTTTCTCTTCTTTCAAAACCTGAATCAAAGAATAACTTGAGAGAATAGTTACTTGACAAAATCTTCTCATGATTTTTATACTCTTTAAGGTTAAGATTACAGCAAAAAGATGCAAATGTTGTCTAATAAAGGTGAGTTTCTCAATGAAATTTATACTCAATTAACTCCTTAACAGTAATTCAACAACAAGAAGCAAATTAACATGTTAAATTCAATAACAAATTGTATAAGAAAAATGATAAAAAACTGACCAGAGTGAGTAAATGTTAAGATAGAAAAAATTCGTTGACAATTGTGATTCTTCCTTTGCAATCTCAATCCCAATTTGGTTAGTGGGACTAGAGGATTGGACGTGCAATGTAAGTTCACCCAATTTATAACTAAATGCAATTAACCACCAAAGCTTTCAATGGGTTAATAGTGAAGGCTAGTGCTTATTCAACGCGCATGACCAATGACAATGGTCTCAAGCAGCTGTAGTTTATCTCAAGTGTGGTTATTAGGAATTGATCATAGTGATCAATTAGAGGGGAAGTCTTAAAGTTTAAAATATGGACTTGTTCTACTGAGCCTTGAATCCTAACACGAGCTTGCATGTAATTAGATTAGTGTAAGAAAAAAAGTATAAGTAAAGAATTAAACATGAGATTGATAGTTTGTTTAATTTATTTTTATTTTTTAATTCTTAAAATATAATTTTAGAAACTAATTTTAAAAAAATGACACTATTGAAACCAAAAAGTCAGAATAAAAGTTGGAGAATAACTTTAATAAATTCACTAAACAAATGTTTTTTTATAACCGTATCATTAATAAAATCAGAAAATATAATTTATTATTTTTTTAATTTGTAAAAACTAAAAAACAATTTTTTAATTTAACAAATATTTATTTTATTTGATTTTATTTTTAAAAACATTTTTTTAAAATCAATAAACAAATAAACTCTAAATACGAAATAGATAGAATAAACCACAGTATATCATATGCAACTATATGTAAATTGTATATTATAGTTTAATAATAATGTACATAAATTAATTAATTTATGTGGTTCAACCACTCACTGATTCAACCAATTAATTTGATCAATGACCTAATGAATTGATGTCATGACCACACTGTGGCCTGATAAACACAAACTTTTAGTTAGCATATGTACCATGGCTACTGGATGAAAGTAGGCTTCATAATAGTGACTTGAAGTGTTTTAATATCACACACCATTTTTTTCTAATTAGTTTCTGTAATAATGTATGCCTAGCTAATTGGAAGCGTAAAAAAAATCATTTTTAATATTTATAGGACTTGACACTAGAGGCTTTGACTAATAATTAGAAAAATTTTATCTAATCATAGGTCATGAATTATGATGTTACATTTATATATATATATATATATATATATATATATATATATATATATATATATTGAATGCTATGATAGGATATACCAAAAATAAAGGAAAGGAAACTCTATCAGATTTTCTGATAAATGTGTAAAGTTATTGAATGAGCCGTATTGAATATATTCTAGTTTGTTTCACACTCCATTTGCATTAGTGAATGATATAAATGGGAGTAAGATCCTGGTTTATTACACCACAAAACATGGGTACATTGGTTTTGGATTAGCAGCAATCATTGGTAGATAGAGAAGAAAAAATAATTGGGCATTGAATTGTGTTCAGCATGAGGAAGAGGGGTAATTTCATACATGTTTAAGATTTCATGTGCTATGGTTAATGAATGAATATTTTTGGTTTTTCTTTTCTCTCACTTTTAGCGCAACTAAATAACTTACAAAATTATCTCATATTCTTTTCACTTTCTTTTCTCCTAATATAAATTTATCTTGAATATCTTAAACCCTAAACAAAAATATAAAGATTTAAAAAAAAAAGATTAACACGTAGAGAAAAGCTTTCATTTATATATAGTCTATGGATAGATTTTCTAAGCTGCCCAAATTTGAAGACAAAATCCGATAGAAAACTAGAACACACCAAAAAAGAGTAAAAGAGACAGAAAGAGAGGACCTCAAAAGGACAAAAGCATCAAAGTGTTATTTTACTCTTACTCAAGCTCCAGCGACATACAAAGGGTCAAAGCAAGGTACATAGCAAAACGCAGCCCCTATAGCAGACATTGGGGGAAAGATTTGAACATAGCACAAAATCTCTCTAGATATCATTTTAATAATTAGTAGGAAAATCTGCTATGGTAGTAGTCCTAAAGGGACCTATTAAGTTCTTGGTGATGCAACCACATTCTTTCCTGCCCCAGTTGGAACATTGATCTCAATGCCGTCAAAAATGTCTGATCCTGATGCTGTACTGTCCTTAATTGGCAATTCTTGGCCCTCACGTTTCTCTGCCTCGCTTTTGTTCACATTGTCTTTGCTTTTTCCCCACACCACTGTATAAAGTCCACTCACAATGATAATAGCTCCAATTACACTGCAAAAAGAAAAAACACAAATTTTAATTTTGACATTGGTAATAAAGAGAGGGACTATGTATGTTATTTTTTATCATTGTATATTTGCTTACCTTCCCATGTAAACTTGCTCAGCCAATACAATGGATCCTAATGCCGCAGTGATAATCATACATAGTGGACTGAAAGAAGTCACAAACACAGGTCCACGTTCCCTGGTCACAACTCCTTGTACATAGTATGCCATTCCAGAACATACCAAACCCTAGTTAATTGTCAAAACATGAGTGTAAATTAGTTGAACCATATTAACCATTAAACTAAATAATTAGTCTGTAGGGTTGAAAAAATAGTTACTAATTATTAATGAATTGAAAAGTATAAGGTGTGAACAACAAATGGGTTGGTAGATTAGTCTGAAAAGGTTCTCACAGAATAAACACAAGCAAGGAGCCTTGAGTCGATGCCTATGGACCACACACTCATATCACGTTCAAATATAAGGGTTGCAATTGAACCCTCAAAAATTCCCAGAAAGCAAATCCAAGCTGTGACTGAAAGCTCTGCCGGGTACATCTTCAAAGTGAAAGACTATAAACCACAAAACACAGTAACAAAAGTCACATCATTAGTAAAAGAACATTTTGTTTCCCTTAGATCTTAGCGTGTTTGAATACAACAAGAGTTTAGCTTATGTCTTCTCAATATAATTCTGATTTACAACCACTCAAAATTTATAGCAGAAAATATGAATTTTAAAACCATTAATGTAAAAATAACATTTATTTTATCATTGATTATGATATAAAACTATATTATACTATTTAGTGATAAAATAATTAATATATGAAAGTGAAAGAAAGTGCAAAGGATAGTGTATTATACTTGCAAGATAAAGAAACTAGCCCAACCACCACAACTTGCTAGCAGCATTACTGTGCCAAGCACCCAGTTTTGTTCAGAGGGTTGTGTGGTGCTGCCACTTTCATGGTGGGTTGCTTGACCCTTGGCGAACTGAAGGGCAGGGCCTTTGTACAAAGTCATAACCATGGCTCCTGAGACTGTTACTGCGGTTCCAATTACCTTGGCCACGCTATGTATTTTTCTCAAATTCACTGTCTCTAACCTGGTTATCACATTGCAAGAATAACATGATTAGACATGATGCACCCCTTGAAATTCTTGTTTTGTTGCTTAAAGCAACTTCCACACACACATTGCGTTGGATTGCATTACATCAAAGTCTTGATTAACATATATTATGAATAATCTTAAAAGTAGAGTATGACCCATTTGTGATGGCACTTGTTAACGGGTGGTCCCATACCATGCATTGTCTTGTCCATCAAGTATAGTGATGAAAATCTCCTGTAATTGATCATGTTTGTTGTCTTTTGTTTTCCACTAATTAAATTTCACTCATTATTAATGACGATAATTTTGTTTTCTCAAAATATTATGAATTAGGTTTAGTCTTAACAAACTTTTATTTACTTTTACTATTTATATTTAGTAAAATTGATGTTATTTCAGTCTCCTTAAAAACATGCATTTATGTTAAATGTAGAAGTTAAAAACAAAATAAAAAAAACCCGTAATATTCTCCTTGAGAAAATAATCATAAACATAGCATTTTATCTTTTGAAATGTTCGAACAAAAATTTGTTAAATAAAAGGTGGTAATAACTATCAAGAATATAGTACTGTAAAGTTCCTCCTCGTGTGAGTGTGCCTTTCGTTTCCGCTATAGGTATGCAACTAGAGCCTTTTTTATTTTTCTTTTGCGTAAGAGAACAAGCTGTCATGAATATTATGGTGAAAGATTGAAGCATCTAGTTACCTGAAAATAAGTGCCATTATAAAAGTAATGGCTGGGAGAACATTAACCGTGGCCGATGCAAACGTTGTTGAGGTGTTCTTCATCCCCATGTTGTACAAGTTTTGATCAAGCACTGGCCTGTTTTCATCACAAACATATTTATCAGACAAATTGTGTAAAAAACGAAGAGTACTATTTCTTTATAATAGATAAAAAGTACCATGTATTATGTAATCTCAAACTTCTCAACTACAATGTTGTAGTATTAAAATTTAAATCATAATCAAATCCATGAATAAAGTCATATCTCAAAGTACAAAAGATGCGCCTATTTCGTACTTAGACTAGATGGTAGATTCTTTGTCCGAAAAGATGTCTCTATTTGTCATATTCTGTCATTTTCTTTCGACAAAGTTTATATCCCCTCATGTTATATTGGTAAGATGATATATGTAGGTTTGATGCTTTAGATCATCCTGCACTTTCAGTTTCTTTGTCATCTGTGGTTGAACATGTAAATGATTTTCTTCAGAGTAACACTATATTCCTTAATATCTTCCATTGCATAATAATTAATTAAAATAATGAAAGAAAATTGATAATACTATTGTAATTTTTCAAATTTTAGAGACAGACATCTAGTTGAAATTCAACTCTTCACAGAAAAAAGTAATCTAACTGGTAAAAATCATTTGATAATGGAAATTGTCATTGAATGGGTCTCGTAAAGAATTTTATATTATATTTACCATTTTGTGGTGGATTGCTTTCTACAGTATGATGTGTCCACTTGAAATGGTGGGCCCAAATGATGCAGCTCCATTGTCGAGTTGTCGCATTTCTAATATGTGATATTTTGGATTTTGCAATTAGTATTCCTTAATTTCTATAGCGATTTCGTTTTCAATGAGACACACAACACGACAGAACCAATTAGCAGGCTAAAAGCTATGAATAAAGAGAAATATGTTTAATGAAATTATTAGGTGATTTAGATCGATTTTTATTAACCTTTAATTTTTTTTAATGCAAAATTTAAACGCATAATAGGTTGAATAATTTCTTGTGTCATAGGTGGCCTTTTCCCAACAAGGAAGAATATATATGTTGTTTTTCATAGTAATAGGATAAGGGTGTAGGTATTATAGGCATAGCTAGAAAAGCATGCATGCATGTATACTTCAAATATTTTTCAGTTGGGTCCATGAAGAAACTTTAGAAGAAACAAACAAAATGTACGATTTTAAGTAGTTGGAATTTTTATATTGATACGTGTTGAGAGAGTTGAAGAGCCTTACTCGACGAAACCAAGAACGGCTAGCCTCAGGAACACAGGGAGAGTCATCTTTGGTCGTATTTTTCTGTAAAAAGGGAGCATAAAAAACACAAACACTTATAAATCGTCGCAAGTTAATTAAGGAAAAAGTTAAAATAGCCACAAAAGACATAAAATGGGAAAAACATTACTTTTGTTCGTGCAAGTTGTTTGTGCATGGATTTTGGTATATGTGCTTATTAATATTGATGAAATGAGAAAATAGACAACTTTTACATGATAGAATGTGTGTTTGTTTCAGAACAATCTTAGTTTACAAAAACACAACATACGAGAATGCAAACACAGTTAAGTCATGCAAAAGTTTGAGAAGAAAGATTTTGAGGAGAAGAGAGACACCTTTCAAGGAAAAATGCAATAGGGGCCATGATGAGTGTGGCAACTATATGACGGTACACTGAGAGTACCCAATGGCTCATGCCATGCTTGAAAGAAACCATGGTGATGATGTACATTCCTGAGTAACCAAACTGAAGGGACACCATGGCAAGGTAAGGTTTAACCTTGCGGAAATTTTTGCCAAATCCACTGGAAGCATTTTGATCTTCCATCTTGTGATTGTGATTATGCTTCCCACACACAGAAAACACACTCACTCACAAACTCACAAACTCACGAACTCAGTAATGAGCTATTTGGTTCTGACTTGTGAGTTTGTGGATGACATGATTCAGAATGGTGAATGGCCTTTTTATAGGCCCCAAAAGTAAAATTGTAAGAGGCACCGGTTTTCACAGTAGTGCATGGCACTAACTCTCTCACCTCAATTTTCATTCCCACAGATTCCCTTATCCATTAGGGGAAAAAAAGAAACATATTCCAAGTACAATTACTAGAATAATGTTATATGTATAACAGAATAAAAAAATACAAGAGAAATGTTGTTTGTATATATCTCTAGAAAATATAGTTCATCTTGCTCTATCTCTCTCTCTCTCTCTCTCTCTCTCTCTCTCTCTCTCTCTCTCTCTCATCATGGCCACTTTTGTGTTTGTTTATGCGAGTGGGGATATTTGATTTCAATGGTAAACGATTAGAAAAATAGTGCTTAGTCATGACGCATGCAAATCAATGATATATTTTCCTATGGGGTGTTACGTAAGAATGGATGCTATAATGTGCACAACATTAAGAACCACGAGAGTGTGAAAAATCACCTAGTTAGGGTTTTCACCTATATGTGGTTCTCTCCCAAAGTAAAAAAATAAAATAAAAAATGAATAAGTTACTGGTCTCGATCCACACATAAATCTACATGTCATAATCCTCAATCATTGATGTGCAATATCTTATTTGAGATGAACAGATATATCTGGCAATCAGCCACAGTTGAAGATTTGAACATCTAATTTAACACGGCTATGCAATGGTTTAGACATTATTTGAAAATTATTGTGTCCCTATGAGAAGGTTGATATAACGAGTCATGATCAACTATGAGGCTAATAGGAGAAACCCATATTTGTTATGTCTCACTGAAAAGTTAGTGCGAGTGACGTGGGAAGTAGTCATTCACAGATAGCTTAGAATGATAGTGGATGGATCTGATACATGTTTCAACATCAGAAGGGTCATGCTCAATTATTTTAAACAATGAAAGAAGTGATTAATTGAGGATGAGATATAACTAATTGGTGGCCTCCTTGGATTTCAATTACAACAATTTACACTTGATTATGGCTCCCACCAAGCATAAATTATCCACTCATGCCCCACGTATGCAACGCCATTTGCGTATGGAATACCTCTTCACCTCAACTTGTCTTCTATATTGACATTTGTGGGATTATGTCAAACCAAAATGCTAGATATTAGGAAAGACAATAACAAAACTTTATATGAAAAACTTTGGGACCAATTATTATTTGTTTGTATTCATATCTGTCATCAATGTTTTTATTGTTTTTTAGAAAATTAGTTCTAGAAGAAGAAAATATTTATTATGTGCACAAATATTCAACTTTTTATTTTTCTGACTTCTATTATGGACTGTAGCAAAAAAAATTAAAAGTTAAGAGCATCCCAATCTTAAAATAATTTGATTATATATATATATATATATATATATATATATATATATATATATATATATATATACAGTGACTAAAACATACCATAAATGTTTTTCTTTTTATATTACTAGGAGGGGCTCTATAAAAAGAATTGAATTTATATTGTTATAGCTTTTTCCTTCCAATCACTTCGTCTTCGTCATTTCAATTTTCCTTTAAAGTTATATTGAGTAACCTTTCAAAAAATGGATAACAAGATACTACAAACAACATTTCGTTCAACTCTCAATCAATTGCTAGTGTTCAAAATTTGTCTGAAAATAAACATAGCCAGAAAGTACATTTGGAAATCTGATTTGAAAGTCAGAAAATGGAAATCAAGTTTCTAAATACATGTATGTTCTTATCTTGTGACTACGTCGGGGGTTATGTTTTGTTGTCTTTTTCACACAGCAAATATTAGATTAATGAAAAAAAAAATTTACCCTAACTCTATTATTTCTTTATGTCTTAGGTATGAGTATTTATCAACCTATGTACACCATACCATATCTCTAACAAAAAAATATTATCCCGCGTCATAAATATGTCTCTCTTTCCCTCTTCCACAATATATAGAATCTCTCTCTTGTGATCACCTAGTTTCAGCAGTTATGGTAAATAATAATAATAATAATAATATACTTATTTTCTATCATCATGAATATCTCTTTTATTAAAAGATTAAAAATAATAATTTTTTACCTTATGAAAAAAGTAAAAATAATAAAATCATGTTATACACACAAAATAAAAATAAAATTTAACAATTTTTAAGACAAAATAGGAATAAATACAAAAAGGTAAAAGGTAGAAGCTAATGTTTTAAAAAATACAATTTCTGGCAGTGTTTCAAAAAGCTGTCACCTTTAGTAGCATTTATAAAGTTGCTTGTTTATCAAACACAAATAATACCTAAGATAATAAAAGAAAGTTAAAATTAATTGAAATGACGTGTTAAATATAGTTTTTTTTTTCCATTGTACTAGGTAGTAGTCTTATAATATTTTATTTGTATGTTACGTTTTTACTGAAGATAATCTTTTTAAAACTAAAACCTAATACCTACGAATTACAAGTAAAAGAACTTAAGTTGAGGATGTCATAGTTTGTATTGTATATATGTGAAAGAAATGAGTATTGTGTGTGTTGATTATCATATAGTAGATTAATATAATATGGTGATAATGGACATGATTTAAGTTATCTCTGTTTCCCTCTCTCTCTTTCTGTGTGTATAATATATGACACAACTTTGTTTCACGTGGATAGATTAAAAGATAAAAGAAAAAAACAAGTATACTTATTCAAGTAAAATAATTAGGGAAGGAGCATAGAAATGCAAAGAGGGGGCGCCAAAGGAATTAAAGTTGGTGGTTTCGTGTATGGATTCCAACAAGCAATTAGGTTGAGGTTGGTGGAATCCACCATATAAAATATTGGGCAGCACTATGAACAAATGTGAAACAAGTACTAATAGGTGGGGGTAGGCAAAAAGCAAAATAAACCACATTCTCTATTGGTAAATAGTAACATTACTATACATGTATATCCTAGATATCTATCTATACACTTATATGTGACTCACATTTAATTATGCAATTATCTCCCAAAACAAATATTGTGGCCATCCTCAATTTATACACATTTCATCCTGGACAAACCTTAATTTGCTTTCTACCTCATATCTATCAAAGTTTTTAATAACATATTATTCCATATCTTATCTTATATATATATGTAAAATTAGATTAGATTTATAATCTGAAATCTAATATGTATTAGATATAGTCTAACCAATGTATTATTATTATTATTATGTTATATTGATATTTCTAATCAGTAAGATTTTTAACATAGTATCTGATATGATATTAGAAAATTGATATAAATTTAATTTTATATAATTCACTTTAATGTAAGGTTTTATTTTACTTATATATATTAATTTAGTCATGTTTATAGTTAAATATAAAAGTAAAAGAGTTTTGTGACATTAGTCAACTTTAAATTCAATCAAAATCGATGGATACATATGCTCTCGTATATTATAATTAGGTTAAATTAATGATCTGCACATCACACTTTTTGCATATCATATTCCCCAGGATTTATTCATATTCTTAACCCACCAAAAGGAATAAAATGCTGGCATGTTTCAATCTTCCTTAGATCAAATCAGTAGAGAGATTAGAATGGATAAATTGTATGTGTGCAATACCAAGGACCAGAGAAATTGCACTCACATCATTCTTATACATATTCCTTCAGATTAATATATATATATATACTCCTACGTCTCCCTCATAATTTGCAGCCATTGTTGCTGAATATGGTTTGAACTTCCTGCTTTGTAAAATTTAACTACAATGTCGTTAACTTAATATGGCTAAAGCACCTTTTTTCTACACATGCATGGTTTCTCTCCTTTGAAAATTTAGGTTAAGTTACGCGTAACTAAATATTGACCTGTGTATAAAAGTAACATCATAAATCAAAACCAAATGATTATATCCAGGTTTTGTACCGTTGTTTAATCAAATGATTATATCGAGGGTTTGTACGATTGTTTAAATAATCGTACGTTATTTTGTTCTTTATTTTTAAAGTTAATTATTTTTTTCATAAATCATATATTTAATATGTTTCATACAGTTTTAGCATCAACTTATACATTATACATTCATATCTCTAGAATCCATATTTCTATTATTTTTTTGTTTTAGAAGAAATATAATGTAAAATAGGTTAAATTAATGAAAATAAATGTTTAGATTCATAATAATCATCATGTGTAACCTAGTTTCACTCATTAAAGTTAAAATTTGTTTATATAGCTCACTTATTTTATAAATAGAAATTTTGAATAAATTAAATTAATTATTGTGGGAATATTAAAACTGTAAAAATAAAAAATTAAATATAAATTAGTATTGGATAAACTCAAATCAGGAAATAATTTAAATTATTCCAATCAATCTCAGAAATTTCTCTCCACTCAATAATCTATAATAGTGCAAAATTTGTAATTGAGAAAATATTTAATTTAATTTTAATTAATTTTAAACTTATTTTCTCTTTATTACACTCTATAAATAGAAGTATGACGAGAAAAAAAATCTTCTTTAGGGTAAGTTTTGATATTTGTCTCGTCCACCATCTTCTTCTATTGTTACCATATTTTTTAGTTTAACGAACTTAATAAAAATCTATTATAACTTTTTAATTTGTTCTCTTTTATTATTTAATTTATATTTTTTATTAAACTTTCTAGTTTTATATTGTCTTATTTATTTTATTCATTTTGTACTCAATTTAATTTCTATTCTCTCCTTGTTTTCCAATATAGTCTAATTTCAGTAATTAATTTGCTTAAAATATTCATTTTTAATTCATCTATTTTTTGGATTCTGGACACAATTTCACTTTACTCACTTACAATATTTCTAATTTCACTCTCGTACACAAATTTTAATTTTCGGTTCCATTTTTTTTACTGTTTGATTTTTCTTTTATTGCTTAATCCTACCTGTAATTTTCAACTTAATTTTAGGTTTATTTCTTTTGAAAATTTTGAATTTAATTAATTACTATACTATTTATATTTAGCAATTTTTGATATTACACTTTATTTTGTCAAGTTTTGAATTTAATTAAAAATACTCAATTTTATTTATTTTTGCATAAATTTTAATTATTTAAATTTACGTTATTATGCTTTACTTTAATTTTAATTTCTCAAGTTTTTTTTTCAACAATTTGTATGTTCTTGTATTATTACCAGAATTAATTATATTATATTAATTTAACAATTTGTTAATTTTTTATTAACATTTTGTGCCACCAAATGTTATCGCCCCATTAACTAAAAAAAAAGAAAAATATGATGAAGAACTAAAACAAGTCCATTATCCAAATAAGGAAAAAAAAGTACATGAAGAACTGAAACAAGCATTTATTTGATGTAAAACCAAATATTTGGTTTTTTTTTTTTACAAAATTACATACAATATTATTTAATTAGTTAAATTAAAACAAGTTCTTACTCGAAAGCGGAAAGAATTCTAGTTACTGATGAAGTACGGAAAGAATATTAAAACATATCAACTGGAGGCTGGAGCATATGTACTCTGACGCATGATATAAAAATAATTGATTTTTCGTATTTATATTTTGTCTAAAAATTATGACCACACGTCCTAACCCTAATGTTTTTTTCAATTATTTTTCTTTTATATTTTAAAGGAAAACAAAGACTCTACGCATACGTCTGTATTCTCTCTTGTTTTATTTGTTTATGGCACATACAAAGATACTCCAAAGGGACATATTATAATGCTTAAATCTTTCCAACACATCTTGTTTGCTTCACTCGCTTGTCGTGGGGGTATTTTATTCAGTGTACATTTTCAGTCCTCCTACGTAAGAAGCATATTTAGTACCAAGAATAATTTGTTTATAAAAACTGGGTGGAATAAATCTAAATCATATAAAATATAACTACCATATAAAAAATTTCTTTTATATATATATATATACCTCTCGTTAATTGTATAAAAGTCGTTTCTTTAGTAAAAACAATTTTAAGAAAAATTCAAAGTACCTAACAAATATATTAATTTAAAAAATTAGCTTCTAATGAGGATTGAGATTATTATTTTATTTTATTTTTCTTTGAGTTATGGTCCCAATAATTTTATGGTTTTAAAATTAAAAAAAAAAAAAAAAAAAAAAAAAAAAAAGAACTTGCTGTTTTGGTGTAACTGCCACACAGGCTTTAAAAAAGTGACGGTGCAAAGTGGTGTGTGAGTGCAGCGGCGTTTTTCCACATGAAGTGCGTCACCGTTTTTTTTTCTTTTCTTTCTTTTCAAGTGTTTGTCTGTGGTCGGTTTTTAGTTCTATTTTTTATGCCCTTTCTTTAAGATTCTGTGTGTGTTTTTTTTATCTGAACCGTAAAATTTCAGTTTCTATATTATTATCCTTTTTGTTTGCTACTGGTGTACCCTTTGGAGTCTAGTAACATGGTTAAGTGCATGGTGAAATAATATAAGTGAAAGGGAATATTGTTTCTTTATTATCTATTTGATTCAATATGAGATATTATTATTGAAAGTTGTAACGCACAGGAAATAGGGTTTAATTGTTGAGCAATATCAGATTTTCCGGGGTTCTTTATGCAATTTGGCATATTCAACAAATATTAGTTTCAGGTTGCAATATCGATCTTCTTCATCATGTATACAGTGGAAGTAGAAAGTGGTTATAATTGTATTTAAGTTTACCTAATGTTCAGTTCAATGTGAAACTAATCCATGATAATGTTTTTATGTAGAATATATAGAGTGGCTTTCAAGAAAAAAGTTGACTGGAATTTTCTTTTATGGTTTTCACCAAAATAGTGGATTATAACTCAACTAATTCAAAAATAAAACAGAAACTTGGTAAAAAATATTAAAATTGATTAAAATTACTTTTTTTAATCTTTTAAATTGATGTTTTTTTTATAATTAATCGATTTAGTTTGATTTTAACCAATCTAAATTAAATAAAAATTATAATATATATTACTAAAATTAAAACATAAGATAATATTTTTATAAGTGAATAACTATTTTTTTCATAATTTTAAACAAATATTATCATTTTTAAATTAAATGTAAAAATATACAAAAACAAATTGAAAATTTATGATAATTTTATTATATGTTTTTATAAATAACCATTTTATTATAATATATTTAACAAACTAAAATATAAAATATTAGTTTTTTTTCATTTTTTTAAAATAAAAATTAAACTAAATTAAATTATATTTAAATTTTACATTAATAAACTAAGCCATAATTTTTTTTATTTTTAAAAAAATTAAAATTAAACCAAACCAAGTCAACACCCATAAATGCAATCATGATGAGAAAATTTTGAAAAATACAAAATCACATACCCCTATTTTAATAAGAGATGTAGATTGTTCCATATATAGTGCTTTTGTAATAAAAGTTGTATTTTATTCATAATTTTGTTTTTCAATGTATAGATTTGTAATAAAAAGTGACTTTTCCACAAAGTGGCATAAAGTCAATGGTGACCCATAATAATAATAATAATAATAATAAAATAGAGAAAGCAAATAGTGTTTTCATAACTTAAAATAACGTCAAATACACAATAAATTTTGGGAAGAATTTAACATGTTTTGTCGAATTGGAGTAGGTGAATGTTAGTTTGCAAAAATATAAAATATTACATGTTTTTCATGATGCTATTGTTCCGACAAGTTTTAAATATACATGTATCATGTATTAACTTTTGAGATGAATCAACCAAGTTATGCTATGTTTGGATTGTCCATGCCAATTATGAGACTGAAAATTAATAAGGTGTAAGCACTATGTGAATGTTAAGAAAAATCTTCATGAAAAATCCACCTAACAAGTATGAATATGATAATTGACATTAGGATATTATTTTGATAAATTTGAGGTTAAAACATTGAGGAATAAAATGATTTTTTTTTTCAAATTATTCGCATTTTTTAGCTTTCAATTGCAAGTCTGTTCCTGTATTAAAAATTTCATATATGTTAAGAATCCATATCAATAATAGTATACAAATATTTTTTTTAATTCATTAAAAATGTCTTTTAAAAATAAAATTATATTAAAACATGCTATCTAATAATCTTATTTATATTATCTTATGTAAGAACAAACAACTAGTGTATATAAAAAAATATATCTTATATATCAAATGTTTATGCTCAAGTATTTGAATGTGATGAAGAGATGAAATGAATTTTTTTCTTTCTTTTCTCACAAACACAGAGATATAAGTTATAAGATTTTGACGTTTTTTTTATTTATTTAATTAGAGTAGTATATTTATTTTTAAAATTACTAAAATTATAGTAATCTTAAGTGCATATTTGGATTCTTATATTAATATAAGAACAATTACGTGAAATGTAGTCAGGGATTATTGTTTTTTCGAGCTTTGGTAATTTAAAAACAAAACAAACCATTTTTTGTTAACAAATAATTATTTTGATGTGTAATTTGTTGTCTTGAAGAATAATTTATATGAGATGTAATTTTTGTAATTAAATTGAGTTTCTATATTTTTATAGTGTAAGCTATTTCTTATATTAAAAGTTTATCATTGAATAGTCTTTTACAGATTAAAATTAAATGTTAATCAGCATTTTATTACCCACTTTATTTTAACATATAATATAACATTTAAAATATAAATAAAATACGCATTAATGAATTACATATTTAATTATAAATATCTAAATGATTTAAAATTGGTGAGCATAATCATTAAAATAATATTATAAAATTAGTAGTTAGTTGGATTGATAAAATGAACGAAAGCACGCCATTTTAGTAAAGTTTGAAACTTAATTTTGATTAATTTATTCCAATAATCATCTTATAAGTAGTTTAAGAAAAAATATATGAAATGGTAAAATATACATAGATTAGTCCTTTTTTTCATCTCAAAGTCTAATAAAATGCTAAATTTAAAATATACATAGATTCCGTAATATTTTTTACTTTTTTTTTTTCTTATCGTGATATATTTATGCTACTTTACATTTTTCTTTTTCTTTTAATTTGAAAATCGTAAGGCTTGTTATGAAAAAGTTATTTGAAAATGACGTTTTTCCACAAATATGAAGTGATGGTAGTTGAGATATGGAAATGGACGAAGTGTACAGCAATTTGTCGTTAATATGGAGTTGATGATGGTGGAACCCTAATTATTTATGCCTTTGATTTAATACGCATTAATTGTATAGTATTCAACGTTCATATTCTAATAATCTGTATCAATTGGTGAACATTAGGATTGATGGTAACAAATATTAATTAAATTATAAAGTAATCATGCATGTCGGAAAATATTTGTTATAAAACATAATGCCACAAATCAAATTAATTAAAAATCACGAATCACGTGGTACGTTCATCATCATAATGCTGGTTTTTGAATACATTTGTGTATTGCTTTTGACTCTAATTTTAACTTGTTTCTAGATTTGACCAATACTATTTCTTGCTATGATTATACTCATACATTCTTATAGCTTTGACCTAATTACACTGTTTGTTTGTTTGGTAAAATGAGATTGCAAAAATGTCCTTAATTATGATAAAGTTTACATGCTAAATGATGATAAATAATGTACTTATCTAAGTTTTTTTATAAGATTTTTAGTATTATTTTTTTTATTTATATTTATTATAAGATGAGATAACAAATTACTTTTAACATTAATATATTTATTAAAAAATTCAAACCATTTATAGTTGAAAGAGAAGGAATAATTTTTAAATCATTTATGAGTCTTCTACTAATAACATGATCATCTTAAAAAATAACAACTCCCATTAATTGAATCTTGATTTTGTTTGGTTGAAGATGGGTCCCATTAGCATACAAATTGGCACATTGAATGCTATATTTGGATAATTTTGTGTGGATTCAGAGTTTCCCTTCTTCACGGATTCTACTTTCCAGGACATTCTTGCTTCATTTCTTCATTTTTTTTTAGTCACTAAGAAAACGCTTGCTTTGCTCATGTTATTTTCGTGACCATCACTGTTTCAAAATTATTTATGGGTAGATTCTTTATTTGTGTCATTTTATTTTTTATTGATCATTTTATTTTTTATTGATCTAAGACCCTTTTTTAAGTTAGTTATTTTATTTTTAAACAATGTATTTAACATATTTTTACGTAACATAATTTAGTTTTTTTAATTTATCGTATTTTACATCGTTTTAGCATAATAAATAATACACCTGCGTATGAATATATTTGTATATTTCTTTTTTTGGAGGAGAAGTAATTTGAGATGGACCAAATTAATATAAAAAAATGTTCAAATTGATATCGTCAAGCTTCACTCTTCTTGAAAACTCAATGTTGTTTTTGCAGCCCACTTGCAAAATGTTACAAATAGAAATTTTGAATTAAGTAAATTAACTTTTGAATCACGCAAATTAACTAGTGCAAGAATCTAATTTAGGTGAAGTAAAGACCAACAGAAATCAAGAATTAAATACAAATTAGTATTGAATTACTCAAAATAGGAAAGAAGCATACTATTTTCTCCAAAACAGTCCCAAGAATTTCTCTTTACAATAATCAGATTTTGTAATTATTTATTTGAGAAATATTTGATTTTTATTGTAATTAATTTTAGGATTAATTTCTCTTATTCAAACTCCTATAAATAAAGGTCTTACGACAACCCACAATTATAATCTCCTGGCCTAGGGTGAGAATTGTTGTTTTGTCTCGTCCCAGTTTCTTTTCCTACTCCCGGTTCGTAGTTTAGTTTTCACTGAGTTCATCTATTACTATACTGCATTTCGGTTTGTTCTCTTTTATTTAATTTTGCAATTTCTATTGAATTTTCCAGTTTATCTTGCTCTATTTATTTTATTTATTCAATGCTTATTTTTATTTATGCTATTTAATTATTTAGAATTTTTATTCCAAGTATCGCATAATTTTCATTTTCAATTCATCTCGTTTTCAATTCCAATTCGTTATTTAGTTTTTAGAGTTATCGTTTTCGAAATTTCAAATTTAATTAATTTACTATTTTATTTCAAAGCAAATTTTTTTATTCCTGCACTTTTAATTAAAAGCACTTTATATTATAAATTTCAGTTATTTAATTTCTACGCTTTTAATTAAAATCACTTTATCTTAATTTTATAAATTTCAATTATTTAAATTCTATTTCTGTTTAATTTTAATTGTGATTAAGATTCTATAATAATTTGATTTTAATTTTTATTATTTTGCATCAAATTATTTCTTTTATACTTTTTTATTAATTCTCTATTTACTATTATTTACTATTTTAGAGAAAATTATATGTAATAATGAGTATGTTCTTATAATTATATCTTTATAAGATTAATTATACTTCATTAAAAATTATACTTCATTAATTTAACAACTTATTCCTTATTTTTTATTAATATTTTGTGACACTAAAAACACTGCTATCAATTCGTTATCATCGTCTGGACACAGTAACTGAGCTTCTGTATGCATGCTTGGCAGTCGTACTTTCATTGTCTTCTTCATATTCATTTAATCATAACTCCAAGCAAAGCAATAATGCAAAACATACACATATCGTTAGAAAGAACAAAAGAAAAAAAAAGGGTGTAAAATGAGGACAGCGTTCTTAAGGAAAAGTTAAATCTAGAAAATGAAAACAGTGTATTTTTAGTTTATAATTAGAAGAGTAGAGAGACAGAGAAAATAATGAATGTGTGTAAGGTAGGTTAAGGTGGGTGTACTAAAAAAAAAGGTGTATATAGTCGGGCCTAGGATTGTGACAGGGTGGTTGGCAGCAGCTGCAACCCAAACAGTGAGTGGTGACAGACTCTAAGCACAAGCATAAAGCCATGAATCCCGGCCAATGAAGATAATTGTGCTCCATGAAACCACTTACTGCAATGTTTTCAAGTGCATGCACCTACCCACAGACAAAGCAAAGCCAAGTCACAAGGGACTTCTCTTATGGCTACTTACTTCCTCATACTTGTAAAATTAAATCAATAATGTTCAAATGGTGTATGTGCATAAAGTACATCTATCCCAACGCAAGCCAAAAATAATATAAGGAGGTACACTATCTACAAAGAAAAAACAGAAATTCTCAAAACTGTTACACCGTCACATCAATAGACTTATTTCCCTCACAGAGAAAATATGAGAAAAATCTGATATACATATATACTCTTACGGACTCTAAAACATTTCATAAATAAGTAAAGTCACAAGTCACAAATCATAGTACATTGATCATGGACTAGTGCTACTAGTGTCACTACAACTTTGTGATTCGATTAAGATCCACTGAGATTGACAGTGGTGGCTCACTGTTGCTGGCTCTCTGTATTCACTGCTCTGGCTTCTTCCATGTCGTGGTTTCTGTCTCCAATTATGACCAATTGGGGTTTGTTATCATTGCCATCATTTTTTAGTACAGTAAGTGGTAGCTGTTGTTGGCGTTGTAGGGTGACCTTTTCTGGGGACGGTGGCATCAGATGCTTCTTCTTTTGTTCTTTAGCTTTCCCCCACACAACTAGGTAAAGCCCTATTACCACCACTACTCCTCCTATAATGCTGATACAATACACACCATAGCAATTTATCACATAGGTGAAAAATAAGGTGACTAAACTACATCTCAGGTTTTTTAGATGGTATGTAAATTTTCTGTTTTCCTAGAATTTAACCCTTTTTGAAGCAAAAATTGATCATTAATAAAATCGTTTGATATTTTGTAACAGTAAGAAAAATACAATTAAATGTGGCACTTCACTTGACAGTACCTTCCAAGGTGGAGTTTTTCTGAGAGCACTAAGCAAGCCAAGGCTGTTACTATGATCATACGCAGGGGATTAAATGCAGTCACAAACACTGGCCCGGTGGTTTTAATAACCATGCCTTGCACATAAAATTGGATTGCTGATGTTACTATTCCCTGCACCGTAAACCATCAAAACATGTAAAAAATGAAGAACTAATAGGATATTTGGAAACTAGTTAATCATCTTTTAGAATGTGAAAACTATAATTATTAGCTTCTAAAAGACATGGAACAACACAACACAAGCACACTCTAAGGATGGTGTCGTGTGGCTAAAAATGTGACTTGGGCTGGGCCTCTGAGCCCAAACAATAGGTCACTTACCGAATATGCATAAGCAAGAAGTCTAGAATCCCAGGCTAGAGACCAGACATGAGGGTTATTGCGCTCCATGAAAATGCTAACTGCACTGCTTTGAAGTGCACCTATAAAGCATATCCATGTGGCTAGGGACATCTCTGCTGGGTACTTTCTCAATGTTATAGCCTGCAAATAATATTCAAATCATGCATAAGCTTTACTTGCATTCTATACACAATAACCAAGCTTATGAACTTATAATCTATATATTACAATTTACAAAACTGGCATCTGTATTTTCACTGTTTACCCTAAACAACACATTCACAGATAAGTCCTTGATGACCTAACATGACTAAGAAAATCATACCTATTTACTGAAAACCATTATATTAAATTTAAGAATTAGAGCCTCATATCATATGTTATAAATCATATAATTCTTTTTTTTTTTTTTTCTTTTTCAATACATATCATTCTTCTAACATTATAAGTTTGGTAGATGAATAATATATACAGTAGGTGACTATTTTTATTGGATATGAATAAACTTACTTGTAATATGTAGAAAGCAGCGAAGCCAGCACAACCTATGAGGAGAAAACATGCACCAATGAGCCAATGATTTCCAGAAGGGTCGTTCACATTCTCAGGCTGGCCATTATTGGTGGCTGATGATCCTACAAAATGAAGAGCAGGACCTTTGTACAGTGCCATTAGAAAAGCACCTCCAAGAGTAATCACAGTGCCACTTATTTTGGCTAAACATCCAACCTCCCTAAGGTTCATACGCTCCAATCTGCTCAAAATTTCAGTTAATACATACCATTAGAAATTAAGAACCAAACAACATGGTCAGAATTTACTATAACTTCAATTAATATTCAGATACAATAGCAGTAATTGTTACGTTCTTAACTTTATTACTTATCTCTTAAATAAATTTACACTTGCATAATATGAAAAAAAAAAAAAAGGGGGGTAGAGGTAGAGAGAGTTTTCTGTGAGTTGTAGATTCACAAGGTTCTATAAAATAATGTTTTTATTACATATGGAAATAAGAAAGGATAAGAAAAAACAGAAACATCCTCCTTATCTTGCAAACTTAAGTGATTAAAAAAGTAGAGATTCTTTCCTTGTTTTTTTGTTGCAAAAAAGATAGATTAATTAATTGGTTTGGTGAAGAGATTAAGAAGATAATTCACATTAATTAATGGGATCCTTGAATGCGATGACATAGACTTATCACTACATATATACATGGTAAATTAAATATACAAGAGTCACCAACACTGTCCCATGCTCTTAGTAGTGGGATCTTTGAAGGATATTCACTGGTACGTGTTTGGTTTATGTTACTGTTATGGCCTTTTATATGCATAGACCAACTAATTAATTAATTAATTGATTCACTAATTAATTAATTAATTAACACCTGATATTGACATAATTAACATCTTCCGTACCTAAAAATGATTGCTAGTACGAAGGTAATGGAGGGTACGGAATTCATCACTGCAGATGCAAATGATGCTGATGTGTACTTCATGCCCATGAAGGTGAAACATTGATCAAGTATTATCCTGCAATCATTAACAAATTTATATTAGCCTTTTGTTCATAATTAATGAGTTTTCTTAAAATATGATCTAGTATTATGTAAATTATTATGTTGATTCATGACGTTAAAGGATTATGTATAAGTTAATATGTATTCTTTTATGAAATTGGTATAATACATTCATGTTATGATATTTTGTTGGAAAAAAAATGTAGAAAGGAAATAAATAAAAGAAATATTTTGTTTCTTGGATGATAATAATAAAAATACTACTTTCATGAACTCACTTATTTTATCACTCAAATATGAGAGAAAAATAATAAAAATATAGAATTTTTTTTTAAATCACCATTTTCATCTCCCTTGTAAATAAATAAATTAATATTTTTATAATCATACAAATATTTAATTATAATTATTTAAATTAATTTATTATTTTTAAAAATAAATAAATATCTTTATTTTCATGTTTTTTTATTTTTCGTTAAATTGTTTCATTTCTATCTTTTCAATTGACTATAAGATTACAAAATAATAAAATTTGGATGTGACAAAAAATTCATACATCTAGAGGGATATGATGATTAATCCTCTTTATCAATAAGAGTCGGATAAAATTTTATATCGATAATATTATAATATACAATTGAGGACAATTTTTTATTTAACTGACTCAGTTATATAGAATTAAATTAAAAATTTATAATTTATAAGATGATATTTTAATCTACTTTAACAATATTAATATATAAAATTTTCGTTCAGATAATATTATATTTCTAAATAAACATATATAACTTGATGAAATTATTTGGATGAAAAATAACATTTCTAGTAAAAATGCGAAAATAAACATTTAGTTATTTGAAAAGAGTTAGGTAAGGTAAGTGGAATAGATGACGTTACTCGACAAAAGCCACTGCCATAATCTCTGAAAATATCCTAACTGTCATCTTCGGCCTAACTTTCCTGCAAAATAAATAAAAATGGAGAAATACGTTAGGTAATTATCAACTCCAAGTATTTTACTGTAAATTTCATATTATCATTTAATTATATGCTATGATAAATTTGTTTCATTTAAATATTAGTTTTATTAATTAATAATATAAAATATTCTAACGTACAGACATGATAATTAATCTGTTTATTGTATTATAATAATAAATTGAGAAGATTTAAGCAATGAAAAAAATAGAGTGTTTATAATAATAATAATAATTATTATTATTATAATATATAAATTAGTTGTAACATTAATTTTTATATTTTAAACAAGTGTCGTAAAAGACATGCATTGAAGTCAGTGGGATAAAACTCTATACATTATCTAATACTTCATTTGTTTCTTTTTAAATGTCATTTTAGGTTATCTTTTAAGAAATAAAAAATATATAATAATTTTTCTTGATTTTAGTAAAATATTTATAAATTTTTTATTTTACTTTTTTTTTCATTTCGACATCATAATAAATAAACTAACTAAATAAAAAAAGTTATTAATTTCATATGACATTAAATAAAAAAAATTAATAATTCGACTTATTTTTTGTATATATACTAAATTAATTGAAAAAAGAGTAAAACTAGAAGTAACACACATAACCAGAACCAACCATTGATGGGAACAAGGAAAAGGTGGTTGGAACATGAAGTTCATGACCATGAAAGTAAACGATGAAATGAAAAACATATCGTATCATCGTTTTTATGTACGAAAGAAGCAAATGCATATTCATAGAATGTTTGTTAAAAAATCTGAATATATATATATATATACACCGATCTTCCTTTTTTATGAGTTAAGTAAGGATTTGAAAAGAAGAAGAGAGAGAAGAAACCTTTCAAAGAAAAATGCGAATGGGGCGAGAGCAACAGAGGCAATGACATTGCGATAAACAACAAAAACATAATGGCTCATGCCCTTGTTGAGAGCATCCATGGTGATAAGGTACATGCCAGCAGAGCCAAATTGCAAGCTCAATATTATCAGATATGATTTTGCATTGCAGAACCATTCAGACACCTTCTTAAAACATTCCATTGCACTTTTCTCACTGTAATCTCTCTCTCTGAGTTTCTATTTGTTTCGAGTATTGCGTGTGCTTGATGATTATGTTTGTGCAAGAAGCAGGTTACCCTTCTCAGTATTTATACCCAAAGAGATCAGTTGATTACTTGTTAAACACTTTATTTATTGCTTAATCGAAAATCCACTACGACGAAAATTGCGTGATGACTACAGAGTTTACTTTTCATGAAGTTGTGTGGCACAACACAAGAGAGACATAACTAATAAATGGGTGGGTTATGAATTACCATGCTATTATTTTATCTTCGGTTCAACGATATGCTCTTTTCATGTCTTTTTTTTTTTTTTACTTTTTTTATCATATTTATTTACTAAGATATGTTTTATATAAATATAACTAAGTTATAATACATAATAATATATTATTAAAATATAAATTTTATCTTAAAGATTATTTAATAGGGTTGAGTTAAATAGTTTTTATTTTTAATATTATAGTAGACTTTATTTAATGTGATATTCAATATTTAGTTTGACTTTTTGACATATTTATTTCTTAATACAAATAGATGTATTAGAAACCTTACATTAACCAAATATATATTTTTTCTTAAAAAAATTAAATTCAATATCTTTCTATTTCAAATGAAGATAATTTAATAAATATTAAATTAACATAAACATCTTATTTTATACTGTATGTTAGTATATATAATCCGTATTAATTTCACAAAAACATAATACGGATTTATTATCAAATATTATTTTCTCTAAAAACAGTAAATAGGGGATTAATAATAAAATAAAAGGGTATTAAAAAAATTAATGCAAAATAATAAAATTTTAAATAATTATAATTTATAAAAAAATAATTTTTTAATAAATTAGAACAATTACGAGAAATGGAATGAAAGTGTTAAATTCTAAAATTTAAAATTGTGGAGCATCAATAGCATCAATTAAATTTAAAATTGTCAAAATAAATAAACCTAAAATTAAGATGAAAATTGACCTGAACCTAATGATAAGGAGAATTGCAATGTATGCTGAACTAAGCAAAAATAAGAAAATTAAGGATATGAATGAAATTAAAATTTAATTAAAATAAAGTGGATGGGAAGAATTGAATATACTACTCAAGAAGTGAAAAACAAATGATTCAACCAAATGTAATACTAAAATAAATGGATTAAATATTAATTTTGTACAGATTGCAAAATAGTATAACGTAAACTTGTATACGAGTGAAATTGGAAGTGACTAAAGTAAAATTAAAATTGTGAACAAAATCGAAAGATAGATAAATTGAAAACGAGAATTAAGCTAGTAAAGTATTATACTAAATAATTAGCGAATGGAAATTAAACCTAGCATGGGATGAATAAAACAAGTCCAATCATATAAAACTGAAAGATTCAATGAAAATTGTGAATCTTTAATTCAGTTAAATTGGCTTTCCACAGTAAAATGGGCTGATAAAATGGAGCAACATATTTGATATTTGAATGGTTGGACATCCACATCTCCACTGCCCACACAAGAAAAAGTTGGGTTCTATAGAACAATGAAATCAGGTTGTACATGATGTTTACAATGGATGTGGATATTTATTTTAATCAAATTAACCTAATTTAAATAATCCCAATGACTTTTTTTTCTATAAAACAAAGAAAAATATACATTATAAATATATGTTTTGTTGATAAAATTATGTAAAATGTAACAAATTTAATAAAATTGAATTTTATTCTATTTTGTATGAAAACATGTTAAATACATTATTTATAAAAAAATACTTAATTTAAATAATATTTTTAGATTATATATATATATATATATATATATATATAAAATTTTGTTACATTGTAATACAAATTTGCTTGTAAAATGATTGAGATTATTATAGTTGACTTTCTTGATCATAATTTATGATTTTGGTTCATCAAATTTAATAATTATTTAATATATTTACTTATATATTTAAAATTTAATATTTCTACATTTTCTTTAATTTTGTAATTCTCATATAATTATTTAATATATTTACTTATATATTTAAAATTTAATTCCAGCTTTTCTTCAATTTTGCAATTCTCATATAATTTATGATTTTAACCTATCAAACTTAATAATTATTTAATATATTTACTTATATATTTAAAATTTAATGTTGCCAATTATTTTTTAATTTTGTAATTCTTATGATTTTACTTCCAAAATTTAAATAATTATTTAATATATTTATTTATATATTTATAATTTTATTTTCTCATCTTTTTCTTTTTCTTTTTTTCATCTTTTTATATTTTTATTTTTATTTATTAATAATATCTTATTTAATCCCAGAATTAATTATCAAAGGTCCGCAACTGCACATGCGTTACTAAACAAACCATCGAGTTCCTTATAGGACGTATGCAGGGTTAGGCCTCTATATTTGAAAAAAATAAAATAAAAACACTACATGGACAAGAAATCGCAACTTGTCGTATTTTAAGTTTTCTAAATTGTACATTTTTTCGTTTTCATTTTTTATGCCAATTATAATTTTCATAGTTATTTTTCTCAGTTGTGGAAGACGATTGTGATCTCACATCAGTTATATTTCCTTAACTTTCAACATATTTCTACGTATTTTTAGTTACTATGAATCTTTCTTAATATACTTAACTTACAATGTATATCCCATGAAAATAAATAGATACATACGCATAATTCATTATTATATAGATACAATATTTACCTGCATCACTAATGTCACTTGATAGTTACTATTGATTCACAATTAATACTTTTAATTATGTATATAATGTTGCAGCACTATAATATACTCAAAATGATAATATTTTCTTCTTATTATATTATGGAGGCAACTGTCTCTATAATTTTATTATAATATATACAATTATGATTTTTCTGTAATTTGAAATTGTAAATAATAATAAAAAAAAATCCATGATTCACAATATCTTTTATTATATTATTATTTTAATATTATTATTTTCTCTATTTTATGTGCACTTTACACATTATTCATGCAACTAGTTAAAAATGTTATTTTAAATCATTCCATTTTTTTCTTATCAGTGAGTTTTAATTGGTTATATTACTTTAAATCCATCATCGTTTACTTTATCTACGAATAAAAATAGTTTTTAAGGACATTTCAATATTTAAAAATAATCAGAATTTTTCATATTTAAATATATCTATTTATTATGAATTTGAACTATAATACAAATTATGTTATAAAATTTATTTATTTATTCTTAAAAATTATTATATAAGAATTAAATATGAAACTATCTATAAACTAAAATACTAATTTATATATACAAACATTGTCCTCCGACTTGTCTTTTTATATATTTTTGTTAATATTTTGGTTATTTTAATATTATATAATTTATTTTAAACCTTATAATATTCGTAATATTTATTATTATTATTATTATTATTATTATTATTATTATTTTAGTATTATAATTCAAGATATTAATAATGATAGATGAAGAGTTTTTTTATTTATTTTATATTACACTTATATTGATTTGATATTTTACTTTACTATATTTAAATAATTAACTATGTTAATCAATATGACGTGCATTTATTTAATATAAAAGAGAGCGAAAAGAAAATAAGAAAAAGAAAGAAGGGAGAAGGTGAGTTTGGTCCATGATTAAATCAATTGTTCGAATGTGAATTTTGACCCATTTCATTTTTTTTTTATGATTTCTGTGATTCAATTGTTTTATGATTTTTTCTAGTTTTTCTACCTTTATTGTTTGAGTCATACTCTTCTTTGATATTTTTCTCTCACAATTCTTAATTTTTATAATTTCCACTCGATTAATTGACTCTTAACAAAGATAAGGGTTCAGTCTATAATTGAATCTTCTTTTGATCGTGGGTAGTTTGAAACCAAAAGAAACATGAAATACCATTAAAAGTACCTAGGTCGAGACATGCATGTTGACAAATTAACAAATTATGTTTGAAAATTGAAATAAAATTAAGAAAAAGTAAAGTGCTAATTCATTTTAACTTCGAAGATTGATTTTATTGGTTTTCACAAATTGATTCCAATATTATAGACTATCTTAATCTTAAACATATTGTTTTAATTACTCTCTTAATCTTTCTTATATACCATTTTTTTCTTTAGTGCTTTAGATTCATCTCATCAATATTCCATTTTTTATTAACCTTTCTTGCTTTAACTGTTTTAGTTTTCTTTTCTTACTTCAATTTATCTTGTTTTAGTAATTTTTCCTTTTTCTTGGTCCTTACGAGTGTCATTGAAAATTGTTTCTCTTTTATTAGGATAAAAAAAAAATTACTTTCTATAGAATTTTTTTCATGCTTTGCAAGTAGTTGAGTCAACAAAACAATTTTTAAAACACCTTTAGTTAGGAGTTGCATACACATTTTAGTAAGGAATTTGTTTTTAGAAAATAACTATATTCTTTCTTTTTGTATTATTTTTTGTTTTCTTAACATTTGTTTTGTAATTATGTCTCTCATATTCTTTGAAGTGGTCATGATGGTTCAAATTTTAGAATTAAAGGTTGAAAATATGCAAGGAAAGATTGAAGTCCTATGCAATTATTTCAAGAAATCCTCAAAATAAGAGATACATTATAATATTTGAGAAACAAAAACAATTATTGGATCAACTTGAATAATTCATCAAAGACAAAAGGGAATAGAAGATGAATTAAAAGAAGAGAAGAAAGCATATATAGTAATATATAGTAGGAGAAAGAAAAAAAAACTTAGAGAAAAAAAAACTTGTAAAAAAAAGAGAAAAAAAAGAACTACGTTCCAAATCCTCTAATGAAACTGTTGAAGAAGAATCGTTAAAGGAGATTCCAAAACTTTCATTATTTTTCCTATTACAAATCTAAACTATAATTTTTTTTAAAAAACAAGTAATCATTTGAATCATATTGATTTCATGCCTAGAGAACAATGATAAAATCATTTTGGAGAAAACAAAGGAGATAGTTAAAAAAAAACAAAAAACATGGATAAAGATGGTTTGAGAAATATTCTTCCTAAAGTTTTTATATGATTACAAGCATTTTTATGATGAACATTCTATTACGTGTGATTCTATGGCAAACTAATTATTATGAATTTTATAAAGTTACAAATTGTTTGCTTACAAAGTCTTTCAACCAAATATTTTTTTTAAATCAGAAATTTTAAATTTTAAAAAGATTTAGAAAAAATCTTCCATAACTTTGAAATGCATTGGTTTGTATTTGACTTTGGAATAAAAAAAAAGAATTAAACAAATAAAAAAATAATCTTATTTTTTATAAATCAAAAAATCAATATTGTAATTTTGAGAAATAAAAACCTTTGTTTTGATTTTAGGATTAAACTAATAGAAATTTGCATCCAATAATAAGGTGTTTTGTATAAAGAAACTAAATGCAAAAGATTGGAAGAATAATACTCACTTCTCTCTTATTAACTAAAGTGTAATAGTGATACATTTTATAAGAGAGAGAAATATCTAAAAGAAGTAATTGAACAAAACTTTGCAGAAACAAACGTTTTCTAGTAATAATGCATGAAACCATATTTGGTTTCACTACAAGAAAAAACACATTTAGTCACTGAAATTAGCGACCGAATTTTTTCGGTCGCAATTAGCAACCGATTTATTCGGTCGCAATTAGCAACCAATTTAGCGACCACTTTAATTCGGTCACAATTAGCGACCGATTTAGCGACCAAGTTAATTCAGTCGCAATTTAGCGACCGATTTAGCCACCAAAATATGATTTGGTTTCACTTTTTAATTTAGCAACCGAAATAGCGACCAATATTTTGTGTCGTAAAATTTCGATCGCTAAATCGGTGGTTATTCCATACTAAAATAAAAAAATCATTTAGCGACTAATTTAGCGATCGAATTACAAATTGAAATAGTGACTCGAATTAAAATCGGTCAGCTAATGAGAAAATAGCGACCGAATTAAAATCGATCGCTAATGAATATTATTTTTTTATTATATTTAAATTTATTTTCTTATAAATATACTTTAATTGTTTTAGTATATTTTTTACAATTTATTTTTTAAAAGTAATTTATTTTTTAAAAATAATTTAATTTTTAAAATATACTTTAAAAATAAACTTTGGTCTCAATATTAACAAAATGAATTGTAATAAATCAAATTTATTAAAAATTTAAATTGTAATAAATTAATACTAGAGTGATATTAACTATTCAATACATTGTTTAAGAAAAGTTTAATAACAAATATTCTTTAATTTATTTTTCAATTGAAATTAAATTATATTTTAAAAATTTATATTAAAAAAATTAAACACATCAAATTATCACATTTTAATTCCTCATTAACTTAATTAATTAAAAAAATACAATTTTAATCAAATTATTACAATTTTATTTTATAATACTTTATTTTTAATCTAATTTTTAAATTTATTGCTTTATTATTATTAATTACTTAATCATGGTTGTTGTCATATAATTGATATACCAAAAAAAATTTATATCAATATACATTAGATAATAAATATATTATTTAATTAAACTATTTATAAAAATATATTTATCTTTAGTTAAAATATTTTTTAGTTTAAGTATACTAATTAATATTTTTTATTTTTAACATAATTAATAAAAAAGATTAAAAATTTAAAATTAATCTATTTTATAAATACTAAAAATAAACCATATTTAAATAAATGAAAAATATATTTAAATTTATATTCAACATAGTTAAGGTTGTTCCTTTTTAAAATTTATATTCAACATATATTTAAATTTATATTAAAAATAGTTAATATAAATTAAGGGTGTGCCTTTTTAAAATTTTAACTTTTTTATATATTGGATTTTCATTAAAAAATTTCTAAAATTGCATAAGAAAATAGAGATTTAATTATACTTTTAATAAATTTAAGATAATACTAGTTTTTATTTTTATTTTTAAATATTTTTTTATTTTTTTAAAAGAGAGAAACTATAATTTTAGTTTCTAAATACTAAATTTAAAGAATTAAATTTATTATTATTTAATATTTTAATTTTAGTATTAAAAATCTAAATTATATTTTATTAAATTAAAATAATTACAATATATTTTTCTACTTTGATAATTAAAAATATAATTAAACTAAAACTGAAAATATTATAATACATTTTTGAACTCTTTTTTATAATATTTTTATCATTATTATATTTTTGGATTAATTATTTTTTTCCTAATTTTTTATAAAGTCAATTTTAATATTTAAAAGTATTTAACATTTTGAATTCTGAAACTTTTTCTCTATTAACAAATTTAAAAACATAATATACTAAAAAAGTATTATAAATAATTATTTCATCCAAATTTTTAATAACATGATAAGTCATCAAATTAGTATATAAAACAAATTTAAGGATGAATTAAAATAGAACAACATTTATAAGAAACTATTTATTTTTATTTATGATGGATCAAAAGTGGAAATACATTTAAATTTATAATTTTATTTATGAAACACATTTAAATTTATAATTAACGAAAATAATGAAAATCTTAATATAATATGATACTTTTAGTAATATATTGTTTTATAAATTTAAACTTACTTTTTTTAGTTTAGTTTTTAAATTTTATGTATTATTATTGTTAATTGATATACTAGAATAAATTTATATAAAAATAGTTTTTATCTTCAAAACTCACTTCTTCAAATACTATCTTTATATTTTTCTACTTGTTTCTTTATAGTTAAGAAGGTCAAGCATTTATGCACACACTTAAATATAATATAAAGTAAAGAGTAGTTGTTTATTCTATTTTATTTCCAATCTATAATTTGAGTTTTTAAAAATGTTTATTTTCAATCTATAATTTGACGAAATCACATTAAAATATATTATATGTTATATTATAGAAATGAAATTAAGTTCTACTTTGGAGAATATATATATATATATATATATATATATATATATATATATATATATATATATATATATATATATATATATATATATATAAATATAATTTATTTTTAAGTTGATAATTTTATTTTTATTTATGTAAATTTTATATATAAAATTAATTTAGAGTTCATATATGTAATTTTAATTTATGTAATATTTATCTATATAATTTATATAATATATATAATTTATTTAACATTAAAAATAGTTATATTTTTATTAATTTTATAATTATAATTTTCAAAGTATAACTTAATTCCATTTCTATAATATAACATATAATAGTGGTTCCACATGGAACCACATATTTCATTATGATCGATTAAATTTTCAAATAATCGATTATATTTGAAAATATATAATAGCGAGTTAACGTTAAAACCAGCTTATTATATGCTTACTTTTAAGAGCGGTTCAAGTGAAACCGCTTATCATATATAGAATTGATTAATTTTTCAAATTATAGATTATAATTGATTAATTTCTCAAATATATATTAAAAAATTATAAATAAAAATATATATTAAATTAAAATTAAAAAAAATTATTTATCAATTATATATTATAAAAATTATAATTATATAATTAAAAAAATCTTATTTATAATTATAACTTTAAAAAAAATTATAACTATAAAATTAATGTTAAATAAATTATATATATTATATAAATTATATATATATATATATATATATATATATATTACATAAATTAAAATTACATATATGAACTCTAAATTAATATTATATATAAAATTTACATAAATAAAAATAAAAATTATCAACTTAAAAATAAATTATATTTTAATATATATATATATATATATATATATATATATATATATTCTCCAAAGTATAAATAATTTTCATTTCTATAGTATATAAAATATATATATATATATATATATATATATATATATATATATATATATATATATATATATATATATATATATATATATATATATGTATATATATATATATGTATGTATATATATATATATGTATGTATATATATATATATGTATGTATATATATATGTATGTATATATATATATATATATATATATATATATATATATGTATATATATGTATATATATATGTATATATATATATATATGTATATATATATATTTAACTATTTAAAAAATTAATCGATTATTTCAAAAAGTAATCTATTAATTTTTTCATACTTCATTTTTTCATACTTGATGAGAATCAGTTATTTTTTTAAATAATTGATTAATTTTTAAATAATCAATTAGTTTTTCAAATATATATTAAATAATTATAAATAAAAAAATATATAAACTTAAAATTAAAAAAAAATTATTTTTAAATTATATATATTATATAAATTATAAATATAAATGTTAAATAATTATATTTAAAATTATCACCTTAAAAAAAATTATAATTATAAAATTAATAAAAATATAACTATTTTTAATGTTAAATAAATTATATATATTATATAAATTATATATATATATATATATATATATATATATATATATATATATTATAATTCTCCAAAGTATAACTTAATTTTATTTCTATAATATAACATATAATAGCGGTTCTAAGTGGAACCGCTTATCATAACTCACCACATATTTCATTATGATCGATTAGATTTTCAAATAATCAATTATATTTAAAAATATATAATAGCGGTTCCAAGTTAACAGCTATCTAAAATATATTTTAGATAACGGTTAACGTGGAACCGCTATTATATGCTCACTTTTAAGAGCGGTTCCGATGGAGCCGCTTATCATATATAGAATTGATTAATTTTTTAAATTATAGATTATAATTGATTAATTTCTAAAATATATATTAAAAAATTATAAATAAAAATATATACTAAATTAAAATTTAAAAAATTATTTATCAATTATATATTATAAAAATTATAATTATATAATTAAAAAAATCTTATTTATAATTATAACTTTAAAAAAAATTATAACTATAAAATTAATGTTAAATAAATTATATAAATTATATATATATATATATATATATATATATATATTACATAAATTAAAATTACATATATGAACTCTAAATTAATTTTATATATAAAATTTACATAAATAAAAATAAAAATTATCAACTTAAAAATAAATTATATTTTAATATATATATATATATATATATATATATATATATATTCTCCAAAGTATAACTTAATTTAATTTCTATAATATAACATATAATACATTTTTATGTGATTTACTGTCAAATTATAGATTGGAAACAAACATTTTTAAAAACTCAAATTATAGATTGGAAATAAATCTATAAAATTATAAAAATGATGTTATATTTTTTAAAACAAATATTAGAAAAAAGTTTAAAAACATGTATAAATTATATTTATATGTCCAAAATATTAAAGATATCTATATTTAAAAAAATACTAAAAAATATTAAAAGTTGTACTTTAAATTAATGAAAATATTTAAAAAAAGTTATATTTATTAAAGTATTAAAAAATATTTTGTAATATATAAGTTAAAAAAATTATCATTAAATTTTTTAAAAATTATTAGTTTTGTAATTTATATATAATGAAAATAATATAATGGTATATTAGTATATAAATATATAAATATATAAATATATAAATATATAAATATATAAATATATAAATATATAAATATATAAATATATAAATATATAAATATATAAATATATAAATATATAAATATATAAATATATAAATATATAAATATATAAATATATAAATATATAAATATTTAAATATATAAATATATCAATATATCAATATTTAAATATATATTAAAATATATAAATATATTTGTATCTATAGATTTTATAAATATATAAAGATATAAATATATATATATATATATATATATATATATATATAAAGATATAAATATATAAAGATATAAAGATATAAATATATAAATATATAAAGATATAAATAAATATATTAATATATTAATATATAAATATATAAATATATAAATATATAAATATATAAATATATAAATATATAAATATATATATAAATATATAAATATGTAAATATATCAATATATCAACATTTAAATATATATTAAAATATACAAATATATTTATATTTATAGATTTATAGATTTTATAAATATATAAAGATATAAATATATATATATATATATATATATATATATATATAAAAGATGTAAATATATAAAGATATAAATATATGTAAAGATATAAAGATATAAAGATATAAATATATGTAAAGATATAAAGATATAAAGATATAAATATGTAAAGATATAAATATGTAAAGATATAAATATATATCTTTAATATTTTGTACATGTAAATATAATTTATATATATTTTTAAATCTTTTTCTAATATTAATTTTTAAAAATATAATATTATTTTTAAAATTTAATATTTAAATTTTTATTTTTTTCAAATATATAATGATATAAATGTATAAGGATATAAATAAATATATAAATATATTAATATATATATATATATATATATATAATACAAAATATAAATATATTAATATATTAATATATAAATATATATATATATATATATATATCAATATTATCCCCTCATATATTATTATACATTATTATTAGCGTAATTTTAGTTTAATTAAAAATTAGAATACAAATATATTATATTATATTAATATACCATTATGTTATAATATTTGTAATTTATTTTTATAGTGTATAAATTACAAAACTAATAATTTGTATACTATACTAATATATAATTTGTATACTATACTAATAATATAATATACTATATTATAATATTATTTGTATACAAAATTAATATCTTTATATCTTTATATATAAATATATAAATATGGAAAAATATAAATATATGTAAAAATATAAATATATAAATATATATAAAAATATAAAAATATAAATATATAAATATATCAATATATCAATATTTAAATATATCAATGTATTAATATTTAAATATATATTAAAATATATAAATATATTTTTATTTATAGATTTTATATTTATATATTTATACTGAAATACATTTATTTGTATATAAATATAATTTATTTGTAAGTTATTATTAAAAAATCCTAGTAGTTCAGTGGTTGGAGTTTCGACCTCCAACTCTAAGGTACTTGGGTTCGGATCCTAACAATGACAATGAACCTAATAATAAATTAAACTTCTAAAAAATATAATATAATTAAGAGTTAGGGGAAATAAATAATAAATATAATTAAAAATGTAAATAAATAAAAATAATTAATTTTGTTATTGATTTAGCGACCGATTTAAATCGGTCGCTATTTTTTTAACTTTGTCATTGATTTAGCGATCGATTTAAATCGGTCGCTATTTTTTTAACTTTTTCATTTGTCATTGATTTAGCGATCGATTTAAATCGGTCGCTATTTTTTTAACTTTTTCATTGATTTAGCGACCGATTTAAATCGGTCGCTATTTTTTTAACTTTGTCACTGATTTAGCGACCAATTTGATATATTAATTTCGGTCGCTATTTTGTGACCGAAATAAAATCGGTCGCTATTTTGCGACCGAAATGAAAATCGGTCGCTAACACATTATCAACTTGGCTTTTTGCGACGACGCATTTCGGTCGCTAACTAATTAGCGACCGATTTTTTGACATTAGCGACTGATTTTTTCGGTCATTAAAATGCTTTTTTCTTGTAGTGTTTAACTACAAAAATGTCAACACTCCTCCCTAAGTCAAATATTTTAACACTTATATGACTTCCTAACACCAATACATTTCCTAAGCTGCACAAAACGTTCACGCTTCAAAGACTTCGTGAATACATCTGTCAATTGCTTGTCTGAACAACAATACTCTATTTCCAAGCTGTCATTATTGACTTGCTATCTTATATAATGAAACTTAGTTTCAATATGTTTAATTTTCCCATGTGTTGCTGGATGATGAGCCAAATTGATGGCAGATTTGTTGTTTACCAGTAATTTGACTTTTATCCTCGATTTAACCCTCAATTATTTCATAAGAGAGATCAACCATGTAGTATGGCATGATGCTTCACATGCTGCTACGTACTCTACCTCACAAGAGGATAGAGCCACAATTGTTTTTTTTCCTCAAACTCAATGATATTGGTGTTTCCTCCAAGAAAAATATATACCCCACGATACTTCTTCTATCAAATTTGTCACCACACTAGTCCGCATCGAAATATGCTGTCAAACTCAACTTCTCATTTTGATTCTTGCGCAGTAGAATACCATAGTCAAATGTTCCTCGCACATATCACAATACTCGCTTCATTGCATTCATGTGTGAGGTTCTGGGATTCTGCATGAAACGACTAACCAAGCCAACACTAAAACTCATGTCTGGCCGTGTATTACACAGGTATCTCAAGCTACCCACCATGCTCTTATACACTATTGGATCTACCGCTTCTTCTTCAGGTTCCCTTTCAAGCTTTAGACCTACTTCTGCTGGAGTACTTGCAGAATTACTCCTGTCCATCTCAAATTTGCGTAATATATTCAATGCATATCGTGATTGATGCATCAGCATTCCATCTTCTCGCTCAGTGAACTCGAATCCAATAAAGTAACTCAGTCTTCCCAAATCACTCATCTCAAATTCAGTTAACATATGCATCTTGAACTTGGAAATGAGTTTCTCACAGCTTCCCGTGACCAAAAGGTCATCTACATATAAACATATGATCATTTTTTCTATTCTTCATTCAATAACCCGCTTCTGCATATACACGTCATGCTCGGAGATACATTTTTTAAACCCAACTTCACTCATGAATGAATCAATTTTTTGGTTCCATGCACGTGGAACCTGTCTCAGCCCATACAACACTTTCTTCAATCTATACACGTGATTCAATGCATCTTCTTTCACAAATTCTTACGGTTGAGACACATACACTTCTTCCTTCAACTTCCTATTCAGAAAGTTAGCTTTTACATCAAGCTGATATAATGGTCAGTGACGATGAACAACCAACGAAACAACCAATCTAATTGTTTCTGTTCGTGCAACTGGAGCATAAACTTCTCCAAAATCAATTCCCTCTCTTTACAAGAATCTTTTTGCCACTAACCTTGCCTTGTGCCTCACTACGACTCCTTGTGGATTTATCTTGGTTTTATAAATCCACTTCAACGCTATTGGTCTTTTATTGTTAGGCAACTCACACAACTCCCAGGTTTCATTTTTCTCGATGAATTCTATCTCTTCCTGCATTGCTCTTTGCCATTTTTTCATCACTTGGTGTCTGTTCAAACTCTACAAGTTCTGACTCAGCTATTAAGGCATAGTGAACAAAGTTACCTTCATCAGTGATTGTAATGTCGAAGGAGAGGTCATAATCTCTAAAATGTGAAGGTTATCGTGACACTCTGGAGGATTTCTGCACCACTGTAGTTGGATTATCAACATGACTGTGATCCTCTGTATCTTCTATTTCTGTAGTATTGTCTTCCACTGTTATCATTGGTTTCTCTATTCCTTTCTTCTCCCAATTCCAGTCAGCGTCTTCATCAATCACCACATCTCTTTTAACCACTACTTGACCTGTTTCTGGTTCAAATAACTTGTAGCCACCAGTTGGATGATAGCCAACCAAAATCAATGGTACTCCCTTGTCATCTAATTTTCTTCTCAACTAATCCGTAACGGGTTTGTAACACATTGATCCAAATACGCGTAAATGACTAACACTGGGTTTCTCACTCGACCAAGCTTCTTCTGGAGTCATGAACTTCAGCGTCTTTGTGGATGTTAGGTTCAGAATGTACGTGGTTGTAATAACGGCTTCACCCCACAAATTTTTTTGTAATTTCTTGCCTTTTAGCATGCGTCGCACCATATTCAACACGGTTCGATTCTTTCTTTCTACTTGTACCATTGTGCTTTAATGTATATGGTGGTGAGATCTCGTGCACTATACCCATTTCTTCACAATATCGCTTGAATTCATTAGAGGTATACTCACCTCCACCATCGATTTCACCTTCTTAATTTTCCGATCACACTACCTTTTCACCATACTCTTGAACCTTTTAAAGATTTCCAACACTTCATATTTGTGTCTCAAGCAAATAGATCCAAGTCTTCCTTGTATAATCATCTATAAAGAGAACAAAATATCTGCTACCACTTAGTGTATCAATTTGCATGGGTCCATATACATCGGTGTGAATGATTTCAAGCTTTATTGCAGACTTACATGGTATTATTTTCTCGAAACTCGTTTCCGGTTTGCTTGCACTCGATACACTCCTTGCATACAGCTTCAAGTACTTTGATTGGTGGTAAGTCTTTAACCATAGTATTTTGACTTAACTCGAACAGATCCTTGAAATTCAAATGTCCATAACGTGAATGCTACTACCATTCCGACTCATTTGTTGCTCGCAATGACATACTAGTGCTCGACAACTTCCATAATCACTCGAAACATTCTATTTTTAGAGAGACTAGCACCGACCACCAACCTTTTATTTTGATCAAATATGTTGAGACAATTGTCTTTCATTTTGACAGCAAAACCCTTTTGCAAGAGTTGACCAAGGCTAATCAAATTGGTTTTTAGTCCCGTTACATACAAAACATCCTCAATTGCAACTTCTTTTCTATTGTCTCCACGTAATACAACCCTTCCTGAACCCTCCGCTTCAAGACTTCTTTTATCTGCAAATCTAATTCTCTCATTTGCTACTTCCTTCATTTTAACAAACCACTCTTTCTTCCCTGTCATATGAGTGGAACAACCAGAATCTAGATACCGTGCAATATCATTTACCTCATCAGAGTCAGTTTTAGCCATTAGCATTACTGCTTCTACATCAGAGTCTGAACTTTCCTCTTTCGCTAGATGGGCACGATTCTTGGGTTTACTTTTTGCTCTTTCACCTTTCCAGCACTCTTTTGCATAATGGCCAAACTTTTGGCAATTGTAACATTTTACCTTTCTTTTATCATACTTCCATTCTTTCTCACCTTCTGCATTCTTCTGCTTCCCAAATTCATGTGTATCATCACTCTTTGAATCTTGTTTTTCTTTCTGTTTATGACCACCCTTGCCACCATTCTTCTACTTGAAACATTTTCATTTCACTTTGTATTGAGTGCGTACCTGCAACGCTTGTTCTTGGTACTGTCTTCTTTCCTCAAACCTATATTCATGAGCTTCAAGCGAATGTTGTAGCTCCTCCACACTTAAATTTTCAGTGTCTTTGGTCTCTTCAATAGTCAGAACCAAGTGGTCAAATTTTGTGGATAAAGATCGCAAAATTTTATGCACAATGTGTTGTTTTGTCATTTTGTCTCCACAAGATTTGATAGCGTTGACTAACTCTTGCACTTTGTTAAAATATGTACCCACAGTTTCTCCTTTCTCCATCATGAGAAACTCAAACTTTCGTCGAAGTGCCTCGAGTTTCACCTTCTTGTGTTTATCACCGACTCCATATGTTTTCTCCAATATGTCCCGGACTTCTTTAGCCGTTTTTGCACCTGAGATTTTATTAAAAATTTGTGAACTTACACATTGGTAAAGGATGAACCGTGCCTTGCTATCAAGTTTCTCCTACAACTCAAAACTTCTTTTCTCCTCTTCGAGCTTTGTCTGCTCAATTCAGGAAAACCATTTTGAATATTCTTGGTCACTTCTTGAAAACCAAAAACCGCCTTCATCTTGATCCTCCAATCACCAAACATTTGCCCATCAAAAATTGGCCAAGGTTCCTATATCAAACCACCTAACCCAACCATTGTATAAAAAATTTCTTCGATCAACAATCTTGAACACTGCTATAACGTTCTTTGTGTTGCACACACGAACTTATCACCCTCCATAGAAATGCTCACGACCTTGTTGTAGTATCACACGTAGCAAAACTTTCTTCTGTGATCAAGAAACACACACTTCTCCCTGGATTGTGATAAATTCCTGATACCATATAAGGAAAACTAAATGCAGAAGATAGAATACGTAATACTCATTTCTCTCTTATTAATCGAAGTGCAATAGTGATACATTTTATAAGAGATATGAGGAAAGAGAAATATATAAAAGAAATAACTGAACAAAATTGTACAAAAACAAATGTTTTCTAATAATACTGCATGAAACCATATTTGGCTTAACTACAAAATGTCAACAATAGAAATTAGAAAATTTCGTTTTCAAATTTCAATCTATATTCGTATATCTATCTATTCATTCATTAAAGCTTAACATGACGACTTTTTGTGTTAGTTACACGATCTCTGTGTAATAAAGTAAATGTGAAAAGTCTCGTGCATCTGATTTTGATATATAAGGTTTTATAATGCTCAATTTAGTACAATACCTATTCGGGGAATAATCCAGTCTCTTTGTCTTTCTAAGCTGTCTTAGTTTTTGATGCCACATGAAGCAAAGGATATGCATGAAAAGATTATATATGCACATTTCTACCAGGTGAACACCGTCTTCATCAAGTTCTGATGAAAATCTATGCATCTTGTCTTATTGGAATTTAGTTGGAGAAGCGGGAAAGGGGGCTTAGATACTCGAATAATATTCCTCGGGTTTAACGATGTATTATGTTGTGATGCAATACTAAGCATTAACCTTTATTTACATTAAAACTAGATAGCCTTCTTATCCCAATTCAATAAACGAACACATTAGGAAATATAGTGAAATTTGAAACCACTCGAAAGAGATGAGATTATCTAAGATACTCTATTCATAATAAGAGGTAATTGTTGTATTTATATAATTTATTATATATATATAAAAATTATTATTCTCTATTTGTTATGGATTAACATTAATCAATAAATTAAATATTTGTAATTATCAATTATATTACACATTATCATTATTTTATGAATAATAATTTAATTTGGGTTTCGATGAACGATCCGTGATGAGTTGGATTGTTCAAAATCAGTTACTTATTGAGAGATCTTTGGTCTCTCGCTGATAGGTGTATAAAACTCGATACACCATTAGTCAGCTTTACGTGTAACAATATAAAACCACTTTACACAATACGTTCAATAGTAACCTATTAGGAAGATAACAATATTCTCTCGTATGCGCTCTATGGATCCTTCAACGATTCCAGGTACACAATCTTTCTACTCTTTTGAATATTTTATATTTATTGTATCTTATATTGTTATGCGTTTTAAACAATTGGTATCGAGTCTCTAAGATACATAATTTAATTGTTCATTATTTTTAAAGAGTGTATCATAAATTTTAATAATTGTTTATTATCAAAAGGCATGAAAATTGGTATATTTAACTTTTTCGTTTGAATTCAAATTTATTGATTAAGGAGTGAATTTCAAAATTAATTTCCGGGCCAGTTGAAATTGTGATTAGAACTCTAATTAAATAAAATCCCCAATTTTCATCAACCCTAATTTTTCAATTTAAACTCTTTTGAATCCCCAATTTTCATCAACCCTAATTTTTCAAATTGAACTCTTTTGAACCCTCCGGTCGAACCCAAATTTTGAAACCCCTTTCTGCAACGATTCTGGTCCCATTACTCGAATCAAGGATTTCTGGGTCGTTTGCACTCGCGTCGGCCACCAGCAATGGTTTGCTCATGGCAGGTGCGACAACAAAAGGATGTGTTGTCGTGGTTGTTCGCGTCTTGTTCACAGCGGTGGAGAAACGACGTTTGAGCAGCTGCCTGGTGGCACAAAGTGGTTCGTCGCGACACCTGGTCTCTCCGTCATGGTGGCACGCAGCGATATGCATTGGTCACTCCGTCGAGACGTGCATTGTCTTCTCGCGAGGCGCGTCTGGTTCTCATGGTGGTGGGTCGTTTGTTCATGGTGGATCTGTGTTTTGTGCCACCGGTTAACAGCGGCGATGTCGTACGTGGTGATCGAGCGGTGCACGTTTTCAGCTGACTAAACGATGTGATTAGCTGTGTACATGCGTGCATGTGTGGTTCCATGGACGTGGCTTTGCACGTTGTGGTTGTGTACTGAAGTTGCGTGGAAGAGAATTCAACATTAAATTCAAATAATATATTATTTTGTTTTTATAAAATTATATATATAATAATAAGAAAAGATGAATATGAAAACAAATGATATTATTATGTTTTTCTTAATTTTTTTATTTTGAAGAAAATTGGATCATGAGGTTATGTGAATGGCCTCATGCAAGATGTCTGGTCTCGGAAAGTCCCCGGCCTAATCTCGTGAAATGTCGACTCTTAAAAGCTATACCTTCAAGCTAGGACTTGATTTTGGTCTGTGGACTTATAAGGGGCTAAGACACATGTGGAGCCTTATCTTGTCCGTGGAAGAACTTATTAAAACAAATAATAAAATAAATAATAATAATTATTATTATTAATTCATGCATCATATAATTTTTTTTTCTTTTGTTAAGCATAATATAATTTTATATGATTGTAAACTCACCTATCGTGGGTATAGTTGTATAAAATTTTGTGAACATAAAATAATTTAATTATTTAATTTAATTTTATATTACATTAATATTAATTATGCCCTATCGGTATTTTATTGTTAATGAATTTTTTTACAATGTAATTTTAAATTTTATTATGTCAATTATTTGTCTTGTACCTTATCGGTATTAAATTATATTTCTTATTTATTATAACTCGGGAGCCTTAGGCGGGGTCATAGTGAATGAGAAATTTGATATTATAGGCATGTTTTGTTGTGTATTCAGAGACATTTATTTTGTTTATTTGCACAATAATTGTGCGTATTAAATGTTTCTTCGTTATTTTGATACCAGCTTCTTTGCCTATGCAATTGACTTTGGTCAAAACTTTAAATGGGACAAATTTTGAGGATTGAAAAGAATCTCTGGATTTGTATTTGGCAATTACCAATATGGACTTTTGTTTGAGAGAGAACGAGCCTCCAGCTCTTACTCCTAAGTCCACTACTGTCCAAAGAGCTTCTCTCGAGAAATGGGAACACTCAAACAGGGTGTGTTTGATGGTGATGAAATACACCATGGAGAAGTCTATTCGATAAAGCATTCTAGATGATGATAATGCTAAGGTTTTTCTGAGATCAGTGGGTGAGAAGTTTAAGACTTTTGACAAAGCTCAAAAGGGTCAATATTTGTCACTTCTTGAGAAGATCAAATATGATGGTGTTAGTGGTGTTCGTGAGCATATGATGAAGCTTGTGCACTATTATAACAAACTCAAATCTTTAAAGGTGGAGCTTGGTGACAGTTTTTTGATCTGGCAGGTTATGGAATCACTTCCTTCTCAGTTTGATGTGTTGAAAACTTCTTACAACGCTCAAAAGGAGGAATGGACAATTGATGAGATGATAGCTATTATTTCCCAAAAGGAAGAATCTATGAAAAAATCCAAGCCGCATAGTGTGAAATTCATAGCTATTACTTCAGGTACTAAGCCTGTTAAAAAGGGTTTCAAAGGCAAATGTTGCCATGAAAAGAGGAACATAGGGAAAACATCAGTGGGTTTGGAGCTTAAGAAGAAGTACTTTAAGGGGAATTGTGCCTATTGTAAGAAATTTGGGCGTAAGCTAGCTGACTGTTATATTCTTAAGAAGAAGAATGCTAATAAGGAAGGTAAACACATGTATGTTCTAGCTTGTTTTGAATCCAATGTTGTTGATGTTCTTCTCAATTCTTGGTGGTTTGACTCGGGTGCTACTATTCATGTTGTGAATTCTTTACAGGGGTTCACAAGCATGAGAAAACCAAGTGACCTTGAATCCAAGATTATCATGGGAGATGGAGCTAGAGCACAAGTTGAAGACATAGGAGTAATGTTTTTAAATTTACCTTCTAGACATGTTTTGTTATTGAAAGACGTTGTTTATGTACCTTCTATGTGAAGGAATTTAATTTCAGTTTCAACTTTGGATAAATGTGGCTACACTTTTGAATTTGGCAATGACAAACTTGCTATTTATTTCAATTCAATTATTGTTGGCTTAGGAGTTTTATGTGATGGACTTTACGTGTTAAATACGAATGACATGTCTTTTAATTCTATTGTTGGACATAAGCGTAGTAGAGTTGATGAAAATTCCTCTATGTTGTGGAATAGACGTCTGGGGCATATTTCTAGAACTCGGATTGAGAGGTTGATTAAAGAGGGTATTCTGCATGATCTGAATTTTTCTGATTTTGATACTTGTATTGATTGCATTAAGGGGAAACTTACTGTAAAAGTAAGAAATGCAGATGTAAACAGATGTGATGATGTGTTGCAACTTATTCATACTGATATGTGTGGACCTATGACACCCATATCCATGGGTGGATACAAGTATTTTATCACGTTTATAGACGATTATTCCATATTTGGATGGATAGATCTCCTACAAGAAAAGTCAAGTTCCTTGGATGCTTTTAATTCCTTCAAAGCTACTATTGAGTTGAAAACTGGAAAGAAGATAAAATGTGTAAGGTCTGACAGAGGTGGAGAGTATTATGGAAGATATGATGAGACTAGAAGAAATCCAGGACCTTTCGTTAGATTTCTTAATGAATGTGGTATTGAAGCTTAGTATACTATGCCCGGTACTCCTCAGCAAAATGGTGTTGCGGAAAGGAGGAATCACACTCTTCTAGATATGGTGAGATGTATGTTGAGTCATTCCTCTTTACCGAATTTCCTTTGGGGAGACGCTTTAAGGACTGTTGTGTATATTCTTAATCAAGTACCTAGCAAGTCTGTTTCAAAGACTCCTTATGAGCTTATGACTGGGAAGAAGCCAAGTTTAAGACACTTTCATGTGTGGGGTTGTAAGGCAGAGGTGAGACCTTATAATCCTCAGTTGAAAAAACTTGATCTTAAGACTGTCAGTGGATTCTTCATTGGCTATTGTATCGGTTCTCGTGGTAGCAGATTTTACTGCCCTTCTCATTCCATCCGGGTTATTGAGTCTGACCGTGCGATATTCTTTGAGGATGATTTGGACGAGTGGGAGCAATGCGCCACGACCAGATCACTCTTAGAGAAGACCGTGTTATTGTTCCCGTACCATCCATTTCTTTTCCTGCGAGATAATGTGATTCCAGGTTGTTCGTGATGAAAATGATTTTGTTC